>JAPDNY010000005.1:36524721-37724721 GCA_029375565.1 Gekko gecko | reverse complement strand
GTTCTATGTGCATCCACCATAGTAGCTTAATTTTCCCTGGCACACTTCAGCCAGTCTCATAGCTCCTTTGCTCGTCTTGTCACTCACTGCCTTAATAGTTATTTCATTGCCTTTTAATATAAATCTGTTGCCTGCTGTGTAGTAATGCCCGAGGGTGGTTTTATTGGAATAGATTGTGGTGCATCGCTTTCCCAAAGACAAATCCATTATGCAAAACAATCCGCATAAAAGATTTCCTCCTCTCCTTGTCCTGTTATGAACTTCATCAGTGCCTCTTAGTAAAGCCAACAGCACACCACCAAGTTACTGTGGATATTTTAACTCTGCATGGAAGAGAATCTGGGAGGGAAAGGGTTAAGAGAATTCTCTCACTCAGGTACACTTGGTAGTAAGCCCCACCCTTGCATCAGTTAGATGTTGAGCCTCTTTGGCGTTGATTGCCTTCAGTTTTGTCTTGTATAGGACCTCTCCTCTCTTTTAACTGGGCTTGGAGCTAGCTGTAGCAAGTTGACTTTTTAAAAAGTTAATCTGTTTACAAAAAGTTAAATACAGCTACATGAATATGTCATATAAGATGTGCTTCTATTTTTGTAAGTAATTTTTTTTCTTGTTACATTTGGAGTCAGATCATCTTTGTAATTTGTTTGAACAGCATTTATCCCTTATTTATTTATTAATTCATTTATTTATTTTTGGATTTATATCCCGCCCTCCCCTGAGGCTCATGGTGGTTAACAAAGAGGCATAAATGCCACAGTTAAAACAGATAAAACAGAATAAAACAATATAATACAATACACTAAAGTGTCGGTGCTCTCGATGTCACTACTCTCAAAGATGGGTTTCTAAGAAAAGTTGTTAATTTCAGTCCAGCAACATACCACCCCATGGTTCAACCATCCCATCTTCATCTTTATTCAGGGACGTCTTGCACCCCAACAAAGCCCACACAATGGTGGTAGGGGAGTGATGGTGGAAAATAACAATGGTAAAAAGTGGTGATGGTGGCTCCTACTCAAAAGCCTGGCGGAAGAGTTCCATCTTACAGGCCCTGCGGAACTGCCCAAGGTCCCACAGGGCCCAGATCTCCTCTGGGAGCTCATTCCACCAGGTAGGAGCCACCACCAAAAGCCTGGCCCTGGTAACCGCAAGTCTGATGTTCCTGGGGCCTGGAATTACCAGGAGATTTTGACTCCCCAGTTGTAATGCCCTTTGGGGAATGTGCGGGGGAAGGTGGTCCCTTAGATAAGCTGGACCCTGGCCATATAGGGCTTTAAAGGTAAGAACCAGCACTTTGAAGCGAATCCAGTGGAGATGTGGAACATGCCGGATACTGCATAAAGCTTCTGTGCTTCCAAGTCAATTGTTGTTTTTACATTTAACCCAATAGGTTATGGGCCCAGAATCTATCAGAAGCTAAAATTAAGCTTAATGTTTAAAAAAAGACTTAAAGTCTTTAATTAGCAGACTCCTTTGGGTTTTTTTAAATCTCTAAAAATTCTTACTTGTTCTTCTCCATGTTGCTGTGATAAGGATGGCTGAATCAAGCAGATATTTGAAGACTTCAAAATTTACTTCTGAGAACTATGGAAGTTGGATTAAAATATTTCATGTATTCCTTGAAGCAAAAAGGAGTGCTGGAATCCTAGAGGAAGAAAAGCCAAGAGAGAAAGGCAAGGAATTTGAGTCTTGAATAATAAAAAATGGGATTGCCAAGAAAATTATTATGGGATCATGGGATGACAGTGAAACTTTCATGTTTGAAAATTCCCAGACAACAAAAGAAGTGCTTAAGCGTCTAAAATACTCTTTTGGGTTTACTAGTATTAAATCACAAGGAGAATGGATAAGAAAACTTTGCAAAACAAGGTTACCTGACAGGGGAAATTGTTAAAAATATGTATCTGAATAACTGAGGCAGGTGTTTGAAAATCTAGCGATCTGTGGCTTATTTTTCTGCGTTTGTGAGTGAGCAGAGTCAAAACCAAAAGAAAGTTGCAAAAACTTTCAATTGGACCCTAAAAGAATTGTGGGAGGAATGCTAAAAACAGCTTATTGAATTTGAATCACCGAATGGCTCAAGTTTTTCCACCCAGAGAAAGGGAGAAGAACCAATCACTGCATTGCTTTAATTGCAACAAAGGGGGCTAACTTTGCAAAGAGAGAGCCATCAGTAAACTTTAGTTTTTCTAAGACACAGAAGCTATAAACAGAGAAGCAATTTTAAAAATCAATGCAGCATACAAAGGAAAGATGAAGAGAGCTTGGAACTGTGGCACAGATGCCTAGGACATCATAATCCAAAGGCAATCCTAGACCTTCAGAACAAGAACCTCACCAAAGGCATTAAGGTAAAGCCATGTGACATCAGTGATGTAAGCAAATGTGTGTGTTGTGTAAGAGCAAAAGGAGTTAGAATATCATATCCACCTAGAACTACCAAGCCATTAGAATTAAGTCATAGTGATGTCCTAAGACCAGTACACGTAACATCAAATGGTGGAAATATCTTTTAGTCTTTCTGGATGGAAGTAGATATATTTTAATCTTTCTGGATGATTTCTCAAGGTACTCAGTTGCATATCTGCTGAGGCAAAGAATGAACTTTACAGATTCCTCAAGAGATATGTTGCTATGGTTTCTAACAAGTTTGGAAGAAAACCTCAAATGCTACAGATGAAGAACGGTTGTGAGTTTATATCGTATCACACACAAACCTTGGCAGAGAGGCATCCTGCACAGGAAGTCAGTGAGCTTTACACTTGAGCAGAATGGCTCTGCTGAAAGGAAAATGAGGTCTTTACTAGAGATGAGCAAACGCATGCTCACGGATGAAGTCCTACCCAATAAATGGTGGAGCGAAGCAATCCTAACTGACACCTATCTCCAGAACAGACCACCCACAAAAGGGAGTACAACACACTCCTTACCAAATATGGCATGGCAAGGTGCAAGACATGGGACATGTTAGAGTAATTTGCAACAAGGCCTTTGTGTTTGAATCCAAGGAGAAAAAACAAAAATTAGATCCCAGAAGCAGAGAAACTGTTTTTGTGGGATATGATTCTGGAAGTAAGGGGTACAGAGCAATGTTCCCTCAAATCTGTGGCATCTTGTGAGCAAAAATTCTACCTTGTGAGCTACTGGCATTAAAGTTGTAAGCCAGCGAGCTGGCTACTGCATAAATTAGTTTGCTTTGGAGCCATCCTTCCTGAGCTAATACAAAAATGTGTGAAACAGAGGCAAAAAAACTGGGAGCTAGCTCACACTAACTCAGCTTAGAGGGAACACTGGTACAAAGTGCTGTGTCCAGAAACAGGTGAAATCCATGTCAGGCACGTGATTCACTTTGACGAAAGCAGAGCCAGTAGAGAATGGACTGCATCATGTGACTCAGTAAAGGCAGATGACCAGTACTGGCTGTTGGCCTTGAACCAGTGCGCAATGATGAAATATCAAAATGAGACACACAATCTGAGAAGGCAGATTCCAAAGCAATCGTGCCAGAGATTCAGAGCAGTACAACTCAGGAAGAGGAAACAAGTGAGAATGAGAAGATATGTGGACTGAACAGCCCTGTGATAGCAGATGAAAATCCAGGACCACAACTCCGATGCTCATCACGACCAAACAAAGGCATACCAGCCTTGTGCTTGTCCCACCTCACAAAATCGGTGTTACCGTCTGAACCTTCTACCTGGAAGGAAGCAGAACAGATGCCAGCGACTGAAGCCAGTAGGAGGAAGAAGGCAGTGCAAGAGGAGATTGATACTCTACACAAAACATGGACCTTGACAAAGCTAACACCAGGAAATAATTTTATTAGATGCAAGTGGGTGTTTAAGGGCAAATACAGGTGGAAACGTGCAGTACTACAAAGTAAGATTAGTTGCTAAAGATTTCTTACAAAAATATGGTCAAGACATTGATGAAACCTTTGCACTGGTGGTGAAACATGGTACAGTCAGATTACTTTTGAGCATAGCAGCATCCAAGAAGATGCTGGTCAAAGATCTAGATGTAAAGCCAACATTTCCTCATGGAGAGATCCAGGAAGATCTGTACATGGAGCAGCCAGAAGGTTTTATATACCCCAAACAACCCAATTTAGTCTGCAGACTGCAGAAGGGGCTGTATGGAGTGGACTGAAACAGGCAGCACGTGCCTGGAACAAAAAATTATAATGCTCATAGCACAAGGCTTCAAGCAAGGAGAAGTAGATTCATTCACATCATTACGCTAAACACAAAGATGGACGTTGTACTTTTATACTCACCTACATTGATGACTTGATTCTGGGTTCTGACAGGCAAACGGACTATAACCGTGTGGTAGAGTGCCTAAACAGAGAAGTGGGAATTAAGGATCTAGGAGATGTTTCTTGCTACCTGGCCATACATACAAACTAAAATTGCCATCCACTAGGAATCCAAAGTTAGTTGGTTACATGGATACAGATTGCACAGGAGCTTATATAAATCCACAAGCGGCTACTTGTTTCTGTATGGAGGTGGACCATTCTCCTGGATGGGTAGAAAGCAAACAACAGTAAGTTTGTCTTCCACAGAGTCTGAATATATAGCATCTGCTGAAGCATGCAGAGAACTGTTGTGGCTAGACCAGTTAACAAAGGACTTTGGAGTTGATGAGCAAAAGCCAATTCAACTTAAAGAAGACAACTAGAGCTGCGTTAAGATTTCTCAATCAGGAAAAAAAATGGCTGCACACACTAAGCACACTGGTGTGAAGTTTCACTCAGTTCATGACCTAATTGTTGTTGTTGTTGTTCAGTCGCACAGTCGAGTCCGACTCTTCGCGACCCCATGGACCAGATTACGCCAGGCCCTCCTGTCTTCCGCTGTCCGCTGAAGTTTGCTCAATTTCATGTTCATTGCATCGATGACACTGTCTAACCATCTCATTCTTTGCCGTCCCCTTCTTCTTTGACCTTCAATCTTTCCCAGCATCAGGGTCTTCTCCAGTGAATGCTCCCTTCTCATTTGGTGGCCAAAGTATTTGAGCTTCAGCTTCAGGATCTGGCCTTCCAGGGAACAGTCAGGGTTGATTTTTTTTAGGATTGACTGATTTGATCTCCTTGCAGTCCAAGGGACTCTCAAGAGTCTTCTCCAGCACCATAGTTCAAAAGAATCTATTCTTCGGCGCTCGGCCTTCCTTATAGTCCAACTCTCACAGCCATACATTACTACGGGGAATACCATTGCTTTGACCATGCAGACTTTTGTTGGCAAGGTGATGTCTCTGCTTTTTATCATGCTGTTTAGGTTTGCCATCGCTTTCCTCCCAAGGAGGAGGCGTCTTTTAATTTCATGGCTGCAGTCACCATCTGCAGTGATCTGGGATCCTAGGAACGTGAAGTCTGTCACTACTTCTACGACTTCCCCTTCTATTTGCCAAGGAGTGATGGGGCCAGATGCCATGATCTTAGTTTTTTTGATGTTGAGCTTCAAGCCCACTTTTGCACTCTCCTCTTTCACCCTGAGCAAGAGGCTCTTTAGATCCTCTTCACTTTCTGCCATCAGAGTGGTATCGTCTGCATATCTGAGGTTATTGATCTTTTCCCCAGCAATCTTAACTCCAGCTTGTGATTCATCCAGGCCAGCATTTCGCATGATGTACTCTGCATATAAATTAAATAAGCAAGGTGACAATATACATCCTTGTCGTACTCCTTTTCCTATGCTAAACCAATCAGTTGTTCCATATCCGGTTCTAACTGTTGCTTCTTGACCCTTATACAGGTTTCTCAGGCGACATATGAGGTGGTCTGGTACTCCCATCTCTTTAAGAACCTGCCATAATTTATTGTGATCCACACAATCAAAGGCTTTAGCATAGTCAATGAAGCAGAAGTAGATGTTTTTCTGGTATTCTCTTGCTTTCTCCATAATCCAGCGAATGTTGGCAATTTGATCTCTAGTTCCTCTACCTCTTCGAAACCCAGCTTGTACTTCTGGCAGTTCTCTATCCACGTACTGTTGGAGCCTAGCTTGTAGGATTTTGAGCATGACCTTGCTAGCGTGTGGAATGAGTGCAATTGTGCGATAGTTTGAACATTCCTTGACGTTGCCCTTCTTTGGGATTGGAATGTAAACTGACCTTTTCCAATCCTGTGGCGACTGTTGTGTTTTCCAAATTTGTTGGCAAATTGAGTGCAGCACTTTAACAGCATCTTCTTTTAAGACTTTGAATAACTCAGCTGGGATACCATCACCTCCACTAGCTTTGTTGTTAGTAATGCTTCCTAAGGCCCATTTAACTTCGCTTTCCAGGATGTCTGGCTCAAGGTCAGTGATTATACCATCGTGGTTGTCAAGGACATCGAGGTCCTTCTTATATAGTTCTTCTGTGTATTCTTGCCATCTTTTCCTAATCTCTTCTGCTTCTGTTAGGTCCCTACCGTTTTTGTCCTTTATCATGGCCAGCTTTGCATGGAACGTTCCCTTGATTTCTCCAATTTTCTTGAAGAGATCTCTAGTCCTTCCCAATCTATTGTTTTCCTCTATTACTTTGCATAATTGACCTAATTGAGAAGGGCATAATAGAGATGGAGTGCTGTTCAACAGAAGAGATGATGGCCAACACCCTGACCAAGTTTCTATCAAGAGACAGATTTGAGAAACTACGAGATAAGCTGAAACTTGAGAACTCTCGCATGTGACATTAAGAAGGGGTGCTGGATATTATAACTTTGCATGGAAGACAATCTGGGAGGGAAAGGGTTAAGAGAATTCTCTCACAGGTACAGTTGGCAGTTGGCCCCACCCTCTTATCAGTTAGTTGTGGAGCCTCTATGGCCATTGATTGCCTTGTGTTTCATCTTATACAGGACCTCTCTTCTCCTCCTCTCTCTTACCCGGGCTTGGAGCTGTAGCAGGTTAACCTTTTTCGAAGTTAATCTGTTCACAATAAGTTAAATGTACCTACATGAATATGTCACGTAAGATGTGCTTCTATTTTTGTAAGTAAAATGTCTTTTTCTTGTTACCATTGGACTCAGATCATCTTTGTACTTTGTTTGAACAGCACTTTTCCCTTACTGGGACATGTGGAGGATCATGGATACCATGTAAAGCTGCTGTACTTCCAAGCCATTTTTTTTTAACATTTACCCCAATAGTTGCAACACTGCATGCACCTCAACTCTAGAACTCCCTGTCCACAGAGACCAGTTACAGAGTGAACATCTTTAGGGAGCAGTGAGCATTTCTTGCGCAAGTTGGCATTTGGTGATGGGGTTAATGCTGCTAGGGGAACAAGGGTTTAGCACTTTATATTTTGTACCTGTTTAATCCATTTTAATTTGCTTATATAATGTGTTATAAAATGTTTAAAGGCGTTGGCTAGAATCCAAGACATGCAGGGTTACGAACCCCAGCTTGGCAAATTCCTGTAGATTTAGGGTAGGGCAGAGGAGAAGGGGCTCAGTGGAGATGTGGTGCCACAGAGTGCACCCTCCAAAGCAGCCATTTTCTTAAGGGGAACTGATCTCTGTAGTCTGGAGACCAGTTGTCATTCCAGGAGAACTTCAGGTGCCACCTTGAGGTTGGTATCCCTATGACGTGCAGTCCAAAGCTTGTGTGAACCCAGAAGGGGAGGTGTTTCCTTGAACAGCAGATACCTTCGTGCTATACCTCAAACTGCTTTTGAGATTTCCATCAAGGTCAAACTGCACTTTATGGGGGAGCACTTCTGGTGACAAGAACTGGGGGGAAGTGTGAAATCGTTATGTTACCCCATCTCCCTGCTTTTGAGATTTCCATCGAGGTCAAACTGCACTTTATGGGGGAGCACTGCTGGTGACAAGAATTCGGGGGCAGTGTGAAATCGTTATGTTACCCCATCTCCCCCTTGAGCCAATGGATTTGAGCAGAGATGTCGTATTGTTATATATTATTGTTACCGTGGAAACGGGGAGAATATGGATTGACATGTCTTTGGGCTGTAGCCACAATGGGGCCAGTGCATGCACTACTCCATCTGGAGCACTGTTTTGCCCCACCTAGGAATATTTTAAAAAACAGGATTTTAGTTTGTGACATGATTGTTTCTGTTCCAAGAGCTTTCTTCAAAGTACTTTTCCAATAAAAACAAACTCCACCTTTATCTACTATGGCAGTGAATGTGGACAGGTGCTAAGGGGGGTAAAAAGTAGAACATGCCATCGAGTCACAACCAACTCATGGGGTCCGGTCACACTGCCGTTTTGATCGGGATTCGCTGCTGTTTCCTTGCGCATGTCAGTTTCACGTTCACATGCGCCAATCTGCCTCGCGCAATGCTTCCGGATTTTCCTGACCCCTGGAAAATCTAGTGTTTTCCTGGCATTTCCACTTTGATTGCGCGATTTCGCCTATGTGGACAGCCCATCTCTCACAAGGATTGCGATTAGGGCCGTCTGAACGCTCTTTGTGCTTTTTTTTTTTTTTTAAGCTTCCGGTTTGAGCGCTTGAGCAAACATGCGCTTAATAAATCCATTTAATGTTTAATAATGGATTTATTAAGCACATGTTTAGTCAAGTGCTCAAACCAGAAGCTTTAAAAAAAACAATGCACAAAGATGGCCCTGGAGGCGGGAACGAGAGGTGGGGGCTCCAGCAGCCTGGATGGGGCTGGCAAGGAGGATGGCGGAGACGGCGGAGCCTATTTTCATGGGGCAATGGCGGCAGTGGCGGTGGCAGCACCCCCCCCCCCAAAGTTTCGGCAGGAGCTGCAGCCGCCCGAGCCTCCCTGTGGCTGGCAGGATCGCCTGGAAGGACGGCGCAGCAGCAGGCAACTGGGTGTGGGGAAAGAGGGGCTGGCTGCATGTAGACAGCCCAATGCGAATAAAAATGTTCCCGATAAAGCGCATGTCATTTGCAGTGTGACCAGATCCATGGTGACCTCATCCACATGGTATTCCAGGCAAGGGACAAGCAGAGGTGGCTTGCCATGGCCTTCCTCTGCAGAGCAACCTTCCCAGTCTCCCTTCCAAGTAGTAACCATGGCCAACCCTGCTTAGCTTCTAGGCTCTGGCTAAGCTGAGCTCTTCTGGTGGCATGAGGGTGGAAAAGGGTAACTTAAATCAGGAATAGCCAGACTTTTCAGCCAGGGGCAGAGTCCATCCCAGCCAAGATAGGAACCGCATTTCCCCAGCTGTGATGTTACTGCTTTCCCCCTAACTCCAGCTTTCTGCAAACTGGGCAGGAAGGTTCCAGCCCTGCTAGAAATGCTGCAGTCCCGTGTAGTGGGGTACGCTGGGCTGCGATCACTCACACTAAATAATCCACTTTCAGTGCACTATCCAACTGGATTTTACTGCATGAACTGGCAAAATCCAATTCGAAAGTGGATCGAAAGTGGATTATTTAGTGTGTGTGATCGCAGCCCCAGGTCATGATCCTGTGTAACTCCAACAGCACTTTGCTAGGTGGTTGTGAGGGCAGCTATTTAAAAATCATCTTTAAGTGCATCCGCACAAATGGTGCTTTAGAGGGGAGGACAGTCTCTGTGTTAGATATGAGTTAAAAAAAAACAACAACTCTTAATCGGCTTCTTCAGTAACCAAGCTGGAAAAACATCCCTAAATTGTCATAGCATCTACAGGGAATGATTCCCCCCCCCGCCCCAAATCTAAATTAGGCAGCACAATTCCTTCTAGAACATCTGCTCTACCAACCAGCATCACCTCCGTCTTGTCTGGATTCAATTTTAGCTTGATAAAATTCATTAAGGAAATTGCTTATAAATATGTATGTTTGCATATTCCAACTAGGGCTCGGGGTGGGGGCTGGTAACCAGAAGGCTTCCCTTTGCCAAAAAAGAGCCAAGCTATGGATTAACGAAATTATGTAGATCTCAGCATGAAACCTTCCAAAACTGGCCATGCAGAATTCACATCAGTAGGGAAAAAATATACTGAGTCACACTTATCCACCCCCATGGTTCTTACGAAAATAAAAGCTGAAATGAATCAAGATTCACCCACACGGTGTTGGAAGAAAACATAAGCCTTTTCAGTGCTGCACAGACTGTTAGCAAATACTCCATGTACAGAAAGAAATTCTCTCCCACGCTCAGCCTACACAGACTTCCTTGAAAATACCAGTATGATTTCATCTTTCCCCAGTACGTCTCAGTTATGCAGGAGAAAAAGAGGATACGGGGCGGGGAATGCTTTTACCAAAAAAGAACATATTTGTCCCAGCTTCCCAAGCAGCCCATGACCAAATCCGAAACTTGAGAAAGGAAATCAAAGCCAAACTTCCACGTGACTAGTTTATAAGTAGTAGCAAAAAAAAAAAAAAAAAGTAGCATACAACAGTAATGTGCTGGGGAAAAAGGACAGAAATTCAGGGATTCTTGTTGCAACCTTACCTGCTAAGGAGGCCAGCTCTGGGTTCGGAAATTCCTAGGGATTTGGGGGCAGTGCCTGGGGAGGGCGGAGTTTGTGGAGGAGAGGGAGCTCAGTGAGGATGTGATGCCATAGAGCCCAACCATTTTCTCCAGGGAAACTTATCTCTGTAGTCTGAAGATCCATTGGCATCCCAGAAGAACTTGATGCTTCACCTGGGGGGGTCAGCCAACCCTACCTTCTTCCCTCTCACTGCTTTGCCTGTTATCGCTGGGAGTAGCTATCAGCGGCACAATGAAGCTGTATTCAGGTATCATAATAAAGTAAGGTTTAATCAGTCTCCAGTTAATTGTTTCATCTGCATGCAGATAAAATTGGAGTTGCAAACTAGAGACGCCTCCTCTTGTGAGAGGCCAGGAGCCGTTCTGATGGCCACCATGGCCGTGTCCAGCCTCTGCCTCCCCAACAGCCACCCCCACCTCAAGGCGCTGCTGTGGGAGACACAACTCCCTAAAGGGAATGTCCACTGCACAGAAGCCCACCAGTTGCATTTGGGGATCTCCCCATTCTAGACAATCACAGATATATATATTTTTCTTTATTTGATTTGATTTCTAGCCCTCCCTCCCCCTGCAATGCAAGGCTCAGGGAGGGTTACAACAATATGATAAAATACGGTTATACAATAACAATGCAAAAAATTAATATCAACAGTTATTCAAATCTAACTATAATGCCATCTATAATATCATTTCTGGTGCCATTTAAATATCATGTCTAACAGAATTGTGTAGTAGTCCTTACAGCCCAGAATAGCTTAACTTCATCAGTGCTTGGAAGCTAAGTACGGTGGCACTTTGGATGGGAGACCACCAAAGAAGACTGGGGCTGCCGTGCAGAGGAAGGCAATGGCAAACCACCTCTTGCTCATCTCTGCTCATCTCCTGAAAACCCCCATGAACTGGAACTTTATGGGGTCGCCATGAGTCAGCTGCAACGTACTGGTACACTGTGCTTACTTAATATGACAGTAAACAAACCCAAAAATATTTAATTGTATCTCTAATATTGATTATCTATTGAAGGTTCTTGTTAGGCAATTCAAAATAAATGGTCATAGCAGCATTCAACAATACATAGGCACGATATGCAGTAAACCCAGCAAACAGCAATAAATATATCATCGTCAAAATTGGTATGTTACAATAAAAAACATATAAATCATTTCTAACCAGTAAAAACCAATTAGTACAAACAGTTTAGCAGCATTAAAAAGCAGCAATCCAGCGGGAGGGAGGGAGGGAGGAAGGAAGGAAGGAAGGACATAAGAGGCTAGATGCTGGGGGGGGGAATGTGATAACTGAGGCCACCACAGAGAAGTCTTCAAACTCCACATAACATCAGGAGATTGGAGAACAGCAAATGCCAGCAGTCTTAATGGGTGGATTGTATGGAGAAGGAAGTTCCTAGAGTACCTGGGTCCCTGACCATTTAGGGCTCAGAAGGTAATGTCCAAGACTTTCAATTCGTCCAAGAAATGCTTTGGGAACCAGTCATTTTAAAACAGGCAGAATGTGTGCTCTAAGTCAGTTGCTCCTGCATTCTACCATCTGATGTTTCCAAATAGTCTTCTAGACCAGATTAGAGCACATTGTCGTTATGAATCCAAAATTAACAACAGCTGATAACGTTAGGAAACATTTGTACAAATGAGCATACATGAAGCTGTCCGACTATTCATCCATCAAGGTCAGTACTGTCTACTCAGACTGGCAGTGGCTCTCCACGGTCTCAGGTAGAGGTATTTCACATCACCTACTGCCTGGTCCTTTTAACCATGTGAAGCAGAGGCTCTTTTACTGCATGTGAAGTAGAGGCTCTTTTACTGAGCCACAGCCCTTCCCCAGTTTGGAATAATCTTTATTTATTTTTAGCACGTGTCTACCTTGCTTGGAGTTCAAACTGGTCAGGAGGATATGAGTGATTCAACAGATGCAAACAACCATCAGTGTTATACATCAGTCATGCTGCACAAAAAGGATTGCATTAAAAGCTCTTTCCAAAATGTTGTTGACTTATCATTTGGCCCTAATACACGCCGAAGAAAGTGCAAGATCAAGTCAAGTCTATTTTTTTTTAAGCAATTTATTATAGGATATGTTTCACATAGTTAAAATTTTATCTTATAGATATCACATACCTTTTTTCTTTTCTCCCCAGTCCCCCCAGTACAAGGCTTCGCACAATGCTCTTACCCCCTTATAAACTCTATTATCTAATCGCCGTTCACAAAATATGTCATTTCCATTATCAAATTAGGTAACATTTTGGCAATCATATCATTCTTTTTCTTATTTTCTTAATAACTATCAAAGCAAATCAATCTATTTTTAACATCCCAATTTTTCTCAAGACAGTCTTTAAAATCTTTCCATTCTTCAAAAAAAGCTTCGTCTTCTTCGTTTTTAAGCTTTCTTGTCATTTTGTCCATTTCAGCCATAAAAAGCATCTTCTTAATCCATTCCCATATTTCAGGAATCTTTTCTTGTTTCCAGAATTGTGCATAAGTCATTCTAGCTGTTGTGACCAAGTACCATAACAATGTTCTCTTGGTTACATTTATTTCTTCCAGTTTAAGACCTAACAACAAGATTTGTGGATCTTTCTTAAAAGTACATTTCAAAATCTTCTGTATTTCGTTATGAATCTCTGACCAATAACTCATGGCTTTATCACAAGTCTACCACATATGGTAAAATGAGCCCTCTTTCTTTCTACATTTCCAACATTTGTTAGACATACTCTCATTTATATTAGCAATTTTCTTTGGAGTCATATACCATCTATACATCATTTTGTAACAATTCTCTTTAACATTAACACAAGTTGAAATTTTTATTGACTTTTTCCACAGACATTCCCATGATGCCATAGTTATTTCATTATTTACATTTACCGCCCATTTTATCATTTGTTCTTTTACAATTTCATCCTCTGTATACCACTTCAGTAAAACCTTATATATTTTTGAGATCATTTTTTTTCCCTTTTCCACCCATATATTCTCCAAGATCAAGTCAAGTCTAGAAGATGCCAGTTTACTATGGTAAAATAAATGTATCCAGTATAAACCACACAGGGAAGAATTTCCAATCATGTGTAATAATGGATAGTACATGTGTGGGGAAGGTGTTTCAAGCAATGACCCATAGGGCCAAACTCATTGTGATGGCATAAGTTACATATTTCTTTTAACCTACGAAGCAAAGGTGCAGGGAACTTACTTTTAGCAAAAGTATCACATTGGATCCCCCACACACTGGCCTCTCTTCATTGCTAAACTATTTTTGTTTCCAGCTCACTTCCATTTTCAGAGCTGGGAAGAGGGAAAAGCAACAGGAGTAATGAATGGTGGACATGAGAAGGGTTCAGCAGCACACCTCTGATACATGCTTCATTTTCTGTTAAACTAAGACACTCACACACTTGGTATGTAAATAGAACACACGTGATTGAAAGGCTCTTCACATATAGTTTGGGTCTACATGCGAGCAAAGGGGTGTTAAGAAACACTCCAGAGCCCTGTTGGAATTCAGTAGGAAAGCTAGATTCAAGTCCAGGAGCACCGTAAAGTCCAGCAAGATTTTTGAGAGTCAAAGACCCCTTTGTTAGTGTCCCTGTGAAGACAAGGGAGGTATGTCATGCGCAGGTATGAGCTCAATCACCTTTGCTTCACTGCCCCATGAAATGGAATATTTATGCGCATGCCGGGATTTGCCCGGTAAATAAGTAATGAACCAAGAAAATGGCTGCTCTCTTTTTTTGGTCCCTGCTTATCACATTCCATTAATTAACATTATCTTAGCACTGTGCAACAGTAACTTGCTTCTTGTTCAAGCTCAGTAGCCAAAGTGAGCCATTTCCTTCTTTTAATGGTTGCTGTTTACTGAAAGATTAATGAGCAAGCTGTATTATGCATAAGCGACTTCCCCTCACTTCTCTCAGAGGTCGGAAGTGATCTGTAAGTAATTGGTGTTTACAGTGCAGCCCAGTTACACAGTTGTTGATAGTTATAGCATACGGCTCTATGTAATGAGCCACCTATGGCCCACACCGGCATTTCATGAAAAACAGCATGGCTACACATGATGTACACGATCACCATTTTGTATGAAAGGCAAGTGTTTTCAGCTTTAGTACCCACGAACCAGAACCCTGAAAAAATCACTGGTTACAAACACAGACATGGTTTTTCGACCATTGGTGTGATAGTTCATTGATTTGTTCATGGGTGTTCGGCATGCTCTTTCACTGCATTCCTTCTAATCATGCAGTGCAATGTGATTGGCTTTTCATGCATGCGTGTTCTCACACGGTCTAAGTCAGGCCCAAGGCCAGGACTTTTTTGTTTGGGGGTGTGTGTGTAAATTTTTAAGGGGGCAGTTAAAGTTAATTAAATTAATCTGTAGCTTTTGAGTCATCTTATAATTGCCTGACAGTCACCAAAGCTTTGCACTTGCAGCTGCAGAGAGGCCTTTGCCTTTGCGTGGCTGCAAAGGCACCCTGGATTGTTGCTGCCGAGCCCGGGCCCCAGGTGCACCCACCCTCAGTTGGCTCCCCATGCTCCCATCTTCCAGCAACTGAGGGTGGGAGGAGGGCCAAGTGTGCAGGTCTGGCAGCCTCGATGGGTGCTGCTTCTCACTGCGAGCAAGAGAGGATGAGGAAGCGGTGGTGACAGCCCCAGAGGGGTGAGCGAGTGAGGATGGGCAACCAGTCCAGGCAGCTGCGTCCACCTCTGCCTGGCCTTGCCGGCAGGTGGGAAACAACTCCATGGAGAAAGGTGTGGCGATGGTGCAGGGCGGCCCTGAAAGAGTGACAGCACAAGGTGGAGGCAGTAACCTTTTAGAAATAACTTTCTGGCATGGCTATTTGTGGGGCAGGGTGTCAAATTCAGTCTGTCATGTAGTTTGCCATGATTTGGGACTAGTAGAGAGTGGGAAATTCCTGAGGGGTGTGTGTGAGTGGCTGAGTGTGTGAACTGTTCTGTCGTAGGTGATATAACTCTTTCTAAGAGACCTCCCTTGTACACGGACAACCTTGGAGCCAAACTGTGCCTGCTTCACCATCATAGATACAGAAACCGTATATTTACAGATGGGGAGTAGAAAGCATGAAAGCTAGGTGGGAAGCTTGTGGAGTATGATTTGATGTAACTGAGGGGGGGGCTTTGTTTGAATTGTCTGTATCTTTGGATTCTCCCACCAGTTCTGACACAGTACTGATCTAGCCTGGAACATGCTCATTTCTCAATAAACAAATCACTGCAGAGAGTGTTGTTGAGAGTAATTTTGTCCAGGAGTCTGACACAGGGCTTTTAATTAAGAGACAGGGCCCTGAAATGCCCCACCATAGCTATGAGCCTGAGTGAAGTCAACTGTCCTCTCCACATTCTTACCACATAACTCTTCTGCTCAGCAGAAAATAGTTTAAATGGACAATTAGATTACTCATAAACCATATAAGGCAGGCTGGATCTGCACTGGGCAGGGGGTTGGACTAGATGATCTGTATGGCCCCTTCCAACTCTATGGTTCTATGATTCTAAATCAGTCATCAATAAATGCTGTGTTTCAATAAAATCCTGTCCTTTAGTGTTGGCCCAAGTAGTCCTCAGTGATGCTAATGGCCACCAATCTATTTGAATGGGCAGTGTCTTTGCACATGAAGTTTTCAGAAAACCCAACACAAACAAGGCACTCACAACTGCTCAGCACAACCCAAACAGGCAGAGTGATCGACTCACATCTGATCACCGCTTTTGAACACAGTAAGTTCGGCAATCAAACATTTTCATGGCAAAATTTACAGCATCCCTAATGACATGTGGCACGTTCTCCCCAAGCATGTGGCAAAATGTAATGATGGATCAAACGGATAAAAGGAGGTATTTCTTCACCCAAAGAGTGATTAACACATGGAATTCACTGCCACAGGAGGTGGCAGCAGCTACAAACATGGACAGCTTCAAGTGGGAATTAGATAAGCACAAGTGGAGACCCGCAAGAAACTTGCGGGATGGTCATCCCATTCCTCACACCTTTGCTTCCTCCCCTCTACCCTTACCTATCTCACACTCTTTCTCCCTTCTGGGGGTGGAGCCATAGACTCAACCCTCCAAAGCAGCCATTTTATCCAGGGGAACTGATCTCTGTCACCCGGACAACAGTTGTAATTCTGGGTGATCTCCAGCCCTCACCCAGAGGCTGGCAATAGTAGTTCTCATGGAGGAAATGGCTGGTTTGGAGGGTGGAGTCTATGGCATTATACTGGTCTGAAGTTCCTCCCCTCCTCAAACCCCACCATCCCCAGGATCCACCCCTTAAATGTCCAGGAGTTTCCCAATCCAGAGTTGGCAACCCTATTTCCTTCCCACCCAACAGCCAACTTAACCTTTATCTGCCTTTATCTGTCTTCAGCTTTTTGTCTTCACCCCCTCCCCCACAAGCTTCTACCAAGGAAAATTATAGTCTTTCTCCACAGTGGGGATCACAGCAGCTTACATTATTCTCACCTCCTTTTTATCTGCACAACAACCCTGTGAGGTTTGTTAGGCTGAAAGTATGTGACTGGTCCAAAATCACCCAGTCAGCTTCCACCGCAATATGGGGATCTGAACCTGGGTCTTGCAGACCTATTCTGAGGCTCTAACTGCTGCACCACTGCTGGCTTTCATAGGGTGGCTGCTGAACAGCAGCAAGCAGCCAGGTCAAGTTGAGTCATGCAAATTAGGTGGTATCAAGTCACCCAGAGGGTGCTGCCTAGGGATGCCAGCCTCCAGGTGGGATCTGGGGATCCCCTGGAATTACTGCTCAGCTCCAGACTACTGAGATAACTTCCCCTGGAGAAAATTGATGCTTTGGAGGGTGGACTCTAGGGCATTGTACCCCACTGAGGTCCCTGTCCTCCCCAGGCTCCATCCCCAAATCTCCAGGAATTTCCAGACCTGGAGCTGGCAACCCCACTACCCCCATCCCCTGCCAGTGCCCGTGGGGGGACCTGGCAACCCTATACTGCTGCCAGGCCTAGGGTTGGCAACCTCCAAGTGGGGCCTGCTGGAGGGTGAACTCCAGAGATCTGTGAACAACAGAGATCTGT
The DNA here is from genome assembly GCA_029375565.1 of Gekko gecko. Taxonomy (NCBI): domain Eukaryota; kingdom Metazoa; phylum Chordata; class Lepidosauria; order Squamata; family Gekkonidae; genus Gekko; species Gekko gecko. The sequence goes on along the minus strand of JAPDNY010000005.1, from coordinate 37,707,215 downwards.
CTCCCTGTAGAAAATGGCTGCTTTGGAGGGTGGATTCTGTGGCATGATGCCCAGCTGAGGCCTCTCCCTTCCCCAAATCCTGCCCTCCTTGCACTCCACCCCAAAACCTCTAGGAATCCCCCAGCCTGGCCCCAAGGCTCCCTCCCTCCCTCCCCCTCCCTCCCTCCAAGGCTGAAAGAGGCCTGGAAAGAAAGGGCCCTTCCCCCCACCCTTTGACTGACAGAGCCAGTCAGAAGCCTCTCCTCCCCCTCCCCCCAACGTTCTAATCTCTCACCGTTGATGCCTGGAGTCAGGTCCCTGCAGAGGCCATTTCAAAAGGCTTTTGGGGGGGATTCAACTGTCCCTGAAGGGATTTCCTCACTGTTTGGATTTTTCTACAAACCCAGGAAGTCTACTGACTATGTAGGAAAAGCTGTTGGGGGAGAGTGAGGCCCCTGTTGGAGGGAATAGGTATCCGCATAGAAAAAAAAAAGTCTGGAATTAGAATAAGGATATGGAGCAGAAGTCCATCAGTGGCTATTAGCCACAAGGTATAGATAGGGACTCTGGGGCAAGTGAGGTAGGCTCTGTATTCTTGGTGCTGGGGGGGTCAACAGTGGGGGAGGGCTTCTAGTGTCCTGTCCCCACTGCTGGACCTCCTGATGGCACCTGGTATTTTTGGCCACTGTGTGACAGAGTGTTGGACTGGATGGACCATTGGCCTGATCCAACAATGGCTTCTCTTATGTTCTTATGTTCTTATGACTGAAAAGGGTCACAGTTAAATGGACTGGTGTCCCAGATGCCCATGGAAGAAATCCCACTATACCCTGTTAATTCAGTCTCCAAGCAGGGGAACAATCAAGCAGGTCTGGATGCTGCAAGGAGGAGAGGAAAGGGAGTTACATTTTGCCTTCTGTGTTGTCTGCAAATGAAGCTTCCCTGATCTGACCCTCTTCTCACTGCAGCGTTGCAGCTATGTCTCCATGAAGATCCTGCAAACACAGGAATGATCTTTCTAGGGGTCAGAAGGGGATTGCTGAACAGAAAGGAACACAAGAAAACATCACATGCCTTTTGTGCATTCATGATTAGACATAGGCATAGACACAGACATCTAGGAACACTGGCTGGTATAGAAAAAAAAAAGGTCTGCTTCTTTTGAGCAGGATAGGAGATAACCTGGCAAAAGTACCACTGGGAGGCTGACAAGCAAAGTAAAAAAAATATTGCTATATTCCATTCCTGTTTCCTTTGAGACAATAGGAAACTCAAAATTCCTCTACGTGACATCACAGGCATTATCCAGTAGGTTCCTGTTTTGCATTTCAATGCTTCTTTCTATGCTGCTGTCTCAGCAGACATCAATGTTCTTGTCTTCTTCCCCCCCACACACACACATAATTCTTCTGGTTTCTCCACAAATTTCAGAAAGTAATCCCATTAGTCTGCAGCAGCACAAAAAAGACAATCACATTGGATAGATTGCTGACAAATCAGTTTTATAACACTTTAACCGTCATGGCTTTCTTTCCCTGGAACTGTAAGTTGGGTGAAGTTCTGCATATTCTCTGTTAAAGATCCCTGGAACCCCTGCACCCCTTCACAGAACTGTAATTCCCAGGGATTTGGGCAGACAGTTAAATCTGTACTGTGGACATGCTTTAAAAGGACTGTGGCACCTCAGAAGCCATCAGCTGCAACCACGTGCAGAGTTAGGTAGTATAAATCTTACTGACTCTAATTGGATTTAAGCAGGCTTATCTGTGCACAGGACTAGGGCCCAGCAGACTTCAGACTGTAGACAATTACCTGCTTGAGCAGAGGCAGAGAGCAAATTGTTTCCAAACACCATCAGTTCCCTGGGGATCTTAATTAAGGGGGAGAGAGAAGTGACAGGGGAGAGCTGAGGATCGGCAAGCATTCCTATTTGTTGAGTGGATTTATTAGAAATAATTGTGTAATTAACATTTTTATTTGCTCACTTAAAAAAACAACAACCAGTACTTTGCAATTGCTGGGATTGCCGTTTTATTTCTCAGAATTTCCCCCAGGGTTCCTAGAGTTTGCCATTTTTCTTCATATGCTAGGATTTCAGTTCTCTCTCTCTTTTTTTTTTGCCAACATGACACAAGCAAAAGATACTTCCATAAGTTGCTTAAATGCTTGTCTATGTTTGCTGATCCTGCCCCCCTGTCACTTCTCTTTCCCCTTTAATTAAGGTCCAGAACCTCAAACCAGGAGAAAAATTGATTCATCTATCTGTTTTATTTATTTTCTCTCTCTCCCTTTTATTTAAAGGAAGGGGAAGGGGAAGAAGGAGGCTGAAAAGAGTGTGACTTGTAAAGTCTGACTACCTGGGGAAAGAGTTGCTTTTGCGCTTGGGACCTTAGTCCTTCTCATAAGGTAGCCCACTAGGCTTCTTTCCAGCAAATCAAGAAGCAGGATTTCATTACCCCAAATGAAAATGTGTAGCACGTGCGCGGTATAGTGATTGGCAGGTTCCTTCTGTTATTGCCATGGAAACCTAGACACCTTCACTAGACAAGAAGTTTAGGCAGACACGGGCAAAGGTGCAAATTGCTTTGATGCACCCAGGTTAAGCAATAGCACCCCTAGAAGACAATAGCTGGCCTCTATTGTCATCCCGGCTGTCTGAACACAAGGAACTGGGGTAAAGCAAGTCATATGTATGATATCTGCCTGGGACCCTCATTTAAAATGCAGATCCTAAGCCGTATCAGCCACATCCTTCCTTGTTCCCAGCTATTATTTTATTGAGAAAAATCGGTATTCTGACTCTCCTGCTAAGGTGGCCAGACAAAGATCTCCCCCTAAGTCGAAAGCTCGCTCACTCTTTGGCCAACACAAAACAGACTGGGGGAAGTTTTCAGGTTTTGAGCTTTGCATCTTCTGTGCAACAGCAGCAGCAGCAACAAAGGATAGATAAGAAGGGCCCGCAGACTAGCTGCCTGTCAGACAAGGAAGGAGGAGGGGTCCAGAAACAGCTAATTTATTTGCTGCAAGGGGTTTCAAGAAGGCTCCCTTATTACTATATTGTTTCAATTCTTTTGTGCTGCCAAATGAAATCTGTAGCAAAGCAGTGGTGAGGAGGTTTTAGAGCAAGATGGAAAACGGGCAGCTTGAGACAATTCCTGTCCACACATCTATCAAAAGTTGGGTTTTTTTAATACAATGACTTCAAATCTTTTAAAGAAGCATTTTATTTTACACATAAGACGCTCCGATCTATATACGATCAATTCACTTGTAGTGCGTTTTTTAAATTGCTTTCTATTGTAGTGCTTTAAAAATGATTTAAAAGATTTTTCTTACAATATATTTCTTACAATTTTTACAATGTTTAACCTCGTTATTATGAAATATCTTAGAAGGAAAAACAGAAAAATTGCTCTGTACAGACATTCCACACGGACAAGTGCCATTTTGGGGAGTATCCAAACTACATCATCCTCTAATTTTTCATTATGTAGGTACATCTATCCCCTCCTGGGCCAGTGCTGTCACTGGCCAGACCACGGAGCTTGCCCTTACTGGTGGCAGCATGGGCCCAGGAAGGTATGCCAGTCACCTTCCTTGCTGCCAATCAGTAGGAGCAAGTTGAGCTGCCGCGATACATCAGCTCTCCCTTCGTTATGCTGTCCTGAGCAGTCTTTTGGGTCGCTTTGCTGGAGAACTAACTTTGACATTATGGTTATTTGGATCTGAGCCTGCGGGCACCTTTGGAATTCTGACACAGGGTGGTGGGTGCGACTACAAAATGGCTGCCACAGGAGGTGAAGCCAGTCACGAAATGTCAGGCTAACTCAGGGAGGTTATGCATAGGTTAAGTACTGACTAGGTTACGTACTAATAGATTATATAGTAACGCTTCAACATTTCAAGCAGATTCTCTGTTTACAAGGTCACTTTTTAATCTGCACAGCCAATCAGATCTCCAGTAGCCCATCAGAGGGCAAAAGCCACCTTCTAAAAACACTCAGCAGGTGTCAGGAACAGTGTGGACAGGCGACACCATGCCCAAGGGCACCACACTGGGGACCCCTGATCTAGCAACTCTGTAGCATTCTAGGAGCTTTAAAACTCTTCGTATGCATGATCATAGTAACCCTTCCAACAGCATTGTAAGGGGGGGGTCACTATTATCATTATCTCTGGATTGGCACTGAAGGATCACATGCTGCTTGGAGCCATATAATGAGTTCATGGAAGAGAAAAGACTAGAACAATAGAGTTCTAGACCTGAATCAAAAGGAAAGGTCCCTAATCACTCCCCACCATGAGGTGAAGAGTTAGGGTAGGGGATGCTTTATCTCCTCACACACTTAGTACATCTGCCACAACCTTAACAATCGTGCACAGGTTTAACTTTCAAACAGGGACTGGAAATGTAAAATCCAATGTATATAGGCTCAGAAAGCATGGTCAGTTACTGCATTTTATCTGGAAAACTGACTATGTGTGAAATGTGTTGGACTGTATGCCTCATTTGAAAATCATGTACCCTTGGCGCCATGTGTCATACACATGCCAATGTCGATGGCATCTGAGACTGAAAGGGCAGGTCTTGCCCCCTGCTCAGCACAGCCACAGTTTGATTTCACTTTTATTTCACTTCACTGGAAGTAGGACTCAGAAATAAAGGATGAAATTGTATGAGAGATGGTGTGGGGCAGGAGTGGTATTGGAATAACCCCAAAACAAAGCTCTCCGTCTCCAAATTTAGGACGATCTGGGCAAGTTATCATGTCTTTCATGCCTATTTGAATTAGGGAAATCTGTAGGACATCACCCCAGGCCATAGTGACCAGATGCCTGCATCTCTGTCCCAAATGGAAGGGTCCAGAAGCCACTGAAGAAGGAAAAGTAAGCGAACTCGGAAGCTCACATCTACCAATTTGCTACTTACTAAAATGTATTTATTCGTTTAGGAAACTTTTGGCCACTTTGCCAGAAGCCTGCTTGAGGCAGCAAGACTGCTTGAGGATAACATGGGAATAAACTAGTGATGTCAGTCTAGGGCAGTGAATCCCAAACAAGGCGCCCACAATGTGCATTTGCATGCTCAGCTGGCAACCCGAGTTGGAGAAAGTCTCCCAAGGCTGGAAGAAGGCTTGAAATTTTGCTCAGTGGAATGGGAGGATGGGGTAGGGTTGCTTGAATGGTTGCTTGCAGGCAGGGATGCTTGAAACAGAAAAATCAGGTGGGGGGTTGTTAAGGCATATGCAGGACCTGGGATATTCCAAGCTTGCCTTTGATTCCCAGGAAAACTCCAGATGCATGACTGAAAGACAGCATATAAAACTTGGGGGGGCCCTGATAGAAACACACCTTATCTACATTTATAATGGCCACCCATGATGTGCATACTTCCTAGTCCACACCCCAGTTTCTGAAGATCCCTGTGAATTATTGTTGTTTAATTAAAAGTGGCTACAGAAAACTGTAGGTGCTGGAAGCTAAATTAATAGGGAAAAGCTGATGGATGACAGAGTCTGGCCGTCTCCAAAGGAAATGCTCTGGTTCAGGAAGTGGCTTGCACATGAAGGAGTACCTGGCATCTGTGTGCTTATGTCTTCAGTGAGGAGGAAGTGAGACCTGCTTTGAAGGGGTGCCAGTTGTGGTTGTTTTGTTACAGAGATTAATGTTGTACATGAACGGACTGACTTGGCTATATGAAGGTCATCAAGAAACTCAGCGGAAAGCCAGGATGACACACAGAGAGAACTAGAAGTGGAAACTGTTTGAAATAGCCTCATTAATGGAGAGAAAGGGGATCCCCAATATTTTCAGTAACAGTTTTAAAATTTGCATTAAACTTCATTATAAAAATTAGACAGATCGATGATAGATAGATAGATGGTAGATAGATTTAAAAATCAGACCACTTCTTAATTTTTGTTAAGATGTTTGGATGTTATTTGCAATAGCTGATTTCAAAGAATTCTGTAAATAATGTGATGCGATAGGCTATTTGTTTGTGTTCTATAAACCGTTTTCGCCTGGCAACCAGATAGGATACCACAGAGGGCTGTGATTCTGTTGCAGTGTATGCAACAAGCTGAATGGATGGATTTCTTAAAGGGAAGCCAATTTCACACAAGTCAAACATTGTTCAAAAGCCCGTTGTATAAATGTCCTGTTGAAACATATGATATGGCTCAATCTGACTAGAAGGGACACTTTTATGGGGATACAGGGCAAAAAACATAACTCCTTTTCTGTGTGCTAATGACAATGTAAGCATTCAAGTCACACAGGACATTTTGGCAAGCTGAGGCATTCGAAATAGCTCTGAAGCCTGCATCCTTGCCAGCAACTAATTATCATGGAGTACCATTTGGAAAAGACTGTAAAGGACAGTGCCTGTACTCTCCTTGCTGCCAATGAAGGATCCCGTTTAGCAGGTTCTGTGGTCACAATTGCTACTTTTTCCATACCTATTTTCACCTCCAGGATGGCAACAGAAGGCCAGATGGTTCCCCTCAGCGTGCTCCTGGCAACCTACCCCTGTGAGAAGGCACACCTTTCCCTAACAGCTGACTTCTTCTGAATGGAAGAAACCATTGCCTTTATACATTCTGTGTCGGTCCCTTTCAAGAGGACTGCAGGCTGCCAATCCTTTGTTTCTGTTAATGCCTTGGAAGTGGCACCAAGAAGTCAGGGGTTGTTTTTTGGATCAAAAATAATGGGATCCCTACAAACCTGCTGTGGGAAGCCGGGGGGGGCACTGTTATAGTGCTTAGGATCACACAGGCCTTATCTAGACATTAGGTGGAAATGAGATAGCAGAATCCTAAAATGCTTCAGAATACAGGGGAGGAATTATTGTTTTTGAAAGCTCCCCTACACTAATAACATCAGTGCAAAACTAGCTACAGCATACAAAGGGGCCAGAACCTCTCACTCAGATATGCTACATTTTTATGGGGTTTTGTTAATCCAGCCCTCAAAAGGCCCTGGATTGGCTTGAGTTAGAGTTTCCATCACTGAACAAAATGAGTTCTTTGTGAACGAGTTTTTCCTCGGGAAAACCTTGGAGCCTGTGTCTCCCTACTGGCAATTTTACCCACTGGGATTATAAGAACCCTAATTTATGTGTTTATTTACTTCATTTATACCTCCCTTCTCCCTGGGGACCCAAAGGGGCTTACAACATTCTCCTCATCTCCATTTTACCTTCACAACAACACTGTGAGGTAGGTTAGGTCATGAGACCTGAGATAATTCACAGAATTCCATGACAGAGCAGGGATTTGAACCTGGGTCTCCCAGATTCTAGTCTGACACTGGCTAATGAACTAAGGATCCTGGACTTGAGGGAAGTTAATTAACAGCTTTTACCTGAAGGTGTATTAAAAATGTGATTCCTCCCTCCCTGCCTACAGTCTGATGCAGTGTAGCTAGGATTGCCCACAGGCCTGGAGAAATATGTCCTATCCCTTTAATAGAAGGTTTCGTGTGTGGAAATGGGCAGCTGGCACTTTTCGCAGCATGGGGATAAATAACATCACCTGGTAGGTAAAATGTATTTATTTGCTTCATCTATAACCCACGTTTCTCATTGAGACTTAAGCAGGAGTACAAATTATTAAAAAAAAATTCATCAGACAGCATAAAACATCCAATATGCAATGCCGTAGGACTAAGATTACCGAACTGGAAAACAATGGGTGGAAAATCCCATTAAGCCTCTCTTAAAGAGATAGGACATTTGTTTCTCCAGGCGGTTGGCAAACCTAACTACAGCCTGTTCTACCACTTCATTCTGCTTCCTGTGCAGACCAGGCCTCACTAGCCCTTGGGTGGGAGGGAGGCTGAATACAAATAGCCTATCAGCCTCACAAAATCCTGTCAGCGGCTTTGAGGGCTTTTAAGAAAATGCTAATGTAACTACCAGCTCATTCATATGACACTCTCCCCAGTCACCAACGGAAGTACCCAAAGGCTATCAGTGTGCATCACCCTGGACAAACACTCATCAATAAAGAAGAAATATTTTCTGGGAAAAAACCTGATCCCTACGGACACCTTTGATTTACCATCTCCTCTATCCGTTTTGTAAATTGATCCCGCTGACTGCCCACATCCTCTCCAATATAACCAGCTTCCGCTAGCGCTAGAAGAGTCATTTACATTGACAAGTGAATCCAGTGCAGGCATCAGTGAGTCTCTTTTCTCTCCCCCAACAAAACAGCCTTTTGTGCCTTTAAACCCTGAAGCAGTCTATGATTTCAGCAGGAGACACTCTGTCTAAAAGTCAGTTCTGCTTGGCTTTTTCAATGAGAGCAATGGATTTGTCAAGACAGGAAACACAGCGTTTCCTTTGTGCCTGAAAAGTCACCACCGCATCGATGCGTGGTAGCTTGCAGTGCCCTATTTTTCTACACATTATGTCACTTGAAAAATTAATGCCCTTCAGGCCTCTCACAGCGCAATCCTAAACAGAGTTTCACCCTTCTGAGCACATCAGCTTCAATGAACTGAAATAAGCATAACTCTGCTTAGGACTGCATTGTCAATGCAGTACAGTGTCTTGCATTTTCAGCTAGAACTCACTCAAATCCACACTCTCCCATGGAAGCTTGCTGGGTGACCTTGGGCTAGCCACTCACTTGTAGCTTAATCTATCCCACAGGGTTGTTGTGAGGATAAAATGGAGGCCAAAATACTTATGCATATCACCCCAAGCTCCTTAGTGTAAGAGCAACATAAAAATATAACCTTAAACCTATGCAGTAGTTTCACACACCTGTGCTAAACTGCAAATGTAGATCTTTGCAAAGTTTTGGTACTATCTGGGAAGGGTGGTTTTGAACATCACACCCTTGTTTTGTTTTGTTTTTGTTTTTCGATCTGAAACAGCTGTTCTGTTAATCCAGCCCTAAAATGGCCCCAGATTGGTTTGAGTTAGGGTTTCCTGAAATAGCCATTCTCTTTCCTCCGTTCGGCAAATCAAATTGTGATTATTGTTACATTGTTTTCTATTTCCTTGCACTGAATTTCCCCCCACAATGCATGATGTATTTTCCAACATTATTTCTACATCAATAAATCAAGATTATGTGTACGTCTTGCATATAAAAGCCATACACCGCTTGCATAAATATATTGTGTGTATAAAACCTGTGCATTATCCCCTCTGTACTGAGGCAAAGTGAGGCAGCGGTGGCAGGCAGTGGATTGTGGGAAATGACAGCCTCACCCTTGTCATCATCATATTACTGTCACCTCCACCTCCTCTGCCACCTTACCTCCCCAACCTTCAGTTCTCACACAGGAAACAAAGCACCCAGAACTCCTTCCTTCCTCATTTCCCAGGCATCTTTAAATTCCAAGTGGCAAGCTGTGCAAGCCCCATAACACTTCCCAAACTCTTGTGACACATGGAAGTTTGGGAAGCCCTATTGGTCATGCACAGCTCGCCATGCTGTATTTAAAGACACTTGGGAATGCAGTCAGGGAAAAGGGCCTCAGGGAGTATTTCCTTGACAGACTTCCACTGTCAATCTGTTACTGGCAACTTGTATCCAACACAAATGAATCTGCAAAACTGACAGCAAAAAGAGAAGAACTGAAACCATTGCCAAAATAGGAAGAATAAAGAGAAATGAAACAGGGTACATTAGTTCATCCATATAATTGTCTTGTTGGCACAAATCCCAAGGAAGAGCACTGTGACAAAATGAATTTTCTCCTGGAAGGCTGGCAAGCAGCAAACCTCCACTTGGCGTTTTTCCCCCTTTGGGAAGGCAGAAGTCCATCAGTGGCTTTCCAGGCTCACCTTCATACAAATACTAATGTATCTAGAAGGAAAGACAATGGGATGGTCAAGTCTCCCCTCTTTTCCAGGCAGGGAACAGAGTTTGGAGGACTGGGGGCTATAACAACTCCAGGGATAAATCTGCAGGAAGGGGCTGGAGGAAACACTTCTCTGACCTGGCCTAACCAGATGAAGTGGGAGGGGAGACAGAGATTATAAAATCTCAGTGCAACAGGAAATAGCTCTCTTTTCTTGGGGAAGCTTTGGTGAGAAGACCTCAGAGCTCTGGCTTGCAAGCAGGTGGCCACTGACCATGTGGTTGGTCCGGACATCTGAAGGGGGCCTGAAGGTAATGGTAACTTTGTAGAGATCTAGAACAGATAAGCTTAAAGAGCCTGTGTTATTTTAACAGCTGGTAGGGCATGTATAGAGAGGGGGACAGAGGATTTGTGATTTCACCAATTTCTTTTGTTTTCCTCACTCAATCTGGCGTTGTGCCAAAAGTATGCTTGGAAACATTTTCTTTTTAATAAATGCTTTAAACTGTTGATGCTGGGAGTAGTTCTGTGTACCACATAGACCTCCACCACTTCAGACATGCCATTTTAAAAGGAGCTCCAGGGGGGTTGGCAAGCGGCTGTTCCTCCAAGGGCACCCAAGGCAGTAAATTGTCCCTCAGAACTGGTAAAGGAAGCTGGGATCCTTTCCCTCCCAGCAGGCAATTCTTGACCAAGGGACTGGTGGTGACCATGAGTTACTCTAGAGAGAAAGAAGAGCCCCTCCAGGGACTCAGGAACCCCTAGGAGGGCAGGGTGGAAATGGGGTCTGCAGGCCAGAGCAGGAAAATTCTGCCAAAAGAACCGTGCTGCTTCATGCATTGCACAGCAACAAACCGGGGTTTGCCACTCAGATGGTGTATGCTCAGCTGGGGCATTTCAGCCAGTCGTAATTCTCAGACACAAATATCTGAATATAATACCTGTTGCCATCTTCAAAAATTTTGTGGGGAGACAAAAAATATAGCCCTGTGGTGAGACAGCAGGCACTGCACCTTAAACTCCTCCTTTTACTCCATAACTATACAAAATGGTTTATCTGTGTATCCCAAATTTTAGGGTGCTGTTTCCAGCAGAAAGACTTCACTGGGGTGCAGGGAACAGATATCACATCCCAAAAAGACTGAAACCAAAGCTCCAAAGCATGAAAGCTCTGACGGATGGGCCATCAAGTAGGTTGAACATGAACAGCTCCCTCAGTCACCTTTTGACTGGCCCATTTGACCAGGTGATGGGTATAAGCCCCAGCTTCATGTGGGAAATTAAGTGAGTGGGGCTTTGGGATTCACAAGGGTTATAAAATGAGACCCCCAAACTGGTACTTTTTGTTCTCTTCTTGATCACCACATGGCAAGCAAAGCGCAATGGATCCCAGGGTTTTTTACCCTAGCAATAAGCTGTTTTAGATGGTTAGGTATAGTATCTAGCTATCAGCTTTTCTCTTCTCTCTTTTGTCTTTTGGGTTCCACCTGAATTTCTGTGGAATTGTACTCCACCCACCCACCTTTATCCTTTCCCTTTTGGAGTCCCAAACATCTTTGTTTTTAGTTGAAATAAGGACTGCTACATTTTCTTTTTGACCTCAGTATATGCCCAGAGGCCTCTTAGTCCAGTTATCATTCAAAAGTAAGGAAATGTTTAACCACCAATCCCTGGCATTTGTCCTTTCTTGTTTCTCAGTGGTGCACTCAGGGACCTCTGTCCAAGGTCCTGGAAGAACAGGCAGGTGTAACTGGAAACACCTGGATTGATTAAAAGCAATTTCCCAATTGGCAAAAAACAGCATCCCTTCCTCCTCATTTTTATGTGGGTTTTTTTTTTAGAGGAGTTCCCAGCTGCATTTACCCCACACCCTGACTGAGGGCAAAGCCTCCAGGTCCTCATGAGTCCTAATCTAACTCTGTGAAAAACTGAAAGAGGAATCCTAAACACAGTACCCATTTGCACTGGCCGTTATTTAGCTAACGATAATAGCTCATAGATGGATTGTGAGAACTGCATGAAACCCTGTGAAGATCTACAGTGCATTTTAACAATGTTAACAACAACACTACAGAGGGTCTGTGTTCAAGGCCAAATAACTCCAAAGATAGGGCACAAGCCAGCCAACGTGGAACATATGTGAGCCTTGCTGAGCTCATTCTCAATACCATAGTTTGGACACATAGAAAAAAAGGAACATAGTTTGCTATTCTATGAAAATACCTACAGGAAACATGGGCTGCTTTGCTCCCTCCTCCCCCTGTGCAAGGCTATCTAATTTGTGATTTCCTCTTTTGCCATAGACCATGGTTTGCTCTTACATCCACACTGGTAAACTGTGTTTATACGTTCCCTGCACATCAGCAAGCATTCCAAACTCTAGTTCCATCCTGGTTTGCAGGAAAAGCATGAACTATACTTTTCCAGTCCAAATGTAATGGAAAACAATAGTTTCCTGCAGAAGTGGGAACCACTAATTGTATCACTGTGCACAGTTGCAGGAAGGATGAGCTGAGGATTCCCCAGGCTGGTTCATGCAGCGGCAAACCATGGTTTGCTGTTACATCTGAACGATTGTGGGAAATGCTGAAAGATCAATATGTGCTAGAGACTAAATAGGACCGTTCAAGAAATGGCCTGGTCCATGCTTACGCAATCTGGACTTTCTGATTTCTGTTGGGCTGAAGCTGTCAACACTGCAGCTTCATATTTGCATAACAACTATCCAGTGGGAGAGGCAAACTTAAATTGCTTTCCCTTTTAAATTTGGGAGGTACAGCTTGTTTAACTTGGGGTGGACTGTGACATTAAAGAAATAGCTTGAATGCTTTTGAAATATTTGGTGTTAATCATGCAAATACGAAACGAATGGCCCTTTGACATAGTAGTAATTGGTCAAACAGACATGGGCAGAGTAGTTATTTTATAGAGTCACTAGGAAACACTATTCTGATGAAAGTATGAATACTTAAAATAGGGATGGCAACGTCTATATTCCAGGAAGCCATTCTGCTATGCATACAATACTGGGGGGTCATTAGTGCCCAAATCTGTGTAACATCATCAGGTTCTATAACAAAGCTGGCCACAATGAAGTTGGACTACTAGTTCCTCTTCTCTGCTTTCCCACCCAAAAAAGCCCTTATTATTCTGCATAGTGTCCCTAAAATGAACGGCCCAGTTCATTTGCTAGATGTTAAAGGGTTGACATGGTTGAGATACTATGGACTGCCTGTTAACCCATATTTGTAGGAAACTCTCATTTAGTTAAAACAAGGCCAGGCAGTATCCACGGCTTTGTTGACTTCAAATCCACCAGGGGCCATTGCTTTAATAACACTTAAACTAGACAGCAATTATCAGGTCTGCAATTAGGCTAGTACCTGCGGTGACTTCAAAAGCCCCAGGTCTGAGGAAACACATAATCCATGGAGTGTTAACTGCAAGAGGCAGACTTGTACTGTACACCATCCTAAGGCTTGCTGTACAAGCAAATAAAGCCATTTGGGGTGGGGCACCCTTGTAGCTATGACAGCTTCCTAAAAGACTGACAGGCGCCAGACGAGCCACAGGGGCCTTACACCAGCATTGTTGGTAACTAGACTGGCACATATGTTTGTAATGAGCAGTGATGTCTTCTTTAGATCCATTTGCCAACATTTAGATTTTGATTGCATTTGTACTTAGAAGCATGTCAAAAGCCGCTGCACACATGAAGAGCCAGAGTATGGTGAGTCAGCATAAGAAGTTAAGCAGGTCTGCTCTGTGCTTGGACAAGAGACTATGTGGAAACCCAGCATTTACCACTGTGAGTTCCATGATGGGAGAAAGGTGAGAGAAAAAGTGAATTATTAAAGGTTACAGAATTCTGGCAAGGAAGGAGCCTTCAGGTAAGAATGAATGGGAAAGCTACATATTGCTCATAAAACAATTATATTTGGATGTGCCGGCTGTTGGCTCCATACATACGCAGCACACATATGATGGGGAATTCAGCCAATTGCAATTTCCCACTACAAGAACGGACTAAGAGTCCATACTTGGAGGGCAAAGTGAAAAACAAAAGGCAGACAGAGGCTGGAATTCTTCATGACCTGGGATCTAGTGACTTTACAACCCACTTAAGAACCAATCAAAATACATTCTGTATTTTCAGATCACACAAAGGCTGCTTCCTCACTGGGATTTTCCCTCACACTGAACCCAGTATGCTTCCACATTTTCCGTAAGCTTCCATACGCTTGTCTCACGGGGTGCTGCGGGGGTTCCCCTTTAAGCCGAGCAAAGGAAAACCTCCTTCATGCTGACTCAAAGGCTTGCAGAGTGGCAGCAGGCAGAGTGTTCACATGGCTGCTCCACCCACAGCCAATCCGGGGATGGTGGTGGTGGACTTAACCTCTGCCTTCAATATGGTGGCATTAAGATCCACATAACCCCCACCACCACCGTGGCAGCCCTTTGACTGTTTTTTGTCCAGTTCACAGGTGAGCCACAGTGTCTTTTTAACCACTCAGCTGTGAAGGAGAAAATGGGGGGGGGGGCTGACCAGCTGTATGTGTGTGGAGGCAGTGTGGTCATCAGCACATTGCTGCTTCCGTGTCAACACGCACAATGGAAGGGCACAACAGCAGGAAGCAGCGCAGGGGTACGTGGACACTGTCCCTGCCTGCCTCCACCCCGCTCACTGCTAGTTCTGCAGTAAGGGCAGCCTCTCCAGCCCCCTTGTTGAAGTGGCCACAGACTGAGGAATGAGTCATTGGCCCCAGTAGGGCCTGATGAACACCTGCCAAAGAGGGTTTATTGAGTTACTTGCTTCATTTATAGTCCACCTTCCTCACAGAGGCTTCAAGCAAAAGAAAGAGTGCCGTACCAATAGCTGGGGGAAATGCACCAGGCAAAGGGAATGAGGTACAATAGCAATTTAATCAACAGTTCTCAATATCTCCTCCGGAGGAATTATTCCACAGTTAAATAGACTCCAAGTCCATCTCCTTCTGGCATGCAGCTGATAAAGGAGCTGTTTCTCCAAGGGTGACACCGTTCCTCTGTCAATGACAAAAGACACCTGATATGAGCTGGGAATTCTTTGTTAAATTGCAATTGTACTTCAATGGCTTGCAATTTGTCTTGTCTGGCATACAGCAGATATGTGGATCTGCACAATACTTAGAGAGAGAATGGAAGGTATCCAGGTCACAAAGACTGAAAGATTAACTTTTGGATCTAGTAGACGTGACTTTGCAGAGGAGGAGGAGGAGGACAATGGCTATACTTTGCTCAAAAGAAATGGTAAAATTAATACACAGAATGAGCATAGTTCTCTGAACCCTTTGCACACTCTGGGATTACGATGACCAGGGGCCATGCTGGCATCATGCTCTGTGAACTAACTTGCCTACATTTTGCATGATGCCAAAGGGACAAATAATCATTCCTGCCACTTCACTGGTCCTGTCTTTGGACATCAATCACATTAGCCCTCTTCAGATGTTACTTCCATCCTTATGCTCCCTCTAAGCTGTGAAGTCTTGTGAGCAAAAATTCTACTTTGTGAGCTACTGGCATTAAAGTTGTGAGCAGCAATTTGGCTGCTGCATAAATTAGTTTGCTCTGGAGCCATCCTTCCTGAGCACAGACGAAAATGTGGGAGCTGGAAGCTAAAAAACTGTGAGCTAGCTTACACTAACTCAGCTTAGAGAGAACACACGACTACTCACAGCCTGTGCTATCCATATTGCTCATAAGAAGAACAAGAGAAGAGATTGGATTTATACCCTGCCCTTCACTACCCGAAGGAGTCTCAGGGCAGCTTACAATCGCGTCCCCTCCCTCTCCCCACAACAGACACCCTGTGAGGTAGGTGGGGCTGAGAGAGCTGTCTTGAGAACTGCCCTTGAAAGAACAGCTCTGAGAAAACTTGTTACTGACCCAAGGTCACACCGGCAGCTGCATGTGGAGGAGTGGGGAATCAAACCCAGTTCTCCCAGATTAGAGTCCGTGTTCCTATCCACTACAACAAACTGGCTCTCTCCAAACGTGCCTTGACAGGCACAGTTACCAATTGTCTGAACAGAGGAGAACACATGTTTTGCATTCATGTCCTGCCTTGTTACCTACAATCCAAAAGCCTGGGGAAAAAATCTAGTGGCTGGTTCATGCATACTAAAGCTTTATGCATATGAAAAACACAAATGTTTCTCCAGTTTACAACATGGCAACCACCACGGGAGGCTGGGAGGCTCCTGGTGTGTGTTGTTGTAATATCTATTTATTTCATTTATATCCCCACCTTTCTTCCCAGTGGAGACCCAAGGCAGCTTACATCATTTCCCTCTCCTCCATTTTATCCTCACAACCTTGTGAGGTAGGTTAGGCTGACAGTGCGTGACTTTTTCAAGGTTGCCTAGCAAACTTTCAGGGTAGATTGGGGATTGCAACCTGGAGCCTCCCAGATGTTTATCTGACACGCAGCACTGGCTCTTATTATGACACGGAACAGTCCATCTAGAGTTTCTGTTGGATCTTTATTGGGGAAGTTTTTGATGGGCAGCCAGGAACAAGCTGATCTGAGCAGCACCCACAGAGGTTGCCCAGCTCGGACTTGGCCAGCAGTGCCTGCAATGGGAGTAGGCCTACCCATCACCTTCTTCCTCACGAGCGTGAGGCATTGCTGATGCTGTAGAAGTCACTTGGCTCTTAAAACTTTTGGGAAGAGACTAGCAAGACCCAGAGAAAAATCTGCACTGATCTTGAGAGGCACTATGGCTCAGTGTGCAGAGCACCTGCTTGGCATAAAGAAGGTCCCAGGTTCAATCATTGGCATCTCCAGCTGAAAAGGACCAGGCAGTAGGTGATTTGAATAGACCTCAGCTTGGGAACCTGGAGAGCCTCTGCCAGTCTGAGTAGATGAACCAAGATCTAGATGAACCAAGGGTCTGATTCAGTGGAATGCAGTTCACGTGCATGCTCATGTGAGATGCTCAGGATAAGAAGAGAAGAAGAGAAGAGATTGGATTTATACCCCACCCTTCACTACCCACGGGAGTCTCAGAGTGGCTTACAAACTCCTTTCCCATCCCCTCCCCACAACAGACACCCTGAGAGGTAGGTGGGGCTGAGAGGGCTCTGACAGAAACTGCTCTTTTTCAAGAACAGCTGTGCCAGAGCTTGTGACTGACCCAAGGTCACATCAGCAGGTGCAAGTGAAGGAGTGAGTGGGGAATCAAACCCGGTTCTCCCAGATTAGAGTCCGCGCACTTAACCACTACACCAAACTGGCTCTCCTACACCAAAAGAGGTAGGCTTCCTCTTTTTCTAAGTATTCTAAGGAACTCAGCCACATCAACTAATACAAGTTTTGTCAGGACATTGCTGGGACACAGAGAGAGGAAAGGATTAGAAGTTAATAGAGTAATCATGGTAGCACCATTGCTTCAGTCCAAAGCATATAGATACAAATTATTTCCCGTTTCCTCAAAAAAAAACTCACAACCCACTGCTTTAAGTCAGTAAAGTCCTCAGTGTGCGTGCACACGAAAGCTCATACCTTGAATAAACCTTTGCTGGTCCTAAAGGTGCCAGTGGTCTCTAAATTTGTTCTAAAGTTCTCAGTGTTCAGGTCTCAGGACTGAAAATGCAGAATACAAAATTCCCGGAAAGCTGTTGGATGGTTTTCAAAACAATCACCCTCATGTTTACCTTTCATTGTTGTTTTTCCGCTGAAGCTGCTGGGAGCAAAACCTGAGCAGTGTGTCCCCTGGGGTGGGTGGGGGTTTAGTGTACCATTAGGGTTGGGTAGTGAATAATAGCAAAGCCCACAGCTCATGTTACAAAGTAAACGCCTTTAAGAGACCAGCCCGGAATGCATTTAAACACTTCACGGCAGTTGAGTCAGCAAAGGGCTGATGTCTCAACCAGTGACCGGACATTGCAGTCACAGAGATCATATCTAGTTCAACTCCCAACTCTGAGGCAGGGCTATGATCCATCCACCCTGTGCAGTTCTGGCTGCTATACCCTAGTATGGGATGTAATACCCTAGAGTCCACCTTCCGAAGCAGCCATTTTCTTCAGGAAATGATCTCTGTAGCCTGGAGATCCGTTGTGATTCTGGGAGATCTTCAGGCCCCACCTGGAGGTTGGCAACCCTACACCAAAGACAATGTGTTGCAAAGAAAGCACAGGTATTATGGTGTGCTTAATGAACCATTCCTACTACATTCTAGGTAACACACATTATGGTATGCAGCCCCCCCCTAGAAGTTGTCACAGACATTCATGAGGCAACTGGAAGTGATACTGCTTCAAGGCATTGAGACAGACATACACACAGACAACGAGAGGCACATATATAAAGCAGGTACTTAGGGTCCTGTGGGGGCTGTCAGGGACTGCTGAGGAAACCTGTAAAACTCCTTGGCAGTGACCTGAATAGCCCAGGAGAGCCAGATCTCATCAGATCTTGGAAGCTAAGCAGGGCCGACCATGGCAAATACTTGGATGGGATACCTCAAAGGAATACCAGGGTTGGGAGGCAGAGGCAAGCTATCAAGCCACTTCTCTGAACGTCTTCCATGCCCCAGTAGGAGTTGCCAGAGGTTGCCATGACTTCCAGGTATGGGTGTGTGCACGCGCACACAAATGCAAAAATACCGAAAAAAGAAAAAAGGAGAGAGCCCTCTCAGATGCCCTTCCTACTACAGCAAGAGAAAAGGCAGTGAAGGAGGGAGAACCAGTCTGGGCCTGAGCCACCTGGCCAATGAGGAAAAACTATTCTAGTGAAGGGGAGTGGTGTGAGGTAACATCATGTCCTCCTAAGACCGAAGAAACAGGCACCTGTCAGACATCTCACTTAAGGGTCAAGGCTGTGACCCCTGTCATCCTGTTAGGGTTGCCAATCTCCATTGGGGCCTGGAGATCACCTGGAGTCACAACTGATTGCCAGACTACAGGGATCAATTCCACTGGAGAAAATGGATGCTTTGGAGGGTGGACTCTGTGGCATTATACCAGCTGAGGTCCTTGTCCTACCCAAACCCTTCCCTTCTCTGGATCGACGAATCTCCAGGAATTTTTCAATCCTGAGTCAGCAACCCTTGGTCCTGCTGAGATTGAACTGTGACAAACAGTTCACAAACTATTTAGAATAAGGATTCCCTGGCCAATAGAAGAGGCGTGGAAATGGTTAAAGATGCCCATGCCAGCTCTAGTCAAAATCAGTCTCCCATATCTACTTTTAAGTTTTTTTAAAAATGCATCGGCGGACCTGGCTCTCAAAGCTTGAATCACAGGAGATCCGGATGGCTTCCATGCTACTTTATATGCTGTTTTGCTCTTGGGTTTATCTACTATTAGGGGCTGCAGTGGCTCAGTGGTTAAGATGCTGAACTGCAGACCCAAGTGCTGCATGACAGAGCGGGCTCCCATCTCTGGTCCCAGCTACTGCCAACCTAGCTGTTTGAAAGCAAGAAATTGCAAGTAGATAAATAGGTACCACTTCGGTGGGAAGGTAACAGCATTCTATGTGCCTCAGCGTCTAGTCATGCCGGCCACATGACCACAGAGTCATCTTCAGACAGCGCTGGCTCTTCGGCTTGGAAACGGAGATGAGCACTGCACCCTAGAGTCGGATTCAACTGGCTTTCAAACAAGGGAAACCTTTCCCTTTACCTTTTTAATCTGCTATTATTGCTATTAATAAAAGTATTCTCATAGTGTCCCTCTATATAAATAGGGTCTATTTCTTCTGTAATTGCAGTACCAGGTAAAATCCATTTCTGAATCTGACTCAGATCCTTGTTCTACTGAAACCCTCCATTTTGTCCCTCCCTTTGTGTTTTGGGGGAGTTCCCTGACACCCCCCAGGTCAGGATTTTGGTGGGTATGGCAGGCTTCAGCAGGAGGGGGAAGACAAAAAAAAAACCATTTTGCAAGCCCCATTTACTGTGGACCTGATCTATTTTGCAAAACTCATTCAAAGCTTTATGTATTTTGTCTGTGGACACTGGCCTCTCTTATAGCAGAGACCTTGAATTCTAAAATTATAATAATAAGAAGGGGATATTGGTTATATAAGGACAGGATATGTTACTTCTAGCTTATGGTATTTCCCGTATGCTTGCATTGCTAAGGTAAGCTTGCTGTTCTTTTGTATTTCCTTTCCCTCTCTCCCCTCTCGCCTGTTTGATGAAAGTGTTCCTTTGAGTTGAGACTGCTCCCTTCCTTTCAAACTATAGCATCAGGGAAGGGAAGGCATCACAGTGATATTAAAGCGAGGCTATGAACTGCCTTTCCTGAGGAAAAAAAGAATGGGAAATCCTCTTAGGATAAGCCTGGCACACACTCTCTCTTTCTAAAAGAGAGAGAGAAGCAATCACCATTGTCCAATCAGTTTTGAAGGGGGGGAACCCTCATAACAGCAGGTCTCAGAATCCATGAGCAACTGCTCTAGGAAAAGGGAGGGGATGTCACTGGGGGAGGGGGCTGAACAGAGTCATTGGCTGCTCCACTATCTTTCCTTACGTGGAGGCATAAAGCAGGGGTGGCCAAACTGTGGCTCGGGAGCCTCATGCGGCTCTTTCACACATATTGTGCGGCTCCCGGCAGGGCGGCTGGGGAAGCTAAATACCATTAGCAAACAAATATCATTGGACAAATAAATATCATTATCAATATCTGCTTTTACCCCTATTGTTATTATATTTGGTAGTCTCGTTTACTGTTAATAAAAAAGCAAATCTGCATATTTTCCAATAAAATCATGTAATAGCTGTTCATGCCTTGCGGCTCTCAAACCTCTGATAGTTATTCTATGTGGCTCTTACGTTAAGCAAGTTTGGTCACCCCTGGCATAAAGGATTTTGCTGGATCAGCTATGCTGGACCAAGTCAAAGGCCCATTATGTCCAGCATTCTGTTCACACGGTAGCTGGTTGGCCATTGTGTGAAGAGAATGCTGGACTCGATGGGCCTTTGGTCTGATCCAGCATGGCTCTTGTTCTTATGATTTAGTGGGAGGAAGTGACCAGACCCAACCTGGCAGAAAGGAGTCCAACTCTATCCAGGATCAAACCCCGTTTCATCACATTCCTGCATTAACCCAAATAGAAGGATGACCTTTGGTTTGAAGGGAAGCACATGACCGAACTGTTTGCTAATCCATCTACGTGTAGCCAGAAACACAGTATTTAGCAGGCATATCCAACCGAGCATGTTTATGATCTGCTCTTTGAGAATCACACCTTCAGCTTTTGTTGTTGTTGTTCAGTCGCACAGTCGAGTCCGACTCTTCACAACCCCATGGACCACATCATGCCAGGCCCTCCTGTCTTCCATCATGCTCTGGAGTTTGCTCAATTTCATGTTCTTTGCATCGATAACACTGTCTAACCATCTCATCCTTTGCCGTCCCCTTCTTCTTCGACCTTCAGTCTTTCCCAGCATCAGGGTCTTCTCCAGTGAGTGCTCCCTTCTCATTTGGTGGCCCAAGTATTCGAGCTTCAACTTCAGGATCTGGCCTTCTAGGGAACAGTCAGGGTTGATTTCCTTTCGGATTGATGGTTTTGATCTCCTTGCAGTCCAAAGGACTCTCAAGAGTCTTCTCTAGCACCATAATTCAAAAGAATCTATTCTTCGGCGCTCGGCCTTCCTTATAGTACAACTCTCACAGCCATGCATTACTACTGGGAATACCATTGCTTTGACCATACGGACTTTTGTTGGCAGGGTGATGTCTCTACTTTTTATTATGCTGTCTAGGTTTGCCATCGCTCACACCTTCAGCACTCATTTTTAAATACATTAAACATCCTTTTGATCTTCCCTGGGGCCTAGTGCCACTAAGTATTAAATCCCTTATTGTAAAGGATTCTCAGTGATTCCAGAACATCATAATCCCAAAGAACATCAAAGCAGATTTCCTTATTTTTGAGCATTAGAGCACCAACACACAAATTCAGAATGTCTCTATTTCTGAGAAATTCACAGGGTGCCTTGCCTCATATTCAGTAAATTTCTTAATCCTAGAGAAACTAGCTGTGGATTGGGTTGGGGGGAGAGAAATATATACCACTTCTTTATCAGCTCAGGCTTATAGTCTCTAATCTGGCTACAGACAAACGACCTTCCTTGTTCTTCCATCTTCTTGTGTAATGGCTGCTGAAGTTAAACAAATCCAAGACCAGGCAGACAACATTTATCACCTACTTTAAAAGCAGCCCTGCTTGGCCTCAAAGCCCCCTCCCCATCCTCCACTCCTGAACAGAAGTCAGCTCCTCAACAGGCAGGTTTATGGGGAAGCAATGGGAATCAGGATGCAAGGCAAAAGGGTATTTTGTTTTATTCCGTCGTACATTAAGGGTCCAATTAAGGTGGACTGGCCCAAAGCTCCCTTTACTTCAACAGGGGGCTTAGAATCCATTTTCAAAGTACCCAAATAAAAGTTTAATCCCCATTTACGGTCTCGCCTTACCCAGTGGCTGTCTGAAATGGTCTGGCATGCTTGTGCTCAAATTAGACACTGCTTTGTTTATCTTCATTACTCTCCCCCACCACCACCTTTTCCTGGATCCCCAGTTACAGATTTGGTATAATGTAATTTGCTCAGAGGTTGAATACATGAATGGTCTGAGCACAAAGCTTGTAGCAATTAAATTTATTTTCTTAATGCAGCTTGGCTTTAGGCAAGTCACTTAGAGTCACTCAGATCCCCCCCCCCATTTAGTTTCTACAAAGACGCTCATGTTTTCTTTGCAGGAACAGAGAAGATGAATACTTACAGTATTGTGCACAGTGAATTGCGTGTGTCACTGAAGACGCATACATGTATATCCATCTTTCCTGAGGACTGAGCTTTTCAACCAGCAGTCCATGGTGGGGCACATCAGACTGGCTTGAGTCCCTCTTCCTCTCCCAGATGTCTCTGCATCATTTCTGGGTGATCTTCCTTATGACACTGTGCATGGGCCATATATACATAGACACACCATAACATTAGCTATACATTTTGTAAAATACAATTTAAAAATAAAAATAAACAGGATTCAGTACAATGAGTACTCACAGCAACAAACAAGCATCTTACACGGGAGAGTGGATTTAGAGAAAATAACTCTAGGGTTTTCATTGGCCCATCTCAAACGCAACCAAGTCAAGGGCAATTTGGAAAGAAATTCTGGGATTTGTACCTGACCAATAGCTGTTTTCTGCACAACCTTTGCAACTTGGTTTTTTTTTTCTCTCATGTGATTTTTAGTAATCTACAGCACAATCCTAAACAGAGTTACAACTAAGTCCATTGACTTCATTGGGCTTTGAAGTGGGTACATGGCACAGTTACTGTACAAGGTTTAGCCTGCTTATGGTAAAGCAAGAAAGAATCCTGTGGCCTCCTAACATATGTATTACTATCCAAGCTTTCCTATGCAAGCTGAAATATTCTTGTGTTTTCTCCTGTGCCTCAAATAGCCTGAATGTATAATCATCCAACAATCTATTTTCTCAGGTTTGATTATTCCCCACATAAGAACATAAGGAGAGCCCTGCTCCATCAGACCAGTAGTCCATCTAGTCCAGCATCCTGTCTCACATAGTGGCTAACTAGTTCCTCTGGAAGGTCAACAATAGTGCATAGAGGCTGAGGCCTTCCCCTGATGTTGCCTTCTGGCTCTGGGATTCAGAGGTTTAGGGCCTCTGAAAATGGAAGTTCCGTTTACTCACCGTGGCTAGCAGCCAATGATGGACCTAACCTCCCTTTTCTCTCCAAGCCCCTTCTCCTGGAGCTATCTGAAGATAAAAGGATGTTCAAAGAAAAGGCTTTTTTCCCCATATTGATATTTGGGTGTGTTTTTTAATATTCTCCCTAGAGGTCTCTGAAGATGCTGCATACAAATGTTTTAAATAAATAAATCCAGTCTGAAATAAATTCATGGTAGTGGAAGGTTTGTTAGATACCAAACTGGCCTGAATCTTTTCTTTAGACTTGATTCAGGCTGCAATCATACACACAATTAGACCCAACATAGGTGCGAATGCCGAGTGTATTTAAATGGCATGATCAGACAACAACATCTGGGAAGCGCCCCACAGCCATTGGCAAGCCATTCTGCTCCACTGCAGAAGCGGAGTTAAAAGACACCAGGGAAAATCCTGTAGTTAACGGGTTGCGATGGGCCACGGACAGACTTTCCTGTGTTTGATCGCTCCAGCATGCTCTCATGGCATTGGGATGGTCTGATCAGGCCCTCCCAACTCTGTGCCTCCCCCCCCCTTTTGCAGTATGCTCATCATCGCAAATTCCATAGAGAGCCCTCGGTGCGGAGGTACAATTCATCTATTTTCATCGAGCCCGTTCCCTGGGAGGGCAGGGTATAAATTGAAACAATAAAATATAAAATAAATAAATAATAAATCGATCCCTCAGTTAAGTGCATGGGGAAAAAATGGCACACAAAAGAAACAACTCACCCGCAGTTGCATCTGATCACACACTGATGGACTCTGCCTGCAGCTTCAAAGGGAGGTGTGATCGTGCAACTGCAGGTCAAATTCCTCCGGAGGAAATAGCCTCACTTACCCGCCGTTTTTTCTGGAGCGTGTGCCTACAACCTGAGACAGTTCTGAAATTTGTTTTAGTCTAGATTACCACTGCATTTACTTTTTTGATAACTCTATTGACTTTTCTGTTGCTTTTACTTCTCTAGCATGCTATAAACAGATTGGCACCTATAATGCCTTCTGTCGGAAAGAGCTTTACTTCGTCTCAGTGGAAAGCTTGCTCCAGGGGATCCAACCCTATGCTGTTCTCTTTAAAGAGGTTAGTTTAAAGCATTATTCTTTTTGTAATTCATGTTTTTATTCTTGATTATCTCGTAAACTGCCTCAAGGTCATGCTTTAAATGGAAGAGTGGGTTCCAAATTTTTCTTAAAATAATAATAACTATAATAATCAGGTTTGCCAACTCTTGCTTGGGAAATTCCCAGGGATTTGGAGGTGGAGAACGGGGAGGGGAAGAAATGCAGAGAGTATGTGACTCTTAGGGCCGACAACCTCCTAGGATTGCCAGGTCCTCCCTGGCCACTGGTATTGGTGGGGTTAGGGTTGTCATTTAGGGGTGGAGCCTGGGGAGGACAGGGGCATCAATGGGATACAATGCCACAGAGTCCACCCTCCAAAGCATCCATTTTCTCCAGGGGAACTGATCTCTGTAGTCTGGAAATGAGCTGTAATTCTGGGGGAACTCTAGGTCCCAGCTGGAGGCTGGCATGCCTACAATCTTCTGGTGGGACCTGGAGATCTCCTGGAATTACAACTGCTGTGTAGATGACAGAGATCAGTTCCACTGGAGAAAACAGCAGCTTCAGTGGGTGGACACTATGGCAGGGGTGTCAAACATATGGCCCGTAGGCCAGAACCAGCCTATTCAGGGCTCTTATTTGGCCTGTGAGCAACTGGTCAGATGACAAAGGCTGCGCATTATGCTCCTGTATACTGCCCCAGTGTTAATGAGTAATGGGCAGTAGAAGTGGGAGGGTGGGCATCAGGAATATACTTTAAAGAAATACTGTAAGAGTGTTCACATTTTAAGTGTGTTTGTATATTGAGTAAAAAATAATATTGTTAATTGGATTTGCCTGTATCCTTTATAAAGCTTATATCTCTGGTATTTGGCATTACATTTTATGGGACACATAGCCCAGCCTGACAAGGTGACATTTATGTCAGATCTGGCCCTTGGAACAAATCTTTGCTCTATGGCATGACGCCCCACCCCTTCCTGGCTGAAGTCCACCCTCCCAAGGCTCCACCCCCAGATCTCCAGGAATTTCCCAGGCCAGAGTTGGCCATCCTATGTCTGAAATCTACCACTTCCTCCAGAGGAATTGATCTCTGCAGTCTGTAAATTGGTTGCTGTTATGTATTACCTTATGTGGATAGCCTGAATGGAGAATGAGCCTGAGCTTCAGTCACAAGCTCCATAGACTTCCAGTATCCTAAAATCAACAACCTGATTGGCTGATGTTGTGGAACGGACCAATCAAGAAAGACTATAACTTTCGGCGGGAACAAACCCTATTGGTCTTAAGAGCTCACTCATGATTGGATCTTAGTATTCTAGGGGTGTGGTTTAGCTAGTTCTAAATTGTTCTTAAATTGGGATTGTTCTGTGTGTTTTGTTGCATTCTGAGCTGAATAAAGAAATCGCTTGTTTGAAATGCTGCCTTGATCTCAGTACACAATAGTTGCAATTCTGAGAGAATTCCAGGCCCCATCTGGAGGATGGTGAGCCTAATAATGATGCTTAATTTCCTACTTTCCTTTCCATTAGAGCAATGGTGGGCAACCTCTTTGGTATCAAGAAACTCATCGATGTGGGGAGGAGGTAGGCTTTTTGCAGCATTTTATCAGAAACAGGAACTTTGATGTACATAGATGGGCTTAGGAGCACCATGCACACGAGCAGCAGCCATGTTAAATCTTCTGCTAGACTCTTGTGGCACCTTAAACGTAAGTCCCAAAGGGCTTTTGCTGGAATAAAAATGTGTTTGTCTTTAAGGCGTCATGAGACTTCTATTTATTTTCCCATGCATACAAGAAAAGAAAGGGAAATGGTGCCAAAAGACATCTGAAACCTTCCTAAAGCTGTGATCCTAAGCAAATTTGCTGCAGGTGAATTACATTATCAACTGGGCTTTCTTCCCTATAAATGTATTCAGAATTATCATAGAACACGCATCCTCTTTTGGAATTCATCCTATAATATCTAAGAGTTCGTAGAATGAGGCACATTCATTCATTTTCTTCAGAAGCGGCATTTGGTTGTTTGATGATCGCAACCACCGTCATTTAAACTGGCTCCTCCACCTATTCTGCCTTATCTTGCTAATCCACACCCAGATTTGCATATGTGGTTTATTTCCTGATTTGCCCTGGCATGCAATGAAAAAGCACCACTAAATAAAAATTGTGTTTTTATCAAACACAGTCGCTTTGTTTACTCTGGCACTATACTGAAGAGAAGCTTGCCAGACAACTTTTCAAAAATCAGGGCTTTGGGGATGTGTACCTGAAAATGTGCACCTGGGAGTAGGCCCCATTGAATAAAATAGGACTTTGCTTCAGAGTAAACGTGCAAAAGACTGCATTGTAAGTCTTGGAGCTGATGAGAGCTGGGTGGATGTATCCCAGTTGCAAATGCTAGAACATTAGTACTTGGAGGGTGATTTTTTAAGAAAAATCCTGTTCGTTTTATGTTTTCTGGTCAAGAAAGCTGGGTTTAAAAGAATGTCCCTTTGTTAAAGTGTACAAATGCAAAATGCACAGGTTTTGGGTCTGGGTGTTTATGGCATTTATTGATTGATTTGAAATATATATAAGGCATGTAAGTAACAGCACAATTGTAGAACACTTTCCTGAGAGTAAGTCCCATTGAATAGACCAGAAGAAGATAATGAGCAGACCTGTTTAGGATTGCTCTCCAAATATGACATATATTATTGACTATTATCAGCTTTTATTGGGAGTAGAAGAAGAAGAGGAGATTGGATTTATACCCCGCCCTTCACTGCCCAAAGGTGTCTCAGAGCGGCTTACAAACTTCTTTCCCTTCCCCTCCCCACAACAGACACCCTGTGAGGTAGGTGTGGCTGAGAGAGTTCTTTCCAGAGCTGCTCTTTCAAGGACAGCTCGCATCCAGCAGCTGCAAGTGGAGGAGTGGGAAATCAAACCCGGTTCTCCCAGATTAGACTCTGTGCACTTAACCATTACACCAAACTGGTGTAGGGATACCAGCCTCCGGGTCAGACCTGGGGATCCCCTGGAATTACAGCTCATCTCCAGACTAGTTTCCTTGGAGAAAATGGATGCTTTGGAGGGTGGGCTCTATAGCCTTGTACCCCACTGAGTTTCCTGACTTCCCCAGGCTCCATCCCCAAATCCCCAGGAGTTTCCCAACCTGGAGCTGGCAACCCTACTCCCCCAACCCCCAGTGGTGCCCAGGGTGGACTTGGCAACCCTAATCTAAATGGAGCTAGATGGAGCACGAATATTACTCCCATCCTGCAGGAACTTTGCTGGTTGCCCATCAGTTACTAGTACAGTTACCAGGTCACCTCGTCAATCGGGGGGGGGATTTAGGGGGCATTCTGGGGGGGGGGGTGATGTTGTGCGACATTGCACAATGTGATGACGTCACCCAGAAGTGATGTCATCACATTGGTGATGCTCTGGGCAAAACTCTATAGTTAATTCACCTTCAGACCATAGAGTTTTGCCCAAGAGCGTCCCCAACACAATGACGTTACTTCTGGGTGATGTCATTGCATCGGGGATGTAGCGCAGTGATGTCCCTGTTTAGGGGCGGGGTTTCCCCTGCCAGCCAACTGGTCTGTGGTGGGGAGAAGCCCCCAAAAGTGGGAGCCCCCACTCGGAGCTGGGGGCTGGCAACCCTGGTTACCAGGCTCAATTTAAGGTATTGGCTCTCACATACAAAGCCCTTCATGGCCTCGGACCCTCATATCTGCAAGACCACCTCTCCCCGCTATGATCTGTCATAACAGCTTTGCTCTTTGGAGCAGAGTCTTCTGCAGGTGCCAACCTACAAATAGGCAAAATCAACAACTGCCCATACAGGGACTCTCTCCGTTGTGGCCCCCACCTTTTGGAATGGCCTGACTGAGAGGTCAGGAAGACTCCCACTCTCCTGGCTTTCTGCAAAATATGCAAAACAGGATTATTTCAAGAGGGCTTTTCTAAACACGCAATAGAGTTGCACTGTATTCAACGGCTCACAACATAACCTGGAAAAATCATTAGGGACTGTGGTCTATATACTACTGTGTATAGCTTGCTGATTCTAGGATCCTAATATGTAATTTTACATCATTTAAGCTGTCACATTTATATTTATGCTCTGCTACAGTTCTGTTTGTAGAATCCTGGTTGGTTCGACAACCCTCATCTTACTGCATTGTTTATTGAACGTCCCATCTGCCCATTCTATCGTCTCACTCTGTGTAACCTGCCTTGAGTCCTAGTGGGAAAGGCGGACTATAAATAATGTAAATAAAATAAAAAAGATATCAAATGCATTAAAAGCACATTGAAATAGCCAGGACAAAAGAGTACCATATTAACAGCTGGAACAACCTGTGCCATCACAAAAAAGCTAGAAGGCAAACGTGTGCCTCTCAGCCCTAGGATATTTAAATCTTACTGGTATTCACTCCTTTGTAAGCATGTACAGATTTGCAGCCTCCACTGAATCCACAGCCACCCTTCACTGTTCACTGTCTGGAAGCAGACCGTTGCCTTTTCAGAGTGCCGGGAATATCATGAAAGAGACCATGTGGCCTGCAACGTCCTCTACGTACATCCCATCTTCATCTCTCTTCACAGGTTTTTACAGTGCTCAAAAAAAAGTAGTGATGGTCCTGAAATTCAAAAAAGGGGGACTCATAGCAGCAAACGTATGAGTGTCTTCGTATGTTACCTACTCGCACAATAAGCACAATGCCTTCCCTGGTTGTCTGGCATTGCCTCCCACCATAGTGGCCTACTGGTTATACTTTTTACTTTTATTCTGTGCCTAGTGGTTTCACTTTGGAAGTAAGTCAATATGTTTTTATAGTAGAATATGGACATTGTTTGTTTATTCATTTTATTATATGTATTTAATTTCACATGTTTTTTATTTCTCTTTACAGCAATTCTTTTCTGGTCCATTTTGCATCCATGTTGTATAATTGTATTGTATTATGGTATAAGCCAATTTGTTCCTCATTGTGTTTGATCTCTGAAGAAGGCCTAAACAGGCCAAAATGCATCAGGTCAAGTCCATGGGCCCTTGTGTGTATGATTTTGGAATTTTTACATGAGGTGTAATTGGGCCCTTATATGCTTTTTAATTTCTTTACTAATAAATACATGTTTTTTTATATTATATACATTAAGTTTTAATTGTTGGCCCTTGACTCTGTTTGACTTACCTCTTCAGGTTCTAAGTTGACACTGTCTCCCAGCATTACAGCAGCTGCTCTGTTTCTTTCTCTTTTACCCAGCAACAGCGGTGGCGGGGATGTCTCACTGGAGACCTCCCTGTGAGGCTTCCGTTTTTGTTAGCTGGGCCACCTGAGTATGACTATGGGACACGTAGTTTCCAGTATGCCACATGTTGGGAAAGACAGCTGTCTAGGGGGCACTTGAATTCTCTGTATGGAAATCAGGTCCCCTGGAAACTATGGCTTGGATCTCCACAGATAGAAGAGATTTCCATCACCGACCCCTCTTGCTGAATTCAAAATGCTCCCCAAACTACTGTTCTGGCTGGGGAACAGGGGGGCACCAGGAATAGCATAAGCATAGGGGGATCTGAAGGTCAAAGAGGATACAGCGACCTGCATTGAGTGACAACACAAAGGATCCAGGAGCATGCCAAAATCCTGGCAGAGTGGAAGACCCTGATTTGATGGGGATTTCCCTGTTGGATTGGGAGAGTTGGACGATCTGGGTGGCTGAGGCTGTGGCTGGAGTCAAGCAAGGAGCGGAGTTCAGAGCCAGTGGGAGATCGGGGACTGGAGTGCCCCTAGTGGTCTGCTTACAACATCGAACAGCAGAGAAGGGTGGCGCAATTGCTCTCTCTCCTCTCTGCACAGAAGTGAACTTTGGAGAAGAACTCAGAACACCTGGTTGGCAAGCAGGAATTTTATCATCACTGTGGCAGAAGGCTGCTGGTCTGGGGCTGGAGAGGAATAGCCCTAATTATATTGGAAGATTAGGAATGATGTAGAGTGTTGATTGTCTATAAATTTATAAAATAGGTGCTAATTTGATGTTGTTTAGCGGAATGTAATGAGATAATTAGTTGTAGTGAAAGGGACTGTTGTTTACATTCGGCTGTAGGGTCGCCCTACTAAAACGATTGCAATTATTGTGTAATTGAGGAGATTTTGGTTGCTAGTATTGTTAATTGTTAATTATATTGATGCTAGGAGAGGTCTTATCAGCCTTGTTAATTATGGGACCAGGGATTTGATTAAATTAGTAGCAATCTTTAGAGGATATTGAACTTTAGTAGGACGGGTGGGATAACTAGACTTATCAGCACCAGAAGCAGCGGCT
This sequence comes from Gekko gecko, assembly GCA_029375565.1. Classification (NCBI taxonomy): domain Eukaryota; kingdom Metazoa; phylum Chordata; class Lepidosauria; order Squamata; family Gekkonidae; genus Gekko; species Gekko gecko. The sequence continues at coordinate 37,676,300 of JAPDNY010000005.1, read as the reverse complement.
TGACACCAGTGAGTATATGGGGGGGAGCATTCCATCAGCCTGCCAGTAGTCTGAGGCTAATGCAAAGAGTGGTGGTGCAGCGATGCCTGGGCAACAGATTCCAGTGCTCCTGGGGAGGGGAAAGTACAGTGGTTGGTCCAGGCGGAGAGTCAAAAGAAGGATGTGGAGAAACAGAATGGCTTGGTGCCAGTGGCAGATTAACCATTAAGCAGACTAAGCATGTGCTTAGGGCACCAGGGCCAAAGGGGGCACCACAAAGTCGGGAAAAGGGTGAAAAAATGTAGAAAAATGCCTTTCAGATCATGAATATTGGAACTTTGATACATTTAACTTGTGAAATATTAAAATAGATGTTGTATTGCATTTTTGTAAAACTTTATGCAGCCAAAGCTTGGCTTAGTTTGTACAGTATATTGTGTTATCATATGAATAAATTTTTGTATTGCTGCAACCTGCATTGTATATCTGGTCAGACAGGTCAACAACTAAAATGGACTGGGTCAGTGTGGAAAGGAGAGGGGCACCAAGATTGGTCAGTGCTTAGGGCACCAGTGAGCCTTAATCCGCCCCTGCTTGGTGCCCTTCCAGCCTGCGACCCATCCCGAAGGTGGTCGGCAGTAGGGCTAGGATGGATAACCCCCCTCTGACATTGGTGCTGTGCAACACCAGGTCTATAAATAATAAGACCACAGTTCTTCTGGAGCAGAAGGTAGACCTGGTGTGCGTGACCAAGATTTGGGTGAGGGATGGGGAGACTGTAGCTCTCTCCCAGTTTGCCCCTTCTGGGTTCTCGGTCCTACACCAATCGCAGACTAGGGGGCAGGGGGAGGAGCGGCTATCTTCATTTGGGAGGCTTACTCCTTCAGGGCACTCCTGCCACTGGAGATCATGGGCACTGAGTGTGTTGGCCTGGTGTGGGAGGTCGGGGAGAGTGTGGCGATTTGGCTGGTGTACCAACCACCTAATGTGCCAGACAATAGCCTGAAGTCCCTGATGGAAGCCGTATCAGGCTGGGCGCTGGAACACCATAGGCTGATGGCCTTGGATAATTTCAACATCCATGCTGATGACACAGCTTCCACTCAGGCAGCAGACCTAGTGTTGTCCATAGCGGCACTGGGACTCTCCCAATTTGTAACGACCCCCACTCACTGGGCCAGGCATACGCTCAATTTGATCTTCACAGCTGGAATAACAGTGGACCGGATTACTGCTTTGGCAGGGCCATGGTTGGACCACCATGCCCTGAGGGCTCATCTGAATGTTCCACCCCTACCCTGTTTAGCCGACGAGTGTATTTTAGCTCACCCGTGGAGCCAAATGGACCCAGTGTGGCTCCAAATGGCTCTGTGAGACCCACTGTCCCCTGGTGGCTCATTGGATGAACTTGTGGAGGACTGGCCCAGTTGGCTCTCTGCAGCCATTGATGAGATCATTCCCCGGTGCCCTCTGTGCTCCCTGCTCTAGGCCCGCTCCCTGGTTTACCCAGGAATTGCGGCTCATGAAGCAGGAGCTTAGACAGCTAGAGAGACGGTGGTGCCATGCTCGGGACAAAGCTACAAGAGCATCTTATAGGATGTTTATGAGATCCTATGAGATGGCAGTCAAAGCTGGTAAGAGAGAGTTCTGTGCAGCTACGATTGCGTCCACGAGCTCAATTGTTTAGAATGATTCGGTCAATTACAGCTCTGCCACAGGGCAGACCAAACACTAGGGAATTGGATATTGGCTGTGAGGCATTTGCGAGCTATTTTGTGGATAAAGTCCTGGTGCTCCACCGTGACCTCCCCACCACAGTTGAAACAGTGAGTGAACTCGAGGCCCCTTGTGTGCCTTCAGTTCTGGCTTTTCTCGGCCCGCTCAGACTGGAGGAAGTCAACAGATTGCTTGCAACTGTGCACCCAGCCACGTACAACCTTGATCCATGCCCTTCCTGGCTTATTAAAGCAGGCCACGAGGGATTTCGAGGTGCCCTAGGGGAAATTATCAACAAGTCCCTCTCTGAGGGGCGGTTCCCGGGGGCACTCAAGGAAGTGATGGTCCGCCCTTTCCTGAAAAAAAAATTTCTAGACTTGACTGAATTGGCCAACTATTGGCTGGTGTCCAATTTGCCCTATTTGGGCAAATTAATTGAGAGGGCGGTGGTGATACAGTTGCAAGGCTTTCTGGATGACACTTCCGTCCTAGACCCCTTCCAGTCCGGCTTCCACCTGGGCCACGGTATGGAGACAGCGCTGGTTGAGCTTACTGATGACCTCCGAAGGCACCTGGATCAGGGTGGTTCAGCGGCACTGTTGTTGGAACTGTCGGCTGTGTTTGACACAGTCGACCATCAGTTGCTGACCCACTGCCTCGCTGACGTGGGGATACAAGGGCTTGCCTTGCAATGGCTTGTTTCCTTTCTTTAAGGTCAGGGACAAAGGGTGGCACTAGGGGAACAGCAGTCCAAGAGACACCCACTTAAGTGCGGAGTGCCTCAGGGGGCAGTGCTTTCCCCGATGCTATTTAACATCTACATGCGCCCCCTTGCCCAGATTGCCCAGAGGTATGGGCTGGATTGTCATGAGTATGCTGATGACACCCAGTTCTATCTGATGGTGGGCAGCTAGTCGGACTCCAGACCGGAAGATCTGGACCGGGCATTGCAAGCTGTGGCTGGTTGGCTTAGACTGAGTCAGCTGAAGTTAAATCCAGTGAAGACGGAGATCCTGTGCCTGAGTTGTGATGGTTCGGGGATGGGGATCCCACTTCTGACCTTCGATGGGGCACCGTTAGTGCCAGCATCGGAGGTTAGGAGTCTGGGAGTGCTCCTGGACCCCTCCTTAACAATGGAGGCCCAGGTAGCAGCCACTGCTAAGTCAGCCTTCTCCCATCTTCAGCTGATTCAGCAGTTGGTTCCCTTCCTCGACCATGACAACCTGGTTGCAGTGACCCATGCGATGGTCACCTCAACATTAAATTACTGTAATGCTCTCTACATGGGGCTGCCCTTGTTGCAAATCTGGAAGCTGCAGCTAGTGCAGAATGCCACAGCCAGGCTTATGATGGACCTCCCTCTATGGGAGCACTAAAGTCACAGCACTGTCTGCCAGTAGCATATCAAATTCGCTTCAAGGTGCTGGTACTCACCTTTAAAGCCCTATATGGCCAGGATCTGGAATACCTGAGGGACCGCCTTTCCCCATATATACCCCAGAGAATACTACGGTCGGGGTCACAACATCGACTAATTATTCCAGGCCCTAAGGATGCCAGGCTTGCTGCCACTAGGGCCAGGGCCTTTTCAGTGGCAGCTCCTTACTGGTGGAATGAGCTCCCGGAGGAGATCAGGGCCCTGTGGGACCTTCTACAGTTCTGCAGGGCCTGCAAGACAGAGCTCTTCCACCAGACTTTCAACTAGGAACTGCCCACCACTACCACCAACTACCACTATTGAACATCTGTGGCATAGGGCCGGCCCTAGCGTGGAGACAGAGCCATATCTCCACAGGAGGCCAGAAGATCGCTGAGCTGGGAACTTTGGGAGTACATCTCAGAGAGCGCCACTTAACCCAATGAAGTAACAACTAGGACTGCGAGCACTTTAACTATTATGGCGCTTTAAATGTAAGATTGTTTTAATTTGTTTTAAATGTTTTAATGTTTTATGGAGACTAGGTACATTGTACTGACCTTTGTAAGCCGCCCTGAGCCTGTTTGCGGGGAAGGCGGGGTATAAATGTAACTAATAAAGAAATAAAGAAAGAAGAAGGGGACGGCAAAGGATGAGATGGTTAGACAGTATTATCAATGCAACGAACATGAAATTAAGCAAACTCCAAAGCACAACGGAAGACAGGAGGGCCTGGTGTGACGTGGTCCATGGGGTCATGAAGAGTCGGACTCGACTGTGCGTCTGAACAACAACAAGGGGGGGGCTGAGGTCTGCAGCAGAAGAGGGAAGTTGGTGACAATCCCCCTCCCTGCCACCAGATCCTCTTCTATGGTTCCTAGGGTTACCAACTTCAAGGTGGGACATCATAGAGTTTAGGAGAAACAGAAGTCCTAGTGTGGCTAAAGAGAGTGGAAGCTGTAAGACACCTGCTTCTCCTATGGGATGCCACAGAGATTAGGAGAAACTGATTGATTGTGGCCCCTAACGATACTAAATGCCAGGAGCTGGTTGAGAATTGAAAGGGAGATGGGGTTGCTGTTGGCCAGAGATTTCCCATGGTTCTTCATTCACGTTCCCCTAGATGTCATTGGGAATGGGGGAGGGAGAAAACTAATCCCAAAGGAAGCCAGGGAAAAGGGAGTTTACCCATCACTATCAAAACTCTGCAACATCTCTTTGCTTCAGAAACAACAAATGGACCAAAGAAACAAATGTGCTCTCCACTGGCAACCGTGCCTCAAGCAAGCTGCCGACTCAACAACTAGTTTTCCCAACCCAGAGCACCAGGAAAACAACATCCTACCCTGGGTGTATAAGAATGAACTCCCCTTTACCTCATTGTACTTTTTTGTGGTCTTTTCAGCGTGTGAATAGTGTTGAGAATGCTACATGGTAAACCGGATCAAGGCTGGCCTGTTCACTAGGCAACCTTAAGCGATTGCCCAGGGCACCAGAGATGGATGAATGCCAGCCAGCTCTTCCCTCTCCCTGCTTACCAGTGGCATCCAGGTCTGCCACATCATGTGCCCCCTCCCTGGGTCTAGTGGGTGGCTGCATGGAGCCTGCTCTTTAATCTGCTGGGGGGGGGGCAGGGCAGGGGCAGGCCTGGCCTGGCCCAGCCCTCTTCTTCCTTCCCTTGCCGCCTCATTAAAGGGCAAGGGGAGCAGGAAGTGGCTTCCAGGAGGCCCCGCCTCAGCTCACCACCTTCCCATCTCCCTTTGCTGCAGGGTGGACAAGGGTGTGAGAAGGGCCGGCAGAAGCTTCCTGCCCTGTGGGGGGCAAGACATATGGGTGGCAGTTTCCAGGGTTGCCAGCCTCCATCAAAGCTGGCCTGTTGGAGTCGTGTTTGTGAGCTTTGTGTGGAAGCACAGAACGGAAGATAAGTCGGCTGACAACCTCCGTCGCTTCCAGTTTTCAGCATGGTCAAATCACAGCAAGGACATTTGATGGCTGGAATATATGGAGTTCACCTGTTGAATGAATGAATGTGACTGCATCAGCAGTTTACAAGGACGCAGTAAAAGACTGTTAAATTGTTGGTAAATAAAAATTGAGATATTAATTGCATTGCATAAATTCAGTTGTTTGTATAATTTGTGATTGTCGTCATTTTTCACGGTGTGTATATTTGTTTGACAACCTCCGGGTCCTGGCTGGAGATCTCCTGGGATTACGACTGATTGCCAAGTGACAGAGATCAGTTACCCCTGAAGGAAATGGCTGCTTTGGAAGGTAGACTCTGTGGCATTGTACACAGCTGAAGCCCCTCCCCTCCCTAAGCCCTGCACTCCCCAGACTCCACCCCCCAGATGTCCAGGAATTTCCCAACCCAGAAGTGGCAACCCTGCTTGTACTTTGGTGCAGTGGGGTGGAAGGGGACCTGCTTGCCCAGGGTGCCTGAAGTGCTCGAGCCACCCAGAGTCCAATTTGAAAAAGCCAAAGCAGCCTTTAGGGTCTGGAGCATCCCGGGGGACTTCTGCAAATGCAGTCTGGGGCCATTTTGGAAAGTGTTTTCTATGTTCCATCTGGGCTGTGGTAGCTACGTTCCTACAGTATTCTCGGATTCAAAACATTTACAACACTTAAAAAGAAGAAGAAACTAGTCCAATACAATCTAATTCTGGCTGCCTTCCCATTCTTCTGGATCAAAATGGCGGCAAATAGCATCTGGTCTTGGGCAGCTGTCACCCTTCCTGAAGGCCAGGAGAGTGTTGGGCAGGGAAGATATTCTTTAAGATCCTGGAACAAACGACTGGTTGTGTGGGGTGTTTTCTCACAGCGCCATGGCAACCTGGGTCAAGCTGAAACAGTCAAACCAGCTTGACTCACAGTTTCAGCAGTGTGTCAACACACACTGCTTGCAACAGCCTAGGCCAAGCTGGACCAAATCCCAGCCAGCCATGGCAGTGACAAAGTGCATGTTGACACATTCGGGAGCACTGAACTGCTTCCAAGCCACTCGGTTGCCGGCTCGCTCAGCTTGACTGACAATGGTTAAGGACCCAGACGGTGCCATTGTTCCCTGCAAGTAATCTTGCATATTTCAGTGGCATTTAGAAGAAGCACAGTTCGGTTGGGACTGTGACTGAGGGGACAATAACTGGGTGTGTTGTTCAGGGAGGTAAATGTCCATTTAAAAAAGCAGGATGAAAACTAAAAGCATGTTGTCTGTGTTGGTCTTACAACCTTTTAGACATGCCAGTTTAGCACTACATCTCATTTGGGCTACATATGCATGTAGATGGTGTTAAGCCGCAACTGACTGACAGCAATCCCAGCAATGGGCTTTCAAGGCAAGCGAGAAGCAGAGGTGGTTTGCCATTGCTTTCCTCTGCAATCTGCCTTGATGGTCTCCCATTCAGGTACCATCCCTGCTTAACTTCTGAGATCGGAAGAGATCAGGCTATAGACCCTCCTGCCTTCCCTCCCCATTCTGGCCAAAGCTCTCTTATAAATATGACATAACAACATAACAACATAAGAAGAGCCCTGCAAGAAGATCAGACCACTGGTCCATGTAGCCCAGCATGCTATTTCACATGGACCTACCACTAAAGTAACCCCTGGCTGGAAAGGAAAGTTTTCCTTGGCAACCAAATTGAACAAGGCTAGCAGCCAGACTTGTGCTGGAAGAGAGTTCCATAAGAGGGTACCAGACTGGAGCCACCAACCAAAAGACCCTCTCTTTTGTGGCAGCCCAACTTATTTCTACACAGAGAAGCACTTTACCCCCTAATCTTAATTTCGGGTTCTTCATTGCAATTGGATAAGACAGAAGCTTTTAAACTATCAGGCAACATCTTTCATAAACTTACCTGACAACTGGTTCTGTTTCAGGGAAGAAAAGTAAACTGAAAGAATTTAAATCAAGAAAGCACAATTCTTTCTAGATCACCTAAACATCTGAGTGCTCGCTGTGATGGAACAGCCTGATAAAAATAAGACACCTCTGTGCTTCCTTTAACCCCCCACCTCTTCCCTCGCTTGCCTAGCGCTAGGAGGGAAGGGGCGGGGGGGGCGGTAGCCACTGCTGCCACCATCAGTAAAGTATGCATGGCCAGGGCGCAGGAGGGGGGGAGGCAGCCAGTGCACCTGGAGAGTTTCCTCCTGCCCTGCCCCCCCGTCAGCTGTTTTTGCACGTGACGCACCCCCTCTCCCCTGGCTTGCTCTTCGCGACTGCAGCCCGGCAGTCATGGCATCGATGGCAGGAGGGAGGGAGGCCAGCAGACAGCAGCAGCTCCCTGCCGGTAAAGCCCAGGCAGATGGGAGAGAGAGGAAAGCTGGGGAGGGGGAGCAGTGCCGCAGGGTCCTCTGCCCAGCCAGCCTGCTGAAGGGGCCAGTGGTGGCAGCACTTTGGGGGGGGGGCACAGGGTGACATTGGGAGGAGAGCTGGGGTCATCTCCAGCCTTCTTCAGAGAAGAAGCCCCCCCCAAGAAGGAGGGAGGAGGACTCCCCGCGGCGGCGGTGGGGATGGAGTCTCAGAGCCGCCCGCCAGGAGGAGAGGACAGCAGCAGCCGTGGTGAGCAGAGCATGGAGGGTGGGGGGTGGGAGGGGGCAGGCCAGTCTCAGTAGCTACCAGGCATTGCCAAGCCCTGCCCAAAAGCCATTCCAGAGGAGGGAGGGGGCCGCCTCGGCGGAGAAGGCAGGGACTTCTTTGTCTCCAGCCCCTGCCTGGAGGTTGGCAACCGCCACGGAATTGGGTGCGCGGGGGGGCGAAGGCAGCCCTGCCTAGGGCACAAAAAACTTCGGGCTGGCCCTGCTCTGGGAATTATTACTTATGTAACCCAGGTGTGGGAACTTTGGGCAAGTTCAAGGCTTAGGCCTCTTTTCTTAAAGCCCCCCTCCACACTACTCACACACCTTGGCTTAAGCAAAATAACTTCATTTATTACAGCGGAGAAAATACAACTTGCACCAAAACTTAGGGTTACTAGCTAGGTTTCCTTTTAGCTGCGCCAGGCTGTGCTGGCACACCAATTTCCCCCGATCAGTGCAGTCATATTTTTTTTTTAGTGCAGGGGCAGGAGGTTCCCTTCCCAATGGCCATGCAGGCCTGGGCCAAGGTGCATCTTCGCAGTGCTGTGGGCAGGTGAGCAAAAGGCGAGGAGGAGAAGCGGGGCAAAGCAGGGGGTGGCTGTGCGTCCCTCCCTCCCTCTCCCGCTCTTGCCTGGGCAGGAAGAGATGCGCCACCGCACTGAGAGCCCCCTTATGCTTCTCTCGCCGTCCTTCCTCACCCTCCCTCTCCCACTTTTGCCTGGGCAGGAAGAGACGCGCCGCCGCACACCCATGGGCAGCTCCCATCCCTCCACCACCTGGCTCGCCTCTCCTCCTCTCCCCGCCCTCCTGAATCCCTTTAGCGTGAGGCTGACTCCGGCTGGGCGCCCCTGCTGCTGCAGCAAGAAGCCCCTCAGTGGCTCCTGGCACTGGAAGTTGAGCACAGAGAAGAAGCTGGGGTCCTGGTGGCTACCTGCTTTGTTCCCTGGCCGTGCTGGAGCCTGGGCAGGTGGCCTGGCTTTATTTTAAATGGGAGTGCAGATCTGGGCTTATTTATATATTTAAAGCGACAGGGCACCAGGAAAACAATGCAATAACCCATTCAGAGACCGGCTTGGTCTTCTCACCATTCTGCCCTGTGTAATACTGGGCATAGGATTGCCAGGAACCTTGCAGCCATCAGGGAGTTGGTGGCCCAAAACCACACCCACACCATAGGGGGAGGCATCGCAGGTGAGAATCACCGGCAGGAATTCATCGAAATGGGCCAGCACTTCGTTGGAGATCAGGAGCGCCTTGACTCCCTGGAACGCTGCGGACTCCCGGGGACCCCATGACCATGGTGCCATTTTGTTCAATAATCTGTGCAGCGGCTGCATCACTGCTGCTTTGTGGGGAAGGAGGTCGTGATAAAAATTCAGGAGCCCAAGGAATGCCTGAAGTTCCGCCTTGGACTTGGGTGGTGGGGCCTCCACGATGGCCTTGACCTTGTCCCTTGCTGGATGAAGGCCTGATGCGTCAACCCGGAACCCCAAGAAATTCACTTCGGGGACCCCAAGCAGGCATTTTTCCCATTTCACCTTAAGGCCAGCCTTGTTGAAGCGGTGAAGGCCTGCACGGAGACGGGTGGCGAAGTTGTCCAGGGTCGCTGTGGCAATGAGGACATCGTCAAAAAATGGCATCACTCCAGGGATCCCTGGAATCCATTAAATGCTGGAAGATCCCTGGAACCACACTTACCCTGAACTGTAGCCATTTCACCTTAAACACCCCCTAGTGTGTGACTATGGTCTGGGTGGCAGCCGTGGCATCATCAACTGGCAGTTGTTGGTACTCCTGGGCAAGTTCCAACTTGCCAAAGATTTTGGCCCCTGCTAAAGTGGCTAACATGTGATCCCCAGGAGCACGGCCGACTGGCCTGGGCTGCCCCCTCCCTCTTCTCTCTCTCGCCCTCCCCCCGCAGGCAAGGCAGGGGTCCACCCAGCGTTTCCTCCCCTGGATGATCTCGCGTCCGCGCTTCGCTTCGGCGCTTGGTGGAGAGCCTCAGGGAAGACTAGCCGAATGCCCGCCCCTCCCCCCAGGAGACTGGCACTTTCTTGGGGTGGGATTCAGTCTTCTCTGGCACCAGGCATTCTACCCGCCCCGCAGGCTGACTGGTGAGGGGGAAAGGCCCAGACAGCACTGACGCCCGAGACCAAGTCAGACAGGTCACTAAGGCGGCCAGCCCCTGTTCTAGCATGGCAGGCTGCCTCCCCCCGGAGAGTCTTCCGAAGGAAGCCAGGCAGAGGGCGAGCCCTGGCCAGCCAGCCCGCGCTTGCGTTCCCTCCCCGGGGTAGAATTCAGTCTTCTCTGGCACCAGGCGTTCTACCCGCCCTGCAGGCTGACTGGTGAGGGGGAAAGGCCCAGACAGCACTGACGCCCGAGACCAAGTCAGACATGTCACTAAGGCGGCCGGCCCCTGTTCTAGCCCGGCAGGCTGCACCCCCCAGAGAGTCTTGCAAAGGAAGCCGGGCAGAGGGCGAGCCCTGGCCAGCCAGCCCGCGCTTGCGTTCCCTCCCCCAGCCGGGCCAGGCCGGGCCGGGCTTCCTCTGACTCCCCAAAGCCTCCAGATATTCCTCTGCAGAGGAACTGAGCAACAACGACCCCTTCCTGGCCTCCATCCTGCTGATTCCCTCCCCCTCTCCCCCCACCCACAGCTGCGTGCCAGCAAGCCAGGGAAGGGGTGGGGGCTTAAACCCCCATCCCTTCCGTCTGAACGCCGGCTTGCCTGTGCGCCCCGCAACTGCAGGGCGTGCTGGAAAGCCAGGGAAGGGGCAGGGGTTTAAACCCCCATCCCTTTTGTCTGAGCGCCGGCTTGCCTACATGCCCCGCAGTTGCAGGGCGCGCCGGCAAGCCAGGGAAGGGGCGGGGGGGGTGTTGGTGAGGCTTTTGGTGGGGGCAGGGGGCTTTTGGTACCCCTAAGGGCTGGCGCGCTGTAGGTGAATACCTAGTTCACCTAGTGAGCAAGCCGGCCCTGGCTGGAGGGGCAGACAAGCCGGACTTCTTCTTCATCCGAGTTGTCGGACGCCGCTTCGGGTAACACGAGGTGTGCCGCCAATGGTGGATGGTCGCGATGGAAGGCCTTATATGCGGTGGCAGTCTGTAGGACATCCTCAATTTTGAGGTCGGTGGTGCCTACCAGTTTGTGGCGGAGTTTGGTGTCTCGCAAGCCCCAGATGAACTGTGTCAAGATGTTCCCCTCCAACTTCATGAACCCACAATCCATTGCATTTTGGTGGAGGTCGGCCATGAAGGCGGCGGCCATCTCGCTGGGCTTCTGGAGGCATTGCTGTGGGCTTGGGCGCATAGTACTTCATCAAGGCCTCAATGATCTCATCATATGTATTGCCCATGAGTGCCTTGGGTGCCAGGAGGCTTTTTGCTAGCCGAATGGTGGCTACTACACATGTGCTGAGGAGGAGAGCCCTTTTCTTGCCTGCATCAGTGACCTTGTGGTAGGTGAAGAAACACGTCAGCTGATTTACCCACGATGCCCAGAACTTGGGGTGTGTGGGGTCGAAGACCTCGAGGTGTCCAGGAGTGACAGCCATGACTCTTGCATGGAGTGGGGAGCGGTGTCCAGGGGAGCGGGGAGTGGTGCAGTGCTGTTTGGGAGCAGTGCAGGGCACAGCAGCTTCCACTAAATCAATGCCCGGTGCTGTGTGGGGTGAAGAGTCAGGATCGCTCATCGGGATCCCACCTTCGTCGCCATTGTAAAGTACTGGGTTCGCAGCATGAAGACTCGGACTATGACATGCTGAACAATATGCATTTATTATACTTCACACAAAAGACACACATGGCCCAGCAAGGGCCAACTATATACACCCATCCCAGACATACCCACAGTTCCACTGGGGGGTTTGAATCTCCCGCCAAAGGTCCTATTGGAGGACTAAGGGTGGCCTAGGATCCTTTGTCCCCTATTGTGTTTGGAACCAAGCTAAGGACTGAGGCCGTGGACCTCTGGTGGCAGTCTGCGGACACAACAGGGTGGCTTGGTGGATGGTCGCTCTTGGGGGCAGGGCTTCCCCTGCTGGCCAGCTGGCTGGGGGCAGATTAGAGCCCCCCAAAGCGGGGTAAACCTTGCCCGGACCTGGGGGCTGGTGACCCTACTGATTGGCTCTTTGGAGACTTCCTGCTCCAACTGAGCCCGCCCCCTTCATTCCTGTCTCTCGCTAGTCAGTTAGTTAAGCCTCTCTCCCTCTCCTCTGTTCTACCAGAGTTTAGTTCTTTAATAAACTGAGTTATTTTCTTTAAACAGTTGGTGCTCCGTTCCTCTTCATATTTAAACTCTGCCAACAGTAGCATCATGTCTTCCTAGGGTTGCCAAACCTAGTAAGATGGATGTGAAACAGAAACAAAGAGATTTTTAAATATGTAACCTTAAGCATGTAAATGTCTCTAGGCTTTAAAAAAAATATTGTCAATGTATATTTCAGTCCATGAGGCTAGCAGGAAGAAGGGACACGCCTTGAAACGCATCCTAGCCAGAGTGACACATGATTCAACAAGCAAATCTTTGAAATTCATGCTATTTCAAAGTTTGGGAGATATTTCTCGTTTAAATTTTCAGTTAAATTCCTTATGAGAATAGTGTCACCTTTTGAGGTTTTTTTCATGTATAGGGCTTTAAAGAAAATTTCAAAAGCATAAACAAGTAATAGTTTTTGTTACATGTTCCACAGTTGTATTTTGTCTTATCTTAGCAACCTCCAGCTGATGGCTGGAAATCTCCTGGGATTACGACTGCTCTCCAGATGACAGAGATCAGTTCACCTGATGAAAATGGTGACTTTGGAAGGTGAACTCTCCGATGTTATACCCCATTGTCATAGGCATAAACTATGGGGGGACTCAGGGGCCTGGGCCTTCCCTGAATTTTTCCAGGGGACACTGAGCCTCCCCTGTGCAACCAGTGCCAAGCAATATTGAGTTTAAAACTTTCCTGTGTGGGTTTTTCCTCTCAGCTCGAAAGAAGGAAGTCAGGATCACCTTCTTACAAATGCTAATTGAGTTAGCAGGATAGACAATGGGATGGTTAAACATCCCCCTCCCCCTCCGTTCTCCAAGCATGTATGCTAGAGAGTCTTTAGGAAGACAGATCTCTGGAGACAGGAAAAGCTGAGCAAGGAAAGAGATTTGATAACATTCCTTGCAACAGGAAGAGAAGGTCTCTTGTGGCTGGATCCATCAGGTTTTTGGTTGTATCTTTGCATGCTCTAGGTTAATAACTAAGGATTTTGATATTCAGAACATATCAATCCTTGAATATGCTTAGTGTCTGTTGAAAAAGAAAGTATAGACCTTAATCCTGGCTGTCTCCACCCACTTTCTTTTTTTATGAATAAATTTTCATTAAGCTTTTACAATACACAAAGATGAGGAGGGGGAAAGGGGAAGGGGCAGGGAAAAGAACAAAAGTAATGATTTTCTGCATGTAACTTTCCTCTACTTGTCATTCCATGTTATACACAGATAAACTGCGAGTTTAAAAGTTCATAAAGTCTTCTTAATATTATAATATTCGAAAGTTCATATCTTTATATTTCTCTCTTATACAATTATAAAATGGAGTCCATAGTCCAACAAAATCTTCTTCTACTTGCCCTTTTAACATCGAGGTCAATTTATCCTTTTCTGCACACTGTCTCCACCCACTTTCAATGTAGCAATAGTCACAGACTGCGAAACGTCTGTTGGGCCCAACATACTTCCTGGGCTCCAAATTACATTTTGGGGGGAAATGTGTCTCTATTTTATTTTACTTGGACCCCAGTCACATGGGCCAGATAACTTTGGGGGGGGGAGGTGTGGCTCTTTGCGCCGTCACAATCTGATCCACCATTAGGTGATCAGACACGACAGCAGCACACCGGGGCTTCCTCTGTCAGCGCGCACAGCAAAGAGGACAACCGGGGGGAATAGCCGCACGCCAGTGCGATCACACCTCAGGAGTCCGTAGGCAGTCCGTGGCAAACCATTTGCCAGTAGGTTGATCCAGGTACCTTTTAAATACACATCTTCGGCGGCACACCATGGGTTGGCCGTGGGTGCACTACGCTCCCAGATGTTCTGGCGTGATCGTGCCTGGAAAATGCACCAGACTATCATGCCTTCTGTGGGGCAAATGCTCCATGTGACCAGGGCCTTGGTTCTATATATTCTTGACTGGGAACAGTTGTTTTTTTCATGGTGGTGGGGGTAGCTGCTTCAACCACTCCTAAGCTCTTCTTTCAATTTCCATTTTAGTTTTAAATGGTAAGCCCATCTGCATGTACAAGATGGGGGGGGGAGACATGCAGCTCAGAGGCCTTTTAAAATTTCCTTTTTCCTGTGTGCAGCCCAGAGAGAACATTGGCAAGGAATGTGCACTCTGTACATGTTCCTGCTGTTCATTTGGCTGCTACTTAAAATGGTGTGGTACAGTTTCAAAGGGGCAACTAACTGGTATATATAAAAGGAATGACAGGATTGCCCATTGGAAACAATGGGAGAGGCTTGAAGGCTCATTGGAGATAATGGGAGCCCAGAATGCCAATTGACTTGCATGGGCTCCACTGAAATAGATTGCAGCACACAAAAAGTTGCAAAGAAAATGTGGAATGGTTTTTCCATTAAGGTCTTTGGGCCCAGATAGGCTACTGGAATGACAGCCCCCAGAGTGAAAGACGTTCCCTAGGATTAGAATCTGTGCTCTGGGACTAGAATGACAGGCCCCAGAGTGGAATGACAGTCCCTATGAAGAGAATCTGTGTTCTAGTACTGGAATGACAGGTTGAAAAGTGGAATGACAGCCCCTGGGACTAGGCTCAGTACTCTGGGACTAGAATGACAGCCCACAGAGTGGAATGACAAGCCCCTGGGAGTAGCAGAGAAGTTCTGGGACTGGAATGACAGCCCTCAAAGTGGAATGATAGTCCAAGAACACTTCTACAACTCCCAGTTTGAAGTGAGAAGAAGATTGCTGCTATTCTGAACTTTGCTTAGAAATTGAGTGCACAGCAACTGTTTGGTATTCTGCCCTGGCTCAGAGACTTCAGCCATGCATTTACCAAATGAAGGCATCCGTGATGCCATAATTTAGTAAATTTCAGTACAAAGTCACCCTTATGAATAAGGCAGAAACAAGACTCCTGTAAATGAACATCCAGGAAAACTTTTTAAATGTTTCCCTACAGGCTTTTCTGTGTTGCCTTTCTTACTGTCAAATTTGTGACCATTGGTTTGTCTTATGCACATGGTATGTATATTCACAGATCTTAAAGTGACTATTCTAAAAGTGAGTTTTTAAAAAGGAAACAGCAGGAAACCGCTGAGATACCATTATAACCACTGGCCAACTCCCAACTTTTCCTGGGTTTAGCCCAGCTCCCCTAAATTTATGGGGAGCCCCTTCCTAAATCCCACATGGCTCCACCTCCATAGATAGTGACAATGGCCTGTGATGTCACTGGCCCCTCCCTGTGATGTCACTGGGCCTCTGTTCTTTTAAGGACCTAGCGTAGCAATGCCTCTGGCCCAGGCCCAGCCACCACCCCCTATAGATGGAAAGCCTGAGCACAAGCTTGTGATGTCATCAAAGGTAGTCCTACAATCCCTGAACTCTGCAGTTGCCAGCTACTGTCACAAGTGTTTTAACTTGCAGTTTCTTGTGTACTCAACAAGATATTTTCTCGATTCTTTCACTGCAATATTCCAGATTCTTCATAGTAGCTTACAGTGTTAGTGAGTTCAGTTTCCCTTGCATATTTGAGTGTATGTTTAGCATAATTTACAAGCATATAATAGCATATAATAAGGGAAACTGGTGGATGTCTGTTGTATGATGGTATTGGTAAATAAAAGTAAGAGTTCAACAACTTGATTTTCAAAAGGTTTTTATTAACCACAGACACAGCATGAGATATTAACATGTACAAACTCATAACTAGGATAAGAAGTTTTCACATAAATCTCAATTATAATTTCCAGTTACCAAAAAAAGACAGCTACACTGTGAAATTAATGTGAAAGGCAACTACATCACTTCTGCAAAGTTTTCAGTTTCCTCTGTGATGTCTGTGACATTCTTTGCCCATTTTCTTTTTTACAATAGTTGTTCAGGAATGTATTTACTGCTATAAACGTTATCATCCTGGTGTACACAATACCAGAGTGGCCATTGTCACAAACGCCATCAAAGAGAGTACATTCACTTTCATCTAATGCTTCCAGAGACTTTAGACATGCTATAGCCCTCTGGATGGCTTGAGGCTTCAGAAAGGCTGCCTCAAACGTTGTCAACAATTTGCTTACTACTACATATGTATAGGAAACCACATTGATAACACCTTGTGTTGGATATTTCAAACCACCTCTATCTAACCTACTAATCAAAAGAAAATGAGTGTTTATTGGCAACTCTCTCTCCATAACAAGTTCTACTTTACATGTATCACAATGAAGTCGCCTTAAAGCTGCATGTGCACAGTAGCCAGCTATGTAGGTAAGGGAGGGTAGTATGTTCCCTAAAAGATGTAAATCATTTTGACATACATCAACTGGTTCACTGAAATCTGATGTACATTCCACCTCTTCAAAATTGGATTCCAGTGGGCCTACCATTATTTGCCCATGTCTACCTGAATGTAGCATCAACGGACCCACACTCTGAATACGAATCTTCTTTTCTGTTTCATACAGCTGTGTCACAGATATATGATATTGGGAACCAGCTAACTGTCTATATTTAGAAAACCTTTCCTCAAGAGCATCAGTTTGCAGTTTTCCTGTCAAAAGATATTCCATCCCTAATTCATCCTTACAGTAGCGAGCTATTTCAACAACTACATAACTAGTGTGCCGTAAAGCAAGTAATGTCTCCTTTGTCAAACAACCACTGGAAAGTTTCATCGATTCCCAAGAGTCTAGCCAGTCAAGAAATCGCAGCAAGAAATTAATCTTAATATCACCAGAAACCATTGGCTCCATGTAGGGATTCAGCTTATGCAGACCTTTATATTTGGATTTAACATTCATTATGTCAAACCATTTAACCATGATGCGGATGTATTCAGCTGTGCCATGTGCATTGGGCAGGTCAAAGTTTTCACTGGCGACTTGTAAACCTTCTGCCACGGGTGAGTTGAAAACCTGCAATGCAAGTTTTACACTCTGCCTTTCTAAGTTTGTAGGGCACAAAGCCTTCAATGTAAGTGGATAGGCAAACCTAGCAAGAGAAGTGCTATCAATTTCATACATCTTTATTAATGTTGAAAAAGATGCAATCATCTCTTTAGTTTCACCACTGCCTGGAAATGTGGGGTAAAACATATCTTTTGTCCTGTTCTTCTGATTGAGCCAATTATTTCGCACAGATTTAATAATATGAACAGGATCTATGATGTAAAATAAAGGGCGTTCTGATGACACTGGGTGCTTATAAACTATTCTGAGCTGTTTGTCATCAGAAAACAATGACATGGCACTTCTGATAATTGAATTATTGTCTGATGCAATACAGAATACCTTGTAACCAATGCACTCCAGCCCTTTAATTATGGAAACCAGGATACTGTGCAATGAGGTGGCAGAAATTCTCTTAACAGGTAGAATATGCACAATATCTCTAAATTTAGACTTGACACTCTGGAGCATAAAAGCAAATGCAGAGTTTGCTGCCTGTTCAGAATTGAAAGATACTCCAAGAATGTTACCTCCTTTGTAGTCTAAGTATGTGCGCAAATTAATTTCATCCAGCATCAAAATCACATCAATGTCATCTCTGCTCAAGTGAGAAAATTTGTGCCTAGCATAAGACAGGAAATGCTTCCCACCTAAGAGTTCACGCTTTGGATCCAGTTCAAACTTACTACATATCCGATGCAATGTTGACGGATGGGGCAACTTCATTAAACCACTGCTACGTAAAAATCTATACGCATGGGCTGATATTGAAAATAACAAACAACAGACAACCAACACGGAAGTAGCAAACGTATGACTAGATTTAGAGACATTTAGGAGTTCAGTTTGCTGCAGCAAGAACCCCACAATATCTTTGTCATTTTCCTTCACTACATTTTGCAAAGTTTTCAAACTTTCTTTCACAATACATTTGTGTTCTTCCACAGATTCATCTGAGGATCCCAATTCCATTTTCTCACAGTCAGATAGGAGAGTTGTAATGGCATTCACATTCATGATAACTTTTGGAAAACATTCAGAACCTATCCTTTTAATTTCAACTTTACCCTTAAATATACTGACATTTAAAGTAGTATCTATTATTACTGATAATGCGATAATTGGAGCAGGACTTACATTGATTTTAATAAAACCTACACATTCAGGGCTCAGATTAACAAATGTCCATGGCTTTTGCACACTAACATTCTTGAGACGCAGTAAAAGCTCACCGAATGTTTTGAAGCAGTATGTGTTGTTGTAATGTTCTTTGGATGCTAAACTGTCAGATATTGCTCCCAATAAATGAGAACACTCCAGTCGAGACCTCTTGTCCGCTGGTGCCTCATGACAAGTAGCTTCTCTTGATAAATAAGACGGGTGGTTGGGGAACACAGAAGGTACAGCACCAGTCTTAAGTCTTGGTATTTTGAGAGGGGCAACAAGCTTTTGGCCTGTCTTTTCATCAAAAACTTCTGTCTGCCATAGGACATCACTGGTTTGGAAGTGAAGAATACATACCTGTAAGTCAAAACCAGTCCATATGAGTAAATCTGAGTCATTCTGCAATGTATCTTACAACAGTCTTAGACACAGGAAATGTAAACAACCAAAAAGGAGCATGTAAAAATTCAATGTGTTGTGAGGCAGGAAAATGAAATCCACAATTGCATACAAAGTCTTAAGAATGAAGCTACTCAATGAAAACTTGCGTCTGCTCTCCCTGTCCAAAATTTTACAAAATGAACTATGGGCAGTCTCATGCGTGAATTGTGTTCTTCAGACGGTACTTCACAGTTTATGAAGTTCAGAGCATAATTTCTGAAATTATTTGCACTGCACATAAGCTATACATAAAAGTTTGACCCAGTCACAGGGTCCAGAGAGAACCTGGGAAATGTAGGCCCTGATGACTACTCCCATACAGGCTTCCCTGGAGCCAGTAGGCCTCCCCAGAGCCACACCACTAAAGGCCCATGATTGCTAGTTATAGAAAATAGTTGATATGCTGCACATTAACATGATAAAAATTTACTCACCCTTGATGATTGCGATGGAGTGAATTTATCACGATGGATGGATGAAATCCACTTCTCCTTCAGAGGAGCATCAGATGGAAACTTGAAAACATTTACTTTCTGTCCCCCTTTGTAATTCCCTCTACATTTTGGAACACAACAGCGAAAAGGCATACTTGCTAGAGAACTGAAGAACAGAAACTGTTGGGCAGGCTAATCAGTAAACCTCCGGTTAGCCCCACAGATCCTCAAAACCACACAGGTAATCTTAGGACTACCCTGGACGCCATTACTGTGATGTCACAAGCTGGTGCTCAGGCTTTCCATCTATAGGGGGTGGTGGCCCAGCCCCCTCCCCGGGAAACTGGAAAGTCTATGCCCCTGCCCATTGGGGTCCCTCCCATCCCTAAACCCCACTGTCCTCAGGCTCCACCCCAAAAATCCCTAGGTATTGACCAACCCACAGCTGGCAACCTTATGTCTGGTTTGGCCCTGGGCTCCACTTCCAGAGTTTCTGGATTATGTAGCTGCCTCGCCCAAATATGAATAAGAGTGCTGCTGCTGAGTCACGTTTTTGTCTTGGTTTTAAGATTGCTGGTTCAAATAGGAAGTCTCTTCTGAAAAGCATCACAACTTTTCAAATAGTCCTTCAGTTTTGCTTTAGGCACAGGCTACTTCCACGACACAGAAAGCACACCTGCCGCCCCTGGTAAACATTCTGAGCAGAACTCCTAGGGCCAAGAGGGTTTTCCTTCTTTAAAAAACCTCCTTTGATGCCACCTGGAGAAGGAAGTGCTGTGTGGCTGCAGGCAGAGCTGTTGCCACCCACTTCCACGCCCTTTTGCTGCTCCCGCTCCCAAGGCAGACAGTGGCACATTTTTGTGTCCCTGTGTGAAGGCAGAATTCCCCCAGGCTGGGGAAGGAGTTGTTGTTCTTCACTGGTCCTTTCCAGGAAACACAGTCCTTCTGGTCTGCAATATCTTGTATATTTCCTGTTTTTACCGCCTGAATCTATTACACAAGTTTCTCGAAAGTAAGGAAGGCTCATGATACCTAAGGTTGCCAACCTCCAGGTGACACCTGGAGATCCCCTGCTATTATAATTGATCTCCAGACAACCATGATCAGTTCCCCTGGACAAAATATCTGCTTCAGAGAGTGGACTCTGTGGCATTGTATCCTGCTGAGGTGCCTCCTCTCCTCAAATCCCGCTCTCTATAGGCTCCACCCCCCAAATCTCCAGTAATTTTCCAACCCAGAGCTGGTAACCCTAATGATACCCGCCTACCATTTAATATCTGCTTCCCAAGCCCTGCTCTCTGTGCCCCCAGCTGTAGAACGGTGACTAAAGACAGGGTATTTTCAGTGGTGGCCCGTCGTCTTTGGAATGCCCTCCCCCTTGAGGACCTTCTGGTGTCTACCTTACTGCCTTTTAGGCACCAGGCCAAGTCAATTCTTTTTTACCCAGTTTTTTTTCCTAAGGAGTTTTAATCTTGTTCAGCTGGGGCTTTCTTGTTCACTTCTAATCTGAACACTTCTATGAATCTATGTATATTTTAAGTTACTCAGTAGTAGTTTCATGATATTTTTGTGGCCCTGGCTTGTCTTTAATGTGAGTAGTTTATGTTGCTGTTTTTAAGATATTGTTTTTACTTGTGAACCCTCACACACACACACACATCCTGAGCTAGTCTCTGGAGGGGCTCTGAATTATCGCATCAAAATGCCTGTGCTGTTGCAATCTTGAGTGTGCTGTTCAGGTGTGTATCTGTAAGCTGCAAACCTACGATGATGCAGCAGCAGCAGAAGCGGAAGAAGAAGCAGAAAACAGCCAGTTCCACTGCAGACCTGATAGAAGCCCTCCAGGGGCCTGATCCGGCCCCCAGTCCACATGTTTGACCCCCCTATCCTAGTGGGCTTCAACTGCATGGACTGTACCCAGAAAAAAAAATGAAGGGTATACAGTGCATGTTCTGAGCCTATGTGAATTTATACATAACCTGCTTTTCTCCAACTCTGGGACCTCAAAGCAGTTTACATATACCCCTCCGCAACTGAAACAAACAGAGATATACAAAGAGGCACTTAGAACAATTGGGTATAAAATTGTCCTAAGCAGCTTAGCTAGTACTAGTTCTGGCAGCCAGGTTCATGCAGACGTTGCATGCCACAGCAGGCCCGTAGCCAGGAAATTTTCAGGGGGGGGGGCACTGGGGAAATTGGTGGGGTGGGACATCAAAAATTAAAAATACAATAATAAAAGGGCTCACTCACTCATCCAGCCACTTTGAACTGCCACTCACCCAGTTGCAGCCCTTCAAGTGGGGTTCCTAATAGCAACCCAAAGCCCTTTTATGCAATAGTTTCTCAGACTTGAATGAGTTGTCCTGTGTGGGTAACAGCGGGAGAATGACTCCGATCCGAGGGCCACTTTCAAGCCCCGTCTCCCCGGATGCTTCAGAGCCACATGTGGCTCTAGAGCTTTAGAAATCAAGGGGAGACCTAATCAGATGACCTTCCTGTCCAATGCTCCCTCTAAGCAAAAATTCTACTTTGTGAGCTACTGGCATTCAAGTCCTGAGTGAGCGATTTGGCTGCTGCATGAATTAGTTTGCTCTGGAGCCATCCTTCCTGAGCTAAGACAAAAATGTTTGAGCCAGAGGCTAAAAAACTGGGAGCTAGCTCACACTC
The DNA here is from genome assembly GCA_029375565.1 of Gekko gecko. Lineage (NCBI taxonomy): Eukaryota > Metazoa > Chordata > Lepidosauria > Squamata > Gekkonidae > Gekko > Gekko gecko. Next base: position 37,654,736 of record JAPDNY010000005.1, on the reverse strand, counting down.
ACTCAGCTTAGAGGGAACACTGTATCCTGACCATTTACCACTACAGGGGCTATAGCAGCTCCAATTTATAAAGTTTCATAACTTTATGAATTCATGAAGGTAGCTAGGATGAAGTAGATCTGTATAGTCCTGAATTCTGTGGAGAAAGAGGGGATACATATTGAATGGAGCTGTCTACTGGCCTGTCTGCACTATAAACCAGGATGGGGTTTATATCAGTAACAAGAAGAGGGACCCGCGATATTCGCAGGGCAGGCTCTGGTGATGTCCTCCTCCCCCCGGCTCCAGCAATCACCTCCTCCCCCCCCGGCTCCAGCAGCATTGCCCGAGCAGCTTCCAGCCATCGGCCCACCGATCTCTCCCCCCACACCAGCTCCAGCAATCTCCTCTGCCAACACCACTGATCTCCTCCCTCCCCCTACCCAGCTCCGGCAATGTCCTCCTCCGCTGCTGCCGATCTCCTCCTCCCCTACCCGGCTCCGCCGATGTCCCCCTCCTCCGCCACAACTGATCTCCTCCTCCCCCACCCGGCTCCGGAGGCAAGGCCCAAGTAGCTTCTAGCCGCCGGGCCCACCGATCTCCTCCCTCCCGACTCCAGTGATCCCCCTTCTCCACCACTGCTGATCTCCTCTTCCCCCTCCCCCTCTGGTGGCAAGGACTGAGTGGCTTCCAGCCACCGGCTGCTGCAGAGTTCCCGGAGCATTCCCTGCACATGCGCAGGGAATGCTCTTACTTTTTTGGGAATTTAGATATCCCCCATACACTTTTAATAACTTTTAAGATTTTTCTGCATATCTGGGGACTGCCCCATGTGTGCAGGAAGATCTCCCTGCCCCCAGGTGCCCCTGATGTGTGGATTTAGATATCTGCACGCAGAGGGCAACTTGGGAATTAGATATATAGATGTCTTCCTCCAAAGAATCCTGGACATTGTGGTTTGGTAAGGCTGCTGAGAATCCTCTGTTACGAATCCCTCATCACTCCCAAAGGGGTTTCCCGGGGTGAATGAATGAGTACTTAAAGAGCGTAGTGGAGATATGATCGCTAAAAGTGATTAAGCATGAGAGCACGTATTTGCCAAGCATGAGCAAGCTGACGGTGAGCACGCGGATGGCCCTTTATTAGTCACACAATTTGGACAGAAAGGCTTTGACTTACAGTACAGTCAAATCACTCTATCTTTGGCTCACAGCATACTTTTCAGAACATCCTCAATAGCTGGTACAAAGGGGTGAATGCCGGTCTCGCCGTAGCGCAAAGGATAACATCTCATTCCGAGTAATTGCCCAGATTACATTATCCTCCATTCTAAAAGTCTGTGAATGTGATTCATCCGTGGACTCAGTCCAAGCAAAAGGAACTCTGCTGGAACACCTTCCCTCCTCCCACTCCACTTCAGCAGAAAACCAGCTAACAAGAGGCTGTTTTATGGCTCCACAAATCTCCATGACCTGTAAGGAACAAAAAAGAACACCTGTCTGAAGAGACTGAAGAGAGGTTGTCTGCGCTGCTTATCTGAGCATTGACTCAGGAAAGCTTATGCCATGGAACATTTTGCTGATCTTTACGCTGCTGACAGACTTGAATTTTGTTCTCCTGCTGTTAGGGTTGCCAACTCTGGGTTGGAAAATTCCTGGAGATTTTGGAGGTGCAGCTTGGGGAGGGTAAGGTTTGGGGAAGGGGGGAGAGAGCTCAGCAGGGATGTGATATCATAGAGTCCACCCTGCAAAGCAGTCATTTTCTCCAGGGAGACTAACCTTTGTAGTCTGGAGCCGAGTTGTAATTCTGGGAAATCTTCAGCCTCCACTATCTACTACAGCAGCTTGCATACCAGCTTGGTGCAGCAGTTAAGAGTAGCAGGCTCTAATCTGGAGAGCCGGGTTGGATCCCCCACCCCTCCTCCACATGAAGCCTGCTGGGGGACTTTGGGGCAGTCGCAGTCCTCTCAGAATTCTCTCAGGCACCTGTTGCTGGCAGAGGAAGGTAAAGGTGATTGTAAGCCACCTGGAAACTCCTTAAGGTACAGAAAAGCAGGGTGTAAAAACCAACTCTTCTTCTTCCACAGCTACCCACCTGAAACTGCATTTCAGTGGTGACTCAAGAAATGTGACATGGCAAAGGTAACAAAAGTATTTTGCATGGTAACGTTCAGAGTAATAATAGCAGGAAGGGTTCCTTTGCTGAAATATGTAGGGGCCAGAGTAATGCGTAGCTTGTCTGTGAAGCTACTGATGAAGCCTCTTCCAAGAAGGGCCAGACAGATTTCCCCAGGCAAAGAATTCTAGGAGAGATTTTCTTAGGGTTTGATTTTGTTTTTTTTTAAAGATTGCCAAGTTGGCATGCTCCATTTTGAGTTACGGCCAATCCGTGCCTACTCCTCTTTGAACCAGTGCCTGCAGATCTGGGAGTGTGGAACTTCCCTTTGCCACCTGTAGAAGCTGCCAGTGCTTGATATAGGCCAATTGTGCGAGTGCTAAGCTCTCTTCAGATTATATCGTGTGAGAGAAAAGCAACACACTTTGGGAGAGGGTGGAGGAACAAGTGCCCCACTCCTGCTCTTATTTATTTAATTAGTTTATACCCCACCTTTCACCCCAATGGGGACCTGAAGCAGCTTACATCATTCTCCTCTCCTCCATTCTATCCTCACAACAATCCTGTGAGGTAGGTGAGGCTGAGAGACTGTGGCTGGGCCAAAGTTGCCCAGCAAGCTTCCATGGCACAAGTGAGGATTTGAACCTGGGCCTCCTAGATACTAGTCTTTTATCCACTACACCACACTGGCTCCTTGATCAACCTGGGTGACTACAAAGTGCAAGGAAGTGCAAGGAAGGGCTTCATTCCTCTGACTGGAAATGGGTGGAAAAGCTGTGTTCACAGTCACAAAGATGGAGCCTATACTTTGTTCATTCGTAGGCACTGTATTTATGTTCTGGCAATCACGCATAGGTGGGAGGGCCAGAATATTCATTTATAACCCACTGCTATGCATGCTGTTTTCTTCCTAGAGAGGACATCTGAAGAGAACTTTGAAAATCATCTGGAGGAACTTCCTCTTTCCTTCCAGGTCATTCCACTGGTGTAAAGTAGTCTGTTTTGAATCAAAATAATGGCCTAGCATTCTGTGTGTGTGTGTGTGTGTGTGTGTGTGTGTGTGTGTGTGTGTGTGTGTGTGTGTGTGTGTGAAGTGCCACCAAGGGGCTTCCAACTTATGGAGACCCTATGAATTAATGATCTCCAAAACATCCTATTGTTAACAGCCAAACTGAGGAACCAATTCACCTCAAATTGGGTCTTCCTCTTTTCCTGTGGCTTCAGCTTTTCCTAGCATCATTGTCTTTCCCAGCATCTCTTGGCTTCTTGGGTGATGAAAGTACGATATCCTCAGTCTGGTCGTTTTAGGGAGAGTTCAGGCTTGATTTGATCTGGAGCATTCCTTAAGCACTTTAATTCCAAGTGACCTCTTTTATTGGTTCAGGTTTTACAGCCTTAACGCAGTTTCCACACCACATCTAACTGGGTACAGGGTGCTTTTTTTTACCTTCCCCCAGAAGCCTGGCTACTGGAACAAGAAACAGTGGCTCTGCCAAAATACACACTGGCACTGAAGGGTAAGGCTCCCCAATAAACAGTGAACAGCAGTTGTGTCTGCATAATATCTTAAGCACACGCAGTGCCCACCTGGCATCCGCACCTCAATCCAGTCACATCCTCGGCTCATGCCCGCTAGAGATCGAGACAGGGATAAGAGACAGTACAAGGCCAACTGCTGGCATTGCTGTTTGCCCCACCCTGGCAAGGATGCCTGCTGGGGGTTCTTCCCTACTGTGTCATCCTCATTTCCAGGTCATCATCCGGTTCTTCCGGTTTTAACACTGAAGCAGGCCTGAAGAAAGCCAAGCTAACCAAGACACCTAGAGAGAAGATAACAAGGAGTGACTCACACTGAGTCAGGCCAACCTCTACTTGCATCCAGGGCAGCAGAAAACAATGTAAGTGCTGTCCATGGACTGTGGGTGCTGATCCACATGAAGAGTGAACACCTAAGGGTGGTTTCAGTGGCTAGGGTGGACACCTTTCTTGTTTAATAACCACTGGCCAGCAACAGATGGCAGAACAAGCCCATGACGACAGTGCTGGGAAAGGCCTTAAAGCAATCACCCGCATTTCAAGACATGTGGTTTAAAACTTTTCCCAGAACTTTCTGTATAGATTCATCTGCCTAGACATGTCGATTACATGCACCCGACAAAGGGTCTGTGTAAGCTTTTAGGATGCTGCAAGACTCTTGTTTAAGAGTACCTGCGTCCCTTTTCAAAGCAATTTTGCACATACCCAGGAACTTAGTCCATTTCAACGTGTGCCCGTGCTGGAAAGTCAGATATCACTGGGGTTCTTAACCTGCCTCGATAGCAAGCCTGTTCCTTGCCCGTCTGCCTGAGGAAGTGGTTCTTAACCATTCATGCAGTACATCCAAAGCACAAGCCTGCCACTGTGGATGCAGCTGCTCCACAGTCATTGCGGCCATCAGATACAATACTGGGTATGCTTTCTTTGTGTTTTATGTGTACGTTAAATGCGAGCAAGTCACCTTTGACAACCTATGAATTAATGACTTCCAAAACCTCCTATCCGTAACAGCCTTGCTCAGGTCTTGCAAACTGAGGGCCCTCAGGGCTTCCTCGATGGAGTCAATCCATCTCATGCTGGGACTTCCTCTTTTTTTTTTTTTTTTGATGACTTCCACTTTTCCCAGCATTATTGTCTTTTCCAGTGACTCCTGCCTCCTCACAATGTGGCCAAAGTACAATTGCCCCAGTTCCGTCCTTTTAGCTTCTAGGGAGAGTTCAGGCTTGATTTGACCTTGAACCCATTTGTCTTTTTGGCAGTCCAAGGCAACCATAAAACTCTCCTCAGCTGTGACCGTTCTGCCTTGAGTGACTCTGCCCGGAGTTTAACCTCTTGACAGAGGCTAAACTCCTTGTGGTATTGTTTTCTTTAGTGGATGCCTAACAAAGCTAAGGATGGATGGAGTCCTTTAACAGCAGATAAAATGCTCTAATACTAATGCAACAAGTATTGCTGCAGTCTATTGCCTGGGGCCTAAATCTTGTTTAATCCTTTAAGTTAACCATTTTTAAAGTATACAAAATAAATCAAGTGGACAGCAGACCAATAACTTTATATCTACTGTACCAAGCAAAGAAATGAATAAATAAAAACTTGAGACGTATCCTCAGTGCGTGTTCTCTGGTGGCAAACAACATGCCATGCTAACATATTTCCACTTACAGTGTGGACAACAGCTGTATTTTCTGGAAGCTTAACATTCCAAGGGTTTATGAATTTCCCAGAATCCTCCCAAATGTCAAACGTGACTCTAGTTCTCCCCATCTGAGATCTAATTATAGTCGCTGTTTTGCACTAGCATTCCATTCCATACGCTTCATATTGATCTGCCAGTTTTTTTGCTATTAACACTTCAGCCAAATCAAAGCATTTGTCCATCTACTCTGCTGGCAGTTCTCCAGGGTTTCAGGAAGAGAAAAACTGCTCCTTAATACAACAGATCCTTTGGTTGGAGACATGAGGAATTGAACCAGAGCGCTTCTATATCAGTGATGTCAAATGTGGGAGAGCCCAGAGCACCGTGGCATCTGTCAGTGTTTCATGGTGCCCATTTGCTTCTTCCCGCAAGGAAACATCTAATCCTGGATTTCCTCTACTTCACTGGCTGCTCACTGCTTCAGGGTAGGGGGTGCTTCAGAAGAGTCCGAGAGATGTCACCTTGGTGTCCTCAGGGAGAACTGTTAAGTATGAGACTCAACAACGAAGTAAGCTCAACAAGTGATTCAGCTTTATTCAACAGCAAACTCCAACTCAGGAACACACAACAACAGACAGTGGAGCACAGCTCCTTTTTAAACTCTCCCGGCTGTCAAAGCCACACCCAGAAATAGTTAACGGACCAATGGCAGTGCAGAGTTAAGGTCCAATCACAACTGTTCCCGCTTTGCAACATTATCACACAGTGATTGGCTATTTACACTGGTTTCGCAGAAACCGACCAATACGAATGCTACAGCTTAGAATCCACATTCCAGAATCAAGCTTAACCTAGGGAAAGATAGGCTTGATTCACCTTTCAATACACAACAAATTCCTCCCCCTAAGATGGAGCATTTCCCTTCCAAACATAATCTTTCAGGTAGGGAGGGGCACCTCGGCTTCGGTTTGACCGGCGCAGCGGTCTCTGCTCCGATAGCGGTGGAGCGGCACACTCTTCGGGGACTCCGATGGTCTCTCTCGCAGGAGAGTCAGGGGACACTAACACAGGGGTCTCAGGCACTGGAGTTGGGGGCTCCCCAGACTCCGAATCTCGATCCGCAGTACTCACCTCCTAGCCGGGAGGCCCTTCCTGGACGGGGACCAGCTCAGGCTCGGGCACTGACTCGGCGCTTGAGTCTGCCCAGCGCTCTCTGAGCTGGTCAATGTGGCGGCGTATCTCCCGTCCGCTGGGAAGCCGGACCACATACAACCTGGACCCTGCCACCTTTGTGACCACGGCTGGTAGCCATCTGTGACCTTCCGCATAATTGCGGGCAAACACCTTGTCCCCAACCAAGAACACTCTCCTCTGCTCTGGGGTCTCTGACCGCTGCTTGGACCTGTCAAGGTCAGGGTGCAGTCGGTCCAGTAGAGTAGCCAACTTACGGCCCATTAAAAGTTCAGCTGGGCTCCTCCCCGTTGTTGAACAGGGGGTGATGTGTTGCCTCAGGAGGAAAGAGGCAATCTTCTGGCTCCAGTCCCCACACGTCAGGCGCCCAAGTGACTCCTTCGCCGTCCGTACCATCCGTTCGGCCTGACCGTTGGAGGCTGGATGGAACGGCGCAGAAGTCACATGGCGGATGAGGTTGTCTTTAAGGAATTTTTCAAATTCCGCTGACACGAACTGTGGCCCGTTGTCCGAGACCAAACAGTCCGGCAGCCCGTGGGTCGAAAACAACCTCCGGAGGGCGTTGATGACTGCCCCGGACCCTGTTGACCTCATGGGTATCACCTCTAACCATTTAGAGTAACTATCTACACAGATAAAAAACATTTGCCCATGGTATGGTCCCGCAAAATCAATATGGAGGCGTGACCAGGGCCTCCTCGTTTTCTCCCAGGGCTGAATGGGAGCCTGTGGTGGTTCTGGACGGGACTGTTGACACTCCATACACTGCCTTACCCAGGCCTCAATGTCCTCGTCCAGCTTCGGCCACCACACGTACCCTCTGGCGAGGGCTTTCATGTGAACCATGCCAGGGTGGCCCACATGTAACGCCTCCAAAACATCCTCCCTCAGCTTGGCGGGAATCACCACCCGACTCCCCCAAAGCAAACAGCCCTTTGTCACCGATAGTTCGTTCTGGCGCGAAACGAACGGTTTGAATTCAGGCGCCATTTTCCCTGCCGGCCACCCCCTCCATGCCCAATTAAGGACACGGGCAAGCACAGGGTCCTTAGCCGTCGCAGCGGCAATGTCTGAGGAGGTTACTGGTGCCTCCGGGAGCTCTTCGAGCGCCAGAATGTCCAACTCCGGCTCGAGTTCTTTGTTGTCCAGTGGTGCGGGGCAACGGCTCAGGGCGTCGGCATGCCCGATAGCCTTCCCGGGCGGTGCTCAAGTTCAAAGTCATATGCCGACATGAATACTGCCCACCTCAACATCCTGGGGGACAGTATGTTCGGCGTCTGCCGGTCCGGGGAGAAGATGCCCAGAAGCGGCTTGTGATCTGTTACAAGGAGGAACCTCCGCCCATAAACAAAGTCATGGAATTTTTTAATTCCGGCGATTAAGGCGAGGCCCTCCTTGTCGATCTGGGCATAGTTCTTCTCCGCCGCTGTAAGTGATCGCGAGTAGAAAGCGATCGGTGCTTCCGACCCATCCGGCATGAGGTGGCTGAGAACGGCGCCCACCCCGTAGGGTGACGCGTCAGCCGCAAGTACCAAGAGTTTGTTCTCGTCAAAGTGGGTCAGCACCGCACTAGACGAGAGGAGTTCTTTGACGCCCGTGAACGCTCGTTCCTGCCGCTCTCCCCACTCCCACTTTGCGTTCTTGTGGAGCAGAGCATGCAGGGGTTCTGCAATCGATGCCTTGTGGGGCAGGAAGGCATGATAAAAATTTAGGATCCCCAGGAACGACTGGAGATCCTTCTTTGACCGTGGTGGGGGCGCGTTCTTGATGGCGGATACCTTGTCTGGTGTAGGGTGGACTCCATCCGCATCAATCAGGAATCCCAAGAACTCTACCCTGTCTGCTCCAACCACACATTTGGAGCGTTTGACCCTCAGTCCGGCTTCTTTGAACCGGCCTAGTACTGCTCTGAGCCGAGCCATGAGTTCGCACTCGTCAGAGCCTGCCACCAGAACGTCATCAAAATAGGGCACGACTCCTGGTAGCCCACGCAGGAGCCCCTCCATCAAGCCCTGGAAAATGCCCGGGGCTACGTTAACCCCAAATTGTAGTCTTTTGACCCGAAATGCCCCCTTGTGGGTCACGATGGTCTGGGCATCAGCAGTTGCATCGTCTACGGGCAACTGCTGATAGGCTTGGGCTAAGTCAAGTTTAGCGAAAATTTTTCCTCCTCCCAGTGAAGCCAACACATGGCTGATGACCGGCACTGGGTAGGAGTGCTGCTGGAGCGCTTTGTTCACAGTACACTTATAATCAGCGCATATGCGTATCGACCCGTCTGCCTTTACGGGCGTTACTATGGGAGTCTCCCACCGACCATAGGGCACCGGCTCCAGGATACCCTGATCAACTAGCTTGTCCAGCTCTGCCTCGATCTTTGCTTTAAGAGCGAGGGGTACCTTCCTGTACTTCAGTCGTATGGGACGCACTGAAGGGTCTAAATCAAAAGAAACCGGGGGCCCAGTATACAACCCCAGCCCTTCCCCAAAAACTTCAGGGAACTCCTGATACAAGGACTCCCTTTTATTGTCGCAAATGCTGTTAATGCCAGAGATGGCAATACCCAGAGGCCCGAACCAATCAAGGCCCAACAAACTGACCCTCTCACCCTCTGCAACCAGGAGGGACAGCTCAGCCTTCCGGTCCTTGAACTCTACCTGGAAGGTAGCTCGTCCCGCCAACGGAATGCGTCGTCCCTGGAAGTCAGTGAGACGCGTTGTTACTGGAGACAGGCGACGACGGCTCCTCCTCGGAAATAAGCGCTGCCACGTCTCGGTGGAGATGACGGTGACGGATGAACCGGAGTCCACCTCCATCGTACACGGAACGCCGTCCAGCCGAAGTGTGACGTGAATTTTCCGAGTGGCCTTGTCACCGGTCGCCAGGACGGTCGAAGGGCAGGTGTCAGTCTGGTGGCAATCGGACGTCCTGCTGTCATCTGGAGGCCGAACCTTGGGGTCTGTTCTTCGCGAAGACGGTGGCGATTTCCTCGCAGCTCGGCAAACTCGAGCCAGATGACCTCGCTTCCCGCAGGAGTGGCAGATGAGCTCTCTAGCCCAACAGAGGTCTCTGTTGTGGTTACCGCCGCAGCCTGCGCAGGGACGGGTCGTCGAAGTTCTCGGTCTGGTCCGCGGTGGGCGTGTCTCCCGGGTTCGGCACACGCCGTCGGCGTCGCTGTCAGACTCGCCAGCGGACTGCCGGTGAACTGCAGGCTCCTTGCTGACTTGGGTCTGCCGCTGTCGAACCTCTCGCGTCGACTTGTCCGCGGCCTCTGCTGCGATGGCCTCGGCGTAGGCAACCGCATACGTCAGTTGGGTGCGGGCGAAAAGACGCTGTTGAAGGCGCTCGTCTCGAAGGCCGCACACCAAACGGTCGAGGAGGGCGTCTTCCAGATCTGTGAACTCACATGGCCTTGCCGCCTTCCGCAAGGCAGTGACGTACTCAGCGATAGACTCGGAAGGCCCTTGGCACCGCTTGTAAAAACGTGCCGGCACGCTATCCGAGACGGTTGTGGCGAGAAATGGCCTTTGAGCTTGGCCGTGATCTCAGCCCACGTCGCTGCACTCAGCTCAGTCGGAGCGACCAGGGATCGGGCGATGTCGAAGGCGGCCTTGCCGCACGAGCTCAGGAGCGTCGCCTTCTTTCTCGCCTCATCTGTTATCTGATTCGCCTGGAGGTGGAACTCGAACCGTGCCAGGTAAGAGTCCCAGTCCTCCGTCGCCGGGTCGAACGCTTCGAACGCCGGGTTGACGGCCATCGGGGCTGTCGGTGCTGCCACTTCTACTCGTGGAGCCTCAGCCGGCTCGGCCGGGTGTGTGTCCTCGTCTGCCGTTGCGATCTCGGTTCAGCGGGGCTGCCTACCCGCTCTAGCATCCCATCCTCGTCGCCAATTGTTAAGTATGAGACTCAACAACGAAGTAAGCTCAACAAGTGATTCAGCTTTATTCAACAGCAAACTCCAACTCAGGAACACACAACAACAGACAGTGGAGCACAGCTCCTTTTAAACTCTCCCGGCTGTCAAAGCCACACCCAGAAATAGTTAACGGACCAATGGCAGTGCAGAGTTAAGGTCCAATCACAACTGTTCCCGCTTTGCAACATTATCACACAGTGATTGGCTATTTACACTGGTTTCGCAGAAACCGACCAATACGAATGCTACAGCTTAGAATCCACATTCCAGAATCAAGCTTAACCTAGGGAAAGATAGGCTTGATTCACCTTTCAATACACAACAAGAACCTATTTGGAAAGGAGGCTTGGAACCCCTTAACATTTTGTTGAACATTTAGTTATTAGAGTGACTCAGTCCATGTGGCAGCCATCCTGCGGCAATTGATGGCCACTACCTGTTCCTAAAATTCCCCAAATGGCCACAGGTTCAACAGGTTCTAGAACATCTGCAGTTCATCTATGATGCATATCTTGTATAGCATTCTGCCAGAAACCTTGTATAACATTGTATGGAACTGTATAGGTCTCAATAAACCCAGTATCCTTAGAGGAATACTCTCAGAACTGGAACTACAGGCAGTTAGCTGTAGTTGGGTTATAATGCCACTGAAAAAGAAGCCGATGATTTTTGCTTTCCAACATCACGGTATTTACTGATAAAACAAGGCTTGGTATAAGTATACCCTGTTCAATCGGACCAAGGGTCTATCTTGTTCCTCATCCTTATTCCCACAGCACCTGATTGGATGCTTCCAGGTAGCCCACAAGCAGGGCAACATCTACGCCTATTAGTCTCTCCTTCATGCAGTTCATAAATAATTTTCCCAGTCCCACTACCTTCAATGTTCATCACAATTGTTTTTTTTGGGGGGTATGCATTTGCATGGAGTGAAGTGATCATGTGTTACATGCTCTTCTCCTGTATAACACAGGAACATCAGAAACACAATGCCTGAAGAGGGCTCATCTCCAGGAAATGCCATTGTCAAAGTGAGTTCCATTTTTCAAGAGGAATCCTGCTTGTGTTTCAGAGCCTTTTTATCCTGCTGCAAAGCTAGATGAAAGCACTTTGAACCACAGCAGCCACCTGATTGTCAAAGGTGATTGCTGTGTCAAGTAGCACTCCCAAGTGGCTTAAAAAACATTGCTACAGAAAAATGATGCAATTATTGCCCAGTCTCTAATTTACTATTCCTTGACAAAATTATAGAAAAAGCAATTGCAGACCAACCTCAGGCCTTCCTGGATAAATTGTCTTCTGTAGACCTTTCAGATCAGTTTCAGGCCAGGCTATGGGATGGAGGCCCTAGCAGATGACCTCCATCTAAATGTAAACAAGGGCTATACCTCTCTGCTGCTTCTACTAGACTTATCAGCAGCCTTGGATATGCCATCTTGTTGAGCCATTTAGAAGTAGCAGCCAGTGTGCAGTGAGCAGCCAGTGTGATGCAGCAACAAAAAAGGCTAATGCAATCTTGGGTTGTATCAACAGAGGTATAATATCTGAATTGCAAGATGTGATAGTCCCCCTGCACTGTACATTGGTCGGGCCGCATCTGGGGTATTGTGTGTAGTTCTGGAGGCCTCACTTCAAAAAGGATGTGGACAGAGTGGAGCTGGTGCAGAGGAGAGTGATGAGGATGATCAGGGGCCATGGAGATCAAGCCCTGTGAGGAAAGGCTGAGGGACTTGGGAATGTTCAATCTGGACAAGAGGAGGTTGAGGGGGACATGATTGCTCTCTTGCAATATTTGAAGGGCTGTCACTTAGAGGAGGGCAGGGAGCTGTTCCTGTTGGCAGCAGAAGATAGGACTCACAATCATGGGTTTAAATTAAGGGCAGGAAGGTACTGGCTGGATATCAGGAAAAACATTTTTATAGTTAGAGCTGTGCCACAGTGGAATCATCTGCCCAGGGAGGTGGTGAGGTCCCCCTCACTGGCACTCTTTAAGCAGTGGCTGGACAAACACTTGTCAGGGATGCTCTAGAATCCACCCCCCAAAGCATCCATTTTCTCCAGGGAAACTGATCTCTGTAAGTCTGGAGATGTCCTGTAATTCCAGGGGATCCCCAGGTCCCGCCTGGAGGCTGGCATCCCTAACTCATGCCCCCTTACCATACGGTTCCTGACCACGAGTCTGACGGTGCAGTGGAGCCAACCATACTCCAAGTAGCCTTCCTCCAACTTAAGCTGCTCTTCCGCCAATAGAAGAGCCTCTTTAGGTTGATGGAAGGCTTCTTAGGATGGAGGAAAGCTTCCAATTTGAGCCAAAAAGGAGATGTGGGGTATAAATATTTTATTTTAATAAATGAACTTTTTATTCAGTAGAATGGCAGGACATGGGTAAGCTACTGTATTCTCTTGATAGTGGAACCACCCACCACTACTAGTCGGTTTAGTTTCCAGGGAGCAACTAGATGAGATGGCCGGAGACTTGTTCCACTTTTTAAAAAAGTCAGCTGGGCATATAATCACACCAGGGCTTCAGCGCGGGGGTGGGGGGATTTCTCCGCTGTTTTTCTCCCTCAGTTACAGTATTTGCCCATGCAATATACACATAGTTTCTGTGGTGTATGTACGATTTAAACCAGGAAACCTGCAATATGATAAAGTCAAGTCCCCCCTACCTCCTACCAGTATTTTAATGAACAAAAACAGGAGACCCAAGCACAGACCTGTCTTGATCATGCCCACTTTGTCCATTAGCTCTACTGGCCAGAAGGATGTTTTAAAGGCATGAGAAGCACAGCAGTCTCCAGAATGCGATAGGAACCAGAGACTTAAGGACAGGATGCCAGCCTCCGGGTGGGACCTGGGGATTCCTCAGAATTACAGCTCATCTCCAGACTACAGAGATCAGTTCCCTTGGAGAAAATGGATGCTTTGGAGGGTGGACTCTATGGCATTGCATCCCACTGAGGTCCCTGTCCTCCCCAGGCTGCCTACCCAAATCTCCAGAAGTTTCCGAACCTGGAGCTTTACTTCCCCCCCACTGGTGGCCAGAGGACACCTGGCAGCCCTTCTTCAGGGGATTCAGTAGCTGTTGCCGCCAAATAATATATTTGGCTCAGCTCAGACATGAGGCCTTTATTCTACTTGATGAGCAAGTGTAGTCAGTGAAGCCCAATGGAAGAAATCCCGTGTGTGATGCGTTAGAAAGTTCAAGCAATTCAAGACACTCAGCCGAGAGCCCAAGAGATAGAATAATATAATCACTGCTTTCCAAGAACTGGAATTACTGGCACAGCAGCTTCCTTTGCTATGCAAGGGAGCACCCAGGGGTGTGAATAAGGATCTCCCCCAAAGCAAAATCCCGTCCCATTCTGTAATGCAAAAAACACAAAAATGTGATTAGCAAGACCGGCCATGGGCCGACTCTCGTCTGAGCATGGAAAGTACATGTGGCAGATGAACGCCCAAAGAACAACAGAATGCTCACGGGAACACAAGGAGAAGAGATGTCCAAGGGCAGATAAATGTGGGGGACAGGCAAGAGGAGAGTATCAGGTGTGTTTTTGGTGGTGTTATCAGAAGCCATTAATCATCGCTGTTCCTCAGCCTCTGTTCTTCAGGCAAAGCAAGCTTATGAGCAGACAGGAAACCGGACAGACCCACGAGCACTACGATGAAAACGGAAAAGACCGGGGGAGGGGGTGGGCGACAGGAGCCTGTCTGCTTCAGAGGAGGCTGGAATCAGAGCAAGAGCTTTATCCATCAGTTCAAAATGCAGCCATTGTGGGGTAATCCTGGCTCAAAGGTGAACAGGGCAGGATAGGGTTGCCAACTCTGTTGGGGAATTCCTGAAGATCTGGGAGCAGAGCCTTGAAAGGCAGCCAGTCATAGTCAAGTGCAAAAAGTGCTATTCCATCATTCAGTTCAACTGTACTGTCTTCAGAGAAAATGTAGAAATTCCATGTGAATCCAGCTGATGAAGGGCTAGACTTGTGAAAACTTTGTTTCAGGTTTCCTCTTTCATCAAAGCTGGTATTGCTTAAGAATCCATTCCTGCTCCAAAAATCCAAAGTTTACTTCACTGGTTTCAAAAAGGACTGGTACTGCATTGGCAGACTTGTACCAGTCCTTTTTGAAACCAATGGAGTAAACTTTGAATTTGATGAAAGAGGAAACCTGAAACGGAGTTTTCAGGTTTTTTATAATTTGTTTTGTATAGTTTGTATTTATCAATTATAATAAGATAATAAGATATAAATTTATATTTTTTTATTTGCTTTCAGCTGAGGTGATTTAGCTGAGGGTACTATGTGGGAGGACTGTGGGAGTGTGTGGGTAAGTTTTAAGTTGTTGCAGAGTCCTGGCTGCTTGAGAAAGAGTGATTGTTTGACTGTAATTGGATTGCCTGGTTGTAATTTGAATAGCTGCTGGCCCCACCTTCTGCTGGGTGAGGCTTCTATTTAAGGCTGCACCTCACCAGAGGCATGAGCTGAAGGGCTCTTGGCCTGTGGCTCTTAGCCTAAGGCCTCTGTAAGAAGCCCAGGAAGGGCTAGAAAGCCAGGGCCCAGTAAGTTATGTAGACTTCTACAAGGAGAACCACATAAATACGAAGGGTTTTAAAAGGGGGATTATATATAACTAGGAATAAGGCCTGTTGTGGAAATAAATACAACGAGCTCTAGAAAGAGGCTCTGGGCAGGTGCCCTGGCCTTGGGCATTCAGCATCAATTTGCTGTGGTGACCTCAGCAGGGTATAATGGCATAGAGCTTACTGTTTTCTCTAGGGGAACTGATCTCTACCATCTGAAGAACAGTTGTAATTCTGAATGATCTCCAGCTCTCCCCTGGAGATTGGCAAAAATGGTTCCCCAAGTGGAAATGGCTGATTTGGAGGATGGAGTCGGCATTGTACCTGTCTGAGGTCCCACCCCTCCTCAAACTCCACCCTCTCCAGGCTCCACGCCTCAAAACTCCAGGAATTTCCCAGCCTGGAGTTGGCAAGCCTATCACTTTCCCAGCCAATCATCAACCTACCTTTATGTGCCCCTCTGACTTCAGCTTTCCATCTCCTTCCCCCTCCCTCCTGGAGAGCAGTTGTAATTCTCAGTGAGCCGCCACCTGGAGATTGACAACAATGGTTCCCCATGAGGAAATGACTGGTTTGGAGGGCAGAGTCTATGGCATTGTACCTGTCTGAGGTCCCACCCCTCCTCAAACCCCACCCTCTCCAGGCTCCACCCCTCAAATATCCAGGAATTTCCCAGCCTGGAGTTGGCAACCCTATCTACTTCCCAGCCAACCATCAACCTACCTTTATCTCCCATTCTGACTTCAGTTTTCCATCTCCTTCCCCCTCCCTCCTGGATAGCAGTTGTATTTCTAAGTGATCTCCAGCCGTCCTCTGGAGATTGGCAACAATGGTTCCCCAGGAGGAAATGGCTGGTTTGGAGGGTGGAGTCTATGGCACTGTACCTCTCTGAGATCCCACCCCTTTCTCAAACCCCACCCTCTCCAGGCTCCATCCCCAAATCTCCAGGAATTTCCATACCTAAAGTTGGCAACTTTATCTTCTCCTCTCTCAGTAGCCTCTTCCTAGGCAAAGTTCTGTCTTTCTTGTTAGTGGGTAGCAAAGCAGCTTACTTCATTCTCCTCTTCCACTTTATGATCTGTACAGCAACCCTGCAAGGTAGGTTAGGCAGAAAGTCGGAGGGGCTGGTCCAAAATCACCCAGGCAGCTTCCATAGGGAGGCTCCTGCTGAACAGGAGCGAGCTGCCAGGGCTAGTGAAGTAATGCCTTTCAGGAGGCATGAAGTCACCCTGAGAGTGCTGGCAGGCCTACAAAGACAGTTCGATGCAAAGGAGGATGGAAAAGTCTTCATCTCTATTTTGCCTTAAATTGGTTTTGATGCCAGCAGAGTGAGAAAATGCTAGAGGCTCTGGATGGGTGCCCCATGGTAAAAGGACCAAACAATTCCTAGAGATTTTCCAAAACACTTCTCTGTCGATAATTCATTTTCTACACTCACAGAGTCCCCTACCAGAATGCAACACATCCCCAGCACTTTGAATTAGCACCAGAGTTTTAAGAGCTCTCCAGCTGTTACCTGGAGATTGGCAACAATGGTATTCCAGAAAGAGGGTTGTTCAGAGGGTGGGGACTATGGCATTGTATCTGTCTGAGGTCCCCCTCTTCCTTCCCCTCAGACCCCACCCTCAGCAGGCTTCATCCAGAAAATATCCTGGAAGTTTCCAACCTGGTGCTTGCAACCCTATGTCCTTTCCAGGCAACCATCAGCCTATCTTTATCTGCCTGTCTGTCTTCAGGTTTACATCCCCCCCCAGCCTCTGCCTAGGGAAAGGGCAGTCTTTCCCTGCAGTGGGAACCAAAGCAGCTGACATCATTCTCCTCTTCCCCGTATGATCCGCACAACAACCTTGTGGGGTATGTTAAGGTAGAAAGTCTGTGAATGGTCCATAATCCCCCAGGCAGCTTTTATAACATGAACCTGGGACCTGCACACCATCCTCTGAAGCGCTCTCAGGTACATATCTGTGGCAGTAATGGGGTAACTGCTGGCACCTTTTCCTTTCATTTTTTGCCTTGTGGTATTCTGCTTGTGGTGTGATCTGTCTTTTTTGTGGTGTGGCATGGTTGTGTTATTGGGTTTGTTTCTTTTGAAGGGGAAGTGATGTGTTGTGAGGAATATACCAGGTCACATATGCAACTGACAGTTCCAACTGTCTGGGGGGGGAGTTTGAGGTGCAGAATGGAGTGAAGTCCAATCAGCTTCCATATGGAAATGACTTTGAAACGCCCAATCAGAGAAGAGTGGCCTAGGCTGCAGTGGGTGGGAGAGACAGGCAACACAGCCAGTGGATAGAGACACCTTGTGATTGACGCATCATGGAGCCTACTGATTTTGGTAGGCATAGAATGTTGCCAGACTAAATTGCAATTATGTATAAGGAGAGATTATTTAAAAAAAAGCAATTATGAAGGCAGAATCCCAGCAGGGGGTTGGGGGCTATCCAGTGTTTTGCATGTTGTGTCACATGTCTGCCCACTGCACAGAAGTCTTGGGTGTGTGCCCGGTGCAAGGAGCTCATGGTTTTCAGGGAACGAGTTTGCACCCTTGAGGCCAAGGTGGCTGACCTGGAGAAGCAGAGACAGTCAGTTAGACACATGAAGAAGACTCTTGGGAACTTGTTAGATATGTCCCACTCTGAAAATGGCAGCTCCGCCGCTGTCAAGGAGCATGAGGGTGAACTTGTGGATCTCCTGACAAAAATATGTAATCTTTCCTTAAAATCTGCCTCCATTTCTGAGGACTGGAAGGTAGCTAATGTCACTCTCATCTTTTAAAAGAGTTCCAGAGGAGATTCAGGAAATTACAGGCCAATCAGTCTGACATTGATACTGGGTAAGTTGGTGGAAACTGTTACTAAGGAAAGAATTAGGAGGCACACTGATGAACAAAAACTATTGAGGCAGACTCAGCATGGGTTTTGTAAAGGAAGACCTTATCTCACTAACCTGTTAGTGTTCTTTGAGGGAGTAAACAAACATGTGGACAAGGGGGACCCAATAGATGTTGTTTACCTTGACTTCCAGAAAGCTTTTAATAAAATTCCTCATCAAAGGCTTCTAAGTAAGCTCAATAGTCATGGAATAAAAGGACAAATCCTTTTGTGGATCAAAAACTGGCTAATTAATAGGAAACAGAGCATAAATGGGCAATTTTCTCAGTGGAGGGTGGTAAGCAGTGGGGTACCACAGGGATCAGTACTTTTTAATTTGTTCATTAATGATTTGGAGTTGGGAGTAAGCAATGAAATGGCTAAATTTGTGAATGACACGAAATTGTTCAGAGTGGTGAAAACTGGGGAGGATTGTGAGGCACTCCAAAGGGATCTGTCGAGGATGGGTGAGTGGGCAACAACATGGCAAATGGAGTTCATTGTGGCCAAGTGCAAAGTGATGCACATTGAGGCCAAAAATCCTAAATACAGATACACGTTGATAGGGTCTGAACTGCCAGAGACTGACTGAGAGAGAGATCTTGGAGTTGTAGTAGATAACTCACTGAAAATGTCGAGTCAGTGTATGACTGCAATAAAAAAGGCTGATGCTAAGCTGGGGATTATTAGGAAGGGAATTGAAAACAAATCAGCCAGTATCATAATGCCCCTGCATAAATCAATGGTGCGATCCCATCTCAGAATACTGTGTACAGTTCTGGCCACCACACCTCAAAAAAGATATTATAGCATTGGGAAAAGTGCAGAAAAGGGCAACTAGAATGATAAAAGGATTGGAACACCTTCTCTATGAAGAAAGGTTAAAGCGCTTGGGGCTCTTTAGCTTGGAAAAATGATGACTGAGGGATGACATGATTGAGGGTGACAAGATTATGCATGGGATAGAGCAGGCAGAGACAGTAGTTTTCTCCCTTTCTCACAATACAAGAACTCATGGGCACTCAATGAAATTGTTGAGCAGTCGGGTTAGAACAGATGAAAGGAAGTACTTCTTCACTCAAAGAGTGATGAACACATGGGATTCACTGTCACAGGAGGTGGCGGCAGCTACAAGCATGGAAGGCTTCAAGAGGGAACTGGATAAACATATGGAGCAGAGGTCCATCAGTGGCTATTAGCCACAAGGTATAGATAAGAACTCTCAGGCTGGGGCAAGTGATGCTCTGTATTCTTGGTGCTTGGCGGGGGCAACAGTGGGAGGGCTTCTAGTGTTCTGGCCCCACTGATGAACTTCCTGATGGCACTTGATATTTTTGGCCACTATGTGACAGAATGTTGGATTGGATGGGCCATTGGCCTGATCCAACATTGGCTTCTCTTATGTTCTTATAATTAGAAAGCTTTCACTGTGATTTTCTTTTTTGGTGGAACGCTGCTAGGGCAAGCTGAAAGCCATCATCAGGCACCATAGACAAAGTTTTCCAACCTCCCCATGTGCTTTTGATGCTACTACAGCAGTGTTCTTGTGCAAACAGGAATCAGAATTAACCACACAATTTCCTGACTGGGAGGAGGGGACAGAACGACTCCCATTTGTTGAGCCAAACCAAACAGGGGATAAGTGCAGTCAGCTCATCACTACCAATAAGTGTAACCTGCAGTATTCTCAGTATCTTGAGGAGCCAAGGAAGGTATTCCTCCAACAATGCAATGTTACTTGAGGAATGAAATAATGCAGTGGCCGCAGAGGTCTTCCTTAAATAAAGGCATATGGACCTATGGGATAAACAATAAACAATATCTATTGTTCTAGAAACTAATTGTCTGGGAAGCATCCCTGACAGATCTCTTCTTGCTGTCTCAGTTGCCCTCACCAAGACTGCAATCCCTAACACGTGATGCAGCTTGACAAATTTTCTTTGGACCTAAGAGCCAGCCTTGAAATTTTGGAGCTACCTTCGTTTGTCAGCCTTTCAGATTTTGTATTCTAATGATGGTACTTACTACATGTTGCTACCACAAAACCTTACCCTAAACTCTTCATAGTTTAAAGTTATGACAAAAAGTATTGCCATATATAAATGTAGGAGTAACCTTGTTTACCAAAGCCCCCCTAACCTATCCTCTCCAGTTACTCATAATTCTGTGTTTTTAAAGTTCCACTGAACTGAATATTGAAGTCAGGATAGATGGCAGCTGGTTAAGATACTTCACTGAATGGTGAAGTATCAACAAGCAATGATACAAAAATGTATCACATGCAATTTATGACCTCCAGTAAAGCAGACTGATGTCAAGGATTGCTGTCACGGTAATGAAGTCATTGCTGAAAATAACTCAATGAAATTTCTAGCTGCCAGGGCACCCCAGAGCCTGGGATTTGTCAAGCCCTGGCAGTAAGGTTACACTCTCTTCCTTCCACTTGCAGTTCTGTGCTTTAACAGACAACTATTTCAATAGTGCAACCTTTTCCATGCAAAAATCCTCTGCATGTAGATCTTGGTGCTGGAAGCGGCACCTCTCACATGTGAACTGTTAAAGGCACTGAAATACTGTATGGGGAAAAAATAACCCTAAACTGCTGGAACTCACTCTGAACTACTAAGATATAAAAACAAGATGTGGACCTCATTCACAGCCATTATTTTCCCAAGGAAGACCTCATTCTTCTGCATATAGTGAGTCCCTCTGATGCATTATCCATGTGCCCCTGACACTCATTCGTTAGATGTCATATCATGTGTATGTAGAATGCACGGTACACAGGCTCACACAACATGATCTGTGCAACCACAAAATGGTGAAACTGAGCTAACATACACAGGCAGTATGTAAATTCCAAACATGGGGGGATCCAAAATCGTTTTGAGTCTTATGCCAATAATTTAGCCATTTTCATGTTAGACGTCAATAAATCTAGTGGGAAACTCATGAAAGTATGCCACAATATCTGGGTATAAATTAAATAACTCTAAAAACAAAGTACTACTATTTAATAGAATGAAATAAGATATAAATGTAGATAAATGGTTACATAAAGTATCCCTTTGGCAGTAATTAGGTACTTAGGGATTAAAATACCTGTAGATTTACCACTCTTCTGTAATCTCTATTTGGAACCAGTTCTTAGAGAAATTACACTGAAATTGGAACATCTGGTTTCTCTACAGTTATTTCTGCTTGACAGAATTTATTTATTTGCTTAATTAGACTTATATCCTGCCCTCCCCACATTGTAGGCTCAGGGCAGGTCCTAACATACAGATCTGCAATGAATGTAGATTTACAATGAAAACATATTATAACAATCAATTAAAAAACCAAGAAAATGACCAAAACATTAAGACAATGCGCTTCAACAGATAATATTGTGATTCCAGTTGGCTTCTAGGATCTGCAGTCACTGGAGGGGAGGCCAGATCCAAAGTGGATGCCCGCTGCTTCAGCTAAAGGTCCAGCGGAAGAGCTCCGTCTTGCAGGCCCTGCGGAACTGTAACGGGTCCCACAGGGCCCTGATCTCATATGGTAGCTCATTGCACCAGGCATGTGATTTAAAATGCTGGTCCTTCCAAAATTAGTTTTGCTGTGTTGAAATCTTTCAGGTTATATTTCAGACTAAGAGGACATCAAAAATTCTTTTGGATTTTGTATGGGAGAAAAAAAGTACCAAGGATCAACTGGAGACATGCTCCATTAAAATGGGAATTTGGCAGACTGGCAATTCCCAAAGCTGTATATTATTACCTACCATGCAGCAAAAAGTGTACGGTTAGCCCAGTGGTTTAAAGTGCAGCTTGACCCAGCAGTACAGATGCTTCAGTATCAATATCTGTGAAAGACTTTGTTTTTGGGGGGAAAACTGAGAGAATGAGGTTTTATTCACAAAAGCCTTCAGTGACATATGCCATTCTGAAAACACAGGACAAATCGCAACGTAAATCATCTCCTCATCTTTCACCTTTGACATCACTGTAACTGAATTGGGCCTAAATTTGGTTGGACTAGACACCATTGTAAGTGTTGGATTAATGGAAACTTGGACAGTTTCTACAAGTTAAAAACAACAAAATAGTTCCTTTGAACTGGTCAACTCTCATAGTAACGGCTTCCCTATTTCAATATTTGCAGTTACAAAGTTTTAGTAATCAAAAATTATACAATGGAGAATTACAAACTGAGATTAATAGCTTTGAATCTTGTTTATTACAGAATAAGATACAATTTTAAATTCACCATACACGTATAACTGAAAATAGTAATTTTATCCCTACCTATGTTAACAAATGGAGAAGTCCTTAGACTATAACATTGATCCAAGAGTTTGGTCTCATTCATTTTCTCGTGGTTCCTCCTTTTCAATCTCTACGTTATTTAGGGAGAATACCTGTAAGATGCTACATCAGTGGAATCCTTTTTCCTGTGAGGGCTGCAAGAATTTATAGAAATAGTCATGATTGCTATTGGTTGTGTGAACAACCAAATGCTAACTTTTTGTATGCATGTTGGCCCTGTGATAGAGCAAAGTTGTTTGGGTGGACAGTGGTGAATCCATTGCCTTTTGATATATATTTGAGAAAAACAGTAGAACATGCTTTGCTTAACTATACGGCATCTACACTCCAAAACAATATCAAATCATTAGATTCATAGAGTTGAAAGGGATCATCTAGTCCAACCCCTTCCACAATGCAGGAAATTCACAAATACCTCCACCCCACACACCTCCAGTGACCCCTGCTCTATGCCTAGAAGAGGGCAACCCCTCCAACCCTCCAGGATGAAGAAGAGATTGGATTTATACCCCGTACTTCACTCAGAATCTCAGAGCGGCTTACAAACTCCTTTCCCTCTCCCTCCCCACAACAGACACCCTGTGAGGTAGGTGAGGCTGAGAGAGCTCTTTCAAGAACAGCTCTGACAGAACTATGGCTTGCCCAAGGTCATCCAGCAGCTGCAGGTGGAGGAGTGGGGAATCAAACCCAGTTCTCCCAGATTAGAATCTGTGCACTTAATCACTACACTGAACTTGTTCTCCCTGGCCAAATTGGCCTGGAGAAAATTGCTTCCTGATCCAGTATGCTTCAAAGCACCCCTAGGACACAGTTTGTATTGCGAGTGGAAAGGCAGGGTAAGTTATGTCAGTTGAGACATTCACATGGACTGACTACAGCAAGGCTAGTGTTTGCACGAGTCTGGAAGTCAAAGTTTCAAAGACCGCAAAAAATAGATTGGATAAATAAAGCAAAAGAAATGTATAAACTATTCAAATTAACTTTGTTGCACAGATCCCAAGATATAGCAAGGGTTAAAACCATTTGAAATTATGTCCTGTTGAGAAATGAAAGAGGTTCTTAAATTGTTTATTATATTTAAATGTATAAGTAGTTTATAATATTGTAAATATGGTTGAAATAAACTTTAAAAATGTTAAAAATAGAAACAAGACACCCCCACACAACATATGCCGTGAACCATGGAGAGGGTGTGAGTTGCTCTTTACCACAAATAGAAAACAAAACATCTGCACAGGGCAACACTTAACTTTTATGGGTGTTTTAATATGCAGTCTGTTTTACCATGTGCATATTAATCTGACCAAGATCTCAAGAATGAGGCACTCTCTATTTAGTGTGATTTAAGGCGCAAGCAAAAACAAACACACAGGAAATTTGCCAATTTGCCAAAAATAATTTATTCATGTGAAACTAATTTGGGACAATCGTCAGAACCAAAGCATTTCCCCATCTACACAGAGCAGAAGATACTAAAAAGGGTAAAAAAGTTGGGGAGGAAGTGCCTAATTGGCAATTGTCAGTCATTGAGTACAGTGGGTTGGATCCCGTGGACTTGCGCTGCTGACATTAGCGCTTTCCCTCTGGCACAAGGAGCCTTTCTGCCAACACACAAGACTCACCTATTCTTGGAAAAGTCTACTGCACTAGGGGAGGGCTCTTTGTGCAGGGAAGGGGCAGTACTGGGAGATCTGTGGGATGCAGTATGCTTCAAAGCTCCCCTAGGACACAGTCTGCATTGCAAGCAGAAAACTCTGCAGCCATTCTGAGGCAGGGGAAGTTATTTCAGTCGAGACATTCACTCGGACTGAAACGTCTAACTTGGATTCTGGAGCTGGAGGCCAAACACAACTGCTTGTAGTGTGAGGACAGAGGAGCTGAGCTAAGTAAGCATTGGACCCCCTTCAGAAGACCCAGTTCTGCACAGATTTCCTCTCCACTGAGTTACAAAAACGGCACGAGATAGAAAAAGTGATTGTGCGAAGCATACCCTAAAACTCACAAAAAGCCTAAAACTCTGGAGTCTGCCACTTCCCATCTTGAAAATCACACTGTTATAAGTGGTTTGTTTTTAAAGTTATTTCAGCGATTAAAGGAAACCATTCTGACAAACCACCTTCTTTCTTGAACATAAAACAGCTGATATTGCCACAAAATGGGAAGGAGCAAAGGAAGAAGAGAAAACCCAGTCGATGACTTCTCTACTCCCCCCCACACTGACTGGATGACCAGGGTTAAAGCCAAAGATCCAGTCTTTTAAAAGACGTCTAAAAATGAAGCAATCACTTCTTGTGGAAACGGAGCAGCACAACAGAGCAATACACAATTCAGAAAACAGTACCAGCTATGTACACTCAACTGCAGCCACATGATTCGACATTTACATTCATAAATAAAAAAGGTACTGCTGTACATTAAGTGTTTTAAAAGGCATTTTTGGAATGAGAGAAAGAATCCCTTTTTCCCCTCTAAAATGTATAGCTGATTTAAGCGTTTCTTCCCCCCTCAGTCTCAGCAGCAAGGAGGAGGAGGAAGGGCCAAAAGATGGACTCCGGGAAAACCGGAATTGGTGAGGAGATGTCAAGGCCTCAGGTACAATGCTCAGTTCTTCCAAAGCAGGCGGAGAACTGGCCAGTCAACCAAATGACCACAACATCAAACTCACAATGCTTTTCTAGATGCTACAGACAGATGATCAGCACTGAATCAGGACCAGGAAGCTATGTGACCCAAATTACTGAACTAAATTCACCTAAAGAGGTGAGGCAGCAACAGAGGCTTATTACTCCAGCTTGATTTATAAGGCAGACCTAAAACATGACATAGAGCAAAAAAACCGCAAGGCTGCCGCTGAAATCAGCCACCCCTTGTTCTCCATGACGTCTAGCTCAACTTGCTTCAAGTCCCGGCATCACTGCACCAAGCACTTTCTCACCCCATAGCATGGGTTGCTATTAATGGAACAGGGAGACTCACAGCATAATTCCAAGAGGGTAATTTCAGCCATGCTGGTCTGCAGTAGAAAAGCCAGATTCAAGTCCAGGGTCACCTCAGGGACCAACAAAATTCTCACAGTATAAGTTTTCGAGAGTCAAGGTCCCTGACAAAGGGAGCTTTGACTCGCAAAAGCATATACCT
This sequence comes from Gekko gecko, assembly GCA_029375565.1. Classification (NCBI taxonomy): domain Eukaryota; kingdom Metazoa; phylum Chordata; class Lepidosauria; order Squamata; family Gekkonidae; genus Gekko; species Gekko gecko. Next base: position 37,629,460 of record JAPDNY010000005.1, on the reverse strand, counting down.
CCCCAAATCTTGTTGGTCTCAAAGGTCCTGTTGGACTCCCAGCATAATGATACTTGGTACAAGGGAAGCTTAATTAAATGCTAGACTGGGGGAGGGGTTTGGGAAGAGAACATGACAGTTCTGAGAGCATCCCCATCCTTTTTTACAACTTGTTTCACCCGCAGAAAGTCTTTGGTGCAGATGAAAGGACAGATCAGCCATATTCTCTTGGATAATTCCTCACTGAGAAAGCAGGCCTCTGAAGACAGCAAAGTGTCTCCAACACAGACAGCAAGTCACTATTGCTGTTCAGAAATGGATAACACTCGGGCAATTCAGAGCTCCGCCCCCCCCCTTTTCTACCAGTCTCTCAAGTGCATTCAAAATCCTAACATCAATGATCACCTTAAAATTAAGGACCACGGTAAACTGACTACTTTTTCTAAGAAATGCTTAGTACACATGTCTCCAAAGACACGCCTCCATTCTCACACTGCAGGCACGTCAACAGAAGAATTCATCAAGCATGGAATGTCTCCGGCATTGTTGGAGAGAAAACAGCTTGCGATAGCTGAACAGGAGAGATATTTAAAACGGAAATAAAAACACAACCTCTGCTTTCTTGTGGCAGGCTAGTAAGGACCTGGGCTGGTTCCACAGATTCAAAGTTTCCTGAATGTCCACTTTGTAGTGATAGGGCCAGGCCGGCTGGAAGCAGGTAGCCGGTTCAGTCAGCTTCCAAAAAGCCAACAACCAAGCAGCACAAAGTGGACAGAAAGTGATGCTTTAGTATCAAGTAACAAAAAGGCCTCTCTTTTTTTTTTTTACCCCATTTGCTAAAGTAGCAGCAAAAAAGGCTGTCAGTTTTGTGCCTCCCGTCACTGCAAGGTGTTTGAACACAGCACAAAAATGCAAGTAGACAGACAGTACGAAGAATTTAGGAGGGCCAATTCACTCAGAAATGAGCAGTTAAAGCGTTTCCTGGACTATACCCCTTGTGGCTGCATGAGGGGAGGTTGTACACGTGGATGCTTCCCAACCACCAATAAAAGCTTCCTTCACACAGACCCACCGAGCCCAATAGGAAGAGGGGCAAACCTGAACTCCTCTCCCAGCCACACCACTTTTCTGGGGACAAGGAGTTTTGCTTTGTGAGGAAGCATTCACAACGTATCTTCCCAGCCATCAGCAGCCTGAAGCACTCCATTCCAGGAACATCTTTACCGTTCGATTCTGATGACTGCACGAGCTGGCCCTGAGAACGTGAGGTATAACTGAAAAGAAAGCAATCCTCTCTAGCCCAGTCAACAAGCTCGTCAAGAAGCACACTCCCGTAGAAGACCACAGCATATCTTCAGATGGATTAAGCCATTCACGTATCAACAACTGTCCAGCAGCAAATCCTTTCAGAGTTGTTTTCAACCAACTCTTGACCTCAGCAGATGGTTAAAAAAAAACACAAAAGGTACATGTGAGCCATTGGCAATTCCAATAAGCACTCTCTCTTTGTCGGCCTTCGCTGAAGGGCTCCATGTAACAGTGACCAGGGCAGTCAGCCAGCCAACCTGAGTGCGGGTCTCTCTCTCAGAAGCGCACTTATTTCCCTCACAATCAATGGTGTGATGAATAGGACTGTTGAACTTGTCTGTGAAAAGAAAGGAAATTAAAGAGCATGAGATCAGGGCACAGTGCAGTTCAAAGCCATTCTGGCAGCTGTTCTACAGTTATTTCACACAGTAGAAGAAGAGATTGGATTTATACCCTACCCTTCACTACCTGAAGGAGTCGCAATCCCCTTTCCCTTCCCCTCCCCACGACAGACACCCTGTGAGGTAGGTGGGGCTCTTTCAAGAACTGCCCCTGAGAGAACAGCTCTGAAAGAACTTATGACTGACCCAAGGTCATACCAGCAGCTGCACATGGAGGAGTGGGGAATCGAACCTGGTTCTTCCAGATTAGAGTCCACACTCCTAACCACTACACCAAACTGGCTCTCTGAAGTAAATCCAAGTCCGCCGTTAGGAAAAATTCAACTAGGCACTGCAGCCAATCAGGCCTCAGACAAATGAACTGGTACAGTACAGCATTCACATTCTTTAGATCTGTACGTCTAAGGTGTTTTATTGTGTGAAGTGCCCCCTCAAGTACAGTTTTCTAGCACATTCCATGCTGCAGGCTCCAGCTCAGTAATTCTTCATGTAACTGTTTGAGGGGAGGCTGCCCCAGCATGAATGTGGCGCTACTTCAATTGCATAGAAGCATAATTTAAGAGTGTAGCAACTCACACGCAAAACAAAGCCCTCACATCTAAAAGTTAAGAATTTCACCTCTGGTGAGGTAATTTGTCTCCCCTCCCATTTCGGGGGTGTTGCATACAACCATGAAACTGAAATGGTACAGTCCCTGTGTGAGATTTGCACTACAATGAATCTGAAATGGTACTTTTGCACTTTAAAACACTGTTCTAACCTGGACTATAAAAAGGTATTTATTTAAAAAAATTCTGTGGGGACTTTCCACCCAAATAGGGTCCCCGAGGCTGTGAGCATTGTGTGTGACTGCAACATTAAAACATTTAAAATAAGGTATATATACAACAATTCAATAAAACCATGTAAACACACGTAACACCGGGGAGGAGAGAAACAACAGTTGTTGTGGGTATGCCAAACAAAAACAAACAAGTCTTCACCTGCTGGTGGAAGACAACAACAGAGGGAGACAGATGAATCTCCCTGGGGAGAGAGTTCTAAAGTTTTGATGCCACCACCAAGGAGGCCCTTTCTCCGGTTGTCACCTGTCAAACCCCAGATGGCAGGGTCTCCTGAAGCAAGACCTCTGAAGATGATCGGAATTGATGGGTAGGTTCATAGTGGAGAAGAGGGTCCTTTAAGTATGCTGGCCCCAAGCAGTACAGGGCTTTAAAAGTCAGTATCAGCACCTTGAACTCTGGGCCTGGGAAGCAAACTGGGAACTCATGTAGAGGGAACAAGACAGGAGTGATATGGTCCCTACAACCTATATCAGCCAACATTCTGGCTACAGCATTCTGTACTAATGGTAGTTTCTGAACAGTCTTCAAGGCCAGCCTCATGTAGAGCACATTGTAGTAATCTAATCTAGATGTCCGTCTGTCCATCCCTTCCCCCTTCCCTGGGAAGGAATGAAGCTGGTGAAAGGCACTGCTGCCACCTCTTTATCCAGCAGTAAGGTCCTTACCATTAAAATGAAGAAATAGAAAACCCACATCCATCCCAAGTTCTCTTGGATCAAGGACACCAGGTACTGAAAGCAGAAACACAGCACATTGAGAGTTGAAAAGCCATCAAGGGATGGAAATCACACAAATGACACTTTTTCTTCTTTCTTCATGCTCTGCCACAGAGCTACCCCAGGTTTCCCCCTCATTTTTTTAAAAAAAACTCCATACTTCACAAAAAGTTGATGCAGCTTCATAAACTAAAATTGAATTTAACATGCCTAAAGGATATGCAGCTTTAGATGCAAAACCCAAAGAGTTCTGGAACACACATTTAAAGAACACACATATGTTAAATTTTATGCAGAAAGCATTTCTTGGGAGCTTTATCACTCCTGTGTATCAAATCAAAAAAGCTTACGTATAGATTCTGCCCTGAAGCATTCTGTCACTTCCCTTTGTTTCCAACAGTGCAGACAGGTCAAACTAAGGAGGGGGGGGGAGTCGCGTCTTTTCTATATTATTTCTTTTGTTGTTATTGAGGTTTTCAGCATACTCCACCTGCTTGGTTCCCACTAGGGGAGACAGTCCAACTCGTGGAATCTCAGCTGGTTGCTATGGAAATGGATTGTCACCGATAACTACAACCACAGGTAAAGGAGGAAGCAATTTGTCAAACACAAAGCCCCGGTTTCTGTGTCAATGGGGAAGTTCAAAAACTAGGGAACGGGCAAGGTGAACGCACTCGATACGATTAATTCTACAGAGGACGTTTTCCATTGTGAGTGTCAGACAATGGCCAGCGTGACAGTGCTGAGAACTATCAACGCTGCCTTCATGTGAGGGGGCAAATGATTGGCTCCTCAAGGGAGAACCACCCCGGAGACAGTATAAAGCAAGCAGGGACTCTGCCCACCCCCACCCCCTCTCACCAGAGAGCACTACCAATAAAGTTTCTTGGTACAATTCCTGGGGCCTGTTCAAAACCTTCCTGAAAATGAGGCCGCCATCTACAGCCCCAGAGGGCTCCCCTGGCACTTTGTTACAGAAACTCGCAACTTCACCAGAATCTTAATCACCTCCTTGCACCACACAAGGTTTCCCTCCAAAGCCAGTTCTTTAATTTTTTTCCTCTGTTGGATTGTGAGACGATGCTTTTGGATGTTACAGCAATTGGCTGCCAGAGGACTTTAAGTACACTACTACGCAAACCATTTCGCTTCGACGGAATTCTCGGGAGGTTCACGGAAGGGAAGGGGCATTAACCCTTCAAGCTAGAAATTCAGTACTGGGGCTGGTAACCCAGCCCCGTGAATCTGTGTGTTGTGAAAATGCCACGTCAGAAGGCAGCATGCAACTCAAAACCTTCCCTGGACACTAACTCAGATTGTTACAATTTAAAAATATCAGAATAAACATCCAGGCTGGCACGTGACTACGGAAATCTTAATCCTACAAGTTTCAATCCCTTACTGAAGCGGAGTAAATCCACATGAGAAAAAAGTGTGGGCACGGGGGTGTGTGGAAAGTGCAGTCAAGTCGCAGTCGACTCACGGCGACCCCGTGGGGTTTTCAAGGCGAGAAACATTTAGAGGTAGTTCGCCATTGCCTGCCTCTGTGTTAACTACCCTGGACTTCCTTGGGGGTCTCCTATCCAAATACTGACCAAGGCTGACCCTGCTTAGCTCCTGAGATCTGAAGAGATCGGGCCAGCCTGAGCTATCCAGGTCAGGGCAGAAAAAAGTACAGGATGTAAATCAAAGATGTGGCACAGGTTGTGTGCAGGAGACATCTTCAGAGGAAAGCCGGCCATGGTACAGTGGCTAGAGCAGTGGTACCCCATCCACAGCTTTGTGGAGAGCCACATTTCCCAATTACCATCGACCAAAAGAGCCACCCGTGCTTCCATCCCTGGCATGAGGCCTGCACCTCAGGGGGGCTCACAGCTTGCCCGTTCCTTTGGCAGGGGCCATTTGAAGGTTTGAATCGCCTGCCGATCACAAGCCCTACCAGCCAAGAAGAAGAGATTGAATTTATACCCCACCCTTCACTAGGGGTCTCAGAGCAGCTTACAAACTCCTTTCCCTTCCCCACAGCAGACACCCTGTGAGGTAGGTGCAGCTGAGAGAGCTCCAAGAGAACTGTCCTTGAGAGAGCAGTTCTGACAGAACTATTGCTTGCCCAAGGTCATGCAGCAGCTGCAAGTGGAGGAGTGGGGAATCAAACCCGGTTCTCCCAGATTAGAGTCTGTGTCCTTAACCACTACACCAAACTGGCTCTCAAGAGCCAAGGGCCCTTGCCCACGCTCCTGAAATATGAGGCAGCTGCCACACTGGGGAACCTGAGGCTCCTGTGCCGCTGAGTGAGTGTCACTGGGCTAGAGCGTTGGACTAGGACACAGACGACCAGGTTCAAGCCCCCAACTAAGCTCAGAGAGTGGCCTTGGGATAGTCACTCTCTCTGCCTAAGTCAGCTACCTCACAAGGCACTTTTGAGGATGAGAGAGGATTTATGCACGCCACCATGTGCTCCTAAGAGGAAAAGAGCAGGTATAGACGAGGCTTTCCCACATTCAGATGGGGAAGTGTCTCTTCTAACACAGTTGTGTGCTATCTGTGGTTATACCATGCATTGCTTTGCTAGCCAAGGACACCGTCTTCATTATGTGGGTTTGGCAACTGCTATGGAGAAATGGCAGTCCTGGCACAGGCGGCACCATTTGCGTGATTCCCAGGGAGGGATTCCCTGAACAAACCTGGGAGCATCTGGTAGGATTACCCTTCCACCGCGTAGCGTGGAACAGCAGTGTGCTCAACAGACGGAGCAGGAGTTCTGCCTTGTTCTGTTTTTAAAAATCGTTGCCTTTTCCCAGCCTCGGAAGCGAGCATGGAAAGCGTTTCAGCCTGGCCAAACCGTGACCACCCCCCTCCAGACTGGGGGGCTTTGGAGAATGTCGCCCAGAATCAGGGATCCCTGCAGACACCAAGGGCCCCTGCTCAAAGAAGAAAGAAAAAGGATTTTCTCCAGGGTCCCCTTTACACCACTAAAACCCAATCCAGACATCGCGTCCGCAAAATCACACAACTAGCAGCGTTTTTTAAAAGGAATTTTCATGGGGGAGGGAATTCAAAAGGGTACCTTTGAAACACGCTAAGAAGCACTCTGAAACTTTACTTAAATTAAAACACAGGCACTCTAATATCGTATTCGATTTAAAAGAAGGAGAAGGAGAAGGAGGAGAAGGAGAAGGAGAAGGAGAAGGAGGAGGAGGAGAAGGAGAAGGAGAAGGAGAAGGAGGAGAGATTGGATTTATACCCCGCCCTTCACTTGGAGTCTCAGAGTGGCTTACCAACTCCTTTCCCTTCCCCTCCCCACAACAGACACCCTGTGAGGTAGGTGGGGCTGAGAGAACTCTAACACAAACTGCTCTTTCAGGAACAGCTGTGCCAGAGCTTGTGACTGACCCAAGATCACATCAGCAGGTGCAAGTGGAGGAGTGGGGAATCAAACCCGGTTCTCCCAGATTAGAGTCCCTGCTCCTAACCACTACGCCAAAAGGGCACTGCCTTCCTTCCACCACAGCTTCATTCTCTCGTGGACTTTCCCAGCCATATGAAGTCCAGATTGAAAGTGGATTGTTCTTTTAAGCCATTTCCTCCCCCTGCAACTGCGCTACCAGCAATGCGCCAGCCCCATTCTACCAGGATGCTTTCCCTGCCTCTACATATTCCCTTGACGCGGCTTATGGGCAACACTCTCATGCTTCCCCCACCCTTAACAGCCTCAGAGAGCTTCAGTTCTGGATGTATCAGTTTGGTTCAAAGAACCCCACATCACACCACATTCCTTCATAATAACCCACTCCCTTTCCAGTTGTTGCTTCTTTTGTATAGCTACACTGGTCAGTTTGGGAATCTATCTGTTCTGCTGTATGTTTCTACTGCGCCCTTCCATCAAGGAGCTTGGGACGGCAAGCACCTCCCGTTTTTGTAAGGTAGGCTTGCCTGAATTAAAGACAGTGCCTGTCAGAAGTTCACCTCCCTCCTCAGTAAGGAGCCACTGAATTGACAGCTGCCCATCTGTGTCAACTCACCAGACTTCCCCAGGGCCCTCCAGCATTTTGTTCTCTAAAGTTCAGCCCTGCCTGGGAGACGGGAGAGAACACTAGGAGAGCCTAAGGAATAGGAAACGACCACAAAGAGACCCGCAAACGTTACTGCCCCTTCTCGTTCCCCCAGTGTACATGGCAGTGGCTGAAAAAACAAAGAACCGATTCTTCCGGTTTATAAGAGACCCTTGGGCTGGTTGCCTGGAGGCAGAACTTATTCACCAGAGGTAACCAGGTAGGTGGATAGTTCAGAGGCTCTGCCAGGCCTCCCCGAACCAACAACATGCACTGCTTGGTGGCTGACAACATGGAGCTGGGAGACATCTATTTGACAATGTAAAATGTTTTGTTGCTTTTTTAAATGGGAATGCCTGAATTGCTGAGAAGGGATAATGTGAGTTTGGGAACACCTCGTTCCGTGATTAAGTCAGTTAGCAGTACACTGCATGTAACATTTCCAGGGATGTCTCCAGTGAGACACAACCTTTTCTTTCATTGCAACTGTATATGAAGTTTTCAACTAGCAAATTTTGTGTTCAGCCTGGAGACAAGCTGATCCTTCCTGGGCGTTTTGACCCTGCTCTGGCAGAAACGGCAGCAGGGCATTTTGAAATCCCTCCGGATTGATCCCTCTTTCTCACCTGACCCACAGCTGCTCCGATGCTCCCGGTCCCATCCACGATCCCCGTCACAGTCGCCAAAGCCTCGCTGCTTCCTTTCACCATCTCCTGACGTCCCAGGTCAGCAGAGATGGCAGAACTGATCATGTTGGAAGGACCGCCGATGAAAAAGCCTGGAGGACCACAGAAGAAAAAGCAGAAGAGGAATGCTGGAACTGCAAGGGAAGGGCACCACTTCGGATCTGATCCAAGATGTTCCTAGTGTGAGCACGTAGCAGCATCATGCTCCTCTGCAAATGCTGGCCCTTGATGTCTCCCAGCTGAATGTCTGTACCAACTCATCTTGAAGGGGCTGGAGAGATTCCCTGTGAGGAAAGACTGATGAATTACCCTCCTCCCAAAGTGTCCAGCTCACTAGTTAAGGTGGGCAACCATGGTAGTCTGTCTGCAGCAGTAGAAAAGAGCAAAAGTCCAGTTGCACCTTAAAGACTAACAAATTTTGTGGCAGGGTGTGAGCTTTCATGTGTCACTGCTCATGAAACCTCGTACCCTGCCACAAACTTTGTTGGTCTTTAAGTTGCTACTGGACTCTTGTTCTTTTCTGCTCCCACTAGTTAAGATCCTCTTCCCAAATCCTGCTGTCTGTTCTCTGGCTGCAGGAGGTGAGGTATGTGGCAAACAGATACAGGGCCTTTTGAGTGGTAGCATCTTCCTTTGGAATGCCCCTGCCCCTTTAGGCTCACCTGATCCCCACTATACTTGTCTTTTAGGCACCAGTCAAAATGTTGCTTTTTAACAGGCTTTTAATAAAGAAATTTTATAATTTTTAGCTGTGTCATGGTTGGCTTCTAGCCTAAGGAACGTTTGATGGTTTCTTATGTTGCTCAGCTGTGGTTTTAGTCTATGCACATGGCTTGGTTGTAATACTGCTAATTTGCATTGTTGTTTAAACTTGTGAGCTATCTCAAGCAGATCTTTGAAGAAGCAGTATATTAATTTTTTTAAATAAAGGGTCTGAGACTTCCATATTTTAAAAAGCTGGTGTATGGGTGAGAGAGAACATACCAAAGTCTCACAGAATTCTGCACAGCGTGAAGAAAGTGAACTGAAAGAACTTTTTCTCCCTCCACCCAAAATACTAGAACTTGGGGACAACCAATAAAGTTGATGGGCAGCAGATGCTGGACGGCAAAAGAAAGTAACTTTGCAAGATTTCACAGACACAGGACGGAGATGATCCTTAACTCAGATGACTTTTAAAGGGAATTAGGTACATTTATGAAGGACAGCTCCATCAGTGGCTAGACAGGTCCATGATGATCCAATGGGACCAGCTACAAAAGCCAGTATGATGTGGTTGTTCCAAGTGTTGGACAAGAAAACTAGGTTCAAAAATCCCATTCAGCCAAGAAGCAACATGTGCGATGTTGAGCAAGCCGCGCGCTCTCTCTCTCTCTCTCTCTCTGTCCAAGCCACTTTGCAAACCGGCTGTGATGACAAAATGGGAGAGGGGAGAGCCACGTATTACTGCTCAGAGCTCCCCAGAGGAAGGGCGGACAAAAATATACAATAAGCCTATGAATTCCAGCTGCTGGGGAACACAGCGGGGGGGGGGGAGGCGGCTTTGGCCTGCGTGTCCCTCTTGCAGACGTCCCAGAGGCATCTGGCTGGTGGGAGAGATAAACTTTTGCATCTGAAGCAACCCTTCTAATGCTCTAAGCGGCACTGCTCACGAAAGTGCCTCTTTGACTTATACAGCCTCTGTCCCTTGATGCCGAGGGGCACCAAATTTGACTGCCGCAGCCCTCCTGGCAAGAGGGGATTGTCAACTAGTCCGGAGCCTTACAGAGTGAACAGAACCTTGCTGGCCTGCACCTTTAGAAGGCCTAGAAGGGACACCCGCTCTTGAGGCTGCCAGTACCAGTATGTGTTAACTCTGCTGACACTAGGTCTAAAAGGAATGCTGAAAAAGCAGCGCAGATTTCTTACCTGTGACAGCCATGATAACAGCATTGATGACTTTGTTGTTTGGTGACCCTAGAGAGACGGAGAAGAAAAAGCAAAGTCCCCCAAGAGTCAGAATTCATCACTGGAAGAGGGAATGAGAACCTTAAAACACGTATTTGCCACAGCGGTAAAGGCCATCCATCCAACTCGGCTTGGCCCACTCACACTGACAGACTTCACAGGACATGCTCCTGCGAGAACAGTGACCCGATGCTCCTTGGTTGGAAAATTCTCTCATTTCTTAGGGAGTTAGGTGCATAAATAGAAACTGGGCAAATCCTTAGGGTGGACTGCTTTGTTCGGCCAGATCAAAATTAACCAGGAAGCAAAAGAAAAAGTCTTGCATCTTGAGACTTAACTGCTCTGGTTTACAGTTTCTGGAGAAGATGACAAGCAGCCTGCAAACGCCCCCCCCCCCCACACACACACACCCGCCATCCAAAGCAGGAAAGGACTCACGGCTGTATCCAAACAGAGACCCAACCGCCAAGATGAGGCTAATGGCTAGCACCGGAGCTCTCTTCTGCAGCACATCAGAGATTAAGCCTTGGATGGTGCCACCTGCAGAAACAAAGGGAGCACAGAACCTTCAAGTCAGGAGGTGATATGACCACCTTCGAACTTGAAGGGCAGTCATAGAGAGATGGTGCGGAGCTGTTTTCTTTTGCCCCAGAAGGTTGGACCGGAACCAACGGGTTGAGATTAAATCAGCAGAGTTTTGGTTATACATTAGGAAGAACTTCCTGACAGTTAGAGCGGTTCCTCGGTGGAACAGCCTTTCTCGGGAGGTGGTGGGCTCTCTTTCTTTGGAGGCTTTCAAACAGAGGCTAGGTGGCCAACTGACAGCAATGCGGATTCTGTGAACTTGGACAGATCATGAGAGGGAGGACAGGAAGGGTTGCCTCAGTGCTTTAGTTCTTGTGGCCCTTTGTTACATGCCCAGGGAAATGCTGATCGCCACTTTGGGGACAGGAAGCAATTTTTCTCCAGGCCAATTTGGCCAGGGATCCTGGAGTGGGTTTTTTTTGGTCATCATCTGGGCGTGGAACAGGCCACTCAGGGTGTGTGGGAGGGAGGTATTTGTGAATTTCCTGCATTGTGCAGGGGGTTGGACTACATGACCCTGGAGGTCCCTTCCAATTCTATGATTCGAGCAATGAGGGCATGGGGGGGTAATATCCTAAACAGCCTTGCAGTTTCACCTGCAATAAGATACCACAGCTTTCTAGGAGGGTGCATTAAGCTACGTCATGAATAAAGTCTGGTATATTCTCAGACTTATGCACTTCTCCCCCAGCCCCGTTTCCTCTTCCTCTATGCAAACAGAGACTGAACAGGAAGCCTTCAATCTGACCACAGTTTGTTGCAACGCATGAACATGGTTACTTCTATCACACTAAGGACTGTTTCTTGTTGACAAACCAGGATTTAGAAGCAGAATTTAATCATAGTCTGGAATTTTGGTGTGAAGCCAAACCACTCCCCCCAAACTGTCATGACATTTTCCCAGGATAAGTTTCCGGGCCCCAACAAAGCCAAAGCTGAACTTTGCCTCACGTACCTATAATCCCTCCGACGTCATACCAGATGGAGAGCCTGTCGGCTTCCGCCTCCTTCCACCCAAAGTTGCTGCTGAGGTAGAAGGGCAGCCAGAAGAAGAAGGAGTAGTTCACCAGTTTCAGGCAGGCATAGGCCAAGGAGTACTGAAAGAAGCCCCAAAGGGGAGACGCCATCAGAGAGCCGGGGAAATGCGAGTGAGCAAAGCGGGGCAGGCAGAGCACTGGATGGGAAGCCCACCAGGGGAGGGGGTGTGAGTTCAAATCCCTGCTCTGCCATGAGACTTGCCATTTGGCTTTAAGCCTTCATGGGACCATGGGGAGGATAAAGCGGGAAGCTCTGAACAAACTGATCGCCCTTCCACAGACAATGCAGAGAGCACGATTTGCATGCAGAAAGGGCTCCTCACCCCCACCCCTCGAGTCAACCCAGGCACCTCAAAGTTAAATATATTTCTCTGCCCTGTTCTCACTAGAACTTTACAGCATTCTCCAGGAAAAACATCACAAGACGGTGCGCGTTCAGAAGTAGGTAGAGGGATCCCTTACCAACATCACACCAGGCAGGCAACAAGCCTGGAAAAATCCAATAGCTTTGGGCTGGGGGCTGCTGCTCGGATCAGCAGCCTGAACGGTGTAATTTTGATCGTCTTCATCGTAGTTGTCGCTCCCACCCATTAAGGGCTCACTGACATCTTCTTCAGCAGCCCCAACACCATCACCCTCTTCACCAGCTTCGGGGAGGCCTAGAATCCACAGAGTGGAACAAATGAGAACAAAGGCCAACCAGATCTCCTTCCTCCTGGCACAAATCCATGCTCACTCTTTCGGGTCATCATTCCTCCCCTTCCAATTGGCTCACTTGCTCTCCCATACCTCCATTGTCCTCTTTGGCTGCAGACAGAGCCACCAGTTTCTACCCCTGATCTTCTAGCGCTCACGAAAAGTACGATCCTTTCTTATGCCTTTTCCTTTTTCTTTGGTGAGATTTTGTGTGGGTGTGTATGACTGGGATTTATGGTTGATTTCTGCGACCCCTAGTGCAGCTTGGATGTTTCAGAGTGGTGGCTTATTATGGCTGCCTCTGCATCCCAGCCCTGGTATTCACTGGAGGTCGCCCTTCCAAGTACATGCCAGGGACGGCCCTGCTTAGCTTCTGAGATCTGATGGGAACAGACTTGCCTGGGCTACCCAGATCAGGGCAGCTCTGCCTTTTCTGAGCATCTGGCCACTAACGGGAAGACACAACATATTCGTGCACTCCGTAAGCGACTGGGGTTGGACTTCCCAGTGGCAAAAGTCCACTTCGCTGACTATATCATGGTTGGCTAGGAAAACTAAGACTGCTGGCAGCAGCGCTAAGCAGAGGAACTGAAGGGAAGACTCCTAGCTGTGGGCTTACTAAAAACTGAACTAGAAGATGTCCATACCTGCAGTTTCAACATCTCCACAACTCAGTCCCTCCTCTGCAACTAACTAGACTCCCACGGACAGTCCCCTTGCCTTTAATAGCTGCAAGGAACAAGAAGTCCGGGAGAAGGCAACTGCCTATGCTGGATCAGACCCCATCGCAGCACTCTGTCTCCAGCAGTGGTGAATCAGATGCCCTGAGTGAGCTCTCACAGATGACCGAGATTGAGAAGGACACCCTCTGATGGTAGCCATCAGCACCCGGCAATCAGGTCGGCCACTTTCTGTAACAGGGCCATGAGAAGCAACACCTATCAGAGTTGCCCTGGAATGCATATTTGAGGACCATCAGAACTGCTGAAGAAGACGAAGAAGATGGAGCAGGAGGAGGAGATTGGATTTATATCCTGCCCTTCACTTGGAGCCTCAGAGCGGCTTACAAACTCCTTTCCCTTCCCCTCCCCACAACAGGCACCCTGTGAGGTAGGTGGGGCTGAGAGAGCTCTTTCCAGAACTGTCCTTGAGAGAACAGCTCTGACAGAACTATGGCTTGCCCAAGGTCATCCAGCAGCTGCAAGTGGAGGCGTGGGGAATCAAACCTGGTTCTCCCAGATTAGAGTCCGCGCACTTAACCACTACATGAAACTGGAAGAAGAAAGAAATTTCTAAAAGGGGGCACGCGAACCAACTAACTCAAAGCTAAGCATGAAGAAGAGCCCCTAAACAACCAAGGGCTCTTTTCTCATTTTTCATTCCCAGGGTGGGTGTGTCAATATCAGCCAGTCCCTTAGGTGGGCAACGCTGGGCGGTACAGAGAATGCATAAGACTAGCATATGAAGATCTGAGTAATTTGCACACAGGAGTTAAACGTGTATGCCTGCACGGAGCAAATGTAAAATGAGGTATTTAGTTTTAGATTACAACCTTAACCACCAACATTGTCTTGTTGAAGGGACACAGCCAGTGTTCCCTCTAAGCTGAGTTAGTGTGAGCTAGCTCATGGTTTTTTAGCCCTCAGCTCACACGTTTTTGTCTTAGCTCAGGAAGGATTGTCTCCAGAGCAAACTAATTTATGCAGCAGCCAAATCACTTGCTCACAATTTTAATGCCAGTCACTCACAAAGTAGAATTTTTGCTCACAAGACTCCACAGCTTAGAGGGAACACTGGACACACCATGAACTTACTGTTCTTATGAGCCTCAACAGGGACCAGGCTTCAAGCTAAGCAGGTGGCCCGCTGGAGGCAGCATTCTTCACCCAGGAGCCAGCTGAGAAAGCAAACCCGTTTTGGAACTGGTGAAACACAGCGGCTAAAAAACTGAACTGTGATCTGGGAGGCAGCCAGGTCAAATCTCACCTCATCCACAAAATTCATCAGAAGTGGCCACAGGCTAGCTATCCTTTCTTCACCGCTGGTTTGCCTAACAGGGCTTTTGTAAGGATTACGGAGCCCTCTCGACACTTACTAAGTACTACGAAAACTGCTAGGTTTGATTGTTTAGAGTCTTCTTCCTGTGCGCAATGCATTCCAACTGGCCCAGGGAAGGCATCTGCACAGACATGCTGACGGGTGCCTCATCCCCGAGAATGCATCTACAAACAGAATATGTGCAGCCTGGGTCTCACCGCAGCATCTCTGGAAGTAGCTTCCATGACTGCAGACCCCACCCCCCCCCCCCGCTGCAATCACAGACAGTGCCTCTGGGGTACTTTGGCTGTAGCCATGACAGGCCATCTGTGTCAAATGCATCTCTAGGGAGAGCTGGGAACACACGGGGGGAAAGAAAACAGAAGATTTATGAACTGGCCCTATATTCTTGGCCAGGGAAACATTCCCACTGCTGTAAATGGCAAATAAAGAACGGGGCTTGAAGCTTTTCACATTTACACTGCGATATTCTGCCAAGAACTTGGAAGATTAGGCCCCGAGTCACTCCATGAGGCGACGACTTATGCAAGACTACCAGGTGAGTAGCCTGGCTTCACAATGATTTGAACCTGGGTCTACCAAAAGCCCTTGAACTTCTCACAAACTATTGTGCCATGTTGAATGTCAAAACGACACATTTCACAGCAACAGCAGCTGGGGTGCACAGCAAGCTGAGGAACAGTCAAGTACGGGAAGGCTGGCTTGTTGGGAGAGAAGCCAAGTCATCTGTTCTCACTCACCTACTTCTTTGGGAGATGTCACAAGGCCAAAGAAGACAATAACTCCACCAGCAAACTGTACCGATGCCGTCACCAGGAACGCATACTGGAGTGGGAAGAGAAGCACAGACGCGTCTCTTATGCACGGCTCTTTGGAACCTCATCTCAAGAGAAGTGGTTGACGCCTCCTTCACAAGAACGCCAGGCTTTTCTGCACGGCAGAAACTGTCGTGCAAATTCCTTCCGCACAGCCACGTATGAGATCTCAAGAGCATTAGAAAAGCGGGCATGATACGCACCACACAGCTTTCACTGTCGTAACACAACTTCCTAGCATATTTTTCCCTTCACAAAGAATGCTAAGTAACCACTGAATGCAGCCAGTCCCAATCCGTGCAGAAGGGACGTGGTGGGCAGCTCCACCCACCTCATAGCCGTACTGCAGAACCGAGGATGCGAGGAATGCTCCCAGGATGTTGCCGACCGATGCGCAGGCGCTCCAGAGGCCAAACACAAAACCCCTCCTGGGCAGCAAAAGACAGAGACAGAAGCAAGTCTGGCGAGTGCTGAGAAAGGAAGGTTTCCATTGCATTCTTTCCTTCCTCCACAACAGGAGACACGTCAGCAGTTAACCCTTCATGGGTCTCTTCCCACACCAAAGTTGTTAGTTCAGGGACATTACCAAGAAAGGGAGCAAGATAATAAAACATCTCACATGTGTGTGTGTATACACACAGGGGAAAGATAAAATAATAAAAAGGTGGGTGGTGGCACTCAACGTACCCAGCTTTGCCAAACCAGTTTCCCATGACAGCCACCACGCAGGGCCAGCCAGTGGACTGCAGCAAGCCGTTCACAATCCACAGGCAGCAGTAGAACCACTTGTGGTAGAAATGCAGCCATTCCGAGACAGTCCCAAAGACAAACACCTGGGCAGAAAGAAAGGGCCACTCTAACACCAGGTTTTAAGGCAGATTTGCAATACAAGCCCACTAGTTACTCGTCCGGCTCGCCTGAGCATGCCTGTACTCCTCATCGATGGCCTAAAAGAAAATTAGGTAGCACAACTTTTTGCAAGAACTTGGCCTGGTCAGCTTGAGGCTATTCTTGCTCAGCAAGAAAGCGGTTCTCTCATAAGCCTTGACTAAGGACAAGACTCTGGGGGATACTACGTGAAAACAGAAGGGGGAGGAGGAATGAGAATGAAAATGCCTTCAGACCTAGAAATACCTTGAAGAGGGGCTGTCATACAGATGATGATAAGCCCTAGCAGCTAACTCCCAGAATCGCTTTGGACCATTTTGAATGGCATGCCAGCCTCCAGGTGGGACTTGGGGATCCTCTGGAATTGCAGCTTATCTTCAGACTGCAGAGATCGGCTCCCCTGGAGAAAATGGATGCTTTGGACTCTGTGTATCCCACTGAAGTCCCTGCCCTCACCAGGCTCCACCCCCAAATCTCCAGGCGTTTCCCAAGCTGGAGCTGGCAGCCCTCCCCTCCCCATCCCCTGCCAGGGGCCAGGGGAGACCTGACAACCCTACCACACACTTGGACGGGGGGAGTGCCCAACATTTCCTAGGTGAAAACTACTAGCTGAACCAGCTTTCACTTTGAAGAAGTCAGAGAAGTCTCTCTGCACAACAGAAAGGCCACAACAGGTTTGCAAAAGCCTGCCTGATCAATAAGGTTACTGTTAGTGTCAGTGAAGTTAAAGGCAGTCTTCACAGGCCATGTTTATCCAATTGTTTTCTCATTCTGTGATCTGTGCTATGACATGGAACATTATATGTAATAGTTCACTGCATTGGCTCTCCAGTCTTGTTTATAACTCCTGCTTTACTGCATGTATTATGATGTGTTTTAGTACGTTTCTTCCCAATCACCATGGAGTGGTATGGCTACTCTTCTTTCTGCTTTGTTTTTAGCTGCAATCCTCCTTGGATCTCAGTAAAAAAGGTAAACAGAAAAGCAAGAAAGAAGCAGGCATTCCGTACTCAAGTAAAATGGCCAGCTTGTGTATTAGCTGGTTCCATTTAACCAACTCAAACATTATTGTCTAAAAACATGAGTGAGTTCAGGGGGACTGTACAAACTATGGATTTCTCTTCACCAGCAGGTGCAATCAGCAACACGAAAATCATAAAGACTCTTAGGTGGGGCCTATGCTTTTGTGTTAGAATACTGAGAAACATGGGTTTTTCTTTTAAAAACACTGATTTCTAGTCCTCATTATTCAAACACAACATTAAAGAAATCCTTCCTCAAAAAAGGGGTGCAATCTGTTCTCCGCTTGGACAGAGGCAAGGTCTCCCAACTTACCACTAACGCAGAGGAGCACATGCCAAACGAGAGGACCCAGCGCATATTCAGACGATCCCCAACGATCCCGCTGACAAAGAGCCCCTACCAAAAAAAAATAATTATATATATACACACACACCCCATTGTATTTTAGCATTCAAGCCACTGACGAAACAGATTCTGGACATGAAAGCTTGTGCCATAATGAAATTTAGTCTTTAACTCTTTGGTGCTTTTGTTCCACACAAGCCAACATGAAGCAACTGATTAAACTCACGTGTCTGTATAGGGCTGTGTGAAAGACCCACATTTCTTCTCAAACCCTGGTTCTTCCTGGAGCCTACGTGAGGCAGCAATTCCAGTGCTGGACTGGGACCTGGGAGATACAGGCTGAAGCCCCCACTAAGCTGTGGAAGTTCAGCGGGTGACCTTGAGCCAGTCACACTCTCTCGGGCCAGCCTGCCTCACAGGGTCGTTGTGAGAGTAAAAACGGAGAATCGCGCACTGTCATTCCAAGCTCTTTGCAGGAGGAGTGGGATAAACGTGTGCCAGACAGATTTATCCCTGCCCAGCTATGAAGCTGACTGTGCGCCAGGGCTCTTTTTGTAGCAGGAACTCCTTTGCATATTAGGCGACATACCCCTGATGTAGTCAATCCTTCAAGCTCTTCTTACAGGGGTTACTGTAAACTCCTGGAGGACTGGCTACATTAGGGGTGTGTTGCCTAATATGCAAAGGAGTTCCAGCTACAAAAAGAGCCCTGACTGGGCCAATCACTGTCTCACAGCAAAAGCAACCTCAAAGACCAATCACAAGGATAAAAATGAGGCACGGGAGCGGGAAAATCACCATGCAAGAATGGTACTAAACAAAAGGAAATGCTTAACACAGACAAAAATAAAAGCTAGAAACACGAAGAAATGTTTCTCCGAACTATTAACGCTGAAACGTACAATACATTAGCAGCCTACCATTCTCCCGCAATCCCAATTAAGGGAGAACAATACTAATGCGTCAGAAAAGACGTCACTCATTAAAAAGGTATCTGAAGAATCCACAGCAAGTTTTATACTGGAAACGCAACACGAGCAGAACTCACACGACCCCGCTGCCAGCCCTTTCAGAACCAGGAGCCATCAAATTATACCTGCATGTTTAGCTCACCCTTCCTCCCAGAGACTCAGGGCAGCCCACTCAGCCTCCTGCCCACATTTTATCCACACCGTATGAGAGACAGCATGGCAAAGTGGTTAGAGCAGTCACACTCAAGAATGTCTTTTGATATTCCACCAGTGGCTCTACCGTGCACTGTTTCCCAACACGGCACCTGCCCCATGCTTCAGGGAAGCGGGCAGGGCCCTTGCCCAACAGAGCTCATGCTTGGCAGGTGGCTCTCAACTCGAAACAGCTGCTGCGGGAGGAGCAGGTGAGTTGCCAGCCTCCCAGAGGCCTCGTGCCAGGGACGGAAGCAAATGTGGCTCTTTTGGTGGATGGTAACTCCCAATGCGGCTCTCTGTGAGCAAAGGAGTTAACACTACTGGGTTAGGGTGTCGGAATAGGGTCTGGGAGACCAGGATCTGAATCCCCGCACCGCTCTAGAAGCTTGCTGGGTGACCTTGGATCAGTCACACACACTCCCAGTCTACTTCTCAGGGTTGTTGTGAGGATATAATGGAGAAGAGGGGAACTGTCAGGTATTCCTGCCATAATGGATGGAGAAGGGAGGGAGGATGGGACTGTATGGAGAAGGGAGGGCGGATGGGACTGTCGGGTGTTGATTGATGCTTTGAGACTGGTGGGATGGAATGTGGGGAGCTGCCGATGTTGCCCGGGCAACCGGGTCATATCTCAGATCCCAGGCCAAGAGTGGCCTTGAATACCAGGCTGACTGTCTCCTATCGCTTTCTAAAGACAACAGCTAGGCTGGGAAAGGTGGGATGGAGGGTGAACTGTTATTTACGGCTTCTGGGGTTCCCGCGCGCGAGAGGTTCACTCATTGGTAGAATGGTGGGGGCCCTTTCCCACCCTTTAGGGTATATCCCAATGCTTCATATATCCAAAGTATTCTTAACAATGCTTCTGTTCTAGTGACCTAGTCTTGCAGCTTAAATAAATACTATTCTTGTTTCAATGAACAAGGCCTGGTGTTTGGCTGACTAACTAAGGACCCTGACAGGAACGATGCCAGCTGCTGTGGGTCCCCACTGGGGAGGCAGGCAGGGTATAAAGGATGTAAATAAACAGAGACAAGAGCACCGCTTGCCCAAGTGCACCCAGTGCGCTTTCACAGTTGAATGGGACTCCGAGTATACCGCCCCGCTGGCTCTATCATTTTGGGCAACAGCTCAGATCCCAAGGCCATTTCGACCCCTCTAAAACCCTTCCAAGCTTCCACTTTCCCCGACTCTGGCCGCTGACTTCAGAGCTGGACTCCAAAATGGCAGCCGCAGCAGTCCACCTCTGTTCAACTGTCCTACCAGAAGTTCATTCACACAGTCACAAAGGCTGCTCTGATATTCCTGGATCACAGACCAAACCCACAGGAGGTTTCCTGGGCTCCACTCGTTGGAGATGCACAAAAACCCACTTGTAACAAAACAAAGAATTCCCCCGCTTTGTGGGCTTGGTCTTCACTCTTGGGCTTTGTATGGAAAGAAGTTCTACCCACCACAGCATAGGAGAACAGGAAGATGGTGTCCAGCGTCCCAAGGAAGAGCGTGGCTTCTCCGGTGTTAGGAAATAAATGGCTGCTGTTCCATAGCTGCGGGGAGGACAAACAGAACTAATAAACCTGTTGGACTGCAGATTTGCTGGCAGGATAACCTACCTTCACACTAGTGTACGGACTACGAAGTGGGGAATGGAACTGGCAGCTTCATCACTTCAGTTATGGACGTGTGGCCCTTACCGAGAGGCCAGCCGGTCACCGAATACTACAGCCTGTTCATCGGCAAAACCAAGCCACTGCTGCAACTCTGACTCCTGCCACTAGAGGGCAGTCCTCTTTGCACTTTGGTTTCGATAACAGGCACAGCTCAGAGCGTTGGGGCAAGACGTCCTCTGCTCTTTTTAAGAAACGTTTTTATGCATGTGAAAAGCATGAATCAACCGCCGTTCCGAGCTGTGAGTACTCAACGCATGAAGCAACTTGCACTGCAAGTACAACAATAATATGACAAAGTTTGGGTCCAGTGGGACCTTTAAGACCAACGAAGTTTCATTCTTTAGTTCCAGGTATAAGCTTTGTGGGTCTTAAAGGTGCCGCTGGAGTCAAACTTTGTTCTGTTGCTTCAGACCGACACGGCTGCCCACCTGAACCATCACGTGAAGCATTCATAGAACTGTTCAGCAACAGCAATGGGGCTCAGTGGTAGAGCACAAGCCTTGCTACGAGGAAGGTTCCCAGGTTCAAGCCCCGGCGTGTTATAAGGATTTCCTGTACCAGGCACTGGGGAAATGCTCTCTTTGCCAGAGCCCTTGGAGAACCGCCGCCCGTCAGAGCTCACCACGCTAAGCTGGATGGAGGAACGGTCTGACGGGAGGAGTTCAAGTCTGCAACCCAACCTGGGGCAGAGGGGCCACTACAGCCGCAGGAGCCCATCACCCAACCCAAACGGACCAAAGCGTTCTCTTCACAGCCTTCCCGGGGAGCCCCAGCAGGCCCCCATCTCACTGCAGGCTGGAGCCAGGGCCATTTGCTTTCGTTCCACCCCAGCTTCTCTGTGGCCCCAGACCGGCCCTGACCCGCAGCCGGAGTCACCCTCCCGGCTCTGTGTTGGGGTTGCCACTCCGTCCGGTGCCCTCTCCCATGACAGCCAGCCTTGCCCGTGCCTCGCCCGCCTCGCTCGTTTCTTTTCAAAGGGAGCTCCAGTCCCTAGAGAGCGGGAAAGAATCCTAGAAGGCAAGATGTACAGAAGGCAGCCAATTTCCTTTCCCCTTCGCCACAGTGACACACAAGCACTGTTTCACCAGAGTAAATATTTAACTGACTCAAGGTTACTGCCCTGTGTCTGCCTGGTGTCGGAAGTCTTGAGAGCTTCCCCGGTTCAGAGACGCAGGGCCAAGATTACCCTGGCGAGGTAGAAACAGGGCCTGGTCCCCATCTGATGCCATCCCTCCCTCCCCTCTGATTGCCATCTGCGTGATGCGGACCACAGCGCCTGGAGACCAGCTGCGCAGGAGCTGCCCCTGGGGCCCTGGCAGAGGAATGTGCATGCCAAGGTCATTGTGACATCTGGAAACGGGGCTGGACGGGGCCCAAACAAAGACCGAGGAACCATTTCAGCTCCACCCTTCCTTTCTTTTAGGAAGCAGAGAAGGAGGCCCTGCCTAAAAGCTGGAAAGGTAGCATCACCACCTCCTTGGCCTGGAATACCTTACAAAGGCGGGGAAGCAGCCTTTCCAAGCCAATCCGCCCACGCTGCAGAACCGCATGCTGTGTGGCTTCCCCACGCCTGGGCCCCGCCAGGCCACGGGCCAAGGATCACATCTGAATGCGCTACGGCCAGGGCCCAGTGTTCCCTCTAAGCTGAGTTAGTGTGAGCTAGCTCATAGTTTTTTAGCCTCTGGCTCACTCATTTCTGTCTTCGCTCAGGAAGGAGGGCTCCAGAAGAAACTAATTTATGCAGTAGCCAAATTGCTCGCTGACAGCTTTAATGCCAGGAGCTCACAAAGTAGAATGTTTGCTCACAAGACTCCGCAGCTTAGAGGGAGCACTGCTGGCCAGCTCCCCAGACTCCGGAATTCAGGCCCCAGCAACCCTGTTGCCCTCACCTCATACGGCTGGAGTTCAAAGGCCGTGTCATTAAGGTCGGAGGGGGTCCACTGGCTGGAGATGCTGACCTTGACATTGCTGAAGGTCTTCCTGGAGGCGTGGAGCAGAGAGTAGCTGGGAATAAAGAGAGAGGCAGAGCGGGAAATCAGACACAGGATATTTCCTTCGGACTGCCCAGAACACAGCTTAGTTTTCTGAGACACCCGGTGCTCTTTGTTTCTAGTAAACGGGGTTTCAGGAAAACTGGTTCCAGGAAAGGCTACACACACTCTCCCCAGAATCTCTTTCTGCACAACGTAGAAAAGAATGGAGCTTTCCGGCAACCCCCATCTCCCCACCCCAAAAAATGAACCCCAGAAAATCACCCTCCCAAATAATTCATTTGGCCAAGATGAGAGAGTATCCATCTCAGCATTCAGCCAGCCTTTTTCCTGCTGCCTCTTCCAGCTGCCTGCATGCCCAAGCGCCCCTCCGTGGCCAAGCGCCCTGCCTCCTTCCCCAAAACAACCAAAGCAAGACTCGGATGAGGAAGATCATCAGCTGTACTCCGAGAGGCACCTCCCAGCCTGGCAGAGAAGGAGGCTTCTCCTTCCTGCAACCGAACCCACCAGCAGCTGCTGGAGGGGAGGGGGGCAGCTGAATTCACTCTCGGGGAGGGGGGAGGCATTCCTGTTCATCACAGGCTCCGTCCTCCACACCGTTATCACACAGCAAATTGGTGATCCTAAGTCGATGCCAATATTCTCACTCAGAGGCCTTATTTAGGGCAGCCTTTTCCAGCAGTTTCCTGCTCAGCTGGGATTTCACGATGCAAGACAAAAGTAGCACTGAGCTCGTTATTTTTTGTATATTTATGTTTGTGCATGCGTGTGCACCTGGAAGTCATGGCAACCTCTGGCGACTAACCCCTAGTGGGGTCCTGGAGGATATTCAGAGAGGTGGCTGAATAAAGCCTGCCCCTGCCTCCCGCCTCTGGTATTTCAAGGAGGTCTCCCATCCAAATACTCGCCCTGCTTAGCTTCCCGAGATATGACAAGATGGGGCTTGCCTGGGCTATCCAAGTCAGGGCGCAGCACTGAGTTCTGAACGTCTTTCAGACCACCTGCCCAGACCAGCTATTCTACTGCAACGTCAACTGGAAGGGGAGTCAGCACAGACACCAAAGCGCTTGCAGAAGCTATTTGTTCTGGACTGATACACGCAAGAACCACTGGAAAAAAGGCCAGGCCAGAAATCTGTGCTTAGGCTGATATTTAGGACCCCGCTTTTCTCCCCAAACCTCATTGCTCCCCCCTCCTCCATTTTATCCTCACAACACACCTGTGAGGTAGGCTACTCTGAGAGAGTGACTGGCCCAAGGTCACCCAGCAACCCTCCACGGTAGAGTGGGGATTCGAAGCTGCCTCCCCCGCCCCCAGATTTCTAGCCCGCCACTCTAAATCACTCTACCACACTTGGGGCTTGGGGCCCCCTCCCAATCTTGCATATTAACGTTGCCCCAAAGATACTGACACAAGGGCTCTTGCACGGAATCAAACACAGCCCCCTACCTGAAGAAAGTGAGGAGGAACACGGCAACATGGTGATGGGTGAACTGCGACACGAGGACCCTGTTTGCAGGCGGCCGCCTCAAAGATCCCGGCATAGCTTTCCTCCTGGTTCCCCCCCAACTCCCCCCCAGCCCTCTCTGCCCTTAAGGCTGGAACGCGGCTTACGTCATCTTTCTTCTTCCTGGGGAAAAAAGAAAGAAAGCAAGTAAGAGGAAAATCTAGGAGGAGAAAGCATTCATCAAAAGTGTTTAAGTTGCAATCCTAACAATTTTCTTTTGGCAAAGGAGCCTCAGCAAAAAAAAACGGGGCTTGCAGCCAAGTAAGTACGCTTAGGAACAGACTGCAAGGCCAGATACATTCGGCTGAAAGAAGCTTGGATGTTATGCTCCATTTCAACCAGCTTAAGTTACGCTTCCCCATATAGAGGCACTCATAATGTGGTCATTTATTTTTTACAGATTACCCACCAGAATATCTCTTTTGCACGGCACATGTTCTCCGCATACGGGAGCCCATGTTCCTCTTTCACAAGGAGAAGCCTGTCCCAAGGCATTATGTGGAAGCAACCCCAGAATTCCCCTCTGCTCAGGCTTGAAGTTGGCCACTCGGCTGGCTGCCGCACTAAGCAGAAGTTACCTGCAGGCTGCTGGATGCGGTCGCACAGCTGAGAGGGAGCACACAGTCACATCAGTCACAGTGCTCAGTCACTCCTCCCAAAGCAAACAGTTCACCCCAGCATTGATGTGACTAGGGATGCATGTTTTGTCCCTGCTTCCCTCGGAATCATGGTGCGATCCTGCACCTACTTTATTTATTTATTTATTAGATTTTTAACCCTGTCCTCCCAGCAAGGCCGGCTCAGGGCAGCTTACAACAATATAAAACAGAACAATAAATAATAAAACCCAATCAAGCATAAATTTAAAACCATAACTATACAACATTATAAAGTGCTAGCATTAGCTCCTCAGGGCACAGTCACTATCATGGTCTACTACAGATGTCCCAGGCACTCAGGTCAGGCTATACTTAGGAACCTGAGGGGTCAGGCTCACTCTCAAAGAACTGTCAGATATCAGTGATGGCAGTGGCGGTGGTGGCTCCAAAAGCCTGGCGGAAGAGCTCAGTTTTGCACGCCCTGTGGAACTATAACAGGTCCCGCGGGGCCCTGATCTCCTCCAGGAGCTCATTCAAGCAGAATGGAGCCGCCACCGAGAAAGCCCTGGCCCTTGTTGATGCAAGCCTGGCCTCCTTGATGTTAGGGAGGACCAGCCAATTCTGGGTCCCTGATCGCAGTGCTCTCTGCAAAACATATGGGGAAAGGCGGTCCTTCAGGTATGCAGGTCCCTGGCCATAAAGGGCTTTAAAGATAATAACCAGCACCTTGAACCGAATCTGGTATGCTATAGGCAGCCAGTGCAGTTCTTTTCGGGTGGGCTGGATGTGTTCCCACACAGGATGACACAACAACAGCCTTGCCGCTGCATTTTGCATTAGCTGCAGCTTTCGGATTTGGGCCAAGGGCAGCCCCATGTAGAGGGCATGACAGTAATCCAATCTTGAGGTGACCACAGCGTGATTCCCTCCCCCATCACTTTGGGATCCTTCCCAAACCTGCTTTGCTGCAATGTTCTGGGATAGATCGCAGGAGAACTGGGACAGCTGCCAAGTGGGCAGGAAACTCTGGATTTCCCCAGTCCCACCAACACTGGCACCATTTCCCCATATCTCCATCCCCACATTGGCCCTTTCAACCCCCATCCCCAGATAACTTTTTCAAGTTTTTAAGATTAGTAATTAGTATATTATTGTTTTGCTTCAAAGGATCGCAAAACAGAACCCCTCCAGTGGCCGGGTGGCCCCCGCGGGGTACGAAGCGGGGAAACGCACCATGCAGAAGCCCCGTGGCCACTGCAGCGGCAACAGGGAAAGCCCCAAGAAAGTGCCCCCACGGGGAAAGGGCCTGTGACTGCCGCTCTTGCTTGCCTGAGCTTTACTATAAAACAGGGGCTCCCAGCCTTTTCAGTACGGTGACTGTCCAAATTTACTTGGTATGGTGACCCATCCAAAGCAGGCCAAAGGTTTTTCGGCACCCTAGGCAAACTGACCCTGGCACCCCTCTCATTCAGCACTCTGGTTTCTACAGTGGCTGAACACATATTTCTGAGAAACCAACAAACACTGCACAAAGGGTACAGCTGCCCCCTCTTCGAGTCCGAAGCCGATAGCACTTCGACATACACAGCCTTCGCATATGGAGGTTACATTCCAGGCTTTCGCCACCCTCTCCTTCTCCATTACCCCTCTCTAACCCCTCCTCAGATTCTAAGAAACTCACTCGAGTAACCATCAGGTTACTTGATCAACGTGTACATGCAGTGAAGAGACAAATGCCAATTTATTCATGACACGGAAGGCACTGTTTTCCAGGGTCAGACCTTGGTTTCCAAAATACGAAAGAGAGCAATGGAAAGGGCGGGGGGGGGGGCACCAGGTAGGGCTCGCCCGCAATCCGCTTGCACAGGCTTCATCGTGACCCACTTTTGGGTCCTGACCCACAGGTTGGGAAAGAGTGCTAAGGGACACACTCAGCACCTTAAAAGAGGCCACGTTTAAGCCAGACGCTCAACTGCTGATAACGCCGAAGCCTTCCTAGAGGCAAAGATAACAGGCAAACACACAGGGGAGCAGGAAGCTAAGCCAGCTCTCGCCTTCCCATGTTTACCTGCGCCTACTTTTATCTCTGCTTTACTGCCTAGTGTTTTCTAGGAGGGGGAAGGAGATGGGAAGATCATTGCTTGCTTATACCAACTTATAGGTAGGCCAGCTTTCAACAATTCCCAAAGCGATGTGCAGAATAAAAAGTACACAACTGATTGAAAAACCAGAATAGCGATAACAAGGAAAAATGAAACAGTGTTGGAGAGTAGCAGAGGATGGAAGCTTTCCAAAAAACCAGGATCCCAAAAGCCTATTCGGGGGGGGGGAGTTTCAAGTTTTTATGAAACTTTTGAAAAAGTCAGAGCAAGGTGACTCTCAGGGGAAAGGGCACCACACAGCTCTGGAGCCACCCCCTCCCCCAAAAAAAGCCCTTCTAAGGGTAAGCAGAACAGAGCAGAGTCTCACTGGCTGTCCTCAAATAGCCAGCAAGTAGGAAAGGCTCCCAAAGGCACCCAGCAGCTCCTCCTTCACCGCCCGCACGATTTCCTATGCTCTCCACTTTGTGTGTCTACTGGTGAAGGAAACTTAACATTTTTCAGCAGATGGAACTCTCCCGTGATAGGGCTACGCTCACAGAGGAAGTGTAACGTGTAGCCAGGCTCTCCCTTTCACCTCACAGAAAAGCTGCGGGACAACCACTGCCGCTACACTCACATACTCTCCCCCTCCCACTCATTTGGTATTAAGAAACGCGCCACAGGACCAAAACAGGGGGTTAACTTGGGATCTGGACCTCAGGTAGATGAAGCAGGGAAACCATGCTGCGATTTCAACACAGGGCCAGATTGTTATCTGCAGTCTGGGACAGCCCTCATGATAAGAGAAAGCAGCTCCAAACTTCCAAGAATCGAGGCACAATTGGGATACTGTTCTCCACAAAGGGACCATGAAAGTCTCATTTTACAAGAGCACGCCAAAAGAAAGAAAGAAAGCTTTCCTTCTTGAACTAATGATGACCCTGCACAAAAACTGATTCTGGGGAGCACAGGTGCGGCTTGAGAAAGCTTCATATGTCGAAAGGCAGATGGCCTCGCCTGGAGAGGAGTTCAGTGGTTTCCTCCTGGCAGAGGGCAGAAAACTCTTCTCAGCTTGAAAGCCATGCCCAGGAAGACGCTGCCACAGCAACAACTGCAAGCAGGTCATTTGACAGAGAAAAAAACTGGGGTTCATCAGAAAGGGGTTCAAAAGGGGGCAAATAATGGGTAATTGTTTCTTAGAAGCTTTGGTTGACAAAACACTTGTCAAAACGCTGACTCTCGAACTAAGCAAAACTCACATTTTTTTACTGTTTTTAATCTGCAAATCTAAATTATGAATGTGTTTTACTGTTGTACACCCCCACTCCCAACCTGTGTTTTACAGGGAAGGGCAGTCTAGAAATTTAATTCAATAAATAAATATAAGGAAAATTATGTTACTACAGAAAAACAAAACTTATCCAATTATTGACTAACAATTCAATAGTGCACCAAATGAGAACCAATCAGACAATATCATCCACTTCCCCTTTGAATACCACTAAACTGTTTGTCTCACACTAAGTCATTTTTCTTGCAAAAATATTTGCATGCAAAGTATTAATACTGCTGACAAGCTTATTGTAACCTCTTAGCTAAGCAGGGTATGGGTTAAAAAAGCATTCTTCCCCTAACTCAACAACTAGGTAGTTATACAGATACTTAAAACTGCATGGCTAGTATATTTCTCTTACTGCTTACTTCAGCATTCACATATGGCTCTGAATCTGACCTTTTCTCCTTGACATTTTGCCCTCACCTGCTCTTCCAAGATGGGAGCTGGAGGCTCAAAACAGAATCTTAGAGACTTAGACCAATGTGACCACTCAGCTACAGGCTAGCAGATGCTGCCACATCGGCTGACATCTGTCTTAGCAGAGGAAGAGCCAGCAGGGCACAGTGGCTAAGGCCTGAGAGCCACAAAGAGTCCAGTTCAACTCTCACCTCAACCAAGGTCACCTCAAGGAAGCCAATTATTCACTCAGAGTCCCTTCTCATGCCAGTCTTCACAACACAGAAAATAATACCAGCCTCTCTTAGTCATTCTCATCTAAGGATTACTGAGGTTAATATAAACAGAACACTTAACCTTTACATAAATACTATTTAAAAGGAGGCAAAGAAATCCATTTATTCTGCATTTCCTCCAAAGAATCTCAGAGGAGAAGAAGAGGAGGAGGAGGAGATTGGATTTATACCCCGCCCTTCACTCAGAGTCTCAGGGCGGCTTACAAACTCCTTTCCCTTCCCCACACCACAACAGATACCCTGTGAGGTAGGTGGGGCTGAGAGAGCTCTTTCAAGAACTGTTATTTCAAGTACAGCTCTGACAGAACTATTGCTTGCCCAAGGTCATCCAGCAGCTGTAAGTGGAGGTGTGGGGAATCAAACCCAGTTCTCCCAGATTAGAGTCTGTGCACTTAACCACTATACCAAACTGGTTCTCATACAGAGCCACATACATGATCTCCCCCCCCCACACACACCTTTTGGCCTCACAACAACCCTGTGAGAAAGAGTGAGCGGCCCAAAGTCACTCGGTGAACTTCATGGGTACGTGAGGAGTCGAACCGGAGTCTCTCAGCTTCTAATCCAGCCCGTTAACCACTACACCACACTAGAAAGAGTGCCCAGTAGAACGGTGCAGTAGTTAACAAGTTCAACGAAAGTTAACACGTCACACAACTGCAGCCTCTTATGGCACACTTTTTGTTTATATCATTCTCTGCGCACTGAAGTCTAAACATGTTGACACTTGCTGACGACGGTCTGGAAGCCCTGAAATAATAACTGTAACGCTGCCAGCACTTCCAGACACTTGTTTATGTGGAACCAGTTAGTTCCACGCAACCTGGGTACAGAAAGTCTTAGCATCTGGTCACCGTAAGCTCCATGTCAAGAAGGAAAGTAAACAATCTGAAGTTCAAGTACGCAGTTTCGCAGGAGACAAAGGAGATTGTGTCAGGAATGAGCAACAGGAGAACTCCTCCACTATCTCTCTAGGCAATTATAGTATACTCTGTCCTAAAGTATAGAGCACCTACCATTATCAAGCACAGAAAAGAGACAGATTCACCACCGCACATGCCTCCACCCCAGGATGGAAGGTGGAGAGGGACAAAGACATCCTCAAAGGCGTCTTCCCTGCTCCTCACAATCCCTTCTAACACAATCTGACATACTGGTTCAATTCAGACATCATACCAGAGATCACAGACACATAAAGCCATATTATACTTCACCAGACTTTTGGTCTATCAAAGTCAGTGTTATCTACTGACCAGCAAAGATCACTTGGGCAAAGATCACTGACAATATCTACTCCATGATCCTTTTAACTGGAGACACTAGGGATTGAACCAACGACCTTCTGTGTACAAAGCAGATTCTCTAACTGGCCCTTCCCGATCAGGGATTTGCATGTCTGTGTTTTGATATAAGCAGTTTGGGTTACACATGCACCGGGGTTACCTAAGGATAGAACTAGGCAATATTGCTTCCAAGTCATTAACTGAAGCAGGGCTGGAGCATTCCAGGTTAGCTATAACTATACCCAGCCCCAGTACAGCTATAATGCTAAGCCCACTGGGAACACATGAAGCTGCTTCCTGCCAGCCCAGGCCACTGGTCCGTGTAGTTCAGAGCTGTTTATTCTGACTAGCAGTGACTCTCCAGGGTCCTGAGTAGAAAAAGGTCTTCCCCAGCACCTGCTACCAAAGAGTTTTCAGCTAGCTATGCCAGGTATCCAACGTGGGACCTTCAGCACACAAAATACGCAACTTGTCATTGAGCCATGCTGCCTCCCTATATGGCAAACCACAAAGGAACAGATATCTGCTAACAAGAGAATATGGCGAAGAAAGGAGAGCAGGCGCCATCCAGTTTCCGAACCATATTTTGGAGATTAGGAAATGAGAAGTTCAGAAGTTCCCACTGAGTGATCATCGGCAACAAGAAGCTGGCAATGATATCCACTGAAGGTATCATCTGCCTCCGATGAACTGGCCAGACAGCTTATCAGGAAAGTGATACTGTTTATCAGATTTGCAAAAGAGGCTCTTGCTTCCTACAAGGCTGGGGCACGCCTTGCAATAAAGGGCTGTTGCCAAGAATAATCAAACTATTTATGAAGCTTTCTGTCACAATCCCCCCCCAACCTAACATTTTACAGCATGTTTACTAGGGAATGACTCCAGAGCTGCCTCCTTTTTTTGCTTTTTGCTTCCTCGGCTGTTTTAGTGACATCAAACAATATCCAAGCACGCCTCAGTTTAGCAGGTGAATTCCCCCCCCTTCCTATCATGGAGATGAAACCAGGGCAAGCACTGCGACTGCTGATTTCCTACTTGACAAACAGCTGTTCAAGGAACAGGAGCAAGGGCAGTAGAATGGCTGCGGGGAATAAAACGTGGCAGTTTCGAGGCAAGACAAGCTTACACCAGTGATTAAGCCTGCATGGGCTACAAACGACTTCCTCAACCCGACTCCCAAGTAAACATGCAAAGGGTTGGGCTGAAAATCTGTATCTGGAACACCCAGAAAAATAAGATTAAAAATATACCCTTTTCATTTTTTTTTAAAAAAACCCACCTCATTAAATATACCCGAGCAACCCCACAAAACCGGAGACCTGCTGGCTCGAACGAAACGTCTACCCACTCTATCAGCCTGTTCCTCCCTATCTGGCCAGCCCGCGGCTTCCAAGAATTCCACCCACACAGAAAAGCAACCCCCTTTCCCCGCCGCTCACCGCCTAGCAGCTGGCAGCCAGAGACAAGACAATACGTGCAGCCATCGTGGCTAACGGCGACCCTCCACTTTCCCCGACCATATGGACTTGAACCGACCCCAGAGCAATAAGCGGAGGGTCGCTCGCACCTTCCGATCCTCCCCCGGCCCCATCCCCCATACAGACGCGCCCCCTTTCTCCAGCCCGCCACAGATGATCTCCCCCCCCCCCGTCTGCAGAGCCTCCACGTAAACGCTGCTCACCTGCCTGCATTTCCAAGGCAACTTCTAAGGAAGTCACGTGATCCGCCTTCTTCCGAGCCGGAGCCGCTCGCGCTCTTCCCCCTCCCTTTCTTCCGATGCACGCTGGGAGCTGTAGTCCGTTACCCCCCAATCATTTTTTTTTCTCCTCTACGAACAGCCCGATTTTATGCGATGTGGCATTTCTAGAGCCATGGATTCCAAAGAACACAATTGCAGCGGGCCACAAAGAATCGTTATGGATCGGAATCGTTCTAACTTTGTTGAAGCTGACAAAAACATCGCGTTATCATCCGCGTGCTAGTGTGTTTACTAGGGAGCAATCTTGCACATACTTCTGCAGAAATATGCTTAGGTCGGGATTCATTCGCGGTCGCTTAAAAGAGGGTCGCATTCTTCCCCCCTCCCCCTCAACGACAGAGACTGTGATGTGTTGAGATTCCGAAATCCAGCACGAGTGGCGGTATCCCTCCTCCCCCGTCAGTCCAACCTGCTGTTACACAAACGCGCAAGCTTTGGACTCTGGCAATCCACAAGAGTGGAAAGGTTGCCACGGCGTGAAAACACCAGGCAGTGGGACCACTCTCACAGAACATTAAATGCCAATTTTGCCCCGTGCTGTTAAAACTTTTTCTCGCAGAGTACAGTATTCGCACTTGCTTGGGAGCTGAACCCTTTTCTCGGTTCTGCCTCTCAGCAAGGTTACAGGCTATTTAAAAAATTCAACGTCGAAGGCCTCACCTGCTGGATTTCTGCCTGCTATATAGAGCTTGCCAAAAGAAGAAAAAAAGAACGGGATTGTAACTTTTTCTTTCTTTCCTGGAATGGCTTCTTTTGCCTTTAACTGCTGAGCAATTAGCAGGAATCCCAGAACAGGTCAACCCCCCCCGCAGTATGCTCTTTCTGATACTGAATTGACGTGCATCATTTCATATAAAGTCTTGCAGACAGAAAACGAATATAGCACGAGAAGAATTATGCTGTGTCTCTTTGCTTGCGGTGCTCGTTTTCTGTTACTAAGAGTTTTTTCTTTCTTTTTAAACACAGAGGGCACTCCAAAAAAAAAAAAAGCGACCCACCACCCCGCCCATTCCACCACCAATAAACTCTGCTACCCCGTGATCCTGGCCTGTCTCACGACGATGGGCCTGCCCACCTGGTGCGCCTAAAACTGCTGCCGTACTTTGCTAGGTGATGCTGCTTTCTTTAGAATTAGTTGATTCATGTTCCATCAGCGGTGCACAACCCAGACGGTGAATTAATTAACTGACCCCCTGCAAATCTGCTGAGAATTTCTTCCACAAAACAAGGCGAGCCTGCAAAAAAGGTTCTGCTGCATCGTCCAGGGGAAAGCCATGGTTCAAGCAGTCTAGAGACGATGACCTGCACTCGTGCTTTGCGTGCTGGATGACTTCCTTTCGTTCCAGGTAGGCAGGATGTGGTGTGCTTATCAAGGCCATCCTGAAGAGAGCGTCGCCCTTCTCAGCCAACTGACTTCAATGCATTTCGAAGGGTGTTACCGTGCTCAGAATGGCCGTGTTAGGCGAATTTAGGCTTGCCGTCGTTTTTTTTTAACAGCCTGAGGTTCTCTAGCTTTGAAGCTGCTGGAAGTCAATAAACTGAGTTTTACCCGTTATTTAGGCCAGGTAAGTTTGCACGTGTTGATTTTCTGCCCCCCACCCGTTCATCAAAACTCTCAGCTAAAGAAACGTGGCAGCTATAAATCCACGAGCTAAAACGATTAACGGTGCAATCCTAAAACGGATTAACACCCTTCTAAATCCGTTTACTTCAACAGATTAGAAGGATGCAACTCGGATTGTTCTGTAAACCCGTAGGCTGTAGCTTTTCTACACGGGGCTACTTTCAGCCATCTAGCAAACCATAACGGAGACCTTTCTTCTCTCAGGGCATTTCCACTGAAAGAGGAAATCTGCAGATAGCTTGCAATCCGGAGTGGTGCAATCCAATTCGACCACCTCCTTCTTTTGCTTTTGTAAATATGCACAGGATTCAGCAAGACGGTTAGCAAAACGGCCGAGATTATTCTTTTATGTTCTTAGACTCGCCTTATCTGTACGCTCCTGGAGCATTACGTACTTTCAAAGCACCCAGATTCAAGGCACCCATTTAACTCCTCTGATTTCAGTTCTGTTGGGGAAATTTATGACGGACTTTAGAAGGAGTTCTTTGTGAGTTTGCAGTACTTAATACACAAACACCCTTCCAACAGCGAGTCAGACAAAGAAAGGGCACTTCTTTTACGGAAGCAAGAAGGCTGAAAAGCGAGTGATCGACCATGTCTCTGGAGTTTATTACTTGCTGAAATTGGGGGAGGGGATATTAGAATTCGGGTTACAGTGACTTTACGGGGGGGGGTGCACGAGTGGAAGAACTACATTTCCCATCAGGCGGTAAGAGGCGGAAAAGGTGGGAGAGGTTTATAACTAGAGCGTTACCTATTCATGCAGGTAAGAGAAAAAGGTGAGCAACAGGTGAAGAAAGCCGGTGAGGAGGAGGAAGGGAGGGGTTCCGGTGTTTTAAGGGTTCATCTACACTGATGAATGCTTCTGTGGTGTGATTGTTTTTCCCTGGGTCTCGCCAAAGCAAACTTTAGGACAGGTAGATGGAGCACGAGCTGTGAAGAAGGAAAGTAATGGTGGCTAAACTGTGTTGATCGCGGGAAACGGTTCCCCCTGTGAGCGCTTGCTTGCTTTCCTACAACTGGAGAGGGAAGAAGCAAAGGGAAATGAGGCTGTGGAATGGAAAACTTTCTCCTTTTGTCTCTACTGCTACTGGTGACTCCTGCTTATGTTGTTATCCCCCACTTGATTTTGAATTTTAAAAGGGATTTCCTGAATTTGGGAGAAAATTCTCGGGGAGGGGGATCATGTTCTGATACAGAGTACCTTCTTGCTTTAAAAAAATCCAGTCAAAGATGCCCCCCCCCAGTCCCCCATCTTGGTGCAGGTGAATTGCCTCAGGCTTGCAGTCATCAGGGGAAATAAGGACCTGTTTTGCAGTGAGTTTATTTTGCCTTTTGATCACCATTAGAGCGTCTGCCAGTGTTTTTCTGGGGGTCACTTGCTTCTTCCCCAAAAGAAGACTCTGCTGTCTAGTCACAACCAACACAGTGACCCCAACCATGAGGTGTTCCAGGCAAGAGAGGAGCAGAGGTGGCTTTGGTTTGCCTTCCTCCACATGGCAACTACTGCTGCCTTCCTTGGTGGTCTGCCATCCAAGTGCAGACCCTGACTGATCCTGCTTAGCTCACAAGCGTCGAGGAGCTCAGGCCAAATCGGGCTAGAGCCAATCCTGGCTGAGTTCTCCTCCACTTCACTGCAGCAGATAGTGCTCAGGAGTCATTAGGTTTTGGCTTATAGGAGCACCCATTCAGAAATAGCTGCCTCTTTCTTAGGGAAATGGCCTCCCTCCCCACATTTTGTGATCGGCCCATTGTCAAAAGTGTCCATAGGCTCAACAACTTTGGAGACTTTTCCAAGACTGTTCCAATTAGCACTGGACAAGGTGTTGAGGAAGTCTAGCTCGTGGGCCTGCAACAGGTTTTCTTTAACCTGCGGGTGCAAAAATTAACCCTTGGATCTTCTGTGCGCAAAAGCAAGTGCCCTGAATTAGCCAATGTAATCCAGTGGTCAGAATGTGGAACCAGGACTGGGGGCAGCCCAGATTCAGATCTCAGCTTTGCTGCGCAAGTTCGCTGGGTGACCTTGGGCTAGTCACTCTCTTAGCCTAACCTACCTCACAGGGGGGTTGTCAGGACTGAAAAGAGGAGGGGGAAACAATATTGTAAGCCGTTTTGGGTTCCTGTTAGAAGAATAAGGGATAATTAGGAAATCATCTTATACAATTTAGGGAGCTGTGGATCCTATAAAGTTTGATCAAGCATCTTTCTCTTCTCTGACTGCTTCTGCATTTGCACTTTTCCCGGTACTTTTAAGGGCTGATAATGGTCTGCTACTGTGTAATCGACTTGTGGAATATAAAATATGGTTTACATAC
Source organism: Gekko gecko (assembly GCA_029375565.1). Lineage (NCBI taxonomy): Eukaryota > Metazoa > Chordata > Lepidosauria > Squamata > Gekkonidae > Gekko > Gekko gecko. The sequence goes on along the minus strand of JAPDNY010000005.1, from coordinate 37,594,059 downwards.
AGGACACATGGCAGGCACTGCTGGGTATCTCACAGGTACTACTGTATATGTTTATAAAAGGGAAGTAAGAGATACAGCAAGCACAATTTTGCAAAATGTGATCTGCTGATACTGTTGGGTAAATGGGGTTAGGGATAATTAAGAACATAAGAAGAGCCCTGCTGGATCAGACCCGTGGCCCTTCTAGTTCAGCATCCTGTGTCACACAGCGGTCAACCAATTCCTCTGGATGGCCAACAACAGAATCTTCCTCTGATGTTGCCTCCTGGGTCTGGGATTCAGAGGATTAGTGCCTCTGAATGTGGAGGTTCCCCATTGATAGATTCATGGAGGATAAATCTATCTAATCCTCTAATTTTAAAGTTGCTTATTCCTGTGGCCATGATTACATCCTCTGGCAGCAAATTCCACATTTTAATCACTCTCTGTGTAAAGTAGTATAATTGTTGACTTTGTGTGGCCAAGGAAATGTGCAATGGGGTGAGGAATGAATGAGTACTGGTATATAGGGCTGCCAAGACATCCTCAGGGAGCTATGCTTCTATATAAGTGATAGCAAGAAAAAGATAATGGTTTGCTTTTTATGACAGCCAGTGTGTTCTTAGCATGTTGAGTAGGGAGGCCTGGTGTTAGCCCTATGAATGATGTTAATACGAGATGATGTTTCTGTGTATGTTTTAAGTTGAGAATGGTTCCCTGAATACAAAAGAACTCCAGTTGTGATTGTAATTAGATCTGAAACAACTCTCACTCTTCCTTTTCCTATGCAAATTTTAATCCTGAATATCTATTGGATAATGTATACTTACTCCGACCTGGATCTCATCAAGATTTCGGAAGTTAAGCAGGGTTGGACCTAGTTAGTATTTGGATGGGAGACCGCCAAGTAAGTCTAGGGTTGTTGTTGCATAGGCAGGCAATGGTAAACCATCTCTGAATGCCTCTTGTCTTAAAAACCCAATGGGGTCCCCCAAAAATGTATATTTGGTGCCCAATGATAATTGATGTCAACTACTGTTTGGTTTGGGTGATTTTTGCCATCCTTTGGGTAGTGAAGGGCGGGGTATAAATCCAATCTCCTCCTCCTCCTCCTCCTCCTCCTCCTCCTTGAAATCAGACATTTCACAGAGATACAGTGCAGTAGTGTTCCTTATCTGACAGCTGTCATGCAGCTGCAATCTATACATAGACCAATTTTATACTGTCTAGCCCCTCTGCTTCACTAATTAGGAACCCTCACAGTCAAAACTTCCAAATCTCAATTAATTCTTACCAGACTTGATCTTTTGACAACAGTGCCCATGCTTCTCCTCATCCGGAGCTATAATAGCCAGGACATATTCTTGCTTAGTGGAGATCAGTGTAAAAGGCAGAGAGCCTGGTGGTAGTTATAAAAGCCAGATCTGCTAGAGGAACAATGGAAGTCCTCTGGCAAACTTCTGTTGTTGCTCCTCTGAAACCTGCTGAAAATTTTCCATTATAGTTAACAATTATCAGAGAGTTTATTCTATTTTGAGGAGGGAAAGCCTGGGAGGCAGAGAAGTGAGGGTGGTGCTTTTTGCTCAGTGACGCTTTCTCATTTTCTGCTGCAGCTCTGGTGCTCTGCTGGAAAAGCTGCTCCTGAGCCCTGAGGAGGGTCCCCTATAGAGTAACATGAGTGGCATGCATGGGGGTTTGGAACTCTTTGTGGGGAGGGCATTGGTGGAAATCAGACACCTCCCTCATTGCACAAGTAGTAGGTACTTCTGCTCATGGAACGAGCTCTCTGGATCCAAGCCATTACTCTTTGTGTGGTGCACAATTTTGTGGAGGAAGAGATCATACACATGAGGAGCTGCCTTATATTGAATCAGATCATTCATCCATCAAAGTCAGTATTGTCTACTCAGACTGGCAGTGGCTTTCCAGGGTCTCAGCAGAGGTCTTTTGCATTACCTACTGCACACCTGGCTTTTCAACAGGAGATGCCAGAGACTGAACCTGGGACCTTTTGCATGCAAAGCAGAGGCTCTTCCACTGAACCACAGCCACTCCTCAGATCCTAATAATTCAGATGCATCCTTGTGAAGATATTTCATCACACCTTGAATTCAATCTTCCCTTTTATTCATTCATCCAGGACAAAGACACTTGGAGGTAAAGAAGATCATGGCTTTTTCCACCTCTGAGGTTGACGAGGCCTTTGACTACTTGTTCAAGATAATTCTGATTGGCGATTCCAATGTCGGGAAGACGTGTGTGGTGCATCGTTTCAAGTCAGGGCAATACTACATGAAGCAGCAGAACACCATTGGAGTGGACTTTACAGTGCGCTCCTTGGAGATTGATGGCAAGAAGGTCAAGGTGAGTGGTGCAGTCTTTGACCAGAAAAGTGCACTGTCCTTAAACTCCTTGGATGTGTCGTGTGGGTGATGAAAACACAGTGGGATCATAGATGGCTGTGTTATGAAGCGCAAGGTGAGATGACCATCTCAGGCGCAACCCATTTAAAATTTCCCGGCAGAAGCCCTACTGAAATCATCTGGAAAGTGGTGTTTTCTATTTCATTGATGCTAGTACAAGAGAACTTCCTATAGGATTTACCCCATGTTAGCTAGTTCTAGAGCACATATTATTCATGCTGACACTAAAATGTCTTGGAATTGTCATTGGAGATCCATCCTGCCCCGGTGAATCTAACTTTATTTTGTGTCAGGGACACAAATAATAATCCAGATGAACAGCTAGTTATCCAAAGAGTCACTGACATATAGAGGCCCCAGAGAATAGCTCTTGTATCCCCTTAGGAAAGTGTTGTGTCTTCTGTCCAACTGCAGCTGTTCTCTCAAGCTGCTTTGATCCCCCAAAGGCATCAACAGGAGTGCAAGAACTCTGTCGCCTCATCCAGGAACCAACACAGCAGCATCAGGAACTAAATCTCCTCCAAGATGATCTCCAAGTGGGAGGAGCACATCAAAGAGCTTAACAGTGACTCTGTCGTGCTTATTTTTATCTTCATGTGGGGTTGCCAGCAGTGTTCCCTCTAAGCTGAGTTAGTGTGAGCTAGCTCACAGTTTTTTAGCCTCTGGCTCACACATTTTTGTCTTGGCTCAGGAAAGATAGCTCCAGAGCAAACTAATTTATGCAATAGCCTAATCGCTCGCTCACAACTTTAATGTTAGTAGCTCACAAAGTAGAATTTTTGCTCACAAGACTCCACAGCTTAGAGGAAACATTGGTTGCCAGCCTCCAGGTGGGGCATGGAGATCTCTCGGAATTTGAACGGATCTCCAGGTAACGAGGATCAGTTGCCCTGGAGAAAATGGCTGCTTTGGAGGGAGGACTTTATGGCATGGGGGAATTTAAGAACATAAGAGAAGCCATGTCCTTCGGGACTTTATTATAGAACAACAGGTAGACCTGGCGTGCATGACCGAGACTTGGGTGCGGGAGGGAGAGACGTTAGCTCTCACTCAGCTTGCCCCACCTGGATTCTCGGTCCTTCACCAATCACGGACGAGGGGGCGGGGGGAGGGGTGGCGATATTCGTGCGGGAGGCTTACTCCTTCAGGGCGCTCCCCTTGCTGGATATTGCGGGCATGGAATGTGTTGGTTTGGTGCTGGAGGCCGAGGAGAGTCTGGCGATCTACCTGGTGTACCGACCGCCTAACACACCGGATAGTAGCCTGCCGTCCCTGCTGGAGGCCGTAGCAGGCTGGGCGCTGGAGCACCCTAGGCTTATGGTCTTGGGTGATTTCAACGTCCATGCCGATGACGCGACCTCCAGCCGGGCTGCGGACCTGGTGGCGTCCATGGCGTCACTAGGACTCTCCCGATGTGTGTCGACCCCCACGCACCGGGCTGGGCACATGCTCGATTTGATCTTCGCGATGGGGATTTCAGTGGACCGGATGACTGCTATGGCAGTCCCATGGTCAGACCACTATGCCCTGAAGGCCCGTATAGATGTCCCACCCCAACCCTGTATAGGCGGCGAGCGGATTTTGGCTCGCCCGCAGAGACAAATGGACCCTGTGCGGCTTCAGATGGCTCTGCGGGATCCGATGCCCCCTGGCGGCTTGTTGGATGAACTAGTGGAAGACTGGCATGGCCGACTTTCCGCAGCCATCGACGAGATCGCTCCCAGGCGCCCTCTGTGCGCCCGCTCTAGGCTAGCCCCTTGGTATTCCCAGGGGCTGCGGCTTATGAAGCAGGAACTCAGACGGCTAGAGAGGCGGTGGCGCCGTGCTCGCGACGAGGCAACGAGAGCATCATATAGGACGTTTATGAGAGCCTATGAGATGGCAGTCAAGGCTGAGAAGAGGGAATTCTACGCAGCTACGATTGCATCTGCAAGCTCACGCCCAGCCCAATTGTTTAGAACAATTCGGTCTCTGACAACTCTGCCGCAGGGCAGATATAATAGTAGGGAATTGGAGATTGGCTGTGAGGCATTTGCGAGCTATTTTGCAGATAAAGTCTCAGCGCTCCGCCGCGACCTCCCCGCCACATTTGAAACGGTGAGTGAACTTGAGGCTCCTTGCGCGTCTTTGAGCCTGGGTTTAGAATGCTTTGACCGGCTCAGTCTGGAGGAAGTCGACAGATTGCTAGTATCTGTGCGCCCAACCACATGCGACCTTGATCCGTGCCCCTCCTGGCTCATTAAGGCGGGCCATGAGGGGTTTCGAGGTGCCTTGGGGGAGATTGTCAACAAATCCCTCCTGGAGGGACGGTTCCCCGAGGCACTCAAGGAAGCGATGGTCCGCCCTCTCTTAAAGAAACCAACCATGGACCCGGCGGAATTGGCCAGCTATCGGCCGGTGTCCAACTTGCCCTATTTGGGCAAGTTGATTGAGAGTGTGGTGGCGACTCAGCTACAGGGCTTTCTGGATGACGCTTCCGTCCTTGATCCATTCCAGTCCGGCTTTCGCCCGGGCTACGGGACGGAGGCAGCACTGGTCGCCTTAACGGATGACCTCCGGAGGCATCTGGATCGAGGTGGTGTGGCGGCACTGTTGCTATTAGATCTGTCGGCTGCATTCGATACAGTCGACCACCAGTTGCTGATCCACCGCCTTGCCGACGTGGGGATTCAGGGGCTTGCCCTCCAGTGGCTTGCCTCCTTTCTCCAAGGTCGGGGACAGAGGGTGGTGCTAGGGGGACAGCAGTCCCGGAGGCACCCCTTGAATGCGGGGTGCCCCAGGGGGCAGTGCTCTCCCCGATGTTGTTTAACATCTATATGCGCCCCCTCGCCCAGATTGCCCGGAGGCATGGGCTGGGTTGTCACCAATATGCGGATGACACCCAGCTCTATCTAATGTTGGGCGGCCAGTCGGACTCTGACCCAGAAGATCTCAGCCGGGCTTTGCAGGCTGTGGCTGGGTGGCTCAGGCTGAGCTGACTGAAGCTAAACCCTGCCAAGACGGAAGTCCTGTGCCTGGGTCGGGTCGGTCGGGGGCTGGAGCTCCCTCTCCCGGCCTTCGATGGGGCACCGTTGGTGCCAGCGTCGGAGGTTAGGAGTTTGGGAGTACTCCTGGACCCGGCGTTAACCATGGGGGCCCAGGTGGCAGCCACTGCCAAGTCAGCTTTTTACCATCTTCGGCTGATACGGCAGTTGGTCCCATTCCTCGACCGCGACGACCTGGCCACGGTGATTCATGCAATGGTCACCTCAAGGCTAGACCACTGTAATGCCCTCTACATGGGGCTGCCTTTGGGGCAAATCCGGAGGCTGCAGCTAGTGCAGAATGCGGCAGCCAGGCTGTTGATGGGCACCCCTAGGCGGGAGCACATCTGGCCTGTGCTGAAAGCGCTGCACTGGCTGCCTATAGCATACCGGATTCGCTTCAAAGTGCTGGTGCTTACCTTTAAAGCCCTATATGGCCAGGGTCCGGCATACCTGAGGGACCGCCTTTCCCCATATATGCCCCAAAGAGCACTGCGGTCTGAGTTTCAACACCGCCTGGCGGTCCCTGGCCTTAAGGAGGCCAGGCTGGTGGCCACTAGGGCAAGGTCATTTTCAGTGGCGGCTCCTACCTGGTGGAATGAGCTCCCAGAAGAGATCAGGGCCCTGCGGGACCTTTCACAGTTCCACAGGGCCTGCAAGACGGAGCTCTTCCGCCAGGCTTACGAGTAGGAACCGCCGCTCCCTTTTCCGTTCTCCTTTCCCTTAGGCCGCCAGCCCCTAACCCTTTGCCGCCAATTGTTACCATCCCATGTGGTAGAGGGAGGGGGCAGTCGAGGGAGACTTTGCCATGACATCACTCTGCTTAAACTTCTATCCGACGCCATCGGACTGAGATAATAGAACAGCTATAGAAATGTTATCGACTTATATGTTTTTAAGATATTGTCTTGGCACTTGGATGTCTTACTGTAAGCCGCCCTGAGCCCGCTTGCGGGGAGGGCGGGGTAGAAGTGTAATAAATAAATAAATAAATAAATGTTGGATCAGCCCAATGGCCCATCCAGTCCAACACTCTGTGTCACACAGTGGCCAAAACCCAGGGGACATCAGGAGGTCCACCAGCGGGGCCAGAACTCCAGAAGCCTTCCCATTGTTGCCCCCCAAGCACCAAGAACACAGAACGTCACTGCCCCAGACAGAGTGTTATTTCCCCGTGGAGGCAACACAGGGCTGTTCTGTGCCCCTTTGCTGATGTCAGATCATTTTCCCATGAGAGTATGGGCCAAGTGTTGCCCTTCTGCAGATGCCCAACTGCTAGTGTTGCCAACTCTAGGTTGGGAGATTCCTGGAGGTTTGGGGGTGGAGACCTTAAGGGACTCCCTTTTCTACAGTGAAAATCATCTCTTTAGTGTGGAGATCTCCAGGCCTTACCACCTGGAGGTTGTCAACACTACCAACTGTACTGTTGGCTCTTGGCTGCTGCTTGTCTGGTGAACTTCTGTCTCTCCCAGAGTACAACATTTCTAGCAGTAGTTTCAAATACTCTCTAACCACTGGAATACTCTCATCTTTATCCAACCTTCCCTCTCCCGTGCCTGGCACATGAAGGACAAAGCTCCAGTGCAGGCTGCATGTGTACTGATGATTTACATGTTGCTGTCGCACAGGGCAAATAGTGTGCCCCACCCCAGGCTGTTTAGTTTGGTAAAATGGGGGAGGTTTAAGCCCCTTCTCTCCATCCACCATAGTCCTAATCCAAACTGGGCCTGTGCATATCTTGGAAACATGAAACTTCCAAACACACCTCTCCGTGTGGACAGGGAAAGTCCCTGGGGAAAATGTAACATGTAGCTGGGATGTCACCTGTTTGCTCTTTCTTTTTTCTCTCTCCTAAAAGGGCCCTTAGATCCAAATTTTGGCAATTTACCAATATAGTTGAGCTACTGACTGGTTACAGATTCTCTAATATATTGAAGTCAGGCTGTAAGCATAGTGGAGATTTATGACTGAAATACTTAAGATCTGCAAGTTGCATCTGTTCTAGATTAGTTGTGCAGTTAAGGGTGGTCAGTAGGACAACCCTCACGGTACTACACTCTATAGCTGTAGAGCCAAATTTTGCTCAGTATATAACCAAATACTGTTATATAAAAATGTGAATTAACTCTTTAAGGTACAGTGGAGGGGGATGTGAAATGCTAGAAAAAACAATATGTGAAAGGAATGGCAGACAGATTTTTATGTGACTCAGCTCAAGAGCAGTTGCCAGTAAATCAGGTGAGAACTGTGCACAGATTTGTTCCAAGTGCATTAAAACAATTGTGCAGGGTGTTGCTGTGTATATTTATTACTCATTGTGAAATTTCATGCATGCTGCTTCCTAATAAAGGGCTCTCAACAACCAGGGTTTGGGCCATGGAAAATTCATGGAGTATTAAACAATATGCCAATTATCAATAATGTTGCATATGGCCTCTTTTATATTGGCTGGTTGTTGAACTCTTGCTCTGAATTTTGATATTTTTTGGCTTTTTAATTATAAAAGGTTGCAAACCATTGCACTCAGTACTGTATTGCAGCTTGCCACTTTTTTAAAAAAAAAACCCTTTCCCTCTTTCTGGTCATCTTAGATTTGCTTGTCTGATAGCTGTCTTGTTGATTTGTGTTTCCGACCCCTCTCCCTTTCAGATCCAGGTGTGGGACACAGCAGGCCAAGAACGCTTCCGCACCATCACCCAGAGTTATTATCGCAGTGCCCATGGTGCTATTCTCGCCTATGATATGACAAGGAGGTCCACTTTTGAGTCTATCCCTCACTGGATTCATGAGATTGAAAAGTATGGTGCAGCTAACTTGGTCCTGATGTTGATAGGTAAGTGGTCAGCTTAATCACCTGCTGCAGGAATTTCCTCCTTTCTACATCATCTTGGTCCTTGATTTTTGTGGTGATTTCTTGCTTTACCTGTAATCAGGGCTATTCTTGTAGGAAAAAGCCCAGCAGGAATTTATTAGCATATTAGGCCACACCCAACTGCAGGAACTCATTAGCATATTAGGCCGCACCCCTGACAGCACGGCTCAGCATGTTAGGCCACATCCCCATGTTACCAGAAGTGTGGCTGTCCAGCCACACCCACCTTTTGCTTCTTATTCTGTTTACCTTGTTTGTTGTCAAAACCCAGGGCTTTTTTTGGAGCAGGAACTCCTTTGCATGTTAGGCCATGCCCCCCCTAATGTAGCCAATCCTAATGAGTTCCTGCTGGGTGTGGCCAACTTGGGAGCCAGCCGGAACTCTGTTCCTGTGCGTTCCTGCCCAAAAATAGCCCTGCCTGTAATATTGGACAGCCCTTGTTTTCTGAAGTAGGGTAAACCAAACTTAAAGACGAAAGACTTAAGAGGGGCTTGCTAATGGCTTCCCCTTCCCCACTTCACATTAAGCCGAAATTCTAAATACACATTAGAAAATCCTGCAGAGTTCAACGGGGTTCCATTCTAACCTGTTTTGATTGCCTCGTTTCCGTAGCAGAATTTGAACCATCCAGTTAATTTTGGCTTACTAGAGAAAAATTGCCCTGACCTGGACAGTCTGTCAGATCTCAGAAGTTCAGCAGGATTGGCCCTGGTCAGTGTTTGTATGGCAGGCCTCCAAGGAAGTCCAGGGTCGCTATTCAGAGGCAGGCAATGGCCAACCGCCTATGAACATCTCTTACTTTGAAAACCCTACAGGGGTCACCAGAAGTCGGCTGCAACTTGACGGTAAAAGGGGGGGGGTTCCAAGTAGTAAAGTATTTTGTTTGTAAACCATGGAATTTCTGTAGAGCGGAAGAGCAAAGGCACTACATTGCTGAGAATTAATGTCACCTGGTTATCAAAGTGCCAGCTGTGGTTTATCAAAATCTCCCTGTTAATTTATTTGTCTAAAATTTACTAAAACCTCTGTTGTTTTTTAAGGGAACAAGTCAGATGAAACAGAGAAGCGCCAAGTCCTGTTTGAAGATGCTTGCACACTGGCTGAAAAGCATGGTCTATTGGCTGTCTTGGAGACCTCGGCCAAAGAGGCCCAAAATGTTGATGAGGTCTTCATATTAATGGCTAAAGAGCTCATGGCTAGAAATGCCTTGCAGCTAAGCGGGGAGAGTGGTCCTGCAGGCAGCATTTATCTGGACACCAGGCCAGTGATGACCACTCAGCTTGAAAAGTCTGACTGCTCATGTTGATGAGAAGCTTCAAGGAGAAGCACTTCTGGTGGTCCATATTATTTGAGTTTCCTAGCCTTGGCTTGTTGCCCTAATTCAGCCATACAGTGCTGACCTGTTCTCCAGAGGTAGATGCCACTCCTTGTCGCCATGGTCAAAGCAGGTTGTGGTGGTCAAAACCAGCGGTGCTACCCTGCAACGAAGGAAAAGGGTCTTCTGGAAGCCACTAGCTTACCAGGAAAGAACTGTGAAGAACTTTAACAAGAGCGGGGCATCATTTAGCATAGCCATAAGAAGATGGCAGCCTGTTGAGTTGATCTGAATTTTTGGTGGTAGCTGTGAGAAAACAGTGTGGCCACTTGTCTACTCTAGCATCTTGGTTTTTGTACATGTATAGCTCAGAGCTGCATACTTGCATTGCTATCAGTCAGCTGACTCCTAAGAAGTCTAGTAATTTCATTGTAGTCTAGTAAACATGATTGATCTGCCAGTTCCCTCTGATTCTCCCACTTAATGTAATAATTTACTATTTTTGTAGAATGATTTCTTCACAGATAACTCTTGGATGTGACTAGCTCCTTTCTGCCACTTGGCTCTGTAAATAATTCAGTCTCTTTACTTCGAAGTAATTTAGTTTTGAACGTAAAGAATTGCTAACACTGAGTATCACTTCCCTGGCCCTTGTTTAGCTAATGTTAAACTTCAAAGTTATTGCATCTGTGTTTTTTCCTTATCTATGTACAAAAACTACTTGGAACTTGTTCAGCAAGTTGGATAAGGATTGATCAACACTGGTTTTTGAAAACAATCCCTCACAGAATGAATTCCAGCTACCAGGATTTTTTGCAACAGCTACACAGTAAACTATTTTTCTGCCCACCAAGTGGTGACTAATGCCATTGCTAAATTCTGTTAGATTCAGTTGCAGTAAGTGGGTGTATGAAAGTTTCTTCTCCAGTTCTCTTTTGAAATGGCTTGAAGTGGACACACAACTTGTGGATTTCCTTTAAGAATGGTGGCTGATGGAGTTTGATTTTGTAACCTTTTCTCATTTTGCTTAATGAGAAGACAACATAAGGGGCCAATCTTGTTCTGAGCTGTTCTAATGATCAGATGGTCAAGGAGACCGGATATGTCACTTCTAGATGTTCTTTGGGAGGATCAAGAAGAAAAAGGATCTTGATTCTTCTGTGGGGGAGGGGTAGTTGTCCTCAAAACTGAGGACTGCTCTGTATTGGAATGTAGTCCTTTCTCCGTTGCCCATCTCTAAAAAGGAATTTGTTACCCATAAAGACTCTCTAAGTGGTATCGAACTCCTAAAACAGGTGCACATTAAGATCAAAATGACACCGCCGTCCTTTCTTTAATGCACACTATAACAATAGTTACATTAAAAAGGAAGAAATTCTACTTTTACTATAGCTGAAGTTGGGGTAGAAGGGTTAATCATACCATATGGAGGAACCATTGATAGCACGAATGTGTGCAGTTAGTAATTGTATGTACCTTATAGCTATAAACTGTAATTGTCAAGTCATCACTATGGTGAACAAAGGAGCAGCTGTGTTTATGCTGGGTCTGTCCTTAAAAAAACACACACACATAAATGCATGGTAGAGTACTGTTTTGCTATTTGATTATCCTTAGTACACTTTAATATTAAATCTTTATTGGGAATAATATGGCACTTTGAACTAATTAATGAATGAAGTAAAATTTTGGCACAGCCTCTAGGGTGAGGCCTGGTCCCTGCAACTTTGCCATATGGGGGGGGGGAGGCCTACAGTGGGCTATCCACCATGCCCTGGCCTGAGCATGTAGAAGCTTCTAATCCCTCCTTGAGCCCCGCCAGTGAGATAGTATGCACATGGAAGAAAGGTCAAGGACTTTTTGTGATCTATTGCCATCATGCATCAGTGGGATGCAATGGCTCCGGTTTCTGGCCACAAGTGAGGAGACCATGGTTCAAACCCCCTCAGCTGGGTGACCTTGGGCTATTCACTCCTCAGCTTAGTCTACAACAGAGGATTGTTGGGGGAGTAAAAATTGAGAGGAGGATCATGTAAACTACTCTGAGGCCTTGAAAGAACAGTAGGGTAGAACTGGAGTGTAAGTACTAGTACATTCTGGTGTGTCCTTCAGGGCTGGGCAAATTTCCCAACACTGAAAATTCATTTTGCTTCACTTGTGTATATTTCTTCTTTCCTGTTTCACTACTGAACAAGTGTTGCCAATTGTCACACTGCTGCCTGAGCGTAATCTCACTGAGTCTGTTGCGTATCAATAAGCAAGAATAAAAATGGTTTTAACTTCTACCATCACCAAGTCTTTGGGATTTATATTCTTTCTATTCCTCTGTCTACATCCACAGGATTAGACCCTTTGTTAGTACTGAAGTCGTGATTACAGATTAGAACTTGCCTCAGCTATTATCAGCTGACGAGGTACAAGCTCTTTTACCAGAGGATGGTGGGCATATGAAAAATGGCCGTGGCCACTCAAGTAAATCCATGAACCCCAGCCCAAAGTCCAGTTTAAAGAGATTTAATCACTACTATCTAGAGAATCTAAAATGTCATTAAGAAAATAAGAGGGGAGGGGGGGCTAGAACACATGCAGCTGCTTTTCATATCGTCCCCAAGTTCAGTTCCCTGAATAAAAGGTCTGTCATAGTAATGCCCACCATGTATTGTTCTAGTTTCCTTTCTTCATTGGGTGCTCTATCAGCAGTCTAAAATTACACTCTGGTTACACAGTCATTAGCAAGACAGTACATGCTCTGTCTTACCTGAAACCATCTGGAGGCTTGCCTCCAAGACTCCCCAAAGTTTTTTATGGGTGGAGAGGCACAAAACCACAATATAATAATACTTGTGGCATGGCAGTATTGGTTTCAGTTCTGTTGGATCCACCCCTTCTGCAAACTGAGCAAGTTCACTGAAAATTTGGATGGTGCCTTCCCACTCCCCACCACGGCCCACAGAAAGCCTGTCTTGAGTGTTGATGGACAGGACAAGATGTTGGATGTGGACCACAGCAAGAAGGGAAATTGTAGAAAGCTCTGAAACTGGACTGAAGCATTTATGACCTGCGGCGGGGCTCAATTTTTGCCTGTTTCCCCCTTCTTGCTGTAGTCCACAGACTCCGCACCAGTGCCACCCCTGAAGCTGTTCCATAGCCAGAGAAGGTGGCAAAAACACTCTCCATAAACCAGCTCCACTAGCCTTGGATCCAACCATGGTCCATACTGTGGGCTGAGGATGGAACTGTCAATTTCTGCTTGAGAATCTGACTTCCAATTTGGATCACCACATGTGCCTTCCACAAGCCAAGACAACTCAGTCAGCATCCTCTGATTTGAGACACTTAGTCCCACTCCTGGCAGAGGCCAATGACCATGGACTGAAATTTGTTTAATCCAGCAGAACTGATTTCATGCATGAGCAAACCAATTTTTTTAAAAAAGCAAGGAATTAAAAGGATCAAGTCCTCCTAAAACTAAGCAAAAACAGAAAAGGAAGACTTAATTAGTAAGCAGAGATGGGGAAAGAAACCAGCACTCGTGCGTGAACAAGCGAAGAGAATGTTCTCACAGGTATAACGAGCACATCAAAAGAAGTAACTGGGAATTCACCTCTTCCCTTGAGACATGCAGAAAATAAAAATTCTTTCGGTGGTGGGGAGGGGAGAGTTTCAGCACCAACTCTGGCAAAAGCTCTAGAACGTTCCAGAGCTGTTTCTGCACAGACACAGAAACCATCTGCACAGACACAGAGAGATCACAGGGAGAAGATTCCTCATTCTATATAATGAGCAGAGTATAAATTTTGAACTGTGACATGATTTAAAAAACAGATTCTGTTGCCCTCTGAATAACAAGGGATGCAATCCAAGTGCCTCAGACAATGGGGCTGGTACCTGGATTGCTGCAGAGGACAGGAAATGGTATTTCCAGAAGTCAGATAAGAAACTTAAGTGTGTGTGTGGGGAGGGGGGGAAAGAGATGCATTCTGTGTTGAGAGTACACAGATTGCTATAAAAAATACAGGTACAGAAGTTTCAAAATGTAAATACCAATGTGCTTTTTAATTTTTTTTTATTTGGGAAAAGTGCTTCTTACAAAAGGCAGCTGCAAAGTAACACAGACTTCAGCAATAATTTCTGATTCCATTTAAAAGTGAAAGGAGACACAATCTAAAGGGGACAGAAGCAGCAGAAGAACAGATCAAGGACAATCCAGCAGCATTAAATGTAATGGAAGGTTAAAATTCCATTGGAGGATTAGGGAAGAAGAGGAATTTGGTAGCATCTGCAGCCCTTCCTAACAGAACTAGAGCCTGGCTATTGAGTGGCTCTTTGGTTCTACAGGTAAAGTAGCATGCAGACTGAACAGCCCCAACCTGCCCATTATCAGATGTTCTGTGAGGTTCCTGAGCCCCTTTTTAAAATTGGGATGCAGAAGTGACTGCCTAGATAAAAAGTTTGCTCAACTATGATAATCTGCAGTGTTGCAAAAACTGATGCAAAGAGATTCCAACATGGTGACAATTTACTGGACAACTACTAGGTCAAAACCCTCTTTGGCTAACCACATTCCTATGCCGCCACCCACCAAAGGAGTGCGAGGGTGACCAGGAGCTGTGTGTGTGCATGTGCTGGTGTCATTAAGAAGGTGCCTTACACCCACATTATATAGCTGGTTTAAAGACCATTTCCACAGATTTGGCTGAGACCACAATATTTGCTTCCCCATCCAGTTTGGATGTCAGACCATGCACTGGAGAAAGGTGTGGTGTGTAGTGTGTATGAGGAAAGAATAAAGGGGGGAGGGGAGTGAAACGTTTTAATACACACACATATATATAGATATAGATATATCAAGTTGCCCAGCCCTTGGGATACAACTTTGCATTTTATTTGTATATACATACATAGAAAGTTCTCCTTTCACACACAAACACGTTTGCCTTTCATGCCAAACAGTAAAAACCCGGAACATTCGTGCCTGGTTCTGGTTACACAGTAGTAAATAGTAATGTGCAAGTAAACAAGAGACCAAAACCACAAATGAACACATGTACATCGGGGTGAGTGAGGGGTGTTGGAATGGAGCTGAAGCCAACCAAGAAAGTCGCTGCTGGCCTGAAATCTTGAAGTTTTAAAAAAATTGTTTCCATAGTCCATAGTGGAAAGAGAGGCCCGTTGGCCAACTTCTGCCCTCCCGTTCCCTGTCCCCTCCCCCCACGCATGGCCGCTGCTCTCATGTTTGTATCTGGGCTCTTTCAAGATGAGTGTGGAAGTCCTGTAAACATGTGAACCCTGGAACTGGATGAATCCTGTCAGGAACACAGATATGAAGCAACAAGTCTAAGCTAACTGTTTGACAGTTAAATTCATTTTTACAAAAACTAACGTTTTAAAGGTTTATTTCATTTCATTTGTTTAACAGAAGGGGGGGAAACACACTCCAGGGGCTGGGGGAGTTGGGGACAGTGGGTGGTGGGTGGGAGAGGAGACAGACCCTGGGTAAGTTTATTACAACAGCAGCACCTGGAATGGATAGGCCTGCCTAGGAGAAAAACACAGGCACTGCCACGACACCACAGGAAAAGAGCTACTGCCTGAACGCTGAGCCGACGGTCCGAACTCCACAGAGAGGTGCTATAGATCCAGGTCATAATAGTCTTCCAGCTCGTCGTGAAACAAGTCCCACTCGTCCTCGGAGTCTGTCAGGTCGTCCTCGCCCCCTGCCGCCAACAGCATGAGAAGCATCTCGCCCAGCTCAAAGGTCACCACCTCGTCCTCGTCGTTCTCAAAGGGATCACCGCCCTCCCTATCCTCAATGAACTCCCAAAACCGGTTTCTCCGCTGGGTCTATAAAGGGGAACACAGTTATGAGTGGAGGTGACTAAACAGAAGTGCCAGACAGTATCACTCTCCTTAAAAAAAAAAATGCTACCATTCCAAGTTTCCATGTTTCTTATGCAACCAAACGCAGAGAGGAAATGGGAGCGGGCCAAAGGCATCGGGCGAGGGGCAGTTATCAGGGATCCTGATTCAGTGTCACTGATGGCCTCGGCTGATGCCTGTGCCAGTTCACACCAGTTCAAACCAAGGAGCTAGACTGGGATTGTAAAGGATTTTCTAGCTATCATGTGGACTGCTGAGTACAGCTCTCATGCAACTGACTCGGCACGAAACTGCAACCATTAATGTGCAAAGCAGCATACAGCTGAAGGAATGCTACTGGCCTAAACAACTGGTATTGTTTCAACTGGCCTAAACAACTAATCCAACTGGCGATCAGTCAAGCTGAAGACATCTTACTGGGCCATGCATTTGTGGCTCCCCAGGTCCTGACTTTGTCCCTGGTTTTGTTTTAGTTTCAAGAATGAAGCAAAACAGGAAATTTATTGAGCCTGCATAGGACCACTGAGCTGTGTTTGGCATGGCAGATCACAAATTGTGCAGGTCTCCGTTGCATATTTCTAACTCGCGAAGCTGAAAGAATTAGCTGTATTTCCAGCTCCAAAAAGGAAGGTGTGCTGTCTCCTTACATCATATAGTTACACTGAAGACTGCAGTAGAAAAGAACAAGAGTCCAGTAGCACCTTAAAGACTAATAAAATTTGTGGCAGGGGAGGAGCTTTTGTGAGTCATGAAAGCTCACATTCTGCCACAAATTTTGTTAGTCTGTAAGGTGCTAATGGACTCTTGCTCTTTGCTACGGCTACAGACAGACTAACACAGCTACCCATCTTGAAGACACCACAAAGTTACAGCAAGTTAACAATATGTTCTTTTCCTCCTACTATTGGGAAGGGAATTTATGCCATTTCCTTTGTGCCGTTTGCCCTCCACCATTTTATAAGCTGCTCACTGGGAAAATGAAATCCACAGACTATTTCGATAAGGTATGAGCTGAGAAGCACAGGGAATAGGAAGACATTTCACACAAAAAAAGTTTTCCCACTTATTTCACTGGCTGGAGGCAGCCGGAAAGGGAGGGGTGTAAACAGGACAAAATAATTGTACATCCAGAGCCAGGGCAGGAAGGATTGACCTCACTCTGGTTTGATTTTGGAACATCCTGCAGTCGAAGATTGTTAGCTAGGTGACATCATCATGCCATTTATGTAACCCCTGATTGGCTGGGATCACCGTAAGAAGCCCCTATCTAAAAAGAATGACGCAAAAGACAGACTGGGGAAAGAACCAACTGCGCACAAACAGCACACAGAAAAGATAAGCAGGGCAGTCCATGACACTTTTACCCATTCAAACCCACCCCATTAGTCCCCCAAAACGGAGCGCGTAAAATAAGGCACAGCCCTAATTTTAGCTGCCCATTGTCAAGAGCCTAGCTTAACACACACACATTCTACCTTCTCAAAAAAGGAATCAAAAGCTGTGGGACTTACTCTGTATCTACTTGAAGTTCCCACTTTCTGCCTCTGGGGTTCTTCTCGGCGGCCATCGGGATATGCGTGTTTGTAAAAACAGTTCCCTCCAAATGGGCAGCTCCCACGGCCTTCATCAAAATACCTGCATGGCTTGTTGCTGGAAAGGAAAATATCGCAACCCTTACTCACGGCATAGCCAACCAAAATTCAGCACTGCATTTGCTTTACAATCCAGGTGGGTTTTTTTCTTTGTTTGTTAGAAAACGAGGTATATCACTTGCTGATGAAGCCATTTTAAATCAGCTCACAGATGCACAATGGATTGCGTGGATGTGCATACGTCAAGAAGTGTGCGCGCATGGGTAGGTGCATGCAGAGGACAGATCTGCACTGGCCTGTACTTTTAAGGCTAGCTTTTGCGGTGACAAGGGAATAGCACACGAGGCTGTTTGGCACAAAGGAGAGAGTTGCGCGACCTGCATGCATCTCCCGGTAGTTAGGTAAAGATGCATTTCACACACACAGGAGGAGGGTAGGAAGGAGGTATGAGAGGGCTTTATGCAACACCTTGCTTTTCGGTCCACGTATGCCCTTAACGTCTGCAGTCAAACTTGGCCCAAGGCTGCAGGGCTCATACCTCATTGCTTCCTTGTATTTCTGAATAAGTTTCTGCTTCTCTTCCTTCTCCTCCATCCAGTACTCACTTGGAATGACAAAGTTAGATGTGATCCGACATTCTGGGCACGACCTGGGGAACGAACAGACTGCACTGCAAAATTCCACATGACCAGGGGCACTATTTCCAGCAACAGACACACCAGGGCATATGCCCACCATTCAAAGCAGTCTATCGGACCTCAGATCTTTGTACTGCGGTTTCCCCTCCCTTCCTTTCTATAATCTAAGCTTTCCCCCTTCCCCCCAATCCCCACCCATTTTCTCAGGTTCTCAATTCTGTAGCTTTTCCCATTCCTGAAGAGTATAGCGGAGAGGAAAAAAACATTTCACACAGACTCATTTTTCTTTAGATATAAATAAATTTATTTTTTTGTAACTTTGCTTTCTTGGATGTCCATATTGGTTTGGGTTTTCTCTTTTTCCTCCAAGCAGATTTAAAAGAGGGATGGGTCACTGGCTCAATTACGAACTAGAAGAGTGAAGGCTTAAGAAATACACATTTGGAATTGTTCTGTCCTCCATCTGAACCCAAATGATTCTGAGTACTAACCAACAGGACAGTATGTTGCTACCATTTAACAAAAAAAAAAAAGACTTAACATTCAAACTAAGTGGATCCTGCCGCCCAACAGAGAGTACCAAGGTCAGAATGCATATTTAAAAAAAACTGCCCCCCCAATTCTGAATGACAACATTACTATGTATTAAATGCAGTCTTGGGATGAAAGAGGGGCGATGTTGTGAGCTCACACAACATACTAACTTCTTCCCAAGAAACAAAGCACAACGGACATGGAGAAGTGCCTCACTTTATAATCTTGCTCTCAAATTGTTTAGCGCTCCTCCACTTCCGGATGCACTTCAGACAGTAAGTGTGATTGCAGTTGGAGAGGATCCCAAAGCGACGCTCACTGGGGTTGGCTTTCTCATACACCACCTCCATGCAGATCCCGCACACCATGTCTTTGCTACGCTGGACGGCAAATGAGAGCTCCATGTCCTTCTCGTGAGCTTCGATACAAGACTGCACCGGGAGAGAAAGAGAGACACAGAAAGAAAATAAGACGCTCAGCTCCCCCCCAAGAACAAACTTAAACTCGGAGGACTACATCAGCCTATTCCATAGACCTCCATGGCCTCACCCTTTTCTGCCACTCTTAAGAGCTCATAAGGCATTTCCTCTTCTTGGATATGCCACATTGTTAGTTCACCACTTGCAATTTTTTCAAGGTTTTATGCTGGATGTTGTCGTTTTAACTGCAGCGGTGTATTTTCATTGTTTTATGTTTTGCTGGTTTTCTACTTTGTTGATTTTAACATATTGGTGTTTTTTATTGTTGTAAGTTGCCTTGAGCCTCTCTGCATAAATGTGACCCACTAGATGAATAAATAAAAACACAATGGAACTAAGAGTTCTCAAAATTAGAAACAGCAGTCAGAGAACTGCTTGAACATTCCCCCTCCGGAAATTAAGATGAATTCAAAATAAGCAACTCCCTACACAGAGCGATAAAAAAACCCCTAAAGGTTGTACATAAGAACAGGTTTCTTTCCTTACAGAGAAGGGATACGAAGAGCACCTTTGTAAGGGAGGAGGGCCTTGGCTTAAAGCAGCTCAGAGCAGCTATGCACAGAAGCCTTCTGACCAACCACAAGGCATGGTTGATGAGGCAAGCTAGGGAGATGCCAACTGAA
Organism: Gekko gecko; assembly: GCA_029375565.1. Taxonomy (NCBI): domain Eukaryota; kingdom Metazoa; phylum Chordata; class Lepidosauria; order Squamata; family Gekkonidae; genus Gekko; species Gekko gecko. The sequence goes on along the minus strand of JAPDNY010000005.1, from coordinate 37,574,701 downwards.
ACCCAATATTATCAGCAACCTTTGTTTGGATTTTGTCCTAATTCTGTACAGGCAGAAATTTGGCACCAAGTGCCAACGCTTTTCTTGCTCAGAGGGCCCCAAGGCCTCCCCATCCTTGAAAATGTATAAACACTTCCCTGCTTCCAATCGAGTGTGGCCTGCAAAAGTTTCTCGCTCGAATTTCATACGCACGAAGGCAAGATGCACTTGCATCTTATCTTCCCATACACACAGCTAGCTGTGTTTCTCTTCAGCATACACGGAAATGGGGACTGGGAAAGGTTTCACCCTCAGTTTGCATATACTTTAAAGGGGAGGGTGGCTTTTTATACATGTACATGGCTCTTCTTAAGCTGAGAGGCAGCATGAGTGCTCTGGCATTTACCTCCAAGCTCCAACACAGCAAGAGACAAGGTGTTCTTATTGAAGAAATGTCTCAGGTACCTTGCGCATCTTTTCCAAACACCAGGCAGAGGCCTTTTCATGTTCTGTTTTCTATCCTGCCCTGAAGGACCCCCCCACACACACACACACACAAACCAGTGTTTCTTTCAAACTGATTTGTTCCAGGCTACTTTACTAGGTATTTCCAACTCACCTGTTCACCTCAACCTTCTAACAAAAACAGGAGTCCTGAGGCCCTTTAAAAACTAGTAATACTTTACTCTAGCATTAGCCGTCATGGACGACAGCCTGCTTCTTCAGATACCTCTGAGGAAGTGGACTCTAGTGTTCCCTCTAAGCTGAGTCAGTGTGAGCTAGCTCACAATTGTTTAGCCTCTGGCTCACAAATTTTTGTCTCAGCTCAGGAAGGATGGCTCCAGAGCAAACTAATTTATGCAGCAGCCAAATAACTTACTCACAACTTTGATGCCAGTCGCTCACAGAGCAGAACCTTTGCTCACAAGACTCCACAGCTTAGAGGGAGAATTGGTGGCCTCTAGTCCACAACAGCTTATGCTGAAATAAAATTGTTAGGCTTTAAGGTGTCATAGGCAATGCTCCCTCTAAGCTGTGGAGTCTTGTGAGCAAAAATTCTACTTTGTGAGCTACGGACATTAAAGGTTTGAGCGAGCAATCTGGCTACTGCATAAATTAGTTTGCTCTGGAGCCATCCTTCCTGAGCTGGAAGCTAAAAAACTGTACGCTAGCTCACACTAACTCAGCTTAGAGGGAACACAGGACTCCTGTTCCTTTTTGATACATCAGATTAACATGGCTGTTCCTCTGGAATTATCCTCTCACAAGTTCACCTCTCTATTACAAAAACAGAAAGTCAGTATCCCATTCATGAGTATAATAAAGGAACTGCTTCCTTCTGCCCTTTTTTGACTCCTTTTCTCCAGCACCAGAATCTGGAGCCAGAATCCTGCTGGTCAAGCTCATATGCATATCTGTTTTTTCAATGACAGGTCACGTCATGTAGTTGTTACCTTGCTATTTATTTTATATTATTTATTAAACCATTTATTTATTAAAACATTCATATCCTGTATTTCCTTTTGGTTCAAGGCAGCTTACAATAATAGTTGAAATATCCCCAGCTAAAACCAAAGATGAAATAACAAGAACTACCCCCCCCAACTTAAAAGATGCCTTCTATTAAAACCACAGTGCTACAGTGGGGGCATGCATTTCCAAGACATACTAATTTGCTATCAAATTTGAATTTAAATAGTATGGATAAGTCATAGAATCACAGAGTTGGAAGACCAACCCCCTGCACAATGCAGTAAATTCACAAATACCCCCCTCCCCCAGTGACCCCTGCTCCATGCCCAGAAGATGGTAAAAACCCTCCAAGTTCCCTGACCAAACTGGCTTGGAGAAGAATTGCTGCCTGACCCCAAAGTGGCGATCAGCATTTCCCTGGGTGCGTAAGAAAGAGCCACAAGAAATAAGCACTGAGACAACCCTTCCTGCCCTCCTTCTCATGATCTAACTAAGTTCCTTACTATTTAAATTCAAATTTGGTAGCAAATGTTACTTAAAAAAAATTCACTTGCTCTGTTCTCAGCCTTAGGCAGGCTATGAAGTATGAATCAAGTAGAGATCCCTCTATTGTTCTCACAGCACAAGGTCATGCTTGACAGAAAAGACTCCCCCGTGCTCTATAGAAAAGTCACCCAGGACCAGCATGATGCTGATGTGCAAGGAGAGGAGAATACATCCAATCCTACACTGACCTTCAGCCCTGCACAAAGCACCAGTTGGTTTTCTGTTTCCTAGTCCATCCGTCCCCCAGCCCCTAACCAGAAGAACTTTAGGGCATGCAACAGAGTTAAGCATCTCCTTCTCTCCCCCACCGCAACATGGTTCTTTGGTTTGATTTCCATCTTGGCTGAAGGATAAGAAAGGCAAAGCACGTTTTTTATCCTGCTGCCTAGTAATTCCAAGGAGCAGGTGTTTCCTTGTGGAGGTTTAATGAAACAGAAAGATAAAAGAAGATACAGAAAAATAAAGGGAAGACAGCACTGGTCGCCCTCACAGATGACCTCCTGAGGCACCTGGATTGAGGTGGATCAGCAGTGCTGTTGTTGTTGGACCTGTCGGCAGTGTTTAACATGGTTGGCCATCACCTCGCCGAATCTGGAATTCAGGGGCTTGCCTTGCAATGGCTTGCATCCTTTCTTCAGGGTTGGGAACAAAGGGTGGCACTAGGGGAACAGCTGTCCCAAAGGCACTGACTGACCTGTGGAGTGCCTAAAGGGGCAGTGCTTTCCCCAGTGCTGTTCAACATTTATATGCGCCCCCTTGCCCAGAGGCATGGGCTGGGATGTCACCAATATGTGGACGACACCCAGCTCTATCTGCTGTTGGGTGGCCAGTCTGACTTTACACCGGAAGATCTGACCCGGGAGTTAAAAGCTGTGTCTGGTTGGCTTAGACTGAGTCAACTGAAATTGAATCCAACGAAGATGGAGGTCCTGTGCCTGAGTCAGGCGACCTGAGGGTAGGGATCCCACTCCTGATCTTCAATGGGGCGCATTTGGTGCCAGCACCAGAGCTTAGGAGTTTGGGAGTGCTCCTGGATGCCTCCTTAACAATGGAGGCCCAGGTAGCAGCCACTGCCAAGTCAGCTTTTTATCGTCTTCGACTGGTCAGGCAGTTGGTTCCCTTCCTTGAACATAATGACTTGGCAACAGTGATCCATGCGATGGTCACCTCGAGATTGGACTACTGTAATGCTTTCTACCTGGAGCTGCCCTTGTCCCAAATCTGGAAGCTGCAGCTAGTGCAGAATGCTGTAGCCAGGCTGTTGATGGGTCTCTCTACGCGGAAACTTGAATACTGTTCCAGCACTTTAGGATAACTAATATTTAACTTGTTATGATGTTTTATGAATGATGTTAATTGTTTTTATATATCTATTTTATGTAAGCTGCCCTGAGCCTGCTTCAGTGGGGAGAGCGGGGTATAAATTGAATGAATGAATGAATGAATGAATGAATGAATGAGATAAAAGGAAGCCGAATCTCAAGTCATAGTAGGTTTCACAAGATTTCTGCATTATGTGCGGTTTCTAAACTGTATGCCAACAAGCTGTTTCTCTGGGCTAAGCCCAGCTACCTGCCCAAGTGCTCTGAACAAGGTCTTTAGAGTGGTACGCTTTGGCCGACAGTTTAACTGCTGCAGCAGATGCTATTTCAAAACCCCGTGAAGTCTGCAAAGCCTGCAAAGGCCCCAAAAGCTTCTGAGCAACTGAGCAGTCCAACAAGAGACACGGTGCTTATCCCACCTGCCTTACCTTTATGTGCAAAGAGCGCTGGGCGGCATCGGCAGGATGGAGGACCTGCAAGCCGCACATGTCACAGACGTCGCCATGGAGATACACGCAGTTTTCTCCGTAACGGCATTCTCCTACTGCGGCGTAAGGACACAGCTGTTTCTTCATCTCCAGGTTTGCTTGCTGCTTCTCATATTCTTCTTCAATTACCATTCCCTGCAAGGGGGCTTCAGTGCAGGACGGAGCAGCTGGGGAAGGCAGAATGAAGATGCAGAACCTGTTAATTCTTGAATGGCATTTCCCAGCAATGTAGTGATCTGTGCAGACAGATTTATGCAGCAAAAATAGCTGCAAAGGAATAAAGCCCTTCGTAATCTCCCCCTATCCCTTTGCTGGATAAAACCACCGCTATCCGGGAATTATTTCACGACGAACACAAATAAAATGTTTCCTTCAAATCTGTTTTAGTAAAAGCCGATTTAAACATTAAGGAAAACACCATGTGGAAAACACCAAAATCTTCCATACAGAAGATGTCCCATTTAAAAGGCTCTTACTCTATGTGCCAGCCCAAGTATGAACACCACACTGATGTAAAGATGCTGCATCAGTAAAAGGTAAAAAAAAATTAAAATGTTATCCCTGCCATTTGGAGTTCTCCCATGGGTAAGCACAGTGTGATAGTGATAAGCTGTATTAGGAGCTGGAAGGAACTCCACTCTGCTACGGAAGCTTGCTGGGACACCTTGGGTCACTCACTCTCAGCCTACCTCAGAGGGTTGTTGTAAGGATAAACTAGAGAACAGAACAATGAAAACTGCTTTGGGTCCCGGGGCGGCGAGAACAGTCGACAAAGGGAAGCTCTCCTGTGTGCCGGCTGGATCGACAGTTTTTTAGAAGCATTCAGGGGCTCCCGAACTCCACTGAGCTCCCTGAAGAGGAGCACAGTGCAGGGGGCTTGACTGGGACTCCCCGCAAGCGGCAGCAAGCAGGTGAGAGTCCTTTGATCGCCCCGAAGCAAGCGAGGGGGAGCAGCAAAAAGCTTCAACTGAATTGCTTATAAACATCATCTCCATGAGTAAAAGTACAAGCAACAACATCAGAGTCTCCCCATTGATTAAGCCCCCCTTTAACTCTATTGAAAACACAAAGGAGTAGGGGGGTGAAGAATTTCTTCCCTTCTCTCCCATTTCTTCCAGCAGCTAAGAAAAGATATGAAAGCATTCTTTAAAATGACTTGGGTAAAAGAAGAGAAGGTTGTGATCTGAGAACAAAACTGTCAATAAAAATACCATTTTTAAATACTCTGTAGTGGATTACAAAACTTTGGAAATATTCATCTCATTTGCTCCTCTGTTTGGAATTACACATAAATTATCTGGAATTACATGAACTACATAAAGACCCTTTACAGGATTATAAATAATTATGTTTTAATAAGTACCACAATTAAAAAGAAGAATTATCAATAAGAACTATTAGGAACTTAATTTGAATTTTTTATATGTTATATTCTCATAACATATTTTATCTTGGTTTGTTGAAATTATAAAAGTACATTCTGTTTTCTCTGTATTGTTAACAATTGATAAGAATGTTGGCCTTGGTTGAAACTGTCTCCGTCTTTAATATGACTATAATGGCTATTGTTTTACAAATATAGAAGTGGCACAATTGTATGGGGGTTTTTTACTGAAAGGCAACCTAAAAGATTCTCTGTATTTTAACTTGGGAATGCACTTGCTTTGACTGGGAACACAGACTGTGGCAAATAAAATGCAAGTCTGTGATCAGGCAAGCAAAAAGGGAATATGAGGAGCATATCGTAAAAAACATAAAGGCCAACAATAAAACTTTCTTCAAATACATTAGAAGTAGGAAGTCAGCCAGGGAGGCAGTGGGGCCCTTGGATGACCAGGGGTAAAAGGAGTAGTGAAGGATGATAGGGAAATGGCTGAGAAGCTGAATGCATTTTTTGCCTCTGTCTTCACTGTGGAAGAGGAGAAATGCTTGCCCACTCCAGAAGCACCGATTTCGGGAGGGGGTTTGAAAGACCTGAATCAGATTGCGGTGACAAGAGAGGAAGTCCTCCGACTGATGGACAATTTAAAAACTAATAAATCACCAGGCCCAGATGGCATACATCCGAGAGTTCTGAAAGAACTCAAATGTGAACTTGTGGATCTCCTGACAAAAATATGTAATCTTTCTTTAAAATCCGCCTCCATTCCTGAGGACTGGAAGGTAGCTAATGTCACTCCCATCTTTAAAAAGGGCTCCAGGGGAGATCCGGAAAATTACAGGCCAGTCAGTCTGACATCAATACTGGGTAAGTTGGTGGAAACTGTTATTAAGGAAAGAATTAGTAGGCACATTGATGAACAAAAACTATTCAGGCAGACTCAGCATGGGTTCTGTAAGGGAAGATCTTGTCTCACTAACCTGTTAGTGTTTTTTGAGGGAGTGAACAAACATGTGGACAAGGGGGACCCAACAGATATTATTTACCTTGACTTCCGGAAAGCTTTTGATACAGTTCCTCATCAAAGGCTCCCAAGTAAGCTCAATAGTCATGGGATAAAAGGACAAGTCCTCTTGTGGATCAAAAACTGGCTTATAAATAGAAAACAGAGAGTGAGTATAAATGGGAAACTTTCCCAGTGGAGGGTGGTAAGCAGTGGGGTACCACAGGGATCAGTACTCGGTCCCATGCTTTTTAACTTGTTTATTAATGATTTGGAATTGGGAGTAAGCAATGAAGTGGCTAAATTTGCAGATGACACGAAGTTGTTCAGGGTGGTGAAAACCAGGGAGGATTGTGAGGCACTCCAAAGGGATCTGTCGAGGATGGCTGAGTGGGCGTCAACGTGGCAAATGGGATTCAATGTGGCCATGTGCAAAGTGATGCACATTGGAGCCAAAAATCCTAAATATAAATACATGTTGATGGGGTCTGAACTGGCAGAGACGGACCAAGAGAGAGATCTTGGAGTCGTAGTAGATAACTCAATAAAAATGTCTAGACAGCGTGTCGCTGCAATAAAGAAGGCCAACGCTATGCTGGAGATTATTAGGAAGGAAATTGAAAACAAATCAGCCAGTATCATCATGCCCCTGTATAAATCATTGGTGCGACCTCATTTGGAATACTGTGTACAGTTCTGGTCGCCACATCTCAAAAAGGATATCATAGCATTAGAAAAAGTGCAGAAAAGGGCAACTAGAATGATAAAAGGGTTGGAAGACCTTCCCTATGAAGAAAGGTTAAAACGCTTGGGGCTCTTTAGCTTGGAGAAACTACGGCTGAGGGGTGATATGATCGAGGTTTATAAGATTATGAATGGGATTGAGCAGGTTGAGAAAGAAGTACTTTTCTCCCTTTCTCACATTACAAGAACTCGTGGGCACTCCATGAAATTGCTGAGCAGTCGAGTTAGAACAGATAAAAGGAAATACTTCTTCACCCAAAGAGTGATTAACACATGGAATTCACTGTCACAGGAGGTGGTGGCAGCTACAAGCATGGACAGTTTCAAGAGGGAATTAGATAAACATATGGAGCAGAAGTCCATCAGTGGCTATTAGCCACAGGGTACAGATGGGAACTCTCAGTCTGGGGCAGGTGATGCAGTCTATTCTTGGTGCTGGAGGGGACAGCAGTGGGAGGGCTTCTAGTGTCCTGGCCCCACTGCTGGACTTCCTGATGGCACGTGGTATATTTTGGCCGCTGTGTGCCAGAGTGTTGGACTAGATGGGCCATTGGCCTGATTCAACATTGGCTTCTCTTATGTTCTTATGTTCTTATGCTTTAATGTAACAATAACAAAACTTGCTGTGTAAAAAGAGGTAGTTGTGTGAAGGTAGAGGTTGTACTGACATAGAGTCGGAGAGATTCCCTGTTTTCAACACGATATTTTTGGAATGGCTGGTGTAGACAAAGATACATTGTTGCCTATAGACTTTAAACGATTATTACAAGAAGCAAAGATAACGGCAGTAACAACAGCTCTGGGGAAAACTATGAAGAATGTGCAACCTAAGCCTGATTTACCTTTACAGCAAAGCGCCAATCAGAAGGAAGAGCAAACTGACATGACACTTATTATTGTGGAATATATTGATACAGAAGATTTAGACGAAGTTTACAATCCAACTGATATGACTTACAAGCCATATTCAAAAACAGACAAACTGACTGAAGAATTGGATATGAGACCCCATGAAAGAATGACAAGAAATGGAATTATTGAACCAACAAATGAAACAGCTACTCAAAGAGATAAAAAAGAGGAATATATGGAACCTCAAATGACTTTAAAAATAGATTACAGATGGTTACCACCAGAAGATACTTGTTTCATCTATAAGGGGAAAAGGCACAAAACTAAGACTTTAAGGCTCAAGAGGAGAAATAAGAGAATGAAGAAGAGGATTAAAATTTATGGAAAAGTCCCAAAATTTTGTGGATACATAAACATCAATTTCTTTGGATAAGGGAGAAACACAGTTCACAGCTGTTTAAAACTATATAAATGAGTTGAAACATTAAAAAATATACTAAAAGAGTATAATTTTTTTTAACATATGTGAAAGATTATTGTAAGAATATTAGGTGAAATCTGAAAAACAAATTTTGAGGTAGTTAAATAGGTAATCTGATGAGGTAATGAAATCCCCTGTTATTTAGATACCCATGTAAATGCTTGTGTATGTATGAAATTACATGGTTTTTAGACTTTGAAATGAAATGAAGAATACAATAGAAAAGTATAGACATATAACCTTTCATAGATTATAAAAACTGATATTTAAAAGTTTGCAAAAGATTCTTCTAAGAACATAAGGTGGAACATGGAAAACAAATATGGCATGAAGTATTCAAGCATGTAAACTGATGATGCAATTGAACCCCCCCACATTTATGTATTTGTGTGTTATGTACTTGTGTGTTTGGTCGTTGTGATGTTTGTCTTTATGAAAAATAAAAATCTTTGAGAGAGCTCAGAGGTAAAAAAGAAGAAGAAAACTGCTTTGGGTCCCCACTGGGGAGAAAGGCAGGACATCAATGAAATAAATGAACAAACGCTGATGACTTCCACACGGGTAAGACAACCCTTGAATCGGCAAGATCTTCGTGTTTTCCTGATACTAGAGGATCATCTTGTGAAGTTTATTCTAGGCATTTTAGCCACTCCTTCCTAAAAACACAGACCTATTGCTCTAGATCAGCCTAATGAAATCCAGATAGACCCAAGACAGATCTCAGCACAGAGAACCAATGATGACAGAAAAACAGATAGTAAGGGATTACTGGTAAAACTAGGTAGAATAAACCTCTTTAAATGAGGGCACACTCAAAAGGAGATGGATGATAGAGTGCTACACTTGATTACAGGGGAAGGGTGGGAATATATATATATATAAATCTATTAGAGCATTTACTTTAGCACTGAATTAGAGAGGAAGACCTTACAGAAATGGTACCCAATGCAAAAATTACTAAGCTTTATTGACACTTCCCCATTTTGAAAGCTGTAAGTCCAATATGGTAAGACTAATACCCTTTGGGAAGAGATTCAATCCGGAATGACATTTATAACCAGATGAAAGTTAAAACTAGATCTTTCCCCCAAATTGTTATTTTGTTGTTGCTGTTTGAAGAACTTTAAAATGCAGTATAAAAGCCCTTACTGAAAACTTGCTAGCTGCTGCAAAGATTACCGTAATGGCACACTGCACAACTGCTAGCCTTGTGTCAGTTACAGAACCTTTAAGGAAATACTCATAGCAGAGACAGGTAAACTAATGAAGCTGCTCCATCTTCTGGATGGAACTGTAGGTTATGCTGACCTGTTGACGAGACAGATCCCATTTATTACAGACTAGAATAGATTTCTGCAGCCAGTGTTTTGACTGGAAAATGCCAAACACCCTTCATCAGCCCAATCATATGCATGTTTACTTAAATTAAGCCCCAGTAAGTTCAACTGAATTTATTTTCAAGTAATTATGTGAAGGAACGCAAACAGCAGTTCTTACCTTCACTTCTCTCTCAGACAGATAGGAGGAAGATAACTTGTCACTATGGCTTCCTTAGGCCACAGGCATCCCGTTCGTGTTTGCAGCAGCAGCAGCCAGTCTGAGATAAGGTGCTGCCCGGTCAAATGCACACACCCCTCCCTTTACAAAGATGCTGCAAAGGACCAGAGGGATGGCTGGGCATGCACACAGAGGAAGCACCTGCTCCTTCTCCCTCCTGAACAATGTGCATAAAAGGCAAAGAGAATAACCTCCATACAATGACATGCAGATCAGCCACTGAACAAAATAGGTCTTGCTTCTGAGTAAACATGCATAGGATCAGGCTTCAATCAAGTGTCCATTTCTCCTGCCAGCTGTTTCTAGCTCTCCAGCCTGATGCACTGAATATTTTCAGCAAGGCACCAGTGCCAACAGCACATTTCAACAGAGGCCTGTACCTAGAGCCAGAAGGCAACATCAGGGGAAGGCCTCTATGCCCTGTTGTTGGCCGTCCAGATTGGTCACTGTGTGAGACAGAATGCTGGACTAGGTGGACTAGGATGCTGGACTATAGTGGACTCATCTAGCAGGGCTCTTCTTATGTCCTTTTGAGTGTATATACATATTTGTCACGATTTATAAAGCCAATTTTTTAAAATTAAAAAATCCTTCCATTCTTGGTGCCTGTTTTGTGACTGCGAAACAGGAGAGACCACAAGGACCTGATGGACATTTCATTACATGGCTGGCGGATTGCATTTGCCTTTGTGGGTCACCAGATGAATTGCCAGCGCACCAGAACAATGAATCAAGTTTCTGAACTGACAAGCTCTTTCCCAGAAGACATGCACCCAACCGTCCTCAGCCCGTGAACTGCCAGTGCCGGCACCTGGCATTCCTCTCTATCGCAGCTGGGCAACTTACCACGGCCACAGTACGGCTGCCCGGGAACAAACTCCACAGCGTTCACCCAGTCTTCCACACCTGCTCCTGCCGCTACCAGGTCTTTGTCTTCGACTTCGGTCTCACCAGTGCTTGCTTCAAGTGTTCCAGGGGGTGGGGTCACATCTATGGAAGCTGAAGGGTAAGTTTTCGCAGCTGGACTCACAGTAGTCACTTCTTCCCTTTTCAATGGCTTGGTATGTTCATATCTGAAGGGGAGCAAAGTGGAATTTTATTTCTTCTAACCAATGCGAAACAAAGAAATGTACTATGTTGTGCTGAGTGTGCGAAAGTTCAGTTATAGAGATCCACTGGTGACAGATATACTGTATTTTTTGTCTATTACTTACACTGGATGAAAAAGGGGGGAAGAGGGATCCAGTAATATTCTTAAGCACCCTGGAAGACTGAGCTTATTTGAGCAAGGCAAACTCTTGCCAGGTTACAGAATCTACAACGTTTACCTGGCAAATGCATGGCTATCTGTCCTAACAAGTATTTTGTCCCTCTTGTACCATCATCATATCCTGAACACCCCCTAAAGAATACAGACCACTAGTTCCCTTCCTTTTCTCCACACTTAATCTCCTTTATTTTACACAACATACTGATATTTATAATTCAAACTTGCCTGTCGAGTATTTTATTTATTTCTCTATGGACGTAGCCTGTTCTACCCCGAAGGACCTGGGTGGGGTGTGGTAACATGGGTTTACTGCATTTTTCCCTGTACAACACGCTTGTACAGTAGGTTAGTCTGGGACACAGTGACTTGCCCAAGGCCACCCAGTCAGTGTCATGAGCAAGCAGGGCTTTGATCCTTGATCTCCCTGGTCTAAGTCCAACATTCCACCTACATGGATTCTCAGACGACTCACTAAAACACATCCACCCAATAAGAGACATTCAGTCCAAGCTGGCAAAGACAAAATTAAACAGGAGTGTAGTGGTACCTTGAAGAGCAACAAAATTAACTCAAACATAATCTTTAAATGGGAATATCTTTGTTAGTCTTAAAGTACCATTGGACTCCTGTTTAATTTTGCTGTAATACTCTAACATGGTTACTCACCTGGTACACATAGTGGTGGCCACATTAGTCCAGAAAGAGAATAAAACTGGTACTGGGGTCAAGTTTTTTTAGTTTATAGTGTGGAGGCTTTTAAGCCACACCGACCATCACGTAGAACAGGGAAGATATCTAGTGCTGACAGCAAAGTGGTTTGTTATGAGACTGTTTTTCCCAGTCACTTTAGAACATGGCATATTATGCATACATCACCACTGCATTGTGCAAGTTACTGCACACATACATCCCCAATGCATTATGCAGATTACTGCAGTGTACTGTGGCAACAGGATTTCTGTTCATACCCATTCTCTTTGTACTGAAGAATTTGAAATTCCTTTAAGACATTATACAGGTTCATTTTCAGGACAAGTCCCAGAGAGTGTGGCTACATTGGCGGACTAGCACATCTACAAGTTGTTTTTTGTCCACAACCATGTTCTATACAAAATCCTGCAGGAGCCTAAACACTATTGTTCACAACTTTTTATAAGGACCATTCCCTAGATGAGAATCACTTGTTAAGCATTACCCATTTTTTTTCTTATTCAAGAATAAAAGCAGTTTCAGCTTATCTAGTTAAAGCCAATGCATCTTAGGGGCTCCACAACTATGAAGCAACTAAGGGTGTTGCTCCTATCCACTTAACCAGGCAATACACAGCACTGCTAACATTTCTTCTGTACTTCAAGGGATACAAACAGTTAGGGGAATCTACGTGGCTTCCATATTGGAATAACAATCCCAGATGAGTAGGTATGTTAACCTGCACCAGCAAAATAAAACATGAACCCAGTGGTGAGCTCTGACTCATGAAAAGTAGAAGGACTTTTATTAGTCTTGGACTGATACAATCTCAGCTGGGTTTGCAAAGACTACATTAGTATTAGTGCATATTTCAGAGAAACTATTCCCCTTTCCCCCACCCATCAATTCCATCTGTGGGTTTAAGGGTGTGGCAAGATGAAGCCATGTCGAGTAGGCTAGTATTCATCATGATGCCAGAAAAAGCACCTTGAGGAAGACTGCCTCTCCTCTTGGACCCCCAGGGAAGTCATCTTTCATAAACTAGACCTTCCATGTTTCAATTATTCTTTCACAGTAATTTTAGTTTCCTTCTTTGTCCTAGAGCAGAAAGTTTTTCATAGTGACACACAGCTAAGTTTCTAGTTTTCACGGTTATACATGCAAGTCTAAATAATTACAGGACGGGCTAATATTAATTTTATCCAGCATTTTTTGGCTGCAAAAAGCTTTACAGTTTCATTCTCAGTTTTATGCCATCTCTGAAAACCGGAGATATTCAGTGAGATATGCCTAGTGTTATTAGCACTTTACTGAGTTGTATAGTTTAACGATTTTAGAATTGTTTTAATTCAAATTGGTTACGTTTTATTGTAAATTATGTATTGATTTTATGAAAGCCACCCTGAGCCAGCTTTAGCTGGCAGGGCGGGGTAAAAATCCAATAAATAAATAAATAAATAGTGTTAGCAACCTCTTCCCAAGAACCACGACAGCTTTTAGCAGATGTTAATGCTACTGTGGTGCAAGAAGGACCGAGACAGCACATCATGAACACAGTTACTCTTAATCAAGCAACAGTGTAAATTCCTGTAACGGAAAATGGTCTCAGGATAGGGCACCTATTATCACATCTCACTTGTAGCAGGACTCCATGGTTTACTTCTCCGGAATAGACGTGGTGGTGCTGTGATTGGTCATGAATATGGGAAATTAACTCCTTTCTCAGAGCTAAACACTACAGTAGCGTTTCTGTACCTGCAACGATCTCCATAAGCACAGCATCCTCGCTGAAAATACCTGCACACCATAGCGGACTGACTAGTGTAGAGGTCATGGGAGTAACGGCAGTTGTCTCCTTCCTTGCAAACACCATGCATGAAATACCTGAAAGACAAAGCAGTTCAAAGATAGGTCAAGCAGAAAGATGGAAGTGCTATAGGGCATTTGAAAGATTCCATTATGGGTAACGCAAACAAATAAGCCAAGAGGGTTGCCAATTAATCAAGAGTGCCAGATACCCAAGCTCTGCCCTACCCCTTACTGAGAGGAATCCAAATCAACCAAACCCCATCTCACTGGAAATGCCATTGCAACAGCCCCCATGCCTGGTGGGACCCGTCCTGTTCCCCCTAAGCCACAGAGAGATTCTATGCAGCAGGCAGACAAGCTGCCCAAGAGCCTCCTGCAAATCTAGCTCCTGACAAGACAAGGCAAGGTTAGGGATGAGGAGGCACCCCATGATTAGGTCAGCTCATAACCCCTGCTGTCAGAAGTCTGGCAATGGCAAGAGGCATCAAGCTGGCGAGCAGGAGAGATGGGCATGCATGCCCTCAAAGATGCAGTGGTACGGTGGCTGAAGAGGAAGAGCATGTCCTCTGGGCAATGCTGGTTAGCTGAGTGTTCTGTATAATGACATCCCAGATAACGAAGCTTTTACTGTACTAGAATCAATGAGAAACCTCTTTGCTATGGACACTTTGTCAAAAATACAGATAACGTTCACTGGGATGAAGACCTATGGAAACAACTGGCTCAAGACCTATGGAAACAACTTTTCCTCTCCATTCCAAACTCAACGGTTAGTACTCAGATCACCAGCTGTCTCAAGCAAGGGAACACATGCTGTGAGCCACCATCTAATCAGTGCTTTTTGCTTACCAGGTTGGAAGGTGTCTGAAACAAGGGTCTGGATTATATCAGGAAAGGGACAGAGATAGAAAGCTGCCTTCATACTTGTAGAGAGGAGAGCACCCATTAATCAACACTGACCCTGTGGGATCACAGAGCTCAATAGGGTGCTTGAAACTTAAACAGCTCCCTCTAGTGAAATGCTGAGATCAGAGACGTGGCTCTCAGCACCACTGAACTACAGAAAAAATGTTGACATTGCTAAGACAAGCAAGTGAAGCGGCTGCGGAGGAGATAGACTTCAGACCCAAGCTTCCTAGGATTTCAGTGTTATGGAAACAGATCAACATGAGAAGCCTGCAGGCATAGACACAAAAAGCCAAAATACTGTGGCAGTTGAGAGGGCTGCCTAGGATCTGGGAGAGGAGGGTTCAAATCCCCATTTATTAGCAAGTATGTCTATATAGTTCATAGGGCTTTTAAGCAGGACAAAATTCTATATATAAAATACACAACTTAGAACAATATAACACCAAGAGCTGAGCTAAACAACTGACAGCAAAATCATTGACCAAATCAGATGGTGGCTAGGAACTCAAATCAAGACAAAATAAAATAGAACAGAACAAACAGAAAGAATTAAATTCCAGAATGGTAATCAACCTATATTTTAAGCATTTCCAAGTCAGAAACATATTTGGCAATTGCCAGTGTATTTAATTTATATTAATGTATATGCAGAGTACATCATGCAAAAATGCTGGCCTGGATGATTCAGAAGCTAGAATTAAGATTGCTAGGGAAAACATCAACAACCTCAGATATGCAGACAATACTACTCTAATGGCAGAAAGTGAAGAGGATCTAGAGCCTCTTGCTAAGAGTAAAAGAGGAGAGAACAAAGGTTGGCTTGAAACTCAACATCAAAAAAACAAAAATCATGGCATCCAGCCCCATCACTCCTTGGCAAATAGAAGAAGTCGTGGAAGCAGTGACAGACTTCATGTTCCTGAGATCCAAGATAACTGCAGATGGTGACTGTAGCCATGAAATTAAAAAACGCCTGCTCCTGGGAGGAAAGTGATGGCAAATCTAGACAGCATAATAAAAAATAGAGACATCACCCTGCCAACAAAAGTCCGTATGGTCAAAGCAATGGTATTCCCAGTAGTAATGTATGGCTTGCGAGAGTTGGACTATAAAGAAGGCCAAGTGCCGAAGAATAGATACTTCTGAATTATGGTGCTGGAGAAGACTCTTGAGAGTCTCCTGGACTGCAAGGAGATCAAATCAGTCAATCCTAAAAGAAATCAACCCTGACTGTTCCCTGGAAGGCCAGATACTGAAGCTGAGCTCAAATATTTTGGCCACCAAATGAGAAGGGAGCACTCACTGGAGAAGACCCTGATGCTGGGAAAGATTGAAGGTCAAAGAAGGGGACAGCAAAGGATGAGATGGTTAGACAGTGTCATCGAGGCAATGAACATGAAATTAAGCAAACTCCGGAGCACGACGGAAGACAGGAGGGCCTGGCGTGATGTGGTTCATGGGGTCATGAAGAGTCGGACTCGACTATGCGACTGAACAACAACAAAGTGTAGTATCTCTGTCACTGCCAGAGAGAAAGTTAAGGAGACAGTAATCACTTGGAGGCCCTTGGAAAAAGGACACTAAAAGGTGTGGGAGGAAAACAAGGATGCCCTCAACTCCATACAAAGTCTTCAGGAAATAAGAAAATGTTCTGGAGTTTCAAGCATCTGGAAACCACATGGACAAAAATTCAGATCACGTGGAATGTTTGGAAAGTCTTACCCAAAGTTCTGTAATTAGTAATGCATTAAATCTAGCCAGAAAAAAGTAACAATGATAAACTGTGAAGTAAAAATATCCATGGCAGACAAATGGGCCCAAAGATAAAAGGCCCAAAGGAAAACATGAGCAGATGTGCTTAGCATCAGGTATGATGACGTCTGACCAATCTTGCAACTCAAGGCTGTTCCTCGACGCAGCAAAAGCTCTGCTGAATCCCAGGGCGAGTAACGGAGGGGCAGAGAATCCCAAAGCCGTTATTTCTGCAAATACTTAGTGGCTCCAGTTGCTCACAAAGGGGTCACATTTAAGGCATTCAAGTAAAAGAGAGCTCGAAAGAAGTAAATTTAAGTTCATTTTATAGCAGCAATCCCAGCCAAGGTAGTTAATGATTTTATGTTGGCTTGGAATCAAAGAGTTGAAGAGGACAACACAAGAAGGTACACCCAAAATTGCATGCGGGAATGACATCTGAATGATTTCCATCTTAGGGCTATGAGCGTATGACCACATAAGGGCTCCCTGTATAGTAGCTAAGACAAAATCTTGGTCTGAAAACACCTGGAGCACCTGGGGAATAGACTGCCCCCCCCGGTCTCCTAAGAACTCTGGACAGCAGTGAACATGGTGTTGAGAGAGAAGGCAACTTCTGAGTAAAATTCCAGTTAAAGAGTTTTTTTCTTTGCTCCGTACAGCCAACAACAGGTGTCAGCCACCACTCCCCCACACACAGATTGTTACTCCACCAAGGTCATTTCAGCAGGCCTACAAATTAGCTCACTAGTTTCAGCTGGAAGAAGTGGGGGGGGGCGCGCGCGCAAGAATGTGTTCATCTTCCTTGAAGACAGCATGATGACTGGCTGAAGGAGGTCAGCAGGTGCATGGCCCATGTCTGTTATAAAATGCAGCCTATTCTACCAGGCCACACCCCATCTCATCTCATCCTATTTCCCTTCTCCACCCCTAGTACCAAAAGAAGACTTGGCTTTTCCTACCCCGCTTTTCTCTATCTTAAGAAGTCTCAAAGAGGCTTACAATTGCCTACCCTTCCTTTACCCACAACGGGCACCTTATGAGGCAGGTAGAGTGGAGAGAGTTCTGAGGGAACTGTGACTGGCCCAAGATCATCCAGCAGGCTTCATGTGGAAGAGTAGGGAATCAAAATTGGTTCTCCAAATTAGAGTTCGTCGCTCTTAACCACTATACCATCCCAGCTTTTACTATATGCTACATCAATAATGGATTTTGCTGCTTGTTTGGGACCGAATCTGCTAGATCTTTAAGAAATTAAGGCCTGTGCTGCAGAACCCTTACTCACTAAGTGCATTTAAGAAAGCTAGTTTTATTATTTCCTGTGTGCCTGAACTATGCAATGGAACTATATTGCTTTCAAAACCTTTTTATTTTCTTTCCAATAAAGTTTTATTTTGCTTTATGGTGCATTGCTGTGAGTCTCCTGGTTCAAACCCAAGTGAAACTTGGTTACATTATCACAGACAGCCACACTCCAGGGTCTCCGGTTGCAGATGGAGGGGCAACTCTCTCAGACCAAGGCAGGTCAGCCTTGAGGCATGGTTCTAAATGCCAGTCGTAGAATATCACAGAGATTCCAGGAGAGAGAAGAATGAAGCAGAAAGCCCTGGCAACTAATGTACAAACTTGTTCAAGATAGAGGCTATCTAAAGGCCAAGATTGTAGCTGCTGATGCTGACTTAACGAAAACCATAATTTTTGATAGTTAATTTGCAGTCATTCTGAGGTAAAATAAGAAATCCCCACAATGCAATGATTTGCCTGACTGGTCTTGAGCAAGTCAGTCGCGTGGCCCACACCTTACAAGGCCATTGTGAGGACAGAACAGGTGAGGGAGAACCATATATGCCATGAGTCTCCTGGAAGAAGAAAGGGAGGAAATGTACTGGACAGAAAGAATGCCTGATCCATAAGGAGCACACACTGAGGACCAAGAAACTGAGGACCAAGCCAGAAATAAGCACCATGAATGGTACTTCCACTCCCCACCACTTAACTACTAGGCATGCATAGTCCTGTTCAGACTGGGACCACGGCACATGGGAAAGGAGGATTAAAGCCTCCATGCCATTTTCCTGACATCAGTCGTGGAGCTACTATTTGCCTTCTTGGGAAAACACACAAGTATCAACATGGACATCTGTATGTTCACCCCAGAGTGGAAAACAGTGACTATGAGGCTGTTTCAGGTAAGGAAAATCACACAAATGGAAAGGAAGGCTTTAAGACCCCCTAAATCCCCCCCTGCAAAACCATGGTCCTGATCTCCATTCATTGAATTCCCAGTGCTCAGCATGGCCCCCATGTGACATCAATTACAGCAACACACTAAACAAATCACAATATAAGATGCCATTCCAAAGGACACACATTTACACCTTGGGCAGAAAGCCATTGTCTTTCTGCTTAAAGTTAACTCTCTTTCCTGCTAGGAACAGGAGCGTGTGTGTGTGTTTCTATGCAACAGGCAACCATGCCAAGAAACGCATGTCACACAGAATTGGGTGCATGCATTCATCATGTTGCAGCATTAACTGAAGAGTTACATCTCTGAAAACTGACATTCAGAGCCATTTCTCTTTCAGTCATGCTATGCTTCAAATATAATAAGTATGACAAAATGATATTAACCCAAGTCCACATAATGTAGATACCACTTAAATCTCTGAAATGTATTTGTAACTGTATCCCAAGCGCTGAAATATTTAAAGATTCAAGATTAAGCAGTATGGTGAGAGGCTTTGCGGATGTCCCTGACTGCTGAAATTTAGTTCTTTGGGGCCTTCCTTTCAGCACAGATATTACTCCAAAAGAGCAATGTAACAAAATGGCACTAAATATGATGTTGTAGGAAAAAGCACAAAGACACATTCATGTCTAAAAACTGGATATCCTTGCAATGTCCCCTTTTTGACTAGTAAGCCTTTTATGTTTCTCTACAGATTCCTCCTTGAAACAATACACACATTTATTTCCATGTTTCTCTATTGCCAAGGAGTGGATTGGATCCCATGGAGGATTTCTATGGATGGAAGAGAGAGGTGTGATTTTTGCTGATTTTTGCAACAGAAATCTTGTTCTTGGGGTTTTCCCCAGGAACAGAATTTCAGGAAGCATGAAGGGGGGGGGGGCAATGAAGTTGTGGCTTGTGGAAAGGAAAACGGGGGATCCAACACGCTATGTTTACATTACAGCCCTTACCATAGAAACAAACTGTTGGGCTCCCAGGACAGTGGAAAACACAAACACCAAAATGATAATTCTACATTAACTACTATTTGAGTTAGTTCCAGAGGGTAGCTATGTTGGTCTACAGTAGAACAGCTATAATCAAGTCCAGTAGCACCTTCCAGACCAACAAGATTTTGGGGTATAAGATTTTGAGAGTCAAAGCTCTGACAAAGGGAACTTTGGGCTCTCCAGAACTTATACCCCAATAATCTTCTTGGTCTCTAAGATGCTACTGAACTTGACTCTAGCTGTTCTACTGATTTAATAGAGCTGAAGTTCCCCATGAAATAGCTAAATACCCCAGGGAGACATCAATGGTCAACAGTCCATGGCAACAGTTCTAAAAAAGAAAAAAATATATTATTCTGGCTTCTCCTTTTTACGTATGATGCAGCGTATCTACAAGTTTCAGAAGTGTCTATATCACAATACATGGAAATAACACCTACACAAACATAAAAAGGATAAACAGCTAAGAGCAGAATAATTAACACATCAATAAAAGCAAAAACAATTATTCTGTGAGCAAACAGGATGTGCAATTCCACCTTAATTTAAAAAAATCAGATATCCCTTCCACCATTGATTAAACAACAACAGATTGTTATCATAAATTAATATCTGTGTAGTATAAAGAGGCTCTGTTTATAAACTGATTATATCTTAGCAACAAAGCATTTTACCTTGGCTACAATCTGAACACTTACTCAGAACTAAGTTCCAATAAAATGAAACAGGATTTATTGATACAGGTAAGTGTCTTTCAGGTAAGGCTGCAGATTCTAAATGCTTCATTTGATAGATTTGATCTCAATTTGTAACCCCAGAGAAAAAAATTCTGGACTGAAGGGTTCTTTATTTTAATGGACAAAACAACGAGGGGACCAATCTCTATTAGCAGATTAAGTAAATACTCGAATCCCACACATGCAGAGTTGTTCTCGATAAAGTTTACTGCAACAACAGGATTTTCAAAAAGCATTCACTAATTTAACTCTAGCCATCTAGTACGCCCTGAACAGAAGACAGAATGCATTACATATCCCCCAGAGCTCAAACAGACTAAACACACCCTGAACTGGAGCCAGATTAAATTTTCTGATTGCAGAGTGGAACCTTCCTACCTCCCTGCCTTCCATTGCAGCCCTTGATCTCCAAAAATACGAATCCTAGGAAGAGGAAGAAGAAGAGGAAGAGGAGGAGAAGGAAGAGGAGGAGGAAGAGGAAGAAGAGGAAGAGTAAGAAGAGGAGGAAGAAGAAGAGGAGGAAGAAGAAGAGGAAGAAGAGGAGGAGATTGGATTTATACTTCGCCCTTCACTTGGAGTCTCAGAGAAGCTTACAAACTCCTTTCCCTTCCCCTCCCCACAACAGACACCCTGCGAGGCAGTTGGGGCTGAGAGAATAACACAAACTGCTCTTTCAGGAACAGCTGTGCCAGAGCTTGTGACTGACCCAAGGTCACATCAGCAGGTGCAAGTGGAGGAGTAGGGAATCAAACCCGGTTCTCCCAGATTAGAGTTCGCACACCTAACCACTACAGCAAACTGGCTCTCTCTGAGGAATGACATGGGGAATGGTCTGAAGTGGGAAGGGAGAAATCTGTAGAAATTGTCAGTTTAGTCTGGATCCAACCCCATGTCAGTATTTGCATTAATAAAACTGCTCACAAGCTGTCAGCCCTCCAGTATCAGCAACTTACCTAGATATTAAAGCATACGCTGGAATAAAAGCAAAAAAAGTTTATAGTATCTCCAAACCTTGTAGTAATTCCATGTAAAATGGGCTTGGCACCAGTGATGTGTGCTTTCTGGGGAAATTTGTATTGGATTATCTTTACACATAGGGCATGGAAAATTTTCCATGAAAAAATAGCTCCGGAAAATTTTCCATTTTGGAAAGTTTTCCGACCCGCATCACTACCTGGCACCCTTTCTAATGTGCCAGGAAGAATGAACAACACAAACAGGTCAATGACATGATAGTCAAATATACACCTGGGCGGCCACTCTACCCTGCTGATCAAGATCTACTTAACATCAACAAAGTGTAGGCAGTCAGCTTCTGCCCATGTTGGAACTTTTCCAGCAGTGGCTCCTACTCTGTGAAATAGCCTTTCTGAACATTTTATGAAGAGCCCCCCCCATGTTGTCATAATTTCAGATGCAATGCTAGGCTGAGTTATTCAAAATGCATGCACAATACATGAAGCTCCCTTATACCCATTCAGACCACTGGTCTATCAAGGTTGGCATTGTATTCTCTGACTGGCAGGGACTCTCTAGAGTCACATGTGGAGAACACGTCAATGGTGAGTGATATTTGGATGTCCTGATGCTGGGTTTTAATTATTATTCTGTGTGAGTTTTAAATGTTACCCGTCTTGAGTTCTTTTGTAGGAGAAAGGTAGGCCAGAATGCCTTAAATAAATACTATTTATTTATTTCTACCCCATCCTCCCCGCCTTGACAGGCTCAGGGCAGCTTACATGGAATTTTACACAACTAAAACAAATATAGGTAAAATCATAAATACTATAAATATAAAAACATCACAAAGTGGTAGTGCTAGATGGTTCATATATGATGGTGGGCATAGGCAGCATTCAACAAAACAAACAATCAGCTACCGTTGTAGTCTGGGTTATTCAGGCTGTTAAATTATGTTAATATTGATGTTAATGTTGATGTTAGCAGTGGGGCCAGGGCCTCAGTTTGTATGATGCACCTCCCTAGTTGAAGGCCTGGTAGGATGAAGTGCCTCTTTTGTACAATGCTATTTGACCTATGCAAAGTTAATTCCAGTGGTGTCCGTACCAAATTCTTATTGTATTCAATACAGATGGCTAAAGCCAGGTGCCAGTTGGAGACATTCCAATTCAGCAATAACCTGGGCAAACCCATAATACAGACCAGCCAGAACATTTCGAGTCAGGAAAATCTCCAGTCTAAGGCTGCATACCATCATTAAGCCATATCTAAGCATATTTGCTTAGCCCACTTTGTTCACTTTTCTAAACCTGCAATTTAAAATTAATCTATAATGTACATTCCCAAAGGAATTGTTTCTAAAACAAGATCTGAAGAGTCATATAAATTAGATTCTGCTGCCCCCACATCTCTTAACTAGTTGATACTGTTTTAGTTATCCTAGCAATCACTTATCGTTTCACTCTTTGGGATAAGAAGAACAGTGCAAAAACATCCCTTTCCACAAAGGAATGACTCCATAGCTGTCTAGATTTGTACCCTGTTTGCTCTGGGTTTCTGCTTTGGGTTTCTGCTTAGGACTCATGTGTTGTGACTTCACAGCTATTATCTGTACTTTATTTATTCTTGGTAAGCACTCCAGTTCAGACTATTCATGGGTTACAAGCCTCCGGCAACCATTAGAGAAAGATCTGTGAGGATTCAACAGGTGAAGAGAAGGCCACTCCATTGTTTAATAGCTATTGACCTGGTAGGATGCAGACATTAAAATAAATTTGTTTTGCCCTACATTTTGGTATTTCCACAATGGAAACAGCCAGGGCCAATGAAGTGGACAGGCACAGGCCTGGAAGCATATACTTCTAGGATGCAACTTCAAACTATATCTGCAGATCAGAGACCATCAAAAACCTCCCATATTTGTGCTTACAGGTAAACCTGGATGTGAGAAGCATCAGAGCATTCAATCCGGTATTTATCAGCTAGGCAAAACCTGATTGTCATTTAAGTCCATCAGCAGGTTAGAACTCTCACTAGAAAGAGGCCAGTATAATGTGTTCTGGACCTCAATATTCCTGCTTAGAGTAAATCCAATCCACAACCTCTTTACCTAGAAATTTTACAGCAAGCCTTTATCATGAAAGGGACTGATGTCCCCTCATTTAGTACTGCCATTTTTTAAATTTTTATTTTATTGTACTTCTACCTCACCCTCCCTGCAAATGGGCTCAGGGCGGCTCAGTCAGAGGCACCATGTGCCCAAACATATAAGAACATAAAAAACAAGATAAAACAATCATGTTACAATTAAAGTGCTCAGAATAATATTATTATTTTTCATTAAAACTAACTATATATTTTTATTCTCCTTCACCAAGACAGACCAATTATACCTCCTTCAGCTTTGAACAGAAAAGTAACATAAAATGCATATCATTTAGTTTTACTGATAGTTTACAAACAGTTGCCTTGTTGTTCAACTCTCAAAATTTGATGAAAGCTCCAATGAACTGGAAATTATTTTCTAGCTGCTAACAACACTGAAAACATAGGTGTTTATTCTTCTGTGTATCCCTTTATCTTAGATTAACTGATAAATTTGCAGCATACATGACTTCTTACAGAAAGTCTATGTTCTGCAATACAGAATAATACAATAAGAGGGACCCGCGATATTCGCGGGGAAGGCTCCGGTGATGTCCTCCCACCCCCCAGCTCTGGCGATCACCCCCCCAGACCCAGCAGCGGTACCCAAGCAACTTCGAGCCATCGGGCCCGCCGATCTTGTCTCTCCCCCCAGCAATCTCCTCTGCCACTGCCGATCTCCTCCTCCCCCACCCAGCTCCAGCAATGTCCCCTTCCTCCACCACCACTGATCTCCTCCTCCCCCCACCCCCCGGCTCCGGAGGCGAGGCCCGAGTGGCTTCCAGCCGCTGGGCCTGCCGATCCCCCTCCGGCTCCGGCAATCCTCATCCTCCGCTGATCTCCTCTCCGTCCCCCCCCCGGCTCCAGTGGCAAGGACTGAGCGGCTTCCAGCCGCCACAGAGTTCCCAGAGCGTTCCCTGCGCATGCGCAGGGAACACTCTTACTTTTGGGGGATTTAGATCTCCCCCTACACTTTTTAAAACTTTTTAGATTTTTCTGCACACGTGGGGACTGCCCCACATGCGCAGGAAAGTCTCCCTGCCCCCCAGGTTTCCCCGATGTGCGGATTTAGATATCCGCATGCAGGGGCCACTTGGGAATTAGATATATAGATTGACTAATACTGTAAGAATCTGAGATACTTTCAACTATTTAATTCTGAATGTATATATTTTGAATGTATATGTTTAAGTAGCAAAATAACTATCTTTTTGCATTATTGGTTGGCCAACTATCATGAAGCCAATGTGTATGTGTTAAGTACCATCAACTTATGGTGACCCTATGAATTAACATCCTCCAAAACGTCCTATCATTAACAGCCTTGCTCAGGTCTTGCAAACTAAGGGGTGTTCCTTCCTTTATTGAGTCAGTCTCATGATGCCAATACTAAAGTTAACTTTTTAAAAATATGGAAAATGAAGATACATTTCTGAATGCATTCTATGCCAAGTTGCTTGGATACCTTTTTTCTCTTTTATAAAAAGAACAGGACAATAGTCTATACCGGGGGTGGCCAAACTTGATTAACGTAAGAGCCACATAGAATAAACGTCATATGTTTGAGAGCCACACGACATGATCAATACTGCACAGTTTGTATTGGACAATACGCAAATTTATTTAGGAGACTGCTAAAATAAAACAAAAGGGGTAAAAATAGATATTGATAATATTTGTCCAATGATATATGTAGGCTTGGGGCGGGGGGGGGCCTTAGTGAACGCATTTAATGTTAAAGTTGCTTTCTTTCTCTGCTCCTCCTGTCTTCAAGCCCACCCAGGAAGGGGAACACTGGCTGGGGAAGGGAAGACCAATTGGAGAGGCATACTTCCCCTTTGCTTCCCTAGCTGCCCTTCCAGGAGCCACATGTGGCTCCCAAGCCACAGTTTGGCCACCCCTGGTCTATACCCTTGTGTGCTGTATGTATTATGTTGTATACATTATCCTCATCTTATCGCATTGTTTTCTACTTTTGTAACTCCATTTCCTGCATAGCTTGACATATGTCAGATACTTTTTTGCTCTGTTTCTACTTTTTGTAATCCTACTCATATTGCATTGTTTATTAAATCTCTGTTGCTAACCAACTGCATTGTTTTACACCGTGTAATCCACCTTGAGTCTTGGTGCGAAAGGCTGGCTGTAAAGTAAAAAGGTTGTCATGTCACATAATCTTTCGACATAATTATTCAGCCTATAAACATAATCCAACAGAAAACCACTTTCAAAGCATAATTACAAAAAACTTTGGAAAAATTACCTCTAATTTCAATAGTTACACAACAGGAACATAAATAAATTAATCAGAAAGTGTTCCCTATCCATTTCCAGCCCCCAAGAACACCCGACAAAACTGAAGTTCATTCCTTCCTGGGTTACCTGCTCCTCCTTGTCCCTCTTCTGTCCTTTTGAGTTACAGAGTTCTAACTACTTGATGATGGTGGGAATCTCAAATAGAGAGAGATGACCTCTTTGCATCAGATGATGCAGAAACAGGGAGCAGAAGGAGAGACTTGTGCTGCTTCTAATCTTCTCCAAAGCCCAATGCAAAACAAGATAAAAGATTCTGGCCCTTCCAGAGTTCTCTAAATGTGGAGGAAGGAACTGAAAAAAAATACCTGGCTTCTCAACCAAACTAACATTTGTGGACCTCTGTCTAGGGCATGTGTACTGTAGGTTGCCTTGCTTTTTATCTGATGTAGTGTTGGTTTGCTCAGTTCATCTGTATCACAGAGCCTTCTTCTTCCAGCTCTTCTGTATTAGAAGCCCAGTGTATGTTTAATCATGGTAGAATAACAATGTATTTTACTTACTGACTTCCAGCATATCTAGGGGATCACCTCTCCCAATATACCCTGCCAAAGAGCATTACACTCTGGAGATAAGAACCTCCTGGTGATCCCTGGCCTGAAGAATATCTGACTGTCCTCAACCAGAGCCAGGGCTTTTCTGGCACTGGTGCTGGCCTGGTGGAACTCTTTGCCTAATGACATCTGTGCCCTACAGGACCTAAAACAGTTCTGTAAGACAGAGATGTTCTGCCAGGCCTATGGCTGAGGACAGCAATGGTCTACCATCAAGCCTGGCCTCCCCCATCTCCTCCCCTAGGGAAGGATGTAGAATGTCTAACACCATCAGATTAGTTGTGTTTACTGCCAGTTTATTGTTTTTAAATTTTAATCTGCATACACACACAAATACATATATATATTTGTATTTACTGATTTGTATCTATAAACTGTTATAAACCACCCTGAGCCTCATCGGGGGGACAGTAGTATAGAAATCAAAATATTAATATTAATATTAGTAATATAAAGTCTCCTGATTGCCCGAGCATAGTAAGTATAAAAAGCGAGATGACCAGTTAGTTCTCAGGTTTGTCATTATCATGTGAAAAACCTAAGCAGGAAGAAAAGAACTATACAGGCTAACACTTGACACAAAGGTCTCCTGAGGACAGAAACCAGGAAAATCAGAAGATGCTTCAGAGAAGATGTTTTCATTCATTGTCATGAACAGGAAGCTAAAGATGGGTTACCCAACATCTGCTTATTGTGGTATAGTGGCCAGTGTGTCAGAATATGATCTAGGAGACTCACATTCAAATCCCTACATGGAAACTCACTGGGTGATCTTGGGCCAATCACACACTCTCAGTCTAACCTACCCTTGTGGGGTCATTGTGAGGATAAAATGGAGGGGAGGAGAAAGATGTGAGCAGCACTGGGTCTTCACTGGAGAGAATCATGGGGCAGAAATGCAATAAATTACACTAACTAAAACATAATGTATTTGGGTAGTGCAAACACGTGCAGTAAGGGAAGGGGTGGAGGAATTCATGCCTCTTGAGGCAACTCTTCATGATTCTTTAGGGAGGGCTAACTCAAGCTTCATAAATTCACAATATATGAGAAGATAAGATAAGAGATAAGAGATTGGATTTACACCCCGCCCTACCCAAAGGTGTCTCAGAGTGGCTTACAACCTCTTTTCCCTTCTCCTCCCCACAATGGACACCCTGTGAAGTAGGTGGGGCTGAGAGAGCTCTTGACAGAAACGGCTCTTTTATCAAGAACAGCTCTTATCAGAACTATGGCTTGCCCAAGGTCATCCAGCCAGGTGCGAGTGGAGGAGTGGGGAATCAAACCCGGTTCTCCCATTCTCCCAGATTAGAGTCCACACACTTAACCACTACACCAAACTGGCTCTCCAGAAATGCCCAAAGAATTTCAAGAGGTAAGCATTGTACCAATGTATAGTTCCAACTTCCAACATGTAGTGATGCCACATACTACTCTTCTTATGTCTTGCTTCAACTTGTTACTGTAGGCAAAGATGCCATGTTACTGAAGGTTAAAGAAGGCAAAGATACCACGTACAAGCCAGCCTAGACCCCTTAGCTAACTGCCTGGTACACGGGGAGCAGGAGTCATATTTTATTTTTCAGTTCCTCCCTGGCTACTGAGTACTGATGGTTTTACATGTTTCGTATCCTACATTTAGTCTAACATGACTGATTTGCAGCACAACAACCCCAACAACTGTGGATAAACAGTTTACATTTACATATATGGGGCAGAAAATGTTCCACGAAAAGAAGTTCTATTGGAAAATGGTCCATCACACATCACTAACCACAACAAATACCATTCATAAAATCTAAACTAATTCATTTCCTGGTGGATATTAATTCAAAATACTTAAACAAGGGCCTTACAGAACAGCATGATTTTCTTCAACTCTTCTCAAAGCTACAATGCATTCTTAAGAAGACATACATACCTTCTATCTAATCACTGGAAGCTGAAAAGCCATAAACAAGTACTACAGGAAACACATTTCTCCCAACCAAGCACTGTCCCCAATTGTTTGATATAAGATTAACATACCTGACCATCCTTAATCTCCATTCATTAACTCTTATTTCAGGCACACCTACACTGACATAATATTTTTATCCAGAAATATCACTGTGTCTTACACATTTATAAGTACCTTTTGATGACAAGGGGCTAGCAGATGTTCTTTTTGGATAACCTTAAGAACTAGTCTGTGTGTTTAAGGATTCACACCACTATAAAGCTATTTTTCTTTAGCTTTCTGAAAGTGGCAGATGCTTCACTCGTTTCTTGAACAGATATAAACAATTTAAAGAAAAAACTTACTAGGATCAAGTGATTTCAAAACAGTAGAATTACAGTTAAGAAAGCATTTACCACTGTCTATTAATAATCAGAACAGCAGTGGTTGCAAGTGGGCCTGACCCCCAGTGAGTCCTCCCTCAAAGACCAAAACAGCTCTTGAAAGGGCCCTGCCCCCTCCCCCAGGCTTTAACTGACAAGAAATTAAAGGTTTCAACAGGCAGCACTGCCACTGATTGCCTGGCGACAGCCATAGAGAGCATCTGTTTCTAAAAACTACAACTATTTATTGTATTATTTTGGGAGGTTCACACCATTCTGGTTTTTGTTTTTAGATTGGGGGGGGTTACAAACCTGGGGCTTTTTCAGGTTTACAGAAAGGTCTTCTCTGTTCATGGCTCTAGTCTCTGGATATAAGTATCCACAGATCTGGCCCTGTTGAAAATTAGATATGCTGATAAGCTTCAAAACCCACAAAAGAAATCATACTGCAAATCATACTGCAATGGGACGTGGCAACTGATCAGAAATAACTAAGACTATATAACCCTCTGGATAAAAACTATACCCATTAACACTTAGTACGAAGGAGTTTCTTCTCCAGCACTGAATATTTAAAAAAACAATCTGATCTCACTCACTAGATCAGGTTCAGCCAACTAGCAGCCCACAAGCAATTATATCCAGTCCCCAGGGTTTCCCTTAATTATAAGTCACAGTGTGATACACTTTGTCTCCAGTTTCACACCTAAGGAAATTGTTCTCAAAAGCCATAGGAAACTAAAGACTACACCCTAATGATGCATTTGGGCTTTGTGTGTGAACTCCACAAATGACTGAGCATACCTGCTCCTTATCAGTCGAACCTCTCAAGACAGATGATCCGAACTGTATCTGTGGTACACACAAATCAAGAATAAACTGTCCCCAAACTGTACAGAAAACCCCACACAAGGGGTTACTGAGCACCATGCAAAGGGATATTCTGTCACCATAGGACGAGGAAGAACTCTGCCGGAGAAAAGCAAACAGCAACAGGATGGGACAAAAAGAAAGAGGAACAGTAGCCTGTACCCGATCACTCCAATGAGTGAAGTCCGACTCCCCCCTTCAGTCTAAGGACTGGGCGCATTCCAGTGACAGTACAGCAGAACCCACCCAGGGGGATCCAGCAAGATCCTAATCATCATCAGGGGAACAACTCTGGCGGCGAAGCAAACCAATGACATCATCTTGTCAGCCACCAGATAAGAAAACCTAACCGACTCCAAAAATAAAGGAGAAACAGGCAGCGGCGAACGGATACAGCAGGCTGCTACTCACTCAGCCCCCTGCTATAGCCTCCGCCACTGTTTTTTTTTGTTTGGGGGGGGGCGGCGGATTGTGGACTCGGAGGAGACCCGGGCTTTCGTCAACTGAGTTTAGTCTCGAATCAAGAACCAACAGGCAGCCCGACCTGCACATCAGGGGAGCGTATCCGACAGAAGAATGCACTTAAGAGAAAAGAGACACAGCCAAACAATGCCTGGATATAATCCCCCCCCGCGAAGAAGATAATAGAAGAGGGGGAAAGCCACTGAGGAAAGGGTTGGGAGCCTGACATCTGAAGACCGCGAGGCAGAAGGGGGGGGGAGAGCGCTATAGGGGAGACACGGGCGCCATCACCCGCCGCCGCCTCAGCACGTTACCTGCAGGCGACTTGCTTCGTCCAACAGCCGCTACTTCCTCCTCCGGCTCCGGCCGGCGGTGGCTGGGGTCCGGCTGCGGGGGGGCTGGAGGCCGTGGTGGTGATGGTGGTGGCGCCAGCAGTGGAGGGGCTGGAAGCCGTGACAGCCGCCCCTCCAGCTGCCGCGGCTGCCGCTCCCGCTGCTCCGCCACCACCGGGGGCCACCGCAGCCTCCGCCATTACTGTTTACCCCACACAGCGATGGCCCCACCGGAACTTCCGGGAGCGCATCCTTCCGGCCGGCTGGACAGTAGGGCGGGGCAAAAACCAATGGGCGGGGCGAGAAGGGAGGGCGTGGCTTGTCTGCTGGGAGCTGGTGGGGAAAGGGGCAGCCGAAGGGAAGGATTGACTTGGCAACAAGAATTCTGATTGGTGCTCCCTGTAGCCGAGTTTGCCCATGGAGAAGGAGAAAGGCGGGGCGAATAGAATGATAACGTTTCTGGGGAAGAAGGGAGATTGGTGGGGAAATGCCGGGGGGGGTAGTATGGAAACGGAGTCTCTCGGGGATTTACGGAGTTCGGGAATTTCCGTCACGATCTCGAAGTGTTAATCTGTACGTTCCGGAATGTGGGGGGAGTTTCTGTACGCGCGTTGCAACCCTGCCTGTTTTCGCAGGAAACATGCGTGTAATCACTTGGCCAGGATGTTTGGCAAATCACAGTACCCGACGGTGCATACTTTTGTTGCATAAATTTTGTTGCTTCATTGTGTGTGTAGCAACGTATAATTCCTTACAACGCTCAAGGAAATGGATACAGTGCAAATTATAAATTGTGTGAGTAAATTGCACTATAAACAGTGATGTATATGCGTTACGTGTAATTATAGTAATTCATGCACAATTACAATGAATGATTTACGACGTGTATTCAGTAATGCATACTTCCGTGTGGTATATTTGGAAGTTTCCAGCACCACTAAACATTTTACTGGATCAAAAAGAAGTTTGCTACTAAGTGTACAAGAGAGCTTCAGCCCATCCCAGCTATCAGATGCATACACCTTTAGAATGCATCTGGGGTTGCAACCAATGGTCCCTCAAATTGTGGAGTCTTGTGAGCAAAAATTCTACTTTGTGAGCTACTGGCATTAAAGTTGTGAGCAAGCAATGTGGCTACTGCATAAATTAGTTTGCTCTGGAGCCATCCTTCCTGAGTGAAGACAAAAATGTATGAGCTGGGGGCTAAAAAACTGAGCTGGCTCACACTAACTCCGCTTAGAGGGAACACTGGTTGCAACTCTGGTTATCAGATCTGAGTTGTGAAATTCCTGGAGATCTGGGGGTGGGACCTGGGGAGGGTAGAGTTTGAGGAAAGGAAGGCCCTTAGTGGAGATGCCATCCCATCCTCCAAAGCAGCCATTTTCTCCAGGGGTCCACCCTCCCTGGGAACTGATCAGTGGCTGCGGACAGACTGGCAGGTCGGTGCAGTTTGAACGTGTCCCTAATTACTCCGTTGCATTTTGTGACAGGGACTTTCAGTCAGACTCCCACCCTGATTGGACCACACCACACACTTCTTCCGTGGTTGACTGTTCAGATTAGCGCTGTGCATCAACCATGGAGCATGCAGTCTGGTATTTTTTAAAAAATGATGACACAACTAAGCTTTTTAAAAAACATTTCTTGGGTGTGCATGTGTGCCCATGTGCATATGCTCTGTCATTTAAAAAACAACGGTGAAACCAGAACTAAAGGTTCACCCTTCCAAACTGGTTTGAGTGTGCACCGGAGGAGTTCAGACATCCAGAAGTGTGGGATGAAGGCGCACGGGATCCATTAGCACTGGAATTTAATTACTGTCCATTTATTCCTTCTCCAACTCATTTTACAGGATGACTATGACTGGGAAGGGCTGCCAGATGTGGCTGTGTGAACCAGCCAGTTTAATCCATCAGGGAAAAGCAACTATATCAGGCCAAACTGCCCATCTGACTGCAGTCTACATAGTCTGCAGATCTGTTCTAATTCCTAGAAAGACCTTCAAGTTCTACCTGGAGTTAGCAACCCCTTTTCAGACATCTATTTATTTCATGAGCCTGTGATATTTTTAGATGTACACTTACCAAAAAAAAAATCTTAGGTGTACACACAAATGTATTCTGTGAAGAGAGCTTTTTTGTTGTCCAGTCGCACAGTCGAGTCCGACTCTTCACAACCCTGTGGACTTCCTGTCCTCCAGAGTTTGCTCAACTTCATGTTTGTTGCATCAATGACCACATCCAACTTACCTTGATTCATAGATCTTACATTCCAAGTTCCTGTGCAGTATTGTTCTTTGCAGCATCAGACTTTCCTTTCACTATCAGACACATCCACAGCTGAGCATCCTTTTGGCTTTGGCCCAGCCA
Source organism: Gekko gecko (assembly GCA_029375565.1). Taxonomy (NCBI): domain Eukaryota; kingdom Metazoa; phylum Chordata; class Lepidosauria; order Squamata; family Gekkonidae; genus Gekko; species Gekko gecko. The sequence continues at coordinate 37,542,141 of JAPDNY010000005.1, read as the reverse complement.
CTTCACTCTTTCTGGGCTTACTTGTACTTGACCTCTGCTCTTCCCCAGTAGCATATTGGACACCTTCCGACCTGAGGGGCTCATCTTCCGGCATCATATCTTTTAGCCTTTTGTTACTGTCCATGGGGTTTGGACAGGCCACAGTGGAGAACTCAGACAAAATGTGATCCATTGTAGAAGGGGAAGAGAGATTACATTAAATAAATACATGTAATAATGAAAAACAATCAGCTGGCCATTAACTAAGGAGAAAAGTGATTTGTATCTGGGAGTCTCAAATTTTATTTTGAAACACAAAAGTTCTATGGGACAAAAATTGGAGATCAGTATCCCAACACACTGCACAGTAGTAAAATGTGTGTGTGTGGGGGGGGGAGTTCTGTTTTATTTTTATTCTGCCCTTCCTTCAAGGAATCCAGGGCACTGAATGTAGGATTCCTTGCCCAATCTTTACCCTAATACCTCAAAAGTGTAGGTGAGGTTGAGAGATAGCAAACAGCCTAAGGTCATCCAGTGAGCTTCATGGCTGAATGGGAATTTAAACCTGAGTCTCTCCTGTTAAAAATCTAGATTCAGGTGAGTAGCTGTATTAGCCTGAAGCAGCAGAACAAAGCTTGAGTCCAGTGGCACCTCTAAGACCAACAAAGTTTTATTCAAGGTGTAAACTTGCCCACAAAAGCTTATACCTTGAATAAAACTTGTTTGGTCTTAAAGGTGCCACAGGATTCAAGCTTTGTTCTTCTGTTAAAATCTAGTAGACCAGCTGCTACACCACGTACTGAGATTTTGTTCTCATGTTCTCATATCCTCACACACAACATATGTGGGCATTCTCACACATAACATTAAAGTGGGCCAAAGTGAAGGCTTTTCGATATTTCAGGGATTCTAAGGCATAAAGATATTCTGTTGTTTTTTGCTGTGGTTCCATGCTGCCAGATTGATTTGAGACTATTTTCTATTGACTTGTAGTGCTATATCCCAAATTCTTTGTTTATTTTGGGGGTGGGGAATTGTTTAATATTTTTGGTGTGAATGCACAATGTTGTAATTTCTACTCAGCAGTTTTCATCCATCCAGAACAAACATTATCTGTAAGAATTAATGAAGTTAATCAGATATTCATCTTAATGCAGAAAACCAATGCTTGGATAGTCCTGCTTATAGTGATTAAATATACAATTTAGAGACATTCTCTTATATTTACCAGTGTTGAGGAACTGGTAATTAGTGAACTTGCCTTAAGATCACATGACCTTCATTTGGAATAGAGCAGGGCTTAGAGTGTTACAAAGTGTTACAGTTCGGAGATGCAAGGTGCTTTGACATGCATTGGGGAGTTCCTGGGATCCTGTCAGCCATTTATTTTCCCAAGGAAGAGAGCCATAAAATGCACAAGGAAGTCAGAGAGTGGGAGATGTGTTTCTGCAGAGAGATAACCATTTGCCTTCCTGCCAGGGAAGAAGGATGGATAGCTGTCGTAAAACATGATCTTGGTATGGTGGTGTGTGAGACGTCTGCTCCAGGATGATTGGAGGGAGACTGGGGAGCACCTTTCCATGTGGGCAAGTCCCCTAAATCTGATTGTGTGAGGCTTCCCTCCAGCACAGGGCAAGAAGGATTAAAAATATTAAAATTAGTTTGTTCAAATGCTTTGTCAAAACACTGGGAGCCAGATTGCTCTGCGAGGTGCGGGGGGAGGGGGTCTGGAGGTGTATTTGTTCCACAGATCTGGGCAGGTTGCTGGAGGTACTGTTCTGTATTGTCAGTTTGGTATAATGGTTAAGAGTGTGGGCTCAAACCCTGGGAGAACTGGGTTTGATTCTCTACATGCAGCTGCTGGTGTGACCTTGGGTCAGTCATAAGTTCTTGTAAAGCTGTTCTCTCAAGGACAGTTCTTGAGAGAGCTCTCTCAGCCTCACCTACTTCACAGAGTGTCTGTTGTGGGGAGGGGGATGGGGAGGAATTGTAAGGTGCTCTGAGACTCCTTCAGGTAGTGAAGGGTGGGGTATAAATCCAGTATCTTCTTCTTTTCTTCTTCTTCTTCTAAATTAGCACAGACATATTTTATATTTTTTACATTAGATCTGTAACCAGTAAGCATTAATAGGTATTTTCTCTGCCTGCACTCTAGCTTCATCTATAGGAATATAGTTATTTCCTGTTTGAGAAAGCAGGCTGTGATTCAACACACATGTTAAACATGCCCGCACAGGAGAAGGGCTGGAATAGTTAGGAAACTGCCTTTTGTACTTGCTCAGAGGCAGCCTTTATCAGTGTATCTGAAGAAGTGTGCATGCACACAAAATACCTTGAATAAAACTTCGTTGGTCTTAAAGGTGCCACTGGACTCAAGTTTTGTTCCAGTGTTTCTCAAGGCACCGGTAACAGGAGGAGCTGAATTTTAACTTGGGGTGGTGGCACAATGAAAATAAACATGTTTTACATGCATACAAACATGCAACACACATGTAAGAATACATAGTCCCAGAGTGAGTTTATGACACAAGATATGGGCCTGGTGGGGAATTGGCCAACTGCTTGTTGGCCAGGAGGTCGTCAACAACAGAACTCAAAGTGAGTCCTCTGAACTAGTTTTATTGCAATTGATTTCAGGAGTGTCTTGTCTACCTGTGAAGGGGGGGGGCTCAGCAAAAAACCCCAAGAGCACAGAGTATATAAAGGCAAAAATGATACATAGTGAAAAAGACAAGGTTGACATTACACATGTCTAAAAAGCACTTCCCTGGGAGTAAGCCCCATTGAGTAGACCTTAGTAGGATTCTGATTAAACCTGCTTAGAATTGCTCTATAACAGAGGTGTGAAATCATTTGTTATGAGGGTCAGATCTGACATAAATGTCACTTTGTCAGGCCAAGCCATGTGTGCCATAAAATTTAATACCAGGTACTGGAGATCTAAACTGTATAAAGGACAGCAGCTGGTAAGCTCCGAGTTGTTGTGTCCTCATTGCAAGACCCCCTGGGCTGGGAGGGGGGTGCAAAGGAAAACCCACATGGGAGGACTGGAGAGCCAGCAGTGCAGCACTGGGCAGACACTCCCATGCTGCTTGACTGCTGCAGATGAGGTTGTTCTGCCATGCTGAAGCCATATTCGGAGTGGCTCTGCCCACTTCCCCCTGAGCAGTCTCTTATTCCCTCCCTTGCACTAGTTCCTCACGGGCTGCATAAGAGCCTTGGATGGGCCGATTCCGGCCCCTGGGCCTTATGTTTTACACCCCTGCTCTATAAGTTGCTCAAAAGCAGTGTTATAGCTCTAGATGACATCAGAGGTACATTGTTAGAGGGCAGGGTTTTGAGAACAACAACATCTAAGAAAGAAACACCTGTCCCTTCCCTAGTAAGCCCTTGCTGAGTCTGGCAATCAGCAAAATTCTGACCTTGGGATTTCAGCCTAGCACAAGAGCATACCTGACCTGTGCACTATGCTCTAGTGGAGACCAGACTCCATTTTACTCGCTTATTTCCCACAGGCCATTTAAGCCCATTGGGTTTAGTTGATTTAGAAGTGTGTGTTTGTGCTGTTAGTTACTGTTCACATTCAAGTTGTTATAAGACGTTATTCATTCACTTGGTGTTTATCTGTGGAACCAGAAATAGTGCTCTTCCTGTTCCCGTATCGATTGAATCTGAGGCACGCACTGGAAGGTTCACAAATAGATAACTCAGCAGTTGGTGGGCAGTGGCTGAGGCTCACTTCTACCCACTGAAGCTGTAGCTCATCAGGGCAAATATTTATGGAGAGTTTGACTGCAGCCTATGGTTTACTTCAGATTTCTCCCCCTTTGCTGAAAAGTTTTTATAATTTGGGGGCAGGGAGGCAAGTTGTCCACACTGCTGTTTTCCGGAAATTCAGTCTGTTTTGGCTTTAATTTGATAATTTACTACAACCTAGTAGATCTCCTTAAAAGATTGGCTGAAGCTGGCTTTAATTTACCCATGTAGGTTCATGATGTTGAAATGGAAAAGCACAGAAACCACAGATTAATTTCCCCCCCTGGAGACTGGCATAACCACCTCCCCCTTCCCAAAGCAGAGAGCGGTTTCAGAGTCCCAGCTGCTTTATTCTGTTAATGATGACTGGACTTGATCCACACAGAACCTTTGACTGGAATGTCAGACAGCTGATGCCAAGAGCTCTCTGTTGCAATTTCCATCTGACCTGCCTTCTTGCAGTGCTGGTGATATGAAATGCCCCCCCCCCCCCGGCATATGGCTGACAGACACACACAGAGGTAAGAAGCTGGCTCCTCCAGATCGCCTCCGCCTATAAAAGGCTAAGTAAGAGGTTGATGAATGGATGGAAAGCAAGATGGGGGGGGGGGTGGAGAAGAAGCAGTCAAACTTACAACTCTGTGGAAATTACATTGAAAATGCAGTGTTTCTCATTACAAACAAGAGTTTCCTGAGACGGGTGGAAAGATTTTAAATCCCCTGTTAAAGTTTAAATGAGCAGTGGACACAGTTTACGGTGAGTAAATGCAACCCCCCCCCAACTGCATTTGATCGAAACAGGGCGAGTTTGTTGAATTTTAGCATTTCCTTTTAGTATGTGGATTGCCCCCTATGGGCTTTTTATTTTATAATGTGGAACCACCGAAAGCAAGGAATGATTTTTATACCTTTTAAAATTAAGTTGTCTACATGGGTCTGAAACATATGGTGGTTTCTCTTCAGATCGCATAAATCGCATCGCATATGGTGGAACAGTTGGTTAATCAACAGCACACACACACATTCTTTAAAAGTACACCAAATTTATCAGAGGCAGAATAATTATTTTAAAGTAGTTCATTACTTTTAAGACAAAAAAAGTAAAACTATATAGAAGGTGTTACTTAGAAGGGTCTTTCCTCTTCTCCCACATACAGAAGAGAATTAACTTTTTGTTCCAAGTATGGGACTTTTGAGAAACTAGTGTGTTACGATAATAGATTATAAAACATAATTCTGTCCTGTAGTGATATGTTAATCACAGTTTTTAAAAAAGGGAAATTCTATCTGGTGTGGAGGGGAATGGTGGCCACAAGGGCCTGCCCAACCAAGGAAAGTGTGGAGGAAATTGCTGTGGGAGCCCTCTGCTGCCACTGTGGGTGTGATCACACAAGAAGTTTGGCCCAAAATAGCCACCCCTCCCCTCTGGATTAGATGAGTGCAGTCACACAGCCACATTTGTAAGGTGTTCCCCAGGCATAGTAACCCCATCGTAGGAAGACTTGGAGCCGGGTGCAAAAGGCACCACATCACAAGTGGTGTTTTTGGTTCCCCACACATTCATTGTGCGTGGCCAGATGTCTGAATATGGGGGAACGCATGCAAAATGGATTGGTGGTCTGAACCTGCAGATCCACTTCCACCGCTGAGGTGTGTTTTTTGAGTTTTTGTCTATATGCGCATGAACGCATGAACACATGTGTGTATGTGCATGCGCATGATTGCATATGCATGCATTTTAAAAATGAGTGGGTAGCATGCGCCATGGCTGAGGTGCTGAAGTAATGTAGATGCTTGACCAGGGGATGGCCGCATGGGTAACCTGCAGCGGTTTGTGCTGTCCGGACAGTATGCCCCACAACATTTTAAACCGGTACAATTAGGGGCAGTGCCATATCACGCCAAGCCTCCCGTGTGATCACACCCTGTGAATTCCTCTGCTTCTCAGCAGTGATGAGAATTGCACAGAAAACTGCTGCTGTGTGGAAGCAGCCTTAGTGTGCAATTTGGCAACTTTTTAGAAACACGTTTTCGAATTTTTCTTAAAAGATTAACCGGCATGACCAATCTCTGTAGTAATTTAATATTTTAAGGGTCCACACAACAACATTTGGAAATTTGTTTAAACCCTTGAAACCTGACTTGACTGCATCTAGTAAAAGATCCATACCACTTGGGGTTCGGGACACACATTCTCACATGTTGACTTTGTTGTGACCCCAGAGATTAATTTTATGGGAGATTTGCCTAACAGAACACTAACTCCATAAAGATTAAATGTGAATGCTACACCATTGTGACAGACATTTCTAGTTATTCCCAAAGGCCTGATATCCTGAGGGTTTCAAACTTACTTATGTATTACCACCTGTGTCATATTGCAACAGAGAGCTGATTTAGTAGGCCAGTGTAGAGTATGAATTGTCCAGTCCCCTGTTCAAGTTTCACCTCAGTCATAACTCACTAAGGGGTTTTCAGCAAGCATTTTCCCTAAACTTCAACCTCCCTCCCCTGCAAAAAGGTATAATACTGACTTATGCATATAGGACTGTGACAATTATTGGGATGATTTATGAGATATATAAATTATATTGGCTTTTATGTGTCAGGTGTTCATTCTGTTCTCATGATAGTGTCCTAGGGACTGAAGGTTTATTTTACCTCACAAACCTTCTCATGATGAGTAGTCCAGCTCCCTAATCAAGATGTCACCATCTATCACAATTAAACAATTATATAAATTATAAATTTGACAATTTATCAAGGAAATACACTCATTGCATAAAAAATTCAAAACAGAAAAAAGTGTGAATACATTTTTTCTGCATGTGAAACTATGCGCCACCTTTTCACCATATCTAGATTAAACTTTGGTTAGGGCCACCACCAGAGACAAAATAAAATGGAGTCAAGGCTGCTGTTAAATCTATTTACAGATATTATTTTATCTTTATCTTCTTTGCAGATTACATTTCATGTATTTGATGTTCAATGAGCAATTTAAAATCAGCATCAGATTGAGACTAAAATCTCTAGCAGAGGTCCTGTTAAGCAGATCCCCTTTTACCGAGGCAAGTCATGTAGCTGCGTGGAACAGGGGTAGAGTTGCCAGGTCCGGGTTGGAAAATACCTGGAGAATTTGAGGTGGATCCAGGAGAGGGCAGGGTTTGGGGAGGGGAGGGGCATTAGCACGGTGCAATGCCATAGAGTCCACCCTTCAAAGCAGCCATTTTCTCTGGTGGAGCTGATCTCGGTCAGCTAGAGATCAGTTGTAAAAGTGGGAAATCTCCAGACCCCACCTGGAGGCTGGCAACCCTTAAATAGGGGCTTCTCTGTGCCAGTAACCAGTTTGTGGAATGTCACTGAACACCTGTTGTATATTAAATTTCCGGTACCAGATACAATATTTTTATTCACCTGGGTTTGGATTTACATTATTTCTGCTATTTCACCACAAGTTTTCCTAAGGTGGTATACAACAAAGGAAGAAAAAGAGCATACAGTTAAAATTAATCAGTCTAAAACAGGGGTCCACAGCCATTTTGAACCTGTGGGCATCTTTGGAATTCTGACGCAGGCTGGTGGGTGCAGCCACAAAATGGCTGCTGCAAGAGGTGGAGCCAGCAACAAAATGGCTGCCACAGCTTATTGTCAGTCACATAGTGAAGATCCTTGTACTGTGGTGGCAGCTGCTGTCAAAGCAATGTTTTTTACCAGCAGAAGTCTGAATAGGTGCCATGATGCCCCCAGTCTAAAAAGTTTTTTTAAAAAGATAGTAATCTTCAGAAGCTATTGAAAAGAAATTGAGGGCTGTGGATTTTGAGCATGGTTTTACTATGGCTGCAGTTGGTTTTTATTTTAATTGCTTCTTTGTGTGGATTTTATTGCTGCTAAATTTATTTTTATTGGCCGCTAAATGAAGCTGCTTTAAATCTGTAACTGCTTCCATTTTATTGTTCCTTTGCCGCTAGTGTCCTGGACTGTGATTTGTTCTGGATTTTTTTTGTTCTTGTGCTCTACCCCGAGGGTTGCCAACTTCAGTTTGGGAAATCCCTGGAGACTTGAGGGTGGTACCTGGGGAAGGCAGAGTTTGGGAATGAGAAAGAGATCAGCTGGGATATGATTCTGTAGAGTCCATCCTTCAAAACTGCCATGTCTCCAGAGGAAAGTGATCTCTGTAGTATGGAGATCAGCTGTAATTCTGGGAGAACTCCAGGTGCCACCTGGCCGGGATGTTGGCAACCTGACTCAAGGTCCTTATGGTTTTGTAGCGCCATCTAAATTGAGTAATTTTATTTAAATAAATACAATTTATTCATCTACATACAATTCTGGTATGGTTACTCCCACCTTACACTTTTGTGTGTATCTTTAATCATCTCAGTAGGTCATCTTGCAGTCTAGAGATTTTGGAAAGTGATAAAAGACTGCTCTTTTCTGCCCTGCTTCTTTCAGTTTTGATAGCCTTGCTGATCATTGGTTGGCCCTACATTCAGACAAGGAATCATGGGGATGCCTGTTTGTATCTTGGGTTCCCACACAACTCTAATGGCTCAATGTATCCTTCAAGTAAGAAGAGGTTTGCACAGTGAGTGTTTCCTCATGTAGGACAAGGGGAAAATGGATGTGATTTCTGAATATGGGTTCTGACATTTCCTCTGACATGTTTGTATATTGACAGCTGTCACTGTGCCTTCAAAACTATAATTATGATAGATCTAGATCTTGGTATGTAACCTAGAATCTTCTGATTAGAGAAGCTGATAGCAGAATATACCTTATAACTGCACCTTTATAAGAAAAAGCATTATTAGAGGCCTCTGGGGATAGAATTAGGATGCAATAAGAATGGAATGTTATTTAGAAGTGCAAGGCCACCAAGAGCGAAGTTTACTGTGATTCATATTTTTTATCAGCTAGCTCTCCATATGCAGGTCAGAAAAGGAACCAAGTGTTCTTTAAGGTTCCCAATGTTCTAAAGACCACATAAACAAGTGTAACTACTGACACCGCCGAGCGATGCACTGATGTTAACTGCTTGGTACCAATTAGAGATTCTTTAATGTATAAACTATATATGATGTCATTTGGGGTATAAGACCTTCTGCCCTTCCTGGTCATGGCAGAATGCAGTTTTGGAATTGCTAAGTGCTAAGGCACTCTGCTCTGTATTCCCTGTTTCAATGCATTAAACAGATATTCATCTAACTCATTGGACTCTGACTGTGTGATTCCAATTCGGCTAAGGGTTTGTGCATCACTCAAGAGGTCTCCTCTCTCATTTTGTTTGTTCCCGCCCTCCATTGACACTGTGGCTGACTCACCCATGCATGCATGTCACTGGATCTCTCATTGCTGAACCTAGAAGCTCTGGTATGGTGACTATGAGAGGCTGTAGTCCTTAAGGGCACTTCCCTGGGAGTAAGTGCCGCTGAATAACCTGCCTAGGACTTCTCCCTCAGCAAACAAGCGGTGAAGCCTCCAATTAAAATTACTTCTCTGCTGTTTCAGCCTGTGATCCTGTACACAGCTACCAAGAAGGAAGTTCCCTTGAACCCAGAGGGATTTATTTCTGGGTAGACATGCATAGGATTGTACTGTAAATAGCCCTCTGCCTCCCATCTGTAATACTGGGCTGTTTTACAGGGCTTACAATAAGGAAATACATGGGAAACATTCAATACAGAAAATGCTATATAAATGCTTGTTTTTATTTTACTTATTTAGGCAACAATCTTGTAGGGAGTTAAGTAAATGTCCTGGTATCAGACATCCCAGTTCCCCCATCCTGCCCCATGCCATGATGCTAAAAGTATAGTATTAAGCTAAATGATTGCCAGGGTTCTTTTTGTAGCTGGAACTCCTTTGCATATTAGGCGGCACACCCCTAATGTAGCCAGTCCTCCAAAAGCTTACAATAGCCCCTGTAAGAAGAGCTCTGTAAGCTCTTCGAGGATTGGCTACATTCAGGGTGTGTCGTCGCCTAATATGCAAAGGAGTTCCTGCTCCAAAAAGAGCCCTGGTTCCCTACTGTGACACCACACTGGCTGCCCATTAGCACATTATTCCAAGGTAATGGCAATTTCTGGTCAAAATAATTACATCGATTGCTGTGAACCTTGGTAGAATTACCAAACATAAACCCCAGAATTTGTGGTGGTGATGGCCTCCATTTAAGTTGTGGAAGTGGTTATGTCTCCCTCAGTGCACTGAAAAGGACTTAGCACTGCCTAGGAACTGCCTTGTCAGTGTCTCTCCTTGTTATAAGTACTAGCTGTATTTTGTGCTTTATTCTAGGTGTTGGCTTCAAAGTTCACCCTTTCGTAAAGGAAGCTCTGGACAATGGGAGGCCTGTTGTTGCCTTGGAAAGCACGATAATTACCCACGGCATGCCATATCCCCAGAATCTGAGGTTGTGAAGTCTATGCATTTTCTGTTGTAGCAAAAGACTGAATTTTGATACATGCCTACCTTTGGCACACTTGACATTTCATTACTTGAGGACTTATCACTTGGTGACTTGCAGCTGAATTTATGAGCTGCCTTGGCTGACCAGTGTTGTTTCTGAACTGATGCCAGATAAAGCATTATCACAGTTGGTGACATTTGTCCTGTGATGGCTGCTCTGTGCATTTAAGCCATTGCCTGATGCTGTAGTCCACCAACTGATGGGCACAGGCATGTAACCTTACTTTTAAAGGGAGAGCCATAAGTAGGGGTTGTGGCTCACTGGCAGAGCATCTGCTTTGCATACAGAAGGTTCCCAGGGTCAGTATTTTTTAAAAAAGATCAGATTGTAGGTGATAAAAGGTTCTGTACAAAAATTTCATAATAGTTGAAAGAAATTAAATGAAAGCACTGGGTTAAGGAGGCCAATGGAGGACATAGTATATAGTCAGCTTAATTCTAGGTGAAAGTGTGAGTTCAGTGGCACCTTTAAGACCAACAGAGTTTCTGGGTATAAGCTTTCATGGGCATGCAAACTTCTTCAGAAGAAGGTTGATATAAGAAGGATAGAAGAAGAGGTTGGATTTATACCCTGTCCTTCACTACCTGAGGGACTCTCAGAGCTGCTTACAATCTCCTTTCCCTTTCCTTTTCCCTCCCTACAACAGACACCCTGTGAGGTAGGTGGGGCTGAGAGGGCTCTCTCGAGAACTGCCTTTGAGGGAACAGCTCTGAAAGAACTTATGACTGACCCAAGGTCATACCAGCGCTGCTTGTGGAAGAGTGGGGAATCAATCCTGGTTCTCCTAGATTAGAGTCCGCACTCTTAACCACTACACCAAACTAGACATAACCACTTTCACAACAGAAGAAGTGTGCATGCCCATGAAAGCTTATACCCAGAGACTTTGTTGGTCTTAAAGATGCCACTGGACTCAAACTTTGTTCTGTTCTTCAGACCAACATGGCTACCCACCTGAATCTTAATTCTAGATGGCTAGCCATGTTTATACCATAATTAATTATGTGAATCTTTAAGGTGCTGCAGCACTCCTGTTTTATTTTGGGAGGCTTCATTATTTTCTTTTCTCTTGTTTTGTATTGTGTTCTGCGGAATTGCTCCAGCACAGCCAGAGAGGTAGAAGAAATCGTAAGAACAAACGGTGCTGTGCCAGCCACTATTGGCATTTTGAATGGCTGTATCCACGTAGGCCTCCAGAATGATGAACTTGAGCGTCTGGCAAAAGCAAAAAATGTGGTGAAGGTATCCCGCAGAGACTTTCCCTATGTTCTCAGTCAGGTACTGATACCTCTCGTTGATCTCTCTTGGTCCTACCAAACTTGTGGCTGATGTGCCTCACCCCTGAAAAAGTCATAGGGTTGCCAGCATTCCCTCAACAAACAGCAGGAGATTTTGAGGGCAGTGCCTGGGGTGGATTGAGTTTGGAGAGGATATGATGTCTCTTCTGGGTGACATTCAAGGAATTTCCCTTAAACTCTGTCATAAATGCTGAGGAGGAAATTCCTAGCCTGGAATGTCACTAGAGCGCCCAGTCTCTGGTCATTTTTTCCTCCTCCTCCTCAGTTTCTTGAGGACGGGGGATTGAGGCTGAGGGTAGAGGGGCTTACCTGTTGTGCATGGGCAAATGGCAAGCCTAGCAAAGGGAGGCCTAAATATATCTTCAGATAGCAGAACGTTCTTTGAAATTCCTGCATACTTAAGCTCTTTTGAAGGAAAGAGTATAGAAGTCTCTCTTTTTTGGTACAAATAAAGTCATTTACATGTTTGTAGACCGAAGGTGAATGATACTAGTGCAGCAGCAGGCACAGGCAGCAAGATTAGATCCAGTGGCAAATCATTGCAGGCCCCAACATCCAAAGGAGCTCAGAGCAATACAGGCTGCTTGTGCTTCCAGCATAGCCTGCTCAGCCGCTTCTAGGGAAACTGTACCTTACAGCTGGCTAACGAGTTAAAAATGTTGTTATTAGGGCTTCCTGTGTAAGTGCAATTGCTATGTTTACAGCTCACAGGTTACAAGCATTGCCCGGCAGTCTGATGCTGTCATGGTAGGCCTAAGAGGTGGGAGATTTTTGTTGTTGTTGTTGTTCAGTCGCACAGTCGAGTCCGACTCTTCGCGACCCCATGGACCAGATTACGCCAGGCCCTCCTGTCTTCCGCTGTCCGCTGAAGTCTGCTCAATTTCATGTTCGTTGCATCGATGACACTGTCTAACCATCTCATCCTTTGCCGTCCCCTTCTTCTTTGACCTTCAATCTTTCCCAGCATCAGGGTCTTCTCCAGTGAATGCTCCCTTCTCATTTGGTGGCCAAAGTATTTGAGCTTCAGCTTCAGGATCTGGCCTTCCAGGGAACAGTCAGGGTTGATTTCTTTTAGGATTGACTGATTTGATCTCCTTGCAGTCCAAGGGACTCTCAAGAGTCTTCTCCAGCACCATAGTTCAAAAGAATCTATTCTTCGGCGCTCAGCCTTCCTTATAGTCCAACTCTCGCAGCCATACATTACTACGGGGAATACCATTGCTTTGACCATGCGGACTTTTGTTGGCAAGGTGATGTCTCTGCTTTTTATCATGCTGTTTAGGTTTGCCATCGCTTTCCTCCCAAGGAGCAGGCGTCTTTTAATTTCATGGCTGCAGTCACCATCTGCAGTGATCTGGGATCCTAGGAACGTGAAGTCTGTCACTACTTCTACGACTTCCCCTTCTATTTGCCAAGGAGTGATGGGGCCAGATGCCATGATCTTAGTTTTTTTGATGTTGAGCTTCAAGCCCACTTTTGCACTCTCCTCTTTCACCCTGAGCAAGAGGCTCTTTAGGTCCTCTTCACTTTCTGCCATCAGAGTGGTATCGTCTGCATATCTGAGGTTATTGATCTTTTCCCCAGCGATCTTAACTCCAGCTTGTGATTCATCCAGGCCAGCATTTCGCATGATGTACTCTGCATATAAATTAAATAAGCAAGGTGACAATATACATCCTTGTCGTACTCCTTTTCCTATGCTAAACCAATCAGTTGTTCCATATCCGGTTCTAACTGTTGCTTCTTGACCCTTATACAGGTTTCTCAGGAGACAGGTGAGGTGGTCTGGTACTCCCATCTCTTTAAGAACCTGCCATAATTTATTGTGATCCACACAATCAAAGGCTTTAGCATAGTCAATGAAGCAGAAGTAGATGTTTTTCTGGTACTCTCTTGCTTTCTCCATAATCCAGCGAATGTTGGCAATTTGATCTCTAGTTCCTCTACCTCTTCGAAACCCAGCTTGTACTTCTGGCAGTTCTCTATCCACGTACTGTTGGAGCCTAGCTTGTAGGATTTTGAGCATGACCTTGCTAGCGTGTGAAATGAGTGCAATTGTGCGATAGTTTGAACATTCTTTGACGTTGCCCTTCTTTGGGATTGGAATGTAAACTGACCTTTTCCAATCCTGTGGCCACTGTTGTGTTTTCCAAATTTGTTGGCAAATTGAATGCAGCACTTTAACAGCATCTTCTTTTAAGACTTTGAATAACTCAGCTGGGATACCATCACCTCCACTAGCTTTGTTGTTAGTAATGCTTTCTAAGGCCCATTTAACTTCGCTTTCCAGGATGTCTGGCTCGAGGTCAGTGATTATACCATCGTGGTTGTCAAGGACATCGAGGTCCTTCTTGTATAGTTCTTCTGTGTATTCTTGCCATCTTTTCCTAATCTCTTCTGCTTCTGTTAGGTCCCTACCGGTTTTGTCCTTTATCATGGCCAGCTTTGCATGGAACGTTCCCTTGATTTCTCCAATTTTCTTGAAGAGATCTCTAGTCCTTCCCAATCTATTGTTTTCCTCTATTACTCTGCATTGTTCATTCAGGAAAGCCTCCTTATCTCTCCTTGCTGTTCTCTGGAAATCTGCATTAAATTGGGCAAATTTTTCCTTATCCCCATTGCCTTTAGCTTTCCTTCTTTCCTCTGCTATGTGTAAAGCCTCATCAGACAGCCACTTTGCTTTTTTGCATTTCTTTTTCTTTGGGATGGCGGTGAGTGCTGCCTCCTTTACAATGTCACGGACCTCTGTCCATAGTTCTTCAGGCACTCTGTCTATCAAATCTAGTCCCTTAAACCTATTCTTCACCTCTACTGTATATTCATCGGGGATGTGATCTAGGTCAAATCTGAATGGCCTTGTGGTCTTCCCAACTTTCTTCAATTTAAGTCTGAATTTTGCAATGAGTAGCTCATGATCTGAGCCACAGTCAGCTCCAGGTCTTGTTTTTACTGACTGGATAGAGCTTCTCCATCTTTGACTGCAAATTATATAGTCAATCTGATTTCGGTGTTGCCCATCTGGTGATGTCCATGTGTAGAGACGCCTCTTAGGTTGTTGGAAAAGGGTGTTTGCTATGACCAGCGTGTTCTCTTGACAAAACTCTGTTAGCCTTTGCCCTGCTTCATTTTGTTCTCCAAGGCCAAATTTGTCTGTTATTCCGGTTACCTTTTGATTTCCTACTTTAGCATTCCAGTCCCCTATGATGATGAGGACATCATTTTTTGGTGTTAGTTCTACGAGCTGTTGTAGGTCTTCATAGAACTGGTCCACTTCAGCCTCTTCTGCAGCAGTGGTTGGGGCATAGACTTGGATTACTGTGATATTGAATGGTTTGCCTTGGATTCGGACCGAGATCATTCTGTCATTTTTGAGATTGTATCCCAATACTGCCTTTCTCACTCTCTTGTTGACTATAAAGGCCACACCATTTTTTCTACGGGATTCCTGGCCATAGTAGTAGATATAATGGTCTTCTGAGTTAAATTCGCCCATTCCTGTCCACTTTAGTTCACTGATTCCCAAGATGTCAATGTTCATTCTTGCCATCTCATTTTTGACCATGTCAAGCTTACCTTGATTCATAGATCTTACATTCCAGGTTCCTATGCAGTATTGTTCTTTGCAGCATCGAACTTTCCTTTCACCGTCAGACACATCCACAACTGAGCGTCCTTTCGGCTTTGGCCCAGCCGCTTCACTCTTTCTGGGGTTACTCGTACTTGCCCTCTGCTCTTCCTCAGTAGCATATTGGACACCTTCCGACCTGAGGGGCTCATCTTCCGGCGTCATATCTTTTAGCCTTTTGTTACTGTCCATGGGGTTTTCTTGGCAAAGATACTGGAGTGGGTTGCCATTTCCTTCTCCAGGGGATCACGCTTGGTCTGGGAGATGCCCTGGTCCTATTCATCACCATGGGCTTAAGTGCACAACTATGGCAGAAATTCTAACTTTTGTCCTAGGCAGCTGGATGCTAAATAGGGTTGTCAGCCTCCAGGTGGTACCTGGAGGTCTCCTGCTATTACAGTTGATCTCCAGATGACCAACATCAGTTCCCCTGTAGAAAATGGCTGCGTTGGAAGGTGAACTTTATGGCATTATACCTGCTGAGGTTCCTCCCTTCTCCCAGTCCTACACCCCCCAGGCTCCACCCCCCAAATCTCCTGGTATTTCCCAACTCAGAACTGGCAACCCTAATGCTAAAGAAGGAAATAAGGATTTTAGTTCTAAGATCCATGAGCAATTTTGTTGTTATGATTTTAAAGGTTTGCATTATAACATAACAAAATACACATTACATCAGAGAAGAACAATTATAAACATCAGTTGTCAGCCCAAGTGTCCGCTACCAGTAGCTTTAACAAGGTTGTCAACATTCAAAAAAGAAAGGATCTTTCTGTCTTCTGGCCCTCCAACATACAACCCTCTGTTAATCTAAATGATTTTACCAGATATCATACTTTTTAATATTAATGGATTTAACGTTTCTCCATTTTTTTGCAATTAACAATTTTGCAACCGTTAACAGATCTTGTATTATACTTCTATTCACAACAGGTACATGATCACCAATTATATCAAGCAATATAGCTGTTGGAGTCATGGGTAATTTGTAAGCAGTTTTGTGCTGTGTTTCTGTGATTACTAACAAATTTTGATCACAGGGCAAAACAACCATGTGTGGCTGAAAACTGCAGAAATAAGGCCACATTTCCAACATTTATACTGCTTCCCTTCAGATATATTATGTAGTTCGTGGGGAGTATAGTGTCACAAATATATTATTTTGTAAAAATTCTCTACCATGTTAATTTGTATTACTTTAGCAGGACCTGTTGTGAATATAAGTCTCCATTCTTGTTCAGAGATATCACACTGAAACATTTTCTTCCCATTTTCTCTGTTGAATTATTACTTAATTTTTTTTTGGCTTTATTTGCAACCATGTAATGTCCCCACTGGGTATTTTGGAACCATTGAATGTCAATATTTCTTTCCTTTAGATCTGCCATAGAAACATATTGATCCATCCTTACAACATCCAAACATCTACTAGTTATCGATTGACTTGTCTATTTGACAGTATGCTTATCAGTAGAAAAACCCCCAGGTTGACCTGGGTTAAAAATCTCCATTGACAGGGAACCCAGTGTGCTCAGAGATGGGGACCCTGACCCAGGCCTGCCTGGGGATTTTCAGGATCAGATCACCACAACCCTTGTCATCTTGCTTCAGTTCTCTTTCCCTGTGAAATGCTGTTCTGTGCACTGCTGATTGGGTTATATTCTAACTCGATTTTGACCGGCTGTTCTATGACAGGGCTTGTCCGGTGGTACTACTGTGGCAGGAACTATGCTTGTGGCACACAAAGCTGGTATCCCTGTGTTTGTGACAGGAGGGATCGGAGGGGTCCACCGTGGAGGAGAAAAAAGTAAGAGGAGCATTATAGATTCCATTTTGAGGAGTTCACTTCCTCTGCTATTTTATTCTCCATTTTTGAGCTGGTGCATTATGGGCTTGCCAGCTCTGGGCTGGAAGATATATGGAGGTTTTGGGGGTGGGACCTGAGGAGGGAAGGATTAGGGGAGGGGAGGGACTTCACTGGGGTCTAATGCCATACAGTCCATCTTCCAAAGCAGCCATCTTCTCCAGAAGCACTGATCTCTGTCACCTGGAGATCAGTGGTAATCCTGGGAGATCTCCCGTTACCACCTGGACGTTGGCAACCCCAGTGCATAACCCCCCCACACACACACCCTTTTTCATACCTTTGTAGATGGGCATGGCACTTGTTTACTATGGCAACTTACTATTATTAACAAGTAAACAAGTGCCATGCCCATCTACAAGTATTTATTTGTTTGAAATATTTATTTACTTCCTCTCTTTCCCCTGAAAGGCTCATGATGACTCACAAAAGCATGTCCTGTGTTATCCAGTAACAAAAGTAAAAATACAAATTAAAAAAACCCTGATAACATACGTGAAAAACAAGAAACCATGCACTGTTCTGCACATTCCAGTTCTCCAGCCTCCTACCAGAGGGCAATCCTGTAGCCCCCTTTTCAAACCATCGCTGAAAAGCCCCACCCAGTAACCCAGCCTTATGCCTCTTTCAGCTAAGACAAACTTTCGAGACAAACCTCCCGCAGCAGACCGCTCTGCCGCAATGGTTCTGCCTGTGAGGAGTCTTGAGCACAGCAGAGGAGCAATGCTCCCTCTAAGCTGTGGAGTCTTGTGAGCAAAAATTCTGCTTTGTGAGCTCCTGGCATTAAAGTTGTGAGCGAGCGATTTGGCTACTGCATCAATTAGTTTGCTCTGGAGCCCTCCTTCCTGAGCGCAGACAAAAATGTGTGCGCCGGGGGCTAAAAACCTGTGAGCTAGCTCACACTAACTCAGCTTAGAGGGAACACTGCAGAGGAGTATTCATCCTATCAGAAAAAGGGGTGTCTGTGTGCCTGCTTGCCTGTTGAGAGGCTGTGGGATTTGATAATGGAACTGCATTTCAAATTTTGTGGTGTGTTTTGTCCTTCCCAGCTTTAGATGTGAGTGCTGATCTGACAGAGCTAGGCCAAACTCCTGTCGCTGTCATTTCTGCGGGTGTCAAGTCTATACTGGATATTGGTAGGACACTTGAATATCTGGTAAGCACAAACTGTGTGATGAATGAAAAGAGTGGCACTGTCAAGGCTGGCCAGCAAATCTGGAAACCCTCCCTCTGCTCACAGATCTCCTTCCCTGACGCTGTGAGATCTCAAAGGCTTATGTCCCTTCTGGAGCATGCTCAGACCATATCAGGCCCCTTTGATGGCCTTTTTCCTTTGGATTAATGTACAGAGGCATATTTTTCTGCACATCTGGAAAGTCCCCCTACCAGGTAGAGACCCCTTGCCTTGCCCATAGGGTGGGCTCAGTTTTGATACTTTCCTCATCCATAAAGGAACCAGCTCATTTATTATTAGCTATAACTAACACAAACAATCAGGATAGTATAAAAATCAGTTGAGCAGCAGGCCAGTAGTGAAATGAACAGCCTTTCTGGAGGAGATGTAATGATGGGCTGGATTTTTTTTTCTTTTTAAGAACAGTTTCTGGGGAAGCCTTGCTATTCTGGAGTAGAAGAGCAAGATTCAAGTTCAGTGGCACCTTAAAGACCATTAAGATTTCCAGGGTAGAAGCTTTCAAGAGTCAAAGATCCCTTTTGTCAGAAACCAGTAGGAGCCCTTTTATCCCAGTCAGTAGGTGGGAGGGGTGTTGCAAAGAAAGAAGTCATGATATAAAGGTACAATGCAAAATATAATCAGATTGCCTGGAGCAATGGGTATGAAAAGCAGAACATTAGGATCTGTAGTGTGATAAGAATCCTTTGTTTGTATTCAGCCCTGGAGGGTTCCATTGTTCTGAATCTGTGAATGAATTCAAATTCAGCAATCTCACGTTGTAATCTGCCCTTGAAGTTTTTCTGTTTTAGGACTGGTGCTCTTAGGTGAGCAATGGAATGCCCTGGAAGAGTCTAGGGGTGAGATTCTCTTTTACACTGTGACAGGGTTTAGATCCTGAGCAAGCTTTGGCAATTTGGGGGATGGAACTGTACTTTGTGCTGTTGTGTAGCAATATTTAGGTGACCTAAAAGCAGGGAGAGCTCACTATTAGAACACACACTTTGCATGTGGAAGGTCCCAGTTTCAATCTCCAGCCAAAATGTTCTCACGCAGCAGCCTTGGGAAAGCCCCCTGCTAGGAATCCTGCAGAGCTGCTGCCATTCAAGGTAAACAACACTGGGCTACACATGGACTAGTACTGTGGCCAAGTGCTGGGCAGATTAGTTAGCCAGGGCAAGCTGCTAGTTTGGATGGCTTTCCCTTTCTTTTCTTTATCTTCCCTATTGACATTTGTGTCCTGACCTGGATAACCCAGGATAGCCTGATCTTGTTAGATCTCAGAAGCTAAGCAGGGTCAGCCCTGGCTAGTATTTGGATGGAAAACCTCATTGGAATACCAGGGTCATGACGTGGAGTCAGGCAATGGTAAACCACCTTTGAATGTCTCTTGCCCAAGGTGTCAAACTCATTTGTTATGAGGGCCAGATCTGACCTAAATGTAGTTTGTGAGGCCAGGCCAGACCATGTGTGCCATAAAATGTACTGCCAGGAACCAGAGATATAAACTTTATAAAGGACACAGGCAAACCCAGTTAAGCAATTGATTCCTCATAGTGAAAGCAACTGATTTACTGGGGAACCCACAAAAGCCTGGCTCTCCCCGATTCCCCCCACTTCTAGTTCTCATCCCTCCCGTGTTTCCCACAGAAGTGGTGGGGCTCTTTCCAAAACCTCCAGGGGGTGCCTTTTGTCCTCTATGACCCCTTTCCCCTCAGGGGCTGAGAACAGCACCACTTGCTCGCAGGCCAGATTAAGAGCCCTGGGTGGGCTAGTTCTAGCCATGGGCCGTATGTTTGACACCCCTGCCCTACGGGGTCGCCACAAGTCAGCTGTGACTTCGTGGCACTTTCCACCACCACCATTGGCATTTGCAGGAAACTCAAGGGGTCTGTGTGGCCACCTTTGGAGAATCCAGAGAGTTCCCAGCCTTCTTCTCCCGTCAGAGTGGCTTCCAAGCGCCCTATAAGGTACAGAATGAGGAGGATGCTGCTAAACTGATTGGTGAGTTGTGGACAGATAATGTGGTTCTTGCGTGACCAGACTCTGGATCTGGTGTTTGAATAGACAAAGCTTCCCAGTCTCCCTCTCTAAGGCGGCACCCTTAGGCACACTGAGTTTGGGGGTGTAGTTCCCCTGGAAGCCATCTGGGGTTTGCATCGGAGTCAGCGCATACGTTACTGGGCTGAAACTTTCCTTAATTCTCCTTCCTTATCCTCGTTTGCCTTCTCCTGTTTTCAGCCAGGTCCTTGTCCTTGCAGCTGGGCAGTGGAGTGCTGATCGCAGTGCCCTGCCCGGAGGAGGAAGCTGCTTCAGGACAGCTCATTGAGGAAGCGACCCAGCAGGCTTTGAGGGAGTCTCGGTAAGAATCACTCCAGCTTCTCTTATTGAACACACTGATAGAATCCTGTGTTGAAGGCTGACGGAGCCAATTCACCATGGTATGACTTTCTCACATGGGCTGGGAGCAGGGACCGTTCCAGGCTTTGGAGGGGCCCGTGGCCCACTAGCTGGCCGTTCTTGCCCACCCACCCATATGCCCCCATGTGCTTGTGCACTGTTCTTCTGCACACTGGCAACATCTCCCACCACCTTCAGTAACAGCTGTCCACCCTGCCTGCACCCTCAGGGGTGGAGCCTGAGGAGAGCAGGGTTTGGGGAGGGGAAAAATCCCAGCATGGTACAGTGCCCTAGAGGCCACCCTCGAAAGCAGCCATTCCCTCCAGGGGAACGGATCTCTGTAGCCTGGAGATCAGTTGTAAAAGTGGGAGATCTCCAGGCCCCACCTGGAGGTTGGCGATTCTACATGCTGTCATCCAACGCTACCCTCAAGAACTCTTTTTCTTCCATTGGCAGGGAAAGAGAGATTACAGGAAAGGAGCTCACACCCTTCTTGCTGCAGAGAGTGAATGAATTGTCTACTGGAAAATCCCTCCATTCCAGTATCCTTTTGTAGTAATATTCCTCCCATTACCTGCTGTGTCCCCAAATGCAAATGACCAGGTCTTCTCCCAAGTACTCATAGGTCTTTTCTACATTCTCATTTTCCTGCCTGGTAAATTCCTGTTTCTTCAGGGGGAGGGGGGTGTTCTGTTTTGCACATGTGTTGTACCTTCTAGTGGTTGGTTTGTTATCTTACAGGTTTATGTTCAGCATAAAAACCGCAGTTTAGATCTACAGGGAGATATGCCAGACATAAACCTCTGTGATATTAAATAGGCCACTAGAGGGAGCAAAACTTGTGTAGAATAGAAAAAAACCCCTGAAGAAACAGGAACTTACATGTGAGTAAAATGACAATGCAGAAAAGCCCCTGCTTCCTGGAAATCTTGAAGCACCAGTATCCAGAAATCCTCTCCCCAGTTTGTTCTTTTTCAATGCAAAGATTTTAAATGTACATCTTTTCATCTTTTCCCAGGAGAAGTAATACATCATGGCATGAGGCATAAGCCATATATTCTTCTTGGTTGGAGCCAGATCATCCTTGGCTTCCTTCTTAATTTTGGCTTTCAGCACAATGGTATGGGGATCCGTAAACTAGTATGACACAATAGACAAAGAACCAGGTTTGGCTATGGGAGATCCAGCATCAACTCGCCACTCGGTTGTGAATCTCAGGCACTCCGGACATGGCACGTGGCATCAAATGCATGTTTGCCAGCATACGTACACACCGTTGGGAACTGCACGTAGTCCTCCTAGACCCTTGGCATATGTACTGGAATGGCACAGACATTATAGTACCGTTTTGCATGTCACATGCAGCCCTTAGTGGGTGGATTTTGTGTAACATACCTCACAGAGTTATTGTGAGGTTTAACCTTTGTTCTGGCCTCATGGGAAGAAAGGGAGGACACCAATGAAACAAACTGTTCCTTCACAGTCCCTAATTGCCTCTTGCAGTAGCTTCACATCTGTCTAATATTTATCCCCGTAAATAGGGTTGCCAAGTCGACTTACCTCCAAAGCGGGGGGATTCCTGGCTCTGTTGGGAGTCTCCCCAAACGTGCGCCACAATGACGTCACCAGAAGTTATGTCATCACGTCGTCCACATTGGGGGCGGCGGCACTGTGACTCGAGGAAAGCCATAGAGTTTTCCCTCAATTCACAGAGTGTCCCCCCCACAACGTGGCCAGCATGATGGTGTCACCCCTGGGTGACATCATCACACTGGGGACGCCCTCTGGCAGGGGGTGGAGGTCCCCCCAGGGCCCGATCCGCTGCCGGCGGGTAACGGGCCTCCTGAGCGGGAATTTACCCGCCCCTAGCGGGGGCTTGGCAAGCCTACCCATAAAGCAGGTTCAGGGCAGCTCACAGCGGTCAATACGTAAATAACAATTAAAATCCACATAAAATCATCTAAAAACAGTTCAAGTTATAAATAATTCAAATTCGTGAAGTGCTGGTGATGATTAATTAGTTGTTTGAGATGGCTTACTTTAAGAGTATATGCAGAGGTACAACAGTCATTCTGCTCATGGTCTTCCTGATACAAGGGCGGCACAGGCCAGATGTCAAAACCAAGGGCCAGGACTCTATAGTGGTGGCAGCTCCTTAGTTGAAAGCCTGGTGGAAGAGCTCCGCCTTGCAGGCCCTGTGTCCTGCTGTTCCTCCTAGCATCTCCTAGGGCAATGGGGAAGCGTATGTTTCCACCCCACTGCCTCTTTGTATCAGCTGTTTGAGGTAGGCTAGACTGAATAACCTCCCTGGATCCACCCAGTGAGGTTCATAGCTGAGTGGCTGAAATTGCTTCTTTGCTACATAGTTATGGTGGCACAGAAATAGCTGTAGAGAAGAGGACGGCTTTTGTGCTTGTTCCTTTCTTGCACTTGTCTATTGGCTCCTGGGTATTTTTAAACTTTCCTTTCATCGATACCCAATCGGACATCGCCCTGATCAAGAACAATGCCAAGGTGGGCAGCCGAATAGCCGTGGCCCTGAATAAAATCCAGAGAACCCAAGGGAGGAGAGACGGCCCATCTCCAAGTGGAAAAGCGGTTTCTGCTCCAAGACCAGTGAGTGCTCTTCGACCCCTGTGAAGGAGGTCTCCTCTTCTAGAGAGAAAGCCCAAACCTTACTTACTTTGTATTAATCGCCTGATCCTAAAGTTTGACTTTTCTGCTGGAGGTGCACCCAAAGGTTTGCTGAGCTGGCATGATTTTGGGATGCATCTCAGAACGTGGCATGCTTTGGGGCTTGAACTGTGTGAGTTGATCTCCAGGACGCTGGTGAATCGACCTGATCTCCAGGCCGCATAGAAAAGGCCTAGGCTGTTTGGTCATTGGGTCTGTTCCAGCTGCACCGTTCACATCTCTTTGTTTTGCATTTGTGCCCATTTAAAATAGCTAGCATGTTAAGGCTGAACTTACAGGCAAATGGTTTGGGAAGAGAGAAATATCAGCTGAATCTGAAGCTCTGCTTGCTCTATGTCTAGGGTTCACTTCTGATAATGGAAGAGCTCTGGAAATGTAAGAAAGTACTGTGTGCTGATTCTGTCTATATATCCCCCCCCCCCGCATGCTTTCAGGTGGTGATTGGTGGCATCAATGTTGATTTCATAGCCAAGGCAAAAGGTTCAGCAATAGTGGTAAGCATGTTCTGTAGTATTTAAACTGAATTATCCTCCGTCTATCCCTGTCTACTGTATACAAATGTGTTGAATACAAGTTGCTCTTCTGTTGCCTCTCTACAAATGGGGGAGTGTAAGGGCTGGCAGTATAGAGAGGAGGCCGGCTATCCTGCTGAGCCCGTGGGCACTTTTTGGAATTTTGAGAACAGGAAATGGGTAGTCTGGGTCTATGCACTTTCCTCCTTATAACTCTGCAACAAAAAGGGCTTGAGAGTTGCATTTAAAAAATGAAATCTGGCAATAGATCATTATAACATCACAACACTATAGGGATCTATATTTATTTATAAATATATTTATAACTATTTTTAAAAAGTCCTCTGGGCCCTGACTTGGACAGCCCAGGCAAGCCCAATCTCGTCAGATCTCGGAATCCAAGCAAGGCCAACCCTGGCAAGTACTTGGAAGGGAGACCTCCAAGGAATACCGGGGGTGGGATGCAGAGGCAAGCAGAGAGTACCTCTCTGAAACGTCCTAGCCCCACTAGGGGTCGCCAGAAGTCACCATGACTTCCAGGCACACATACACACAAATAGTAAAACAAAGAGTCCTCCGGTATGTGTGTTTTGGGCAATAGTGACTGGGGGGGGGCTGAGGCAAGGGAAATGCAGGGGAAACTTCTGTGTGGATGATCCGGTGTGACTGCAAATGCTTCTGCATTAAAAACAGCAGTGAGATCTACACAGAGAATTGCTCCTTGTGGAAGCACGTGAAGCAATCTAGCTCCCTGCCATTATAGGTCATACATGTTATTATGATAAAATAATGGTGGTTAGGACACCTCATCAAAAGGCGAATGGATATCTGGACCCAAGAGCTAAGAGTCATAAAACTGTTTCACAGCCAGCGATGAAGCCCCAAGTGAATAGAATGAGAAAAAGAGGGCTTAATGCTGATAAATGGAAAGAGCTGCCTGCATCACCTTGTGCTGGGGTGGAAAATTTTGGTGCCGGGTGAGGTAACACTGCTTTTTGGGGAAAGCAGGCTTTCTTTTGCAGCCTGATGGTTGGCCATATATGTGATTAGCTGACAGGCGGCTGAAAAGAGAAATGGGAGGGTGAAACAGCTATTGCATTCAAAATGAACTAAGAAAACACATTTAAATCCCTTGAGGGAGAGGAATAGAGAGAGAGGAAGAAAGTCAAAATGGTTATGAACATTAGCCAAGATGATCAGATTTTATAAGTCACTCATTTTTCAGAACATCAAGATGAAGGGCCTTCTACCCACCAGTACGTATCAGTGGCGCAGAAAATTATTGACATTATTCATAAAGAACTGCTGTAGCACAGCTTTTTTTCCCCTCCAGGAGCCATTCTAGGAGGCAGCATAAGCAACAGGACCTTACCATGGAATTAAAAGTTGAATTGCCCATGCAGACAGTTTTCTGCTCAAAATCTATTGACCTTCTGCAGCTTTTTATAACAACCTGTTTCTTGTTTTGGTCATTCCTTGGTACTTCCTCCCATTCTTAATTCATTTATACAGTTCTAGTTTCTAATAACAATAACTCTTTCCCCAGCTATTACTTGTTGCTTTGTTCTGCCTGCATTTCCTGTTCTTAAAAAATACGTTCAGATCTGAGAGTCCACTCTCAGAGTCTCCCAGATGCCGGGAGTCGGACCAGAGACATTCAAGAAAGGTGTCTTTCTGGATCACGATTCAATAAGAACACATGTCTTTCTAGCAATCTTTTTTTTTAGTCAGCTGAGGGACTGATAATTTTACTTCAGGAATTCATAAGACCAGCTTTATTTCTCAGAAACTCCTCTATATAGAGATTCTTCTAGTTTATTGTGTAATAAAACTCTCCAAGAAGACCCATATGCTCCCTCCTTCCTCCCTTTGCATGCAGACAGAAGGCTGCCTGCTTTAGGACCAATCACAGTTTGTTGCCACAACCGAAGTGTGTAATTTAACTAACTGTAGTTTGTTTGTTTCCAACCCTTGAAACCAGGATTCTAAGCTAAAAGGAAACTATAATCAGAATCCTGGTTTATATACAAGGAAAAAATCTCCTGATTCAAATATCAAAACAAATTACATATTGTTGTAAATCAGGACAATTTTACAGCATGAGGGGAGGGAGGGGTGGAGGGAGTGTGTGAGCCTGAGGCATGTTCCCTGCAGTGATAGAACAATGTGTTCATAATATTGGCATGTCCTTCAAGAATTGATTAAATAAGTGATGGTAACTACAGGACAAATGGCTATCATGGAACAATCCCAGCTATCGAACAACCAGGACAACTTTGGAGGGCTCACTTTGCAGCAGGAGTGGAGTGTTTTTGTACAGTCTTGAGAATGAAAAGGGAATTAAGCCTGTGTCAATGTAGTCCTACTGACTTCTCCTCGGCACTTGCAGGACGGAGGACAAACAAACCCATCAACAGTGAGACAGTCTTTTGGTGGCGTGGGGAGAAACTTGGCAGGTAACTCATTCTGATTATGCTCTCAGTGTGGTTATAATGATCAGTGTGTGTATAAAACTAGTTTTTAGGGGCTAGACATTAGGAAACCACAAGTCACATACCTTTGAGCCTGCATCTTTCTCTTGTCTGACTGTTCAGTTGTGAATGCCCCCCCTGCAGTGTAGCATTTCATGTTCTATCTTGTGCTGAATCTACATGGGCCTGCAAAATGGAGCTGTTCCACCAGGCTTTTAGTTGAGGCAGTGGAGACCCCCCTAGCTGGCCTCCCTGTACAGAGCCCGTATAGAGACTGCTGTGCACAGAGACAGTCTCTGGACCATCTACCTACGGAGTCTTGGGCAGTGTTCCGTCTAAGCTGAGTTAGTGTGAGCTAGCTCATAATTTTTTAGCCTCCAGCTCACAGATTTTTGTCTTTGCTCAGGAAGGAGAGCTCCATAGCAAACTGATTCATGCAGCAGCCAAATGGCTCGCTCACAACTTTAATAGCCAGTAGCTCACAAAGTAGAATTTTTGCTCACAAGACTCCACAGCTTAGAGGGAAAGATTGGTCTTGGGTTTATGTAGCTGTGACTCCAGTATCATCTATCTGGTTTTGGGGTGGGTGGGGGGTTGAATTATTACTCACCAATTTTAACTGATTAACTGTTTCTGGTTTTAGTTGTTTTTGGATTAATTGTGTTAACTGGTTTTTATTGTTTTGATGTTACCTGCCCTAAGCCCATTTGGGAAGGGCAGGATATAAAATTTAAAAATAAATAAAACAGGCTCTGCTGTAAAAGCAGCACCAAGTGGCATGGAAGTGTGTGGGAAGGGCACCTACGCAGCCCAGTCCCTCACTGCTCACTGCTGCCAGAGCCCCCCTCCCCCTATTATTTTCAGATGCAGCCACAGCCAGCATCAGCATACCCCGAGGTGGAGCAGATGACAAGGCCTACGGCTGGCCCACTGGCCAGGGCCCACTGCTGCTGACTCAGGTGTCTCCTCTGATGCCTGTACTCACACCTTTCCATTGCCTGCTTGAGAGTGCTTTGTTGCTTGTGCTCCCAGCTGCATGTACTGTCTAATGTCACATTTAGGGCCAAGCCTGGCACTGTTGCTCTACTTGGGGTTTCCAGGATACACAAGTAACAATAAGCAAAACAATAGGTACAGAGGCAAGGTCTACAAACCAGTCTGGAGTCAGAGATCGGAGGTGCAGTCCAAGGGTGAGGGTAAGGAGGGTCAAGGGTTCAAGGGTCTGGTTCCAGAGTTGGGAAAAAGGTGCAGGATGCAGGGTGTGGGTCCCAGGCTGTAGGAGCAAGCACAGGTTACCAGCAATAAGGTACAAGGCAGCCAGTCAGGGCAAAGCAGAGCAGAGCTCTGTTTGCTTGGCAGGTCAGCTTCACAGCTGTGTAGCAAACAAGATTGCTTCCACACCAAGCCTTGCTCAGTGTGTTCCTTTTATTGACTTCCTTTGCTGACTCATCCCCTGAGACCTGGGTGTCACTCCTTACAGTTGCATTCACCTTCCTACAGGTGCAGGTCTTTGCTGTTTTCCTATTAGCCTGGTCCTGGTCCTGGAAGGACTCTGCTCCAGGAAATAACACTGATCACTGCTGAGCAATCAGGCGAGCACTTCGCGCTCTCTCTAGAGCTGTCAAGCGCTTTCTCCTCCTTCTATGCTTTGCTGGTTCAGGAGAGGCTGGTGGAAATGGAGACTCTGTCCTCTGTAGTCTCTTTCTTCTCCTGGAAGACTGAGCAGCCTGGCCATGTCTGGGAAGTGTTTTCACTTCCTGAAGATTCCCACTTTGGGTTTGCTGCTGGACCCAGCTGTTCAGGTGGGGATTCCATTGGCACAGGGCCCGATTCTTTTGATTCCTTTGAGAAGGAGGAAGTGTCAGCTGGCTGCCTCATGACTCCTAGCACTGCTGGAGAAGGGCATGGGGGTGGTGCACAAAGCATCAGTGTTCCTAGTGGCCATGGCAATGGCACTCCTAGCTGCCACCACCACCCACCTCCATCAGGAAAAGGGCATGCAGGCAGTGCAGGCAGGTGGTGGGAAGAAGCTTGTGAGTGGGTAGAGGAAGGATGCACAAGCTGGTGAGGGCATGCTGGTGGGCGGGCAAGAAAAGGGGGCTAGTAGTGGGCATAGGGGTGTCCAGGGCCCCCAAAACCTGGATGCAACAACAATCACACCATCCTCCTGGTCATCTGGAACCCTAACACTTACCTCTTTCATTTTCCCAGATGAGATGCACTGTAGCTACCAGACACAGGGGTGGCTTTACTCACAGAGTGTCCAGGACAGCTGCCTGAGCTCCAGGCTGGGCAGGCCAACTTCCCACAGCCTCGCTCCCTAACGGAGGTGGGAAAAAGAGGAAGAGCCAGCAGCTGTGCAGAGTGTTTGTTGGACCCTTCAGGGGCTCAGGCATTGGCCAGCTACCACACACACCTGCCCACCTTACACAGGGCAAGGGATGGCCCATGCTTGAGGCTGGGGTGGCCTGGGCAGTGGATCTAGGAGGAATGGGGCTGTGAATTGGGGCCCCATCCTAGACTTTTGCCTGCCAGAATCAGTAAGACCACCCCCGACGATGCGGGATCAGCTGTGGAAGTGGAAAAGCCCTAAATAAGGTTGAAAGGGGAAGGAATGCAGAGTTTGGGCTGTGAGTGGAATGTCCAAAGGGATGCTCGGCCCGCAGGCACCCTGCTGTTTCCCATTCAAGCTGGATTAAATGAGGACTGTTGCTGTTGTTTTGCTCTGGCTTAGAAGGAAAATTCCCTGAGGCTCACATAGAATGAAGATGATGTTGTATAGATGATCTTTTAAAATTTGGTGGCTTCCTGCATTTCATTTAGAGAAAAATCTCCACATAGAAGCAGATCCCCTATTTCAGTGGCAGTGGTGCTTTTTCTCTCTCCATGCTGTAGCACATGAAATCTCTCTCTGTTTCTGTGAGTAGTAGAAG
The DNA here is from genome assembly GCA_029375565.1 of Gekko gecko. NCBI lineage: Eukaryota > Metazoa > Chordata > Lepidosauria > Squamata > Gekkonidae > Gekko > Gekko gecko. The sequence goes on along the minus strand of JAPDNY010000005.1, from coordinate 37,512,972 downwards.
AGATACAGCAGACCTTGTTTTCAGAGAATATTCTTGTGTGGGAACATAAGAGGCATGTGGTACCAACACAATGGTCAAAATCAGACGAGTATTGGTTATACTTTCCAGGACAAAAATCTTAGACCTGTTCCATATGGGTTTGATGCTGTTGGGAAGTGGGGTTTCCCCCCTCTTCCCCACAGCATCGTGCTGCATTCTTGCACCTCCTGGGATTTCCCTGGCTTTCCTCCGCTCTTTCCCAAATCTGCTTTGCTGGGAAGGTTTGAGAATGATTGAAACAAAGCCTGGACGGTTGCCATGTGGAAGGAAAAGCACAGATTTCCCCAGTTCCCCCCTCCCCAACATGGCATTTTTTAAAACAAACAACTGCTACAAAGAGAAAAGCACAACTTAAGTGCTCCCTTACGTCCTGCACCAAACCTCAGGAACAGGAATTCAGGAGTAACATGACATGATCACCTGTGAGTGAAAGGAAGTAATTAATTAAGATTCAAATAAAGAAAACACAGGAAATTTTCAGGGAGAACTGGAACTTTGGCTGAATAGTGCTTGCATTTGTGTAAGTACATAGAAAGAACTTGATGTGAGGATAGGCACTGCTTGATTTTGATGGGGGAATATAACATTATATTCAGCTTGGTTTCAGCTCCGTTTACAGCTGACTGTGGAAAAGAAAGGACTGAGTGAGTAGTTCTCTTTTTCTTTAATTTTCAGATTGCTTAAGCCGCCTTGGGAAAATTCCTGTCTTTATCTCAGCAATGGGGAAAGATGAGCATTCTGAGTCTGTCCTACGTTACTGCAAGCATATGGTAACTCACAGAATGATTATAAGCTACTCTGCATGGTTTTGGTTTTCACTAAGGGCCATCTGACGGTCTGATCTTGTAGTGCTGACACTGTACACACTACCATAGTTTGGGCAGCAAACTCTTCCATGTGTCTCACTTCACTTGATTGGGCTTAGGCATAGGGATGGCCATGAACTGGAAAATGCATTTCAGTATGTGGTGTGGCCCGTTTGTGAACCACGGACGATCACAAACTTTTAGCCACCTCACAAATTGGTTTGGTTTTTGAGGTAGTAGAATGCCCTCCCCCAGCATGCTAGATACATTAAACTCACAAAGGATCTCCGGCTGACTCTCCTCTACCTACCCTCCGAGTTTGGTGAGGATTGGATTTACAGGGTTTGAGCTAGGGTCCCCCAAAGAAGGTGGCCCCAGGAAAGTGCTTTCTGGGGAAATTACTGCCTGTCATTTCTGCAGAAAGCACTTTTCTGGGGGCACCTTCTTTGGGGGCTATAACTTGGATCACATAAATACATTCCTCAGCAAACTTGGAGAGCAGGTAGCAGAGAGTCAGCTGGAGATTCCCTGCAAGTTTGGTGCCTCTAGCTTGCTCAGGACCAGTTCTATACACTCCTGAACCTGCACCTGTCAAAATCATCATTTTTGACAGGCGCAGGTTCAGGAGGTTCAGGAGTGTATAGAACATATCCTGTGCAAGCTAGAGACACCAAACTTGCAGAGAGGACAGGGTGACTTTGTTACTTTCCCTGTCCTCACTGCAGCTTCCTCACCTACATAGCTTTAAGATAGGACTGCAAAGTCTGAGTTTGGGAATTCCTGGAGATTTGAGGGTGGGGTTTGGGAAGGGGAGGGACCTCCGTGGGTATAGAGACATAGAGTCCACCCTCCAAAACACCCAGTTTCTCCAGGGGAACTGATCTCTGTTGTCTGCAGATAGTTGCAGTCTCGACAGATCTCCAGGCTGGGTCCCACCTGAAGATTAGCAACCCAACTTCAAGACCATATGAGTTATGTGTCCCTGGGGAATAAACTTAACTGAAACTGAAAAGGACTGCTGGAGAGAAGGGAATGTGAGAAAGACCGTGGGGTCCTATGCAATATCTTTGTTATCCCTCCCAAAATAGTGGAATGGGACAATTACATAAAAAAAATGACAGGGTTGAGGCAGAATCTGTGGACAGTGTTCTGTGCAACACAGGTCTCTATTCCTTCCCTATCCCTCTGTTTCTTCCTAATTATTCTAGGAATAGTAGTCCTCTGGGCCCCCTGTTACACCGTTCAGACTCAACTGACTCTCACAGAAGACAAATCCCATGACTCAGCTGGGTTCCCAAGGGGACCCTGGAACTGGACTCCTCCCTCTCACCCCGCCATGTCTTGCAGAGGAGGGGAAAAACACCCGTATTCCACTAAATGCCTCTCTTTCTTGCTTGGAGGATATGAGTGGAGTCTCTCGGCTGGATGGACACCACACGGCTACTTACTGTGCTGTAATCACAGGCAGCGGAGAGCTCAGACTCGGCTTGGGAGACATGGAGATTCACCAGCAGATAACGGAGCAATATGTAAGGCCCTTCTGACACTTTTCCTGGGCAAACCCCCGGTCTTGTCTCTGTTAAGGGTTGCCAGTTCTGAGTTGGGAAATACCTGGAGATGTGGGGGGGGGCCCTGGAAAGGGTGGGGTTGGGGGAAGGACTTTAATGAGGTATAATGCCCTAGAGCCCGCCTTCCAGAGCAGCCATTTTCTCCAGGTGAACTGATCTCTGTAGTCTGGGGGATTAGTTGTAATCCCAGGAGATCTCCAGCCAACCCCTGGAGGTTGGCAACCCTACTTCTGTTGTCCTTTCTCTCCCTAAGGTGCAGGGGTAGCTTCCCAGGAGGATGAAGCAAAGGGAAACAAAGGGAGATCTGGGACTAGGCAGTGGTGGAAGGGATGCCAGTGGAAGCAGCAGAGATATTCATTGGTTAAGGCTAGTTCATAAACCCCATTGTTAGGCATGTCCCGCTTCTCCCAGCAGTGGGAAGTGCCAGGAGCTAGCCCTTCTCCAGGTCGGTCCCCTCTCTAGGAAAGAGCACTGGAGTCTTATGGTGCTTTTTATAGTATTTGCTTTATTTCCAAATATGCAAGTGGAGAACGGATAGAGGCAAAGAGGCCCTCTTGCAAGGCAACAGATCTGCTGTCCCACATAGGAGGGGCTGTGGCTGAGTGTTAACGCATCTTCTGGGCATTTGGAAGGTCCCAGGTTCAATTTCCGGCAGTTCCAGCTAGAAGGACCTGGTAGTAAGTGATGTGAAAGATGCTACCTAAGACCTTGGAGAGCCTCTGTCAGTCTTAGTAGGCAATACCGATTTGACAAAACAAGGGTCTGACTCAGCACAAGGCAGCTTCATGCTTAAAAGATCAGGGGATGTGCTGAAGACCCTGGACAGCTACTGCCAGTCTGAGTAGACAATACTGACCTTGGCGGACTGATGGTCTGGTTCTGTATGAGGCAGCTTCATGTGCTCTTGTGTGTTCACATCAGGTCCCCGAGAGAGAGAAAGAGAGATTTGTGCCCCCAAGGTGCCTCAACCAGTTCAAGCAGAGCCTTTCTGCCTCTCCGTCTCCTAGAGCATCTGAACTGTGATTTCATTTCACAGATACACACATGGCCCCACACCTCCCCCCCTCCAGTCCCTGGTGGTTCCTTGGCCACAGCCATTAAAGGTCTATGAAGGGGACATGCACACCCCTGCAGAACCCCAATTTGTTACCACACTTCTCTGCCGGAGTGTGTCCCGATAAGCAGTTTCATGATTGCTTACCCAATAAGCAATAAGCAATTTCATGATTTTGTAGCCAGGTCAGATGAGCTGTCATTCTAGGAATGACAACTTTCTTTGAGCGATTGCAGAGTTCATGGCCACCTACAGCGAGCTTGTTCTTGCAGTCTGGAGTCCGACAAGGTGGTGCAGTGCTGAAAGCCATTTCTCCAGTTTCCACCGCCTCCTCCCACAGCTCTTGTGTTTCTAGAATGTACCGTGCTGTAGAAACGCAGGTAAACACTGTCTGGTTGGTGGCTAGGGGGGAATATTTTGGGAAGCTAATGGAAGAGGTGATTAGGAACCATTCAGATGCAACCGCGCCCTTTCCCCTATTAAGAGGACTGTTGACAAAAATTAAGAGCCGACACTTAACAGCCGATAATGTTTATTTAGGAAGATGCATACAGTTCAGTTATTCATTTATCATCAAGACCCTCAAAAAAACTGAAGATTCATTCCTGGAGGGGAAAAAAGTGGTAATTTCTAACATGTGGGTGGGGAAAGGAAAGAGAGGCAAGGGAAAAAGAGGCCAAAACCATTAAGTGGTATATTATTCTCTAGGATCCCTGCAAATCGAATAGTCTCAAAATTTCCATCAGCCTGTACTTGTTGATAGATACTCTGCTAGGATGTTGCCTTCAGTGATTTCTTGATGAAATACAAGATACAAAAAGAAGGAGACTCGCATAGCATAGGCCAGTAGTCCAGGCAAAATGACAGCAAGGCCATCAAAGAGTATTTTGAGTGAGCACTTGGAGAACTGCTGGCAGGCAGAGTGGTTGTTGGGACAGTGTTATGTTTAGTGGTTAAAGTGTTGGACTAGGATCTGGGAGACCCAGGTTCAAATCCCCACACTGCTATGGAAGCTTGCTGGGTGACCTTGCGCCTCTCACACTGTCCTGCTAGCTGGCATCCTCCAAACAGGCACACAGATGCAGTTCCCAGGCATCAGTGTTTGTAGAGCAATTCCAGGGCTAGGCGTCAAAATCCAGTCCCAAGGTTCAGGCACAAAGTAGACAACACTCACAGCTACAAAGGGCAATTTGAGAGCAAGAATATAAAAATACAGGGCAGGGTCAGAGACACAGAGGACAATCTAGAGCAGAAGCAGCAAGGTTAGTAACTATCAGACAAGTTGCTTCTGCCCAGCCACTCCCTTCTCTGTTGCTTTTAAGTACCACATGACTCAACAGCTTGTGTAGCATCATGCACCTGGCAGCTGCCTCAGTCCTGCTCCTGCAAGCACTCATCCTCGCTGTTGCTGCTGGGCAGGCACTGTGCCTTATGACTTGAAGATCTCTCCTCACCCTCCTCCTATGGTGTTCCCGAGGGTTTAGTGGTTGGGGGGGGGTGAACTGACTGGCAACTGGCTCTCTGTTGCCAGCTCAGGGCTGCGTGGCTGAGAGGCCAATGTGATGGTTCCTGGCTGAGGATCTGTGTCTGGCCCTCCCAGAGACAGCCTCTTCCTGCAACACGTCTGCCACTGGCTGTAGGTTGGGGTCATGTCTGCTGGCTGATGTTTCCTCGGAGGAGTCTTCAGCATCCCTTTGCTCTGCTGAGCTTGGCTGGTCCATGACACATGCGCTGTCAGCCTAACCTACCTCCCAGCGTTGTTGGGAGGATAGAATGGAGGAGAGAAGAAGAGACTGGATTTATACCCAACTCTTCTCTCGGAGTCTCAGAGCATTTTACAATCTTTTCCCCTTCCTCTCCCCACAACAGACACCCTGTGAGGTAGGTGGGGCTGAGAGAGCTCTTTCAAAGACTGCTCTTGAGAGAACAGCTCTGAGAGAACTGTGGCTTGCCCAGGGTCACCCAGCAGCTGCATGTGGAGCAGTGGGGAACCAAACCAGGTTCTCCAGATTAGAGTCCACTCTCCTAACCACTACACCAAACTGGTGTGGTTTAAGCTGCTCTGAGTCTCTGCTGGGTAGAAAAGTGGGGTATAAATACTTAACCTCTGCTGTGTTTGATAGAAATAAAAATTTCCTCTTTCAGAAGTCCTTTGGGGACACCTGTAATCTCATAAATTACAAGGAGCCTTTCCCCAGATCTCCTGGACACCCGGAATTTTACAGGGATGCCTGGCAGTGCTCCCTCCTCCCCACCCCCATCTTGGTCACTTTCCTAGATCATCCTCAAGGGGAGGGGAGAAAGAAAGAAATACACATAACCAACCCACTGAAATAATCTGATCAGAGTAACTTGCACATTTAAGATGGAAGGGAGAACTGGATAATAGCAAATGGAAAGCAGGATTTCTGTCCGCATAATCTTATATCATGCTGAGATGCAGGGGGGAAATTCAGGTCCACAACACAACTTATACTACATCAGTCATCCCCCCCAGAAATAGATCCTTGTGAAAACGAAACAACTTTTTGCCGGTGACCCTCGAGTCATTCATGGACAGGGATCATGGTTTGATTCCCAATGTATTGCTTGAAGGAGGAAAAGAAAAGGGAATGACAGTATTTCAACACGTCATTTATGAATCAATCCCAAATCAACCAGGGCAGCCAGAACATTCAGGTTAAATGGCACATGTCCAACTCTGGATTTCTCCACTTTTGTTTTAGGAAGAGAGGGATCTATATTCTCAGATGGGCTACTAATTGCCAACCGTCTTCTGCCTTCCCTTCAGGTGTCTGGATTCAGGGAGAACCTGTGCCGGGCACCACTGGTATGCATTGACGGGAATGTACCAGTTTCCACCATTCAGTATGTCTGTCAGTTTGCCAGAGAACATCACTTAGCAGGTAAGAACCAACACTGGGGGACAGTCACAAAGCACAATCTGATGTTAGGCGCGAGGCCCTTTTCCGATTCACCCAGTGGAAATCGAAAGCAGCCATAATTATCTTGCATCTAGAAGCTCCATCTACACATTTAAAAGTATTGAGGTTAACTGGTGTGGTTAGTCCAGTCACCATTAGTTAGCAGAGTACTTAAATAAAGCTACAAACGCAGGAGTGTCACTTTACCAGGTTACTCAGTTTACAAAGCTACACAGAGCCACATTGCAAGTTTAGAAGATAAATACTTCTCTCTTTATTTGAGGAGTACACTTTTGGATAGGAAAGAGCAGAGACTGGATAGATTACTAACTGACTAGCTAAAGGATGGAGCCGGATGGCGAGAGGCCCATCTGCCGCATGGTGCCAAGAGAGGACAGAGTGTCCCTCTCTTGGTGCGTGCAGGTAGAGAGCAAGTCTTCAGAGTGAGGGAGAAGCAGGAAAAGGGAAATTGGTCCCTGAGAACACAATCTGCATATCAAAGAGGACAGGGGCAGAAGAGTAGATACAGGAAGAAAGGTCAGTGTGCCTATCTAGCTATCTAGCCTCTCTTGCCACTCAGTCTGGAGGTCTGCGGCAGGGGACATCGCATCTGGAACTTCCAACACCCCTTCTCGGTGGACCATGGCTGTTGGGGAACAACATGGGGACTTTGTATCACGTGCACGATGGGAGTTTTGTGCCTTCCAGTCATACCTTGATCATCATTCAGGGAGAAGCAGCTTTAGCCCCCCCCCTTCTCCCCACTAATGCGGTTTTCACTCTTGCAAACTGCCCTGTGCAGTTTCTATTGAGTCCATAACATGATTCTTACAATAGAGCCAATAGGGGCTCCATAGGGGTGGTATGTTCAGTGACTGCTGGGGGTGACCTATCTCTCTCCTCACAACCTAGCCGCAGCAATCCATGCAAGGGTCACCTCCAGGCTGGATTACTGTAACTCGCTCTATGCTGGGCTGCCCTTGCAGTTGACGTGGAAACTTTAACTGCTTCAAAATGCAGCGGTGTGTGTCCTCACAGGGGCACCTTTAGAGCACAGATCCAACCAGTGCTCCGCCAGCTGCACTGGCTTCCAGTGGAGTACCAACCAAATCTAGTTCAAGGTTATGGCATTAACCTTCAAAGCCCTGAGTGGTCTGGGACCTACATATCTACAGGACCATCTCTCCTGCTATGTCCCTCAAAGAGTGTTACACTCAGGGGTCTTTTTTCCCACCATAGAGAACAATGGAGGGAATAGGGGCAACCTGTTTGGGGGCCCATAGAATTGGACCCCCTGGTCCAATGTTCTTGAAACTTGGTGGGTATCTTGGGGAGAGGCTCCATCAGCTACCCTGTGAGTTTGGAGCCTGTCCCTCAAACCCCCTCCCCTCCAGCCCCCAGAATATTCTCTATGTTTTTACCATTGACTTCAATGGCCCATAGGATATAATGGGGCTGAATTGCCGCCAAATTTCTTTCATTCCCTCCTTTCCTTCTCTCTTTTTCCTCTTTCCCTCCTTCTTCTCTTCTCTCTTTCTTTCTTTCCCACCTTCTTCTCTTCCCTTTTTTCATCCTTTCCCTGTTTCCCTCCTTCTTCCCTCTCTTTCTTTCCCTCCCCTTTCCTTCTCTTTCTTTCCCTCTTTTCTCCTTCTGTGGCCCAACTCTCATGAGAAGGAGTTTAAACTTTAAACCCCTTCTCTTAGCTCCCCCACCCAGACCAGCTGGGGAAGGGAAGGCTTTTGAAGATGCCTCCCCCCCCTTTTGCTTCCCCTTCTGACATCACTTCCGGTGATGTCAGGGGGCGTGGCATATGCTAATAGCCTAATAGCTCATTAGCGTACTATATGCTAATGAGCTCCTGCAGCTGTTTTTCTACGAAAAGACCCCTGGTTACACTCATCAGAACAACAGCTGGTGGTGGTCCCCAGCCCTAAGGACATCCATTTGGCCTCGACCAGAGCCTTTTCGGCTCTAGCTCCAGCCTGGTGGAACACTCTCCTGTGTGAGATCAGGGCCTGCAGGATCTGCTTCAGTTCCACAGGGCCTGTAAAATGGAGATGTTCAGATGAGCCTTTGTTTGAGGTGACGGTTGTCTCATTATTCTGGCCCCCCTGCTCCACATCTCATTATTCTGGAGGGGGCCCCCTGCTCCACCCCCCAAACTGGTATGTTCAGCGACTGCTGGGTGTGACCGCCCACTGCCCTTTTTAAATCTTGGATACTTTATAGACCCATTGGAGCATGCTCCTAGGTTTATGGGCCATCTTGGTGTGCTTAATTTTGTAAAACTGTAGAACTGTAGAACATTTTGATTGTATTGTCTGGTGTTTTCGATTGTTGTCAGCCACCCTGAGCCCTGCATCCAGGGAAGGGTGGGATAAAAATCTAATAAAATAAAATAAAAACCGTATGTGTGGAGAGCAGGGCCGGCATCAACATACCCTGAGGTGGGGCAGCTGCTGAGGTGCCCAAGTCTTGTGGAGGGGCCCGCTCCTGCCTCCCCCTACCTGCTTGCCTCCCTGCTGCTCATCTTTTTGCTTGTGAGCCCTTGCACCACTCAGACTCAGGTGCTGCCCAGTGCTTCCAGGGGAAGAGCACATAGGAGGTGAATGGCTGTGAAACTCCCAGCAGCGCTGTTTCCAGTTGTACAGGGGCCCCAGTACAGTTGGGGAAGGGTGTATGCGCACTGGGAGGGTAACCAAATAAGAACATAAGAGAAGTCAATGTTGGATCAGGCTGGTGGCCCATCCAGTCCAGCACTCTGTCACACAGTGGCCAAAAATATCAGGTGCCATCAGCAGGTCCAGCAGTGGGGCCAGGACACCAGAAGGCCTCCCACTGTTGCCCCCCCAAGCACCAAGAATACAGAGCATCACTTGCCCCAGACCTCTCTATACCTTGTGGCTAATAGCCACTGATGGACCTCTGCTCCACATGTTTATCCAATTCCCTCTCGAAGACATCCATGCTTGTAGCTGCCACCACTTCCTGTGGCCGTGAATTCCATGTGTTGATCACTCTTTGGGTGAAGAGTGGGTGGGCAAAGGATACACGGGTGGGAAGTAGGGGAGGAGAGTGCGGGCAGGTAGACAGGAAGGGATGAGTGGTAGGGCAGAGAGGGGGCCTCCAGGGACTGTCTGCCCATTACCCATCAGATCCTAGGCCCGTTGCTGGTGGGGAGGCTAAAGTTGTGCTGTGGCTGCAAACAAAAAAGAGCTGGTGTGTTGATCCCTAAATGAAGCTTGAAATATTTTGCTGCCCGCATCCAAACCAAAAGGGATTTGCTACGATTCCCACTTGTCTTCTATAAGTAATGTTTAGTCTTCATTTAGTTGACATTTTCTTGTAAATTGAACCTACATTATACCCAGTATCTTCACACCAGGCTGCAAATCAAAGACAGACATATGGGCCTAATTGATGCTATATTGATTCTTCATTATTCTCAGTTGCCCTTTATAAGATGTATTCAATCTTTGTTTAGCCAACATTTTCTCATATGTTGAACCTACTGGATAAATCTGTGGTGCAGCCTCATTTGGAATATTGTGTATTGTTCTGGTCACCACACCTCAAGAAAGATATTATAGTGCTGGGAAAAGTGCAGAAAAAGGGTGACTAAAATGATTAAGGGAATGGAACACCTTCCCTATGAAGAAAGGTTTAAAGAGGTTAAGGCTGTTTAGCTTGGAACAACAAGAACTGCGAGGAGACATGATGGAAGTTTACAAAATTATACATAGGATAGAGAAGATAGAGAAAGAAGTACTTTTCTCCCTTTCTCACAATACAAAAATTGATGGGCACTCAAATTAATGAGCACTAGGCTTAGAACAGATAAAGAAGTACTTCTTCACCCAAAGAGTAATTAACACATGGAATTCACTGCTGCAGGAAGTGGTGGCAGCTACAAGCATAGACAGCTTCAAGAGGGGATTGGATAAACATATGGAGCAGAGGTCCATCAGTGGCTATTAGCCACAAGGTATAGATGATACACTAAGTCTGGGGCAGAGATGCTGTGTATTCTTGGTGCTTGGGGGACAACAATGGGAGCACTTCTGGAGTCCTGGCCCTGCTGGTGGACCACTTGATGGCATGTGGGTTTTGGTCACTGTGTGACACACAGTGTTGGACTGGATTGGCCATTGGCCGGGTCCAACATGGCTCCTCCTGTGTTCTTATGTACATACACTGTACCTAATATCTGCATGCCAAGCTGCAAATCAAAGGCTTACACATGGTCCTAATTAAGGCTACACTGACCCCCAAACAGGGCCACTCAGTGGGCAACTGTTACACTATTTGAATTCATCCAACAGGATTTTGTGAAGCTGCCTTATAGTGATTCAGTTCATTGGTGTGCGTGGTCTATGACTGGATACTTAGACTGGTTGTGGCTGTGCAAGGCCTTGGTCAGAGGTCTCTTTCAGTCCTTATTCAGGAGACCATTTAATGGGAGATTGTATAAGTGGAGCATGGGTCCTTCTGCATCCGAAGCATGTGCTCTAAACTGGGTCCTCTTCCCAAACAGACTTGTTCCGTGTGCTCGAGTTGACAGCTTTTTCACGTGCTACCCAAACACTGTTGTCACGCATTTTTGATAATATGTCGTATGAATGCAAAATTTGCCAAAGACCAATCCAGCACTGAGCCAAAATCTGGAGCCCGTTTTGTTCATGAGAATGTATGTCGTGATAAAATCTCAAGTTCACTCAGGAACAAATGGAGTGTTTTTTACTGTGATATTTTAATAATGGTATCTCTGAATGTTAGGGCTGTCAGCTGTTTCAGTAGTGCTTCTGGCTAATTATCTATTGAGGTTTGATAATGATTAATAACCATTGAATCGCATTGATCAATTCAAGAGTGGCGGCCCTAATTGTCGTTTTTTGACAATTACTAGCTTTGTTGTTACCTTGGCCATCTTTAATGGGAACGGCAAGGCTACAAATTAGGTGGACAAGTAAATAAAGCATGTACCAAATCTGTTGGGGTGATTAACCTAATGCATTGCTGTTTTGAAGTGTTTTATGAGCCGACAGATGTGGACAAGGCTTCCAAGCCATTCTTCTCAGACAGCTGGAGAGCCCTGGCCTGTGTCTCTCCCAATCTGCGGGAACTGAGGGCAATCAGTCGGACCCTGGGACATCCTGTGCCAGCAGGTGAAACTCTTTGACAAAGGGAAACTCATTTCCCACTATTGACGTGTGAAGATGCCTGACACTGAATTACATCTTGGCCCATCTAACCCAGCAGTGTTTATTCTCCAGTATCTCTCTCAGCTTTAGGGCCCTTTAGCTAGAGATGCTGGAAACTGAGTCAAGGAGCTTGGAAATGGGGCCTCGAATGCAAAGCTTGTCATCATCCTTTGAACGGTGTCCTCCTTATGTTATTATGGGACAGACTCTTGGATGGAGATCTATCAGGCCCATAGCCAGGATTTTTCAATATGGGGGGCCTTTTAAAAAGTCGGGGGGGGGGATTGAAATTTGTGCGTGGCCCTGCTTCTCCCCCAAAGTATTTAACGTTTAAATGATTTGGGGGAGAAGGGAGAGGTGCACATGCACCTGCACTCCAGGCTGCAAATTCGTGGCTGGGAGTGCAGGCACGTGGCCCCCTTCTCCCTCAAAGCATTTAAACTTTAAAAGCTTTGGGAGAGGAGTTGTGTGGCCTTAGGAAGAAGTCAGGGGGGGGGCACCATAGCTATGTGCCTGAGGTCTATACTTCTCATGTTGTCTCTACCTTTCCAGTTCATAGTGCAGAGGCCAAGGAACCAGCTCTTCCTTAACACTTTCAGAATTTTACTTTTGTCATACAAGGCACTGCATGGAGAAAACTGCTTTCAATCCTGGTCCGGAACTAAAGTCATACGCAGCTGGTCTGTAGACTCAGCAATGTGACAGGGGGAGGTATCGATGCACTGCCTTTGTGCGGGCTGATAGCTATTCCTGGCAATTGCCCAATTATCATTTTGCAGTTTATTTATTGAGCAGTAGAGACTCCAGCTAATTCTTTGAATTCCAGAGTCAGAACTGAAGCAAACTTGTATGCAGTTGCTTATTTTGCACAATTCGTTCCCTCTTCCATACCCCTAATGTCTCTGGGATTGGGACTGCTGCGTGGTTAGCCGAAATCTGTGGCTTGCTAAGATCTAGACAAAGGATTTTGTTTATCTTCGTAAAATGCTGATAGGGGGGTGATTTTATTATGGCTCTGATGTCATGTGACCAGTTTTCATCCATGGATCTCTCTAAAGATCTGCCATCCAAGCTGGAAGATGTTGTCGAGACTGCCGTGGCCCTTGTCCCCCCCTTACTGAGAGAGCTGCACTGTGTGGTGGTAACACTTGGCCAACATGGCGTCCTCGTGTGTGGCCAGAGCATGGACGGGCATGTCTCTCTTCATCCTGGGTCTTGTAGCAAGGTAGATCGAGGGAGCGCATACAAAGTGGGTTAAAGGCGTGGAAAATGGGAGGGGAAAGAATCACAGATGGAGAAGGGAGCGTGTAATCGAACGGAAGATAGTATCCTCGGTTATCTGTCCCTGGACATCTGAGTCTGCTCGTAAAATTACTGTTCTCAGGGCTCCTTGGGATTAATTCAGCTGTAATATTGACAGGGATGCTTAACGATGAATGAGGGAAAAGGAGCTCTAAAACCAGTCCACTGCAACTTTTTCTTGTGCAGAAATGAATGGGAGGTTCTCCTCTTGCGTGACCTCCACTGATTTCAGTGGCCATTAATGGCCCCCCCCCTTCCATTTGAAATATTTATCTGAACAGCAGAGAATCACGCAGTACAGTTCTTCTCTGGCTACACAGTTGCACGCATTGTTTTGTCTCACACCCCAGACCACGGCAGGTGAGCTGTGCATCACTCACTACCCAGCGATCCCAGTCCCCGCGGAGGAGATAGTGAATGTCTCTGGAGCAGGTGACAGGTATGTTGCTTAATTGCTCAAGGTAGCCATGGGATTCCCCCGCCTTCCTCTGTTTGATCTGTGCTCTCCCCCCCCCCAAGTTGCTGTGACAACATAACAGAGCATACATGTACGCGGCATTGCTAAGGAATAATTGCTCCAAATATTTATCTGGAGGTGGCGAAAGACAGGAAGGTTATTGTAAGCTGTCATTTTCAGAGGCTTTGTGAAAGAGAAGGAAATGGAGGCAATTAAAACTCAGGAAGAAATTGGGGGAAAAACTCACTTTTCCTAATGTCTCTAGATGATGTAGCAATTGTGAGAACCACCTGGACCTCTTAGGAGTACAACCCCACTTTAGTTGAGAGGAGTTCTGTTCAGGCACTGCTCAGGATAGATGGGAGGCTTCAACACCTTTGGATGTCAAGAGGATTTTGATTGATTAGGCACCCACTCTTCTGGATTTCCTTAAGCTTCAATGAGGGAAGCAGGAACCTGTGGCAGTTCAGCCATTTACAGAAGTGTATCTGCACTGTACACATAAAGCTATTTCAAATGAGTTTCAACTGTCATTGCTTCCACCAGAAATTGCATTCATGAAAGTTAATTGGTGATGTAGACATGACCCTCAGTGCAGTCCATTATCCAGGACAAGGAATGCTGAGTGTGACGATAATGTGCTAGTGCTGCCTGTCATGCATTGCAGGGGACTGGGAGAGTCTTTGACACAGAGATGCCATTTTCAGCAGCAGCCCTGTGTTTCTGGAAAGAGGTAGCTTGACTCCAAAAGGAGAGTCTTTGACACAGAGATGCCATTATCAGCAGCAGCCCTGTGTTTCTGGAATGGGGTAGCTTGACTCCAAGAGGAGAGTCTTTGACACAGAGATGCCATTTTCAGCAGCAGCCCTGTGTTTCTGGAAAGGGGTAGCTTAACTCCAAGAGGAGAGTTTTTGACACAGAGATGCCATTATCAGCAGCAGCCCTGTGTTTCTGGAAAGGGGTAGCTTGACTCCAAGAGGAGAGTTTTTGACACAGAGATGCCATTATCAGCAGCAGCCCTGTGTTTCTGGAAAGGGGTAGCTTAACTCCAAGAGGAGAGTTTTTGACACAGAGATGCCATTATCAGCAGCAGCCCTGTGTTTCTGGAAAGGGGTAGCTTGACTCCAAGAGGAGAGTCTTTGACACAGAGATGCCATTATCAGCAGCAGCCCTGTGTTTCTGGAATGGGGTAGCTTGACTCCAAGAGGAGAGTCTTTGACACAGAGATGCCATTTTCAGCAGCAGCCCTGTGTTTCTGGAAAGGGGTAGCTTGACTCCAAGAGGAGAGTCTTTGACACAGAGATGCCATTTTCAGCAGCAGCCCTGTGTTTCTGGAAAGAGGTAGCTTGACTCCAAAAGGAGAGTCTTTGACACAGAGATGCCATTATCAGCAGCAGCCCTGTGTTTCTGGAATGGGGTAGCTTGACTCCAAGAGGAGAGTCTTTGACACAGAGATGCCATTTTCAGCAGCAGCCCTGTGTTTCTGGAAAGGGGTAGCTTGACTCCAAGAGGAGAGTCTTTGACACAGAGATGCCATTATCAGCAGCAGCCCTGTGTTTTTGGAAAGGGGTAGCTTAACTCCAAGAGGAGAGTTTTTGACACAGAGATGCCATTATCAGCAGCAGCCCTGTGTTTCTGGAAAGGGGTAGCTTAACTCCAAGAGGAGAGTTTTTGACACAGAGATGCCATTATCAGCAGCAGCCCTGTGTTTCTGGAAAGGGGTAGCTTGACTCCAAGAGGAGAGTCTTTGACACAGAGATGACATTTTCAGCAGCAGTCCTGTGTCTCTGGAATAGGGTAGCTTGACTCCAAGAGAGCTCAAGCCAATTAGCACTTTCAGTCTGGGCACCTCTTCAGTACAGTAATTACGCAAACTCTAGGGTTTGTAGTTCTGTGAAGTGGACTGACAATTTCTAACAGATAATGTTCTTTTAGCTATAATTCTCGTGATCTGGCGGCGGGGGGGGGGAACTATGACACTGGCATAAAAGCACTCTAAGTCTGTAGTACGTATGTGCCCCTAAGTACTCCAGAGTCTGAAATGGCCTCTTCTCTCTTCAGCTTAATGGCCGGAATAATTGCTGGGCTGCTCGATGGCGAGGACACAGATAACTGTGTCCGAATGGGCCTCTTATCCGCCAGCCTCTCCCTCCGTTCCTATGAGCCTGTTTCTCCCGAGATCAATGCCGCCAGTGTGAGTGTGGAACAGGTGCAGGCTCAGAGGTGGCTGGGCACAAAGACGTGGAAACTGTCTTAGGCCATCTGCATGAGGACTCCCTTCCGCTTCCATGGCACCGGGAACAGGCAGACTTTTCTCCAACTCCCTCCTGTCTTTGATTTTGAATGGGACGGGTTCCATGATCATATCAGAGGAGGTGGCTGACCTGTCCTCTTTTCCTTTCCTTCGTCCTTTCCTTCGTCCTTCCCTTCTTCTGTGTGCTGTGTGACTCCGTGTGGCTGTGAGCGTACTGGACTAAGAATTCCGCACAAAGGCTGCAGTGACACATCCATACACTATCATGTCCAGACTCCACACAGGGAAATTCAGTGACAAAGGCTTCTTATAGTGCAATGATGACACAATCATCAACCACAGCCTAGTCTCAGATGAGTAGCCATGTTAGTATGTTGCAGCAAACGTAAAAAGAAGCCTCATGACACTTTTAAAAGACTTTTTAAAAAGACTTTGACTTTTTCCATATGGGTTATTTTGCCCTGGGTTCAATTTTGTTGGGAAGCAGTGTCCCCCCCGCCCCACCTGCCCACCACTTCTCCACTGCATTGTGATGCATTCATGCACCTAACGAACAAAGGAGAAGGGGGAAACAGACTCAACCTGAAATATATGAGCATGCTACAAGGGTCAAGCTACAGCAAATAAAATTATGTCCAAGCCCTATGTTTTTAATTATATTTTTGTGTACAGCTTATAATAAAGATTCCTTTTGATATCTTTTTACTTGATGTAGCTTGGCCCTTGTAGCATCCCCGCATTCATGCACCTCCCGGGTTTTCCACAGCTTTTCTCTGATCTTTTCTAAATCCATCTAGTCCAGCATCCTGTCTCACACACTGGCCAACCAGTTGCTCTGGATGGCCAACAAAAGGGCAGAGAGGCCGAGGCTCTCCCCTGATGTTGGCTCTGGGACTCAGAGGATTAGTGCCTCTGAATGTGAAAGAAGAAGAAGAAGAAGAAATTGGATTTATACCCCATCCATCACTACCCGTAGGAGTCTCAGAGTGGCTTATAATTCCCTCCCCCTCCCCTCAACAGACACCCTATGAGGTAGGTGGGGCTGAGAGAGCTTTTCCAAGAACTGCTCATGAGACAACAGGTCTGAGAGAACTTGTAACTGACCCAAGGTCACAGCAGCTGCATGTGGAGGAATGGGGAATCAAACCTGGTTCTCCCAGATTAGAGTCTGCACTCCTAACCCACTACACCAAATGGGCTTCCCACCATTTAGTGTTGCCAGCTTTGGGCTGAAAAATACCTGGAGATTTTAGGGGGTGGAGCCAGGGAGGGCAGGGTTTGGTGAGGGGAGGGACTCAGAGTCCCCCCCTTAGTCGTCTGTTTTCTAAACTGCTTCACTACAAAGTTTTGGGAAGGATCACAGTAAAGCCTGGATGGCTGCCGTGTGGGCGGGAAAATCCAGATCTTCCTGGTCCCACCTGTGTGGCAGCCATTTCCCCTTCCCCAGTGCTTGCAGCAGCCTGTAGGGGGCTTCTTAAAAAATTGGTAATTGATCTATTGCTATACTGAAACAATGGTATATTGCTATATCAATTACTGGTTAAAAAAATCCTCCAAAAGGGATGGCACAGAGGGTCTGGGGCAGGGAAAATGTGGGGAAACCTACCATCTGTAAACCCCATTGCCACTGGTGTGCATTGGCAGATATAGCAACATTGGAGCTTCTGGTGGAGTCCTTGGCAAGATGCATGTCATGCATTCTCAGTCAGCACAGACACACACAGAGGAGGGAGGAAATTGTAACTAGTGGGGCCGCGAAATTCCAGAAGTCTAGGCTGTCATTTCTATGCAATACTCAAAAGTTTACAGTGACCATTTACAATAGCTGTGGTTGATGATGACACTGCTGTATAATCGTGTCAATCAGTTCAACACCCGTAACGGCCAAGCAAGGCATCTGCTGGCTGTTAATTCACTTTATGTATCAGACAAAGTGGACAGGCAGTGACTAAGCTGCCAGCAGATGGCTACTGTTGTTGCGCATGTTCAGAATCAAGGCATTTTGCTGCATGTGTACAGGGAGCATTTGCATTGTTGTCTGAGCAATGCAGTGCACTTTGCACATGTACGGTGGTTCTTCTCAAGTGCCAGTGCAAGACTACACACGTGCAAAATATTTGCAATCTAATTTAGAACACTCAGTACAGAAATAAGTTTTTTGAGTGTTTGAGGACGCTGCTCACAGTTTGAAATCAAGTTGTGTTTAGTGTGGGAGAGAATCTGCTTATCAGTAGCTGTGACTGACTTAGGGTCTTGATGGGTTTCTTACCACAAGGTTCTGTTTTGTTTGTTACATGGGGCAGATTGTAAGACATGTTTTACAGTGTAAGCTCCTCCTTGGGAGCAGGGGACCGGGTTTTGTTTGTTTTGCTTACAAAGCTCTAAATCACCAAGTCGCCTAATGGCACCAATTACACAAATAAATACTGAAAACAACCAAGCCGCAAGGTGCACCCTCATTGTCGGAAGCCTGTAATTTGAAGGGGTAAAGGGGGGGGGAGGGGAGGAAAGCAGCATGGTGTATAGCCCGATCTCCTCAGACCTCGGAAGCTAAGGAAGGTTGGTACTTGAATGGGAGACCACCTCTGTTTCACACTTGTCTTGAAAGCCCCTTGCTGGGGTCGCCAGAAGTTGGTTGTGACCTAACAGCACTGACATAACGTAAAGCCAAGAGTGGTGACTGGGCACCTCGAATGGGCACCTTGCAACTGCAAACCACTTCACACAGTCAGTCTGTGGCTTGGAGCCAGCCTGATATATCCGGGAAGCTCTGGGCTATTGCTGGCTAATGCAAGTGGAAACCCAAAGGGGACCCTGAAGGATCTCATGAATGTTCACTCACGAGAATGTTTTCGCAAACAGTGATTAAAAACGTACATCTATTAAGCCGAGGAAAAACTGATTTGACCCAGGAAAGGAATCTGTTGCACTTCCTAACTCCTTTTAAAGCCACAAATAAAAGTAGTTCTTTGCCTCTCCTGTGAATGATCTGACGAAGGTAGTGCAAAGGATCCATTTTAAAAATGCCTGGTATAATTCAGTTGTACACTCAGGAGGAGATTGGATTTATACCCCATCCTTCCCAACCGAAGGAGTCTCAGAGCGGCTTACAATCCCCTTCCCTTCCCCTCCCCACAACAGACACCCTGTGAGGTAGGTGGGGCTGAGAGAGCTCTTTCAAGAACTACTCATGAGAGAACAGCTCTGAGAGAACTTATGACTGACCCAAGGTCACCACGCAGCTGCATGTGGAGAAGTGGGGAATCAAACCCTGTTCTCTCAGATTAGACTCTGCGCTCCTAACCACTACACCAGATGGGCTTCCCTCCATTTAGTGTTGCCAGCTTTGGGTTGAGAAATACCTGGAGATTTTTTGGGGGGTGGAGCCTGGGGAGGGCAGGGTCCAGGGAGGGAAGGGGCTTCAGTGGGATAGAAGCGGCCAGTTCCTCCAGGTCACATGATCTCTGTTGCCTGGAGATCAGCTGTAATAATGAGAGATCTCCAGCCACCACCTGGAGATTGGTAATCCTACCACTGCTGGACACATAGGCCAGAGTCCTTGTGTGTGGAAGTAGCCCCGTTTGTGGACCCAAAAATGTTACAGCCCATAGATCAGTCCCAGCAGCGATCCTTTTGCAACCATGGAGGAAAGAACGGTGCCTTAGGGTTGCCAGGCCCCCCCCCCCCCGGCCACTGATGTGGTGGGGAACACGAACAAACACTAGATCTACATTTATCAAAAAAGAGATCAGGGAAGCCCTCTATTCGTATCACACCTACACACCCCTTTCCGTCTCGGGCGAGAATTTCAAATGCACCCGCTGAAGCACCTGCCAAAAGTGTGTTTGTGTGTGTGTGGGGGGGAAATGTTCCATTATCACAAAGATGGGAAAAGATGGCATCAGACCCGTCCCGCTTGGAGGGAAGCACAAGGGGCTTAACCTTCACAAAGAAGCCGGGTGTTGCTCCTTGGGAGGGCGGCCGGAATTTTCCAAGCGGGAGCAGCCAGGAGTCTTGGTGAAAGCTAGGATGTCAGCATCACAAAGGGTTGAGGGGTGGGGAGCTGGGGAGTCAGACACATAAAAGGGCTTCAGCCCTTCCTGCAGAGAGAGGGAGAGAAGAGGGAGAGAGAGAGAGAGGCTCCCCCCGCCCCCTTCCAGCAAGCTCCCAGGCAACAGCATCCCTGTGCCCAGAGGACTGGGAGAGGAGACAGAGGCCAAGAATGAGGCTTCCTGCAGTGGCCGCCCTCACTGTGCTTTCAGTGCCATTTCTTTTCCTGGGTGAAGCCCGTGGGCAGCTGGTTGGGGGAAAGCCGGCTGCCGAAGAGCACTCCGCTGCATCTGCACCTGCCAGGGGCAAGAAGACCCCTGCCACCTTCCGTGAAGGAGATGAGGGGAGCGGTGTGAGAAGAGACCCCTCTGGTGGGCCGCAGAAGGCAGGAGGAGGCGCTGGAGCTCCTCGGGACGGAAGCCCGAGCAAAGTGGTGAGCCCGGCCCAGCTGGGAGTCAATAAGTTGGCTGCTGGCAGCAAGAGGCCGTCTCCCCAGCCGCCCCCTCCGAAAAGGAAAAGCCAAGGGCTTCAGAAGCACTTGAAAGGACACGGGAAGTTTAATACAGACACGGTGAGTAAACTCTCGTCCACTCCTGCTCCAACCCCTTCACCGTCAAGAGGTCTCTCCTACAAAATAAAACAGGCATCCAGGGGCACCTTCAAGGACTAATGCAAAATATGGTAGCAGAAGCTTTCATGAGTCAGAGTTCACTTCACTGAGATTTTGGGAGCCTCTCTGTGTCATTCTTTGGCAGGGGTCTTCAAGAGAGTTTAGTGAAAGAGCTGCATGGGTCTCACGTGGTCTAAGGCCACACTACCTTCTCTCATACATTCCTAAACACCTATTAAGGTCATCAACAGAGGGCCTGCTTTGTGCCCCCACTTTCACAAGTGAGCACCATAGACAGGGCCTTCTCAGGAGTGGCACCTGTGCTTTGGAACTCCCTCCTTGCGAAGGCTCACTTGGCATCAAGTATAGATTCTTTTAGGTGCCAGCAAAAGACATTTTCATTCTCCCAAGCACTGTAGGCCCCTTACAGTTGGTCTTTAATTATGCTGTCCTTTGCTAGGTATCTTATTTTGCTGAGGTTTTCAGGTTCACTTTAATACTAACTGTTATGATGTCTCTTTAATCTGGTGTGTTTTATGGCTGGTGTACAATTGATTGTGCCTTGGTTTTTAAGAACGAAACAAGACCTTCTTGAGTCACTGCACGGCTTGGTCTGAGGAGATCCACAGCTGGATTCCCGGCAATGCTGCCAAGCCAGAGGCTGTTAGGCTAGGAATGGGACAGGAACCAGTTTGGCTAAGTCCGTAGCTTGTTGAATTGGAGTTTGGAAGATCTGGTCCAACACTTGTGGACCTCAATGGACGCCTGTGGCCAGTTCACTGTCTTCCAGCCTCGTTTCTGGTACGTAAAATGAGACTGATAAGCCACCCACCTTGCAGTAGTGTTCTGAAGCTGAACCGGCAAAACATCTCACAGTGCAAGAAAAAGATGCTATTAAATATCCTTGGGAAGCTCTTACCAAAACTTTTATTACACTCAGCGCTGCAGCTTAGGCAGATTTCCTCCTAGATCCAGGACAAATTACTCAGGCTGTATGATAAAGATTAAGTGGATTTTCTGAGCTCATTGCGTTTCCAGACATGCCCCCTTTTTTGATCTGCAGGATAATGGCTCATTACAGATTCAGTCCCAGATATCTAAAAACACCCCAGCCTGAAACAATTAACCAGATATCCTCAAATGGCTTGTAAAGGAACTGACCCAGAATTAGAAAGCTAGGTCAGATTCTGAGGCCAAACAATTTTACTGTTTAAAAACTCTTTTGCTGCTTTTGAACAAGCCCCGAGAGAACAGCAGAGTATCCCCAGACCGGGTGGCATAATTGGGAGAGTGTCAGACCGGGACCTGGGGAAGTGAGGTTCAAATCCCCAGTGATCCATGAAGCTTACTGGGTGACCTTGGGGGCAGTCATACTCTCATAGCCTGTCCCACCTTACAGGGTTTTGAAGATAAAATGAAAGAAGTGAAAATCATAAACACCGCCCTGAATTCTTTGGAAGAAGGGCTGGATAAAGAAAGTGTGGCAGATTTTTCAGGTGAAATTGGAAGATGTAATTTCATGTTGACAGGGAGGACCCAGGCTAGCCTGCTGTTGTCAGATCTCAGAAGCTAAACAGGGTTGGCCCTGGTTAGTATTTTGATGGGAGACCTCCAAGGAATACCAGGGTAGAGGCAGGCAATGGCAAAACACCTCTGAAAGTCTCTTGCCTTGAAAACTCTGCTGGTGGAAAGTGCCATTAAGCCACAGCTGACTTATAGTGACCACATAAGAGTTTTCAAGGCAAGAGACTTTTGGAGGTGCTTTGCCATTCCCTGCCTCTGTGTAGCAACCCTGGTATTCCTTGGGGGTCTCCCATCCCAATACTAGCCAGGGCTGATCCTGCTTAGCTTCTGAAATCTCACAAGAACAGGCTAGCCTGGGCTTATCCAGATCACAGGGGAGCCACAAGTTGGCTGTGACTTGATGGCACTTCCCACCACCATCGAGTTCATGTTCCCCAGTTTGCAGTCTGCCTAAGTATTCCCCCCCCACACATACACACACTATTGTACAATGGCAGTGGTTTCCCTCCTGCTCCCATGCCTGTGTTCATTCATGCTGTATTAGCTTGTCCTGTTAACTTAAAAGCAAAGAGTTCTATTGGTTTAAAAGCAAAGAATATTTTTGGCTAAAGAGATACCAGCATCTGGGTCTTCCTCACCTGCGACAGGATCCAGGGCTGCTGTGCCCCAGAACAACAAGAAAAAAAATACTTACTCTGTATTAGGTTATCAGCAGCCCAAAATCAGCCTCACCACTTCTGCACGGGAAATAGATCAAGACGGGTAGCCGTGCTAGTCTGTCTGTAGGAGCAGAAAAGAGCAGGGGTCCAGCGGCACCCTGAAGACTAACAAAACTTCTGACAAGGTCTGAGCTGTTGTGAGTCAGTGCTCACTTCTTCAGATAGAGCTAGAACGGGAGTCCATCTGTTGGAAAGTGGAGTGATTTCAGCTGCCGAAGGTCATTAGCAGGCAAATGACATTAGCAGGTGAATGACAATAGCAGGCGTGATTGGATTTAGGTGAGATATGCAGAGGGGTGATAGACAAGTGGAGAAATCGGCATTGGTACTGAGACAGTATGGCCTCAGGATGGAGTCCATATAGCCTGATACTCCTACAGTGATCGTGCCTATGCTCAAGACAATGGGACGTCCAGGGTTGCCAGGTTTATGTAGACCAATGCTGATTTCTCCACTTCTCTATCACCCCTCTGCATATCTCACCTAAATCCAATCACGCCTGCTATTGTCATTCACCTGCTAATGACATTCAGCATCTGAAATCACTCCACTTTCCAATAAATAGGACAGATGGACTCCAGTTCTAGCTCTAACTGAAGAAGTGAGCCGTGTCTCATGAAAGCTCCTCCCCTGCCACATATTTTGTTAGTTTTTAAGGTGGTCCTGGACTCTTGCTCTTTTCTACTATGTAGGAAATGGCATGCTATGTCTACACAAGCCTTTTAGGAGCCAGTTCACACACTGTGGCCTCCATCTTGTGTAACAGTCACACAAGAGCTGTACATTCTCTTCTCTTGCCATGGGCACAGTGTCTGAGCCTGATCATCACTACAGCGTGTATGTAGGAAGAGCTGTCCTGTAGGCACCATTTCTTCTGCATTAGCTCCCCCAATGGGGCTAGATAACACACCTTAAGGACCACTGCAGACCGGGGAAATCAGTCCCCCCCGGGGGGGGTCAGGCTTCTCCACATGCACCTAAGTTGCACTCCAAATCATGCACCAGTCTGGCACCACTTGTGCGCAAATTGGAGCTGTCAGATGTTCAAGCACCACCAGTCACAGCTCAGAACGAAAGTGGTTCAGTCTACAGGAGAGAAGCCTACGCAGTCTTGTGGCAAGACCAAGCAAACGAACCATCAGCAGATCTAGTTGTTTCCATGTGCTTTTAATATGATACTCAACAGGTGCAGCACATATGCCTTATTCAGGAATTGCCAACACAGGGAAAGTGGACCTGACAAACTTCAGTTTGAAATACTATTATTAAAGGACAAAGAACACCTACAACAGGAAATAAGGTCTTAGGTCTCAGAAAGTCTGCAGACCGTGGGCAATTAGAAATTCTAGGGCTGGGGGGAAAAGCATTGAACTCAGTACCATTTTAGAAAACAGGGGCTGGTATTATAAAGTATTCTCTGTCCTTCTTAGTATGCCTGTTTTGGGATTCAGTCGAAGACCTGCAAGAGACCCTCGGACTGTGACGGCTGCTTGGGCCTCTACACCTGCAAACTGCCAAGGGGGAAGTGTGACTTAAAAGCAGTCTCCCGGAAAACAGGTACCCCATAAATTCATTGGGCCACCTTACACAGGTGAATGTGGGATCCTTGCCCTACCTGTACCTCAGTATGGCATGCATGTAACGTCCCTGTATGGACCTCATTCTGACTGAAGTGATCGGGGGTGGGAGAGTGTCAGACACTGGAGTTCCATAACTGGAACTTTCAACGTATAATTTTTGGCCTCTATAAGGAAGAGGTAAAAAGGGCAGGCAGAACTGAGGTGACTGTCTTTCTTATAATTATGTGCTGTCAAGTCACAACTGGCTTACAGCAACCTAGGGTTGCCAGCTCTGGGTTGGGAAAGACCTGGAGATTTTAGGGGTGGAGCCTGAGGAGGGCGGGGTTTGGGGAGGGGAGGGACTTCAGTGGGGTATGATGCTGTAGAAGCCACTGTCCAAAGCGGCCATTTTCTCCAGGTGAACTGATCTCTATTGCCCGGAGATCAGTTGTAATCCCAGGACATCTCCAGCTGCCACCTAGAGACTGGCAACCCTGTGGCAACAGCTCATGAGTTTTTTTCAAGGCGACCAATGAGCAGAGGTGAGACGCCATTGCCTTCCTCTGCATAGCAGTGTTGCACTTCCTTGGTGACTGGTCGCCCATCCAGATACTCACTATGGCTGACTCTGCTTCGCTTTTGAGCTCAGACAAATTTGGACTTGTCTGAGCTATTCAGGTTGCTTTCTTTCTTACCGGGGTTTAAAGCAGTCCAGTTTTTTAAAGTATTTGAATGGGTGGGAGGGTTAACCTTCAGCATTACTCCCCACCCACCCACCCATTCTTCAGTTTTTTTAGGGCCAAGCTATATGCCGTGAGTTTGGGCCCTATCTCCTCAGCCTGTGACAGGCAGGGGCTTATATTTTTCTCCGCCTTAAAAAAAATCCACATAGGAGCTAGATGTCATCATACCCTAGCCTTGTCCCTGATGTATTAGTTTTCCACAGACAGGGAGCTTTTCAGCAGAGTGGACCACTCAGTCATGTCAGCATTCTATCACAGGAGACTGCCCAGACCAGGTTTAAATGCCTCCATCAAAAGCAGGCCGCCCATACCAAATATTGTTAAATCAAACGCTACATAGTATTTCCAATATGTCGGCAGCAGGGGGCACTGCAAGCACAAAATAGTGCTGCGGCTGTGAGGATTCAACACATTTAGGAATCTCGTCTTCACATTCCCTTCTGTTGGACATTATTTCCCAAACATCAGGCTGGACCCATCTGGCTTTCTTTGAATCTCACTGAATACCCCTCTTCTCTCCAGCCACCACCTGGACACGACCTTTGTACATGCAGTTCTCGTAACTCCCAGCATAGCTTTTTTTGGTGGTTTGAGGGACCTCCCCTCCTCCTTTTTCATCAGTGACAAAACTGTTTGGAGCCAACCCATAGCTTGTTATAACTATACAGAATCAAGTAGGGAAACAGGTTAATAACTTAGTGATCATCATACAATGATCATCAGTACTAAGAAACCTTATTACTATCCCAGTCCCATAGTGGAAATGAGTGTAGAATCTCCTCTCAGATTTGTTTGTGAAGCTCCCCAAGTAGTCTTAGGAAGAGTACTCTCCTAAACTGGAAGAATGCAACTGAGTTTGAGTGTGGCATTCCTTCACGCCTAGTGTGTTTGTTTCTCTCTCTCTCTCTCTGCTTTAGGTGGTTTCCCACAGAGTATCCAGAACAGATGAAGATCCCAAGGATCCCCCCAGTCTTAGATCCAGCAAAACACATTCCCTCAGAAGTCAGTCTTCCTAAGCTTGCAACAGGGCATTGTGCTAATGAGAACCAAGATGCACTGCTTAATAAGCTGGCCCCCTGAAGCTACAGTCTCATGTTGTTACACTGGAATAAACAGACAGTAATTTTTTTACCTTGGTTGCTTGATTTAAGATGCTTGACATGACAGGAGGCATTCAGCAAGGCTCTGTCCTTCCATTTGCTGGGCTCATCCATGTCTGCTGCTACATAATAGGCCCCCTTTCTGCTCTGGAGTAAGGCCACCCAGAGTTCTAGCACCACAGTTCTAAATCCCAGGAATAAAGGCAACGCTTCACACACCTGTCCTTGCTAGATTGTCCTAAGCTCATGAGCAAATTGAGGTAAAAGGGAAAGAGAGGCATGTGAGGCTGAGCAGGCTTTTAAAATGGTCCTGACCGAGGAATCGACTTTAAGCAAGCAAGCACATTCATGAATTGCCCTGCTGTTGCTGCCTAAGCCCTGCTTTCCATGCCAGCACTTAGGGTCAGTTCCAGTTAGTTTGAGCTGTGAAGTAAGAGAGAGGACTCCATTCACACAGTAGGAGTCTCCTGGGAGGACCCTGACCCAGGTATGAGTACAAGAATGGGAGCTAGATCAGTGATGCCAACAAGAATGGGATCTTGCATTGAAAATTTTGAGGCAACGGCAGAGGCCTTTAAAACATAGGGGGGAAAGCAACCCCTTCTTCCACTAGTTTCAATTTTTCACATCTATATTAGTCTTTCCAGTGCTTTAATGGAAGTTTAGGCCGTGGTATGTGTACTGGTGGGGCAGACAGGCAATGCTGGTCTCCAGACTTAACACGCTTCACATACTTTAGAGACAGTAATATGCCTTACTTTGAAGGAGTAGGTTGTAGCTGTGCTTGAAAACTGATGGGCTGCAACACACACACACACCTCTGCATAGCAACCCTGGACTTCCTTAGCAGTCTCCCATCCAGGTCATAACAAGGGCTGACCCTGCTTAGCTTCTGAGGTCAGCCAAGATCAGGCTAGCCTGGATCATTCAGGTCAAGGAAGGGGGCGGGGAAGGTTTGACAAACTGCAAAATGTAAGGTGGTGCATGAACACCTTCCAGAGGTTCCTGCTGGGGTCCTCCCTGCCCAACTTATGTTCTCACTCAGAAACACAGGCACAAGGTGAGCAGCTACAGTACTTCAATTAAAATGGTAGCCTGAACGGGGTTGAGGAACTCAGCCTGCAGTTTGGACTGATTGAAGCTGTGGGGTAGTGAAGAAGATCCCATTTGATAGTTGGGGCCTCACATGTTTCCGTTTGGAAGAACACAGTTTGAAGCATTAACTTATAGTAATAAAATAACATTTTTTAGTCGTACAATATAATCGTCCATGTAGGGGAATGGCAGCATTCCGAGACCACTCTAAAGATCCAACTGTACTCCCCCACCCCACATTCATTTAAAATAGGGGTGCCCGAGTGTGATGCACCTTTGTGAACAGCGAGTGGGGTCCACAACATGGGGGCTTGTCATTCTTAGAAGGTTCCACCAAATGAAAGGAAGTTCCAAGCAACCTCCTGAGACGGAAGCGGCAGCTTTCAAATGGGCATTTGCTAGAGACACAGAAATAACGTTCCACGGGTTCTTCTGCCCCAAGGTCCAGCCCTAACAGTGTCTTTGCACTCACCTCTCCCCCCCACCCCAGTTTGGCCTAGAAGAAACAGCCTGGCTGGGAAGGAAAGGGGTAGGAGGAGAAGGAGGTCGGGAAGCCCTAGGCACCTGCCTTTTCACCCCTGCAAGTACACCCTACAGCTGCTGCGTGAGCACTTTGGGGCAAAGATTGTTGCTGAGACAGTAGAGCAAGACTGATCATTAGTTCTTATGGTGACATTTTCAAGCCCAGCAGGATGGAGCCGGGAACTTAAGGCCGGGCATGCAGAGGAAGTAACTGTCTGCCTGGGCTAGAATCCTGCATATGTATCCACCCCTGCATCAGCAAGTGATGACTACCATGGATTTAGCCCTCATCCACACACCTAATATTCAGCTGCCCATCAACAAGGGCAAAGAAATCAAGGCTCTTTGAGCCTGCCAGCTCTAATCACCAAAGTGATCCACAGGTCCATAACAATACCAAACCTCAGGGATGGGCAACCTTTCTGAGACAAGTATCAACAACACCTTCCCTCCACCTAACTGTTATGTTGACAAACAAGAGAGGGGTATATATGTAAGATGGTCCAGGCTAGCTCGATCTTATCAGATCTCAGGAGCTCAGTAGGGTCAGCCCTGGCTAGTATTCGGATGGGAGACGCCCAAGGAAACCCAGGGTCGCTACACAGAGGCAGGCAACGGCAAGCCACCTCTGAACATCTCTAGCCTTGAAAACCCTGTGGGGTCGCCATAAGTCAGCTGCGGCTTAATGGTACTTTCCACCACCCTGTACGATAAAGGCAGTATTTGGCCAGGCATGCTGGGGGACAGGCTGTAGCTCACTGGGAGGGCATCTGGTTGGCATCTCCTGTTAAAAGGGTTAGGTAATCAGATGATCTGAAAGACCTGTGCCTGAGAATCTGGAGAGTTTCTGCCAGTCTGAGTAGACCGTATACTGACCTTGATGGACCAATGTCCTGCCACAGCATAAGGCAGCTTCATATCTTACTCCCGCCAGCTGAGTCCCCAGCACCTTGGTCCCAGGACCACAGAACGAGCCCTTTCCATTGAGCAGCATAGTCTTCTGTAGCCACCTGGCACACATCCTAGTGGCTGCTGACCCTTCTCCTGTGTCTTTGTCCCTCTCCGAATGTGTCAACAGCAATCAGGAGGCTGGGATCCGTGTAAGAGGTACGTACTACTGTTGCACCCCACTGCCCATTCAGTTCTCCCCCACCCCACCCCATGCAGAAAGTTCATGGGCCTTTAACAGGTAAGAGTAAACTCAGCTTAACCACACAAGTCACTGACTGTCAAGAGTATGAAAAGAACCGTTTCATTTGTTTGTTTTAGACATCAGTCACCTTTAATTTTGTCACATCATGCACTCAGCTTGATCCAAGGAAGGGTGAGAACTTGTGCCCCCCCCCCGCAGCTGAGGAAGAGAAGCAGTCTTCCATCACGCAGTGGTTGCTGGGCTGGGTAGCCAGTGGTTCTCTCCCCTCCTCACCACAGCCTTCCCCCCCGCCCCGTTTATAACCTCAAGCCATCTTCACGTGCCCCAAGTGTCCTCATCGTGTCATCTCCCCTCCCTCCATCTTTTCAGAATCCAGGTTAATGCAGCCACTGTCCTGTTTGCTCCCACTGCCGCTTGGGACAGGAGCTTGGGCAAGTGTCATTGGCTAATAGTTTTCCTAACCCCAATATAAATAAGAGAAACAAGAAGTTTAATAGCTACAAAGTACAACCACTGTGAAGTCTGCAAAGCGCCAATGGAGAGTTCCGAGAGAGCTTTGTCCAGTGCATGACCTCTGAAGACATCCGTAGACCTGTCCCGGCAGCATCCGTGACCCTTATGCTGGTTTATCCCACAGGCCAGCTTTTCACGCAAGCACAAAACTCCGGGAAATTCTGGCTCCTGTGCTGGGGATTCCCCTCCATTGGAGAGGACTACGTGGGAATGGGTTTTAAGGAAAAATTGGTCTATTTTTTTGTCCACTGAACTGTAGACATTCCTTCTCCTCACAACAGTGGCACTCTTCTTTCTTACTTCTTGTGGAGAAATTTCATTCTGTTACCTGAAGGGGATATGGGTGGTGGTGGTTTTGAGAGAGAAAAAATATGTTTACAGGAAGAAAAAGAGTACGCAAGATCTTTCACTGATCTTAGAATCACAGAGTCAGAAGGGATCTCCTGGGTCATCTCGTCCAACCCCCGCACAATGCAGGAAATTCACAAGTACCCCCCCACAGACACACACACTCCCAGTGTCCCCTGCTCCATGCCTAGAAGATGGCCCAAAAAACCCTTCCTGGATCCCCGGCCAAACTGGTCTGGAGAAAATTGCTTCCTGACTGCAAAGTGGCGATCAGCATTTCCCTGGGCGTGTAAGAAAGGGCCACGAGAACAAAGCACTGAGGCAACCCTTCCTGCCCTCCCTCTCATGACCTGCCTAAGTTCACAGAATCAGCATTGCTGTCAGATGGCCATCTAGCCTCTGTTTGAAAACCTAATCTAATCTAATAATAAACAATGAATAATATATTCAAGGTATGTGCTTTTGTGTGCATGCACACTTTTTCAAATACATTTTGAATACATTTGAAAAAGTATACATTCAAAATAGATTTTAAAAAGTATATACAAATTTAAAAAATCAAACGTATTTGGAAAAGTGTGCATGCACACAAAAACTCATACTTTGAATAAAACTTTTGTTGGTCTTAAGGGTGCCTCACTGGACTGTAAATTTGTTCTACTGCTTCAGACCAAGATGGTTGTCTACCTGGATCTATTTTAATGAATAGTACACTACAAATGAAATTTTGTTGAAAAAATGTTTAAATGAAGGAAAGACAGGATGTGGATCTTTGCAAGACAGACAGAGGGACTCTGGGCTGCAGTCTGGGCTGCAGTCAGTTGCTAAGGAAAGACAGATTCACGTATTTCAGACACGAAACTTGTCAGATTAAAAACAACACAATGTCAAAAAGGTCTGTCAAATGACGAGTTGCAGGCACAAGTCTGAATAAGGTGGCCTCTTTGCCTGAGTGGTTCCTGGTACCGGCACACTTTTCTCCTAAGGTGGAGGCCCATCTATCAGGCTAAGCAGAAAGCACTGCCTGGGAGCTGACACCCCTAGTCTCCGCTTTGCGGTCACTCTAATCGAGTGGAAGCCCTCTTGCGGGGAATAAATACAGAAAGAGGTTTGAATTCTATTTTACATTGCTTGGTTTCTTTGCTAGGGGTGCATCTAGACCGCAAATCTAAGCCCAGTTAAGGCTAAAGGTTCGCAAACCTGACGTTGTCAGGCATTCATAACCACCATCACCCCCGGTAGAAAGGCATCTGCAATTGCAATTTTAAATTCTGGGGGCAGGGGCTGTTTTTCAACCTGCAGAAGTGCTCTAAAGCGCCCTCCTCCACACAACTCTTTTACTTATTTATTTAGAACCTGAGCAGCCTTTCTTCCTTGCAGAGCTCAAAACAGCAGCTGGCAATATAAACAAAACACATAAGAAAGTTTTAAAACCACAATTTAGGATGGCTTCAATCAGTCCTAAGTAAAACCGGGACAGGAGCAGAAAGGTTGCCCATCCCCAGCATCGCAAGGCCTGATCATCAGCTGAAATACGGTACCAGAATGTGCTCACTGGCCTTTATCCCTCTGCCCTGCCTTCCCCTCTCCCATAACCTGCCATTTTTAGATGGCCATCTCCTAAGGGCAGGGACTTGGCCCTTTCCTCGGCTACTGGGTGGAACCTAACCCTATCCTACCACACCACTAAGCAAAATTAGTTAGCCTGCTACAGTATTTATGCCCCACCTTTCCTTATGGCTCAAGTGCGAAGCCTTCCAAAACTCACTGATGATCTCTTCTGCCAGCGAAGGCATAAACAGAAGCTGCTCGATCTCTTACCTAACCCTTTCAGGAATTTATTAACTCCACTCTGCTCTCCACTGGGAAGGGTTTCCAGGTACTCCTGGGCACGTACTTCGAACAGTCCTATGGGGAGGGTAGAGGGGGGAAAAGATATTATTGGCCATCATTTGTCAGTTTCAGTTGCCATTACCAGGCATGTGGGCTTTATATACTTTAGGGACCAGAAGTGAAATTTCAGAGTATCTGCCTGAAACATTTTTCTTTCGCCCTTCCTCCGGAGCCAGCGCACACGCCACTCCCGTCCTTCATTTCATCCTGACCACCCTATGAGATAGCTTAGAAAGAGAGAGGGAGGGGGTGTGTGTATGGTACATCCAGCAAGCCTTGTGGATTTGAACCCAAACCTACTTTGATTGTTCTGGATCATTCTTTCAGTTACAGAATCTGTTTGGAGAGAAGGCAACATGGTATAGCCTGACCTTGTCAGATCTCGGGAGCTAAGCAGGCTCGGTACTTGGAAGGGAGACCCACCTAGGAAGGCTCTGCAGAGGAAGGGAATGGCCAACCACCTCTGCTTCATCACTTGCCTTGAAAGCCCCTTGCTGGGGTCGCCGTGAGTCAGCTGCAACTTGATGGCCCTTTGTGCGCATGTGCACACACACACACACACTTTGTTTGGGAAAGGCTGGTAAGAGGACCAGCTCTCAAAATGTGCAACATCTGTCTCCTCCTTCTGTGCAACATCTGTCTCCTTCAACAGGCATCTTTCTTAAGGCCCGCCCTTGCAGCTCTGTGGGTGCGTTCAGACGCGCCGTTTGAGCCGTTTTCGGCACGGCTCAGAAACGGCTTTTACCTGCGCGTTCACACGCCCAACATCTGCCTACCGTCCCCAGCCGTCGCTTTCTGGAGCAAACCCCCTTTGAAACGGAGTATTTTGACACCACTTACCCAAGTGGTGTTTTCCATGATTCTCCGTTTCAAGCCGCACTTTTCCCTGTCTGATCGCTCCATCCAGCCACTTCCTGGTGCTTCAACCCCCCTCCCCTCTGGGAAGCTGCCTCCAGCTTCCGGTTTTAGTCCGCCATTTTTTCCCCCCCTTAGCGGTGTGCGCTTGAGCGGAGCTCCGCTCCTAAGTTAAATGAAAAAAGCTTCACTGGTGCCTAATTTAGGCATTTAGACGAGTCCGGGATCTCAGGGAGGCCATTTTCGGGGAGACAATGTAAAAGGAGTCTTCATTTAAACTTTAAAGGGACCAGTTAAGATCGCTCTTCTGCGCACGTGCCAAACTTCCTGTTCGGGAGAGGGCTGCCTGTGCGCATGCTCGCAAGGAGAGGGGACCCCCCACACCTGCAGGAGGACGGCAGGGAGCTCCGAAGGAGGGAAGGAGGAGGTGAGTGTGATCGCGATTCTCCAGTTTAAAAAAAAAAACGCATCGTGCCGGAGCAGTTTAAACCGCTCCAGCACGCTGTCTAAACGCACCCTGTGTGTTTGTGTGTGTGCGTGCATGTGTCAGCGCAAGCAGTCCTGCTGAGCCCAGGTATGCACGCAAGGTCTGCTGTCTCAAGATCAGCCAACTAAAGCTTCAGTTGGTCCTATGCTGAAATAAGACACACTGAAATAAGGTATGCTTGTTTATTTCCTAGGGCAAGCTTTGATCATGGGATGTTTAGTATTCCTTCCAACAACAGGAGGTCATTGTGTTTTTGTTTTTCTTTGCAAAGATCCCTACACATAACTTCATGGGAAGCCCACATGTTTAGAGCATTTCCCTAGGATAAGGGAGATCCACATTTGAATCCCCACTCATGCCATGGAAGCCTGCTGGGTGACCTCGGGCCAGTCACACACTCTCAGCCTAACCTACCTCACAGGGTTGTTGTTGTGAGGATAAAATGAAGGAGGGGTGAACTATGCAACACACTTTAGGTCTCCACTGCGGAGAAAAGGAGGGCATAAATATATTCAAATAAATAAAAACTGTGATGTAAGAGCAGGACTGATGCAATTCCTTGCTTCATTATGGAGTGTTCTTGGCAGACAATTCCATAGCATCCAACCTGCTGCTCCAAATGCCATATACATTTGAAAGGGGGGGAGTGTAACAGAGGGCCAAAACAGATGAGAAATTGCACTCTCCACACCAACTGCTATTTGCTCCACAGGGGCAGATTTATGGGTAGCCATAAGCTTTCCCTCTCAGGGCAAGTTTCAGCTTCTAGGAGGGGTCCTAACCGCTGCCACCCCTGCTTTTAAAGGAATTCTAACAAGGTAGCAGATCTGATCAAGGATTTCCAGCATCTATATATCTAATTCCCAAGTGGCCCCCTGTGTGCGGATATCTAAATCCGCACATCGGGGGCACCTGGGGGGCAGGGAGATTTTCCTGTGCACGTGGGGCAGTCCCCACGTGTGCAGAAAAATCTAAAAAGTGTTTAAAAGTCTAGGGGGGATATCAGAATCCCCAAAAAAATAAGAGCGTTCCCTGCGCATGCGCAGGGAACGCTCTGGGAACTCTGCGGCGGCTGGCGGCTAAAAGCCGCTCAGTCCTCACCACCGGAGCCGGGGGGGGAGAGAGGAGAGAGCTGAAGGGGGGAGGAGATCAGCGGGCCCGGCGGCTGGAAGCCGCTCGGGCCACGCCTCCGGAGCCGGGGGGTGGAGGGAGGAGGAGGATCGCGCGGGGGGGGGGAGGAGATCGGCGGGGGGGGAGGAGATTGGCGGGCCCGGCGGCTGGAAGCCGCTCGGGCCTCGCCTCCGGAGCCGGGAGGTGGGGGGAAGGAGGAGGATCGCTGGGGGGGGGAGAATCTGCTGGGGAGGGGGAATCTCGGCGGGCCGGCTGGCCTTGCTGCTGCCATTGCTGGGGGGGGGAGAGGAGGGGGAGGCTTGAGGGGCCAGCCAGCCTCGCCGCCCCTCCGCTGCTGCTGGGGAGGGGGAATCTCGGCGGGCTGGCTGGCCTCGCCGCTGCCGCCACCACCGCTGCTGGGGGGGAGGGAGGGGGAAGCTTGGCGGCCGGAATACTCCTCCCCCCCCGCGAGTATCGCGGGTCCCGCCTCTTGTTCTTTCTAATCTGGGCCAGAGAAAATGAGAACAGAGAGAGTGTTTATCTAGGACCACGGAAGAAGCCTATCCACATTGCACAGTGGACTCGTACAATTAAAATTCCATCAAAGTCAGCCGGGCTCTCCCATTCCACAATTCTCCTCTTACCAAGAGAAGGCTCTCACCTTTGACTCCCTGTTTCCGCAACTCTCGTTCCTGAATGAAGCCCCCAAACATCTGGGTTTCCATGAAGACTTCGAGGAAGCGCCGAAGGCTCTTGGAGGAGACCGACTTCCGGAAGGCCTCCCGCTGCAGGGCCCTCTCTTCCTTCTCCGTGGCCGTCATGAAGAGGGAGTAGTGCCCCACAATCTCCACAAAGAAGCGGACAAACGCCTCCGACACCACTTCATTCAAGGGGCTGGACTCTGGGGAAGCACAAGATCACAGAGCTGGAAGGGGCCATACAGGCCATCTAGTCGAACCCCCTGCTCAGTCCAGGATCAGCCTAGAGCATCCCTGACAAGTGTTTGTCCAGCCGCTGCCTGAAGACTGCCAGGGAGGGGGAGCTCACCGCCTCCCGAGGCAGCTCATTCCACTGATGCACAGCTCTTACTGTCAAAAAGTTTTCCCTGATATCCAGCCGATACCTTCCTGCCCTTAATTGTCTAATTAATTGCCAACAGGAACAGCTCATGGAGGAAAGCGCAGCAGAGTTGTAATGAAACAGTTAATAGCAGGCTGCAGACAAAGGACTGCTGTACAGCCCTGTGATGGTCTTGTGCTGGCATGCAGGTTGCAACCACCACATTGTTTGAACAGCAAGAGTGGATCCAGCCCGCTATGAGCTGTGCAAAGCCACAAGGGGTTTCTGCAAGGCACAGCATTGGTCTACACACCTCCAAATGCATGGTCAAACCCAGCATTCCCCCCTCCCTTCCACAGCCACTCAGAAATAAAGGTTCTAACCCTTACCCTGCTTGCCGTTGAGGGGGCCCTCTTCCTGGTCGCTTGCCAGCTCATTCCTCTGCTCCAGGATGTGTTCTAGTGCTCCCTGCAACTTCCGAGGTAAAATGGAGTCCTCATCTTCCATCTTAAAAAAAAAAAAGATTACTTCTGTATGTGAGACTGTCACACTCTGGGAATATATTGTGACAAAAACTGTGCTCGTTTTAAGCATCTGCTTTGAGTCCCAGTGATGAATTGGTGTATACTCTACAGTCTCTGTACTAGAGATGTGAAGGCCCGGGAAAAAACTGGAAAAATTGGGGGGGAAATGGTTTTTTTCCTGAAGCCTTTTTTGGTTCTTTCCGAAAAATTGGAAAAGTAGAAAAAAGAAAAGAAAAAAAGATTATGGAACATTTTATTTTAACATGATGAATAAAATATTTTAAGACAAGGTGTTCAAATATTTTCCAAATCATTTCTAAAAATATGTATGGTATCCAGACTTGCCAAGAACTTACAGTACGCCAGCGGGGGACGGATACGTCCTAGCAGGACCATCCCCAGGGGAAGGAAAAACGTGCGCACGATGCCGTCACCAGGAAGTGACGCCAGGCGATGCTCTGGCAATGAAGATGGAAACTCGTTGGTACCATCGAGTTTCCAGCCCCATTGCCAGAGCATCTCCCGGCGTCACTTCCTGGCAACGGCATCATGTGGCATGGGTGTTGCCCGGAGGAATATTCCAGCCGGGGACTATGCATCCCCTGCTGAAATACAGTAAGTACTTGGGAACCCTAATGGTATCAGATTAATTTAATTTCTGTGCACTGAAGACAAGCAAGTCCTAGGTTACAAACTGAACTCTCCAATGCAAGAACAAGATGCATTTCTTCCTTCAGGAGGTGCTATTGTCACAAGAAAAGAAAAAGGTTTCAGTTTTGTTTTTGCATGTGGATGGGTATACTGGCACTCAGGCTTCACTGGGCCTCAAAGCATTGGAAGAAAACACAGAGCAACAAAAAGGACCTGAAAGTATATACTTAATTTAAAAAGGTAAGAGTTTTCATTTATCTGATTCCAGAAAACTGAATCATTTAGCTACATTAGTTTATCTTTATAACCTTTGTGTAAATAATAATTTAATTACTACTAATCTGGTTCTTTACTTGCTCCATTTGTTACAATTACAAATAAATATTATAAAAAAGTAAATTCTGTTTGTAATAATTGTTTGGATACACTATCTTTTTAATATGCTAGTTGTGATAATTTCATGCCAAGTAAAATTGTCCATAGTCATATTTTATGTCCCTAAAGTAACAGAATGCCTTTCAATCTGGAAAAGAAAAAGAAGTGCTACTGTAGCATTTTTTTCAATTTTTCTGAAAATTTCCGTTCCCCCCCCCCAAAACGGGAAAAACCTGGGGGGGGGGGGGTCCGAGCTTCAAAATTTCCAGAAATTTTACATCTTTACTCTGTACAAAAACTTTCAAGCAATCATAGAAGATATCTGCACAGGCATGGTCAAGGTCACCCAAGTTTATCAAAGTATTTGAGAGCCAATGTGGTGGAGTGGTTAAGAGTGTCAGACTCCAATCTGGAGAACCGGGTTTGATTCTGCACTCCTCCACATGAAGCCAGCTGGGTGACCTTGGGTCAGTTGTAGCTCTCAGAGTACTCTCAGCCCCCAAAATAAATCTAGCTTGCCACCTAGTGGTGCCAAAAAAAGAGCTAGTACTTCAGGCAGCCAGATAATCTCAGGATCTCCTGACTATACCACACACAACACTATACAATAATAATAATATCAACGTATTTGAATGGCTTGCCACAGCCTGGAGCTATTCCAAACTGCATTCATAGGGTGGGTCCCTTGGTGGCTTTACATAGCAGGAAGAATATTTGCATGAACAGAGTTTGGCTTAACTCCCCCCCCCAAAAAAAGAAAAAAAGATATACCACATTAGGTGATCCAATTCAATCAGCCCACAGGGTCTTTCACCAAGGCAACCCAAAGAAAAATTCGTCCTCAGCACCAAATTCGTCCTCGGGATTTTCAAGGGAGGGAGCAAATAGATGTCATGTGTGTGCAACCAGTTCAGCAGACACCACAGCTGGCCAGTATGAGCCAGAGGCAGTCCATGGCCATTGTGCAAGGCACATCGCTAGGGCTGCACAATTTTTTTTCTTGGTATTTTTCAGTTTGGGTCTATTGGGCCTGAAAAATTTTTGGGATTTCCAAAAAAACCTAGATCCAATACCAGTAAAGTATTCAGATCTGGAATTTTTTGGAAATCCCATTTCCCCCCCCAGGTCCAATAGACCCAAACTAAAAAAATGCTGGGGGGGGGGGCAGCAGCAAAGCTGCACAGAACAGCCACAGAGGCAGCTCACCTGGGGCTCTTCTGGGCAGTTCCTTTAAACCAGACTACCCAAGAGAGTCCCAGCTGAGCTGGCAGGAAGAGCTCTCCCCACAGGATCAGCTGCTCTGCAGGCTCTTTTGGGCTGTCCGGTTTAAACCAAATTGCCCAAGAGAGCCTCAACTGAGCCAGCAGGGAGAGTGGTCCCCCCCCCAGCTTGGCTGTTGTGCAGGCTGTCTTTTGCAGTCCTTCCTGTTTAAAGGGACCACAGAAGAAAGCCGGAAAACAGCTGAGTGTTTGCTGATAATCCCCAAATATGTCCAGGGTTTTCCCCGGAATTTTTTCCCCAGCACTCCCTAAAAATCCTGGAAACGTTTGGGTGCCAAAATATACCCGAAAAATACTGATAAGGAGTTTTTCAGGTATATTTTCAGACCAGGTAGATCCGAATGCATACCCCTACACACACTTCCTGAGCACTTTGGGGGCAGGAAGCAATTTTTCTCCAGGCCAGTTTGACCAGGGATCCCAGAGGTTTTCTGCCCTCTTCTGGGCATGGGACAGGTGTCACTGGGGGGAGGTATTTGTGAATTTCCTGCATTGTGCAGGTGGTTGGACTAGATTACCCTGGGGGTCCCTTCCAACTTTACGATTCTATGATTCTAAGAACAGCTGGGCCAGAACATCTTCCTTTCAGCTTGAGTAAATGGGAAAAATGGGACTGCAAAAAAGAGGTTCTTCTTACCTGTCTTAGGAAGCGATTATTAACAAGGTCAACCACAAGGACCTGCCTCATGCAAAGACACACAAAAAAGTGGAAGAAAGTTAGAAGAAGGAAAGAGGTCACTGACCCGCTCTCTAAAAGCTGCGGTGCTGCAGGCCTTCCTTTTCGGCAGGGAAAAGTCCTGCCGTGCCCCACCTAATCCCACAGATCCACAAAGAGATACAAAACCCTGACCAATCCCAGAGTGGCTTTATGACTTTCACCACAAAACCACAGAATGACAGCTTAGAACACAACTAAGCTCCACCACCCCCTTTGCTTCTTGCACACACTTTCCCTTCCTCCAAGGATATTTTCCATCTGAGAAACCACAGAGCTTCTTGTCCACAGCAGGGAAGGCGAAACTGATACAGTGTGGAGACAGCCTGCACACTCCTCCCTCCCTCCCTCCCTCCCCCTCTTATACGTGATCGAGTTGAGCTTCATACAAAGCACTGGGGCAAGCGGGAGGCTGAAACACCAGGCCTGGAAGGGCATTCCCATGACTTTAATAAATGAAGGATTAGCTAAAAAGGCACTTTGGTGCCTGAAATGGAAAATCCAAATGGCACCAGCTTCCTACAGGCCACCATATATTGTTAAGGTCTCCTGCACAAGGTCCCACCAAGTGGAAGTTGTGCAACAGCTCAGCCATGTTTGGGTACAAGTGAATCTCCTGGTGGTCGTGCCCAGTGGGTCAGCTTTGCCTATCCTCCTCTTTGCCGTTCTTAAGAGAGCCCCAGATCTGTCACTTGAACCACTCTTCTCCACTCATGATGGGCAGCTAGAAATTT
The DNA here is from genome assembly GCA_029375565.1 of Gekko gecko. Taxonomy (NCBI): domain Eukaryota; kingdom Metazoa; phylum Chordata; class Lepidosauria; order Squamata; family Gekkonidae; genus Gekko; species Gekko gecko. The sequence continues at coordinate 37,473,748 of JAPDNY010000005.1, read as the reverse complement.
TGCCCCATTCTGGAATAGGAGGAGGGTAGAGGGAAGAGTTAGTGCAGGAGGTCAGGTTGCCAACCTCCAGGTGGGACCCTGGAGTTCTCCTGGAATTATGACTGATCTCCAGCTTACACTGGTCATTTCTCCTGGAGGAGATGGCAGCTGTGGAGGAGGAACTGCACTCTGGCTAAGTTCCCTCCCCACCCCAAACTCCACCCTCTCTAGGCACTGCTATCAAATCTCCAGCAATTTCCAGAGCTGGCAATCCGAGCAGGTGGTGGGGATGTGGAAGCTCCGCTCTGTGCCTTTAGAACGGTAAAAAATAAAAAGGTGTAGTCACTGATGCCAGGTGAGGACCCAATAACGCTCCTCCCCCATACCCCAATTCAAAGCCGGAAGGAAGTGCGGAGATTGCCAAAGTGCCAGTGGTCCTGCAAATCAGTTGTAAGGGTCACATCATGGGACAAAACTAGCATGGGCATGTGTGAACAGACTGAGGATCAGCTATGATGAGATAAGTGAGAGTTGCCAGGGAAGGCACCGCTTCTTCCCCAGCTGGACCACAAAAGGCAGACCTCTGCCACATCCTCTGAACTAGGCCATGCAAAGTGGCATTCTGCCTGCGCTTAGCTAATGGGTTGCTGATGGTCAGGATGGTCTTCTCCAGGTTGACAGCATGCATGGAATACTCAAGGAGGATACTTCAGACCACCTCGGTCCACACAGATCACTGCAGGATTAGTCTAGACTGTGTAGTGTCTGCATGGATAGCTTCCAGCTCTCAGCACAAGGGTGTACTGCAGTGCCCGACTGAGAGTACAGAAGTTTACATTGGCAGAAAGTGCAGCTGCAAGTCTGGCAGGAAATACGTCAGATCGCCAGAAAGAGCAGGGACCCAGAGGGTGCAGACACAGTTGCTTCATGTATACCACCATTTCCTGCAACACACGTACACACAAGGTGGGGTCGCCGCATGGGCATGCACAAGGGCGCTTTATATACATGTACCTGGGTGCTTAAAAATGCACTCAGAAGACCTGACTGGGAAAGGCTTCCCAGGCATGTGTACACAGGTGCTTAAAGATACAGGTGTGCCTTCATGTGCTTGCTGCAGGAAAAATACCAGTCTAATACTAACGACACATGCAGTGAGCTGGTTAGTTGTATGAAGCCTGGAGCTGCCCAAAGGGGGATCTGGAATGTGGAGGAGAACATGCACATGACAGGAGAGGAAGCCTGAGTCTCCAAAGGGAGGAGGAGGTGGCTTGGCAGAGACAGGAAAAGAGAATCCCTAGGATTACTCCTTTGTCCTCCACAGATTTCTCATTGGGCATGTCGCACTCAGCCCAAAAGGCGTAACTCCATCATGGGCACACTAACTGGAAAAAGGGTTGCAATGGAATGCAGACTCGTTGCAGCACGCCTTCTGCAGGCAGGGAACTCATCAGACCTGCTTAAATGCAATTACGCAGGAAGCCCCTCAGCGTGCATCAAACTGAGCCCTTCTGGGGCCTGGCAAAAGTTGCACACAGTCACGGAGCTTAAAAATACCATCTCAGGAGAAACAAGGGATTTAAATCTTAAGATTCCTCCTGGCTGACCACCATCACTGTGCTTACAGATAACTATCAGGATGTCTTGCTAACCTCAGTTCATTAATACGGTAGATACATACGAAGCCAGCTGTCTACTGGGATAACCAAGGGCTTTTCCAATGTTTCTTTCAGAGATCTGAATGGGTCACCCACAGTCTCTTCACATTAGGGTGCTGATCCCAGTGATGGCTGATCCTGTTCACCCATCTGGGCCTAGCAGGAAAGTTGGGCACAGCAACCACAGCCCATAAACAGTCCGGGTAAAATTTACCCTCTCCTATTAACAAGTGACTCTTGTCAAGGAACTATCTCCTGCTTCCAGCTTGGTGCTGCAGTGGTTAACATAAGAAAGCAAGAACATAAGAGAAGCCAGGTTGAATCAGGCCAATGGCCCATTTGGTCCAACACTCTGTGTCACACAGTGGCCAAAATCCAGGTGCCAGCAGGAGGTCCACCAGTGGGGCCAGAATTCCAGAAGCCCTCCCCATTATTGTCCCCCCAAGCATCAAGAATACAGGGCATCACTGCCCCAGACAGAGTGTTCCCTCTATACCTTATGGCTAATAGCCACTGATGGATCTCTGCTCCATATGTTTATCCAATCCCCCCTTGAAGCTGTCTATGCTTGTAGCTGCTGCTACTTCCTGCAGCAGTGAATTCCACGTGTTAATTACTCTGCCAGTTATTGGAAAAACATTGCCTGGCAGCACTCTACTGCTTCAATGTTCATAAGAGAATGACTTTCCCCATCTCATCTGCCTGAGTGGCACTTGAACCCAGACCTTCTGGGTGTAACACTTTATCCACTGGCTTAACTCTGCCCCTCCCCATACTGTGGTCTTACCTCTTCTACTGGCAGTTCCTTGAGGCGTGGGAGCGAGCTGGAGAGCAGACCAATCAGAAATGGGGTTGGAGAGCACACGATGTCAATCATCGAAGGGGGAAGCACAGGGATGTAGGTATGCTGCCACGTAAATGGGTAAAGGAGTGCTACCATAGCATGGCAACATTTCGACAAGGTGCTGAAAAGGGAAGCAACATGAAAAAGTTCGCCTGAAACACTCCAGTGCCTGTTGCACGGTTCATACAAAATAATTTGTTACAGGGGTTTGTTTGTTTTTTAAAAAAAAACACACACCCTGGTCTCTACTTCTAGTGCTTAGAACAACATCTAAAGAAGTTTAATCTGAAGTGGTGCCTGGCTTCCCAAGAACCTCACTAGGCTTTTTAATTTCAAAAATCATGTTTCTTGACTGTGAAGGAAGGGACTGAAAAACTCTACGCACTGTCTACTGGTTTGGAATTTATGCATGCCATTTTCCCAAATCTGAAACAACCCCGGAGGAGGCATTATGCCCTATTGGGGAAATCCACATGTACCCCTCAGTACACACAGAGCCTCCAACAGGGCAAATATTGCCCCCCCCCGGCACTTTCAGGACATGCATCCCCTCTGCACTAGGTTTACCATATTCCCGTTCATGGTGGGAGACCTCCTGACCCACACTGCTGCTGCCTGCCACCACTCAACAGGGTGGTGGGAGTTGTCCTGACCTGGATAGCCCAGGCAAGCCCAATCTCATCAGATCTCAGAAGTACTTGGCAAGTACTTGGCAAGGAGACGTCCAAGGAATACCAGGGCTGGGATGCAGACGCAGCTAGTATAAAAGCCAACTCTCTGAAACACCTCCTAGCCCCACTATGGGTCGCCAGAAATCACCATGACATCCAGGCTCCAGTACATACACACACATGCACACGTACAAAATACCCCCCCCTCAAAACAAATTCAGGGTGGTGGAAGGAAACTGCCAGAAAAAGGGAGGGTGCAGTGATGTCACACCGATATGTGATATTACTGTGCCCAGGGCAGCACACTCTAGCACTCGCCTCAGACTCTTTGGGGCAAGTTCTAGACCATTGCCCTCGCAATGCCGTCACTTCCAAGTCATACCAGAGGTTATGTAATCACTTCAGAGACAATGAGTGCCCCCCATCTGTAAATTCTCACCTCCTGCAACTCCCATTGGTTGACAGGGCATGCTTGGCAACTCTACAAGTATGCCATGGTCCTAATTTGAATTCAGTCCCTTTTGGCACACCTGGGAATAGTTTGATAGAAAACCTTGGCTATAGACCCAGACCTGATGTGAGGCCTGTGTATGGCCTAGTAAAGCCCTCACCAGTACCATCATTGGGCTCACATAAGTGTTGTACATATATTTCCATGAGCCCAATGACTTCAGTTTCATTGGCACATCAATGTAACATTCCTATCCATATTTTTCTCTCTAATAGCAAAGACACCCACAGGACTTAAAAACCAAAAGGCAACCACCGTAATGGTGACAATGATGGACATAGAAAGGAGGAAAAATCCTCCTTCCTGGCTTTGGGTACCAATGGGGTCAGTGGAGAACAGAATGGGATTTTAACTCTAGAGGCTGTCTCCAGCATTAACTGCTCCCTTCTTCTTGCTTTGGGATCCTAGGACAAGGCCCACCCAACATACACACAGTGTCAACCTTTCCTGAAGTGCCCTTCGTGACTCACAGCCCTCTGTAGCCCTACAGTCACTCCTACTTCTAAGCAAAAATTAAAATTCAAAAGATAATTCAGGAACTGGTGAAATATGTAAGGATCTCAGAAAGAACTGCATGAACTAGGGTTGCCAGATCCCCCCGTCTGGCCTGAGGTCCCCTGATCTTTGGGGCTCCAATCCACTGCTGGCCAGCCCCACCCCCCGAAGAGTCTTGTCGTGCATCAACGTGGTTGGCACAATGACATCACTCAGAAGTGACATCATCACATCAGAGACATCATGCATTGCCTTTCTATCATTTTGGCCAAAAGCTTTATGGTAGCCATAGAGTCTTGGACAAAATGCTAGAGCGTCGACATGTGATGTCCCCGGTGTGACGATGTCACTTCCATGTGATGTCATCATGCTGACCACATCACATGTAGTGACGTTGCCCTGACCCCCCTCCCAGATGGCTCCCCCCACCCCCCACCACCAGGACGATCATACCTGGCAACCCTAGCATGAACTAGGAAGCACTAGAAGATGCTAGATCACTCACCCAAGAACCTTTTTAAAGACATTCCTAAATGCAGCTAATAAGGAATTGTGTGAATCTACATACAGGTTTCCCTCTCCCATTTGAACAGGAGCAGTTGAGAATATATGCTGCTCGAGTTAATCAGATTCACTCTCTCCTTATAGTTTCCACTGCCATTAAAACAAGCTCTGACCTGGATAGTCTAGGCTAGCCTGATCTTGCCAGATATCGGAAGCTATGCAGTGTCAGCCCTAGCTTGTATTTGGATGGGAGACCTCCAAGGGACTTTATGGTTATGACACAGAGGCAGGCAATGGCAAACCACCTTGGAACATCTCTTGCCTTGAAAATCCCACAGGGTCGGCTCCAGTCACTGTGACCTGACGGCACTTTCCACCGCCATTAAAAAAAAAACAGCTGTAGGAAGAAAGGTCATGAACTCCTGGCCCGAATTAATAACAACTTTGAAAAATGAAAGTAGTACTATGCTTCTTTCATAAACTCCACACGTGTGCCACGTTGAGTGGGTTTGGGGATTCTGAAGATTTCTATAGTTCGTTCGTTAAAAACACTGACACGAATGCAGCTCCTTTCACAGTGGGCTATGGAGGCATGGTGGGGGGAGGGAGACAGAAGAGAGAAATCTCTCCTTCAGCAGATTCTAAGGAAGGTTTCACTCTTGTAACATCAGAAGAATGCAGCAACACATCACCATACAAAAGCCTCCAAGATGGGCAGGGCCCTGGCAATCCATCAGCTCTATAGGGCTGCAAGCTCTTTGGCCTGTCTAGGGAGGCTCATATGTTACCGAACTGTGCACATAACGTCATTCGGTTTTATTAGCCAGGCCTTGAACGGAAAGAGGAGGGGAAGGGAGAGATATACAGTGGAGCTTAAAGGAATCGTATGGCCCGGAAACCACTCACAGCTGGCTTTTGTTAAGCACCATGAGGGAATTTACACTGAATGGGAGGGAGAAGAGGGAGGGGAAAAGTCCCCCAGACCTGGAAACAACTTCTGCAGATATGCAAAAGGGAGAAAGAATGGATACTTATTGAAGGTGGACTTAGAATAAAAAAGGGGGCTGTTGATATTCAGGATACATGTAGTGCAGCTAGGAATCTGGTTTCCCTTGATCAAGCCCTGGTCCTCTTATTTACAAGTCAGTGAGTGAGTGTATGAGAGAGAGGTCCCCAGCTGAGGCCTATCTTTCCTGCAAATTACTCTCCCCCAATTTCTCTAGCACTACCTCCTGCCAGGGTTAATGGGAACTGTAGCTTTCTCAAAGTCAGTTGGAAAGAAAAGCAAGCTACAATTCCCATCCATCCCAGCAAGATATCATGCTGGGAAAGTTTGGGAGGGTTGCAGAAAAGGGAGATCCTGGTCCAGGTCCAGCCTCTGTATAAAAATCCACCCTCAAGTGGCCCGGTTACTCTTTCCCCATTAGAACAGTATAGTGTGCCAAATGCAGGTTTGGAACACACCTTTACTTGTAGTTCCATCCTAGCATATTCTGAGGTCTTACTTCATGTATTACAGACTTGCTGTATGAAGCAGGCTACTCGCTCTGCCAGCTTCAGCAAATCTAAGTTGTTTCCATGCGTGGATATGGAAGGCACCATGCGTGGATATGGAGACATTGGGAAGAGGCTATGGCTCAGAGGTAGAGCCTTTGCTTTGCACGCAGAAGGTCCCAGGTTCAATCCCCGGCATCTTCAGTTAAAAGATCAGGATGTAGGTGATGTGAAAGACCTCTGCTTGAGACCCTGGAGAGCCACTGCCAGTCTAAGGAAACAATGCAGACACTGATGAACCGAAGAGGTCCGGTGGAACTCTCTACCTACTGATATCCACGTCCTGTGGGACCTAGTACAGTTCTGCCAGGTGCGTGAGACAGAGATGTTCCACCAGGCTTATGGTTGAGGACAGCAATGGACTCCATCGGATTTGGCCCATGATAAGCCTCCATGGAGGGAGAGAAATATATACTGAACGCCATCAAACGTTCTATTTTAATTGGCTTTATCCTGTCAGTTGATTGACTACTATGATGTATGATTAAATTTATTTATTTATTTATTCACTGCCACAGGAGGGGGTGGCGGCTACAAGCATGGACAGTTTCAAGAGGGAATTAGATAAACATATGGAGCAGAAGTCCATCAGTGGCTATTAGCCACAGGGTATAGATGGGAACTCTCAGTCTGGGGCAGGTGATGCACTCTATTCTTGGTGCTGGAGGGGGCAGCAGTGGGAGGGCTTCTAGTGTCCTGGCCCCACTGCTGGACCTCCTGATGGCACCTGGTATATTTTGGCCGCTGTGTGACAGAGTGTTGGACTAGATGGGCCATTGGCCTGATTCAACATTGGCTTCTCTTATGTTCTTATGTTCTTATTTGGATATATATCCTGCCCTCCCCAAAGGCTTATTGTATGTTTTAATTGTGCACACTGCCCTAAGCCCTTTGAGGGGAGGGTGGTTTATTATTATTATTATTATTATTATTATTATTATTATTATTATTATTATTATTATTATTATTATTATTATCATATCATCATCATCATCATCATCAACAACAACAACAACAACAACAACAACAACAACAATTTTAGATCAGGAAATGACATGGGGAGGAATTGTAACCGACTCCCCTTGCCCCATACTCCTGAGGCGAATCAGCCCCATCACACCTGATCACTGCATTTGAAGAAACCCTAGGAGCTCCATGCACCACACTTCTGGGGTCTCATGAAAGCCTGACAACAGAGGACCTTAGAAGATATTCGATTTTAAATGGCTCAGTGCAAAAATACTGAAATGTCATGATTGCAGACTGTGATGTTAATCATCACGGTATTTTGAAAAGTCAAACTGGTCCTTTTTACAATAAAACGAAATAGTTTTATGGTTCGTTTGGTTTTTTGGGGAAGAGCTCCATATTGAGGATTGTTTCCTTCCTCCCCCTATTCATCAATCTGACACTTCAAAATTGACTATTTTTTTCCATAGTAAATCACCTTGTCCTCCACAATCTATTTCTGCCGTGGGTTGCTGGAGTCTTTTCCTACTAATGATACGTTTTGGCCCATAAAGCGTCCGCAACGATTATTAATAAAGAGACTGATAGAATGGATTCCCTACCCCAAGCGCCCAAGAAGACACGTTTCCTGAAGTGGATCGGAATGTTTACTCTGGTTGCTATGGCAAAGATTTTGGGTGGGGTGGGGTGGGGAGAAGAGTATAAGAATTCTTTCTTTTTCCTTTGGCCAAGGTTTGGAGTGGCATCTCTCTACACAAAGGATAAATTTTTTAAAAAGAGAGAAGCAGGAAAGGAATCCTGCTTTGTTCACTCTGCAGATGGAAACAACGAAAGCACTTCGTTTGTATATTTATTGGATGGTTTTGGCTTGGCTCAAAAAATACTTCACAATTCACGCAGCATTTGGCGGCGAATTGTTGTAGCCATTAAGGAGCCTTGATGAAAGACATGTGTGCGCACACCTTTGGATTGTAAGCACACAGATATGCGCAGATGCACAAACTTGTCCTGTAAGCAGGGCTGGCATCCGCATGCTAAGCAGCAGAGCAGCATAATGAGTACAATCCAGCACGCCGCCTTCACTTCACCTGCAAGCGCTCATTAATTACCCTTGGCTGGATTGCTTCTAGCATTCCAAGCCCATAAGCAATCTCCAACAGCTGTCTTTAGTTTAAAAAGGGGGGGGGGGAAGCACAGCACAGTGAGAAGCTAGCCAGATAGAAATCAAATCCCAGATTCTTGGCCAGGAAGCCAAGAAGGTGATCTTGGGCCAGCCATTCTCACTCATCTTAACCTACCTCACAAGGTTGTTGTGAGATTAAGCTGGATGGAGGGAGGAGGCAGACATATGCTGCCCAGAGCAACTTGGAGGAAGCGTGAGATAGAAATGCAAATAACTACACCTTCAGAGTTGCAAATAATGGCCTCTTTCCCCTAACCCCACCCCCCTTTAATGTCTTAGGAGCCTGGTGCTGCAGTTGGAAAGTCTTAATAATCAAATATGAAGTAGGTAGAAAGACACAGGACCAGCTCTGGTTTAATACATTCCCAATTACAGAAAACAGTGATTAGGATGTCACTTTCTGGGTCAATGCCCACAATGGTGACACCCCAATTAGCTGATGATGGGAAAAGATGAAAGGTCGAAAAGAGGTGGTAAGGAGCAGGGGGACAGGACCACAGGAAGGCCACAGAGACAAATCCACACTCCCTTGGACTGACACCTGCATTGAGGACTTCAAACTTTTAAGCAGACCAGGTCCATGTTCATCCAAACTTCCTCTGCATCCATGAGGGCTAGAAAGATTCCCCCCGCCCCCACAATGCTGAAAGCAGAAATTTCCCCCGGATTCCAGATCACATACTCTGCAGCAGATGTAGTACCATGTAAGCCTCTGTTCCATTTTCTCACAGTCTACTTGATAGTATGGCTCTTTCCCACCTTCTGAAACCTGCTGGATGACTGAATCCTTTGGCTCTTCTCATGACAGAAGGCCTCTACGGCACTCCTTCCCCTTCCCTTCAGCCTCATGGATGTTGCAGGACTTACTGGGAATTGTGAAAACAGACAGCTTGGGGGTAGGGTAGGCTGCTGAAATTTGATCTCGTGCTCGTAAGCATCATTACTCATCTGTGAAGTCCAGCCTTTGCTGACTTACAGAGAGGGAAAGAGAGAAACACGCTTGGCTCTCTCAATCCTCAAGTGTTTAAGAGATGGCAGCTTGCCAGGCACCAGCTGCAGAAAGCCTTAAAAAAGATCTGGGCCCCTTTTCGTAAGGTGTGGGTGGGAAACAGATTGTTTTTAATCACTCATGGACAAAAACGAAGGGCTGTCTAGCAGAAGAGCTGTGTTGCCACATCAAGTGAGTGTCTACCTTGTCTAGCAATCAGCCTCCATCCATCCACAGCCAGCCTGATGCCCCTGAAATCTCACAAGTGGGGCACGAAGGAAGCCCATTCTCCTGTTTATCTCCCAGCATCTGGTACTTAAGGGTGTCTGCCAGATGCCTCTAAACATATAGACTCCATTAGCCATTGTTACTAATAGCTGTTGATAGACCTATCCTCCATGAAACCGTCTAATCCACTTTATGAGCCATGTAAAGCTAATTACAGCCATATAAGATAAGACTTTCCCACACAACTGCTGAAAGCTCATCTCGTGCAAGTGCAGGGTTGAACCACTGCACAATACACCACCAGGTGTATTCAGTGAAAAACAAGCAGTATCCAGTGTCTGCATGCAGCTGTGGTACAGGGGAAGAGAGACATTTCTCTTTGGCCACTTTCTTTCCCCAGCCTCCCAAGGATCTGGCTAGATATACATTCCCATAAGGCCGGGGGTGGGGGAGAAAAAGATTGTCCAAAGAATCATCCTACGCCTTCCAGCTGCAACTGATGTGGAATCACTCAGGCTGGTTCTGTGCATTACTGCAAGCGGGCAGTAGAGCCCCACAGAAATCTCAAGTCATCTCAGCTCCAGGAATTGTGGTGTGATAGTTTCATTCCTCCCTGCATGTGCAGACAGACAGAAGTGGTGGCCACTCTAAAATTTGGGCTGTTTCTGAATATTTATCAGTGGTAAGATATAGCAGTGAATAAGGTCAGAAAGGGACCCAAGGCCAGGTTTGATCCCAATGATCTCCCCTTACAGGTATACACAAAGCACAGACTGGTACCTGAGTTTGTCTGCTATAAATATCACCCTTCTCTCAAGCAGCAGGGAAGAGAAGACTCTGCTTAAATGCCGAATGCTGAGCGAGGAGAACAAAGAGTTGAAGTCAACGTGCTCGAGCCTCGAGTCAAGTGGCCGACGCAACTCTATTACCTGAAAGAAAAAAAGAATGCAGCCGTATTGAATCAATGGGAAGAGTGTGGCGGGAACGGTGGCCCAAAGGCCTTACTCTTGCACAGGTATGCTTCAGGGACCTTCTCGACCATTAAGGAAAAAACTCCTGTTATGTTATTTAACTTTCAGTGCCCATCCATCGCCCTTCCACTTCCTCTAAGTCTCGTTTTGATCTTACTTCTGTCCCAGAGCCAGGCAGGAAGTTCTTGATGGTGATCGTCCGTCCCAGAGCGGGAAAAGGAGCCTCCATGACGCTCCTCATGAGGGGCTGCACCAAGGCAGGAGAAATCCCCCGTCTTTTCTCCACTTCATCTAAGATCTGAAAAGTAGGGAAATAAGTAAGTGGAGGTGAGTCTATGGCAGACACTATTTGACAGAAGACACACAGGTTTTCATGCTTCGGTCTGTCCCTTCTTTGTCTAGCTCAATCCTTCTTTCATCTTCCCCAGTTTCCAACGGCAGCATTTCAACGAGAGAGAGAAAGGGGATGGGGGGAAGCAGTAACAAGCTTCAAGTGCTCTCTTTTGGACGTGTCTAAGGTTAAAATTAGGGGGAAAAGTAACTAAAGAGCATTCAAATGATCAGTAGGGCTTTCAGGGCAGGAGATGTTCAGAGGTGGTTTGCCACCAGTGTTCCCACTAAGCTGAGTTAGCTCACAGCTTTTTAGCCTCTGGCTCACACATTTTTGCCTTAGCTCAGGAAGGATGGCTCCAAAGCAAACTGATTTACACAGGAGCCAGCTTGCTCACTCACAACTTTAATGCCAGTAGCTCACAAAGGAGAATTTTTGCTCACAAGACTCCACAGCTTAGAGGGAGCATTGTTTGCCACTGCCTGACTTTGTGTAGCAACCCTGAACTTCCTTGGTGGTTTCCCATCCAAACACTGACCCTGCTCAGCTTCCAAGATCTGATAAGACTGGGCTAGCCTGGACCATCCAGACCCCTAAAAATTACAACAACGTTCTCAACATAGGACAGTGACCATAGCTTTGAAGCAAAGAGATTTTTCCGTTGGCAACTACACACAGCACCGTCAGTCCATTTAATTGTTTGCAGTGACCATTCAGTATGTAGAAGTAGTGAGTTGTCCAGAGAAGTGCCCTTGATGAATAATCTGGGGATGGTTTGAACTTAGATGAAATCCCCCGCTCCCCCCTCCATGGTCCCCAAAGACTGGCTGCCCAACACGTCCTCCCCTTCTTCATCCCACCTCCCTTCTCTCCATGGTCCACATTGTTAATCCCACTTGTCTTCACCTTAGAAAAGAGGTTGAAGCATCCGAGGCGGCTCACGATGCAGTAAACTTCAGGGAGACGCTTCCCTTTCCCACTGGGCTTTCAAGAGGGACAAACATAAGACAGGTCCACACAAACATATATTAATTCACCAGAAGCCACAGGAAGTCTGCATTCAACACAAGGTGCCATTCTCCTTATCTTGATAAAAATGTGAACTGGCTTCTAGTCCTCTTTGCAAAAGCCTAAACACATGATGATTATAGTCAGCTTCTATAAATGCTTACAGCATACAAGGAAGATTCCACTTTCTAAATATCTTATTAAGAGACCCAGTGAAATGGTTTACAGTAGCCAGAATGGTTTACAGTAGCCAGTACAGTGCAACGTCAAGAGGAAAGTGGCTGCATGGATTTGGTTATAAACGCAGAATCAGAGCTTTACATTCTGTAATAATATCCATAAAACTATGGTTCAAGTGCAGGATAAATCTAGGCAGCGACTCAGTGCAACTCCCCCCCCCCAAGCATCATAATATTTATAGAGCTGCTTCACAAGTGACAAAGGGGAACCGCTGAGAGAGCCAGTGTAAAACACTCACTGCCCGGAGCTCCTTGGAGAAAGGGCAGGATAAAAATACAGAGAGGGAAAGATTTGATTGGAATATAACATTCCCAAGATGAATGGTTCAACAGTGGAAGAAGTATCTGAAATGAATGGGTATGGACTTGTGCTAGTTTTGTTCCTCTTCCCCAAGGTCTCCAAAGAAATTATTTACATGACTGGAAAGAAATCATTACACTTGCTTTCCGCTAAGAAATTTCGAAAATCTTGTTTGTTTTGTTTTCTCAGATAGGGCTGTCATCTAATGTGTGTGTCCCTGTGTGTGTGTGTAGCATCTTGAATGAATTGCAAACACATGTTTAAAGATTTTCCACCAAAAAGAAAACTGGAAGACTTTGATTAACAGTGCTAACAAATGAATGTATGTTTTTATAAAAGACCCAAAATTGTCACTTGTTAACTTTCAGAGCAATACTGTCCTGTGACCGTTTACAGGAAACAGAATCAAGCTATAAGAAACTGCAAAATGAGAAACATCGGCGGTTGTACAAGAGGTACTCCATCCCTCTAATCCCTCTACATCAGAAGGAACTGATGATCAAAAAGGGAGCTTCCCGCTCTCTGCTAATGGTGCTGCTTTTAGGAGAAAACCGTCAATAGTTACCAGTAGCCTTCTGCAGTACCCGAATCTTCTGCTGCCATCTTCACTAGTCAGGACAAATGAGTACGTTTCACTGAAAGAACAAATTAAACAGGAGATAAATACAGGGCGGGGGGGGGGGACACCCAATGCACACCCACAGTAAGGCTTTTATCTTCTCACAGCTAAGCCAGACGTGATTTTTCCACGCATACACTCAGGGCAAAACTAGATGTTTCCTTTTTAAAGGGTTGGTTCTGGGTTTCCTGGACCCGACATAGATTCTCTACAGCCACACAGCAGCTGCAAGGAATGGCTATTAAGAATACAGCAGAGGCCTTTTAGGTTTGGAACACTGCCATGGGGGTAGGAAGGACTCCTGCCTCTCCCCCACCTGCTTTACATGCCAAAACAGGGCTGGGGGGCAGGGAGTTATTTCTCTGGTTTTGCCGCTCTATTCTGTGCACATGAAGCAGCAAGAACAAGGAAACAACTTTCACCCAGTGCTGTTTTGGCAAGGAAAATGGCTGGGGGGGAGTAGGCAGGAGCCTTTCCTCCCCCCGTGGTGGTGTTCCGAACCCAAATGAGCTCTACTTTATTTTTTAATATCCGTTACCAGGAGCTGCTGTGTGGCTGTGGGGAATCCAAGTTCCAGGGAACCTGGACCCAACTCTTTAAAAAGCAAACATTTAGTCTGGCCCTTAATGCATCATCCGCAAGTGTCTAGCTGGACCCTTTTCTGCGTATTACCCTTCCAAGAAAGCAGCATCCCCATACTATCAACAGAAGTCCTTCCCTTGCCCCCTTTTTACATGCACTTGATCAGCAGGGATCAAGCTGAGGTAGGGAACAATGCCCCTTCTCTCGTTCCCCCCTACTGGCCCCCAACCTGCCCCCAGGCCCTGGCTCTCACTTGCCGCTACCTTGCTTGCTTCAGCAGAGACAGCTGACCTCCTAGAACATTGCAGAGCAAGCAGCAGTTGAATGAGGAAGGACGGCTGAAGCCCAGACTGGGCAGAAAGGCAGCGTATACATTTGGTAAACAAACAAACAAAGCACTCTCTGCCAGTGGGCAGTGCCATCACAAGCACTCCTGGCTGGCACACACAAAAAAAGAGCAAATACAAGGTAAAGGGTGGGGGAGATCAGAGAAAGGTGGCCAAAGAGAAGATAGGAATCAGCCAGACCCCCCCCTCACTGTGCCTGGAACTTTAATTTTAAACCAGTTTTATTGTATTTATCGTATTAATTTCGATTGCTTGTTTCTTTTGTTGTGAGCCGCCCCGAGCCCATTCACAGGAAGTGCGGGATATAAATTGAAATAATAAATAAATCCCCTCCCCCAAGGAACATTTGCATCAAATATTTAATTATCAGTTGCTATGGCTTGCTTTTATGTATTGTTCCTGTGAGTCACATTGAAAGCCACTCTGCAGAGTTACTAACCTCCAAGCGAGCCCTGGATTCCTCCCAGAATTACAACTGATCTCCAGACCACAGAGATCAGCCCCCCCCCCCCGAAAAGGGCACCCTTTATGGCATCTGCGGCTCCCCCGAGTTCCCTCTCTTCCCCAACTGCTGCCCTCCTTAACTCTCTGGGAACTTCCAAAGCTGGAATTGGCAGCCCTACTGTAAAGTATGACATGAACAGTATTAATAAATATATACATTCAAACGTTCCTTTAATCAAACAAAGTATTGCACCTAGGCTGTGGTCACACACACTGACACTGCACTGGCTGCCAATAGTGTACCAAATTCTCTTCAAGGTGCTGGTACATACCTTTAAAGCCCTATATATGGCCAGGGTCTGACACACCTGAGGGACCGCCTTCCCCCATATATACCCCAGAGAGCACTACAGTCGGGGTCACAACATTGACTAATTATTCCAGGCCCCAAGGATGCCAGGCTTGTGGCTACTAGGGCCAAGGCCTTTTCAGTGGTGGCTCCTTACTGGTGGAATGAGCTCCTGGAGGAGATCAGGGCCCTGCAGGACCTTGTACAGTTCTGCAGGGCCTGCAAGACGGAGCTCTTCCACCAGGCTTTCAACTACGAGCTGCCCACCATCATTAGCACCATTAACCATTGTCATTACCAATATCTATGACAAAGGTGGCCCTGTATGGAGAATGAGCTCTACCTTTGCGGGAGGCCAGGATACCGCTGAATTGGGATTTTAGAACCACATCTGACAATATATAATCTTAATTCACTGAAGGGACAATCATTATTGTGAGTATTTTAAAGTATGAATTGCCTATTGTTTGGTTGTTTTAACTGTTTTTAAGTGTTTTATTGTGGATTGGAACATGCTGCCAATAAATGTAAGCCGCTCTGAGCCTGTCCACGGGGAGGGCGGGATAGAAATAGAATAATAAAATAAAAAATAAAAATAAATAAACAATCCACTTTCAGTGCACTTTCCAACTGCATTTTACTATGTGAACTGGCAAAATCCAGCTGGAAAGTGCATTGAAAGTGGATTATTTAATGTGTGTGACCACAGCTATAGAATACTAACATATTGGGAGAAGGGTCTGGACCAAGTGATTTCTAGTAAACTTCCCAAAGGCTAAACTACTGTTTGAGACAGAGAGCTAAACTAAATGTTTTTTTGGTCTGCTTGAGCCAAAAAATGGTTTTGACCTTGCATCCTTCTCCTTCTGGGAAGAAACCTCTTCATCAGTGTGTTTATTTTAGTGCCTTACTCCTATTGTCAGTGGAGGTATGCCACAAGGAGAAAAGGAAGGCATTGCTGTAACTTGCCTGGTAAATTGGCAGATAGGAGTCCAGTCTTTTGCATCAGGGAAGCAGAACTGAGGAATGGCTTTCAACTGGTCCTCTGCCTCCCTCATGAATTTGAAGGAACGTTCAAGCTAGAGCAGAGAAAAAAAGAGAAGGGAATGTTTCTGATTAGCAGGTGGGGGTGAAACAGCGTCAAGTATTTTTCTCTGTGATAAAATGAAGAGGTGATGACAGAGACGGAGCTTCTGCCTGGAAGAGATTAACAAGAGCTTCTTTGTCTCGCCCTGGATCGGATCTTCGCATTTTTTACCGTGAACCACATTCCCCACCTTCAGTTTCTATCCAGACTTAAGCTTTTCTTTATCTAGTTGATTTCAACATGTATCGACTCTTTGGATGTGAACCTGATACCAGCTACTGCACCATCAGAGATAACGTTCACATTTTCAAAGAAATCTTTAGAATATAACTACGTTGCTTGGTTACTAAAAAATATTGCCGTATGTGGAAGTGAAAGTGACTTAACTTTTTTACTGGGATGGTCTCTCTTTTGGGGGGGAGGGGGGGCTTGAATCAGAAGCTAGGATGCACCACTCTGGCTGCTTTCTTACTGGTGCTCGGTACCAGCTTGCTTTCACTCCTGAAACAAGAGGACTTCCTCCCCATCAAAAAAAAAAATGCTTTGTCTGCTCTAGTGAGCAACCCACGATAATACTCAAACTCATCCCCACCTTTAATGGAAACTGCTGTGTGACTTCAGGGACGTATGGAGCGCAAGCCTGCTTTTTGTGCAACGACACCACCACGAAGTATTCAAAGAGCTGTCTCTCTTGGTACTCGATCAGATCCCGCTCCAAGGTTTGGTACCTGGGGGCTTGTTTCAAGCGAGACTTCACATGGACCAAGCGCTGGCTGTGAGCTATGCAAAAGACAGGACAGGAAGGTTGGTTTTAGATGGCTGTTCTGCATACCATTCCCACAGTGCTCTGCAGTGCCCTGTTAACAATGTGCTCGTCACAGTTTAAAGCTCTTGCTATTCTTTCATGCCATGATCGGGACAGAAACCGCTGCACATTATGTCATAGGCACTGCAATGCTAAATGGCACAGGACTACAATAAAATGTGATATTCACAGATGCTGCGCCATGACTTATCTTAAAGCCAATGGAATACCCAAAGTCCAATGAGTCAAACCATGTCAGAAGTTTTTAATCAAATGGATTCAAAATTTATTTACAAAAGTTAAAGACATTTATAGAAATGTGTGCTTTTGAGCTCCGTCTGTGTGGACGTGCTCAGCTGCCTCCCTAGTTTTAAAAAACACCACACTTAAAAAATACCTAAACTTCTTTACTTATAAACAGCTGGGGCTACAATTTCCGTCCAAATGTGACTTCCCCACTGCATACTAAGATCCCATTTTCATACTCAAAGGCAACTTATGAGCCACGTCTTTAACCCCAGGAATTAACACAAAGAGCAAACTGGAGCAGGGGCAAGACTCCAGCAGCACCATGAAGACTGACAGCAACGTTTATTCCACCACAAGTTTTTGTGAGTCAGAGCTCACTTCATCAGACGCATTGAGGAATACACCTGCCAGAACGCCAGATGTATTACTCCTTTGTCACAACAGTGGAATGTCTAGGCAGTCACAGCATACACCCGGATGTCCCGGAGGGTCAAGGAAAAGAACTCGGTGAAAACCCAGTTGTTCAGCCCACACGGCTTTACAGGGCTTTGGACAAGGGTCAGATTGCATACTTCTGCCTTCCACACATGGCTTCTCACTCACCTTTCAGTTTCTCTTCAGTGTCACTGTCGGATTCACTGTTTTCATCTGTGACTAGAAGGAAAGAGAGAAATCAAAGAGATTAAAAGCCAAGCTTTGAAACCCTGTTCCAAAATGAGCGGGCTGCAGGGCACATCTGACTTTCCTACCCTGCAGTGTCTGGGCCTGCCAAGCCCCTTCTTTTCCCTTTGGCAGGTCTTGGGGGGTACCCTCAGTTGAGGGCCCAGCTGAAATGGGATGCTGGGTACACAGAATGCCCCGTGGGTCAGTTCTTGCCACCCACCAGCAGAGTCAGGCCTCAGACATCAAGTCTTGTGAGAAAGTCCTTCATGTGGATGGAAATGGGATGCTTCAGAAATACATGAACCCAGCATAGGAATGAATTTCCAATGGCCAATCAGCAGTCTTTCTGGGCAAAAGCTCCACCTGGCCCCGCCCACTGCCTAAAAACACTCGGTGGGCACCAGAAAAGGCATTGGCAGGCACCGTGGCACCCATGGGCACCTTGCTGGGGAACTCTGCTCTATTCTCTTTTCTGAGCCTCCACCAGTTCCCCTCAGAGGCACATAGAGGCTCCAGGGCAGGGGTGGCCAAACTGCAGCTCAGGAGCCGCATGCGGCTCTTTCACACAGTCTAATCTAATGTTAATAAAAACCAAATCTGCATATTTTTCAATAAAAAATGTGTGTGTGATATTTGTTCATGCCTTGTGGCTCTCAAACATCTGATGTTTAGTCTGTGTGGCTGTTACGTTAAGCAAGTTTGGCCGCCCCTGCTCTAGGGGAACGTGTAGCATGGTGCCTATGGATTTTCGTCACGGTGACAACTTCAAAGAGAGAAAGGTTAATACCCTCAACAAGCAAAAGGTTCTTCGCTACACAAACAAATCTAATCCCAAACTGTTTTGCCCATGTAAAGGTTACCACGATCAGTGTTCCCTCTAAGCTGAGTTAGTGTGAGCTATCTCACAGTTTTTTAACCTCCTGCTCACACCTTTTTGGCTTGGCTCAGGAAGGATGCCTCCAGAGCAAACTGATTTACAGAGGAGCCAACTTGCTTGCTCACAAC
The DNA here is from genome assembly GCA_029375565.1 of Gekko gecko. Classification (NCBI taxonomy): domain Eukaryota; kingdom Metazoa; phylum Chordata; class Lepidosauria; order Squamata; family Gekkonidae; genus Gekko; species Gekko gecko. Next base: position 37,455,164 of record JAPDNY010000005.1, on the reverse strand, counting down.
TTTAATGCCAGCAGCTCACAAAGTAGAATTTCTGCTCACCAGACTGCTTAGTGGGAGCATTGACCACGATGCAACTCGCCGTGATTCTTTTGTTTGTACCCTGATCTGAGAAAGAAACACACCATTCTCTCCTAGAGGAGAACCGTATGACTACCTCACTCGACTTGACTGAGCCAAGCTTCTTTGTGGTGCAAAACCATGTATAAGAACAGCAGAAATAATTAACACGCACGAGGCCAACAGGAATACCCAGAACCACTTGTTTCTGTTCATGTGAACACAGCCCAAGGATTTTGCCTGCTACACAGCTGCCAAATGAGGGGAGCCAGGAGCTAAGAATTTTTTAAAAAACAGACAGGAAATTCTCATTGATGTGAATCCTGGAGGAAACAGCTACTTCTATTTGCCTATTTCCCCTTCCTGCAGCTCCATGACAGCAGGAAGTAAGAAAGAATGGCTGGACGTGGAATGGCATGGACGGTATATCCACCACAACACGGACCTGTGGCATGCAGATAGTTGGCCAACTGGTCCACTTCAAGGCTGCAGCCTGGTCCAGAGTGCTAGATGCATTTTTGCACAGATCAATAGAACAAACAGAATCAAGACAAAGAATAAGAGTTAAACAGCCCAAAGGACATCAGTCCCTGCAAAGACAATAAAAAATGAAGATGGTGAGCCGACTGTGAACTAAGAACACTGAACAATGGCTGCCATCACCAAATTGATGACATGACTACTAGCACTTTTTATGGTTGAATTGTTTTAACTGTAACTCATGTTTGAATGTAACTTATTTATTTTACGTAATTTACCTGTTTTTATGTAAGCCACTCTGAGCCAGTTTTGGCTGGGAGGGTGGGGTAGAAATCCAATAAATAAATAAATAAATAAATAAATAAATAAATAAATAAGTTGAGATGGACACTGCAGATCTCCCCACACCTGTGAATAGCTAGATTTCAAGTATCTGGGGAGCTGGGAGGAGGGTTTAATTCTTCTGTTACTGCACAGTTTACTTATTGGAAATCAGCTCACCCTCTCCACATTCCTGTCAGTCTTGGAAGAAGATGATGATGGATGAATTGGAGGGATTTGCAAGATGCCAGGAGATCTGCGACCTCCATCTCAGTACAGCTTGGTATCAAAATTCATGTTACAAAAGGAGAAGGAGTAAGCTTGACATGGGGCTGCCATTTTCAGCAGCAGTCCCATGTGTAATTCTGCCATTTAGTAACTCTCTTACAACACTGGACAGCTCTAAGGAAGGGCCAGAGATTGGAGTTACATAGAGTCCACTGTCCAGATGATCAAAACCACCAAGCACAGTTTAAACTCCAAGAGAATCTCTGTAACCATCATGCTTAGGGCAAAACATCTTTACCTCTTCCTGAGCTGTTCTCGGTAGACTGTGACAGCCTCTTGACTCGTTTCTTCCCTCTTCGTGCTTCATAAATGGCATTGATTTTTAACACCAGCTGCTTAACATAAAGTGGGGGTAGAGTGGGTTAATGTTTTCCCTTCTCCCCACAGCAGGAAAACAAAAAACAAGTTTGCCCTAATTCAGACATTTCCCTCTAATTTCTCCTCTCTCTTTTCCTCCCATTTAATGATCACCTTTCCACCTTCATAGCAAATACATAAATACATGCATGCCTTTCCTCAGTATCTGATTCTGCTGCAGCTCTGCCTGCCTTTAAAAAAAAATCTGCTATGCCAATCAGTCAAAACTTGCAAGCATTGAATGTGTGTAAGTATTTGGAATGCATAATTACTTTGGAGTCATTTTGTTTTGATTTCTTTTTTTAATGCTAGTGAAGACCACTTCCTGTGTTACCACCAGATTTGTCAAACATACAGGCCAGTCTATTCAAATCATCAGGGACCCCTTCTGCATACCCATCTTCAGATGTGAGGCAGATACCTGCCAGGGAGCAAGCCTGTTCTGTGGTGGCACCCAAAACCCAGAATTCCTACACATCCTTCTCTAGTGCCACCATTATGCACGGAAGGGAACTCTCTCCTGTTCTCTCAAGAATTTAGCATTATTTGAAGTATGCTTTTGCTGCGCTGACCTCCTGTTCTATAATCTTTTTTTTTATCCTGTCACTTGCTACTTTTTTATTTATTGGATGGTTTCAATATTGTTTCATGTTTTTAATTATTGTCTTTATTAGCCACTTTGAAAGCTCTGTATCAGAAGCTGGGATGCAAATCTTCTAAATCTGTGATACTCACTCAATGCCACTTGTGGCTCTCCTGAGCATTATTCCCCAATGTGGCACTTGCCCCATGTTTCAGGAAAGTAGGCAAGGCTGTTGCCTAGTGGGGATTAAAAGTTGGTTCCTACCCTGAAACAGATGCTACTGGAGGAACAGGTAAGCTGTAAGCCTCCCTGAAGAGAAGGCATCATGCCAGGGATGGAAGGAAATGTGGCTTTCCACAAGCCACGGAGTGAGTACCACTGCTCTAAATAAACTATAAAGGCATAACTTCTGAAGCAATGCTGAGGGATGATGACCAGAACTTTCAAAAAACTAGGGAACTTAAGAAACATCCTCTAATCCTTAAAAAAAAAATCAATACAATTAGAACAGAAATAAGAGGGATCTAAGATCAACACTGTAAATCTCTCTTCCTAGCTCTGGGAAGCCCAAGTTATAGGCCAGTTCACATAATTAGATCCTCTTACATGTGAGAAACTACCATCACATGGCAAACAGTGATACTTGACAGGGTCACCAGCTATCTCTCCTTTGCTTGTCCCAGCTGCTACAAAATGGCAGGAAAACCCACAGCAGTATCGACATACAATTTGGGTCATACTAACAATTCCTCATCTGATTGCAGACAATGTGCACAGTCAGGGAGGGATTGCACTTGTTACCATGGGGGGTGGGTATGACTAGCTGGACTAACTCATAATTTTAAAAGCATTTCAGATCACACCCACCCCTATATACACATACTTGCAGGTTTATCTCTGCAACTCTGATGACTAAAAATGCAGTCTTAAAAACACAACCATGAAAGCTCAGATTCACTAGTTGCTACATCAGGTGGCTTGTTTTACAGAGCAATCTGCCTTCTTTGCTCTGTACAACATTACATAGCCATGCAGACCATTAAACATCTTGCCTATACCAGCTTCTCAGTGCTGTTAAGACCATAAAGCAGGGATACATGACTCTTACAACTGACTATATTCTCTCCTTCGTAACTTTGTCCATCAGTTCCCCACCACCACCTGAAAACTACCTTAGGAATCTTTCGCCTTCTCTTGCCATTTTGAGGATCACCCAAGGAGAAGAAAGTATCATCGGGGCTGCTAGGAGTGGAAGGGGGACTGATTTTGGAAGGTGAGCCTGTCCCATCACGATTCAGTTTCCGAACATCCAATAACTTGAAACTACGCCGTTCTGAGCTTTGGCGAAAGAAGATGGGTTTCGAGAGCAGCTAGGACAATAGAAAAAGGAAAATGGAAGCATCAGAGTTAAACTCCGTATCCTGGGGAAACTGCAGTTCTCCGTAGTAAAATCAACTTCAGGCAAGAGCACAGAACACCAGTTTACAAGAATTCCTGGCAGATTATTGCTGGCCAAATGAAGCAGCCACTAAAGTTTAATTTTCACAGGATGGTCTACAAAGACAATGGGAGAGACCCCCGACTGATTTTTGGCACAACAGAACTCTCAGTGGTATGCCGAGAAAACTGATTCCCATTGCAAAAATAACCCCGCTTGCACAATCCAGTTTGGGGTATGTTACAGGAACAAATCAAAGCAACAAAACTAACCAGCTAAGCAACCACAAACCATTGGGTTGGAGAACACAGAAGCTTCTGTATCAGACTGGATCCAAGAAGCACACAGCCCGGCAGACTGCCTGCCAACAGCAGCTACTAGCTGCTTCATACGCACAGACACACACACAGACCCCAGCAGTTTATGCCCTAACCCTGTCATTTAGTGACTGGTTCTGTTCAGTAGCAACACAGTGGCCTGGCACTCTATCATGGCCTCCTGTGGTACAGAGGTTAGATCTTGAGGTTTAGACGTGGGCAATCTAAGTTCAAATCCTGGCTCAGCCATGTAGCCTGCTGAGCTGACCTTCTGAAAGCTGAAAGGGGTGATCTCAGCATAAGCACAATAATCAAAAGGCACTTCATATACTGGTAACCACTATAGAAGTTTAATTTTCACACTCAAATTCCCATTCCCAGTGGGGAAGGTCAGCATTGTTTCACCTTGGCAAGCTGCTATGGAAGACCTATTTCTTGCCAACGGTCAAATTGGCAATGAATAATGTAACTCGAGGCTAAGTGGGAACAGCTAAGTGGGTACAGCTAATTTACATATTTTTGGTTCAAAAATGCAAATGACAAATTGAACTCTTTACTCAGTCTTTGGTTTGAGTTAAGTAGCACCTTAGAAAGACAAATTAATCCACATTTTAGACTTTGTCAAAAGAGGGCACATGTTAGATAAACGTATTTTAGAGTAAAGAATAAATGCCTCTCTTTCATGGTTTGAATACTTTCAATTGAGGAGCTTAGTAGGTGATGTTAGGGTAAAACAATAATTATCGAAGCTGCTGACTGACTTTGAACATTTAATGAAAAGTGAATTTAATGGCACTAAAGGATGTTTATCGGCTCTTTATAAAATACTGTTGGCTCTAGATGACGATTGTTTACCATCATATGCTAGGAGCTGGCAAGCAGACCTGTGTAGTTCTGTCTGTGCAGTCTTGGGTGAAGATATGGCGATCCAATATCTACACTTCAAGATCCATCAATATTTGTATGCAATTTTATAAATTATTAGCAAGATGGTACTTGACTATCAAAATTGCATAACATCAATAAAGCAATAAGTGCAGGAGGGCGGGGTATAAATTGAATAAATAAATAAATAAATAGAGTGTCAAAAGTCATGTGGGGAGGATGGTACCTACATTCATAATTGGTGGTACTGTAAGTTCATAAGTTTTTGGAGTAAACCTAGAGCTAAGATAAAAATCACAACTGCTTATCTAATTTGTTTTAGACCTGAAATAATGCTATTTATTGTCTGGCCTGATAAAAGGATACCTGCAATTAAGAGGGACAACAGCAAAGTTAAGTGCCGCAGGTCGAATGATCATTGCTTCCTGGAAAAACCCAACGGTACCAACAATTTCTGCTTGGTATAATAGGGTATGGGAAATTTATATAATGGATAAAATCTTAGATAAATTGTATACTAATAGTGTCTCTCCAGAAAAGTCTCATTTTGTGGAACTGTGGTTTCCTATAATTATTTATTAAATTAGATTTGCTAGGCTGCCCTTCCCTACGAGTAGGGCTTAGAGCGGCTTACAACAAAATAATATACAAAATTATTTAAATTAAAATCAAGATTAAAACCACCTAAAAGAAGATCAATACATAAAAACAATATACATGTACTAGATGGCAGGAGAAAAAATTTCAGCTCCGCAGCCTTCCTGGGGGGGGGGGAGTATATGAGAGTGCCAGATGACATACTGTCCCTATCACTGTCCTCAGCTGAAGGCCTGGTGGAACATCTCTGCCTTGCATACCCTGCAGAAGAGTAATAACTCCCTCAGGGCACAGAGGTCTCCTGGCAGAGAGTTCCACCAGGTGGGGGCCAGGGCTGAAAAAGTCCTGGCCCTGGTTGAGGACAGCCAGACCTCTAGATTATATTGCTAAAAATGAAGATGTCATTCAATACTCATACCCCAAAAGAGGTGCTTTTTCTGACTGTTCAGGTTTATTTTTGGAAGTGCTCACACAGTCAAGTGTTTTACTATGCCAGGGATGGCCATACTTGCTTAACAGAAGAGCCACATAGAATAAATGTCAGATGTTTGAGAGCCACAAGACATGAACTAATATTATACACAAGTTTTAATGGAAAAAATGCAGATTTGCTTGTTATTAACCTTAAACAAGACTGCCAAAAATAAAATCAAAAGGAGTAAAAACAGATTTTGATAATGATCTTTATTTGTCCAATGGTATTTATTTGGGGGGGGGGGGGAGAGAGAGAGAGAGAGAGAGATAAACAAAGAAAGCAAATAGATGGCGAGGGAGGGGGAAGGGAGAGAGGGATGAGAGAGAAAGAAAGGAAGAAGGGAGGGAGGGAGGAAGAAAGAGAGAAAAAAAGAAAGAAAGGTGGAAAGAGAGCAAATAGATGGGGAGAGAGAAAGGAAGGGGGAAAGAGAAAGAAAGGGGGAAAAGAGAGAGATTAAGAGAGAAACAAAGAAAGCAAATAGATGGGGGAGGGTGGGGGACAAGGGGAAGGAGAGAAGACTGAAGGAAGGAAGAGAGAATGAGAAAGGTGGAAAGAATGAAAGAGGTGGAAAGAAAGGAGAGAGAGAAAGAGAGAGATACAGAAGCAAAGAAAGCAAATAGATGGGGGGGTGGGAGGGAGGAAGAGATAGAGAGAAAGAAACCAAGAAAGCAGATAGATGAGGGAGGGGGATGAAAGAAGAGAGAGAGAAAGACAGAAAGGAAAGAAGGGAGAAAGAGAGAAAAAGAAAGGAAGGAAACAAAGAAAGAGGTGGAAAGAAAGCAAATAGGTGGAGGAGGGAGGAAGGGGAGGGAGGAAGGGGAAAAGAGAGAGAAAGAGAGAGAGAAGTGGAAAGAAAACAAATAAATGGGGAAGGAGGGAGGGAAAGGTGGAAAGAAAGCAACTTTAACTTTAAATGTGCTCTCCAACCCCACCGTCGCACCAGCCAGCTTGGTTTGGAGAAGGGATTTAAAGAGACAAATACCTCCTTCAAGCTGGCAGGCAGGGCCGCAGGGGGGAAGCTTGGAGAATGCCTTTAACTTTAAATGTGTTCTCCAAGCCTCTCACCCCCACTGCTGTTCTGGTTTGGCTTGGAGAAGGGGTTTAAGGAGACAAATGCCTTCTCCGTCCCAAGCGAGCCAGCTGGTGTGGCAGTCTGGCAGGGCTTGGAGAACACATTTAATTTTAGATGGGGAGGGAGAGGAGAAAGAGAGGGAGAAAAAAAGAAAGGTGGAAAGAAAGCAAATAGATGGGGGAAGGAGGGAGTGGTGGAAAGAAAGCAACTTTAAATACATCCTCCAAGCCCCCACAGACTGGCTAGGCTTGGAGAAGAGCTTTAAAGAGACAAATGCCTTTTCCAAGCTGACCGGCCAGTGGGGGTGGGGACTTTGAGAATGGATTTAAAGTTAAAGTTACTTTCTCTGCTCCCAACTCAAGCCTACCCAGGGAGGGGAACACTGGCTGGGGAGAGGAAGACTGATTGGAGAGGCATGCCTCCCCTTTGCTTCCCTAGCCACCCTGCCAGGAGCTACACAATATGTGTGAAAGAGCCATATGTGGCTCCCAGGCCAAAGTTTGGCCACCTCGTACTATGCATTACTGTGTGGCTGTCTTTGGTACTGCATTGTTGAATTGTCACCATATTGTTGATATTCAGATAAAATTATGAAAATGGGAAAAAATAGTTTCAGGCTATGAGCTTTTGAGAGTCAAAGCTCCCTTCATTAGACATGACTAAGTCTCCAGGTGCTACTGGACTTGAAGCTAACAGCTTTACTACAGACCAGCACATGCTACCCTCTGAAACGATCCAGTCTTTGAACTTCCCTGCAACCCGAGTGCCAAATGGAAGAGGCCCTACTGAGGCCACAGGACCAGTCAACTGTTCCAGCCCATGTGGAATCACCTCTGCTCCTCCTACATCCTTCTTTGGGTCTTACATAAATAAGCAGGACTTCTCCCTACCAGTAGAGTAATGCCAGTTTCCACACACTCACAACAGAGACGGGGCTGCTAATTCCTCCCACTTTTGCCCCTGTCTGTTGTGCTTCCCATCCCCATCTTTGATAGCTCAGGATTCCTACCTCCCAGCGTGCACAACTGGCATTTAGAATACAAGCCTTTCAAAGACAGAGCACACGAGACTTCTGTTTTGCATAGCTTAATGGCTAATATAATATAATAAATATTAAGCAGTGATGCACCGCAGGGCACACACCTAGCAACCTCTGCGTGTTTCCCCAGCAGCTTGGGCTCTGCCCTTACTTCAGAGTGCCTGGAGCCACTGCCGGTAACGATGCTCAGCTATGTGTGAGGTCCAGTTCCCATGGCAAGCCACAACACCTCCTTTCTGTGGGCTCCCAGGAAGGGGATGCCAAAGGAAGAAATACAAGGCAGGAGTCCCCATCAGTTCTGTTGGGATCAGGAGTGGGCAGCAGGCAGAGGGGTGAGCACTCTCCACTCCCAGCTTCAGTGAGCTGCAGATTCTGGCTGCCAGCTACCACCTACAACCAACAGCTGGCTTCTCTGCAGGAAGCCTGGAGGGCTGGCATCGTTCCTTCTCAACCCCTATGAAGTGCCCAGGGAACAAGAAGAGTTTAGCTACATACCAGTCCCCACCGGCACTCCTTAAGCTACAGCAACTCGATGCTGTGCACATCCGAACATTTTGTTGAGCTTTCTAACATACATTCACGACTATCCCGCTTATATCCCCTTCAAGTATTTGTGAGGGCACAGCTGCGGTAGTACCAAACTTCTGGTGAGTTGAGTAGCTTCTTTACCAATGAATCCATCCTCATTTTCTGCGCTCTTGTTGATTATTCATTTTACTGTTTCATGATTACCCTTTTGCCAATGATTCCAATAACTTTAACGCATGTAGCTATAAATTTTAAACAGTGTCTCGGATCATTGGAGAGGCAGATAAATAGCAAATAAATGTTTTTTTTTTTAGAAAATTCCAGAAGAGAACACTACAATGCAAGTAGGAAGAAAGTTAGAAGAGTGATTAGGAAACAGATTAACTAGCTGTAACCAAAGCAAAGTGTACAGGGGGGAGGAAAGGAAATGGAGAGAGACTATAGACCTGGTTCCAGTGATGAAATCTTCACAATCCCAAAGATCCCCCCAAACAGCTACTAGGTTAATAAAAGTAGTTTGTAGCCAAAGCAACCCAGTCAAGAGATCCATACCACTGTTCTCTACCAGTTACACAAAAGAAATTATGTGATTTTGTCCGTGAGGTGCTTACAGATGCTAGTGGAAGGAAGATGAAAATGCATCATTCTTGGCCCATTCTAGAACCTATGAGGATTCTGCAGGCTTAGATCGCTTCCCTTAAAGTCACCAAGGTCAGCAAAGAGGAAATTAATTCCATCGTGGAGTTAATCGAGGATGAGAAACCACATCAGAGAGTGAATCATCATTTTCATTCTCTGCCCAACATCATTTTTCTCACCACCGCCCTCTCAAAAATGCCAACCAAAACATATAACTTTGAGGCATTGGATGCTCAAGTCACTCTGGTTAGGCCAGGATACCTTTGTGGGTGTGCCAGGAACAGATGATGAAGGAGATGCTGGAAAGTTCAGAACACATTTCTTCCCCAAGCATCGACTATTTGTCTCGATATCTTCATAGGGGTTCTCCTTTGCTGGTGGATCTGGAAAAGAAAGCCAAAAGACCCTTGATAAACAGCACACAAAATCATAACACTTTTGATGTGTGTAGAACTTAGGAATTGCCTTTCTGGACCAGGTCAAGACCCATCTAGTCTTCTCCAGGCCTCCTCTTGGTAGTGTAAGTTTTGCCGTAGTGTCGACTGATGTAAGCAGACTGCCCTGTAGCTTTTCTTACTCTCTATGCCAGGAAAAAATTTTCCCTTGCTCAGTTCTGTGTTAGGCTGTTAAACCCACAGACACAGAGTCAGTAGTTTTGTGAATTTTTTAAAAAGGGGGGAGAACCCTACTTGATCAAGATGCCCACTACAAAGTCCTGGCTGGGTTGCATGAGGGGGTGAAGCATCAAAATGGAAAGAAATAAAAGGAAGAGGAAGTTAATGATGAGACCAACAACTATGCTGATTAGGCCACAGTGGCTGGCTCCCAGGTTTATATACAGCCGTCATCTAAACATAGTTCCACATACCCAACCCTTTGATTTCAACTACACACCAATTACAAAGCTGAAAGGTGGTCTATAGTTTCAATTCAAAGCAAACGTTTACAGTTCACTTAAAACCTATTAACCATTTGGACTACTGAAACAACTGCTCTGTGTGGAGGTCCCACTGAGGACGTCTTGAATGCTTTACCCGCCACAAAATGTAGCAGCAAGGCTCCCGTCTGGAATCAGGACATAACTCCAGCGCTGCATCAACTGCACTAGTTAGCCTGTTGGCTTCTGGGCCCAACTCGAGGGGCAGGTTAGTACCTTTAAGGCCCCTAGATGGCCTGGGGCCTTCACACTTATCAAACCGCATCTCCCAGTACACTCCCTTGTACCAGCTGTGCTCTTCAGACACCCTTCCCCTTACGATGGACCCTCTCTTTGGAATGTGCATATGGCAACAGTTAGGTCACAGCCGTCACTGTGGTAGGCCCAGACCTCTAGAATAGTCTGCTAGAGTGGGAGCAAAGGATGCCTTCACTTGCTCCATTTAGGAAGGAACACAAAACAGCTTTATTTTAGAGGGCTTGGCTACAAGGTTTTGTTTTGGCATACTTGGCTGCGTTTTTTACCTGTGAACTGGGTTTTTTTAATCTTGCTAATGTACTGTAATGTTGTCTCTGTGTCCTTGCAACTTATTGGTGCCTTGTCAGCCACCTAGAGTCTAAGTGGAGAAGGCAAGGTATAAATTTTTTAAATAAAAACAAAAACTTTCTCCCTCAGAGTATGCAGATTGATATCTTGTGAACCATTTTTGGATCAGCTTCTAAGGGTGTGGTTTAGTAAACTGTTAAAGTTTGCCTTGTATTAAAACTACCGCACATGTACGTGCTGTTGTGTTTTGATCTTTAGTGACTCATCTGCATTTTATATAATTGGTTGAAGGAGCCTGCCAGTGTTCTGATCCTGCCACATATTCTCTGTTCTAGCTGCCGGCAAAGAGGTTATGAACACCGAAAGGAAGGAACGGAGCAGGAAACCCACAATCAGTTACTAGCAGCTATTTCCATTAAGCTGCGTGCCAATCCCGGGCTGCTCCAAAATGGGATTAAAACAAACCTATCAGTCAAGGAGATCAAATAACCTCTTAACCAGTTTCCAGATCAGAGAGCACTTATTGCTCACACAGTCAGCACCCATCCCCCTCCCCCACATCCCAAATGCCTACCTAGGATATCTTCATAGACGTTTTCCTCTGATAAAGTGCGCGTTAGGGCCAGCTTAGTCTGAGCGTACCAATCTACCCGTCCATTTTCAGAGGACGACTGCAACAGGTCTTCAAACTCGTAAGACTTCCTGTGGCATTTGGGGGAGAGGAGCAAGAGGGAAGGGGGAGAACAACTTGAAGGAGGACAATGGGTGACTTTTAAGGGATCGACATAAAAGTGAACCGCCTGCATGTCTGGTCATCAAATGCCTCACATGTTCAGTCCATGCGAAACCAACCAAGCATGATCTCCCACCCCTGCCATCAATAATATAAAATGATCCTTGGCCAACCAGACACAGCTCATGTATTCTTAATTTTGCTTACGCACAAAAGATACTAGTCCAGCTTGCACAGGGAGGAGCTTTGGCCTGCCTCACAGTAGAAGCACCAGAGGGTAAGCAATACTTTACTCCCCAGTGGTCTGGCCTCTAAGCCCTCCAAACCCAAAGGTCAAATTCTGCATTATGTGGGAATGCTTGTTGAAATGAGGGTCCGGCAATCTCTTTGCAGCAAAACACTAGAGAAGGGATGCTGTACAGTGGAGACAGAGTGGGGAAGAGGAGCTCAGTTCTTACTTTAACTGATGCTTCACCCCTGAAACATTCTCCCAGCTCCTCTTTCTGCACCACTTTTGTATGGTAAACAGGCTTTCAGAGCCAAGGGGAAAGAGGGAAAGCAGCTGGCAGATAAGCACCCCCTTTTGCCCAAAGGTCCCCCCATCCCATCTTTGCCGCAAATGGCTCATGGGAGGAAGCATTTTGCAAACAGAGGCCAACCAGTCAGGCTATTGTTATCCGGGCCTACCACACAAAGAGTCTTCCTGTGACATCAAATCTGGTTTAGCCCTGCACCTCACACACGGTCGCAAGCCACCTGTGCATCACGACTCACCAGCTGAAAACCAGTCATCGAGTTGTCACCATACTGACCATAAAGATGGCTGGAAGATGCCTAGAGAAGTGCTGCAACTTAGCAAAATCCGCATACTGAATTGTGAGCAAGTGAAGAAATGCCACACCATCGTATGAGTGTGCTTGAGTCCCTTCTCTTGAACACCTCAGAAGTTTTTAGAATGCTTAATGTTGCTGTGGAGTTCACTGTAGTCCACTTTCAAGTAGCTCAGAGGTGACAAGGATTTATCTGGTGGTCTCCTATCCACAGGAGAAACTGGCATCCTTAACTTAGAAACACCGGGGTGGGGGTGGGGGCTGTTGCTCAACAGCAGAGCATGTATTTTGCATGCCGATAATCTCAACTTCAGTCCCTAGAATCTCCAGCCAAAGCATCTCAGGAACTAGGATGGGGGGATGGGATGCCTCTGGCTGAAGACTTTGAAAACCTGTCACCAGTCACAGTAGACAATACTGGGTTAGACAGATGCACGGTCTGACTCTGTACAAAGCAGCTTTTTATGGCTAATATTCAGGATTTAGATCCCCTTCAAGAAGGCATCAGGAAGGTTAGACAGATGCATGGTCTGACTCTCCATAAAGCAGCTTTATACGGCTAATACTCAGGATTTAGATCCCCTTCAAGAAGGCAATGACTTTGCCTCTCTTCCCAAAAGAAATATTTCTCAGTTCAGAAAAAAAACCATGCTGAACTCCCCACCTTTTATTTCACAAAGACAAACCCACTTCAGATTCCCTAAAGCCAAACTCCACAATATGAAGGATTCTTGGTGTCGAACATACTGTGAATACATGAAGCTGCCTTATACAAAGTCAGATCATTGGTCTAGCAAGCTTAGTATCATGTACTTTGATTGGCTGCAGTTCTCAAGAGAAAGGCCTCTCGACACTTGCTGCCTGAGTTCTTTTTAACTGGAGACAACAAGGATTGAACCTAGGGCCTTCTGCATGCAAAGCAGAGGGTCTATCAGTGTGCCATAGCACAACCCCTACTTGAGCCACAGCCAACCCTCTATTCGTCTTTGTATAAAGTTCAACCATGCACCATTGTAAACTTACTGCTGTTTTTCTTCAAATTTATTTCTGAGTCCTATGGTTTAAAGAAGCCAGATATGAACTGGTACACCAAGTCATTTTGTAAATGCATAGTCTGAGCTGGAACCAAATCCAAATTCTCTGGCTACATCTGAATATCAAACCAAAATATTGTTAGTATGAAAAGAGGCATATCCGCCATCAGACCATTTTGTTATTAACTCCTCTGTAGGGATAACGGGAAGCTCCATAACCATGCAGCATCAACAGTAGCAATACCTGTGGTCAGCACTCGTCTTATGTTTTCCATTCCTCAGTCTTCTGCTGACGGCCGAAGGGGGAGGTGAAGAAGGGAGAGGAGGGGGAGGAATAGAGGGCAGAGGGGGCAAATTTCTCTTATTCCTAACCGGAGGGACCCATCCCTCTTCGCCCTCATGCTTGAAAGTCCGCTGGGGCTTGGGGAGAGGATTGATAAAAGGTTTCTTCTCTGGCAGTCCTGGCTCTGTGTACACATTTTCCTCACTGCCTGGTTTGCATTTCACATGAGACGTTTTCACCCTTTCCAGAGTCCCAAAGATCGGCTCACTAGTTTCAGAGTCCAAGCTGATGAGACGCTTCCCAAGTTCCAATCTGCTAGTAGTTTCCTGGCCCTCAGAGAGGCTCTGCCCCTCATCAGCTTTTTCTTGCAAGCAATGTGGAGAGTAATAAGTGCCCGGTAACTGAGGTTGTAGCTCTGCAGACCCTCCTTTCAAGGCCTGTTCCAGCTTCTTGACCTGACTCAGAACCGACAAGTTCTCCTTCTGGATATCCTTCAACTCACTGCCTTTCCCAGCATTAGGATTTGGTTCCTCTACCCTTAACTTCATGCCTACTTGTTTCTCAACAGCCTGCCCAGCACTTTTGGGAGTTTCTGCTCTTCTCTCGTTCTCTTTGCTTGCCACTGGCCACTTTACAACCCTCTTGGAGTCCGCTCGTCTCGTTGCCACACTGTCCCTGGTTATCTTCTCCACCACACCCAAAAACGTACTAAGCTCCTCTTTAACTCCTCGTTCTTCTTCCTTCCAGGCGGATACAGGAGATGGACTCTCCTTTTTCCCTTCCCATTCTGAAATCTTGTCTTTGATACTCAAAGGCTTATTCTTCAAACCAACTTTCCCAACAGCCCGCAAGTTCTGAGCACTTCCTATTTGCTTCCTTATAATCCTGCTGCTTTCTCGTATGTTGAGATCTACTGATGGATCACCAATGATCATCTTGGAACTGAGCATGTTCTGCTGAAAACAGTCTAGCCTCGGATCCAGCATCAAGTTCTCCAGTGCTTTCAGGGTGCTCTTGACAACACAAGATGGCTCCGCTTTGTGAGTTAGTCTCGGCGTAATGACGACTGTCTTCTGCAGGCACTTTCCTCTTGGGGTCCCACACTGAAATTCCGTCTTCGGGGTTGTAATATTTAAACTTACAACCTTAATCCTATGGAAAGAAGACCAAAGACAAAATTAGAGGAACTACACAGTCTTATTGTCTTATCTGATTTTGGTCATGGGCTCATTATAAAATTATGCCCAAAGGAGACATTCATGTTAAAAAAAGAATTATTACAAAATTTTACAATAAACTTTCTGTGACTTCCACCATCATCTCTTCACCTTAACTCATTTGTCTCCACAGTACAATAAGGTGCCATCTAAAATTCATTTTTTTTCAAGTACTCTAAAACAGAACAGTGCCTGCAGTCGAGTTGGCAGTTGCCCCATGAGGACAGGGGATCCCATGCCAGGAGCAGTGGTGGGTGAAAAGTAATTCTAAAAACATGGTTGTGGGATCAATGGTGTGACATCACTTCCCAGAAAAACCCAAAAATTACATCAGCCTCTCTAGGAGTTTCTGACCTTTCCTAGAGAGGCATGATATCACTGCCAGGTTTTTCCTGGAAGTGAGGTCATGTTGTTACCCATGACTGCTCCAATCTCCCGATGGCTCAGTCTGGCAACCCTTGCCTGGAGACATCTTAAAGGCTAAATAATTTCCATTCAAGCTTAATAACTTTACATGGACCAGTCTCCACTTCATCAAATCCATGAGGATTTAATGAGGCGATTCAGAGGCATAAAATGCGATCTTGTCTGCGAAAGATTATGCTAGAATAAAAATGTGACAGTCTTTGAAATGCCATGTGCTTTTTCTTTTTTTGCTGCAATCGGCATCAACGCTGCTACCCCTCTGGAATATGTTACCAAAGATTTGAGTCATCCAATTTAATTGTGTGTCTTCCTCCACTTATCTCCATACTAATGCAATCCCCTGTTCAGGATATTAGGATTACTCAGACCAATCAAATCAATTTTGTAATCTACTCTGATCAACTTGTGGACTGTTCAAAATATTTGCATAAACTTTTCTTTCCAGGAATCTATGGTAGTCACAAGGTTATTCACATATGTGAACTGCTTGTCCCCCCTCCCCTTCATGCTATTCCTCACTCAGTTTTAGAGTGTGCAAAAACTCTAGCATAACTGGACTGTACACAGAGACAGCCTGCATTTACTTCTGTTTCAGGGATTAAGGGAGTCACAGAGTGCCACCAGGACTGGGCAACAGGCTGCAGTCTTTGTATAATATTTATTTCCACACACAGTTCCACATGCACACGCCTTTGTTCCATCACAGAACACCATGTGGGAAGTCTCCCATGAGCAGACTCGGATCTAAACCCACTTTGGATCAGCAAAGTTCACCATATCATGTGCCCTCTTACTGCATGAAGGTTTAAAACAGAGGCTGTACACACCCATGGACTTAGTCATCCAGAATGCGGATGGATTGCTAAACTTTTTCGGGATAATGGAAGATATGGATAATAGGGAAACGGTCTGGTTTAAAAAGCCCTCAAACCTGTATAGACTTTTTTTCTTTTTACACACATCTTTGTTTCAAGTTTTTTTTCCATGCAGCGTTAGCACATCAAGCTTATACACATTTACTGGGCAATAAATTCCACCAACTACGATGGAGCTTATGCTGGTGGTGACAGACAACAACGGCCTGGATCCTACCACTCTGCTCAGCAAAGTCAGAAGCCTTCCTCCCGCCCTAAGGAGCCACCCTCCAACTTAAGCAGTTCTTCTGCAAGAGAAAAAGGCACTTGACCTGGAAGAAGGGTTTCAGATTTTGGTGAACAGAGTGGTAGGATCCAGGTCAATATTTAAGAGTGACGGGGAAGAGCAGGGTGCAAAAAGCAGTACTGGGCAAGACTGACCAATGGTCTGGTCAGTATGAAATGGCTTCATGAATTAATGGCAAAAACATAGTTTCTCGTGGTGCACACATTTGTTCCTGATGCCCCTTTCTGGATTCTGGTCAAACCTGGCTTTGTAGGTTTGAAGCACTTCAAAAACCCATAACAGAGAGGATGATAAACAATGACAATGCACACCACCAGCCATGATGCTCCTATCAGGTCACCTTCAACTCCCTGAACTATCATGCATCCCCAATTATCTCCCAAGCAAGTATTGTTTAGCATAACAGCCTCAGACTCCCATAAGATAATTGGCAGTCATATTTTAGAAGCATGATTAAGAGCTAGAGAGACACTGTTTCCTTTCTGCCCAGCTTAGAGGGGGGAAAAATGCACTGAAGACATGATTCACCTCTCGATAGATTTGCAGACCCTGGTTTTAGGCTTGTTGCTCACGTTGGCTGCTGTGCTTGCTGTCATTGTGTCAGCACCTGCCATGACTGCAGTTCACCTGGGAGGAACGACAGCAAAACAGTTCACAATTAATGCCACTAACAACATGGTTTACATGCAACAAAAACAAACAAAAATCTCCTGTCCTATAGATAATCTACGTGCCTTAACAGGTTTGGCTGCCATCGTTTTGAACACTCTCCAAAAAGAACCCTGAGAATTGTGGCTCCCTGGCAGGGCGGTGGAGGAGGAAGGGAGATTCCAGGAGCACTAGAGTTACAGTTTGGTTCAGGGCAAGCAGAATCCGGAAGCATCCGATACATTCTATGAACTGCTGTCTGAACAGCACATCTTAGAGTATTCTGCAGTCACAACATGCAAGTGTAGAATTGAATTCTCAGGATGCTAAATTCAGCACTAAGCAAAGAGACAAGTATTTAGCCCTCATTATTGCCAGGACTGGCTTAAGAGTATGCAAATAAAGCCTGGCCAGTGTCAGAAGCCAGAAGCAGGAGGGTGGAGCTGGACAGCCAGCTGCCTGGAACAGGTTTTGGGTGATCTGTGTAGCCTTTTGGCTCTATCTATTCATTTATGACACCTCTATCCCACCCTTCCTCCAAAGAGCCCCAGGCAGCATATGTAGCTCTCTCCTCCCCCACTTTACCCTCTCAACAACCCCATGAGAAAGAAGCTTTAAAGAAAGTTACTGGGCCGACTGAACCCAGAACTTCCCCATTTTAGTCGGGATACTACGATATCGGTCAGTCCCCGTAGCTAGAATTCCACGCCCACTGCAGTACCCAGACTCTGCTTCACAGCAGAATTGGCTATGCCTGGATTTAGGATTTGTGCCTTCAGAATTTAAGCCAGCTGGCGAGGCCTGTGTCTGATTTGGACTTGCTATAATACCTAGGAGGACTATTAGCAGCAACTAATAGTCTTCTTCCAAGGGAAGATATTTGATCCCCTAAGGAGTTTACATATTCTTTGCATCCTGCCAGCATTCCTGTAATTTGCCTTGCCAAGTGAACCCGTAAAAATACCATTAATGGGGGGCGGGGGAGATGGCCTGGAGGGCTGCTTGCAGTTGCTACTTATTCTTTGAAAGAAACATGGGAGACCCTGGATCTCCCCCATGGCACATTTAGTTTGACCCCCAAGGGAAGAAGTGTCCACAGCAGGCAACAAACAGGACGCTAAAGCACATTCAGTACACAACGGTTCGATCAGGCGGAAAGGCTCCCAAAATGGTCCAAGCTCATTCCCAGGGCAACGTGACATCATCCGCAGTGCCTTAAGGCCAAGGGTGAATACTGGCTCTCAAAAAGTCTTCTAACGGAGGGTCGTTTAGGTCACTGTTCATTATTCCTTCCAAAGCAACTTCTGTTCCTTGTTTGGCTGGGAGTGCTTCAGCTCCCCATTCAATGTAAGGAGAGAGATTTTTGCACTGCTTTGAAAAGCAGTTGTGGGTCTCTGGGAAGCCCCCTCCTCTCTCTCTCTCTCTCTCTCTCTCTCTCTCTCTCTCTCTCTCCTGTCCGTGCTCTCTCATTACTTTTCAAGAGGGCATTATACAAATCCAGTGGGCCAAAACCAGTTTTCCATGGCAGAAAAAAAGTTCATTGTTTCTTACACAATACGTTGCGTGGGGGGGGGGCGGTTTGGAGAGAAACCCGAAGCCTCTGGAGTCTGTCCACTTGGCAGATCTTTTTTTGAGGCACTCCTGCCACAGTCGGAGCCTAGCAGAGAAGCCAGTAAAGCCAGTACAGTTAGCAGCTCTTCCAAGCTTTCGTGCATCCAGAAGAAACAGAAACAGCAGCCTTATTTTCAAGACGCCAAGTACTGAGAGGGAGGAGGGAGGGGAGACCAAGAGTGATGCAAGAATAATTCTGTGTTCCTTTTTGTGCTCCTTCCCCATATGATTTTTGTGAGTAATATTTCCAAAACAAAGATAGAACACTGGGTCAATGTAATGAGTAGAAGATTACAGTTCCCCATTCAGGGCAGAATCCCAGAGGGATTTATCTGGTGCAAGAGCCAATGAAATGAATAAGACTTTGATAAGACACAATACTTTGGGAAACAAACAAAAAACCCATAGAGCACTTAGGGAAAAAATGAATGGCGGAGCAAGAGATGCAGGATAGATGGCATTGCCTTTGCATACAACTTAACAGCAAAGTGAAAGAGCAATTAGTCTGAATGAACCCAACTCCCAACAGAGAAGTAGTGAATGAAAGCCAACCAGGCAATCTATATTCAATGGAGGGGTAGGATTCGACCCCAGGATCAAGCATAAGTCTCTGTCCATATAGGATGTGTGTCAAACACCCTTCAAGTGTACGCATACAAACAACTCAGTGATTTGGTAGCCCTTTCCTTGCAATGTGTCTGCACAAAAAAGCAGCTACATGGGAGGAACCAATCACACCACTTTCTCTTGTGATTGGTATCAGGGTGTCAAATTGTGTGGGGAATCCTCACATGGCTACTTCAATCATAAAAGCTTCCCACCAGAATGAGATTTGGAAAGTGGTTTCTATGCCACTGGCTGTGCATGCTAGAGGAGGGAGCACTGGCTGTAGGAGATTTTACTGCATAAGGGGCTGCATTTCCAACAGCCTTTCTGTGTTGGACCTGCCACTTAAAGTACCCACGCCTTTTTACTGAGACTTTGAATGTTTGGGGCAGGAGCCTGGGGACAAGTAACATCTGACAGGGAGAGAAGGAAACTCTACAAGGGCCAAAAGAACTCCTCCCCCACACCCCACTATCATCATCTTAATTTTGTATGGGAAGGTTAGCAAACACCATGAGGGCAGCCTGGCACAGCCTTGTGGTTATTTTTCAAGAGATGTAAATCGGTAACAGAGTAGAGCAGGATGTCACGTCCTGGTTGGGGACCTTCACGGATACAATGCTCTCAGGAATGCCTGGCCATTATTGGGAGGCCTCTGGAAGGAGACGATGCATCTGATACCGCTGCATGGCTATCCAGAAGAAAGGGAGTGCTCTGATCCATAGGGTGGACAATGGGGAAAAGATGGGGGGAAAATCAACAGAACATCAAATTCCTCTACGCTCCCTTGCTCACATGCACACAAAGGCAGTAGTTTCCCAGGGTCACGTGACTGGGGGGGCTTCTTCCTGCCAGGCAGAGCTGGACCCTGCCATGACCCTTCTCTTCCACACATGGGTCCCTGCCCATTGCTGTGCTTCCAAAGAGGCGTTTGTTTACTGTCCTATCATTGGCATGCAGGAAGCGGCCTTGAAATGAGCTGTAATCGTCTTTCGCCAGCAGTTGCCATTTGGCTTCTTTTCTAATTTCAGCTCCCCCTTTCCTTCCTACTCTCTCTCTCTCTCACACACACACACAGCCATGTAAAAGACATGACCTTCTCCCCCCCCCCCAACAGCAAAGGCAAACAGAAGCCCCAAGAACAGCTGAAGACACACCTCTTTTTGGAGATGAGTGAATACTGCATTTTTAAGCTTAAGGACATAGATCATCTCCGTGTTTTGTTTTTAAATGCTTGTGCGTGGTGAAGAACCCATCTCTCCACAGATACATGATTCTGACTAAATACATTCACATTCTGCTTCAATATTTTCAGCTGATTTTCTCCTAAATATATGCAATCGTTCTATTTTTTTTTTTACTCGACACTAAAAATTATTCCTGATTTACACATAACTCATGAAGACCTTTGGCAAGGCCTTTCAAGAAGACAGTCAGCTAGGTGTAGTGGTTAGGAGTGTCAGACTAGGATCTGGAAGACTCAGGTGCAGATAGGGTTGCAGGTCTTACTGGGCTTCCAGCAGGGGGCTCCTGGGTCTCTCCTGGTATCTCCTTGTGCGCACGCAAAGCACACACACAGTGATGACTTCACCTAGAAGTGACATCATCACACTGGGCACATTGTATGTTGATGCTCTAGCATTTTGGCCAAAAACTTTACGGCAACCATAGAGTTTGGGCCAAAATGCTAGAGCACTGACATGCCCAACATGATGATCTCACTTCTGAGTGACATCATCGTGATGACAATGTCGATGTTGGAGGGGGCTGTTTGGGGGTGGGGCTTCCCCTGACAGCCAACTGGCCAGTGGTGGATTGGAGCTCCCGAAATCAGGGGAACTACTGTCCCAACTGGGGGTCTGGCAACCCTAGGTTCAAATCCCTAGTTAACCATGATATTCACTGGGCAGCTGTGGGCTAGTCATTCTCTTAACTTAACCTACCTCACAGGGCTCTGGTGCTGATAAAATGGGGAGGGGCTCAAAGGGCAGGATAAAAATTTGACAGAAAAATGCACAGTCCATTTGTCCAGAGCCCAGTGCCAAGCAAATTCATAGGGCAACCTCCTAGCATTATGAGACGGGGGGGGGGAATATTTATTTATTTCATTTATACCTCACCTTTCTCCCCAAGGGGAACCCAAAGCAGTCTACATCATTTCCCTCTGTTCAGTTTTATCTTCACAACAAGGTAGGTAAGCAGGGTTGAGAGAATGTGACTGGCCCAAGGTCACCCAGCAAGCTTCTACGACATGACAATTCTACTCTCTTAACAAGGTTTATAATAACCCCTACTCAATTTTCTTTCTTCTAAACAAAGCCCCATCTCTTTAAACCTTCTCTCATAGAGAGGCTGTTTCGATCCCTTCAGTCATTTTATTTTCCTGCTACTCTAAATCACACCCTTTCTGAGATAGAGGTATCTAGAATGATACCTTGTATTCCAAAACAGACCAAGAAATATCACAGATTGATATATGTTCATGACAGTAAATGCTAAATTATTTTTATTCTCTTCCCTAATAATACCAAAACTGAGCCAATCAACATCTTAACAAGATTGTGCCAACAAATATGGAAAACAATGGTGCATAAACTGGAAATGCTCAATTTACATCCCAATTTCAAAAAAGGAGATGTCAAAAACTGCAGCAACTATCAGACACATCGCATTAAATTCTCATGCTCAAAATCTTACAGCAAAGACTGTTATCATATATGGAACGAGAAATGCCAAACGTTCAAGCTGGATTCAGAAAAAGAACACACGCTGGAGATCATATTGTAAATTTACACTGGTTACTAAAGCATATGAGAGAATTTCAAAAAAAATTCAGTTTGTGTTTCATAGATTACAGCAAAGTTTTTGACTGTATGGATTATGAAAAACCCTATGGTTGGCTTGAAAGGAAATGGATGTGCCACAGCATTTGATTGTTTTGATGCACAATCTATTACTTTGGACAAGAGACCACAATTAGGACAGATTATGGAGAAACAGAATGGTTTCCAGTTGGCAAAGATGCCAGACAAGGATGCATTCTATCTCCTGATCTCTTAAGCTCTTCAATTTGTATGCAGAACACATCATAAGGAAAACTGGATTAGATGAAGGTGGAATGAAAATTGGTGGAAGGAACATTAACAGTTTGAGATATGCAAATGACACCACATTACTGGCAGAAAACAGTGAAGACTTGAAATGACTACTGATGAAGGTTAAAGTAGAAAGTGCCAAAACAGGATTATAGCTGAATATTAAGAAGACAAAAGTAATGACCAGTGGGGAACTACACAACTTTAAGTTTGACAAAGAAAAAATTCAGGTTGGTAGCTGTGTTGGTCTGACATAGCAGAACAAAGTTCGAGTCCAGTGGCACCTTTACAACCAACGAAATTTTATTCAAAGTATAAGCTTTCGTGTGCAAGCACACTGCTTCAGATACAGTGAAACAGAATTTCCTCAACCATTACTTATAGGTAAAGAGTGGATGGTGGTGGGGGTTAGTTGCCAGGAAAGGCTAGTTAGAGTCAAGATGCGTAAGTAACTGGGTGATTATAGCTGAGATTGGATTAAGGTGGTTGATAAGATCTGTGAATGGCAGTAAATTAGCATACAAATACAAGAGTTCACAAACAGATGTGCGAACGAAGTTTAAGTCCAGTGGCACTTCCAAGATAACACTGTTCAATTCTGGGTATAAGCAAGAACTGAGAGCATGAAAAAATTGAAATTATCCAAGACTTTCTATTCCTTAGCTCCATCATCAACCAAAAGGGAGACTGAACCCAAGAAGTCAGAAGGAGACTGAAACTGGGAACGGTAGCCATGAAGGAGCTAGAAAAGGTGCTTGAGTGTGAGGATGTGTCACTGGTGGCCAAGATCAAGTTAATTCATGCTATAGTATTCCCCATTACTATTAAGGATGTGAACGCTGGACAATAAAGAAATCTGGCAGGAAGAAAGTAGCTTCCTTTGAAAAGCAGTGTTGGAGGAGAGTTTTACAGATACCGTGGACCACCCAAAAGACAAATAAGTAGGTCCTAGACCAGATCAAGCCTGAACTCTCCCTAGCAGCTAAAATGGCTAAATTGAGGCTATTGTAGTTTGGTCATGTTATGAGAAGACAAGAGTCCCTGGAAAAGACAATAAGGCTAAGGGAAAGTTGAAGGCAGCAGGAAAAAGAGGAAGACCCAGCATGAGATGGATTGACTCAATAAAGGGCAAGATCTGAGCAAGGCTTAATGATAGGACATTTTGGAGAATGTTAATTCAGAGGGTCGCGGTAAATTTGGTTAGGGGTCCCCCCCCTCCTTTTTTTGCTGCTGCTGCTCTAAAAATTGAACCTTCCACTGTGACCTTCCCAGGATCTCTTTTGTGCTTAGTACAGGGATCCCCAACAAAATAAAAATGGGCACCATGGCATCTGCTCACAGCTTTTCTGGCACCCACGGAATGTTTTTAGAAAGTGGGCGGGACTCTTACCAGCAGGGCTGTGGATTGGCCACTGAAGAACTGATCTGCTATGCAGAGTAAAATAATTTTGTTTCAGTGGCAGCTGCCACCACAGTGTTTGTTTTATTCTCCCTCTGACTCTTCTTTCCCAGTACATTTTGAATGACACCTTCTTCTCCCTGGCACTTGGGACTCTGGCTCCTGAGGCAGCCATCTTTTTCTCTGCATGGGCACCCTGTGTCAGAATTCCAAAGGTGCCTACAAGCTCAAAAAGGTTGGGACCCCTTGCTTAGGACAACCAATTTATACACCTCCAAATAAACTTACAGCCATTCATTTCAATTTTTTCTGAAAGCACCACAGACCATGCAGTACCTCCGAGAATGCCTATTCTTATTCTTTGTTAGGGTTACTTTCTTGTTAATGTTAACAAACAGGCTTCCTCTCCTTCACTTATAAAGTGATGTCTATCATTACAGGCCTAGATAATCTATACAATGTTAGTTTTCAGCTGCTCCAAATACTTATTAAGATACACACATTGCATCACCATTCTGGATCCCTGTTGGGACTGCAAACTTCAAAGTCTGCAAACTGCACAACATGTCAAAATAACCGAGACAACAATAAACTTAAATGTAAAAGGCGGATGTGCAGAAGACAAGTGCTAACAGGATAACCAGGAACAGAGCTGGACTCCCATCTGAGAAGTTCATCCTGAAGCTCCTTCCATCCCACCCTTTTCTCTATTTACAGCATTTCCTGCAACAGGGGAAGTATATACATCAACTGTTGCCACGGTCTGCATACAGAATCCTGGCCTTCCACTCACACAGGAATACACACAAGTCAGAAGATTCATTTCCTCCATTATCTCCACAAAGAGCAGTTTGACCTATATTGTGTAGAATCAGAAAGAAAGGAGCAGAAATTTCCTGAATAAGCAAATATTCTCATGGTGATCTAAAAAAAACACCCAGCAGGCCTTGGGTTTAATGAGGGGAAGACCACGAGGAGTGAAACAGCCTTGTCCCGAGAACACTTGTGAACTAATGGGGAAGGAAGGAGTCCAGTGTTAAGTGGTTAATTTATTTAATTAAACACTTTCAGCCTGCTTTTTGGCACAAACCCCAAGAAGGCTTAACAGTATTTTGTTGATGTTTTACAATGAAAAAGAATAGAACAAGATATCTGAGTCTAGCATTGAAGCTCAAGAAGCCAACGGGCCCACCTGAAGAAAGCTTTATTTTAAGAGCTCCTTCCTGGCAGCTACTGGGGAAGGGACCAATTGAACTTCATAGAGGGAGGGTATTACATAATGTTGGTGCTGCCACAGAAAAGGCATTGTCAGGGGGTTGCCACCCGCTGAAATGGGTGTGTGTAAAGCAGTGCCTCACTAGGTGATCTCAGGTGGCGGTCACACGAGCAAGATAACACGGGAGGAAACAAGGCCATTTGCTCCGGAGGAATTTCACCTGCAGTTGCGCGATCACACAGTCCCTGGGAGCTGTGGGGGCAGCCCGCCACTGCGTGATCAGACGCAAACCATGGGTGAATTGGGTTGGGGTTTTTTGCTGCATGTTTCCAGTGCGCTTCAATGGGGGATCAGTGAGCCGCATCTCCACACTGAGTGCTCCCTATGCAGTGTGTGATGATGTGCATACTGAAATGGGGGAAAAAACAATGGCATGGAGTCAGGATGGTCTGATGAGACCATCCCGACGCCATGAGAGTGTGCTGGTGCGTTCACATAGGGGAAAGTCCATTCTTGGCCCGTAGCAAACCCGGACTTTCCCTAGTGTTTTCTTACTCTGCTTCTGCAGCAGAGTAAAATGGGTTGCCCATGACGCAGGACGCTTCCCAGATGTTTGCATCTGATCATGCCCTTAAAATCTGCCCAGCATTTGCGTCTATGGTGGGGCTAATTCTGCGTGTGATCGCAGCCTCAGTGTCAGAGTGGATTCCTGTGGGAAAAGGTAGTTATGTTCTGAGATAGCAAAAGAGGATGCTGAGCAAGAAGAATTCTACAAAGTTGTAAATTGCATCATTGGCTCTCACCATCTGTCTTATACAAGTGAAAAGACACACAGCTGTTTTCCTCAGGATGCCGCATACCAATCAGACCATGCACAAATGCTGGAATGGCAGACTTAAGAAGGTGCTCATGCAGGGCTGGCCCGAGGTGTCTGGGCACCCTAGGCAGGCCAGCTTGTGGCACCCGCACCCCCCAGCGATCCCAACCTCCCAGTGGGGCTTGGAGACGGGGGCGGGGTGGTGCTGGCAAGCCAGGGAAGGGGCGGGGGGGTCAAACCCCCACCTCTTCCCTTTCAGCGCCGGCTTGCAAGCCAGGGAAGGGGCGGGGGTTTAAACCCCCACCTCTTCCCTTTCAGTGCTGGCTTGCCTTTGAGCGCCCGCTGGGGCGCTCTTACTGGCAGTGCCGGCCGCCACCCCCACCTCCTCTCCCCCCCAAGGGGGGAGGGGGAGGGTGGGCAAGTTCTGCCACCCCTCCTGAGCCCCGCTGGGGTGCTCTTCGCTGGATGCGGCAGTGGGGAGGCGGCAGCAGCGGGGGGCTTTTCGCAGGAGGAGGCGGGGCACAGTTTGGCACCCCTGCAGCTGGCGCACCCTAGGCAAGCGCCTAGCTCGCCTAGCGGGCGAGCTGGCCCTGTGCTCAGGAGCCAGCTAGAATCTGCACTCACCCTTTGAGGGGAAGGCCCACACTTTAGAATGATGGGTGTAAGCTCTATCCGTTCCTCCATGGTTGATAATTGCAGCAAGCTGAACTGTGCAAGCAAATTTTTTGAAAGTGATGGCAAAAATAGCTGCACGTGCTGCATGCTGAAAATAGCTATTAATTTCTCAGGCATCCTTCAGCCTTTGCCAGAAAGTAATTAAAATCTTATCAGCAGGATAAACAAGCTTAATATTAAGAATTTAGGCATTAAAAGTTCTAAAAACGGTGTATTTGATAGGCACCTTCCTGAGATACTGAGCACTGGCAATTTCATGAACAAAAACTTCCATTCATTTAGAAGGAAAACATATCTTCATTGTAATTCCCTATTTATTTAATAAATTTTTACTCTACTCTTTTTTCTTTAAGGAGCTCAGGATCAAGGACACAGGTCTCTCTTCCTCCATTTTTCCTTCACTACAACCCTGTGAGGTTGGTTAAGCTGAGAGTGAGCATGACTGGGCCAGGCAGTCACCCAGTGAGCTTTACAGCACAGCAAGGATTTGAACTTGGGTGTCCCACATCCTAGTCCAGCACTCGGGGTCCCCAACCCTTTTGAACCTGTGGGCATCTCTGGAGTTCTGACACAGAGTGGAGAACACAACCACGAAATAGCTGTCACAGGAGGTGATGCCAACCACAAAATGGCTACACAGGAGGCGAAACCAACCACATACCCAGAGGAAATCCAAGGACAGAGGAAAAGAGGAGTATTTTTTTTTAAAACCCACTGGAAAACAGCAATGAGACAGAGAATAAAACCAATGCTATGGTATTACTACTACTACTACTACTACTAGACTGCCCTTCTCCAAAGGGCTCAGGGTGGTGCACCATATACTAAAGTAAACAGAAAAAATTAATTTCAGTTTACTGTAAAATCAACTGGACTTAACGATGGCTTTGCTCCCTCCCTTGGGCAGATCAGGGACCGGTCGTGGAGGTGGCCATGATGAGAACCACAATGTGGGCCGTTGCTGTCCTCCACTGTAGGCCTGGAGGAACATCCCTGTTTTACACGCCCTGCAGAACTGAGCAAGGTCCTGCAGGGCGTGTATGTCACCAGGTAGAGAGTTTCACCAGGCCGATTAAGGGCAGCTGGATATCTTTTGGGCCAGGGACCACCAGTAGGTTTTGGACTTCCAAGCTTCTGCAGAAACAATGCTAGTTTAATCTGCACAGCCAAGGCGCTCTCCAGTGGCCATGATCCCACCCACTTTCTGAAAACTCTTGGTGGGCCCCAGGTAAGGTGTCAGGCAGTGCCATCCCCTGCACTACATCAAACAGCTGAGGCAAGGTAACTTTGAAAAACAAGCACAGCTGTGTCCCTAAATTCACATAAGATTTTTCTCTTCAGCTGATTAGTGCACTGATAAAATCTTTGAGGCCAACCTAACAGAACGGCCTAGAGTTTCATCACTTTTTTTCTAAAAAAAGGGAGAAAACTTGGGTTGTGTGTGCACAGGGAAGTTCAAGTGTATATCGGTGTAGTACTATCTCTGCCCAGAAACAGATAGCCATCTACTACTGCCAAAAAGCGAATACTCCACCCCACCTCCCTTTTCTAAGGAATGCAGCACTCAGAACCACCGTTTCTCCCCACACTAGGGAGGGAGCGTGCGGAGAGGCTGCAAGTTAACTGGGTCATTGCGCTGGTGGCCAATAAGGCTAAAGCAACATTGAGCAGCCTACAGGGGAGGGAGAAGGGTCCCCTCCTCTTCTCCTGATCTCCTCCTTTTGAGCTTTCTCCACACAGCATCACAAATATATAGCACTATTATGCCCCCACACAGAGACACACACGTACCGTCAACAGGGAACAGATTACACCAGAGCTTAAGCAGCAAAACCCCTGGAACAGGAAAACACAATTTGAGAAACGGGCCTTGAGAAAAAGACAGTTTTTTAACCTTAGAAGTGGGTGGTTTAAGGCCTGATTTAGGTGTTCTGGTGACCAGGCAAAAGAACTTGGCTATGCAGCTTTGCACTCACCCTGTGTCTCGGGCTGCTCCCTGTGCAAAGCAGCTACATCTACTTAGTTGGCACACCAGCAACTGGGAGCCCTGGTGGGTGCTGTGCTGACACACTAACCAAGCAGACATAACCACTTTGAACGGGTGGCAGCCCAGATGGAACAAGACACGGTGCAAGGACAAAGTCGAACAGATGCGTTCTTGTGTCCTGCCAGAATTGCATTTTAGGAGGATGGGAAAGACACTAGGCCTGCTCATCTGACATACTGTTGTTCAAATACTTCGTGTTTCCCATCTGGAGAACTGCTGGAAAGAAAATATTCAACTGAAGATATAATCAGCATCCAGTAAAGGGGAGATGCGTCCATGAAAAAATGGAACCAGTAAAACACATGCATGCAGCCAGGTTTTCTATTGTACAAACAACGTCCCAAATGAAGGAGATATAATATCATAAATATACCAAGAAAGGCAATGAGTGAATGAAACACAACTTATGACCTATATATTTAAGAAACTGCAGTTGGTTTCCCATCCTTAACTCAAGACGCTCAGTCAGTGCCGGCTATAACTGCACCCTCTGCAGCTGGTTCCAGCCAACAACCAGGCAGCTGATCTCTGTGGCAGTTGCTGAATAATCTTCAAAGGAGGCTCCATGCAGACAAGCCGTAATGCTACATCCTCTTCACTTGCTCCACATTTCAAATCCCCACTCAACCATAAAGCTCTCTGAGCAACCTTGGGCTAATCACATCATCTTAGGCTAACCTACCTCAAAAGGTTTTGTGAGGATCCAGCGTGGTGTAGTGGTTAAGAGTGGCAGACTCTAATCTGAAGAACCAGGTTTGTTTCCACACTCCTCCACACAAAGCCAGCTGGGTGATCTTGGGTCAGTCACAGCACTCAGAGCTCTCTCAGCTCACCCCAAAATAAGTCTAGCTCGCTACCTACAAGAGTTAGAACTTCAGGCTGTCAGACAATCTTTGGATCTCCTGGCTATACTACACCCAATGCCATACAATAATTATTAATTATTTTGTGAGGATCTAATGGAAGAAGGAAGAACAATATACACTGACCTTAACTACTGGAAGAAGGGCAAAATAAAGAGAGACACAGGATACACAGCACCCATAGCCTCTCTTGCAATCACTAACCTCCTGACTAGAAGATGTGGCCCATCTTTTTACTAATTCCAGTGGAAAGAGTGAGCTATACCCATTTTCCTTCTCATAGGCTGCTCTCAAGCCTGCCAAGTCTTACTGCAAGGATTTGCTTTTTGCAGAAGCTCTTCACTTTTTCTCTGGTCCTGGTTGCCCGAACTTTAACTCCCACTGCAGGCCTCGTACACTCAACAGCAAATTCCAAACCTTGGGTATGTGCCTGCTAAGAAGGTCTCCCCTGCTTGGAAGTCCATTGCCAAGTATCTTAAAATGCACCCTCTGCATCCCACAAACCTTCTCTCTTCCATCATGCCAACTGGACTGATTATTCTTTAACCCTAAGAAAAGCATGTGTGACATCAAAACTGAGCCCTTCTGCATTTGGATGATTCAGATACTATTTCGGCACAATAATTCAGCATTCTACTGCTACATAAACTTCATAGGATTAGAATGATGACTATGTGGAGATGTTTGGATTCATTTAGTTGCTGGTTACTTTTTAGGTACTCCTCCCCCCAAAAAAAAATCCCCAAAGAAGGCTTCTAGAAATTCTTCTCTTCTGGCTATGCACCACAGCATTTCTAGCACCTTATAAAATAATGTTTAGTTGAGGCTAGCTATTAAAGAATGTGCAAAGAAACCCCAGAATCTGCCTCACAAAATGTGAGCCATTCCGCTTCATGACAAAAAAGAAGAAGAAGAAATTGGCTTTTGCGACCACTTAAAAAACAAACACCCCAAAGCACTAGTACCCAATGGACTTCCACCCTTCCTGCTTTGCTGTACTGTGTATACACAGATGTGTGCAGACTCTCCTCTCCGCTTCTACAGAGCTATTGCTTGGCAAGGAGTCAACTGAACATCTGCAAAGAAGGGGGAGGGGATGACCACCCCCATTCTCCAGAGCAACTTCAGTGCTTGTACCTTGAAAGAGGCTTCCTGTAGAAGCCATGCACTAGACCTACATGAACATGCTATACAGTCCCTCACCTCCATCACTACCCCATTCAAACCCAATAAAACCAGCCCAAGTGATTAAAATCTCACTGGCATTCAGATGGCTACCCTGTTCCATTGAATTACAAGATCCCTTGATAAGATTTTTTTTAAAATGCACCCAGGTCACTGGGCAACAGACTGTGAAAGAAATTATTATTATTATTATTATTAGACATAACCACTTAACAGGCTGCTTGTGGGCTGGGGTGCAAAAACACACTCTCTTCATGGTGGCATCATTAGCAAGCACATGAGAACAGGCAGGGACAGCATTCACCACCACACAGTCCTCATGCCACTCTCTGCTGCTGCGACCTCCCACCCTCCTCCTTTCCCTCCACTGCATCTGCATGAGAGCACAAATACAAGAGAGGTTTCACCAGGACCCAGTCTGTGGTCCCAGCCTGCTCACTCACATACTATATTGCTGTAACACAGCCTGGCCGAGAAAGAGAAAAAAGCCTTTTAAAGGGGAAATTGTGGGCTGCAATGTGACATTTTATGAGGAGGAGGAGGAGGAGGAGGAGTTGAATTTATATCCCGCCCTTCACTTGGAGTCTCAGAGTGGCTTACAATCACTTCCCCTCCTCTCCCCACAACAGATACCCTGTGAGGTTGGTGGTGCAGAGAGAGCTCTGAGAGAACTGCTCTTGAGAGAACAGCTTTGAGAGAACTGTGACTGACCCAAGGTTACCCAGCTGGCTGTATGTAGAGGAGTGGGGAATCAAACCCAGTTCTCCAGATTAGAGTCTGCTGCTCTTAACCACTACACCACTACACCAACTTAGACTCGTTGACCCCCTCCCATAGTGATCCTGGGGAAGAATCCAGATGTCCCCCTTTATATTGGAGAAAATGAGGTTTATATTTTCTCTGGAGTAAAGGGGGTGGTGAATGGGAAATAGGTTAGTTAAGTCCTCTATGTGCACAAGGTTGTCTGGACCCTTCTGTGTACTGTGTGGCCTTCCTCCTGCCCATTTCGAGAAAAGAAACCAGTGTGGAAGCAATATTTTAGAAGATGTATGCCACTTCTAAATACTTCCAGCAATTAATGCCTCTTTCAAAAATTGTGCCTGCTTGTAACAAAAAAGGTCTATACATAAATAAAAGCAGCATTTCTGAATTATAAACACAAGAGAATACAGCTTTAATTGATTAATAGGCTAATATTTCTTTGATTAGGTGACATCTCTAAACGTTATCCTTTTGTATATGTCATAGAAAATTCTAGGCAGCCTTTTACAGGCTCGGTTTCTTTTGGGGGGAAGAACAAGAAGGAGACTTCCAGTACTTTAAAGACTATGAGATTTATCACAGCATAAACTTTTGCAGGCTAGAGAAAGCAAATGAAGTGACTTTTCAGCCAGCAGGTATTTATGGGTGGGGGGACGATGACGACGACTGTGAACAAAATTTTAAAAGCCATGAAACATAGGTGGTATCATCTGTGGCATTTCTATGTAAAAGAAAAAGGCATACAAGGTAAACACAATGACCTTTTACAATGATCATTACAGATAATAACGTGGTTCCCTCTCACATGTTAAGTGGCTTTTACACAGCTCTAGTGGGCAAGACCTGAATGTCCCGGGCTGGCTTGCTCTTGTCACATCACGGAAGCTAACTAGGGTTGGCCTTGGTTAATACTTGGATGACAGATCAGCAAGCAGCTACAAAGAGGCAGGCAATGGCAAACTGCCACTGAATGTCTTTTCCCTTGAAAACCCTACAAGGGTCATCATAAGTCATACATCTCCTAAGTTGGCTACAACTTGATGGCACTTTCCACCACTAATGGGTAAGAAAGGTACTTATTTATTTATTTATTTATTTATTTATTTTTATTCAATTTATATCCCACCCTCCCTGCCGAGGCAGGCTCAAGGCGGCTTCCATAAAATGCATATATAAATACAATTAAAATCCAACAACCAAAACCCATAAAAAATTAGGCAAACAAAGCTATCATTTCAATCTGAATACAATCAAGCCTATTAATCAATTTTAATGTAGCAATTTCATGTCAGTGCATCCCTCTGAATAATGACTTTTAGGTCAGCAACAGAGTGTTCTGAAAGACTGAAACTTTCTCCCGACTGGTTTCTGAATACTGTCATTTTGATGCCAGGTTTATGACCATTTGTTATTTTCAAAAGAGAGTGACTTGTCTTATGAAGACAGCAGAAGGGCACAGTTGACAGATCCTTGCATGTATCACCTTGGAGAACAAGCAAGGGAATAAGCCAGAGGGTACAGCAGACATTATTAGGTCTTGCAGTAGCACAGCCTGACCAGAAATGGGAGCAGAGTTAGATCCCTAATTGAAAAAAGTAACCAGCCACAATGGACCACCTAACAGATATTAGTCCAGGGAGTATACTTTGTAATAAACCCAGATGCTACCTGTAAGCAAAGACTTAGAATTCATCAATACATTTGACTGTATAAACCAGGACTTGAATTGAAATAATATCTCTCTTATGTCCCACAAGTGTTAAATCTGTATGACTAGATTTAATCATCAATCAATCAATTACATCAATTACAGATGTTTTGAATGGTCACTGTGTTTACCCTATATACTCAAAAAGTTTTGTACAGAAAAATCACAGGCTGGCCTTTTAACCCTTTCTTTTTACCCTTTATTTTCCTACGTAAGCATATACCGGCCGCTTGCGATTTCCCTTCATCCTTTGAAGTAGCAGGCTCTAGAGAGCATGACCACATATGGTACAATAAATCTGTTAGTTGTTAAAGTGCCATAGAATTCAGTTTTATTACAACAAGCTAACATGGCTACCCTTTCTGGAATTAGGAACTCTGGAGGAAAGAACTCTTCAGACTTCTGTAGTCTGCAATGCTCTGTTTACCTACAAGATGTACAAGCAAACCGATATTAGAAGGTGTAGAAACAAGCACACAACAGTCAACACCAAACTTCAGGGCCCTTACTAGCTTCCACCAGTAGGCTTTCCAGCTACCTGGAGGGAAAGTGTCCTGTCCCTTTAAACAGAGGTCTAACAGGATGTTATTTTAGCAGATTATGTTATTTACCTCCATGCCATGAAAAGCTTCAGCTGCCCATGTCCGCACATTAAGCCTCTACTAAAAGGATGGCTTTCTCCAGAACATTTGGCAACTCTATCCACCTCTAAGAGCCATTAACAATTACATGCTGCCCCCTCCAAGGGAGTTGAGAAGCAATGCACAGTGTGTTTTCACCCTTTTCCCTCATCATTTCTCCACCCCAAACTGTAAGGGTAGAAAGGCAGAATACAAATTATGTAAATAAAAAAAAAATCACCTTTACTGTACAGCACCTGGAACCTTATAAGTAGAAAAGAGCAAGAATCCAGTAGTACCTTAAAGACCACTAACACAATTTGTGGTAGGGTATGAGCTTTTGTGAGTCACTGCTCACTTCTTCAGATAGCAGCGACCCTGCTTCAAATTCTTGTTAAGTCTTTAAAGTACTCCTGGGCTCTTGCTCTTTTCTACTGCTACAGACAGACTAACACGGCTACCCATCTACAACCTTATAAAGGGTGGAGTGGATAAGTAGCTTCAGGGAAAGGATTCTTCTCCAAACAGGTTCTTCTTCTTGCCATGCCAAAGTCACACAAAAACTGCCCTTGGAGTTTTATTAGTTAGTGTTTAATTAGACCCTCAAAACTTTC
This sequence comes from Gekko gecko, assembly GCA_029375565.1. Lineage (NCBI taxonomy): Eukaryota > Metazoa > Chordata > Lepidosauria > Squamata > Gekkonidae > Gekko > Gekko gecko. The sequence continues at coordinate 37,421,055 of JAPDNY010000005.1, read as the reverse complement.
TCTCTGCCTAAGTTTAAAAAACGCAATGCACACCCATTTCAAATCTCTTAGTAGGCATTCTTTTTTTTGCCTTAGGCCAATGACCCAAATGGCTTTGGGTGTAGCCTTTCAGAAGATGGCAATAGCTAATGGCTCATCAGCCACACCAAGCTGCAGGGAAAGAACTATTTTGCATAATAATTAAAAACAAATTATGTGACCACAATGGCATTAAAAAACAAAAACAAAAATGCAAACAGTGTTACTGTGAAGCTTTAAGGCAAACTGTACGTGTATTTCTCAAGGAGGAAGAATGTCCTTTTCTGTTTTAAGCTTACTTCATAGTGTAAAGTCCCCAGTTTTACAGGAATTGCAAAACAACTCAGTTCTTGGTAGGGTATGAGCTTTTGTGAGGCATCTGAAGAAGTGAGCAGTGACTTATGAAAGCTCATTTTCATTGTTCAGTCGCACAGTCGAGTCCGACTCTTTGCGACCCCACGGACCACATCACGCCAGGCCCTCCTGTCTTCTGTCATGCTTCGGAGTTTGCTTAATTTCATGTTCGTTGCATCGATAATACTATCTAATCATCTCATCCTTTGCTGTCCCCTGAATGACCTTGGGCAAGAGGTGTTCTTGAAAAAGAGCAGTTTCTGTCAGAGGTCTCTCAGCCCCACCTACCTCACAGGGTGTCTGTTGTGGGGAGGATAAAGGAAAGGAGTTTGTAAGCTGCTCTGAGACACCTTTGGGTAGTGAAGGGCGGGGTATAAATCCAATCTCTTCCTCTTCCTTCAATCTTTCCCAGCATCAGGGTATTCTCCAGTGAATACTGCCTTCTCATTTGGTGGCAGTGGTGCTGCCTTCTCAATTTTGTTAGTCTTTAGGGTGCTACTGGACTCTTTCTCTTTTCTACTGCTACAGACAGACTAACACAGCACTAATACGGCTACCCATCTTGATCTGAGTTCTTGCAAGACTTTTTTTCTCTTTGAACTAGTATTTCAACTTTTGCAAAACTCTTCTTGCTCCCCTTAGCAGCAAATGTGTCTTATTTTTAGTATTTATTTACTTATCAAATTTATATCCTGCTCCCTCTCCTCCAAATGGGACTTAGGGCAGCTAACAGCAGTTAAAATACACCAACAAAACCAATACAAAGATACAATAATAATCATCATCAAAATATAAAATGATTAAAAATCTATCCCCATTAAAATCTATCCACTATCAAGCAGGATAGGATGCATGGAAGGTGAAGATACAGCTGAAGTATATTAGCTGCCTGGTGGAACACAATCACCCAAAGGCTGCCTGAAAAAGAGCAGCCTTACATGCCCTGCAGAATCTACAGAGGTCCCACAAGGCATGCATCTCAACTGGTTCCACAGGACGGGAGCCGTTACTGAGAAGGCCCTTGCCCTTGTTGATGCAAGGAGGACAAGATGAAGATCAGAGTAAGGCCCTGGTCACACGGCAAGGTAATTGCGCTTTGTTCCTGCTTTATTTAAATTGGGAACATTTTTCTTCACATTGGGCTGACTAGATGCAGCTGGCCTCTCTCTTCTAGCACCCGCTAGCCTGCTGCTGCGCCGTCCCTCCAGGCGATCCTGCCGGCCACGGGGAGGCTCAGGCGGCTGCTGTTCCTGCCGACACTGTGGGGGGGGGGTCCGTTGCTGCTGCTGCTGCCATTGCCCCCACCTCTCGTTCCCGCCTCCAGGGCCGTCTTTGTGGTTTTTTTTTTTTAAAAAAGCTTCCGGTTTGAGCGCCTGACTAAACATGCGCTTAAAAAATCCATTATTAAATGTTAAATGGATTTATTAAGCGCATGCTTGCTCAAGCGCTCAAACCGGAAGCTTTTTTTAAAAAAAAAAAAGCACAAAGAGTGTTCAGACGACCCTAATCGCAATCACTGCGAAAGATGGGCTGTCCAGATAGGTGAAATCGCACATTCAAAGCGGAAGTGCCAGGAAAACACTTGATTTTCCAGGGGTCAGGAAAACCCGGCATCATTGTGGGAGTGAGCCTGCTTTGGGGCGGGAGGCGGCCTGGCGCGTGTGAATGTGAAACTGACATGCGCAAGGGAACAGCAGCGAACCCCAGGCCTGTAGCTAACAACTTTTTGTTCAGGGGGCCCATGTTTTTTTCAGGGGGCCCACCACCAATGTTCCCTCTAAGCTGTGGAGGGGGAGAAGAAGACTTTGCAGTAGGGTTGCCAAGTCCATCTTCGCCTGCAGCGGGGGACTTTGGGGGCCGTTCCTGGAGGGGGCGGGGCATCCCTGACAGGATGACGTCACATTGGGGACGTCCACTCCCCCCTCCGGCTGCGCGCCCCTTGCGCGCAGGGAAATGCTGTGCAGAGAGCTGGCATTTCCCCGCTTACCCAAATGCCAGCTCTGTTTAAGCACAGGCAGCGTTCCCTGCACGCCCAATTTTGAACGGAGATTGGGCTTGTGGGGAAACACCAGCTTCCTGCACTGCCCCTTTAAGAGCAGTTTCCAGGCACCCCAATCTCTGCTCGAGATCCAGCGTGCGGGGAAGGCTGCCTTTGGAGCTGGCGTTCGGATGAGCAGGGAACGCCAGCTCTGTGCATTTAAAGGGAGCCCTTCAAGAGAGAAGGGAGACAGGTGGGTGTGGGTGTTGGGGCTTGGGGGCGGGGCTTCCCCTGCCGGCCATTTGGCTGGCGGCAGATAGAAACCCCCCCCAAAGGGGACCCCTGCCAAAGACTGGGGACGGGGCCCTGCAAAGACTGGGGACGGGGGGGGAGAAGAAGGCTTTGCAGGGCTGCGCTTCAGCGCGGCCTTGCAAAGACTGGGTACGGGGGAGAAGAAGGCTTTGCTCCGAGTGCTCCGAGGAGGGGGGAGGGGGGAGCAGAGGATGGGGAAAGGGGCCTGCAAAACCCACGGGGGGGGGCCCAGGGCCCCATGCAGGTTATGGGCCTGGCAAACCCCGATCAAAACATCCGTGTGATCGAGCTCTAAGACAGTGAGGATCATGCCATGAGAGGCAGTCCCGAAGGTATGAGGGTCCCAGGCCATTTAGGGCTTTAAAGGCAAGTAATACAGAAAGAAGGAGGGGAACAAAAGCTTAACCCCAAAAAATGAATTAAGAACCTGAAAGTTTAACTGAATATAAGTTAGGGGGGCCAATGTTAAAATCAATAAGTACACAACATAAATATGTAAACAATACAAATTACACAAAAACATATGTATTTATTACAAATAGGTTTAAAAACAGTTATAGAGCCAAATATCACTTCAATAAAACTTCAGATTGTACAATATACACAATTAGGACCTTATGCAATCCTAAAACAGACGCATTTCGGCTGACTGACCCCCTTCACTTATCAATGTATTTATTTATTTATTGGATTTATATCTCGCCCTTCCAACATGGGCTCAGGGTGGCGCATAAATGTTATGCATAGGATCAATTACTGCAATACTCATATTCATCAAAATAGGACCAAGTGAAAATTATGTTCTGAGAAATGTACAGTGACACAAGGCAAGGATATAGGCCTCATATGACATCGTCTTGTGTCTAAATCAGGTACATGTAACCAATATGGTGTTTCAATTGTTTATCCTCCTATTTTGGCCCAGGAGATACAATTTCAAAAGCCACATAGAGTCAATGTAACGAAATAGTGTGTAAGTGCAAATACTTTGAATTGGCACCAGAAACTAATTGGGAGTCAGTGCAGCTGCTGTGGGGTAGGTGTTATATCCACTGACCAGGACACTCCTGTCAACAACCTGGCAGCTGTGTTCTGGACCACTTGTAGCTTCTGAAACATCTTCAGAGGTAGCCCTGCATAGAGATCATTACAGTAGTCCAGTCTCGAGGTGATTGTTGAGTGAATTACCGTGGCAAGGACCTCTCAAGACAGGGAGCTAGTTGGCAGGCCCAGCATAACTAGCAAAACGCAGCCTTTATCACCAAGGGCAGGTTTGTCCATGGAGAGCAAAGGATCAAGCCACACTCCCAAATTCCTGACAGTCAACTGTAGAAAGATGGACCCCATCAAAGGTTGGTAGAAGTGGCCATCCCAGTGGTCTGGGCTTTCCCAACCACATAATCTCTGTCTTTGACAGATTTAGCTTCAACCAACTCTCACCTAGCCACCAGGTTTTAGGAAACAACATTAATAGTAGCATTGGACATTGCACATTACAACTAATTGTAAGATATGGTTGTTTTATCTTGTTTTTATATATCTTGGCACATGGTGCCTTAATTGTGAGCTGCCCGGAGCTCGTTAGGGGAGGGCAGGATAGAAATTTAATATATATATATATATATAAACTCCAAGAGCCTTTCCCTATGGCAGTGAGGGGAGCATGTGGGGAAAACTCATGTGCTTACTGTTCACTACTGCTAAATGACATCTGGCAAGGACAAGTGTAGTATACCTGCAATGGTGCAAGCTCCTCTTGCTACTCGCTGGACATTTTCTTGGTCAGTAATACTCAGTTGGCTGTTTTTAAGATGATAAATGCCAAAAAGAAATGATAAATGCCAAAAAGAAATGAAACTACCAGCAGGAAGCTGCAATTCAAAAATTAGAACAGAAGTACATCAGCCTTAATAACAGCAGTCTTCCTCTTAAAGAGGCAGCATTGGCAGGTCCCTTCCCTTTCATTCAACATACTAATAGGCTGATGTAATCGCTGCTATATGCAAGCCTGTTCATACACAGTCCTGGCAAAGTGTCAATCACTGCTCTTGTCTGAGCAGCTCTCAGCAATGCAGTTTGTCAAAGAAGAACTTATCCGGGAAATAGGGAGTACAGCCTTGGATGCCTTTATGGATTTGTAAACACAGGTAATCAAGGCACACAACTGAGATGGAAGGTGAGGCACATAGACTTGGACAGAGCCTTGCCTCATTCCAGTTTTCCCAGTCCTGACTAACATGGGTCCTCTTTGAGGGTCCAAGAGCTAATGCATATATTCCATTCCAGAAAGACATACATGGTCATGTAGCACTCTGCTATCTGCAAATATGTACAAGGGCTGGTTCACATATCCACAAACTAGATGCTTGCTCCACTTAGTCATGAGGCTGAAGTTGGTAGTTCCCTGAACGTGGGGGTGTATGATGTGGGGTGGTCCAAACTTTATATTGGGGTTGAGTTTTTAAATTGTCCTCAATATTTGTCATTGGATTCCTGAATAAAGAACTAGAAAAAGCAAATAAGGAACTGGGAACCAACTTCAGCCTCCTCACAGAAAGCCTGCCAACCTGTATATAGCAATGGGGGGGGGGAGGTGTTAGGCATGCACAAATCAATCCACACAATTCATAAAAAGCAGGGAACACCCCCCACCTTGTGCTTCTGAAAGCCCTACTGCTATTGAAATGCCCAAACCAGCCACCAAGCACAGAGCTGTTACAGATCTTTTAATTACCTATCCAAGATCCTTTAATTGAAGAAGATGCCAGGGACTGAGCTTGTGATCTCCATAGAAACACACCAAAGTGTTTTGTAGCTGAGCCATGGAATTCTAAAAGTAGCCATTTAGATACCATTTCTCTGTACAGCAATGGCTCAGTCATGATAAACCATGAATATATCACTCCTGCACCGCAACAAGACTGGTGAAATTCCTGGGCTCCACACTCCTTCCCTCTTGCACATGACTCAATAATTAAAGACAACCACGGTGTGCTATTGCATCTAAACCATAACCTATGGTTTATTCTTTCCCTTGCAAGCAAGGATCAAACCAGAATTTAGCTGCGGTCACACACACTAAATAATCCACTTTCAATGCACTTTCCAACTGGATTTTGCCAGTTCACACAATAAAAATCCAGTTGGAAAGTGCACTGAAAGTGGACTGAAACTGGACTATTTAGTGTGTGTGACCGTAGCCTTTGAGATCCTGGTTCAGAGGAGAGAGAGTAACTCATACAACAAATTTAGAGTCCAATGGCACCTTTAAGACCAACAAAGGTTTATTCAAGGTATGAGCTTTTGTGAGCACATACACTTTATCAAATACTTAGAATGGTGTTTGATAAAGTTGTATGTGCACACGAAAGCTCATGCCTTGAATAAACCTTTGTTGGTCTTAAAGGTGCCATTGGACTCTAAATTTGTTGTACTGCTTCAGACCAACACTGCTGACCAACTAGAGTAAATCATAGTTTATGTCTGGCTGACCACAAACGTGGAATCTATGAGAAAGGGGAAGAGGGAGGCAGACATGGAGAAAACTCAAAGGAAGTCACACCTACGCATCCTTACCAGCAGTCAGTAGTGCAGGGGTTCCCTATATGTGATGCCTGCAGGTATGGTACCTGCCAGCACTTTTTTGGTGCCTGCCAAAGGTTTTTAGTCAGTGGGCAGGGCCAGGTGGTGCTCTTATCCAGCAAGTCTTCTGATTGACCACTGGAAATTCCATTGGCTGGGCAAATGTTGCTTTTGCAGCAGCTGCCTGCCACCACACCACAAGGATCTTCACTGAGTGACTGAAGGTAAGCTGTGGGAGCCATATTGTAGCTGACTCTGTCTCCTGCGGCAGCTGTTTTGCGGTGTTGCCCACCAGGCTGTGTCAGAACTCCAAAGATGCCTACAGGCTCAAAGAGGTTGGGCACCCCTGCAATAGAGACACATCGGATTGCCCGAGTCCAGGCTGGAGAATCATCTAGAAACAGCCAAAGACCTTTATGTTTGAGTTTGCTTAAGGCAGGATTCAATTAAGTTTGCAAACAGCTACTCACTTTGTTGCCCAGACTCAGTAAAAGTGTATCCCTTGGTGAGCAGGAAAGGAAGCTTTTGTAAATTTAAAGCACCTTGAGGATTTTCTTTTTCTCCCTTCCCTTTTCATAGTCTGTCAACAGATGGCAAAACAACCGAAACGAGTACCATGTCGGCAGGCACGGTGGACTACTAAAAATTGCCTGCTCAAGCCAGAATTGCATGAAAGAGCTCAGTTTTACATTTTTACTCATTTTCTTAAAACATATCACCAAACCTGAAACTTAAAAAAAACAAAAAAGACAAAAGACACACAGGAATATAGAATATACAGAAATTGAAAATCTGGACATCTGCCTCAGATCCAGTCAACCCAAGAGAGTGAAAAGGAGACAAGCAAATGTAACCCAGCAATCCCCCTAACTATTTAAAACACCATTTGAGCGGCAGGGCTATGATGCAGATAGGAGGAGTCGCTTTACCCTTGCTTCTCTATGGGGCAAATCCAATTAGTTTTCCTTGGCTGTCACTCAAATGGCTGCATTCAGTTAGAAACTGGAAGTGTCAATCAAATTGCACTGGGACTAGAACCCTTTAATTAAGCCTCTGCCCGGTTTCTGGGCCTGCCAGCCAGCCAGATGGCAGGAAGTATGGGCAGGTGCTTCCACCCCTGGGGTCATGGCACAGAGCCTTGCCATTCCAGAAGAGGCCTTTATCAAGAAATTCCAGGCCAACACATGTTTTGCAATATCTAAATATTCCTATTATTTCCTCCCCAAATCCATTTTTGCATATTAATATCTCGAGGCATCCTACATACAACAGCATGGGCTCATAAACTCTTCAAGAGTGATGGGCACTAGGTTTAAAAGTGAACTAGATACCTTTGAGAAAGCCACCTGGAGTTTTTGTTCTTCTGGGGTCTCCTATACAGACATATACAAATCTAGACCTGGATCACGCCCAGGGAGGATGCCCAGGAGCATGAGCTACAGCCAGAGCTGGGGTATGGGTTAGAACTCAGGCTGGAGAATGCATTCTGCAAGGGCAGACCAAGAGATTCCCAGTAGTGATACCAGACCTGGTGGTTTGGCAAAGGGTGCTCAAGGAACCTGAGCAAGGACAGACCCAGGCAGTTCACAAGGCCTGTAGCCACAAGATCTCTGGCTCATTCCCTGAAACTTCAGACACCTACACAGATGGGGAAATACCTTTGTCCCTACCCACTTAACAATTTGATTTTCTTCCCTCTCCCATCCTCCGGGGCATAGTGTTGCATACAGCTCCTTCTCTCCCTTATGGCTTCCTAACACACTGAAGCATTCTGTAATGGGAGAATCCAGTACTAACCAAAATGTGTGAACTTTTCAAGGACTAAGGGCATTTTCAGGACTAAAAGCAAACTGAAAGCTCATCCAGATATCTGTTATCCTTTTTGTTTTTCCACCACCACCATCAACCCCATCTCCATTTCTCTTTTTGTGGGCCTCTCTCCTCACACTCACTGTCCTGTCATGTGAGCAGAGTTTCCAGCATGGCTGGCCTGCAGCCAATGCACGGGAGGGAGGGAGGGAGGGAGGGAGGGAGGGAGGGAGGGAGGGAGAGAGAGAGAGAGAGAGAAGGAAGCATTTGGGAAAAGCAATTTTTTGCTTCCTTCCATCATGTAAACGTCACTCCCCGCCCCCCTCAGCCCATGAGACTAGCAACAGCTTCTACAGCTGTCTGGAAAGCTTAAGAATCCCACTCCAAGCAAAGCAATGAGCTCACTCAACCCCTCCCCCCCCCTTCAGGGGCTGGTGAGCAGAGCAACATGTTGGCTGCAAGGCAACTTCCTTTTCTCAGGCCTCTATCCCAAAGTTGTGCTCTGATTCACATGAGCATATCAATGCTCTCCACATCTCTGTACACAGCAATGGTGAAGTCGAATCGCATCACTGCAGCTGCGTGTCATGTCCTGGACCTCATCAGAAAGTTTCTTTCATGATATTTATATCTCCCTGGTCTTCTTCCCTCTAAGTGGCCCAAGGTGATTTATACGTGCCAATGTGCATACAAAACAACAAAAGCACTATAACCACAATCTAACTGCTGTTTATCCAGAAGCCTGCAAAAAGTTAATGCTTGTTGGGGAGAGGGTCAACACCCTATGAGTTTTAACTGTCTCCCGGGGATGTCACTGCACAGAAAATATACAAGCTATATATAAACTGCATGGATTCAGTCACAGCTTCCCTGAATTTCCCATGATTCAGTTATGTGACACTGCAATTGTGGGAACTACTCTGAAGCAGTGGCTGTTAACTGTAGGGGGGTTGGCCCACATACTATTTGCCACTGGAATGCACCTGTAGGGATAGCCTGGGGCCTTAACTCAAAGTATTCTGTAGCAGGTGACTCAGCTCTTTGCCTCTGAAGTAGTTCTCTTTTATAGAAGGCAAAGAAACATTCATGCGTAAAGTGCCAAGCAAGCTCTTCAAATGCAGTCCTTACATCTAAAAACAAATCTACAGGAGTGAACTGTAGCCAATCTCACTTTCGGCTACTTGGCCTCTAAAATCGTATTAACGTTTACATAAAATACATGCTAGACCTACAACCTCTTGGGAGGTGCAAAGGTCATTTTGGGGGGCCATTGTTTGGTACATGCTATAAGAACATAAGAACATAAGAGAAGCCAATGCTGAATCAGGCCAATGGTCCATCTAGTCCAACACTCTGTCACACAGCGGCCAAAATATACCAGGTGCCATCAGGAGGTCCAGCAGTGGGGCTATTTTTAATGTTTGAGGGCATCTTCAAGTCCAAACCCTTATCTAAAAGCTGGTTCTATTTGCAAACTTTCGGTTTCTAAAAATACCACTTTGCCATACAGACACTGTCTCTTAGCCCTTGTGTGAAAAGGTTTCTTTAACCGTACTTTTGGAGTGCCCACATTATCATTTTATCACCACTTTTAAAGTGCAATTAGTGCTGGAGTTTTCCAGTCAGTACAAAACTGTAGTTAAGGTTTAGTTGATAGTCTCCCCTCTGCAAACACAAAACCACACCCAGAAGAACACTAGCTGTGCCACCCTAAGCAGAGTTACGGCCTTCTAAGTCTATGGAAATTAATGGGCTTCTGAAAGGTACAGCTATGTTTAGGATAGCACTGTTACATAGGCTAGCCATTCCCCGGGGGGAGGGGGGGCAGGAGTTTGCCCACTTTAGGGGGCCCTGATCCGCCGGCCCGCATGCGACCGGTGGGGGGAACCCCGCCCCCAAAGTGCCGGGATCACACTAATGTGCCCAGCGCGATGACATCTGGAGGTGACATCATCATACTCGGTATGTTACCAGGGGGATGCTCTAGCACTCAGCCTAAAAACTCTATGGTTCCATAGAGTTTCTGGCCGGATGCTAGAGTGTCCCCCTGGCAACGTGCCTAGCACAATGACATCACTTCTAGGTGACATCATTGCAGCGAGTGCACCAGAAGATCCCATAAACGAAGCTCTGTCCCCCCACTGGCAGCAGGTAGGGACCTGGCAACCCTGCTTTTACAATATTAGAAAAAAGTACAGTGCAGCACAGACAAAACTGAATCACTGTAATTAACCACTTATGTAAACCTACAATGTAACTAATCATGAAGAAAAGAAAACAGTGAATTGTGGAGATGCCTTGGTGTAGGTCGGAGATTAATGGGGATGTCAGACTCTGACCATTTAGCCTTACTATGGGGCATTATTCAGAACCAATGTTTCCCAAAAGAAGAATTCTATTGTTCAAGGTTGTCTACATAAATTTTTGACAGGCTCTCACATGCTGGGTGGGAGAGGCTTCAGAAAGGCAGGAACTTGCATTTAAAGTAAATGATGGGGGAAAGGCAAGGAGTTGATGGCCTCAGGACGATTTCCATCCTAGGGAATAATAGTCCACATGCCAGAAAGCCCTCCTACCATTAGTAAGGTCTGGGACCATCTCAACATTCTGATCCAGCTGTAGAAAAGTGGGGTGATACCAGATGGTGGAGCAGGGATGTTTTAGCTGGCACAACGGGTAACAAATACTTGTTCTTTCAGTGCATTTTCAGAGTTAGGATTTTTTTTTATAAATATGCCTCGAACTACAGTTTACTGTGTGATCAGAACGGGTTGGCATGGCAGTGCAGCTAACTTCTAATAAGCTGAGTATAAATTATGTACAAACCAAGGAACTTTATGACATTACAGTAATGGACCGCAACAGGGGAACATTCTCCAATCAAGGCCAATGTCACACAGTAACCTTCCTTGGTAAAGTGGTGATTTGAACTTCAGTCTCCAAGATCCTAGCCTAAAACTCTAACCACTACACCACACTGGCTTTCAGGGCATGGTTGTTGTTGAACAGTACCAAGCAGCTGGGCCTGGATGAGCCATGTAAGTCACCCAGTGGTTGCTGGCAATGAGTCCTCAACCTTAAAGGCCAAAACAGTTCTGGAAAGGCCCCTCCCCTGCTTTTTACTGACAGAAGCCAAGACTTGAAGCTAGCAATACTGTTATGAGTGCCTAGCTAAGACCACAGAAGGCATTCATTTCTTAAAGCTGCAGGCACTGATCTAAGGTTTGTAGAAAGTTCTAGCTTGTCTGTTCATGGCTCAACTATCCAGATTTAAATATCCACAGATGGGGCCACATTGAGAATTAGATATATTGATGATAAAACTGTCCATAAATTAGGAGCAGACAATAAAACAGCTAAAAAAGAGAGAGAGGTAACACCTTAGTCGAAAGAGAGTGTAAAAAGAAATATTTTGGCCAAATGCCTAAAGGAAAAAAATGTAGCTGCCAGGCAAGCCTCAAGGCAAGGTGTTACCACTGGAATGCCCTGTCTCTTGTTGCCACCCACCTTACCTCTCCAGGTGAGAGCACAGAGAGTACGGCTTGAGAACAGAGTCTTAACTGGTGGGCTGGACAATATGGGAAGAAGAGAAGAGATTGGATTTATACCCTGTCCTTCACTACCCAAAGGAGTCTCACAGCGGCTTACAAACTCCTTTCCCTTCCCCTCCCCACAACGGACACCCTGTGAGGTAGGTGGGGCTGAGAGAGCTCTGACAGAAACTGATCTTATTCAAGAACACCTCTGAAAAGAACTATGGCTTGCCCAAGGTCATCCAGCAGGTGCAAGTGGAGGAGTAGAGAATCAAACCCGGTTTTCCCAGATTAGAGTTCATGCACTTAACCACTACACCAAACTGGCTCTATGGGAGGAGGCAATCCTTCAAGTACCCTGGCACCAAGCCATTTGGGACCCTATCAATGAGAACCAGTGCTTTGAATTGTGCTTGGGAAGAGTTTACTTGCCTTTTAACAAAACACCATCAGTCCTTTTTGTTCTTTATTATATATGCATATGTTCTGAATCACCTTTCCAAGTTATTAAGTGTTAAAGGCAAAATACAAATCAACACAACACAAAACATATCTGTTAAAAACTGCTGAGCAGCAGTTAAAACAGAAGTCAGCAAAAAAAAAAATAACATTGAAAAATATCAGCAGGAACCACTGTAAGCAGCTGACAATGAAAGGGTTTTAAGCAACTAAAGCAAGATTGGACTGTGCCAAGGACTATATCACCACAACGTTAACTTTGTGCCAAATGTGGAACCTTCTTCCATTGTCTCCTGGTCAAACTTTACATTATTTATTCCAGGTTACAAGGAGTAACCAAAGTAAAAGAAAACACATGACAGTGTTAAGGACATTCTGTGCACAGCCTCCCTGTAAACAATGCAACACGGCAACTTGCGGTTCATATCACATGCATACCTCTCCTCCAAGCATCCAAGAGTGGCGTGCATAGGACTATCCTGTTTCATCCTCACAGCCTTCCTGTAGATGAGGTGGCAAGATTACGGCCACCCAGGCTGAATGGGAATTTGAACTCAGGTCTTCTGGGCCAAAACTAGTTCATAATGGTTAACAGAGCATTTTTTTAAAAAACACCCCAGAAATTATATACTGTTTAGGCTATGCAAATATACACAAAAGATTAAAAACACAGATCTCTGTTCCTATTCACAAATATTCTTTATGGCACACAGGAGCAAGGAACAAAGCAACAAACCAGGGCCTTAAACATCCCCTAGGAGTAGGTCAGAAGGACTTGTGGCCATCACTTGGCCAGAAAAAAGGCAACTTAACTGTCCAGCTCCACAGCATACAGCCTGAGCCTATACTTGTTTATTCAGAAGTATTTCTAAGCAGGCAGAGGATTGAAACCTTAGATGTCCCAAGAGCAATTTTGAGACACACAGCCTTTTAGGATGAAGAAGAAAAAGAGTCTCTCTCTCTCTCTCTCTCTCTCTCTCTCTCTCACACACACACACACACACACACACACACACACACACACCACACCCTTGTAGCTTTCCTTATCAATGCATTCCTTGGGCCAAAACATACATAACAGCTGAGTTCCATGACTGCAATGCCGGACATACAGTCTAGGAACAAAAAATCAGTCTTGGGGAGGGTAATTAATATGGATCCAGGTCAAGAAGTACAGAGGTTTAGTTCTCCACACTGAAGTTTTCCTGAGTCAAGGAAGTTCTTGGTGCTTGGGGGTGGGGGGAGCGACAGTGGGAGGGCTTCTAGTGTCCTGGCCCCACTGCTAGACCTCCTGATGGCACCTGGTATTTTTGCCCACTGTGTGATGGAGTGTTGGACTGGATGGGCCATTGGCCTGATCCAACATTGGCTTCTCTTATGTTCTTATGAAGTATTTCCCTGGGCAGCTTTAAAGTTTATACATGGAAGGGGTAGGCAGGAATCTGTATTGTACCTGCAGCATTTAATGTTTACATCTTGACACTTATGATCACAACTTTGCAAATAAGTGGGATTTGTTTCTGAATCAAACAAGCCCCACAGTGTTCATCAGTTTGTGGTTGTATTTGCAGGGGATACAAAATAGGTAAGATGACTTCTTTCATAGGATCAATTTAGGTTGATATAGGAACATGCAAGTTTTGTTGTTTTACAGAATTCAGATAGCACTATCTTATATAAACTTAGAAATAAGCTGAGCTGCCTTTTATGGGGCTTACTCCAAGTTAACAAGCCAAGCTGGTTAAACCATGTAACTCTAGAAGATGAACGTTTGCATACAGCAAACACCTAGAATGACTCTTTAAAAACAGAAAGCAATCAGATGTTACACCAAACTGCAGATGAAATTTCCAGTAGTTTTGATGCCTTCCCCTGGAAAACATGAAAATTGGGTGTGGGGGTCAAGAGGAAAAAAAATGGAAGAAAATTTTATCTGTCCAATTTTTCCCAGGCCTTCATGTCTCCACCAACAATCCTGGTTTAATCCTAGTTTAGAATCCCCATTTGTAGTCAGGAAACAAAACTGTAGTTGATGGTTTAGATCAGGGGTCCTCAACCAGGGGCTCATGGGCCACATGCAGCCCCTGAGCTCTTTCTGTGCGACCCTCCAGCCTGCTTATAGAATCATAGAGTTGGAAGGGGCCATACAGACCATGTAGCCCAACCCCCTGCCCAATGCAGGACCAGCCTAAAGCATCTCTGAAAAATATTCTTCCAGCCTCTTCTTGAAAGCTGTTGGGGAAGGGGAGCTAACCATCTCTCTAAGCAGCTGATTCCACCTTTGAACCACTCTGACCATGAAAAAGTTTTTCCTAATATCCAGCCGATACCTTTCTGCATGTAATTTAAACCTGTTGCTTCGAGTCCTATCCTCTGGTGCCAGCTGGAACAGCTCCCTGCCCTCATCCAAATGACAGCCTTTCAAATACTCAAAGAGAACAACCATGTCCCCCCTCAATCTCCTCTTCTCCAAACTAAAGATTCCCAATGCCCTTAGCCTTTCCTCGTAGGGCTCAGTCTCCAGACCCCTGATCATCCTCATCGCTCTCTACTGCTATCTTCTTGTTTTCTGATAACACCCTCAAGGCATTTTCCCTCAGACCCACACTGTTCTGCCAACCCTTTCTTGGCCTTATCCTCCATACTAGCATTTTGGCCACCCTGTGTGTTTTGCTAGCCAGCAAAGCTCAGGTACACAATACCACTCAGATTTAAAACAAACAAACAAACCATGCATTACCCATGTGTATGTGTGTAAGGAAGATGAAGCAGCTGCGTGAATGTCTGGCCTGCTTTTGCAAAAGTGGTGGGAAAAGGACAGTAAAAGGGCTGGTCATTTTGCAAAAAAAACCCCCAAAAAACCAAAAAAAGGATACAAAGAGTTTTGCATACTGAACATTTCTAGAGGCTTCACCCATCAAGGTTCCTCCAAGTGGCTTCCAAGGTTACGGGTGAGGTTGCTGCTAGAGGCAAAAGCACGCTTCCTTCCTCAACAAGAGCTGGTTGCTCTGACTTCTTGCTTCGCTTGCTTTTGCCTCTCCTCCCCACCCACTCCAGCTAGGAGTCTTCTCATGCATCTGTGATTGCAGGAGCCAGTGAGTGGCCCCTTGGCTTGAGAGGGAAGGAATACTCTCTTATCAGGGAAGCTTACGGGATTCCCCTTCCCACATCTGCCTTGCAGCCAAGTCCCCCTGCCTCCCCCTGGCTGCCATTTTGCTTCTCATGATTGAGATTTGGCGGGCTGGCGGTGATGTGTACATGCAACTTGCATATAATTTGAAGCCAACTTAATGGCATATCCTCTGCTCCAGGTGGGAGGCTGCCCTTTCATTCGCTCTTTCTCTCTACCTGCCCCTTTTTTGGAAGGCCCCCAATTTTTAAAGTATTAGCACGTGTAGATTTAAACCTCAAGGCAGTGTGTTTATTAAGAAATAAATCCCATTGCATTCATTGTACTTAGAACTGCAACTCTGCCATCTGGTAGGTCAGATTCATAACTCATTTTTTAAAAATTCATCCTAGACCGTGTATATGGCCCTATTCTCCTGGGAACTGTAGTGGATAGGGAGGCAGGGGTCTCTTCTCTTTTTTGCCATGGTTGAAATGAAAATCCCCAGCTAATAGCAGGTAGAGTGGGATGGACTTGATGGGAAAGGGAAGAGTTAGGCCCCTAAAACTATACTTCTTGTATTTTTATTTATTCCAGGATTATGTTGAAACTGTCCAACTGCTATCCTGTAAGATGTCTGGAAAAGAAAGTGCTGTTTCAAAGACACAAAAAATTGCAGATGAGCACCATTTCTTTAATGACACTTAGATTACTGAGCATCACGGCCTTACTCATCATCAGTTTCAAAATTTTCTCTTCAGATGCAGAAGTCAGGTGGCTTAGCAGAGACAAAGGCCTCAAACGTCTTTTCCAGCCTTCCTCATGAAGCTGATATCTTTCTCAAGGAAAAAGGAAAAGGTCAAGAAGTACTTTCTAACCGTGAATGGATTTTTGATTTGGCTTTCTCAATTGATATCACAGAGCATCTGAACACATTGAATTTAAGGCTGCAGGGGGAAAGAAAAGTTTGTGTGTGACAACTCTGAATTAGAAGCTTCTGAAGCAAAATTAAACATTTTTGTGAAGCAAGTTAGTGAAGGTAACGTTACAAATTTCTCATACTGCAATGGACTAAAATTTGAGGAGGACAGGAATTTACAATTCAATGCTGAAAGACACATCAAAGTACTGAACCTATTGCAGGTAGAATTCCAGAACAGCTTCAATGATTGCCATACGCATGGAAAGGAAATAAGAATCAATTTGAAGTAGCACTGGAAGATGCGAATAACTTTTTCAGATGGAACGAATTGATTTGCAAGCCAGTGATCATCTCATAGACATTTACAAAGAAAATAATCTGTTAGATTTCTACTGTGGTCTACCTGATATATGTATTTATTTATTTCTTGTTTAACTTATACCCTGCCCTACCTCACAAGTGGGCTCAGGGCGGCTTACAACATAAAATCCACAAAACAAAAACCATAAAACTATAGATGGCACAATAGACAATAACAAAAAAGCCTGTGCTTATACCAAGTGGATATAGGATATATTTATCAGCCTAAAAGAAATTTGCTACAGGCATGTTCACCAGGGTTGCCAGGTCCCCCGGGGGGGCGGGGAAACCCCTGCTCAATGGGTCCATTACCCGCTGGCCCGGATCAGGCTGCCAGGGGGAACCCCACCTCCAAAATGCCGGGATTGCGGAGACATGCCCAGCGTGATGATGTCACCCAGAGGTGACATCATTGTATCAGGCACGTTGTTGGGGGACATTCTATCATTCGAAGGAAAACTCTTATGTTTTTCCCTCAAATGATAGTGGTCACACACCCAACGTGCCCAACGCAATGACATCACTTCCAGGTGACGTCATCACGGCATGCACGCTTTGTGCGCACACAAAAGAACTCCGGGACAGGGTGCAGGACTCCCCTGCTATTACATAAGTAGGACTTGGCAACCCTAACATTCACAGTCTTTGCCACCACATACATCTGTGAACAAACTTTTTCCAAAATGAAAATTGTGAAATCCAAGAGTAGGTCAAGACTTACAGATGAACATTTACATGGCATTTTAAGGGTGCCTGCCACAAACCTTGACTTGGACATTAATGCCCTGGCTAACAGAAAACAGCCACAAAAATCACATTGACTGGGTAAGCATGTATAGCTAGATAAAAGGATTCCACAGTAAAATATTGTTCCAAAATGCATTGTGTTAAAGTTAACATTTCTTCATTGACCTCTGAATGTTTACTTTTGATCTAAATAGGTAGGTTAATAATGTCGTTAAATTTTGATTTAAGATGTGCCCCTCTTCAGGCATTGGGCACTCTAATGCGCCCCCCATGTGCCAAAGGGTTTGGGATTCCAGGTTTAGAACAACAACCAATGATGCAAACAAAGAAACCTTCCATTCCTGCATGTGTGCAAGGAAGAGGAGGAAGGGACTATCAAAGCTCAAGGTTCATTCTTGGAATGACAAGCCACATTTTATCATGCCTGAATGCAGCCTTATTAATTCCTGTCCTTTGGGGCCTGCACTACAACAGAATATACAGATACTTTCTCTATGCTTGTGTCATCAGCGGAAGACCTGAAAGCAAAAGCTTGCCACAGATATTAATACAAAAATAAATAACTGGTAAAGGTCATGGAAAAAGCATCAGACAGTTCCAGGCCAACTTGCACTGGTTTGACTCTTCTTCGGTTACTGAATTCCTGGTGGTTCGTGGAAAGCAGCCCACAAAGTTTTTTATTGGGACAATAAAAAGCCATCCGAAGCATACTCAGCAACCATCAAACAGCAAAGAAGCACAAGCCACAGAAGCTCCCACAGGAGTATAAACAAACATTTGTTAACCTGTCACCAGCCAGTTCCAAACACAGCACTGATTGCTGTTTCATTGCCCCAGAACAGACACTTTCAAGGTACTTGAAACTTAAAATGGTTTAACAGTCTTTTCCTCTCCCAAGGAAACCCTCAGAGCAGTACTGTTAAAGGAAACTAGAGTGCTAATTCTCGGCAAACTACAATTCCCAGGATTCTTTGGGAGGATGCCCATAACAATGAAAGCACCACAGACCAGATAACTTTCCCCATCTCAGTTGCAAGATAAAATGGTCTCTCCAAGGCTATCAAATGCCAAGCTCAGCAGCAAATGTTCCCTCATCTCCAGTTTACAAACAATCGGGTCTGGAGTGCTACCCGTTCATGCGAAACCAAAATGGGGAGAGGTCTTCATGAACAGACTCACGCTTTCTGGCATATTTTTTGTACTAGTTCGTGAAATTGTTTGGAAAATGAACAGGCAATATGTCCTCTGTGGAGGTTCTCTCCTGTGATATAGTCACATGGAGTTGATTAGTTGTGGCAGAACATAAGACTGGGCTCCCAATGAAAGTACTCAAAGAGGAGGTCATTATTTATCAAAGGGATGTGCACTGAAATATGCAGCCCCATCTTGTCATGCATAACTAGAACATAATCAGGGCAAAAGACTTGTGATACAGCTTTGGTAGACAAATAGTACCCTCCTAAGCAGAGTTACACCTTTCTATGCCCATTGATTTATAAGGGTTTACTCTGCTTAGGTCTGTTCTGAAAGTCTACTGATACAGAACTGCATGCCAGGGAGCATAATCTGGTTGCCTAAGCAATAGGAACATCTTGTCAAGAACAACAGGAAAGCTTAGTTTGCTCCCACTAGTATTTTCACATGACTACATACTGATGTGGGATTCCTGATTTGGAGGGATTATGCATAGATAAATAAAGAAGCTCTAGAAGTGGCACCAAAAGCAGCAACATTATCAGGGGTCAGAATTGAAAACACATACAAAAGGCATTTTTGGAAGGATTTTCCCCATCTTGCAAAATCATACTTCTTGTATTTTAAAAAAAAATCAAGTCGCATGAAAATTTGGCGCAGCAGCAAATGCGTTTGCAGCCTCTCATATGTTTTTGCAATGTGTGACCTTTAAGGAACAACAGAAAATTTTAGAAGAGAGAAGAAGAGATTGGATTTATATCCTGCCCTTCACTCAGAGTCTCAGAGCATCTTACATCATCCTTTCCTTTTCCCCTCCCCACAACAGACACCCTGTGAGGCAGGTGAGGATGAGAGAGCTCTGACAAAAACTGCTCTTTCAAGAACAGTTCTGACTGAACTATGGCTTGCCCAACCAGCAGCTGCAAGTGAAGGAATGGGTAATCAAGCCTGGTTCTCCCAGGTTAGAGTCTGTGTGCTTAACCACTACACCAAACTTAATGTATGAATGGTAAACACCTAAAAATCTTTTTAAAGTAATTGCTTATAGGTTGAATCCAAAGATTTGCTTAGCAGGCAGGAGTTTTTCAATCCAACCACATGTCAATCAAACTGGAAAAAATACTGTCATTAGGTACCATCTATATAGAATTCCTAAAGTGGGTTTCCTGCTTGTAACTCAAGAATCCTGGGAACTGGGAGAAGCACATCATTTGCAAAGGTGCCAAGAATTTAGCCCTCTGACCGAACCAGAGCTTCTTTAGTGGGAAAAAAAGATAACAGTTGAATTAGTTGAGGTGTGCCGTGCAGAGCTATCCCAAGACAAGAAGAGAGCAAACAAGAAATATTAGGCCATGGCATTCTTTGCAGGGATCCAAAAGTAAGATACACATGGAAAGAATCAGCCTGTGCCCAACTCACGGGCAGAGGTCAGTAACGAAAGGATTTAGTTCCTAGATTAGAACAATCAAGACTTCACTATTCAGCCTTAAACATGGCAATAGAAAGCAGGAACAAATGTAGGAATGTAATCTAAACTAAAGCATGCAGATACTGTTTTTTGTCACTGTTGTTCCAACATGGATCAAGTAGGAGGGACGGGGAGTATAGGTCTTCATGGTCAGAGGGAAGGGACTAATCTTCCTCTTGTGGATTGCTAAAGTGTTGGTTGGTCCTGGAGCTTTATTAGACTCTCACATCACATCCTAACTTCTGTTTTGGATCCATGTTCATCTAGCTGCCACAGTGGAAAGGAAAATGCCACCCACAAAGTAAATTGGCAAGGGGGAACCGCTACATTACCACAAGCTACTCAGTCATGCCAAGGACTGGATATTGCCTCAATGGACCATGCCAACCAAGGAGCAGGCAGCAAAGAACTGGGAATGTGGTCTCTGAAAAAGTTAGTACAAAGTACTTCCTGCTCAGCCTCCAAGCAAGTACTGCATACAACTCAGAGCCTTAATAAGCAAAGACAGCCATGCTAAGAGAAGAGCGCCTACAAAGGATTCCTGGGCAGCAAGGCAGTGGTGAGTTTAATAAGCCACAAAACCTATTTCATGGTCAGAACTCCACAGATTGAAATGGGAGGGAAAAGGAAAGGGAAGTTGCCACAGAGGTTTTTGGGAATCTGCAGTGCTTCATTTAGCAATGCCGAGGCTTCTGTCTCATTCTTTCTCTCACTCACACATCGAAACATAGGCTTGTCATTCTTGGTCTCTTGGAAACTGATGGGAGTTCATTACAGATTTCAAGAGAGTCAGGAAATTACAGCACCATTCATTTAAGGACTTTCCCAAGTAAATGAGTAAAAAGCATTAACATTAAAATTGGTAAACTTGCTGAACACATAGAATAAGCATTGCTGAGGAGGAGTCAAAGGGAAAGTCCTGCATTATCAGCCTTTTTGGTATTCTTCGAAACTGACAGTAGCAGTGTAGATGGGGTAAGCTGGTCAACATTATTTATCAGTTCTTCAAAAAGATGATTTTTTAAAAAATAGTGCATGCACAAAATTATAACTACACATGAGGATAAAAACCATAATAATGATAATAGTAATAATAATTATAGTAATAACAACAGTAATAGTATGGACTTCTGTTAAATGCAAATCTATTTGTTACCCAGTGGTTCTTTACTCAAAATATATCTCAGAATATTTTCTTTAACTTGCTCATTAGGCTTACTTCTATCCCAGTACAAAAGTATACCATGTTTTAATAAATGTTTCCCAAGCCTTACTATTTCCTTCTTGCATTTTCTTATAAAGTACAGTTTTATCCATCAAACTTTGTGAGGCCATTCATTAACACCAGGTAAGCTCAGCTGTTTCCAAGCCTGTACCAGTAATTCTCTTGCTGCTACCAGAAGATTTTTAAGCACACATTTCATGTCCTGCTTTATATCTTGAGGTAAGATACTCAAGAAAGCTGGAGTTATCTTACAACCTACAGTTCTGTTTATCTCTTTGAATATATCATATCAGTCCAGTATTTTTGTGTCTGTGAGCACTACCACCAGATGTGAAAAATGGTACTGATTCTTCTATTGCATCATCAACTCTTATTGGAGGCTCCTGTCAGTTTTGCAACACTATCGGGTATAAGGTATGACCTACACATTATTTAAAAGATATTTTCTCTAATACCTACATTACCTAACCAATGTTTTCGAGATATGTTTATCCAGTTTAAGACAAAGGCCTTTTGGAATACTTATTGACAGGGCTATTTTTGTAGAAAAAGCCCAGCAGGAACTCATTAGCATATTAGGCCACACACCTGACCGTGCAGCTAATTAGCATATCAGGCCACATCCCCGTGTTACCAGAAGTGTGGTCATCCAGCCACACCCACCTTTTGCTTCTTATTCTGCTTACCTTGTTTGTTGTCAAAACCCAGGGCTTTTTTTGGAGCAGGAACTCCTTTGCATGTTAAGCCACACACCCCTAATGTAGCCAATCCTAATGAGTTTCTGCTGTTGGGTGTGGCCTATTATGCTAATGAGTTTCTGCTGTTGGGTGTGGCCTATTATGCTAATGAGTTCCTGCTGGGTGTGGCCAACTCAAGAGCCAGCTGGAACTCCGTTCCTGCCCAAAAAGAGTCCTGCATATCGATATTTTTCCCCCTTCTGTTTTTATATATATACCAGGAACATAGAACAAAGTTTGACTCCAGTGGCACCTTTAAGACCAGCAAAGTTTTATTCAAGGTATAAGCTTTCGTGTATGTGCACAAGAAAGCTTATACCTTGATTAAAACTTTGTTGGTCTTAAAGGTGCCACTGGAGTCAAAAGTTTGTTCTGCTGCTTCAGACCAACATGGCTGCCCACTTGAATCTAATCAGGAAAGTGTTACTGGAGATATCTCAATGCCAATGTTGACTCAGTGTGTAGTAGCAGTGAAAAAAGCAGACGTCATATTGCAATTATTAGGAAGAAGTCGACAAATAAAACCACCAGTTATCGTAATGCATCTATAAAAATCTATGGTATTGGCTGTATTTTCAGCCTTCTGCACAGTTCTAGTCACCCCATCTCAAAAGGATACAGTGAAACAGGAAAATGGCAACCAAAGTAACCAAGGCATTGAAGCACATTCCAAAAAAGGAAAGTCTCAAATGACTGGAACTTTTCAGTTCAGAAAAAAATACAATCAAGGGCTGCCCAGAAGTCTTCACCCAAAGAGTGATTAAGACATGTAATTCTCTGCCACAGGAGGTGGTGGCAGCTTCAAGCATGGACAGCTTCAAGAGGGAATTGGATAAACATATGAGCAAAGGTCCATCAGTGGCTATTAGCCACAAGGTATAGATAGGAACTCTCAGTCTGGAGCAAGTGATGCTCTGTATTCCTGGTGCTGGGGGGGGAGCAACAGTGGAAGGGCTTCTAGTGTCCTGGCCCCACTGGTGGACCTCCTGATGGCACCTGGTATTGGACTGGATGGGCCATTGGCCTGATCCAACATTGGATTCTCTTATGTTCTTATATTCTCTTATGTTCTTAAGTTTATAAAATTATGTCGAGTACAGGAAAATAGAAATAGAGAGAATTTTCTCACTCTTGTAACAGTAGAACTCAGACCTTGACTGAGTAGAATTCAGACCATCTTCTCTTGGTCTAGCTAGATAAGACTCTTGGTGTGATCTATGGAGGGCTCTTCTTCTGAGCCACTTTCACCCCGTGGGAGAAAAGTAAACACTTGCATTGACTCTCTGCTGAACGTGACCCTGCCACTTAAAGAATTAATTTCTGACCAGCAATGGTTTGTGTTAAATAACTACTGCTGAAAGGAGTAATTGCTTTTTGCTTCCCAGGCTGTTTGGGAAAAGAAGAATATTCTGGAGTATTGTAATCATTTTTGCCTACTCCACAGAAGGAGCTATTGACCTGAATGCCTTTTTCAAAGGGGATATGGCATGGTCACTTATTCAGTGGGGTAGCCACTCCTTTTCTTGGCACATGGACAGAGAAAACTTGCTGAGCTGAAATGTACAGAAGAGGGAGTATTCAGTAGGGGGTACAGTACTGAATTTAGACTGGGAACAGCCAGGTCAAACTCCTATTCATCTATAAAGCCTACCAAGAACATAAGAGAAGCCAATGCTGGATCAGGCCAATGGCCCATCTAGTCCAACACTCTGTCACACAGTGGCCAAAAATACCAGGAGCCATCAGGAGGTCCAGCAGTGGGGCCAGGACACTAGAAGCCCTCCCACTGTTGCCCCCCCCAAGCACCAAGAATACAGAGCATCACTTGCCCCAGCCTGAGAGTTCCTATCTATACCTTGTAGCTAATAGCCACTAATGGACTTCTGCTCCATATGCTTATCTAATTCGAAGCTGTCCATGCTTGTAGCCGTCACCACCTCCTGTGGCAGCCCATTGGTGGTTCATCCTACCCCATATGTTTAATTAAGAGCATTAAATGGGATTGCTTTATTTTATTTATTATTTTCATTAAGTTTATTCATAGACTGACTTTCAATTAAAAAGTCCACAGAGTGGTTTACAGCACACACAAAAAATTCCATTAAAACACAAGAGTTTGGTGTAGTGGTTAAGAGTGTGGACTCTAATCTGGGAGAATCAGGTTTGATTCCCCACTCCTCTACATGCAGTTGCTGGAGTGACCTTGAGTCTGTCATGAGTTCCCTCAGAGCTGTTCTCTGAAGAGCAGTTCTCTCAGAGTTCTCTCAGCCCCACCTATCTCACAGGGTGTCTGTTGTGGGGAGGGTAAGGGAAAGGAGATTGTAAGCTGCTCTGAGACTCCAAGTGAAGGGCAGGGTATAAATCCAATCTCTTCTCTTCTTCTCTCTCTAAATTCTATTAAAATTGGTTTTCCAATAGTGTCACTCTGTCACATCATTTTAAAAAAACTGATTTGAAACACAAATACTATTCTGGATCTCTTTGGAGGAACGACAGTATGTAAAAGTAACAGATAAAGTGATGAACTTCACAAGAATAAAACAGTGCTGTCTGAGCTCAGTATGAAGTCTATCATATATTCAAAGAATCTCCTGAGTGCAAAAGTCTGTCTACTCCTTGAGGTGTCTCCCAACTGCCTTTCCTTTCCCCATTAACGCAGTAATGGCCACTAGCATAGATGGCTTTAAAAGGGAATTCAAAGATACATGGAGGATAGGTCCATTAGTGGCCATGGTGACTAAAGGGAACCTCCACAGTAAAAAGCACCAAACCTCTGAACAACAGTGCTAGGAGTCTGCATCAGAGGAAGACTTCGGCCTCTGTACCCTGTTTATTAACCCTCCAAGGCAACTGGTTGGCCGCTGTGTGAAACAGGATGTTGGAAAAGATAGACCACTAGTCTGAGCCAGCAGGGTTCTTCTTCTTCTATGTATTTGCATGCACAGACTCCATTCCACAATCAAGACTGGGCAGTGGCTCTGATAGTTCAAGCAAAGCTACACAAAGAGTTCATTACAGACATTCAGCTGACTGCATCAACATCATGGGCAGGGGGTTCAATCCTGCTCCCCCTGATTCAATCAGTATAGGTGTATGTCTAAAGACAGATATCTAAAGATACATTTCTCCCCAGAATGGTAAATTTTGGGAGAAAAAGAGAAAAAAATATTATACAAGAAGTGATGGGTCTGGTGAATTTACTACACCCCTCCACAAAAGAAAAGGCCCAAGACATACTACATGACACTACCGCTGACAGAATGCCAGTTAAAATTAAAATGTCTGGGCGATGGAAATTAAGGAGGAAGAGCAGGAGAAACACTTTGTCAGAACTTTTCTTGTTTTTAATCTGGATAATTACTTATTTTAGAAAATTCATATGCTGTCTCTCCAAAACTGGTCAAGGCAGCTCACAATAATAAAACAACATCAAACAGGCAATGCAAAAACAAATTATAGTAATAAAATATATTAATAACATAAACTGATGTAAATAGGACACTGGACTAGGTGGGCCACTGGTCTAATCCAGCAGGGGTCTTCATACAATAAGACACTTGTTTTCTTAAAAGTGAGACCATCAGAAACACCAAACTATGTTAGCACCAATCTCAAATGAAATATTTTGCCCAAAATAGAAGTGACAGTTTCCTAACCACAGTTTTATTTTGTGCTAGTTGTTGGGGGTAGAAAAGGCCACTTCTCATAGCTACCTTTGGCTTGACAGCTGATGCACATTCCAAAGTTCCAGCTGCTGGTGCCATATGCTGATCAAAGGATGTAAAGGCTGAGGACTTATGCAGAACTCTCAATTGGTTTTAGCATGCTAATGTGAGCACCGTCATTCTCAAAGTGGCACACTAAGAATGGTGCACATAGACACAGGTGCAGTAAATGCTATCAGCCTCTGCATTACATCCTCCGCACATGACACTGGACTCTGGAATGCAGCATGTGCAGCAGCTGCTAAATCAGAGAATATTTACCTGGAGGGCCTTGGGCTGACCAGTGGGATATAAATTATGAAGATAATACATAAAACCCAATCCCTCAAATAAACCTACACTATAAAAAGCCCAGTGATGACTGATCTCTCCACCTCAACCCCCCCAATCATTTTGTAGACTCTTTCCTGGATCAGAAGCAAAGTTGTGGATTACAGAAAAATAACAAGACACACATGATGAAAAAGGAACAGAACAATCTAAGAGATCCCCAAGAAAGAGAAGTCATCCAACCTGAGAAAGAGTTCTAAAAAACTCAAAGGTTTGCACGCTGTTTCCTGATGTACACTCTCAAAAAAATATTTCGGCCTGAGTAAGAGACATTCCACAATTCTAGTTACTGGAATTTGTCCACGGACCAACAGAGCAACTTGAAACATTCAGCAATGGGGCGGGGGGTTCCCTTCTGTAAGTAACATGCATTAAGCTGAATGAGAGTCTGAGTATTTTTAATAAGTAAACCAACTCCTAGATTCAGTTACACCCCTCAATTATCTAATGCCACCAATGAGAAGCAAGCTTATTTTCCAGCATGCCCAAAGGCTTAAGGCATATATATTAAGATAGAAGAGAAAAAAATAGAGGCTGCTTTGACTTTAGATTGAAAGCTATAGCAGCAGGAGGATGGAAAGGAACCATTGCTACAACCCTCTGCTCTGAGTCTGGGCTCCCCCCCCTTCAAAATTTATTACTAGTTTCCCTCCCTATAATTTAGGCAGAAAAAAAATATGCGTCTGTCTCAGTTGTTCCACTTGGGAATCTGGTCCTGGAAATTTAAAGCTTTTCAAAACTTATGGAACACTTTGTTGCTGTATCCAAGAGGGTCTGTTGTGATGCAATGAAAACACCATCACTGCAGTTTTCCAGACAATGGAAATTTGTCACTGATTGCTGTGAATGTTCACACAATATTTTCCAGTATGGAGAATTCAGTCCTTTACAGCCATATAGCAACCTTCTGTTGTGGTCAGTTATGAGTTCTGTATTACAGATGAAGAACTGAGGGTAAAGGCAGCTCAAGACAGTTGGGATGCCCAGAACAGAAATCCAAATAAGCAACTCCAGGAGTGATATGATTTTGCAATGTCCTTTTCCAAAGGTACCTCAGAGCCTTATCTAATAGTTGGGGTGATCTAAACAGAGGCTAAAGGATAATGATTCACTTCTGGGACACACAGGTATGCCATTAAGACTCAAATCTAATGACAAACTAGAACCCAAACCCAAACTTAGCCCCTGTTCAGGGAATGATTGTGTGCTAGGAGGAAAGGGTGTATGGGGAGTTGGGCAGGAGTATAGAGAGACAGAGAAATTGTATTTGTATAATTGCTTGACAGGAAATAAAAATGACATTGCACAATCCATTTCTACATCATTCTCAGACTATGTAATTTTTGTTTGTCCTTTCAGGGTGAATTGAGAAACTGATGATTATGCAACTTATATACCTAGCAATTCTGTTTCAATATTTCAGTTGGGTTTCTCCAAATTGGCATGGCGTCCTTTTTTTTTTTTTTGTAGTCAAGGTAATGTCAAGGATACTGAAAATGATCCATGATTCACACCAACATTAAGGCTTTTGACAACTTTTCACCTTCTCAAAAAGACAGCCCTTCAACTGTATCTGCAATATAAATGGTATTTCTTCATCAAGGATAAAATCATCTAAATTCCACCTCAGGAGGGTTAAAGGGGATAAAAAGACAAGCACAATGAAGAATCAGCTGTAAAAAAAATACACATGCATGCAAAAATTATCACCATACTGAATCGTGGCAATGTTAAACAGAGCCAGTACGCTCAAAACTCTTCACGTCGTCTTTGTTTTTGGGGTTTTTTTTAAAGGAATCCAGCATCGAAGCTGCTTGTATTTAAATAGTTTCTACATTCTTTTATGAGCCGGGGAGCTCTCTTAGGCAAAGCGAGATGGAGAGGGATTTCTCCACCGTCGCCTCCACACACTTTCCCCTGCGATCCAGCACTGGACTCAGTAAGGGATCTCCCCTGTTACCTCCACACAAATTCCCTAAGAAGATCCAGTCAATGCACTTAATAAGACAACTCCTCCCCTCCGTTATTATTTCACTGTAGTAGAAAATGGGCTCTGGCTTCCTTCTGAAGCTACTGGGCTTCCAGGAACCCCACGACAAGTTCTCCTCACGAGGCACCCCGCCCCGAACCCGACTCTGCCCCAGGCCCACAACTGCCAAAGGAAATTCACTTTTTGTCAGCAGCCCCCCCCCCATGCTCCCTCTAAGCTATGGAGTCTTGTGAGCAAAAATTCTACTTTGTGAGCTGCTGGCATTAAAGTTGTGAGCGAGCGATTTGGCTACTGCATCAATTAGTTTGCTCTGGAGCCCTCCTTCCTGAGCGCAGACAAAAATGTGTGAGCCGGGGGCTAAAAAACTGTGAGCTAGCTCACACTGACTCAGCTTAGAAGGAACACTGCCCCCCCCCAATCAAACAGACACATAAAATGGTACAAACTGTCCCAAAATAGGGCTCGATATGGTAGTTTGCAGGTTCAAACGACGCTGCCCGTTTGGGCCATCTGGTCTCCTCGACTCTGAGCCCCCACCCCCGAGACCCTTCGTGCCAGCCAGAAGTCGCTCTGGGAGAACAGAACCGCAGCAAAGCCTGTTCTCATTCTGCCCTGGGCTGAGCTCAGAGGTTGCTCCCCGGGGCAGAGCCCTCGACTCCGGCGACCCAGCCCCCGAGGAGCCCCAGCGCCTACCTACCTCGCTCGGTGGCAGTAGCCGGGCTGCCCCCAGTCTGCCTTCCGTTCTCATCTTGGGGGACTCCGACAACCTCAGCCTGGCAGCGGCGGCAGCAGCGAAAGCAGGCTCTGGTTGCATAGTTCTCTCTGCGGCTGGCCTCCCCACCCCCGCTTTGTTAGCAGAGTTCCTCACAGGCCAGTTTTTTTAAAAAAGGGTTTCTCTCTCCTCCCCTCCGCTCCAGAAGGCTCAGCTTCCACGGTTAAACCTTTCCAGAGTCTCCAGTTTCTTGCCCAGCGAAACCTCTCTTCCTCCTGCTGCTTCCTCCTCCCCAAACCATCAGCTCCTTATCTCCCCCGCTCCCGCCCTTTTCCAATCTTCTTATTCCCCCCCCCCTTCAGTCTCTCCCTTTCTCTCGCTTCCCTTCAAAGTTTAGGATGTGAATGCGCTCTCCTCCCCCTCCCCCTCTTTCTCTCCTCCTCCTCCTCCTCCGTCTTTCTTCCCACCCTTCCTTAGCCTGACCCATCCTGACTCCTTTCCAGTGAGCTAATCTGCAGCTGGCTGAGGAACAGGCCCCATTGCCATGGAAACCCAGAATACTTGAGGACTTGGGGAAACTACAGTCAACAGGACTTTCATTTGGACAACGTGGGGGGGGGGAAGCATCAGGGAAGAGAATTAACCCATTCTGCCCTGCCCTGCTAACACCCACCTCCCCATCCCAAACTCCTTTTCCAAAGTTACCCAGTCGACTTATCTAAACAAAAAAGCATCTTTCTTTTTTGGGCCCGATTTGTCCACACAGATCAGTTATTTTAAAATTTAGAGAGCAATCCTAAACAGATCTACTCAGTCCCATTTTTATTCCACTGGGCTGACTCCCAAGAAACTGTTTCTAGGACTGCAGCCGTCGTGGCAGAATCTGTATCCTCTTTTCCACTATTGAATTTTTATATATGGAATAATTAATACAGCCAGGGAACATGACAGCCAACATGAAGCCTCACTCCAGAGGCCCCTCATCCAATAACATAACTGAAGTAGTAGGACAAAGTTTGAGTCAGGTGGTACCTTTAAGACCAACAAAGTTTAATTCTGGGAATAAGCTTTCGTGACTTGCCCACTATGGACCACCACTGTCACTCTGCAAAGCTTGAAAGGGGAAGGGCCTACAATTTCATCCACTTTATCAGTTCATCTACTTCTCCTCCCCTTTTATAATTGGCTAATGTGGGAGTGATTCATTCCTTACCTCATTTCATGTTACCCTAACCAAATCAACTCCTGCTTACGCATTGCAACCGTTAAAAGATGTAAAACTGAGAACGAACTCCAACTGATCTAAAAGCACCTAAATGGCCATCCTGACCTGGATAGCCAAGGCTAGTCCCATTTTGTCAGATTTTGGAAGCTAAGCAGGGCCAGCGCTAGTTATTATTTGGAAGGGAGACCTCCAAGGAATAGCAGGGTCCAGACATGGAGGCAGGCAATGGCAAACCACCTCTGTTCATCTCTTGCCTTGAAAACCTTACAGGGTCGCCATAAGCCAGTTGTGACTTTCTACCACCACCAAAATGGCATCCACTTCATTATTAATTTCCCAAAGCAAAGACTTCTAGCATGATCCTAATTGTCTAGGTGGATGAATGCACCCAAAACTAATCATGTTAAACTTGGGGAGGGGGGGCTGTCACCAAAGCACCATTATTGTTACTCTTATGTGGAGTCTGAATAGATGCTATGACTGCCACCTATTGGACAAACAACTAGCAGTCCCTGAAGCTGTTTTTAATTTTATTTTTATTACATTATTTGTAGTCTGCTTTTCTCACTGAAACTCAAAACAGATTACACAAGTGTAAGTCAATACCATCAACAGAACACCCAATAAGCATTATAGTAGGATTGTTGTTGTTCAGTCCTGAACAACAATGCTTAAGTATTAAAATGGCATGTTAAATGATGCAGAAATTACACAGTAGGATAAAACACATACAGCAACAGATAGTAAGTCCTGTACACATAAATACACATAGGGTGTGTTCAGACGGGCCATTTAGTCCGCTTTTGGCACTTCAGTAATTGATTTTATATCAACATTCACACACCCAACATCTGCGGACCGCCCCAGCCGCCACTTTCCGGCTCAACCCCCCTTTAAAACGGAGTATTTTGTTACCAGATCCCCAAGTGGTGTTTTCCTGATTCTCCGGTTCTAGCCACACTTTTCTGACATCTGATTGTTCCTGCAGTGTCAAGCCACTTCTGCTCGGAAGCCACTTCCACTATTTGCCCGCCATTTTATTTTAGCGTCGGCAGTATGTGCACAGGCAGAGCTCCGCTCCCATTTTATTAAATCCAATGTTTAAATAGTGACTAGTTTTGTTGGTTAGATGAGTTCGGGATCTCACGGAGGTCAGTTTCAGGGTAAAAGTTTAAAGGGAAGTGTTCCTTTACAGTTTAAAGGGAAGTGTTACAGCAATTGGGTTGAAGTGGAAATCGCTGTTCTGCGCATGCGCAAAAATTTTAATTCTACAGATGGCCGCCTGTGCACATGCCCAAACTGAGAGGGGGGGGGAAACACCGATGCACGCTCCTGTGTGTGGATGGTGGGGAGCGATGTGGCTGTGCAGCGATCTGGAACAAGGAGGTGAGTGTGATCGCAATTCTCCAGGTTAAAAAAAAAATGCATTGGGACCGGAGCAATTTAAACCACTCCCAGCACGGTGTCTGACCCTTTCCCTTCTTTACAGCACCTTTGTGGAACCTTCCATTATAATGTAGCCCTAGAACAAAGTCTGAGTCCAGTGGCACCCTTGAGACCAACAAAGTTTTATTCTGGGTATAGCCCTATGTAAGAATGCCCTCATGAACAGTTCAGTTTTGCATACTTTGTGGAAAGGCAGGAGAGCGGGAGCTTTTGTGACCTCTTCAAGTAGGTCATTCCATATGGTGGGGGCCACAATAGAGGAGACATGTCTACAGGGGCAGTTTTTTATCTTATCCATTTGCAGGGGGGCACCTGTAGAAGGCCCTACTCAGTCAGAGAAACTGTTGTGGTAGAGTATAATCAGAGGGATGGTCTCATAGATATGAAGATCCAAAGCCATGAAGGGCTTTGCATGGGACAGCTAGTACTGTGAATTGAACCCAGTAACTGATGGGCAGCCAATGGAGTGGCTGTAGAATGAGAGCAATATGCACACTCCACCTAGTTCCTGAAGATAGCCGAGCTGTGGCGTTCTGCACCGACTACAGTCTCCGAGCTGACTTCAAGGAGAGATTGTAGAGTACATTACAGTAGTCTAGTCTTAATTTCACTGTAGCATGTATCCAGGTGGCCAGGTCAGCCGAATCAAGGTAGGGGACTATCTTCTAGACTAAACTGTGTTGGAAGAAAACATTTATTTCTAGGTCACTTACTTCTCCAACATTAACTTGCTTTCCTAACAGTAATGTTGGATTCAGTAGGGTCTTTAGGCTCTTAACCAAGTCAGCAAGTAAGGTTGCCAGCCTCCAGGTGGGGCCTGGAGATCTCCCACTTTTACAACTGATCTCCAGCTGACAGAGATCAGGTCCCCTGGAGAAAATGGCTGGTTTGAAGGGGGGACTCTATGGGACTGTACCATGCTGAGGTCCCTCCCCTCTCCAAACCCCATCCTCTCCTGGATCCACCCCCAAAGTCTCCAGTATTTTCACATTGAAAATTTTTATTTTATAAATACAACTGACAAACAAACAACACATCACATAAAAATTGGGGGTAACATATCCATCATTGCTTCAGCTATTATGTTACCTCCTACATTGTCTCGTTTATAAGTACACATTTATCAACTTATGTTTTTATGTAAATATTTTGCATTATAGTTAAGAGTATAGTTCATATCATCTTCTAATTCAGTTATGTTCCATATAGTTTATCTATTGTATTCTTCCAACCACTTGTAAAATCGTGACCATGTATTTTCAAAAGTTTTTTCCTCTCGTCCTCTCAAAATTAAAGTCAGCTTATCCGATTGCAGAGACGGATAAGATGACCATCCTCGCTGTACTGAAAACTGGAAACCAGTCTCCAGGTATTTTCCAACCTAGAGTTGGCAACGCTATCAGCAAGGGTCAGCTGAACCCCATCAATGGTGGGAACTACAATATCCTTTGAGACTTCTGCCTCCCCAACCACCATTGCCTCTGTCTTCTCAGGATTTAGTTTCAGTTTGTTCACTCTTAACCATTTAACCACAGTGGACAGGCAGCAATTCAGGACCTATACTGATCTGGATACAGAGATATAGAGCTGGGTATTGTCAGCATATTAAAGACAACTACCCGCTGTTCAACTTTACATATAAGTTGAACAGCCTGGGGGATAGGATTCCTCCTTGCAGAATCCCACAGGATAGGTCCCACCCTGATGACAACTGGTCTCCATAGGCAATCCTTTGAGTCTGGCCCGTGAGAAATGATTGGAACCAGCACCCCTCCTGACACTTACTTCCGCCTCCAAACACTTCGACAAGGATGGCATGATCCACTGTATCAAAGGCTGCAGATAAATCCTGAAGGAGCAACAAAGAGTCATGGCCTTTGTCTGCATTCAGACAGAGGTTATCAGCTAAAGCTACCAGGGCCGCCTCGGTCCCATAGCCCAGACTGAAGACAGACTGAAAGGGTACTGAGCAAATGAGTTATCGAAGAAGAACTGGAGAAGAAAGGGAAGGAAGGGAACAACTGTGCTTCCTTAGGGGTTACTTTAGTAACGGAAAGGCAGGATGTATGTTTTTCTAAAATAAATAAAATGTTCCCACACAGCCCAGAAACTCAAGAAACTAGCAAGACTCACCATATATTTGCTTCATTACTGCTTGTAATATACCACAGAGAAGGGGGCCCCATACTTGCTGAGCCTGTGGATCTTTGGGGATTTTGATTAAATGCAGTGGGCTTGTTGTTTGTTATTTGTTCAGTCTCACAGTAGAGTCCGACTCTTCATGACCCCATCCGAGCCACAGTCAGCTCCAGGTCTTGTTTTCACTGACTGTATAGAGCTTCTCCATCATTGACTGCAAATGATATAGTCAATCTGATTTTGGTGTTGCCCATCTGGTGATGTCCATGTGTAGAGTTGCCTCTTAGGTTGTTGGGTGTTCGCTATGACCAGTGTGTTCTCTTGACAAAATTCTGTTAACCTTTGCCCAGCTTCATTTTGTTCTCCAAGGCCAAACTTGTCCGTTATTCCAGTTACCTTTTGACTTCCTACTTTAGCATTCCAGTCTCCTATGATGATGGCATCTTTTTTTGGTGTTAATTCTAGGAGGTGTTGTAGGTCTTCATAGAACCGGTCCACTTCAGCCACTTCTGCATCAGTGGTTGAGGCATAGACTTGGATTACTGTGATGTTGAATGGTTTGCTTTGGATTCAGACTGAGATCATTCTGTCATTTTTGAAACTGTGTTCCAATACTGTCTTTCTCACTCTCTTGTTGACTATAAAGGCCACACCATTTTTTCTATGGTATTCTTGGCCATAGTAGTAGATACAATGGTCTTCTGAGTTAAATTTGCCCATTCCCGTCTGCTTTAGTTCACTGATTCCCAAGATGTTGATGTTCAGTCTTCCCATCTCATTTTTGACCACATCCAGCTTACCTTGATTCATAGATTTTACAGTCCAGGTTCCTTTGCAGTATTGTTTTTTGCAGCATCGGACTTTCCTTTCACCATCAGGCATTTGGCCCAGCTGCTTCACTCCTTCTGGGGTTACTTGTACTGCTCTTCCCCGTAGCATATTGGATACCTTCCAACCTGAGGGGCTCATCTTCCAGCGTCATATCTTTTAGCCTTCTGTTACTGTCCATGGGGTTTTCTTGGCAAAGATACTGGAATGGGTTGCCATTTCCTTCTCCAGTGGATCATGTTTTGTCTGAGTTCTCTGCTGTGGC
The DNA here is from genome assembly GCA_029375565.1 of Gekko gecko. Taxonomy (NCBI): domain Eukaryota; kingdom Metazoa; phylum Chordata; class Lepidosauria; order Squamata; family Gekkonidae; genus Gekko; species Gekko gecko. The sequence goes on along the minus strand of JAPDNY010000005.1, from coordinate 37,386,588 downwards.
CTGTCTGTCCTGGGTGGCCCTCCATGGCATAGCCCACAGCCTCACTGAACCACACAAGCTCCCTTACCACATCAAGGCAGTGATCCATGAGAGAGAATGTAGTGGGTGCTGGCACAAAATGGCTGCCAGTTACAAGTTGGGAGGTTCCCAGCCAAGAGTCCTCCTATGACCAAAGCAGTGGCTTCCAAATGGGTGCTCCTTAGAAAAGTGATGCCTCCTGGGCTCTCTGAAGCACCAAGGAAGCGGAGGAAAGTTGGCGTCCTGGCTCTTTGCTTGGGGGAAACAGATGTGGCTTGGTTTCAGTTTCCAGAGCAAGGGGAGGGGTTTCTCTCTGTGGAACCACACAGAGAAACTTTGAAGCTCAGGGACAAAAAATTGACCATGCATATGGATCTATGCTGAGGGAGCATGGCTGTGATGAACCTGCTTGGGATCATGTAAGCACCCTGTTAGTCAATCAGGCACTGAGTGACCTGAAGCTGTTACTCCCCCCCCTTGTTTCATTCAAGCACATTTGTATTTTATCCCCAAATCTCAAGATGCAGGAGGGTGGCCAGGGAACACATTAGTAGGCACTACAGTGAAGATCATTGCCTTAAGAGTGGGTGAGAAGTCTGTTATACCAAACTCACAAACTAAGTTATAAAAGTGATAAAGTGGGCGTGCACACGAAAGCTCATACCTTGAATAAATTTTGGTTGGTCTTAAGGGTGCCATTGGACTCTAAATTTGTTCTACTGCTCCATACCAACACAGCTGACCAACTGGATTTGTAAAAATCTTCTTCTGCATAGCTTAAATTGTAATTGACAGGCCTACAGAGCAATATCCCATCTCCCACCTTCCCCTACAGGAAAGCACAGGGCCCTATCAGCACCCTGAACAAGACCACTTCAGTCAGGGCTGGCATCGGGGGTCAGAGAATCGCTGCCTGCCTCCTCCTCCTCCTTGCTTGTTGGCTTGTGCAGTGGCAGATAACACCACTGAGACCTGCCTGACATGCCACCCACATAAGTCCCCCCCGGGGGGGGGGGTTAGGGTGGCATGGGATTTCAGAGAGTCCCACCATACAGGTTTGAGAGCCCATGGGCACTCTCTGCCCAGGGCCCACCAAAATCTGGAACCCAGCCCTGACTTCAGGTACTTATCTGAACCTCCTATAGATCACAGAATTGCCAGTCTGGGATTTTAAAAAATCCCATGTCCCCTTAGTTATCCTGTTCTCTCTAACACACCTGGCTTCTCCACCTGGATTCTCCTTTTAACAATATCTTTTATTTCCTTGGATCCCAAAAGGTAAGTCTAGATCTACATATTAATGAGTAGCTGCTTTCTTAGCTATCTCATCAACTATTTCATTGCTCACAAATCCTACATGAGCTAAAATCCACACAAACAGACTTTCCACTAAAACTCAGACAACAGATTTTCAGTGCAGACTTATTCAAGGGATACTAGTCTCGGGGGGGGGGTCCCTTGGAATTACAGCTCTTCTCCAGACTACAGATATCAATTCCTCTGCTTTGGAGGGTGGACTGTATGGCATTGTACCCCACTAAGGTCCCTGTCCTCCCCAGGTTCCATCCCCAAATCTCCAGGAGTTTTCCAACCTGGTTCTGGCAACCTTAACCCTCCCCCATCCCCTGCCAGTGGCCAAAGGAGACCTAGCAACCCTAGTCTAGACCCATTGATTTCAATAGATTAAATTGGAGTAAACCCACATAGGCTTGCAGAGTCTGTTAACCAAATCCATCATATATTTTGACTTTTTTTTTTTGGTTTTTGTTACCAGTAAGCCAGATATTAAGGCTGCTGCTTCTGTGCAAGAATTCTTCTTTTCGTGGCCATTAGGAAGCCCCCACAGTATTGGGGAGTATCGAGTTGATGTTGCATATTTAAAAATACTAACTTATCACATACCCAGTAGAAAAGCAAGATTACAATTTCCAATTTTGCCATCATACTGGACAATTGATTAGGCAATCACCACTCCTGTTGATGTAAGCACCAATTAAATAACACAAGAATGATGTTTCACCCCTAAAGTTGTTGTGGAATGGGAACTGGAGAATTTGAGACTGCAGGTTTGGGGCTGGGGGAGGGAACAGGAGAGTGTGTATGGAGCAGCTAAAACTATTTCCCTCCACACATACATTACGGAGAAGATACCCCTTGTCAGGGGTCTTTTCGTAGAAGAACAGCTGCAGGAGCTCATTAGCATATGGTATGCTAATGAGCTATTAGGCTATTAGCATATGCCACGCCCCCTGACATCACCAGAAGTGATGTCAGAAGGGGAAGCAAAAGGGGGGGGAAGCATCTTCAAAAGCCTCCCCTTCCCTTCCCCAGCTGGTCTGGGTGGGGGAGCTAAGAGAGAAGGGGTTTAAAGTTTAAACTCCTTCTCGTGAGAGTTGGGCCACAGAAGGAGGAAAGAGGGAAGGAAAGAGAGAAAGAAAGAGAGGGAAGAAGGAGGGAAACAGGGAAAGGAGGAAAAAGAGAAGAGAAGAAGGTGGGAAAGAAAGAAAGAGAGAAGAAGAAGAGAAGAGAAGAGAGAGAAGAGAAGAGAAGAGAAGAGAAGAGAAGAGAAGAGAAGAGAAGAGAAGAGAAGAGAAGAGAAGAGAAGAGAAGAATGAGGGAAAGAGGAAAAAGAAAGAAGGAAAGGAGGGAATGAAAGAAATTCAGTGGCAATTCAGCCCCATTATACCCTATGGGCCATTGAAGTCAATGGTGAAAACATAGGGTATATTCTGGGGGCTGGAGGGAGAAGGGTTTGAGGAGAGGCTCCAAGATCACAGGATAGCTGATGGAGCCTCTCCCCAAGATACCCACCAAGTTTCAAGAACATTGGACCAGGGGGTCAAATTCTATGGGCCCCCAAACAGGTTGCCCCATTTCCTCCATTGTTCTCTATATTGGGAAAAAAAGTTATTTTTTTCCCACCATAGAGAACAATGGAGGGAATAGGGGCAACCTGTTTAGGGGCCCATAGAATTGGACTCCCTGGTCCAATGTTCTTGAAACTTGGTGGGTATCTTGGGGAGAGGCTCCATCAGCTATCCTGTGAGTTTCGAGCCTCTCCCTCAAACCCCCTCCCCTCCAGCCCCTAGAATATACCCTATGTTTTCACCATTGACTTCAATGGCCCATAGGATATAATGGAGCTGAAATTGACATTCGGCTGCCTGAAAGACTCTCCGGGACGCCGGCTGGGGGCGGGGCTTGGCTCCTGAGCTCCCGGAGCTGCGCTCCGGTGCGCTCCCCCCCGAAAAGACCCCTGCCCCTTGTGTTATTTGGTTACACCCATGAATGCCTCCGTTTATACGGAGCTCGATCATCTGAGTTGCTGTTTCAGCAAGACTAAGTTGGGAGCTTTGGGCAGCATTACTGCAGCCTTTGTTACACATAGAAAGCAGGAACTCTAACTGGTTTGCTGCAAGGACAACAAATTACACTCTTGTTGAGTCACTCAAAACAAACAACCCATGGTCACACTTCTTCCTTCCTCCCATGGCTGGTCACAAATGCAGTTGTCTCCAGACACAGGCACATTCACACATCTCAAGAGATGTTTGTGCTAGAAATTTGACTGAAAGCAACGGCACAGTACAATAAGAGACATGTCTGCCTTCAACTGTGAAGGCCAAAATATCCATGGGCTCTCCATTATGATAATCACAGATATGTTGTTCTGAGCACCTATCCATAGAATGGAGTAAAAAGAACCCAACCAGCTGATACCTGCTGCTGTGCTGCGTGCATTATTTAAATAATTTAATCTCAACGTTAATTTTTGTATTTATCTCCCATTATTAAGTAGGATTAATAGCAGCTTTCCATTAACTGCACCCAATTTATTTAGACCTTAGAGCAAGGAAGAACTCACTTAGGCTGCGGTCACACGGCATACTATCGTGTTGTGACCGCACCTCTTTTGTGATCCAGGTTTTTTAATCCTGAGGATTTTTGATCAGGCATCTGACTCTCTGCCCTCTTCTCCGTGTGCTCATCCCAGCTGGTGATCATCTATATGCCTGCTGTGCTGCACTTGCAGAGCGGGCGGTCCACAGCATTTTTTTTTTTACATTTTCAGAAAATTGTGCATGCACAGAAGCAAACTAGGAAGTTAAGACTACCCAGGGCTATTTTGGGGCAGGAATGCACAGGAACGGAGTCCCGGCTGGCTTCAGAGTTGGCCACGCCCACTACAGCCAAAACCTCTGCGTGCGTGGCTACAGAGGGAAGACCTGGAGAATGACCCACCCCCGGCGACTCTGAGGCGGGCAGGCCAGGGGAGGGCTGGAGGGATTGGGGAGGCATTTAAATGCCTCCCCATGCCTTCCTCAGCCTGTCCAAGGATGGCTTGCCCCGGCTCCCTGCAGCCGTGGGGCGCCAGGCAAGTCAAGGGAAGGTATGGGGTGTGGCCTAATATGCTAATGAGCTGCACTGTCAGGGTTGTGGCCTATTATGCTAATGAATTCCTGCTGGGCCCTGAGACCGCCAATATGGGACCCTTAACAGAGACTGTCCACCCCTGTCCCACCCAAAAAACAGGAGTTGGGGGGAGTTGTTGCCCAAACACAATTCCCCCCAGGGGCTCCTGATACTGGCAGAATAGCTCAGGATGAGTGTGCGCTTATGTGTAACTTCGCTAACTGAAGTAAAAAAATGGCAGCCAGATAGAACTGTAAGCGGGGTTTCATTTTGTGGTGAAATGCTCAGACGTCTGGAAATGCAGGGTGCGTCCATGAAGATCCGTAAAGATCAGACTTTCCCTGGTGCTTAAGAACTCTGGCTCAAAGACTCAAAGGTGCTTAAGAGCTCTGGTTCTATACTCAAAGGTGAGTACAGGGTGCCAATGACTGGGGGGCCGGGAGGTTGTTGCCTGAACCTGCATTTTAAATCCACAGGGCAACAGCAACAAAGTCAGCTCCGACATCTCATCTGACCGCAGTCTTAGTTACGTAGAGTTGCCAGCATCCAGGGAAGGCTGGGAGTCTCCAGGAATTAAAACTAATGTTGTAAATTAGTTCCCCTGGAGAAAACGGCTGCTCTAGAAGGTAGGCTGTATGGCAGCACATCCCTGCTGAGCTTTCTTCCCTCCACAAACTCTTCCCTCCCCAGGATCCACTCCAAGATCTCCAGGAATTTCCCAGTCTGGAGCTGGCAGCCCTAGCTATGGTGTGGGTCTGTGCAATCAGGGACCTGCAACTTTCCCCAAGAGCTGAGAAACAGGGAACTGCTCCCAGCCCTTCCACCCTGCTGTGGTGTGAGCTTTCAGAGGCATCAGACAGGAAGCACATTCAGAATACAATGCTGTACCTCGGTCTGACCCACTAACAGCAATATTCTATCTCTGACATCTCGCATCCCTGAGAAATTGTTTCCTTGCCTGTCTACAATACTTCTGGGCCCAGTTATTAGTTGCTACCTCACCTAGAGAGAAGGAAATGCAGCAGTTCAGTGTGTATATACAAAGGATTTAAATGCAGACACAATTAATATGGTCAGCTATTAATGTTAGGTTTGCTGCACCACAAGGATAATTCCCCTTTCTGACCTCAATGCTGGAGAGAAAGAAATGGCATTTGCAATGGCAAAAGAGCCTCCCCCAGGGGATACTCCTGTGATTCCCTTGAGCCTGTCATCACCCCCACCACTGTCAGGCTTTTTGCCATTTTAAAATCGATAATCATACTATAGCGATTTATCTACTACCAGGTTGGGGTTTTTTTGAAAGGGTAAAAAGCCCAGCAATGGCTGGGAGAATAGCGGGCGTATTGGAAATTGTGGAGGAAATAGAACTGGATGTGGGCAGGAAGTGGAAATCTGCATCTTCCCATCTACAGGGATCCCAATTTCCACTTTAAGTATGATCTTTCCAGGAAAACAGTACCAAATCAGTACCAAATGCAGTGAGCCTAGGGAAAGCCCAAAAAGTAGATGACTTCACAAGTATGTTGGCAGGGCTTATTTGTAGAAAAAGCCCAGCAGGAAATCATTAGCATAATATGCCACACCCATCAGCAGAAACTCATTAACATATTAGGCCACATCCCCATGCCACCAGAAGTGTGGTCATCCAGCCACACCCACCTTTTGCTTCTTATTCTGTTTACCTTGTTTGTTGTCAAAACCCAGGGCTTTTTTGTAGCAGAAACTCCTTTGCATGTTAGGCCACACAGCCCTAATGTAGCCAATCCTGATGAGTTTCTGCTGTTGAGTGTGGCCTATTATGCTGATGAGTTCCTACTGGGTGTGGCCAACTCGGGAGCCAGCTGGAACTCCGTTCCTGTGCGTTCCTGCTCCAAAATAGCCCTGGATGTTGGGCAGAAGCACCCTTAAAAAACTCATTGCTGTTGGGTGGTGGTGGCACAGGGGGGAGTGCAGGAAAACCTCTATGTGGAAACAATTCCATGCAAAAATGTTCAATTTAAATTGACTGAGTAACTGCTGTAAGCATGACTGAGAGGGAACTTTACTGCATAAATCCCACTGACACAATTACAAACCAGATTTGACTGTGCTGTATAGCAAATATACAGTGTGAATGCCCTTGAGAACTTTTTTATGGATAAATACAAATGATAGGGAAAGAGTATATGAGGGCAACAGCACAACGTTTAATGCTTTTCTCCAAGTGTGGGGTTTATATTTTAAAAAATTATATCCTGAGCTAACCCCTTGGCATTGGTGAGCAGGGATTTGAATAAACTTCAAGGATTTCAGTTAGGCTCCTTGGAGAAATGGGAAACTTATTGCTTAGGGATACATAGGGTTCTGCCTATAAACTATAAGATAATTAATTCTGATACACTTGTATGTTACAGTAATGGTCTGCTGACCTCCTTCTAGTATATCCAGATAAAAAGCCATAATGCAGAAATTTTCTAGAGGTAGGATTCTAAGAGATCTCTTGGATTTTGAAATGCTTCTGACTAAAATTGGAAGGCATATTTTCTCTAAAATTTATGAGCGATTGATACAGTTGAATCTATGTAGAGACTATAACCCTCTTTTTCTACTTAAATGGAATTATGATCTTCGATATGAGGTCTCTAGAGATCTTTGGAAACAGTAACTTTGAATGTTAAGGAAAATTTGTTCAAGATCATTCAACAAATTTATCTCATCCCCCAGAACCTTGCGAAGATGTCTACAGTCTCTGATAATCCATGCCATAGTATTCCCCATTGCAATGTATGGGTGTGAAAATTAGATAGTGAAGAAAGATGATAGAAACTTCCTGTCAGGAAGAAAGTTGATTCATTTGAAATGTGGTGTTAGAGGAAAGTTTTATGGATAATGTGGACCACCAAAAAGACAAATAAGTGGGTTCTAGGTCAAATCAAGCCTGAACTCTCCCTAGAAACTAAAATGACTTTAACAGTCTATTGTGCTTTGATCACATTATGAGAAACCAAGCCATCAGGAAAAATTGAAGGTGGCAGGAAAAGAGGGAGACCCAACATGAGATGAATTTACTCAATCAAGGTAGCCACAGCCCTCAGTTTGCAAGACCTGAGCAACGCTGTTAACAATAGGATGTGTTGGAAGTCATTACTATATAGGGTCGCCCATAAGTTGGAAGCAACTTGACGGCACTTATCACATACACAGTTGCTGGTATTTTCATCTGTTGGATATCCATCAGATTTGGTGGTACTGCCTACATGCTGTGAATCGTTGCAATAATATATGTGGAAAATTGAAGAGAGGGTTAGGGGTTAATATGCCTTTGAATTCGGAGATCTTTCTACTGAATCATGTATACAGTGAAATATCAGGAAATCCACTTAAATCTTATTATGACTGCAAGACTTGTTATTGTTGCTCAATATTGGAAGCAAAATACAGCACCAGATATGCAGGAATGGTTGGAGAAAGTTAAAGAAGTTTATATAATTATGAAGCTTACTATTTTATAGAAAGGGAAGTGTTCTTTCACTTTTGATTTCTTATGGACATCTGTTATTAATCAAATCAAATTAAGCTTGTAAATTTGTTAGTTATTCCCTTAAGAGAAGGAGAAAAAGAAAGAAAGAAAGAAAGAAAGAAAGAAAGAAAGAAAGAAAGAAAGAAAGAAAGAAAGAAAGAAAGAAAGAAAGAAAGAAAGAAAGAAAGAAAGAAAGAAAGAAAGAAAACTACAAACCAATTCCCATTTATTGCTCAGGAGACATTTCTGGTAGATTTATTGCTGGAACACAATGGCATTTTGCCATGTCTGTGACATTCAAACTTTGTATTGCAGCATTTGAGATCCATTTTATAGAGCAGTGTCCAAGAAACCCAAACATCATAGACAAAGAGCTCATTGTGTAAGACAATATGCAATATAGTATTCATCCCAAGGATCTTGGCCTACAAACAGAAAGCTAGCCTTTAACACAACACAGAAACAATCTCTTTGGGAAAGCATAGTCTTGCAAATTTGATTGGGAAGACAATCATTCTATTTATATTGAACAGATTGAAACAGATTCTAGGTAACACCCTTCAGTGTTAATCAATGCTATGCACAGATCATTTTTTCCCTCCCTTATTTTATATTTCACATTCTTACTAAGGATAATTTATGCCATGTAAATGGAGAGGATGCTCAACATTGTTATGTAGACATCCTTTCCCCACCCACAGAAAGAAGGTAGCTCTTCAGCATTCTGAGCAGCTATTGGGAATGAAGCCAGAAGTATGTCAACTTGAGACACTATAGTGTTATGATCAGGGTGTCAAACTGGGCCATGGGAGTACGGTTGCCAACCAGTGTTCCCTCTAAGCTGAGTTAGTGTGAGTTAGTGCACAGTTTTTTAGCCCTCAGCTCACACATTTTTGTCTGAGCTCAGGAAGGATGGCTCCAGAGCAAACTAATTTATGCTCACTCGTTTTTTGCTCACTCGTACCTTTAATGCCAGTAGCTCACAAAGTAGAATTTTTGCACACAAGACTCCACAGCTTAGAGGGAACATTGTTGCCAACCTCTGCATCGGGCCTGCAGATCCCTGGAATTACAACTGATTATCAGACAACAGAGATCAATTTCCCTGGAGAAAATGGCTGCTTTGGAGGATGGACTCTTATGGCATTATACCCTGCTGAGGTTTAGGGTTGCCAGGTCCCTACCTTCACCTAGCAAGAGGCTCCAGGTTCTTGTCTGGGGTCTTCTGGCACGTGTGTGAAGCACGCGAACCACGATGATGTCACCCAGAAGTGACGTCATCATGCTGGGCATGTTGTGTGTGTGTGTGGGGTGACACTCTAGCATTCAGCAAAAAAACTCTATAGTAATCATAGAAGTTTGGGCCGAATGCTAGAGCATCCCCCTGCAACTTGCCCAGCGCAATGATATCACCTCCGGGTGACATCATTGTGCCGCGTGTGCTTCACACATGCACCAACAGACCCCAAACAAGAGCCTGGAGCCTCCTGCCGGATGAAAGTGGCAGCTGGCCAGTGGGTGGATCGGGGGCCCTGAAATTGGGGGAAACCTCACCCCCATTGGGAGGATGGCAACCCTACTGAGGTCACTCCCCTCCCCAAACCCCACTCTCCCCAGGCTCTACTCCTAAAGCTCCAGGAATTTCCCTAGCCCAGAGTTGGCAGTCCTACTTGGGAGATCTAGACTCCGGTCTCCTCAGAGCCATGAAACTCACAGGGTGACCTTGGGCCAGTAACTCTCAGCGTAACCAGCCACATAAAGCTGTTGAGAGGATAAAATTGATGAGGGGAGAACCATGTACCCTGTAAGCTGCCTTCAGCTTCTTGGAGGAAGGAGGAGTATACAAAATGACTGGTATACAAAAATACCCAGAATACATCTGGCCTGACAGGGCTCCAGGGCTCTCTTCAACCAGTCTGGGGAAGTGCTAGCTAATAGAACTTCTCACTGCTCAGATAAATTTTTTTGTGTAATAAATAGATTTTTTAAAAACACTTTCAAAAACTCTTATGATCAGAGGTGCTTGTGGGGCAAAAGTAATTAATAGGTATGTCCCTGACGCCTCTCTCAAGTCTGCTTCTAAACCATTACCTGTCTCCAACCAGGTAGCAGTGTGCTTTATGTGTGTACCATGAACACATCTGGAACAGGAAGAAAGCTAGCCATGAAAAATTAAGCCCTCCCCTTCTTCTCTTGCTTCTCCATTCTCCATTGCTCCTAAATTTCAGATTGACAGCGGTTTGGATGAAGGTATACATCACATTTTTCATTGTTGCAGACAGTAATTCCACTTCACTTAAACTGATAGTGAAGATACTGTTCTAATGTGGATTAGGAAGGGATACTGTTGGCAGCCTGCAGGTATTTCCCAACCCAGAGCTGGCAACCCTACGGATGGACCTTTTCCATATTGATTTAGTAAGGACCAAGAAATAGCTCAATACATATAGTAAGAAGAAACTCATGATATTAAGGCCATGAAGCATATAATTCCACCTTGTTTTCAGTCTGGTGTGCACATGCTGTGGAACTATTCCAAAGACGTTTGATTTATAAGCCCATTATTTAATACAAAGTTTTACAAAGGCTGGACCTCAAAACATGCGATAAATGGATGCTTTAGGGAATAACTAATTATGAAAGATAACATTGGACTATTTTATTCTGGAATCTCAGTCATGACTCAGGGAAGTCAGAACCCCCCCCCCCCGGTTCCCTAACGTAAGTTCATTATTGTTCCTTTCCACTTAGCCTGGGGCATCAGGGTATAATCAGGATACTGGACATAAATGAGTAGAAAAAATGACCACATGGTCTCAGTAGACAGGGTCCAAGCCATGCTCAAGATCTAACCAATCCAAATATTGAACACTTGGCAAGAGCAATGATTCAAATTTAAGAGAAAAAAAAAATGGGAAAGATGGCCATCTAGCAGTGATGCTGTGCTACTGCATTTAAAGCCCCAAACAGAAAGTCTGTATGGAATGCCTTTTGTTAGGACTAATCAAACACCCGAGCTAACTTTTGAGTTCTCAAGAACTCTTCACAAAGTTGGATGCCAAAAAGAAAAGAGAGGGAGGATGTTCCAGTCTGTTACAAAGTTCTGAAGAATTCAAAAAGCTTGCAAATTGCTTTGTGTGACTTTGGTCGATCCTGGGGGTGGTGGGGGTCGTGGAAAGTGTTGTTAAGTCACAGAGGACTTATAGCAACCCTAAAAAGTTTTATAAGGCAAGAGATGTTCAGAGGTGGTTTGCCATTGCCTCCTTCTGCATCACCACCCTGGACTTCCTTAGAGGTCTCCCATCCAGACACTGATCAGGGGCAACCCTGCTTACTTTCTGAGATCTCACAAGGTCAGGCTAGCCTGGGCGGTCCAGGTCGACTGCGGAGACCCAAGTTCAAATCCCCACTCTGCCACAGAAGGTTGCCAGATGATCTTGGCCCAGTAACAACCTTGGATTCAACCTAACTTGTCCGTTGTACAAAGATATGAGAAGAAGACCCTGCAGGGGGCAGCAGGAAGACATTTAGATAGAATAGTGAGGTCAGCACCTTCTCTCCTGTTATGTGTCATTCCTTGTCTGTCTCCAGATAGCTACTCTTAGGGCAATTTCCTCCTTCTTCTCAGAAGTTCCGCACTTAGTCTCTCCATGTTTCTCAGCTAGAGATATAGTTAGGACCCTGTCTCTCCTCTTTATTATCAAGTATATTAGTTCCTTAATAAACCTTTATCTACATTTTAATCAGGTTGTGCACCATTGTTGTGTTATTTACTCTGCCAATATAACCTACCTCACAGGGTTGTTGTGAGGGTAAAATGGAAGGAACTCCAATGATATAAACACCTTTCTCCCCATTTGGGAGAGAGGTGAGGTATAAATGAATTAAATAAATAATTTATGCTGCAATCTTATGCAGAAGCTTGTGAGCAAGTCCTGCAGAGAGCTACTGGTGTAGTTGTTAAAAGTGGCAGACTCTAATCTGGAAAACTGGGTTTGATTCCCCACAGCTCCTCCACATGAGGCCTGCTATGTAACCTTCAGCCAGTCCTCTCAGAACTCTCTCAGCCCCACCTACCTCACAAGGTGCCTGTTGTGGGGAGGGGAAGGGAAGGCAATTGTAACCCGTTTTGATACTCCTTAAGAATACCAGGCTGTGACACAGAGGTAGGCAATGACAAACCACCTCTGGACTATCTCTAGCCTTAAAAATAAGTCTAGCTTGCCACCTAGTGGTGCATAATGCTAAAAAAAGAGCTAGAACTCCGAGCTGCCAGACAATCTTAGGATCTCCTGGCTATTCTACACACAATGCCAGATTATAATAACAATAATAGGGTAGAGAAAAGTGGGGTATAAAATCCACCAAAGATGAAGGTCCTGTGCCTGAGCTGTGGAGGGATGGAATTGGGAATCCAAACCCTTGGCAGGGGTCATTAATGCCAATGCTAATGGTGAGGAGTCTGGGTGTGAACTTGGATGCCTCGCTTTCAGTGGAGGCCCAAGTCATGAATGTTGCCAGATCAGCTTTTTACTATCTGCAGCTGGTCAGGCAACTGGCTCCCTATCTCTCTCCTCATGACTCAGCCACAGTGATCCATGCAATGGTCACCTCCAGACTGGACTACTATAACTCACTCTACACAGGGCTACCCTTGCGATTGACCTCGAAACTTCAGCTGGTCCAAAATACAGTGGCACATGTCCTTACTGGGACACCTCCACCAGCTGCATTGGCTCCCAGCTAAGTCCTGGATCAAGTTCAAGGTTATGGCATTAACTTTTAAAGTCCTGTGCAATCTGGGACCAACATATCTGCAGGACTGTTTCTCCCAATATGTCCCCTGAAGAGCTCTGCGCTTATCAGACCAACATTTGCTGGTGGTCCCCAGCTCAAAAGACATCCACTTAGCCTTGACCAGAGCCAGAGCCTTTTCAGCTCTGGCCCCTTCTGGTGGAACACTCTCCCAAACAAGATCAGGGCCCTGCAGGACCTATTACAGTTCTGCAGGGCCTGTAAGACAGAGATGTTCCACCAGGCCTTTGTTTGAGGTGGCGGATGTCCAATTACATCAGCCTCCCCGCTCCATCCTGCTTGTGTTGTGCTGTTGTTGGTGGTTTTGCCCACTTGCCCAGTATTCGGTCCATCTTGGGGCCGGGCACACATACAGATTGTTATGTTCTGACTCATGAATCAGTCCTATCTTTTCTTATGTTAAGCTTGAGTCAGTGAATGGATTATAAGAGTCGACATTCCCATTGGTTGTTTCTGTGAAACCTTTGTAAATAGCCAATAAGAACTGTATGTACTTTTATGGAGGGAACAGATCTCATTGGTCTTTATCCCTAAATTATAATTGGTTGTTAACTAAAGTATGGGTGTGGCTTTGACAGCCCGGATTATTTAAAAAGGGAGCCGTGCTCCACTGTTTTGTGTGTGTTGTCTGATTGTCTGTTTGCTGTTAAATAAAGCTGAAATCACTTGTTGAAATCACTACCTTGTTAAGTGTCATACTTAACACAGATGGTTATCTTTGGGAGCAGTTATAACTGTGCCTGATCACCATCTTGTGAGCTATGCTATCTGTTTTAAATAGATTGTAAACATTGTGGAACTATATTTTAACAGTTTTAATTAGTTTATAATTATTTGTTGACACACATCCTGATAGGGTTGCCAGGTTTGGGTTGGAAAATACCTGGAGACTTTGGGGGTGGATCCAGGAGAGGGTGCGGTTTGGGGGAGGGGAGGGACCTCAGCATGGTACAATCCCATAAAGCCCACCCTTCAAAGCAGCCATTTTCTCCAGGGGAGCTGATCTCAGTTGTAAAAGCGGGAGATCCCCAGGCCCCACCTGGAGGCTGGCAGCCCTACACCCTGAGCCCCGCTGCACAGTGGAGGGCAGGCTAGAAAAAGAGAGAGAAAGAGGGAGAGAACTCTTCTCTTCGACACCAGTATAGCTTCCATCAGAGTAAACATGATCTATGGTCATACTAACATAGGGGTGTCAAACATAAGGCCAGGGGCTAGAACTGGCCCATCCAGGGCTCTTATGTGGCCCAGGAGCAACTAGTGCAAGGAAAGGAACAGGAGACTGTTTGAGGAGGGGGAGTGGGCAGAGCCACTCCGACTGTGGCTTCAGCATGGTGAAACAACCTCATTTGCAGCAGTCAAGCAGCATGGGAGTGTCTGCCCAGCGCTGCACCACTGGCTCTCTAGTCCACCCCCAGCCCATGGGGGCCTTGCAGTGAGGATACACCAACTCAGAACTTACCAGCTTCTGCCCTTTACACACTTTATATCTCCAGTACCTAGCATTATGTTTATGGCACACATGGCCTGCCCGGACAAAGTGGCATTTACGTCAGACCCGGCCCCTGTAACAAATGAGCCTGACACCACTGCACTAGCAGTTTTTAAAATTAGGTAATAGCCTTCACTTCGGCATTTCATCACTCTTTCATCATGCGTCTTCTGGGATGATGCATTAGGCAGTAAATCTGTTTGCTTTTAAGATGCTGGAAAGCCCCCTCTTTGACCACACTTGCAGCTAACACGGTTGCCCCTTTGGACGGGTTCCTTTGACAGAACGGGTTCGCCTGCTGAACACACATTCTAGCTACAGGCCAAAGTTTGAGTCCAGCGTACCTTGAAGACCAACAAGGTTTTAGTCAAAGTGTCTCCCCCCCTTCCCCCCCCTGTAACCAGCTTTTGCGATTTTGTTCCAGTTTTGTCTGAAGAAGTGTGTTTTGCACACGAAAGCTTACACTTTGAATAAAACTTTGTTGGCCTCAAAGGTGCTACTTGACTCAAACTTTGTTCTGCTGCTTCTGACCAACGTGGCTACCCACCTGATTCTACCTGCAACCCACAACTCGGGATTTCAGCATCACCGACACGGAGGCAAAGTCTGCTTGCGCTGTCTCTTTAAGAGGAGGAGCCTCTGCCTCCCCCTGCATTGGCGGAAGTCTCTGGAACTGGAATGCTGCGGATGGTTTTGGTTCTCCCCCGGCGTTTTCTAGCACGATTGTAGAACCCCCTCGAAGGCCATGTGGACTCCTGAAATCGTTACGGGGAAGCTACAGGGAGAGCAGAGGTCCAGCGTTGCGACTGAGCCGGGTTGCCATCTGTGCCAAGAGGACGGAATGAATGAATGAGTCGATTTCCAAAACAGCAACCTGGGCCGGAGATCAAAGCAGCAAAGGACGAGATCTTGCGATGAGCGGAGTTCAGGCAAGCCCCGGTCAACGCGCAACGGGGCGGAGGAGGGGACCGGCGAACTTGTGTCGGTTTAGACAAGACTGATGAGCTTCGTGTCTCCAAACGTCATTAATCCTGCTAGAAATCAGGCCTGCCCCATCCAGGGCGCCCTGATGGGCGAAGAACCGTGTAATACAGTCTATAAGGACACGTTTGGGATCGTGTTATGTAAATGCAGATTTGGGCAGTGACGTGTTCAGAGGGCGGGTGGGGACGGCTTTTAATTGCAGTAGTGCGGCCTTCTTTGCTGGGTGTATCACTTGTCGGTTCTTAGTCTCCAAGCTCTTTGTTCCAGGGATCATTCTCAAATGTTTCCCACAGAGCTGAGAGTTTAGTCAGCGGCCTCACCTTCCCTCTTGATGTCTCCAGTCCAGATGACTCGCTGGCAATTCACAGCCCGGATTTTCCTTTCTAACGTCAGAATTCTGCGTTGGAGAAAGCTGTCGTGTTTTGGAAGGAAAACGTGTGGGCCAGAGCCTGCCAAGTTCCTGTCTCGCCAGGCACATGGCTGGGTCCGATCCAAATCCTTGGCAAAGATCACTTTAGCATCTTGCGGGATTGGAGGCTTGTTTGGGAGTGTGAGATGTGAATGTATATCCCAGGAGGCAGCTTGTATAGAAGTAGATGTACACATTAGTAATGGTTGTGGTGGTGGACCCTCAAGTAGTTTCTGCCAGCGTATTGCTGCGGCCGTTTCCCTAACCCTCCGTGTCTGTCTCCTGTTGCTGAAATTTGGCCCTTTGCTTTGGCTTTACCCAGTCACCTACCTGTCTTCCAGTTTTGCATCCTTCTGGTTCCATCTTCTGCTAAAGGCCACGGAATCCTCTGGCCCCACTTACATTAAGCTGGGCCAGTGGGCAAGCACAAGGAGAGACCTCTTCTCAGAGGAGTTCTGCACCAAGTTCTCCAAACTCCACATCCAGGTAGCCCCTCATCCTTGGACTTACACCCAGCGTTCTCTGTGCAGCGCCTTTGGGGAAGGCTGGGATCAGATCTTCCGTTTTGAAAGCCAGGAACCCATCGGCTCTGGCTGTGTCGCCCAGGTATATAAAGCATACGTGGACATCTCTGTCCTTGGAGAGCCGCTGCATAAAGATCTCTCAAAGAATGCAGCAGCAGATTCTGCTTCGGAAGCCTGGCAGGTGTCTGGGATCAAGGGATTCTTCAGGTGGCTTTGGAAGAACCAGCAGGAGGAATCTCCAAAAGCAGATGGTGCCCAATGTTTGCTTCAGGAAGATGGTCGACATGGAAGTGAGAATTGGAGTGAGCATCTTCTGGAGCAGATGTCCAGATATCCCAGCAGGCTGTCATCCTCTTCCAAAAGGAATCAGCTTGTCCCAGTAGCCATTAAAGTAAGGAATGGCTCCAATCCGGTGCTTGCTCATATGCTTTTAAGAGAAACAGTGTGTGTAGTGGTTTTAGAGGGTCGATCTAGGATCTGGGAGACCCGGTTTGGAAAACCCACTTGGCCATGGAAGCTTGTTGGGTGGCCTCAGGCCAGTCACACACACTCAGACTAACCTACCTCATGGGGTTGTTGTGAGGATCAACTGGAGGAGGGGCAAATGTTATAAGTTACTTTGGGTCTCCACTGGAGTGAGAAGTAGGGTTCAAATAAAGTCAATACATTTTTTAAAAATAAAAAGCTTATAACTACATTTTTACTGTGCCCCACCCTCCACGAGGCTTAGGATGATGCACTTGGTTTGCCTCCCCTATTTTATCCTCACAACAGCTCTGTAAGGTAGGAGAGGCTGGAAGAGACGGCCTCAGAGTTAACCAGAGAGCTTTGTGCTAGCTTTGGGGGTTTGAACCTGGGGCTTGCGTGTCCTATTCTGAGTGACCCTTTAGCTATTATGCAAGACTGATTGACTTTGTGGATGATTTCAGGCACTTTCACACACACGAAATAATGCACTTTCAATCCAGTTTCCATGTACTTTGGAACTGGATTTTACTGTGTGAAATGGCAAAATCCATTTGCAAATGGACACTGAAGTGGATTGAAACTTCATTATTTAGCATGTGTGAAAGCACTCTTCATTCACTAGTCGTTCAGCTAAAGGGACTACTAATAAATGTATTTCTACAGATGCCTTGGCAGCCAGTACGTTCAGGAAAGAGAATGAGAAGATGTTTATATCTTTTCTACTATTCACAGTGGCTAATGCTGCCAATGCATATTAGTAAACTAATATAAATTTTAACTAAAGCAAACTTATTCATGTACAATAAAATAAAAAGTCATACTCATAATACCGTGCACTGGGAAGAGCAAAATTATTCCAAGACTCTTGAATGCCGTCTGCTCCAAGAGCCAAGGGGGGCCCTCTAAATACCTCCAGAGCCCAATTCAGGTGGGTTTCCCTAGGCAAGGTGTTCCATAATATTCATTAGCTATAACAGTGACATCAGCTCAGTGCCAAGGATTGTTTTGGTGAAATGAAGCTGTTGCTTTCCCCAGTTAATGTATTAATTGATAATATATAAAAATGACTGGGGCGTAACCCACTAGAAAGCTCTGTGTAGGTCCATTGTACTGAATGGAAGCTATACCAGAACACTGTAGCAATCTGTTTACTATAAAGATAATGTCTCCAGGTCTGTTTTCACCTGCATGTTTTGTTCTGGATTTGGGACATCATCTTCTGTTTGTCCCTTTTTACTGTGATACTTCCCAAGCCAGCTTTGAAACAATTTTTTTGAAAAGATTGCTGTCAGAGTGCCCTTGGAAGCCATGTGCATGGGAAGGTGTGCCTTTCTGCAGGTTCTTCTCACATCAACACCATTTTCCTTAACTTAAGGGAATTTCACATTACCGAGATTCTGTCGGATTGAAGCCGTTTCTGATTCATCTTGAAGTAAACCGGTACAGGGCTGCCATTTCACACATGGCTTTCCCTGACCGGAAAAGAGCCGAATCAGAAGCGGTTTGGCAATTCAGACTGCACCGCTTTGTTTTCCCGCCGTTTCCTGCCGCGCCTTTTTTTTTAAAAAAATGTTTGCTTTAGAGTGCTATAGCACTATAGTGCTATAAAACAACACTGCAGGCATTCCAATGGGGTTGCTATGATGCTATTTCGCTATAGCGTTATAGCGCTATAGCGTTATAGCGCTCTAAAGCGAACATTAAAAAAAAAAAGGCGGAGATCGCCCGTGCGGGTGAAAGAAGGCGGGAAAAAAGCGTATCGGATCTGGGAGAAGAAACTGACGACTACTTGGAAGTGGTTGACAGGTAAAACGCTTCAGCCCCGTTTCCTGAACAGGACAGAAGCGATTCTGTGTGAAATTACAAATATATTCCGGTAGGGAAACGGTTCTAAAACGGTTCTGTCTGAAATGCCAGACCAGAAACCATTTGGGAACCGTTCCTCTTCCGGATTATATCATCTGTCTGAAATTCCCCTTAGTGTCTGCGGCCACTGTCCCCCCAAAAAAAACCCCCAGAAGGCTTTTGGGAGGTGAAGAGGTAATAGCTAGATCATTATAGTACTGTAGTGTTATAACACTATTGTAACTTGTTTCTGGCTTTTTTAAAGTAAGTCTCTAGCCTTTTTTCTTGCAGAGTTAAAAGGGGGACGGTACTGGCTGCACATATCTATTTCTAGCTCTACTTAACTTCTGGGGAAAAAAAAGAAATCTGGGGGCTTGTGTATTGTTGCAATGGATGGTTATAATGCTATATTTATTCATAGAATAGAAGAATCATAGAGTTGAAAGGGATCTTCAGGGTCATCTAGTCCAACCCCTGCACAATGCAGGAAATTCACAAATATCTTCTCTCACATCTCCAGTGACCCTTGCTCAGGCCCAGAAGATGGCAAAAAACCCCAAACCCTCCAGGATCCCTGGCCAAACTGTCCTGGAGGAAAATTGCTTCCTGACCCCAAAGCAGAATCAGAATAATTTTATTGTATGTGGCCATAGGCCTTCATAATATCAAACATTCTCAGAGAGTTTGTGAATAACATATGATTTTTTTAAAAAAATCAACATTTATAAAATGTATAAAACTAGGCTATAATATTGAAATCCGATAAGACCTTTTAAAAACACTCTGTTGTAGTAGGGCAAAATAATTAGTATTATTAGTAAAATAATTTCTCAGTTACTGTATGGCATCAAGATATGGAGATGGAAAGATCATTTACTCCTTAGGTTAGAGATATTTCAAAACCTATTTATGAGACATATCCTAGCACTTCCAAAAGGAACACCAGCTGCCCTGTTATGAGCTGAACTGGGACTTCCATCAATAAGGGTCCAGATGTATTCAGTAAACTTAGTTACCATCTACTGAATGACAAAGATAAAGCTCGCCCTGAATTTTTTAATTATATAATTACTAGATACACTATTCCAGATGACCTGCTACAACATACAGGGAACAATACTAACCAACGCGAATGGATGTTTAGAGAGGATGCACTAATAGACACCACTTTGATCTCCCAATTGAGGTTTGCTCCATGGTTTAAAATAATTAAAAAGGATCATTCCAGAGCTAAAGCATTTCTCTTGGCGTGTAAGAAAGGGGCACAAGAACTAAGCACTGATGCAACCCTGCCTGCCCTCCCTCTCATGATCTGCCTAATTCCAAGTTTGTGCTGCATAGAACAATCACGATCCTTATGTAATGACTGGCTTGTGGATGCTATATTGGTATGTATTTGGTGCTCAAAGAATTGATCTGTCTTCATGTGTTCTGTGCCTAGGTGCTGCATCCTGGACTAGTTCATCAGGTTGAAATGGATCTGTTTCTGATGAAGGTAGCTAGCCGATTCATTGAGCTTTTTCCCGGGCTCAAATGGCTCAGTCCAACTGAGATTGTGGAGGAGTTTGAGAAACTCATGACTCAGCAGGTAGGAAGACGTTCTGCAGAGAGCAGGAGACCTGCTTTTCATTTAGTGCTTGTTTACTCAGCCAAATTTCAGAAACGTGTGTTTGCCAAATTGCCTTCGGGGGCAGAGGTCGTTCTGTCCTGTTGTGTGTATGCGAGAGTGTATATGTTTAATAGAATATGTGTAACACACTATTCTTCACCATCATTTTTTGAGTTGGTGAGCCAAATTAAAATATTTAAAACCATAGCATTCAGCAATATTGAACACCAGCATACAGAAGGATTGAACCACAGCACATTTAAAATAAATTTCCAGTCAGCTGTGCAGTAATTAAAAATGGCATTAAAGCAGCACTCAAATACATCTCACATAACACAGTACAGATAAAATGCCTGAATCTTGATCTACGTAAACGGATAAAACAGTCTAAGGGGAAAGGGGGGAAAATGGAAGAGGCCTGGGTGAAAGATACATTTTAACTTGTTTATCTACAGTTTAATATACAACATTATCCCTTGCGTTTATGGCCAGTTACAGGGTTTTTTTGGTTTCCCCCCCTCAGACATGCACATTTTTATGTCCATGGAGTTTATAAGCTAGTGGACCTAAGGGCTTTAAAAAAAAGGCCAAAATAAATTTAAAGCAGTAACCAACAGAGAGAAATATTAACAAGTGATGGAGGAGTGTATCTTATTCGGTTCTCTAACCTCCCTTTAGAAACAAAGATAAGAACTACCTCTCCTGGTATGTTCCCGAAAGAGCACTTTGCTCAGCTGATAACAACTTGCTGGTGATCCCTGGTCCGAAGGCCGTCTGGCTATCCGTGGCCAGGGCCTGCAAGATTTGAAGCAATTTCACAGAGCCTGCAAGAAGGAGCTGTTCCACCAGGCACATGGTCAAAGATGAGTGACGGTTTCCTACCTCGGATCATCTCTTGAACTGCCCTTTATTGTGCCATCTAGTGAGGAATGAATATTATGATGGTTGTGATTGTTGATTTTAACTTAAGTTTATTTAATTGCGATGTTGATTTTAAATGTCATGACCTGCCCTGAGCCCAACTGTATAATGAAGGGTGGGCTATAAGTCCAGTCTAATAAATAAATAGACAAGTCAATACAGTTGTAAAATAAAAATGTTCAGTATATGCAAATAGTTCTCCAGGACAGCAGCAGGAAGTACTAACCCTCCTGTCATGATCTGTGTAGGCATGGGAGACAAACATAGAAGCCTAGGCCTCTAGAGATCTGTGTGGGAGTGGAAAGAAGACAGCCTACAATCCCCATAATGCTTAGCGATGGTTGTAACCAATGGGAGTTCAGGGATTGTGTGAGGAGATGTAACTTAAGCTTTCTGAACTGTGAAACTGGGTTCTTTGCTCATCTGCAGTCTTGCCTCACACAGAGTAAAACTGAGGGGACTGGTCTGAGGAGAAAGATCCCTCACTTGGGACAGAATGAGTACAGGCACAGGCTGGTATAAGAGGGCTGTGGGCCTTGAAATAGTAACCAGTTAAGTGAACTAGGTAGTCGTGTTGGATTTGTTTATTTTTGCCTTTGAACACTGTTATATATATTTTAAAGCACCTTGTCTTGCTTGCCTTGCCCCAGTACTGTATTAATAAACCATTTGTTTAATTGTTCTCTGCCTGGTCATCACGCCTATGTTCTTGGCTTAAACCGGGGCATTTTGGTTGGGCTTGGAGGGTACTCTGGGCCTTCTCAAGGGACCCGAAGTCCAGAGTGGTGGCAGCTGAAGGTGGCAACCCGCTGGGATCGTGACACTTCCTATCATTCTTCATCCAATAAACTGAGGAACCCAATTCCCTCTTTCTCAGTTTCCTTCACGATAGGCAGTGCATTAAATTAAGCAACATTTGAAAAACAACATCTCACCAACACCCTACTTACCTAATCCCCACATTCATTTCATTCATTCACTGCATTTTGACGGACTGCCTTTCAGACAGTATACCCAAGGACAGAACTTCATGTGATGTATAATTCTGTGAATATTTTCTTGGAGGTTTTGTTTTTTCAAAATAGATGGCAGCTACAAAGGTTACCCTTTAAAAAAGCAGACTTCCTGGTGCAACCCCCCCCCCGGGTTTTCTTGCCAAATATCACTGTCTTCACTCAAGCTACTTTGACATCTTCTGAGGAAGGCTCATGGGTATTCAGCAAACCTCCGTGGCTGCAGTCTTCTCCAATATGTCCCCAGTAGAACGCTGAGATCGGTGGATAACAACTTGGTGGTGATCCCCAGCCCTAGAGAGGTCTAGCTGTCCTCAACTAGGGCCAGGGCCTTTTCAGTCCTGGCCCCAACCTGGTGGGACTGTCTGCCGAATGACACCAGGGCTCTGCGGGATCTGATGCAATTCCACAGGGCCTGTAAGGCAGGGTTTTAGTTGAAGGCAGCAAAGGGAGATGGAGACTGGCACCCTCTCTTTCTTTTCTATGGCCCCCATGTACCCTTCCCTGCCTTGCCCTGTGGGACAGTGGTGCAGCTGGCAAAGGAGGAACTGTATTGCCATCTTGGGATGGTTTAATTTACTGTTTCTGTTTGTGTTCTTAATTATACACTAATTGTATTTTTAAATGTTTTGCAAGGTTATAAATCGCTCAGAGCCTGCTTGCAGGGTGGGCGATCCATAAATCCAATGAAATAAATAACTAAAACAAACAAACACGATTTCAGGAGAAATAAGTGCAGAAATCCAGTAATTCTACCCTACATAGACATGATGCAAAAAGCATGGGGGATGAAAAGGCAAATACGATAATTGAGATACCCATTCTTACATAATGTTACATATTATCGGGTAGAAAGGCTGCTGCAAAGGAGAGTGCTGGGATGGAGAAAGAGTCAAATTAGGATTACCAACAACTGGGAGAGCAAATGTCCTGTCCCTTTAACAGAAACTTAAAGTACCAGGTGATGTTATTTTCTTCCATGCCATGGAAAGCTTCAGTGGCCCATTTCCTCACATTAAATCTCTGTTAAAGGGACAGGACATTCTTTCTCCAGGCTGGTTGAAAACCCTGAGTCAAATGAGAACCAGTCACAACAGAGAAGGCCTTGCTTTCTCACCTCTGTCCCTGATGCTGGCTGGTAGAATAGTTGTTGGCAGGGTCCGCTCTGGGAGGGGAGGAACCAACAGCAGCTGGTTCCAAGGGTCTCTCCTTTTCCTCTGTACAAGGGCTTTCCACTACAACCACTTGCCAAGTGTTGAAGAGGGACTACAAAGCAACATGGGCTGTGTGAGTCATAGGTAAGGTTGCCAGTAACCTGCAGAAAACCTGTCCTGCCCCTTTAATGTATGGAAGTCAACTGGCGAAGCTTTTTCTGCGTGCAGCATATGTGCAGTAGCACAAAGTCAGGTCCCTATGCTACAGCCTTCTGCTGTGAAGCAGGTCACCTTGTACCTTCTCTTATTGATTGTCTGCACAGGAAATCCAGTTCTGAATGGTTGCTGTAGTAGTAGTACTACTGTAGTGCAGTACTCCAACAGAGGGTGGATGTTGTGTAAGTTCTTCCTTTGTTCAGCCAGTTTGTGAATGTGTCTTTGGAGGGAATAGGAAACCCCAGATTGGAAGATGTGCCTGTATGCTCACTGAAATTCCAAAGGCTTTCCAGGGATGATTGTCACAAAAGGTAATAGCACATTAGTCTTGTCTGGAGTATTGTTCAGACTATATTTTTACTTTTCTTCCTGACTTGCTGTATAGATTGATTTGCGCTATGAAGCAAGGAACCTGGAGCGTTTCCACCATAATTTCCGCGATGAGGATTCTGTGAAATTCCCCGTTCCACTTCTCCCTTTTGTCACAAAAAACATCCTAGTGGAGACCTTTGAGGTGAGAATGTTGCCACACAGCGGGCCAACTTCTGCATTCTCGGGAATGCTTCTGTTCTCCAGGCAGTGGTCAGAGTGAAGGAAGTGTATTGTGCTGAATGCACTGACCCTTTCATGTTTGTTTAGATCAGGGGTCCTCAAACTACGGCCCGCGGGCCACATGCGGCCCACTGAGGACATTTATACGGCCCGCCGGGTATTTATGCCGCCACTGCTTGTCTGTCATTTTTTTTTACATGAGAAGGAAGGTCACTGGTGGAAGAGGGAGAGGGGGTGGCGACCGCCTGAAGTGCTGGATCATGGGAATTGTTGTCTGGCCGCAATCTAGCTTCAGGCAGTGAGAGGAACCGAACAGCGCAGCCAGACTACAACTCCCATCTTCCAGGGTTCAGAGGAAGCCAGGGCATTTGGGAGGGCCGCCTACGCAGTGACTTGTGGGCAGTAAAGGACAGAAGCCGCAGGAGGGAACCCCGCTCCTGACTAGGCTTGTCAATCTCCAGGTGGGGCCAGGGGAGGTCATTCAAACCCACGCGTCTGTTTTTAGAAAAGAGCCGGATCTCGCCCGACAGAACCCTGTCATGTATCCCCCCCGCCCCCCCCCTGCTGGTTTTCTGCCTCCTCCTCCCTCCTCCTGGGACTCGGGGGGGGGGCAGCTCCAGCCTCCTGCTCTTTCGGAGACCCGCCCCCCCCGCCCGGAGCCTCCTCCTCCTTGGGGAGCGCAGCAGCAGCGCCCCCGCCCGCCTGCTGGGCTCCTCCTCCCAAGTAGCCCCATTGGGAGAGGTGCCTTCGAGGGCGCGGCGGAGAGCAGCCCGGGCGGAGCTCCTCCTGGTGGGGCGGGCGCCTCCCCCCTCCCTCTCCAGCCCGGGCGGGGTTCAGCCGGAGTGTCCGAGGACGGGGGGGCTGCGGAGAAGAAGCCGCGTGGAGCAGCCGGGCAGGGCAGCAGCGGCAAAGGGGAAGGGTCCCAGGAAGGGAGTCGCTCGCAGGGGGGGCAGCTGCCAGGAGGTCCTGGGAAGGAGGGAGGGAGGCGGGGGACACGCTCAGCCACGGTTGCCGACTCCGGGGTGGAGAATTCCTACACATTTGGGGGGAGGTGCATTCCAGGAAAGGTCTGTTGGGGGGGGGGAGAGAAATATATGCAGTGTGCATAGGAATTTGTTCACAGTTTTTGTTTTTACTATAGTCCGGCCCTCCAATGGTCTGAGGGACAGTGAACTGGCCCCCTGTTTAAAAAGTTTGAGGACCCCTGGTTTAGATTCTGCCTTTCTTCTTTCTTAAGTTCTGCAGTGAACTTAAGGTGAGTGGACAAAAAGATTTCCCAAAAAGTGTCTCAGCATACCGCCATCTCAAAGTGACTCACATCAGCCAAGGAGCACAGGCCTTTGCCCTCAAGTGTATAAACCAAATAGACAGACCTTTCAAGGGAAGAGGCATGGAGGGAGAAGACAGAGGGAGGAGATCGGGTTGACCCTGTTGGAAACATTAACATCCAGGTGGGGACCAGGCAGGCGTTCCTTGCTTAGTTTTCTTGCTTTGATGGAAGTGATGTAGCCCTTAGACACCTGGCAAAGACAGCTAGCAGAATGTCTTTCCTCTCACTTCTGTTGTTTGGGGGAGCTGCTACGCACCAGATTGTTCTTTCTCATGTTTGTGTCTGTGTGTAAAATGCCGTCAAGTTGCAAGGGGCTTTCCAGGCAACTGAGAAGCACAGGTGGTTTGCCATTTGCCTTCTTCTGTGGTCTTCCTTGGAGATCTCCCATCCAGGAACTAACCAGGGCTGACCCTGCTTAGCTTCTGAGATTTGAGGAGATTGGGCTGTACCATGCTGGCTTCCCTCCCTGTTCTTTCTTGCAGGGTAGTAATTCTATGGTGGATGGCTAGGAAAAGCTGGTTTTCAGGAAATCCCATAGCCAGAAATTGGATTGTATGGAGGAAGGACACACACCAGAGGACCATCAAAAGTCAAATTGCAAACAGCAGAAACCTAAAAATAGTCCAGTGTATGTAAAGTTACTTTATTTAAATTGAACTGGATTTTGTGGGTTCCCACCTAGGCCTGGATTCTAGGGTGACCACTGACAAATGTTTCATTTCATATCATATCCAGAAGCTTATATCTGTCCAAAATATTATTGTCTGACTGGGCACTTTTCTACAATTCCCACACATAAAAGTACAACTTCATTAATGTCGGTGACAGTGTTTTATCTAGCTACGTGGAAGGTAACTGAGGCTGCTAGGCATACTTACTTGCTAGTAAATCTCTTTGAATCCAGTGTGAATTACTTCTGAGGAAACATGCATAAGATCGGGCTGTGACAGGCTTCCGAATGGCAGTAGTGGACAAGTGGAAATGTCTCATTCGGAATCCACTGTGGGCTGTGTGGCCTCCATCCCTGTTTATAGTATCCCTGTTGCTTTCCAAAGTAATGCGCTGTGTTCCTGAAGTATCACGAAGGATTTCCACTGGCCCCCCCTGATTCTACTTGTTCTCTTTCAAAGGCAGCTGAACCAGTATCTCAGTATCTGCACACCGAGGTCAAAATGGCGCTGCGGCAGAAGTTAGCTAAGATGGGGATGGACATGCTGCTAAAGATGGTAAGAGGCCTTTACCCATTTCTGCAGTCAACCCAATTAGCTTATCAGTCAGGAAGCTAGAAATCTGCTTCACATAATGCCAGTTTCTTCAGCCAGAAAACCCTAATTACGTGACTGGAATGAATGACTCGGTGCTCTTGATTGTGGAATGTTGGCATTGCTGATCTTGAAGTTGTTGCCAAGTTAACAAGCTAATAGGATGCATATTGTCTGGAAGGGTAGAGTTAGTAGGCTTTTTGCAAAAACGTTCTTTGGATAGGGTCCAGCAGGATGCAAGAATTCCAGGCCCTGAACCACTGAATGATCTGTCCAGATTTTCTCTGGTTTCCGATGGTACGCATTATTTTAGATGTATAGATATTGGAAATATATGAATTTAATGTGTATGGTTTCAAATAATCATTTAGAAATGTGAACTAAATATACTGTGACCCAGGATTAGGCAAGTTCATATGATCAGTCTGACCTCTCTCATGCAGAAGGAAATGTTCTCAGTGTCGGCCACTCCACTTAGTGAGTGAGTCATTTGACTTCTGAAGCCGTGAGTACATTTGTCATGCTGTGATTCTCCATCCCACAGGTGTTTGTTGATAACTTTGTCCATGCTGACCTCCACCCTGGGAACATTCTGGTTCAGGGAGCAGAGCATGCGAGTGATACCCTTGAAGTCCAGACTAGTGTGGTGGACCTGCTTGACACGCTAATTTTGGAAGTGCAGCCTTCACCCTCCCCACTCCGACTGGTGCTTCTGGATGCAGGAATCGTAGCGGAGTTGCAGAATAGTGACCTTGAGAACTTCCGGGCCGTGTTTACAGCTGTGGTACTAGGACAGGTGAGGCCTTCTACATTTCGGCAGCCTAAAGAAAAAAGTCATGGTACTATAATTACATACATACTGGATTATGGTTCCACTAGCTTATCCCCTGGTGTGCCATGAGTTCCCCTGGTCCCTTTCGGTTGATTGCCTTAAACGGCTGAGCGTTGCCATTGTTGGGTGCTAACCATAGTTAATGCTAAGCAGCGTTCTACTCTTATGGAGAGTGTGAAGCAGGTTTGCAAACACTTGTTATGAGAGAATTCTGGTTAGCATTAACCATAGCTAGTGTTGGTGCAAGCATAATATTAAATCATAGGAAAGGAAAATAAAGGGAAGATTCATGCTTGAGAGAACTTGGGGTTGGCTTCCGGTCTCTGACCCATGGTAAGGAGAGCAAGAGTAACTTCTACACTCTGCTTTTTGCATCCTGACCCATTCTGTCAAATGGCTTCTGGGCTGTGTAGTTGCTACAATCATAGAATCACAGAGTTGGAAGGGGCCATACAGGCCATCTAGTCCAACCCCCTGCTCCATGCATGATCAGCCTAGAGCATCCCTGACAAGTGCTTGTCCAGATGCTGCTTAAAGACTGCCAGGGAGGGGGAGCTCACCACCTCCTGAGGCAGCTCATTCCACTGTGGCACAACTCTTACTGTCAAAAAGTTTTCCCTAATATTCAGCTGGTACCATTCCGCCCATTCTTGTGAGTCCTGTCCTCTGCTGCCAACAGGAACAGCTCCCTGCCCTCCTCTAAGTGACAGCCCTTCAAATACTTCAAGAGAGCAATCATGTCCACCTCAGCCTCCTCTTCTCCAGACTGAACATTCCCAAGTCCCTCAGCCTTTCCTCACAGGGCTTGGTCTCCAGGCCCCTGATCATTCTCGTTGCTCTTCGCTGCACCTGCTCCGTTTTGTCCACATCCTTTCTGAAGTGAGGATTTGGAATATGTATTTGAACAGCTGACCCAGTGTAGAAGGACAAGAAAACTGGATCCTTTACAAGCACCACTGGTAGGAATTTTTCTCAGAAAGGGATGGTGTCCAAGCCTGCCTCATCTTCTTTTTGGTATGATCTATAGGGGGAGAGAGTGGCAGAGTTAATCCTTCATCACGCCCGAGCTAACCAGTGCAAGGATGTGGAGAGGTTCAAAGCAGAAATGGCAGAGTTGGTGAGGAAGGCCAGGAGCAACACCATAGCCCTGGGAAAGGTCAGTTGTCTTAGCCAAATTGTGACGTGTGTCTGCCCTAACCTGAATGCACCGGCTAGACCTAGAACACAGAATCCAGTAAGAGGAAGCCCTGGTCCTCTGCAGGCAACAGTCTCCCGTCTAGGCAGGTGGCTTCGGATCTCTTTATCTGGTGTGACTTTTATCTCTCCCTATTTTGCCTAAATTAAATGAATTTCAAATGAAAATATGATGTCATGATTAGAGCTGAAATCCCCAGCTGTGAAGCTTTCTGGGTAAACTTGGGCCAGTCATGTCCTCTTAACCTGCTCTACCTCATAGGAATGTTACAAGGATAAAATAGCAAGGAGAGTAGAATGATGAATGAGCTACTCGGAGGAAGGGTGGAATAAAAATGTAACAATACATATAGATTTTTTAAAATACAGATAACAGAAATAATATGGGCTGTTGTTCAAGCAGAGATTTTTCCGTGTAGTCCGTGCTTAAGGCCTTTGGAGAAAAAGTGGGAGTGGGTGGAGATGCCCCTCTGGGATAGACAACAACTTGATAGATGCCCTTGGCTATAGACCAAAATATTCAAGACGCACTGAATACATGTCTTTTTTTTTTAACAGTTCCCCACCCAGTCCCATTGCTGAATCTTATGTTTACTGTTCCTAGTTTGTTGCAGTGAAGGCCTCTTGACCAATGGCGCTTTTACCCTTTTGCATTACAGCTCCAAGTAGCGAGCCTGCTGTCCAGCGTCTTCAAGTTACTAATGACCCACAAGGTGAGAGAGCAAATTCTTTCTTCTTCGTCTTCACAACAGCATCGGGTCTTGAATCACCATCCTGTCTCCTAATAGCGGTCAGGGGGTGGTGAGGGACAGTGCCAGATGCCCGTCCCTCTGTTTCCCACACTGTGAAGCCTGGCATCCATCAGCATGAATTGGGCCACAGAAGCCCACACACCAGCCAGCTGATCAGTGGTGCCTGGTCCTGTAAGACCACTGACAACTGGCCCTTTGACAGCCAGCCACCTGACAATTGGCTGTTCGGAATCTCCACCCTGGGGGTGGAGACAGGAAGGAATTGCTCAGAAGGCATTGCCAGTGTCTTATGGGCGTGGCCATACCTCCATAGGGCTTCTGGGTAGAGGAAGGATTACTTGGCATTCCATAGACCTGGTCAGGGCCTTTAAAAGGCTTGAGGGGGGAGGCCACGGAGAAGGACAGACCAGCTCAGAAGGGGGTGGAGCTGGAGGAGGTGACGTAGGGTGGTGCTCCACACCCTCCCCTCTCCATCTGCAGCCAAAGGGATTGTGGAGCATGAAGGTTGTGGCCTCGGATCTGACAACAGAAAACTTGATATTCCTCTGCTGATCAGTAGGACAGTGAAGGTGGGCCTCCCTGGGACAAGACAGAGATTTCTGCAAACTCAGGACACTTTCCAAGAGTGCAGAAAAATATTAGTTTATAGAATAGGGGGGGGGGGGCTCAGATGGGATGATTGCTGCCATTTGGTAGGCATGGAATGTTTAGGCGACTTAAGTGTCAGATAAAAAGGAAAAAAGGAAACCTGAGTGAGCTAGAAGAAATCGGTTCTGTTCAACCCCCTCCAGGATTCTGGTGAGGGAGATGTGGATCAGGGAGAAATTTCCCAATTATTTACCACCATCTGGGCATTTCCTTATTTCCTGTAATAGCAAGCTTCACCAGAAAGGCAGCTAAGGAGTCCCACTTACATACAAGGTCAGAATTAATGCAGACTTGGGAAACTCCCTGGGTATGTGGAAAAAATTATTAGTTCGTACACAGAAAAAACACCTCTTTCCCATTGGCCTAGTGAGGACGGAGCATGCTTTTTGCCCTTGGGATATGGAAGGCGGATGAGAATCATTTTTAGGGGGGAGAAATTGATCTGTTGGCTTGAACACATTGGCCATTGCTTTGGCACATCACATTCAGTCGCATAGTCTGAGCACTTGTATTTCTAAATGTACAAAATCCAAAGATCTTACAGTGTGCTGCAAATGAGTTCATTTTAAGTCCCTTGGTGTCGTATTCTGAGGCCACTTCAAAAGTGTAAGTAACCCCCCCCCCTGCATCTTGTTCCTTCTCTCCATCTAAATCTGACATTGTTCCAGATGACACCTCAGGAGGCAGGATTCAGCCACACATGTTGCAGCCTTAAAGGCTGCAAACCAGACACTGTAAGTGTATGCTGCGATTCCCAGGGTACTGGATGTTACATCCAGTAAGAAAAGAATTCTTTTTGATTGCATCTTGACTGTGCTTTTCAACCAAAATAAGGCTGCCAAAATAGCTTACAGCATTTTAAAACCAGTGCACATGACCACCTACAAAGGAAATGTGCTTGTGGAGGGGGCTCTTAGTGAGGTTTTGGTGCAGGCAGGGCTGGAAGGATGCCTGGCACTGCCCTTTGTCCCTACAGCCTCAGCCATGACAGCTGGTAGCTGGGAAGAGGGAAACCCTCAGCTGCAGCAGGATCTGGGCAGGACGGAAGGAGGTTGTGGGCTTGGACTGTGGCTAAGTGGTAGGCCATTTGTTTAGCAAGCAGAAGATCCTGGGTTCAATCCCTGGCATCTCCAGTTAAAAGGACTAGATAGCAGGTGATGGAAAAGGCCCTGAGACCCTAGAAGGTCACTGTCAGTCAGAGTAGACAAGACTGCCCTTGATAGGCTCACCACAAGGCAGCTTTGTATGTTTTGAGTGATGCTGCTGTTCCCTCTGACCTCTGTGATCAGAATGTGGATCCTGAAATAGGCTGTGTTTGTGAAAGAAATCTACCCTACCTTTTCCATTCCAGCTCCAAGTGGCAAACTCACTTGACTAAAATACCAGGGCTGGTTTCGTCTGTTTGGACACAAGGCATCCTCCTACACCTGTTTGGTGTAGTGGTTAAGTGTGCGGACTCTAATCTGGGAGAACCGGGTTTGATTTCCCCACTCCTCCACTCACAGCTGCTGGATGACCTTGGGCAAGCCATAGTTCTGCCAGAGCTGTCCCTGAAAGAGCTCTCGCAGCCCCACCTACCTCACAGGGTGTCTGTTGTGGGGAGGTGAAGGGAAAGGAGCTTGTAAGTCGCTCTGAGACTCTGAGCAAAGGGCGGGGTATAAATCCAATCTCCTCCTCCTAAATTCTTGATTCTGAGTATGTCCTTTTTTGTGTATTTTAAAATACTTTCTAACATGTGTGTGTGCGCATGGACACCTGGAAGTCATGGCGACCTCTGGTGACTGACACTTCCTGGGGGCCTGGAGGATATTCAGAGAGGTGGCTGAATAAAGCCTGCCCCCACCTCCCAACTGCTGGCATTCCAAGGAGGTCTCCCATCCACGTATTTGCCAGACTCGACCCTGCTTAGCTTCCAAGTCTGGGCTTGCCTGGGCTATCCAGGTCAGGGCGATTCTTATTAGGCCCTTGTAGGTATTCCCATCCCTTTTCAGCCCCATTCTCTCCTTACCCGCTGGCATTTGGATTGCTCGCTTGCTTGGCTGCACACTCCTCCTTCCTTTTGCCCCAGTAGCATTGCAGGTCTTTTCACTGTCACATCAGGACAGAGAAAGAAGCCAGGTACAACAGTGGAGATGCTGAGGGGTGGCTTTGCCTTCGCCAGCACCCACAGTTGCTGGAATGGACTGAGGAAAAGCAAGTTCATCTCTGGCCCCTGCCCCTCTTGCAAAATCACCTTCCGTTTTGCGTGACTGCTGGTGAAACTTCACATTGTTACTGTCAGCGGGCCGTATTCTTAAGACTTCTTCTCCCTAAAACGACTTTAGCTTTTGCATTTAATGTTTGCAACTCTGTGACATTTCATACGACGCCCGCTTTGTTCAGCACAAATGTATGAGTCTTGAAAAGATGCCCTTTGCCGAACCTGTAACGAGCTCTCTTACTTTTCTTGTCTTTGTGCTTCCAGGTGAAGCTGGAGAGTAACTTTGCCTCTGTCGTATTTGCCATCATGGTGCTGGAAGGCCTTGGCCGCTCGCTGGACCCTGAACTGGATATCCTGAAAGCCGCGAAACCTCTTCTTGTCAAACCTCCACGTTCCCTCCTGGAGTAGCTGGCTCGTATGTTCGGTACAGAAGGTGGAAACAGTCTAAAGATGGAAGACTTTGCTGAGACTTATTAATCAACCTGTTCTTATCCAGATAGGCAGTGTTCTGGTGCTAAACCCTTCCCACTGGGCCCAGGTGTTCGGATGGAATTGGTGCAGTGCACTATAAAAAAGTCAACCGAAATAGTACGTGACGTCCATTTTTAGCTCTCTGTTACAGCGGTAGACTGTCAGTTGGTCTAAAAACCACTGGGAACCTAGAATGTTAAAAATGCCATTATGAATACTCCATTTGGCCTTAACAACAAAGCAGTGGCTTCTACCCAACAAGAGGGCAAGGGACAGAAATATGGGGGTTTTTTTGCATATGCTGTTGGTGGATGTACTTCTAACTGCAACAATCTATCTTGGGGAAGACTGGATGTATTAATAAACAGTTTGAAATGGGAAGAAACTCTCTGTGTGGATGGTGATACATAGATGGGAAGGACAGCAGGGAACAGTTTCCGGGACATTTTAGGCTGCCTCAAGGGTGCCTTCCCCTTGCGGAAGCATTGCTACAGCTGCAAAATGTTTTCATTCACAGTTCCATTGTCATATTTCCAACACTGTATTTCGAATGGTGAAACATTCTTGCCATTCAGAGTTTCCCTCTTCACTCGGCATCCCTCTGGCTTCTTCCTGCAAGTGGCCATTGAGAACTTGGGAAGACAAGTTATTTGGCTGGGGGTGGGTCTGATACCTTCTGCAGCGGATGAGAGAGTCTGGCTGCCTCTGGCTGCACACAGTACTTGAGGGAGGCTGCTATTTGGGGCACAAGAATAATAAGAGAAGCCAATGTTAGATCAGGCCAATGGCCCATCTAGTCCAACACTCTGTCACACAGTGGCCAAAATTACCAGGTGCCATCAGGAGGTCCAGCGGTGGGGCCAGGACACTAGAAGACCTCCCACTGTTGCCAGTTGGGGGACTAGACAAGTTCAAGCCAGGGTGAGCCAATTCCAGCCCATGGGCCATGTGTTTGACAAGTCTGGCATAGCCTGTCTTTCCTTGTGCAAGCATGTGGCAAGGGCTGGGGACCCTCAGGATGTGTCCTTTCCACCTCCGATCTTCCTCCCAGGTGATGGTGCAGTTGGGAACTCCTTTCCAAACAAGAGATAGAGGAAACATGCCGCTTATGAAGGGACTCTCAGGGTCATCCTACAAATACTGTCCTGGGAATAAGTTCCATTGAATAGACTTGAGTAGGACTTTGAGTCTTCCTGCTTGGGGTTTCCTTCCTAAGTACAGCATCTGGTTCCTGAACACTTGCACTGGTCTATTGGCCTGCACTGCCAAATTAACATCCTTGTGACACCTGCATAGCATGGCAATTTGTGACACCATATCAACAAAACACAACAGTGAATAAATGGCATCGAAGCATTTATTTGTCGTCGCACCAAAGCACAGAAAGGAACGGACATGTGCTTTTTCAAGCTGTGTACCGACAAAGACTTGCTATCGTAAGTCTAGTTTTGATCCAACAGGAGCAGGTTGGTAACAACAAGCATGAGGAGGGAGGGGAGAATCTTATGGCAGGGGGCACCTTATTACCCAAAAAGCATTACCCCCCCCCACACACACACACACCATAGACTTAACATAGGTGAAATTGACCAGATACCCATTTGAGGGAAGAGCCACTTCTACTGCAAGGAGTTTCTGGCAGGGAGGGCAGGATTTTAAAACATGGTAGCCAGTTTCATCCCTACAGAAAAATTTCAAGTGAGTTAAGCAGACGTGCGGACCTAAGTAGAGGTAATTAAAAGGCAGGGAGGGGAAGGAATTCAATGACAATTCCTAAAAGTGTGCCAGCATTAATGAAGGGCCAGTGTGGAACCTTGTGACGGGCACAGTCACTGCAACAGGAAGGTCTGTGAATGGCAGAGCACATGACTTGTATTGAGAAGGTGCCAGTAGCAATCCCTGGAATCACCCGTTGAAAGGTGCTCTGTAGTGGGATGGGGGACATCCTTACTTCGAGAACCACTGCCAATCAGAGTAGACAATGGGGCTGGAGAGTTAGTGTGGTGTAGTTGTTAAGAGTGGTGGACTCTAATCTGGAGAGCCAGGGTTGATTCCCCACTCCTCCACATGAAGCCTGCTGGGTGACCTTGGGCCAGCCACAGTTCTCTCAGAGCTCTCTCAGCCCCATTTGCCTCACAAGGTGCCTGTTGGGGGAAGGGAAAGGTGACTGTAAGCTGTTTTGTGACTTGAGACCTTCTGCATGCCAAGCAGATGTGCTGCCACTGAGCCACGGCCCCTGCAAAGGGGAGCTTTTGCCCAGCATGGTGCCTGATAGTCCACTGGAATTTTGACTGGCTGCGCAAAAAAAAAAAAATTGCTCTGGTGTCAGCCGTCGCCAGTGTTGGTTTCATTCTCTCTCTCCTCTTTTCCAGCATATTCTAAAAATCACCCCTCTTCTCCCCTGCCCTTGGACTTCCTCTATGCGTGTATATAGGTCTGCCTCCTGTGGCAGCCATTTTGTGCCCCGTTTCAGAATTCCAGAGAGACATGTGGGCTCAATGAGGCTGGGGACCCCTGCTTTAAGCCATGATCCGTACGCAGCCTTAGTGGACTGTTCCACTACCCTCAGCAGCATGTTGAATGGCACATGGGAATGTTTCCAGATCCGTTTTCCAAAAGTCCATTTGCTGAACTGGCAGGGTCTTCATGAGAGCAAAGAGGCCCGGAGCATCAGGAGGCTCTGCTCTCTGAGATACTGCTGGAGGTCCTGCGTCTCCTGCTTCTTCTTTTCTGCCTGCCGAGAAATCAAGTCTCGCCTCTGGAAGTCTCGTAACTTGGCAGCTACCTTCTTCTCTCTGGTGTCCTCGTCCTGCCCAGCAGCGTTCAGATTCTTCTGCACGGACTGCATCCTGTTCTTGAGCAGCTCCTACAAGAAATGCCGGTAAAGGAATTTAAAATGTTGCATGTGGGTAGCTCTTCATCGTGATGAGAAAGAGCAGGAAGGCAGTTGACAGAGATCCGAAACACCAAATATTCCTTAATTGCGAGGGCAACTAAATGAATAGATATTTTGTGATTCTTCACAATGTTTGCTAAGGTATAAAGCTGGTGGTAGCATCAATCAGTCCTGGGAGTTTTCAGTACTATCCTGAAAACTGCAAGGTTGTTTGTTTGTTTTTTAAAGAAGTTGCTAGTCCTTAAGATCTGAAAGTGTTTGTGCA
Source organism: Gekko gecko (assembly GCA_029375565.1). Taxonomy (NCBI): domain Eukaryota; kingdom Metazoa; phylum Chordata; class Lepidosauria; order Squamata; family Gekkonidae; genus Gekko; species Gekko gecko. The sequence goes on along the minus strand of JAPDNY010000005.1, from coordinate 37,350,806 downwards.
GTGGCTGGTGAAAGAAGCTGGCAAGTGGACATTCCAAAGACTTAACAGGTTTTGAGTAGATATGAAACTGCCTTTCAGGGCTCTTTTTGTAGCAGGAACTCCTTTGCATATTAGGTGACACACCCCTAACGTAGCCAGTCCTCCAAGAGCTTACAGAGCTCTTCTTACAGGGGCTACTGTAAGCTCTTGGAGGATTGGCTACATTAGGGGTGTGTCGCCTAATATGCAAAGGAGTTCCTGCTACAAAAAGCCCTGCTTATACTGAATCAGACCCCTTGGTCCATCAGCATCAGTATTCTCTGCTCAGACTGGCAGCAGCTCTCCAGAATCTTCAGTAAAGGTTTTTCACATCACCTCCACATCATTACAACTGGAGATGATGGGGACTGAATCTGGGGTCTTTTGCACGCCAAGCAGATGCTCTTATCACCGAGCTGTGGCTCCTCCTCCCCTTGGCATACCTCACTAAACATCCCCATAACCAGCAAAAACATCCCAAACTAAGCAAGCACATGCAATTTTTGCATAATATTTACAGGTTGTGGAATTTAATATTTATAGGTGAGGAATTGGGGCTGTTGATGCAGAATTTTGATTGAAAGCTCTCTGTTCCACAGATCTCATGATTTCAAACTTGTCCTACAACCCTTCTTAGTGCTGAAGAGCTCACTTCTGCTGTAGTGCTTAACATAAAACTCTGGAGATCCCCCCCATAAAAACCACGCAGCACAGACTATGCAAATGAAGCAGGCTTGAACTTGCTTTCCATAATTTATCTGAGAGCAGATTTCCTTGGGGCACAACTTGGATTTTCTTGTTATTCTAGAAAAACTCCCCCACTTATGCTTCGTGTGTGTCTTTCCATACAATAAGACCTTTCTGGGAACCTGGCAAAGGGCAGCCACCTCACCAGCCTTTTTTTCTCCTGGGCATCAACTCTTTGATTGTGTTCCATCAGCTGCTGGTCTCTGCACTTGCGCTGTGCCTTTAAGAACTCCAGCCTTTGACTCTCTTTGTTCTTTTCCTCTTCCTGCAAGCAGGACTCCTGCCTCTTTCGCTCCTCTCTGGCAATTTGCAGGTGTCCCAGGCGCTGCCGGACCCGCTCACTGTTCTCCTGCTGCTTTTGTGAGCCCTGCAAGCTTCGCTGGAGTGATCGCTGCCTGTTTCAAAAAAGCATCAAAGGAAATGCTATACAAAGAAAAGCCCACCTTTTGGACATGGTCAGTCTGTTTCAGACAATGAAAAAGTCGCGTACTACGCTAGGTGTTTCAGTGTGCTGAACAAAAAATATTAACATGCTGCCCTCTGCCTGCTGTTCAGCTTAGGGTGGATTGCAAGGTGGAACCTGGAAACAGTTTTGCCTCCATGAATTTGTGTCTGAAGTCTGCATTCTACACTTCGGTACATCAAACTGTTCCCGGATCTTGCCATATATGATCCCAAGAAAGCACAAGTATGGAACAATTTTACTGAGATTCATGAGTGGATCCCATGAGGCTGCCTTATACTGAATCGGATCATCGGTCTATCAGAGTCAGTATTGTCTGCTCAGACTGGCAGCAGCTCTCCAGGGTCTCAGGCACAGGACTTTCGCATCGCCTACTACCTGACGCTTTCAACTGAAGAAGCCAGGGATCAATCCCAGGACCTTCTGCATGCCAAGCAGATGCTCTATCCTTGGACCACAACCCCTCCATGCAGGAAAGACTTTCAATGTTTTCATTTTATATCAACTGCACTGGCTTCCAAGTTTGCTTCTGGGCCTAGTTGAATGGCCAGGATGTCTTTGCCCATAGGGACCTGCCTGTAGGATGGGCACTGCCTGACCAAAAGTTACCTGATGAGCTTAATGCATGAAGCAGAATTTGAACCTAGATCTCCTGGGTCCTAGTCTGGCACTCCAGCCATTACATCACACTGGCCCCATTACCTTTTTGTGTTGCGCAGCAGCTCTTTTTGGATGCGTTCCTCCTCCTGCTTCTGCTCCTCCTTGAGCCACCTCTGCTCCCTTTTCTGACGTCTGAACTCCATCCTTGCCGCTTCTCTTGGACTCTCTGGAGATGTTGCTGTGACTGTCGCTGGTAATCTCTGCGGGTGGAAAGGTCTCCATAAGGGACTGGTTCCTCCAAAGACAATTCACCTCCTGTTGGCTTTTACAGCAAAGTAATACTGTGCTCATCAAGATAGTTGGCCCTGAGACCAGATAAGCACGGGGTGGGGGGCATTTAAAAAATATGTTTCTGTCATTTATACTCTGCATTCTCTGCTCATCTGCTTCCCAAAGCAGATTCCACATTTCACTTTAAACCATAAACCATAATGACAGTTAAAAGACACAAATGACTGCTAAACCCCCCCTTACAATGCTAAATTGATAACAGCATTAAAATAGTAAAACAGTAGCTGCAATAAACAATATTAAAATAGTAGCATTCTAATAATAGCCATTTTCAGCCATGAATGTTGGCAACAAGCTAAATAAGCAAGGAAAGGGGGGGGGGGATTAATGTTCCACAGAAGGCCTGGTTAAAAAAAATGCTTTTACTTGGCACTGTAAACTTGGTAGATTTGCATGATTTCCAGAAGCAGTGGCAAAGACATTTCATAGCCAAGTTGCCACGATCCAAAAGGCCTGTCTTTAATGGCCATCCACAATGAAGTAGGAAGGGAACACGCAAAACGGGGTCTCCATGGAAGTAGGCAGGCAGGCCTACTTTGTGGGGGAGGGGTGGTATATAAACTGAAATAATAAATAAATAAATAAATAAGGATGTTGTAGGCAGCCCTTCAAGTTCTTTGGTCCCAGACCTTTTGGGCCTTTAAAGTAAAAGCAGCATTTTAAATTGTGCATAGAAGCGAACTGGCAACTCATACCATTCTTTCACTATTAGCAAGAGATGTTCCCAGTAATTCACATCAGTTAGCAACCTTGCTGTTGCATTTTATGCCATCTGAGGCTTCTGAACAGTCTTCAAGGGTAGCCCACACAGAGTGCATTGTAGTAGTCTAACCAAGATGTGATGACAACATGGACAAAGAAAGCCAAATTACTACAGGCAAAATATCCTTACCTGTATGGCTGGTGCACTGTGACTCCTCCTCATATGCAAAACTGACTCAATAGCTGAACTGTCTTCCTTCAATGACTTGTCCACCCAAACAAATGTAGCGTGGACTTGGGGACTGCATGCAATAAAGAGTTTCCTAGGAGAGCTCTGGTGGAAATGTTGGGATGGAGCTTCTTTCATGTTGGGCTGAGGAAAGACTGTTATGCAAAATAAGTTTACTATTAGAACTACATGTTATTAAAAAGCAAAATCAAGTGGCAGATTTTATTTATTCCATCTCAAAAGTGCAACAACATATTTACTGTGTTTTCCCCGTAATTAAATCCAAACAAACTTAACTTGTTAGTTGCTGTAGATTTTCCGGGTTGTGTGGTCGTGGTCTTGGCATTGTAGGACCTGATGTTTTGCCAGTAACTGTGAATGGCATCCTCAGAGGCATAGCACAGAAAAATGGAGTACTCTTTGTGTCAAGGTGAGAAGAAAAATGGTAGGCAGGTAATTTATATCTACTCAAGAAGGTGGGGTAGGGCTGAGTCATTATCTTGTAGGAGTTCCCCAGCTATGAATATTAGCTATACGTGAATATATGAATATTAGCTATGAACATGCTAATGGAGGAGCTTTCCTGAGGAGGTTCTTTTATATATGGATTATTTCCTGTGGAGGTTTCCTGAGGAGGTTCTTTTGTATGTGGATTGGCTGTTGAAATTCTAATCTTATCTGTAGTGCTATTGTCAGATGTAGAGCCTTTTGTGTTTTTCAGGGCAGGAAACCATACCCTATTTGTTTTTAAACTCTCTTCTGTCCTGTTGAAATTGTGTTTATGTTTATGAATTTCAATGGCTTCACACAGCATGGTCTCCAGTGACAGTATGGTGCCAGCGTGGTGTAATGGGGAGAGTGTCCGATTAGGATCTGGGAGACCCAAGTTCAAATCCTTACTCTGCTATGTATGAAGACGGTTGCCTGGAGAAGTCAGGATTGCTGTGACAAGAGAACAAGGAAGGGAGAACCACATATGCTGCAATGAGTTTCTTGGAAGCCTGTAATTGATGATATGCTTCATACATGGAGAATTGTGTGTAAGCTGGGATCAGAAGCATTCTATGGAAGGAAAAGCTATTGCTGAAATAGTTCCATTACGTAGGCCACAGAGAAAGTGAACCTGTGGCTGTGAGAGAGCATCTCCTTCACATACAGAAGGTCACAGGCTCAATCCCTGGCATCTCTAGTGTTTTTTAAAGAAAGGATGAAGTAGGAGGTGATGCGAGCCAGTGTGGCATAGTGGTTTACAGCGTCTGACTACTACCTGGGAGACGCAAGTTCAAATTCCCACTCTGCCGTGGAAGCGCGCTGGGTGATCCTGGGTCAGGCACACACTAAGGCCGCGGTCACACACACTAAACAATCCACTTTCAGTGCACTTTCCAACTGGATTTTACTGTGTGAACTGGCCGAATCCTGTTGGAAAGGGCACTAAAAGTGGATTATTTAGTGCGTGTGGCTGCAGCCTTAGTCTAACCTACCTCACAGAGTTGTTGTAAAGATAAAATGGAGGAGAGGAGAATGATGTGAGTTGCCTTGGTTCCCCTCTGGGAGAAAATCAGGGTGTAAATGGAGCATATGAATGGATGAATGAATCGCTGTTTTACCTATGCGCGATAAGAATTATTCTCTTTTTATTCTCTTAATTCTGTATTGTAACGGCCTTTGGCTATATACACAATAAAATTCTGGTATTCTGGAATACATGTGAAGGACCTCCACCTCAGAACCCAGGGACCGACTGCCAGAAGAGGCAGCACCACCCTTGACAGACCCATGGTCTGACTTCGTACAAGGCAGCTTCATGTGTCAATGGGGCGGGCTGCCATGGTCTCTGCTTTACGGTCAGCAGGAAAAAGCTGGAGGGGCAGCTCAAATGCTGGGCAAAATCTGGAGCAAACTGTAAGGAATACAAGAGCAGCCATGCATCTGGCAGGTAATGGGAGGCGGCAGTGTTCCCTCTAAGCTGAGTTAGTGTGAGCTATCTCACAGTTCTTTTAGCCTCCGGCTCACACATTTTGTCTCAGCTTGGGAAGGATGGCTCCAGAGCAAACTGATTTATGCAGCAGCCAAATCGCTCGCTCACAACTTTAATGCCAGTAGCTCACAAAGTAGAATTTCTGCTCACAAGACCCCATAGCTTAGAGGGAGCACTGGGAGGCAGTGTGCTACCAATGGAAGGGCTGACCTAGGCTGAAGAAGACAGCCTGGTGCTTGTAAACTGCAACAGAGGAAGAATTACTGACTCCGCTTTCCTCCAAGGAGCCTCAAAAGGGACAGCCAGTGCCACCCAAGGGATCTTGAGCAGAATGCCTCCCTGCAGCAATGAAGACTCTCTTTCAGCTGCAGGTAACTGGAGGCTTGCCTAGTCCCAGGGTTTTCTTACTGGAGGAGGTGAGGCTGCACATTAATGGGGAGGAGAGTGTTGGGGAAAGGTGTTCCCCTTCTAAGACAGGAACTATAAGGGTGGGAAAGCCAAAGTAAAATCACAGACACGACCTGAGAGTGAGAACCTCAAAATGGATGTGGACAATGTGGATGTGGATAAAAACAGAGAAGTCTGGGCAATTTGTCATGTCTGTGAGTCCTCTGGTATTCCAAGGCCTGTGCTTCTGCTTATCAGCTGCCTGGTATATAATTTCAATACCTGTCTGAAAGTCACTAGAAGGTCCCAGATCTCCTTCACGACCTGCCTACCTTTCTGTTCCTGCCAGGGTGTGCACTTGTCCGTGTTGATAGCTACGTCAACCGTGGTGCCAGCGCCTCCGCTCGGATCTTCAGCAGCACTCTCCTTCTGGTGAGTCTGTGAAAATTAGAAAAAGAACCCCAAATGCACATGGGGATGGGACAGGGATGGATGCACTGCGCTTTGCCCCATGCTGTTGAATTGTGTGGGGAAAATCTTGTACAGCACTACATGAGCTTACACAGTATTTTGGTATGTTTATGGAAGTGTCACTTTCATAAACATATTTACCAGATGGAACGGGTCATGCTACCCTGTGGTAATTGTAAGAAGACTGAACACAGGTCTAGTCTGCATAACACTGTACCTTGCTGGGTGTTGTAACTTTGCTCTCCGACTCTTTCCAGGATGTTAAGTCTACCACATTCTTTTCTTCCTTCGGCTTCCTGCTCTCTTCTTTCTTGCTGCCTTCCAAAACCGTCAGTCTCCCCCTTGACAGCTGCTCTTCTATCTTCCTATCCAGCTCTTCATTGGTCATATTATTTCCTGGAATCAAGGCATCTTCTGGCTGCGTTGAAGTTATCGGGGACCGAATACGCTCCCAAGCTGGGTAGCAGAAATGCCAAAGGGGCACATGATGGGGAGAAGGGCAGGTGGCACTGACGTACGGGACCTTCGAAGCATCACTCCAACAAATGCAATCCAAATGGTTCTGCCGGCAAGATCCTGACGCTCGGTAACCAGGGGGCACAGTGTAGGGATAATGTGGGTTTTGCTCCGCCAACATCTGTCTGGCTTCTATTGGCATCTGGCGCTCAAGGATGATGCGTTCACTCAGAGGAAGAGGGATCTTCACAACAATATCTGCAGGCACTGTCTTTGTCTGACCGTTCCAGAAATTTACCAGCACTTCACTGTTTTTAAAGGCTGCAAAGAGAAATGGGGAAGTGGGGGGGGTCACCTTTAGAACTAGGCACAATCCGCCTTCCCTTTTCTAGGGGGGCAGTGGCCCCTGAAGGTCCGTGGAACCCTCTCTGAGCTAAGCAGGTTCCCGCTGTGTGTGTTCCCCTGTGGGTGCCTTTGGTTAGTAGATGGAGCAGTTCCCAGTGGCAAGCAGGCCCGTGGCCAGGATTTTGTGGCTTGTGGGGCAATTTTTTTTCTGGTGGGGCTGAAGTTCTCAGAGCAGAAAGAAAAGCCATTTAGCCAACAGAAAGCTGTTACCAGGACAGATCTCTAAACTGCAAGCTGTCAGCCACTTTAGACGACAGTTCTCAGCTGCTGCAATTTAATCACTTTGGCCAGCCTAAGCAACAATTCTGATAACAAGCCTGCAGGTGGGGGTGATGACGTCCGTAGTCAAGAAAGCTAACACTTAGGCAGAAAAACTCTCTTAAAGGAGACCAGTTTCTTGACACATAGATGGGATCCTAGAGGTCACCTACTTCAACCCCCTGGCTCAGTGCAGGAATTCGTCAACTACAGCACCCCACTCTGCTTAAAGGAGCACACGCCTTTAAAAATGTTTTAAAATGACTGCAAAAAGCATTTATAGGAGAAATTCTTATGGGGGCTGTGCCTTTCAGAAAGGGGGCAGAGCCCCCCAAAGCCCCACCGTAGCTATGGGCCTAATAGCAAGTGGGGCAGATCTAGACCAGTTGTACCCTTAGGTGTATAACTGGGGCAGGTCTTGTATCCTTGTGCCTTTAGAGGGTGGACTGGGACACCAGCAGCAGTACCTGAATGGGACGAGCCAGTCTCTGTGACCTGAAGGGCAGTGCCTGGGCCGTATCGTCTGCCTTTCTTCTCCCACGGAGCCAGGACTCTGTCTCCTGCAGCCACTGGCTGCCACCTGCCATCCTCGTGATGGATGACATCGTAGAGTGGCGTTTCTTGCATGCGAAACTCAGCCTTAACTTTGGGAGATTTTCTGGACTTCTCGAACTCAATTAGAACGTGTCCTTTGGAGCCCTGTGAGATGAAACCACAGACCCTGCAAGTAAGCAGGCTGTTTGCCTTAAAATTAATACCATAAAACCTTCAAGTGGAACAAGGGTGGCAGGGCAATCCCAAGCATCACACCTAAGCTTCGGACCCATCAAAGTCCATTGAAGTGAATGGCCTCTGAGGGTGTCACTCTGCTGGGGTCTGTGCTGTTCACCCAGCAGCCAGCACCAGGCAGGCCTGTGACCGATTCATTTACTTCATTTGCACCCTGCCTTTCTCTCCAGCGGGGACCCAGAGTGGCTTACGCTGTTCTCCTCTCCTCCATTTTATCCTCACAACAACCCTGTGAGGTAAGTTTAGCTGAGAGAATATGACTGGCCCAAGGTCAAACAGCCACTTTCCATGGCATGAGTGGGGATTCGAAGGACCTGGGGCTCCCAGATACTAGACCAGCACTCTTAACCACTACGCCACACTGGCTCAGTCCAAAGCACACTCCCCCAATAGTCTGCCTTCAGTTCTACAAAGATGGAATCCAGAAGAGTTAGTAACAGCATGCAAATAGGATCAGTATGGCATCACTGGGTAGAGGGTTCACTTTGCGGAGCTGGGTTCTCGAGAGCCAGTCTGGTGTAGTGGTTAGGAGTGTGGACTCTAATCTAGGAAAACCAGGTTTGATTTCTCACTCCTCCACATGCAGCTGCTGGTGTGACCTTGGGTCAGTCACAAGTTCTCTCAAGCTGTTGTCTCAAGAGCTGTCCTTGAAAGAGCTCTCTCAGCCCCACCTACCTCACAGGGTGCCTGTTGTGGGGAGGGGAAGGGAAAGGAGATTGTAAGCCACTCTGAGATGCCGAGTGAAGGGCGAGGTATAAATCCAATCTCTTCTCTTCTTCTTCTCCCCCCAGCCTGGGCACCCAATCCCACACGCTCCCTAAATGGCTACCACCTTCAACTGTGATGTATTTTCAAGTCCCAGGACAGTAAATGACAGTTCCAGCCTGCATATTCAGGCAACATCTTGCATTCTGAAATACTCCTAACAGGCAAGCCATGTTACGAAGGGCCCTGGTAACTGTAATAATGAGATTTCTGAAACAGCATTTCATTTCCCATTGATGACTCTGACTGATAATTAAACCCACGTGGGTTTGCGAAGCCCTCTAACTTCAGATAATTCCTTTCCTGGCTAAAGAGAGTTCAGCGTGATCCAGGGTCTCGAGAGCCTCACCTCCAGCTGACTGACTGCCTGCTCTCCTGGGTGGCTGCCGCAGATGACCTGTGCAGCGGAGGGAACGAAGGCCACTGCTTGCTCAAGCAGAATCTGATAACCGATGTACCTTTCTCTGCCTCTCAGACTTTATGCAGTGGGCTACACTGCTTCTGACATTAAGCTAAATTAGCGTATTAAAATGAAGCAAAAAGCTTGACTCCAACAGAGCGTGTCCATGGGTGGAAGGATTTCTGCCTGTGGAGCACAACTGCCTCACCTTCCCCTTCCTGCCGCTGACCGAAATACCCTCTGGGATGCTTCTCCAGGTGGGTCTCTTGTTCCCAAGGAGCAGCTTGGGGGGCATTTTAGGGTGCGGTGGAAGTGGGGAGGTGAGAGAGTTGTGCTCTACAGGCAACAGTCCTTCTGCCCATGGAATCACCCTGCTGTATCCCAGCCAAAATGTTTTACACCCAAATGAATGTTCTATTTTCCAAAATAAACATAAAACATTCCATTGCACACTTTTGTTATTTGCTTCTGCACTGTTTAAAGCTTTGGCCACTGAGAAACTTTGCTAGTGCTTGAAACTACATTAGGGTTGACACAACGCAGTTGTGAACTCAGTCAACGTTCCCTCTAAGCTGCAGAGTCTTGTGAACAAAGATTCTACTTTGTGAGTTACTGGCATTAAATTTGTGAGTGGGCAGTTTGGCTACTGCACAAATTAGTTTGCTCTGGAGCCATCCTTCCTGAGCTGAGACAAAAATGCATGAGCCGGAGGCTAAAAAGCTGTGAGCTAGCTCACAATAACTCAGCTTAGAGGGAACACTGAACTCAGTGGTGATCTAGGAAGCCACTTGAAGTAAACAAGCTGTATCAGCTTTCTTTCCCATTGTGTGGATCTCTGCGAGACCTTATCTGCTTGAATGCAGTGGAAGGAGTCAGCTGGTGGCAGTTACCACCAGATCAGGGAAAGCAGTTTGCCCCCCCTCCCCCACAAACACAATTGTTCAAAGGTAGTTGAGAGAGGGATACGGAAGCAGGTCACCCAGAGCAGCCTCTGGGATCTGTTACTGTCCTCCTGTCTTTACTAGTATTTGCAAAGGGTCAGATTTTCATCAGCTTGGATACCATAGCCTCTATAAAAACATTTACTTTCCAGAGCAAAGTAATGTTGACTAGGCCAATCATTGCAGTCTTTGGCCTCTGTGCCCTACTTGTGGACTTCCCTGGATGCTGTGAGAAGCCAGGGTGCCGAATTAGGCGGACCACTGGACTGATCTTGAATAGGGCACACAGGAGCTGGACAGGGAAACATTTATTACATCTTTAGGGCTCCCCAAAGGATTATCAGAAGAGATACAACAAACATGTATCAGAGACAGATGCCCAAAAAGAAACGTCAAGTACCGAGGTGCTTCCCACCCTTTCTTTCCTTAAACAGATTTACCTCCACGTGTTGGACTATGTGACCTCGATAGAAATACCCATCTGTCTTTTTCCTGGCCAGGACTTGGATGCCCCTCTGCAAGTCGTTAATCTTCGTGTGCCACTCCTTGAAATCCTCCTTTGCAGAGCTGCTCAGCAGCACGTGAGGGGAATCTAGGCTCCACACACCCACAGGAGAACTGCAGATACAGGAAAGGAACACATTCGAGGGAGAATAAAACTCCAGACAACTCCAATTTATATGAATCAAGGACAGCGAGGAAACACAAAAGGCAACTGGTTCTTCACAGTTCCCACTCCATGATTAGAAAGCTGACCAATTCATCTAAAAGACCCACAGTTCTTAAACGTACCGTGCAGTGGCGTGATGACCTGCTGGATGAGAGAAGGAGCAGCAGTGCTTGTTGATGCAATCGGGATGGTGAACGCCCGCCACGCCGCCCGGATTAATCTAGAAAGAAGACGGCAGAATCATGGAATGTGCCGCCTAATCTGGGACCAAGCGACCTTTTAGTCTTTCTCAACAACTGGACTCTCCCGGGCTGGTTCGCACACATGTGCCCATCATCACCGCCATCTACTGCATTTTTATTTCAGCCTTCCGCTAAGGCAGGGGTGGCCAAACTGCAGCTCGGGAGCCGCATGCCACTCTTTCACACAGTCTAATTTAATGTTAATAAAAAGCAGATCTGCATATTTTTCATGAAAAACAGGTGTGTGATATTTGTTCATATCTTGCGGCTCTCAGACATCTGACGTTTATTCTGTGTGGCTCTTACGTTAAGCAAGTTTGGCCACCCCTGCTCTAAGGAGCTGAGTTTGGCATCTCCACTTTATCCTCACAACTGCTCTGTGTGTTTCGTTCGACTGAGAGAGGGGGCAACTGTCCCAAGGTCACCCAGCAAGCTTCTACGGTAGAGCAGGCATTAGGACCTGGCTATCCCAGGTCCTAATTGGGCTCTCTAACTACTATACCACATTGACCCATGTACCAGCTTGCATAAGGCATAAAATATCATGCAGTGATCCGCAGATATGAATGAAAGGCTTCATTATGCCTCACTTCCACAGGTCCAATTGTGTTTTTCAATGGACCCCATTTCATACATTTGCCTGAGGGATAAACTAAGCGATGGACTTGCACATGTGTGAACCGGATTCAGTTCTGCAATATTTATTTTCCAGTTACCTGATCTTCAACCTCATCAGAGCTGAAGCTGATCCTTTGAAAAGAACCTCCAGACTCCTTGGCTATTTTCTCTAGTATTTCTTGCAAGTTGTTTGTATTTTCCCTTCCGTTTTGTACCAAGTATACCGTGTGCAAAGGGCGGGCCTGCCCAGTCTCCTCCTTCAGAAGGGCACAGATTCCCTCTGCCGCACACTCACACAGCCCGTTGGTGAAGAGGTAAACGGCCTGGCAACTGGAGTCTTCCAGCGCTGCTGCCACAGCACTCGTGACACTGGCCCCATGATCGCACTTCAGGGTCCGGATCCAGGCGGCTGCCTCAGCAACACTGGCAAGGGAACATTTCACCAAAGTGTTTTGCCATTTTAAAACCTGCTGAGGAAGTGGAAGTTATCTAACATGAGACATAACCACAAGAGGTGCACATTTCAGAGAGGTCTCCTTGATATTCTGTCTTGTCAATGAGTATTGCTTTAAGTCAGAGACTGTATCATTGGCCAGCCTGCTTGGGTAGAAATGTCCCAGAAGAAAAATTGCTCTTTGATATTATTAACTTAACAATTCATATTAACTTGTCACTGTTATCACAATTTTAAAACTGTTTATAGATGTATAATGGATATTAAGAGTGTAATTGTTATTGCGATTGAGGTATTATGGATTTGATGTTGCTTTTGGCATTTCAGTGTTATTTGCTAAAACTTTGAGCTGATGCAATAAAGTTTCCGAAGCTGAAAAAGCTTTCATATTATTTTATGACAATCTGTCTAGTATATTTTTTATCCTGCCCTTCTTCCAAGGAGCTCAGGTTGGCATACATCATTCTCCCTTCTCTATTTTATCCACACAAGAACCCCTGAGGTAGGTTAGGCAGAGACTCTGTGACTGGCCCAAGGTCACCTGGTCAGTTTCACAGCTGAGTGGGGATTTGAACACAGGTCTCCCAAATCTTAGTCCAGCACCCTAACTGCTACACAGTGTTTTTAAGTTCTCTATTACCTGGCTGGCACAGCTGATAACGCTGAACATGCAATCTGTTGGCTTGCTGGCCATTGAAAAGAGAGTTTTTATGAGGAGTTCTTTCAGGATACTCATTTCTGAGGGCATTCTCTCCAAGGCACAGATCACAAAAGTCACCTTCTGTTCCTGGATATCAGCTGTTAAGGGGAAAGTTGTACACTGAGGGGAAAGCTGGGCCATTTCTGTACTGAAACAAAAAGAAAAACAAAATGACTGACCACCCAAGCATAATTAGGCAGTTTTTCAACTTTGGCTCATTTTCGTTCCCCCAATAATAGTCTCATATTTCTTTCACCCCCTCCCCCAACTCATATTACCATAGATTTCCCTCATTCTTCCACTTTCCTCACAAATTTAGGACAGAACTACTAATTTTACTGCTTTTTAACAGTAAAGCATTTTGCATACTTCAGTGGAAAGAATATGTGGCACATGCATGTCAACTAGTGAAGAAATTGCAAATGGCAGACAAATGTAGGGCTCCAGACACTTTGAAAAGCCTAATAAAGAAAGAGAGAGAGAACATGACAGCGGAAGCGGTCACACACACTAAACAATCCACTTTCAATGCACTTTCCAACTGGATTTTGCCAGTTCACATAGTAAAATCCAGTTGGAAAATGCACTGAATGTGGATTGAAAGTGAATTATTTAATGTGTGTGACCGCAGCCAGTGTGTCCCGGGAAACAAGGGTCAGATTCAGAGACATCTTTGAGACTCAGGCTACAAAATTCTCAGCACACAACCAAAATCACATGTCCATCATAAAGCACAGGCAGACTGCAGCACAACAGCAAAACAAGTGTCTTGCATGACTACTAGTCAGAAACAAGAGGGAACCATATTTGAAAATTGCTGCACTCTTTCTCATATGTGCAGTCTGCACAGTGCAGAGCTGAAAAGAACTTTACACAGCACGCCTAAAACCAGTAGGAAATCTGCACATGGTTAGAGATTGTACTACAGTCTTTCAGCTTCTGAGCAACACTCTTGAACTGTGTGCTTAACAGCTGTTTCATCGGCATCAATGAGATCCTGTTTATCTTAATAGCGCGCAACACTCCCCCTCCAAAAAAAAAAAAAAAGAGAGAGAGAGAAACCTTCGAGGGCATATTTCTGCATATCATATGACTGTGAAAAATATAAAAGAACATTTACATCAACTTTTCAATGGTCAACAAGCCACCTTCCTCTTGTTCTTCTGCAACTCACTTAACTCCCCCTCGCTCTCTAGCGAGCTCTTCCAGGCTTGGGACGTTGCCTAGAAACCAGGCACCGAAGACAGAACCATCTTCAACACCTGATGGGGAGGGTAAGAGAAATGCCGTCTGTACAATTACGAATTCCTAACTAATATGGAACTTCTCCCTGATTAATAGGGTTTAGAGTCGCAGGCAAGGACCAACCCCGTTACTATGTCGAAGGAAAATGCAACTCAAAATATACCCAGGTATTCTCGTGTCTCCCCCTCAGATTTTCTTGGTATTTCCCAGGGCGGTCCTATTGTACTCCTGAATGGAGGGGGAACTGAAATATTTGGAAAGCCATGAAGGGTGTAGCGGAGGGACAGATGGTACTCTTTCCTTTCTTCTCACCATGAAATGCGACCGACGAATCACCACTGGTCTCCACCAGCGAAAAAAATTTCGCCTTTCCCCCCTCCCCGTGACTAGTATTGGTAGGTGCCGAAGTTGGTAACAGCCAATAAGAGAACAGGTTATTGGGAGGTACCGTAAATTGACATGGAAGGGAGGAAGTAGCGGCTAGGGGTGAAGGACGGTCCTGGTAGTCACCGCTATGGTGGGGCCTTTGTGCGGGCTGCGGTGGACAGCCCACCTCCTTCGTGCCAGAAGTGGGGCAGGAGTGGCCTTCGGGGCCCGGCGGTAAGACGGGGAAGAGACCTCGAGTTTTGGGGCTGAAGCGGGGAAGTCGGACTCGGACTGCATTTCTCTCTCCCGGGAGCCAGTGGGGTGTCGGGGGTCGGACTAAAGCGGTTGAGCTGCCAAATCTTTCATTCTGTCCTGAAATTTATATCTGGTGATGAGCTTGTGCCACACTCTTTTGACCTACCTCACAAGGTTGTTGTGCGGAGAAACACGGGGAAGAAGGCAACAGTGTACATCACTCTGAGCTCCCTGGTGAAGTACAAAAGATATACATTAGGGACTCGTAAGGAAGGAAAACCCTCGTTCTCCTTCCCAGCCCCTTGGAGACTATGGCAAGGCACTTCAGTTCTGTGTCTAAGTTGGGGGCGGGGGGGAGGCCTGAGTTCTGCAACATGTGTAAGTTAGAAAGCTGAGTAAATGAGTTTCTGGCACACCGCACATGCTCTTGGCACAGGTGAAGCTGCCTTATACTGAATAATGCCATTGGTCCATCAAGGTCAGACTGGCTGCAACTATCTAGGGTCTCATATATGTCTTCAACATTGCTTATTGCTTGGTCCTTTTAACTGGAGAATGAAACTGGGACCATCAGCATACAAAGCAGAGGGTCTTCCGTTGAGCCGTAGCCTCCCCCAGATCCAATCTGGCCAGTCTTGTTTTTGTACTTATAAAGGGGGAAAGGAGCACTGTGGGGCACTAAGACCTCAGGTTTGATTTCTAGAGGCACTAGGTTGGATATGAGGATCGTGAGTAGATCTCTTCCCCTGCATCTGCCCTTCTCTGGAAAGCTGTTACCAGCAATCTTGAGAGCACTGTTGAATGTGGCACAGGGGGCTGCAGGAGGAAGAGGAAATTATTGGAAATCATCCCCCTTCAGCCCCTTGCTTGACTTCCTGCTTCCCTTGAGCAGTCTGCACACAACAGCCCACTCTGTTCCCAAGAATCCCCTGACCTTCAAGAGCAACTTCGGCATGGTTGCAGGGGGGAAGGGGGAGAGAGCTGTTCTGTGAGCATTAGATCCACTCCCTTGTAACTAGCAAAGGATACAAAATGGCTCTTGCAAAAAAGAAAGTATTCCCATAGAATCTGGGGGGGTGTACTGCCCCCGTGACTTCTCCATTGTCATTCTCTGTGTTGTAGTGCAAGCTCAGAGGCGCATGGCTCATTTCGTTACCGCCAGTTCCCAGAGCTTTCGCGGTCCCAGGTGATAACGGCTGAAGTGCTCAGTGGTACCATGTGGTTTTGGATCTTGTGGCACTTTTGGCATTCTCCTGAAGCTGTGCTGGTGAGTTCAGTGGACTGGGGAAGGTAATACAGTCACATTAGAGGATGTGGAAAGATACTGAATGTATGTTATTAAGGGCTAACAGCAGGCAGGGAGTTCATAGAAAGTGCTTATTTTAATAATGGCTTTGGAGTTCTGGGCCTGTTCATCACCACCTTTTTATCCTGCTCTTTCTCCAAGGATCTTGAGGAGGCCTCCCCTCCTCCTCTTTATTCTCACAACAATTCCACGAGGTAGGCTTGGCTGAAAGTGAGTGGTTCATGATCACTCAGGAAACTTTACGGCTGAGTTGGGAATAAGTACTAGCCCCCCCCCCCCCCCATGTATGTCTTGTTCAGTTGACACACCCTGAAACACCTTAATGCTACATTCACGGAAGCCACTCACATCCCTGGAGGCAAGATGGCTTGGCTTTCTGGTACGACTCTGTGCACTTTTAACATGGCGAGCACAAGTGGATTCTAATAACTGCGATGGAGATGCTGAGAACACAGGTGGGACTCTTGCCTTGAAAACCTTACGGGGTCGCCCTAAATTGGTTATGAATTGATGACAGTTTCCACCATTGTCATCCTAAAGTTCCGAATCCCAAGAACTGTGCTTTGAATGCTCAGGGGTGGGGATGACATTTTAGATGATTTTCAAAGAGCATTTCCATTCATCTTGAAGGACAGACTCGTTTTGACAGAATGATCAAAGGTGGAGATTCCATTGTGATCCTGGGCTGTGGGTGAAAAGGGTTGTTTAGGAAAAATGAGAGGTCTTGTGGGTGACATGCGAACTTTTGAAGCAGCTTGAAGTAGTTCTGGATGGTAGCCGGCATGGACTGTGATGGAAAAGCAGCCCTGGAAAAGGGACTGCCCCCAGCCTTCCCTGGTCCTGCCCCCTCAGAGGTGGGAGAGGCAGCCTGCCTGCTGAGCCAGCCACCTGTTTCCAAGCTTCCACTGGGGCTATGGGGTGGGAGGCCCTCAGCATACTGCGACAAGTCCCAGAAGTTGTGATGGCCAGTCCACCCGATGGTAGTTGTAATAGAGTTTCACACTCATGGAATGTGTCCGTCATCTTGGCTGGTGATCTGCTAGACACATTCTCAGTTTTGTCTCTGGCTAGTTGAGTTCAACTTTCTTTTTCTCCTACAGGGCCACTTCCCTTATCCAGACCCTTCAGCGTGGACAGATGAAGAGCTGGGAATCCCTCCTGATGATGAATAATAGACTTGAATAATCTGTTCTGAGTAGGTTCTAAATATTGGTAGTATTTTTATATCAGATTCCTAAAGCTAAGAAATCTGGCAGTCTGTCTGATTGAAGTGCAGTCATTCCAGAAATTGTGCCACACCTTTCTTAATCATCACCCCAAACTGTAACATTGTTTTAAATACAATTCAGCCACATTTATTTTCCCTCTGCCTGTGTGCTTCCCTGTAATTGTTCTAGGTTGCCAACTTGTTTGGGGGCAGGGTGCCCCCTGCATTTCTCTGTGAAACTAAGGGGGCAGACACACTGATGGAGGCACATTGCAATACTTTGGAACACACTAGAAAACTCTTGTAGCAACTTCTGGCTAGCAATAAGTGCAATGATGAGGTTTAGGAATTCTGCAGATGTGGGTCAGATTCTGTACGAGGCCGTATGTTCTAAAAACCTGGGTGCCCCCTACAGTTCCAGACAAATTTTAAGTGTTAAGAAAGGCAAGGGAATACATTTACTGGGGGGGGCAGGGAATGAGATCTTGTCAGGCTGTCAGATATCAGCTGCCACTTGGGAGTTTGCATAGCAATTCCACAGAGGGACAGAAAAGACAATGGGAGATGGCAAGGAAGTGGAAGAAGGCAGTGGTGGGACAAGGAAGGATGCAACAACAAGGTGGAGAAAGAAAGGTGGTTTATACTGGGGTGGTGGCTGTAGGGACCAGCAGAGGAGGAAGGGATTTCCCTTCACATTCAAGTTCCTTGTGGTCCCTACTTTTTTTGCTAAATATACCGGATACTTAATACTTACCCAGGCACACCAGCCTTTGATAGTGGCTCTAAGGTTATGCCAATAGGGGTACAGGGTGAGCGAGAGTAAGATCCCCGACCCCACTCCTTGCCCATGGAGGTTGATACAGTGCTTATGCTGTCCAGGCCCTATGCAGTGCAGAGCGGCTCTATCTCTCTGCATGACTTTAGTATAGCATTTACATGGTTGGGATGTTTCTCCCCCTTCCTTCTGTGGATCTTATTCAAATCGCTTAACTTGGAAGCAGATCATAGAAACTCACAATCTGTCCTTATGTCCTGCAGGTTTCTGAGATCTACAGAAATGAATGCTTTACTTCATGTAGATTTTAAATTCAAATTGTAAATAAAACAGAATCTGTATAATGATTCTGTCTGCTTGTTGGTGTTAAGTGTCACCTTATAGTAAGGGAATATTTTCTTACCTGTAAATGATCATTCTGCAGGATGTCGGGCATGTATTACATTTGGAACGTCACCTCATCTTGGCTGCAAAAAAGGGTTAAGTTCCCTGGATACCCAGGGAAGGAACTACCCAGCTTCCCAGACTGTGCCTGGAAAGCTACAGCTCCTGTATCCTATTAAATACATCCAACATAATACAGGGAGAGGGGGATATTAAAAGGATATTTCTGAAAGTGGAAACTTTCTGAACTCTGTTTCTTAGTATTTCTTGGTGTAGTGGTTAAGTGCGCAGACTCTAATCTGGGAGAACTTGGGTGAGCCATAGTTCTGGCACAGCTGTTCTTGAAAAAGAGCAGTTTCTGTCAGAGCTCTCAGCCCCACCTACCTCACAGGGTGTTTGTTGAGGGGAGGGAAAGGGAAAGGAGTTTTGTAAGCCGCTCTGAGACTCCTTTGGGTAGTGAAGGGCGGGGTATAAACCCAATCTCCTCTTCTTAGAATTGAGCAGTATAGTTTAGTTAGCAGGATGGGACACCTGTTTCCCCGACAAGTAAGCAAAATCTTTTCCTGGTGTGCATGTGGGAGGTGGGGGCAGTCAGTACATCTCGGATGGATAAAACCAGTGTCACTTACAGGGTAATTCCAGATTGAGCAGCTCAGGTATTATGCAGACACTACATTTCTACATCCTTTGCCAAAGCTGCTGTGGCTGGGTTTTTCTCAGCCTGAAGTGACCATAGCAGTACTGGGCATTCAAGATCTGTGGAGACTTTTCAAGACATATCATCTTCTGATGCCACCAGCCCCAGTAAACACTCTCTTCTCCTTCATTTTTCATAAGGACTTTAATTTCATACAGCATAGCCTCGGCAAAAGAAGAGGTATCTAAGAAACTTGTAGTACTACAGCCAAAGCGTCAAAAGCCTTTCTGGCACAAATATCTAGCTTTGCTGTATTTTGGAGCCTCTTTCATCTGAGGGACAAGTCATCTCCCTGACAAGTGTGGCTTCTGAAATGTATGTTTTGAGGACCAGTGATCATCGTAAACCGTGTTAACTTTACTATCTTGTCCTCTTTAACAGCACCAAAGATAGATGTGAGGATAGAATTATCCCCATACACAACTCAGACTGAAAATGATTTCACCAGGTCGAGACACTGAACCCTGTTCTTGCTGGTCAAGATGTAATGCCTTATCAGCTACCACTGCACGGTATATAGAGTTAGGCTGGATTAACCCCTGTAGGAAATAGTTGGGATCTGCCACTCCACCGACACCAATTCCTTAAAGTTACGTTCAGCCAAAATGTACTTCTCGAAAGCCAAATAATAGCTAAGACCCCCCCCCCAGCCACTGCCAGTCAGAAGAGACAACACTGACCCTGGCAGATAGTCCGACTCCATCCAAGGCAGCCGCATCTGTATTGTGTACTGGTTTTACAGATGCTCTCCTCTGCATAGAAGCCCTGGCTGCATCTCCTAATTCTTTTCAATTAACAAAGCACTTAACAGTATGGAAGAGCCAGCTCAAAAACTAAAGGAGGCCTACTTTAGCCACACTGTGAAAGAAGCAGACAAACAAGAGCAATTGCAGCAACCCAATGTAGAACGCAGGTACTCTCCAGAAGAACGTGGTGCCTCAGTAGTAAGCCTGAGCGGATGCTGATTTGCAGCAAGGAGGGTGGAGTATAGGTAGTAAGCAAAACTATCATAGGGGTTATTTATTCAATTTATTAATCACCCTATCCCAGCTTACGCCAGGCTCTGGGAGATGGGCAAAATGCCGTAAAAGATAAAACATTAAAATTCAATATGCAACTTAATAAAATATTAAATTCAGATTAAAAGATCCAAGATGGCATCCTATAATGTTTTTTTTATCCCAATTCCGGACTACTGGCCAAATTTCTGGGCAGGGGGAATGGGAACTCAGAACAAAAGGGGAGGGGAAGAGGAGGGGTGCCAGCCAATGAGGGAACCGTTGCTGCCCTCAGCCAAAAGCCTGGTGGAACACCTCTGCCTTACAGGCCCTGCAGAACTGCATAAGATCCCGCAGGGCCCTGATGTCTTTTGGCAGAGAGTTCCACCATGTCGGGGCCAAGAAGGCCCTGGCCCTGGTCGAGGACAGCCAGACATCCCAAGGGCCAGTGATCACCAGCAGGTTGTTGTTCGAAGAGTGCAAGGCTTTCCCGGGCTAAGGACTTAAGCCTGCTATTTATCTGCATTCTTGAATTACATCTATATGCAAAGGTATCAGTAGGTGATAGAGAGCTTTAACAGGAGTAGATCATTTAAACAGATTTTGAAATTCAGAACTGATAGCTTCCTCTGCAGAAAAAGCCACAGTTGCTGTTTTTTGGTATTTTGCTTAAAGTTCAGAGTTATTATCTAATGTCTGCAAACAAGCTACCTTCAGCCACTCCCATATCGAAGAAAACCTGCTTCATCATTTGGTCTCCTATGAGCTACTGACTTTAGCTACTCCCAGTTCTGAAAAGGAGCTCTGATCGTTGGCTTATTTTTCAGTACACCTCCTGGTACCTGGCATGTGCTTCCTGTCCCCAGCTCTTAGTCCGTTGCCTGTGGTCCTTGCTTTCACACTAGGACAGTCATTCATATCTTCAGCTCCTCTTCTGTCACATGACCTTGGTATCAAATGCTTGCAAGTAAGAGGGCCTGATAATGCCTTGAGGTTGAAGATGCTCCCGAGAGAGGAAAGGTTGAAGACCACTGCTTTAGAAGGAAACTGTTACAATTCTGATATATTCCTCCACTCAAATATATCTTTGTTACTGCAGATGGGTAGCTGTAGCAGCAATATAAAACAGGAGTCCAGTGACCCCTTACAGATGAATACATAAGAACATAAGCCAAGCCAATGTTGGATCAGGCCAGTGGCCAATCCACTCCAACACTGTGTCACATAGTGGTCAAAAATACCAGGTGCCATCAGGAGGTCCAGCAGTGGGGCCAGGACACCAGAAGCCCTCCCACCATTGCCCCTCCCCAACACCAAGAACACAGAGCATCACTTGCCCCAGACTGAGAGTTCCTATCTATACCTTGTGGCATAAGTCTTCATGAGCCATAGGTCATTTTGTCAGACCCGTGCAGATCTGATCAGCTGATGAAATGAGCCCTGATGCACAAAAGCTTAGGCTGCAATAAGTTGTCAGTCTGAGGTGCCACCACCCTTGCTTTGCCCATTATTAATGCTCACACCAATACGATTCTCCATGCAGTCAATCTTTATTATAGCAGTATTCACATCAAATACATAGAACTTTTAAACTTTTTTATATAATACAGAGTTCTTTAAATAACTTTACACAAATAGTTCTTCAGTCTGAATTTTCAGCTATCAAACTTTAATTTTTTTTAATGTCTCCATGCTCTCTAAACCAAACTGGACAATATTTCCCACTGTACAAATTTACATGAGGAAAAAAAAGCTCCAAAATACAAATGAAGGGAGTTTAGGCTAAAAGGGGGATTTAAACAATAAAGGAGAAGTAAACAACTGAACTTAAATCTGGTGTATTTACTGTGAACAATTAGGGGGGGGGAGATTTAGAGGCAGGGAGAAAGAACTGCAGTGATCCATGTAACAAAGCTGAAATCGAACATTTCCCTGTGAATCAGAAGTACAGGCCTTTCGGTATTACTACATTGTCTTTTTTAAAAAGGAGCGATGAATACCAATAGTCATGTGAAAAGAACAAACCATTAACAGTGCAAACTTTGGGAGACTCTCAACCGTCTTGCAGTAGGTACATCTTCAAGGAATATTGTGTAGGGGTATACATTTCATTGCGCAAATTATATTTTTTGGCTCCTTCCTGGCACAACCCGTTTCCCAAATAAATCATAGTATCTGTTCGCTGCAGTGATGCTGTTTGGGCCATCTCCAGGGTGCTTAGTCCTGACAAAAAGACTGTCAAACTTTAAGACAGTGGTGGGGGAGGTATGTTGCTGATTCAATACCTTCCCTACCTGCCTTCCTACCACGTCTGTTTCCAGTGCATAACCAATGTCCCTTTTACTACAGCAAAAAGAAGAGACAGATACTTTTGCTGCTTCTGCCAAACCCTTAAAGCAAACAGGCTGGAGGTGAGGATTTAGCCACTCCGTCCTGAGCTAAGCTGAAACTAAGTAATGGGATAACATTTCTTCAAAAAAGGAATGACTGACCAACCAGTGCAGTCACCCTGGTAACTGAAGAGGAGCTGCATGCTTGAAAAGTGGGAAGGACAGCCCACAGTCAAGAGGCAACCCGCTAACGAAAACGGGAGTAACAGAAGGGAAAAGGCTGGCCTTTGGATGTGTTTCAGACCTAAAACCAGGAAGCCGGCTGCTATTTCCAGCTGCTTTAACAACAACCCTTTTGCCTGTCACTGGTCCCTAGAAGCCAGAAGAGGTGCTGGTTATATAAGCAAACGTCCTACCCTGGCGAGAAGGGCTATTGCAGTCCAGTGACTGGCCAAGTAGCGCTCGGTTTCCCATTGGCAAGCCTTCCTTCTATTGCACCATCAGCTGGGAGCAGAATTCGCTTCACTGGGTCCCACCCACCCACCCAAACAGCAGATGCCCATGGCCAACTTGGGGGAAAATGGCTAATATTTATCACAGGATAAGTGGAGCTTCCTATTCTGGGAGCATGAAATGCGTAAAGCCTTTGTCATGGGTCCGTTAGCAAAGACGGTTGTGTTACCAGGTTGGGGATCGGTATAACAAAACGGAGGTGAGCTGGAACATGATATGTTTACAACACATTTTGTTTATCACAAAATTGGAACGTGCGATCTCACCCTAAAAGGGGGGGTTCCCCTAAATATAAATTACACACACACATACACACACACAGCTGGTAACTGCCAAATCTCAGTTACAGGAAGGAGAGGGGAAAAGAACAAGGATCTGGAAGGAATGAGGTGTATTTTTCTTAACCATTCACAGTTTTGAATTTCAAAGTACATTTATTGCACTCGGGTTTTTTTTTTACCTTTTAAAGTTATTTAGACTAGGCCCCAGACTCTCAACCCCAACCCCAAGAGAGCTCCCACACTTCCCCCCATGTTGGTCCATTTTTCTTCCTGCGTCAACACATCCCTGAATGAGCATCTCCCCCACTCAAGGTCCTAGCACACTAGTTCAATCCCCAAACACCCCCCACCCCCCCAAAATAAAAAAACAAGTGGAAGAGAATACATATCTAGGCCAAGTACAAGCTAATGCAGTCAAGAATGTGTCTGCAAATCCAAGGATGGTACGTAGCTACACACTTTCCATTTTCCTAGTTCAGAAGGGGGGAAGAACCACAGTAATTCTAGATGACTACAGTTCAAGTACAGTAAGAAATGTGATTGCAAGAATAATGGAACAAGAGACACTGTTGCTTTGACAATTATGCCTAATCTGTTTCAGGCTCTCAACAATCCCCTCCCAAATGACAAAATCAGGGATAACATATACAAGTATTTATTTGGGGCTGCAGGGTCTCAGCTCACTGTAGAGCACATGCTTGGCATGCATAAAATCCCAGATTCAATATCCAGCATTTAGAAGACCTCAGAGGTGGCAGGCCTGCATAAAAAGTGGCTGCCAGACTTGACCATACAGGGCTTGATGGACCGATGGCCTGATGTAACACGACGCAGCATCATTTATGTATTTAAAACACTTTTCAACTGGGGGGGGAGAGAATGTTATCACAGGACAACTTCTGGATTTTCACTACTCTACATTTGTCTATTATTGCATTCCAATTCATCAATGTAGAAAGAGGTTAAAAAATTAGATCTTGCAGAGCTTGGAATGTGTATTGAATGCCACTTAAATGCATCATTCTGAATGGAGTTCAAGATACTTACAGCAAAAAAAGGTAGGAAGGACCATTAGCACCCTAAATCTTTCCCTAGGCAGAAAGATGAAACAGCCCGGATAGACAAGACACAACTTCAGCACGCTGCCCATCTACTAATGCTGTTGTGTCCATACGTTTTCAACTTGAACGCCACTCTGTAATTAACTGAAGGTGGCTGTGGTTTGCAGAAAGGTTACACCTTTCTACAGGAAGTCCAAGGAAACATCAAGCAAATCTCTTATCCTTTTATCTGTGTACTCCCAATAAAACAAAAATGTGGGCTGCAAACCTATTGGGTGGTTTACAAACACAACCCATCTCTATATCTCAAGGATCGTATACGAGGAATGATCCCCACCCCCCAGCCATAAGGGGTGCCTCTTTTTTTGTATACGCTTCAGAACCCCAATTTATTTTATTTTTGTTTGAGCAGCTTAATGTTGCCTTTCCTCCATTCAATCACATATCACATGGGGGGGTGGGGGGACGACGCACACAAACCACAAACACAATTGCCGGTTTGAGGGAGAGAGACCGTGGCCTTTATGTCTACTCAGAACACTGCTAGGAAAAGCCACGCTTAAAAAAAAAATGGCAGCGAAGGAGGAGGTACGGTGCCATTTCAATCAGACTTGCCCGGCAGATGCAACCTATGGATTGTATCCAGGTAATGTTGAAAAGGTAGCGCACTGGAGTCAAAGAAAAGCCGCTTCCTCCATCAACAAAGCACACTGTTTAGATATTTTTAAAGTTGCAAAGGCACCAAGATCATTTGGCAAATTGAAAAGGAAACTTTCCAGGGAGCACACACATGCCTGCCTTTAAGTGTGTGGGATTCATTGTAGTGCACCAGCTCTCCCTAACTGTGCGTGCTTGCTCACTCCTTCCTACTGAGTGCAAGCATGCAGACTAGCATACATCAGGGTGCCATATGAACCACTGACAAAAGGCAAACAAAGCGTTACACTTGCTGCCTGCACTCTGGACTGGCTGTACAGATAAGGCCAAAGGGAGAGATGAAGAAACTCGTGGGTCATTCACACTTCACTAAAATCACATTTGCAAGGCTGAATCAACCCTAAATACAGCAATCAAGCCTAGCATCCTCTCCCCTTGGAAACAGTACAAGACAGCTGCAGACTCTGCCCCCCCAATAGTCAGCTATATTATTACCATGTCTTACAAATGTCAATTAGGTTTTGGACGGGGAGGGGGGGGGAAGATGGCATGCCAGAAGGGCACAGAAAGGGCTGCCAGCTAGAATGGCTCCATGTAGCTTGACTGCCGAGCAGCAAATGTCGCGTTAACAGAAAACATTTCTGTTTAGCCCAAATGACAACATAGACTGGAGACCTAAGAACAAGAAGCCACATAGTAGTTAAATCCAACATACTCTCATGTCTGCAAGCTAATGCGACTTAACTGAATTCAGACTGAATCCAGAGTGTACCCCACCCCACAAGGCTCAAAGATGTCAGCTCCCTTCAGCTGACATTTTTCCAACAGATCCAATTTGTCTACAGTACGATGAACTTTTTGTGCTACATAATTATGCCTTTACAATATGCTCTGTCCCTCAAGTCTTCACTAAACTCTGTTATTCCCCCCAACAAGAAATCAAAACATCCTGATATTTTACAATGGAAATCACAGCATAAGGACGCAGAGGGAGGAGTCTCCCCACACACAGTACCAGATGCTCGTAGTGGGCATGGGTTGTGGGGGACCCTGGACTTGATGAAGTGCCACATGTGCTGCTCTCGCAGCATGGTGAAATCCCGTAAGCAAGACGAAGCATGCAGCACTGGTGCCATCCTGGTCTAATTATGTTCTATCTCTATTCAGGGATGGCACCAATGTTGCAAAAATACATTGCTGTGGTCCTGATGGAGGGGTTTTCTGGCAAGAGAGGTGACCACAGCTGACGCTGTTACCTGTGTGCTTAGAATTCCTTTGGACAGGTAACCATCAGTGTGGTTTTTTAAATGTGGGAATCTTTGCATATGGAGATTTCTATGAAGGACACACTCCTCCTTCAACTCAAAAAAGGCCCAACGAGACCACCAACAAATTTTTCACCTTTTTATACAGCACCTAATTTATTTCCCATATTTATATTCCACCTGTCTTTACACAGGAGAGCTCAAGGGGGAATTATTTTCTTAAAGACAGAATTTTAAAAAGGATTAGCCGACATGCAAAATGTTTTACAAATGGAGGCTGAGTTTTGAATGAAAACTGACCATATGCAGGGGAAATCTACTTTTGTGGATACAGTATCCAAGGGTCCTGTAATTTTTTCTTGGGTGGGAGGGAATCACATTTTCACATTCTGTTGAGAACTGAAATTCTCATGCTCACTTCGGCAGCATATATACTAAAACTGGAATGATACAGAGAAGATAAAGAAAACCGAAATTCTCTGATCAGAGTAAATCTTTCAAGCCAGGCACAGGTTTCTCTAAGTAGATCTAATTTGCAAGTTCCTCTGGAAATGCACAAGTATGCGCAGTTTTAAAGCAGACTCTCACCTTTTCTCCTCTTTTGTATCAGACTCAGGAAAGAGGTTGAAGACTCAGGGGATGGTAGCAGTAGGGAGAAGAAACCGGGAAGGACTAAGATCCAACAGGAATGTGAAAGAGCAGCCAAATAACATGCACTATACTCGGATGAGAAAATATTTATATATCAAAAGAGCATGTGTTGCTTCTTATAAAGTGCTTTGTGTGAATAAAAAGCTTTTCCTACAGATTAATTTTTTTTAAAAAAAAAGAACCTTATTGCAGATTAAAGAATAATGAACTTAATACAATCAAGCCAGGATACAGACAAATGTCATGTTCTTATTAACAGAAATAGTCATCTAAAGAAAACACAGATTTTTTTCAGACTAGTATTCGAATTAACTAGGTACAGCAGAGAGTGGCAGAATTTGCAATCATAGAAAATTTTCCAAATTTTAGCAGCTGTTTAAGGACACAGGGCAGTCCTTGTGCACTGGTACAACCTTGAAGGGGAGCTCTTTGGGGGGGGGGGGGACACACAGTGTTGCTGGCAGAGGTGGTGTAAAGAGGCTTCTCCATATCACCTGGGTAATGATGCCTTTGCTTTTGCTGTTCAGAGACAACCACTATGATGGAGGAACTAAGGACCGGATGCAAGAAGCCATGGAAGAGCCATGCTGAGAGGAAAAGATCCAACTGACACATGGCAGTTTACCAGTGTACAGATCCAGCAGCTGAAGCTGGTATGTGTGGGGGGATGCACAGATGAGCTATTCAGTGTGTGTGTGGAGGAAACAGGGTCAGTTGAAATAAGCACGCCTATTCCGCCATGCAATCCAATGAACATCTGCACAGGGCTTAAGCCAACTCACCATGACCTGTCTTGCCCACCTTTCAACTGTAAGTCGTACATGTATACCGGTATTAACTCTGCAATCCATACTAGGGATCGATCATTAAAGGAAACATGTAAAAAGACACCAGAGGGAGGGCTGTGGCTCAGCAGTAAAGCATCTGCTTGGCATACAGAAGGTCCTGGATTCAGTCTCCAACATCTCCAGTTAAAAGGATCAGGTCATATGAAAGGCCTCCACCTTGAGTCCCTGGAGTGCCATTTCCAGTAAGAAGAGACAATATTGACCTGGACAGACCACTGGTTTGAGGCAGCTTCATGGGTATTCATGGGTGACATCCTTAACTCCATTTCTTGGAGGTAGTGTTTGGTCAACCGTTATGAGCCCCCCCCCCCGGCTTTCTACCAACTTTAACAGGGACAATACCGCTTCTCTGTAGAAGACTGTTCTGTCATGATTCTGGATTATTGCAGATACATCTTGCTCCTTTTAGCGGCAAGTTATTTCTATTCCTGCTTCCGCCAATCCACTCTCTAACACCGTGGATTCTGCTACATGTGAGTTAGGAGGGGGGCATAGGAAGCAGCGTTGCAGGAGAGAACAGGACGGTGAAGGTGTTGATCCCTCCCTCCCCCATCTGCAGAGATGGACCTCACAGATCCTCGCAGGAACAATGAAGCGAAGAGCTGCTGCCTTGCTTCCACCATGTATCCCCTGTGAACGGTGTGGGAGGGAGTCGGTGCGATCTTGTTCTATCTGTCCTATAACACCAGCGATGGGGGTTTGTGGCACAGTCCACAGATCCTTGCAGTCTGCAGAGCTTGATAATTGCTGCTCATGTGGGGGGAGGGGAGGGGAGGCAGGCAAAAAAGTAGAGCTAGGTTTAAGAGGAGGGCACAAGTTCAGAAACACTGCTCCATCCACATCTGTGGACAAACAGCAAAGATGGGGAGGGAAACTGTGCTTTTCTGGTCTAGAGCTATCATCTTGCACACGGCACTATTCCTGTGCCAACACAAACTGCTTCTTTCTCCTTCGTGCGCACAAAATCCACTGCGAATTTCTCAAGTACAACCTGTCACTGAAATGAACAGAAACAGGGCATATCCGTATGTTTACAAAACTGTTCACTTCAGCGACACTTGTGCCAAGAAGCCCCCCCCCTCCATGCCCAACAACTTCACATTTCTTACTACTGTTACCTTTCTAGCATATGAGCATACAGTATTTCAACTGTGCTTTGCTCCAATTTCTATAAAAACTTGGATTTCTGGTAAATATTTGTAACAAACTGAATAAAGTGAAGGCTACGCAAAAGACAGATGATTCTTTCTTCAAAGTCTCTTAGCTAGAAAGACAGACTCGCCCCATCCCCTTTCCTCACAGCTCTCCCAAGGACAGAGCTGCAGCATTCACCAACCAATGCATGGGCTCCTGACACAGATGCCTGGTTTCTCTCTTGCCAGGCAGTCTGATTTTACCCACTGGAACCATTTGTGAAGGGCTAGTCATCTCCAACCACAATCTAGTGGGCCTATGCAGACATGGACTAATCTCAAGGCTTCTGTGAACATCTGGGTTCCTTTCTCGTGACCTCGGACTTAGCTCCGTATACAGACATCGCAGCAAAGGATTCTGCAAACAGATCACCGCATGATCCCCATGACCCCTTGCCAAGGTTAACTATATGCAGACCTTTTGATTTTTCTGGCTTTCTTTTACCATGGTAAAATTAAAAAATGTGTATCACGTTGCAAATTAGGACTGACGGCAAGGCAAAGAGAGAGCGCAAGTGCAATCACCATGACCTTTACAATGAAGATATAGGAAGACAGGACAAGGGAAGGAGGAGAAATTGCATGGGAAAGCCTGAGGATAGGGAAACGGTGAGAGAAGTGTTGATCCAGCAAGTACCTTTTTCTTTTTAAAAAAGTCAGCACGTTGTCATTGTAAGACAAGTTACTGCATATGTACACATTCACTCTAAGAGTTTGGTGAATTAACACAATTAAAAGTCCTTTAAAAAAAAAAAAGTACCAAAGTACACAATTTTTGGAATGTCTAATTTCTGGTGGGGTTGCAAGGTGGTTGCTGTTTTAAACATACTCAATTCGACCTGAGAATTTCTGTTTATGAAATAATATAGGTACCTGACTTTATCTTGCACCTTTTAAATGTAGGTACACTTATTTATTCATAGCCTGCATTAGAAGTTCTACAGAGTTCAGGTGCCAGCAAGGGCATCACTGAAAAATTTAAAAAAGAGACAAACACAGACTCCAGGGAGACTGACACAAAACGAAAGGGAGCCACGTGTGGAGAAGTTCGCTACAATTCAATTCTGTAGAACCTTTGTTGCTGGACCGACGAGAAGCACCTCCCAACCCATTACCGAAAACTTTCAAAAAGGAGAGAGAGGGAAAAGATAGCTCTGAACAGGAGATAAAAGCAATTCTGGGAAGAGAGACGTGCAGCATCCTCTTTTCCTCCCGATTACCCGTTTTTCAAACTCCCTCATGCAAATCTCTTTCAGATTGGCAATGTTTTTCCAGATTATTATGAAGTTTCAAAAGAGGTGGTGATATCCACATTTCATTTGAAAAGGGGAGGCTGCACTTATCCCAGGGATCAGTAAAGCACACCAGGGTGAAAAACAACACAAAGTATAACTCAAATCAGACCAGGAGGATGACTGGATTGTTTTGGATTAGCTCCGTCTCATCAGATGTTCACAGCCTCTGATGATTCGTTGTTAAAGGGAGAAAGCTGACCAGCAGACCATCCCAAGCCTACGCTGCAGCAGGAGTTCCAATCTCATCATGCCAGAGCACCGAAAAGTCAAAGCGCGGGCCCTCTCCTCTCTCCTGGGAATGATGCCAACGGTACAGGCAGCCACGGCGGGAAACGGGGGGGTGTTATCTCCAAATGCACATGGTGTTTGGGTTGGAGGTGGACACAGAGGCAGCAGAGAAATTCTGGTTCTTAAAAAGGGGACTCACCCTGCACCCTCATGCCACCGCTCACATCGAGAACTGAACGGGGCAGCTCCATTCTGCTCTGCTTTAAGCGTGCGGATCTCCCCTCCCCCCCAAATTGCTTTGTTTGGAAGGGCAGAACAGAGTCTGGATGTTACGAAAAGGAAGTGTAGGAACACAAGGCCTTAAAAAAAAAAAAAAACACGAACCAGAGTGGATTTTGCTGCCAGTGTTGCTGTGGCTACTTGAACGCTGCAAATTCGCCTGTAGAGGGAGGACAAGAGCCAGGTTTAAGAAACTGGGTTTTATTCATCAGCAAGACAGAAAACGTTATCCAGTTATAAAATCGGATGCCGATATGCTGGATGCAGTAGATGTTAAGGGGAGGGGGAGGGAAGCAGTTGTTAATAAGGAAATCGATAAGAAGGGCCTTTCTCTGCAGAGACCGAACACAAAAGTTGCTCAGACAATCTCTTCGTGCAATGAGGGTTCCAAAAAGCAAGCTGTGCCCCTCACCTGGAAGGATACTAGAATAATGCAGTAAGAAGAGTTCTTTGGTATTAATACAATGTTATATCAAAGCCACATTTTAAAGATTCCAGCTCTTCTGCTTCTTATCTTACTGAGAAGAAGCAAGATCTGGTCCAATGGCAGCTGCTGCCTGAAGGGCCCAGCAGGAGAGACTAACAAAAGGGGGAGGCTGACAGCTCCGTTTGCCTCCTTGCCAAATTCTCAGAATTTCAACTGGTGACTGAAGGGCTGAGAATAGGGAGCTCTAACTGACTGCCAGGTTATGAGGTTAGTGGTTAAGTGTGTGGACTCTAATCTGGGAGAACCAGGTTTGATTCCCCACTCCTCCACTTGCAGCTGCTGGATGACCTTGGGCAAGCCATAGTTCTGTCAGAGCTGTTCTCTCAAGGGCAGTTCTCTCAGAGCTCTCTCAGCCCCGCCTAACTCAAAGGGTGTCTGTTGTGGGGAGGGGAAGGGAAAGGAGTTTGTAAGCCGCTCTGAGACTCTGAGTGAAGGGTGGGGTATAAATCCAATCTCTTCTCTTCTTCTTCTGAAGAGATGGCACTTGTGAGACTTTGAACACGCTTGCCAGTGACTTGTAACCCCAGAAAAGTGGGGGTCTAAGGCCCGTTAACCACAGTGACTTGGGCAAACGCTCATTAATACCCTACTAACCATGCAGAAAACAGCTATAACATTTTATATTTCTCCAATTCACTACACAGACCTCTTCGCTCTCTTATCATAACATCTCCTCAGGTAAATCAACAGCTTCACAATTCACTAAGGGTATAAATATTATATTATATATTTTATTTAAAAAGCTAAAGTTTGTGCTTTGGGGCAAACTTTTTTAAAAAAGTCGTTTTGTCTAATCCCTGTCAAAAAATGCTCTTTCGTTACCCTTTTGTCCACTCTTACAGACTGCTGATTAAAGACTGATTTTTTCAAACAAGGGATTGCTCCTTCCATTGCTCCTCTAGACTGTCTGCCTGTTTCTGATGATCTTCCTAAGGATTATGAAGACAAAAATGAATCAACATGGGCAGACGCAGTACTAGAGCAGTTTTTTGTCTCGCCATCAACCTTTGTAGCCAAGAAGAGCAGTACGCTCAGCCTTTCCTACCCTTCTAAGTTAAGAAAGCAAAAAAAAAAGGGGGGGGCAATAACCATAAGCCTGCCTCATTAGCATTCTGCTGTATCCTGATCTCAGGCTGAAACCGGAACATTTGAAATGTGCCTTACTGTGGCAAAGGCAGTTTCAAGATCCACAAGAGTTTTCGGCTAAACATTAAGAAGAGCTTCCTGACAGAGCGGTTCCTCAGTGGAACAGGCTTCCTCGGGAGGTGGTGGGCTCTCCTTCTTTGGAGGTTTTCAAACAGAGGCTAGATGGCCATCTGACAGCAATGTGGATTCTGTGAACTTGGGCAGATCATGAGAGGGAGGGCAGGAAGGGTTGCACCAGTGCTTAGTTCTCGTGGCCCTTTCTTACATGCCCAGGGAAATGCCGATCGCCACTCTGGGGTCAGGAAACAATTCTTCTCCAGGCTGGTTTGGCCGGGGATCCTGGAGGGGCTTTTTTTTTGCCCTCTTCTGGGCATGGAGCTGGGGTGTGTGTGTACGGGGGGAGGTAGTTGTGAATTTCCTGCACTGTGCAAGAGATTGGACTAGATGGCCCTGGAGGTTCCTTCCAACTCTATGATTCTAAAAAAAGGGACTACTTAGAAACAGCACATCCGATCAGTTGACTGGAGAACCTCAGAAGAGCCACTCTGCAAGGGCCGCACACCTGGTAATGGGATCTCTGAGGCTTTCTGCATAGCAGCTAGTCTTTAAGGAGGGGCAAGAATCCACCCGAGATGCAAAATCAAAGGTGGCTTCTAAAGCAGCCGGAGACATGAAGTCAGGGCCCTTGAGAAGGAGGGGAAGCAAACACGCTTAACACAAGGGGCTGCGACTTCAGCAACGTGCACAGCTGCTAAGTGGCTAACAGCCCCTGGTGTGGGCAACGAAGTCAGTGACCACGCCAGATGCTGCAAGTCCCTTGAGCTGCCATGGACTTGCTCACTGTGGAGACAGCAGTGCTTGTGCCTCCACTGCTGCATCAGGTCTCTCCCCCTTGACCACCAATCTGCATGACGCTTTCAGGGCCCTGTCTCATGAGCTGTTGCTGTCCGGATGGTTTGAAGGGGCCTTCCTTACAGGAAGCACAATCTCTTGCTGGGGGGGGGGGGCAGGGACTCCATCCCTATTCTCCTTGCTCACTGATTATACCGAGCCCGCCCCGATAAGGAAGTGGCACACTGTTTCTCCCCCTGCTGGACCTGATTCTTCACCTCTGCCTCAGATCAAGCTCAGGCAAAAGCTTGCCCACCATCAGATTGGAGCTGACAAATGTCAGTCTGAGGCAGCTGCCACTGTCCCCTCAGAGAGGTCTGAGTCACTGTCAGCGAGGCAGCCAATCAGATACTAGTTGCTGCTTTCGAGGCTGGCCAAAGGCTCTCCTCCTTCAGCAGTGTACTGCTTTCCAAGGAAACACCTCCACTTCTGCCTGCTTCATCATACGTGTAGCACAGACACAGTGCTGTGAGTGTCTTCAAATGAGCCAAGCTAGATGCTCAGGACCTTTTGAAGATCCACCTCCCACTTCTTGCTCACTGTCAGGAACCAGCCGTGGGGAACAGTTTAAAATCTATCTCGAATTGCAAATAAGCAATCAAGCAAGCCACCGATGCATGGGGAAGAAAGCTCGATGCTGGCTGAAGCTATGCTTTAAATTCTTGTTGTTGAAAGTCAGTGGAACTCCACGCAGGAAAGGACAACCCTGTGGCTTCCTTCTACAAGGTAAACACTCCAAGAGATGGGGGAAAGGGGTGGTGGTGGTGGTAATACAAGCTGAGTGATTCTGTCAGGACTCTCAACTTCGAGATTGCTCTCATGGAAATCAGTACCGGAAATGGATAAATTCTATATACAGAAGCATAAAACTTTTTCTCTCCACAGAAAGGAGACTTCAAAAGAAACATGAACCCACATAAAAGTTGAGCGATAGCAGCAAGCCATTGCTTGCTTTTTTAAAAAAAGAAAGTGGTGGAATTTGCATTTCCCACCTTTAAACAACTTTTAAAGTTTACCACTTTGCTTTTAACAAGACTGTTTTCCCCATTATGGGCATCACTGTTTTAATGCACAGCAGCCGTGCTTCTGGCTATACAAGACAGGACTGTTTTGGTTTGAAAGTCTCCTTCTCGCCTGCTTGGTCGAGGTGATGCTGATTAACGGGCCTGAATTAGGCTGGTGCAAAGCCAAACATCCGATACTTGTTTTGAAGAGAAAGAGAAGATGGTGCTAAGCAGGAGCAGGAGAGAACTCTGAGGGCAAAAAACACCCCCAAGCAACCACGGAGGGTTCCTCCTGACTCCAAGTAAACACACATTTTCCACGCTCCAGAAGCTGAAAAAGCAAGCTGCTTCCTATCCAAGCCTGTGCCTTCTGGGTAGACGGTTCCTCTTTGCTCATTTGAACAGGTGTAGCTGTTCCTGGCCCTAAGCTCTTTTGCCTTATCTTTATGCATCCTCAGCAACGCCACCGACCGAAAAGCTGGAATTGTTGCCACGGCATGAGAATGACACATACACACAAAAGAAAGCAGACAGACGAAAATGCAGCCAGCTACCAAGCCATCTATAAACCAAAATTAATGTAGCAAAGATGGCACAAAAGAAACTTGACCTATGACCCAAACGTGAATTTGGGGGAGGAAGGGTGTAGTTTTCGGTGACCCTCCCCCTCTTTCACTGAACAGTTTTTCAACCCTTTTTGTGATTAAAAATTCCCGGGGTATCTGTTGCCAGCAACAGATGCCACTCTGGGAACACAAGGATCTCAGCGTACAGGGAGTCCTGATTTAGCCAGGGCACCTTTCAAAAAAAAAAAAAAAAAGACAAAAGAGAAGACAGGCTTGTTGGAATCTGAGACATGTGTGCACATACAGGAACACGTCAACACATGGGCACATGCTTTCAACTTCATTTCAGTGTACAGGAAACGCACCATATCCCCCTGCCTGAATGGGTGTTTTTGGAGAAGCGCAAGCATACAGACTAAAATCCTCTGTCTGGAAGCCAGCCCGGTTCAAGGAGGGCTCAGATGCACTACGGTGAATTTTTGGCAACGACCGGGCCAGAAGCTCAATGGAGGCAAGGATCTAGAAACAAAGAGAAGACAAGAAACACCTAGTGCTGTAGAGTGGGGAAAGCATGGCACAAAACAGGGAACAAATTAATTCTCAAGCAATGCATAACTCTGACTTAAGGGATACCGGGTATGTGAAGCAGGCTGAGGAGCCCGGGGCACACAACGCGAGGAGAAACGGCTCTCTAGGGTTTACACCTCCTCCGTGACAGTGATGAAGGAGAAAATGTGGCTCCTTGTTTCTCCCATCCCACCCCACCCCAGGGAGGGGCCATAGCTCAGAGGCAGGGCATCTGCGTGACATGCAGAATGTCCCAGGTTCGATCCCTGACATCTCCAGTTGAAATGACCAGGTTGTAGGTGATGGGAAAGACCTCTGCCGGAGACCCTGGAGAGCTGCTGCCAGACTGAGTAGACGAGACTGACCTTGATGGACCCGCAGTATGATGCAGAACTTGGCAGCATTGTGTGTGTTTGTGTGCCTGTGTCCCACCCATCCCCCAAAAAGTCAGAACCGAGGGCTTCAAAAATTAGGTCATTGCTTAAAGTGGGGGAAAGACAACACTGCAATTTAACCAGCAACCTGATGATTTCAAATAAATTAAAAAAAAACCCCAAAGTTTTAATTGCTGAATACATTTTTATAACCCTGCCTTCTTAAAAGGTTTTGGTGCATAAAGATTTGACTGATTGTGCTGCAGGGTAGGATGTACTTTCAGCACATGAACAGATCTCCTAGCCCACTGGTCTTCCGCTGGTAGGTTACACCATGACCACTGTTTCCATTTTCTCTAAGCAGCACCCAGGAAGGAGGAGCAGGAAGAGAGGGGGGGGAAAGGCAGACGTATAGTGCATGACAATGATGTGGGATCTTGTGCAGCAGGTGAGGTTTACCAGTGGATCTCAGTTCTGCAAAGACTGCAGATCACTCTCCTAGATGGATGCAGCAGGGACCAACACTGCTAGAACTTTGTCTCTCTAACACAAATCACACTTGCACGTAGATAGTTACACAGAGAAAGCCGCACGTGAGGATGCTTCTCTAATCCCCGAGCTGGTAGCTGTTCTGGTACAGACAGTAATTCTGTTGTTTCTAACCAATTAAACAGTGCACATCCTACCCCTTGCTCTGTGTGAGCAGGATGCTTGTGTGCTTGAAATTCTCAGCTAAAGTCAGTCAAAACAAAAGACTTTTCTCAGAAATACGAAGCCATTTCACTCGCTATTTGCCCACCCTTTCTTTGTATCCTGAAACAATGGCTTCCATGTCTACAGCAAGTACTCCAACCCCCTTGCCCTGCAAACCCAATGGAGAGTCCTTCTTACCTGTGGGAAGAGATGCCGTTCGTCCCGCTTCTTTTTCAAGCACTCTGCCATGAGCCTCTTCATAGCTTTGGGACAGTTGCTGCGCACTTTGCTGAGGTCTGGAGAGAGGTATCCTCGCCCCACCATGAAAATTATCTTTATTGGGAGAGGGAGGAGAAGAGAAATTCAAGCAGAAATGTCTGAATCTTAACGTAATGAAATGGGTGGAAGGGGGTACTCTGTTTAAAGAAAGCAAGCAAGCAAGACTTTTCAGGCAGACCAGGACCCATATAGGAAGTACAGCTTAAGCTCCCATATTTCAATGTGTTGCCAGACTCAGGTTTTTCTACATCTGAGGGTAAGAGCTGGGGGAGGAGAGCACAAACTATCAAGCAGCTGTACTTTGACGTTTGTTAATCATTATACTGACACAGGTTACCTTAACAAAACTATGCGACAACATTGTGCAATTTCGAGTACTTTCAAAGCAAAGTATTGCAAGTGCAATGTATGTTTAACTTATGGAGCTAATTGCAAAGGATGCAGAGATGTGTATTAATTTAGATGGCTTGGAGAGGGGACTAGGCAAGTTCATCAATGGCTATTAAGCATGATGACAAAACAGAATCTCTGTGTTAAGAGGCCACTATACCCGAATACCAGCGCTGGGAGGCAGCAACAGCCTCACTGTAGGCCTTCTGGGGGCAAATGGTTGACTACTGTGTGAAAGAGGATGCTTAGAGCCAGTGTGGTATAATGGTTAGAGTGTCACACCAGGATCTGGGAGAGCCAGGTGTGAATCTCCACACTGCCAACGGAACTTTAGGCCAGTCACACACAACCTAGCCTGCCTCACAGGGTTGCTGCAGGGAATCTCCACACTGCCAACGGAACTTTAGGCCAGTCACACACAACCTAGCCTGCCTCACAGGGTTGCTGCAGGGAATCTCCACACTGCCAACGGAACTTTAGGCCAGTCACACACAACCTAGCCTGCCTCACAGGGTTGCTGCAGGGAATCTCCACACTGCCAACGGAACTTTAGGCCAGTCACACACAACCTAGCCTGCCTCACAGGGTTGCTGCAGGGAATCTCCACACTGCCAACGGAACTTTAGGCCAGTCACACACAACCTAGCCTGCCTCACAGGGTTGCTGCAGGGAATCTCCACACTGCCAACGGAACTTTAGGCCAGTCACACACAACCTAGCCTGCCTCACAGGG
Organism: Gekko gecko; assembly: GCA_029375565.1. Classification (NCBI taxonomy): domain Eukaryota; kingdom Metazoa; phylum Chordata; class Lepidosauria; order Squamata; family Gekkonidae; genus Gekko; species Gekko gecko. The sequence continues at coordinate 37,313,195 of JAPDNY010000005.1, read as the reverse complement.
TTGCTGCAGGGAATCTCCACACTGCCAACGGAACTTTAGGCCAGTCACACACAACCTAGCCTGCCTCACAGGGTTGCTGCAGGGAATCGCCACACTGCCAACGGAACTTTAGGCCAGTCACACACAGCCTAGCCTGCCTCACAGGGTTGCTGCAGGGAATCTCCACACTGCCAATGGAACTTTAGGCCAGTCACACACAACCTAGCCTGCCTCACAGAGTTGCTGCAAGGAATCGCCACACTGCCAATGGAACTTTAGGCCAGTCACACACAGCCTAGCCCGCCTCACAGGGTTGCTGAAGGGATAAAACAAGAGTAGAGGGGGAAAGGATGTATGCTGCTTTGGGCCCCCACTGGGGCGGAAGGTGGACCGTTGCTCCGATCCAGCTGGCCTGCCCGTAATATACTCTAGATGGGGCCCTTAGGGTCACGGCTTGCATTCCCAATATGGCTGAAAGCACTGAACCAATTAGTCTAAACCCGAACAGCGGCTATAAATAGACTTAAAGCATTTACTAAATTAAGCTGTACTCATACGCACACCACCTCCAGCAAGAGACTTAATCCAAAACTTTAGATTGTCTGTCTCAGGTATCTAAGTTAACGTTAGTGAATCAGAATCCGGGATCCTGCCACACCCTATACGGCATATTTATTTATCATATGGCAGAGTTACACACAGGAAGCATATAATAATATGTTATATGCTGGGCAATCCCCCTAAATGCTAATATCTAAATTTTCAGTCCACTTGATTGTAGCTGGGGAGATATAAGCATGCTGAAGGGTTTGGGCACACTCAGGAGATACAGGCCCTTCATGTATGAAAACTTTCATCCATGAAACAAAAAGCAGAGAAATGTCAAATCAGGGTGGGGATGGCTATCCCATCTCCTTTCTTCTTCTTTTCTGGGACTGTTTCCCAAGTTTACACCGTGTCAAAACATTATTTATCTGAGAGCCAGCATGGATAGAGGGTAGAGAGCCAGACTAGGATTTGGGAGACCCAGGTTCAAATCCCGACTCTGCCATGGAAGCTTTGCTGGGCGACCTTGGGTCAGGCACACACTCTGAAGCCTACCCCACCTCACAGGGTTGTTGTGAGGATAAAATGGAGGAAGTGAGAATGACGTAAACCACTTTGGGCCCCCACTGGGAGGGAAGGCAGGGTTTATAAGAAATAAATTTACATATGCACCAGTATCCTATGCTTCCTCCAAGGCAGCGTACTTGGTGGTTATCTAATAATCCCGTTGGGGATATTAGGCCAAGACTACATTCCTTATCCAAAGCCATGGCTAAATGGGGATGACAATGCCAGAGCACAATTCAGGGCTACCAGAAAAATCCAAGTCTGCCCAAAGTCACGCTGGCCTTACCTGGTCCCTGTTGTTGATGTTTGAATACGGTAACTGCCCAGTCATCAGCTCATACAAAACAATCCCAAATGCATATACATCTGATTGAAAGCTATATGGGTTTTTATCCTGCATCCGTATCACCTCTGGTGCCTGTGAAGCAGAGAAGAGAAATTGTCTTCCTTATTCACTCACAAAATCAGGCTGCTTCACCATACCTCACATTCCCAAGAATGCCCATGGCACCCTCCCCCCCCCCCAAACGACTTCATAAAAGCTCATTCTATCCTGGCTATACGCTGAGTCTATACCTCCAATACAAGTACAAGTCATCCAATCACTTCCCAAGTTATTTAGAGTGACAAAACTAATAACTGCTTTCAGTAACTGATTTATAATGGGGAGAGGGTTTCCTTCCATCACTCTGCAGAGCTGACTGTAAAAGGTGGTGGATGAGACACCCCATATGTGGTGGGGATAGGATGGAGACGTCCACTACTGGGAGGAAAGGATGCTTTCCACTGACAACCACACCAAACAAAAGGCTTCCTCTGTATCTAAGACCGGTGGTACAATCAAGTGCAATGCTCTGTTTCAGTCAATTATAAATGAGGCCCGGGATAAACTGAGCCAGCGTATAGCCTGAATCCTAGACAGGTGATAAAACATCTGACTGCAAAACAGATTGTGCCGATCGCTGTCAGCAAAAGTATTTTGGCAGGTGATATCCCCTTTCCGGCTTTTACTTACCATCCAGAGAATTGATCCAGACAACTGTTCAAACTGATGAGACCCACTCCACCGTGACTTCACTGTAGCGAGGCCAAAGTCACCTATTTTTACTGTGAGGTCTTCATGAAGAAAAATATCTGAAGAGAAGATGTAAAGGAAAAACAAAAAGCCACAGCTCGACAGAATGAATACTGTGCGCCTGTGCCTGCCATTCGACCGCCTTGTATCATCAGACTACGTCCCAACGTTATCACTGCATCTCTAGGCTCCAAGAAAGCATCTGAAAAGCTTTCCCACCAGCAGATGCAAAGCACAGTGAAAAAGGCTAAAGTAAAGCAGCTGCAGCTGGGAATTCTTCCAACATAAGGAAGCTGGTGGATGCATCAAACATCTCAGGTGTTGGTCGGACAAGGAGCTGAAAATGGGTCTTGCAAATAGTGTCTAATGAAGGAGAGCTAGTGATTGTGGTACTACTTTAACCCAATCATGGTTTACCTTTGTCTAGATGTCACCATTCTCTCTGTAAAACACATTAACCCCAATCCAGCAAAGGAGATCCGTGCACATACTGTTTGCTGGATTTACATGAGAAGGCAGATGCTGTTTATAACTTTCAATAGGGTGCCCACAAGCACACACCCCTCTCCACGTTGCAACACATCAACTGCCTTCATGCAACTGTATATTTCCTCCAATGCTTTCAGAGCAGATCATCTGAGGAACAGGCAGGAAGAGTGACAAAGACAGTCTTTTTGAAAAGGATACTATTACTCTTGAGGTCTCTGTGGATGATGGACTTGGCGTGCAAGTAACTGGAAAACAAGAGAATATTGGTGGATCAATTAACTTGACTATTTTGTTTACCAAGTGGCCTAGAGATCATGAGCAATCGTAAAGGTTAGGAGAACACAAGGCAGGAGGCAGCAGCCAGGATCCAAGCATTCAGAGTTAGAGACATCGAAACACCGACGCTTTCATGCTTATGCACACTTATTGGGAAGTGCACGGCATGGTAATCAACACAACTGGCTTCTGAGTAAACCTGTTTAAGACCAGGCTCCTAATCTGAACTACAAAGTCGCATTAACTTTCAAGGTGGCTTCCTATTTATTAGCCCAAGTAACACTCACAGACTTACAGCGTCCTGTCCCTCTAATCTTGTGATGCACTGCTGACCCACAATTTCATGCACACTCACTAATGGTTCAGCAGAAACAGGAGCAAGCAAAACCATTTTGCCTTAAACCAGAATACTGTGAACCAAGATAACCCACATACACCGCTCCTATGACTGTAGAGACTGTACTTGCCAGGCTGATGCTAGAGCTGCACCAGTCTGCAGAAGCACTCAGCTCAAAGGACAGCAAGTAGGCCATGTTGCATAGGTGGGGGGAAATGATGGGAGGCAGTGGGGGATTTGTGAGCTTCCCTTAAAATCCCCCCCCCCACCCCCAATATTTTATATTGATTGGGGGGGAAAGGAGCTAAAAACTTGTTTCCCATTATTGTTGCACAAATATAGCTAATCAGTCATTTATTTATTTATTGGATTTACGAATCGCCTACCCTGCAAGCAGGCTCTGGGCAGTTTGCAACCTTATAAACATTTAAAATATAATTAACATATAATTAAAATTATTAACAGTATTGCTGATATGCTGAAATTATATTGCTGATACGCCATGACAGAATGGTGGTTGGTTATAAAATAGCACTATGTACAGTCAGCTACAGAGAGTGATATGACGAGGTTACTCCAGCTTTTGTCAGTTTTTTAAAAAAGGAGAATCTTTAAATGCAATAATGTGCAAACTGCTAAAATAACCTATGAAAGAATGCCACTTTGTTAGGGAAACCAATTTTTAGTCTCTGAACGGAGTATTGTTTTGTTTAAGAAGGGGCTTTCTATTTGGTTTTTCACATCCAATTCAATTTTGCAATTGAACATATTTCCATTGTGGGGGTAGGGAACCGTGGCCCTGATGTGCATGGCACAGGCTAGTCCCATCTCATAATCTCTCAAAAGGTAAGCAGGGTTGGCCCTGGTTAGTATTTGGATGAGAGACCTCCAAGGAAACTCAGGGTCACTATTAGGGGGGTGCATTCAGCTGTATCTGAGCCAAAAAAATAACCGAAAAATACTTTACCAGTATTTCCCAGGTATTTTTAAAACCGAACACAGATCAGAGAATCTGACTGGCTACTGGCACAGCTGATCCCGAATAAGGCCGAATGTTTCATCTTTTTCCTGGTATATTTGGCTATACTGAATAGCTGGTGATGGAGAGGTTTAAAGGGCCACAAAGTCAACTTTCAGTTCTCTCCTCTAGGGCTCTTTCCTGCCTTTTGCAGGGCAACAGGAGAGAGGGGGAAGAGGCATCTCTGCAGCCCAATGGCAAAAGCACCTTAGGGGGAACTGTGGTGCCTTAGAGGCAATCATTGCAATGCTTTTGCAAATAGCACTGCATTGCAGGTCTGCAATTTGCAAGGTTGCTGGCTTCAAATGTGAAGTCCAAACTACCTTGCTTTCCCCACCCATTTCCCAGGGGTGAAGAGAAGCAGTGGCAATTTGGCAAATAGGGTTTCAGGTTAGGGGGAACACTGCTCTTTAGCCAATCACAGAAGTTTATCCTTTTTTGAAATTCTTTTGTGCATGGGCAAAGAGCATAAAAGCAAGGGTCTGGCTGAGCTAGACTCCATTGCTGACAGAAGTCTGGAGACTGTGCTCTGGCTTCAGCTGCTGCTCTGAGCCTGACTCCTGCTGCCTAAGAGACTCTGCTGTGGACTTTGGACCAGATCCTGCCTGCCTGGAGAAGAGTGAAGACAGCAACTGGTTTGACTGAACAACATTTTTTTAAAAAATTTCTTATTTTATTGTTAGTTGTTCTTTGGGCTTGGTGAGTGGTAGGTGGTGGTGGTGGGGTGGGGTGGTGCTGAGGCCAAGGGCCTCAGGCCTTTTGAGGGGGTCCCTTTGGTTTTATTCTTATGTTTTTAGTTCCTTCTGGTTTTGTGGCTTCCATTTTGGAGTTTTTTGTTACTTGTTGTTTGGGCTCGGTGGTTGTGAAGCCAAGGGCCTCAGGCCTTTTTTTTTTTTTTTTTGCTCCCTTGGGTTTTGTTCTTAGGTTTTCATTCCTTCTGGTTTTATGGTTTGCAGTTATTTTATTTTTTTTGGAGTTTTGTTGGTGTGGTAGGTTGTGAGGAGGAGAGGCCAAGGGTTCCTTCCTTCTACTTTGGTTCTTATGAGTTGGTTTAAAACTTCGTTAACAAACTAACTTTTGGTTTTTTGGGGGGACGTGTGTTTGTGGGGGAGCGGTTCTGCTTGATTTCTTTAAAATCTTTGTTTTTTGGGGGGTGGGGGGGGTTGAGATTCACTGTTTTGTGTTCCAAGTGTGTGCTGCTGGACAATAGTAGGTTGGCACTGGGTTGTGCTGCTGGGCACTACTACACTGGTTCTGCTGTCCTTGCAACCCCCGTTCTGATTGTGATTCTGTGCTTGACATCAGTACTGTTGAGCTGGCTTTTGCCACAATGGCACTGGGTTCTGCTGCTGGGCACTAATACGTTGCACTGGTTCTGCTGTCCTTGCAGACATCCCCCCCCAAGCTTCTACTTCAGAGACTCTCAGATTTGACCTTAGTCTTGTTGGGTTTTGGCACTGCCACAGTGGCACTGGTTCTAATGGGCACATTGCACTGGTTCTGCTGCTGGCCTTGCAAAAATGCCCCTCCCTTTCACTTTCTACCGCAGAGATTCTCTGGGACATTCTGCTGGGCTTCTATTGCCTTGCTATTTTCCCCTTATTGGAAACAATGGAGGTTAGGGGCACCTTCTTTGAGTGCTCAAAGAATTGGACCCCCTGGTCCAATCTGTTTGAAACTTGGGGATTCTTTTGAGGAGAGGCTCCAGTAGCTACATTGCAAATTTGGTGACTCTTCTTCACCACTATCCCCCGACCGCTGAATATACCCCAGCATAGATTTGCCATTGACGTTAATGGTCCCCATAGGGTATAATGGACCCGAGAAAAATCAGGAATCCGGAATATTTACCATATCCGAATACCATACCGGTATTGGGATTCGGAAATATTGGGAAATACCAATCGTTTTTGGGTCCAGTATATATATCAGAATCTGGAAAAAACATTTCCCTCCCCTGCACACTCCTAGTCACTATGCAGTGCCAGGCACTGGCAAACCACCTGAAGTCCCCGTGAGTCAAGTACGACCTGAGGGCACCTTCCACCAGGAAACAACCATGACATTTCCATGACATTTGGTTTTTCAAATAAGGTAACTGACTTAATAATAGAGATATTTTTAACACTATCAGGGGGGAAAAAATCCCACTGCCAGTACTGCAGGCAGCCTTTTTGTCATTTTCTATTACCAAATAGTCTCTTTTGAAGAAGCTACGGTGATCATTTGATCTACAGGCTCGTTATTTCTAAAACATGAACCTCAAATATAGCATACTGGAAGAAGCAGGTTTTAGGGCAAGAATGAAGGAAACATAAAATCAATTGTGTATTTTCTTTGGAGATACAAGGACAACATTTGACTCCAGAGAGAAACTGAAGATATTATTCAGCTGTCTTCTAAGTCTACAAGAACTCATTTCAGATTTCTGTCTGGTCTCAGAGATGACACAATAAAAGGAGTCTGATGAAACTACCTGCTTTCTTTCTCTCACCTATGCATGTACATTCAGTTAAAAACCTTTTCTTAAGAGACAATCATCTCACTTGCATTTTATTTCAAGAGATTAAAATATGATTATATGAAGTTGCTGCTTAAATGAAAAAAAGGAATGTACCACTTACTGTATAATTTAGTTTCCAAACTGCTTTAACGGGAGCAAATGTCAGGGGCAACTCAGGACTTCACAGCCCCCAGGGTATCCTTGGGGCCAACCCAGAAGATTCTGGTCCCTACACATATAGTGGGACTTACCAAATCAAGCAGTTGTCTTGGGACAAAGGGCATGGCACTGTTATAATGGGGGGAATGAGGATTTCCCACTCTGCCTCTGCTGTGGACCAACATTTAACTGGTGAGGAACTCAGAAATTTTGTAAGTGGGGCAAAGGGGGTTAGCTTGGCCCACCCCAGAAGGCTGATGGATCCAGAAGACTTCCTGACTTCTCTTGGGGTTTTTCTAATAAGTAAAGCCGATGCTCTTTTCACATTACTGGTTAATCTGCAGAATGCAGAAATGACCCAGGCAGTGGACACATTTGCTCCTGAGGGCCTCCTTCCCTCTCACAGAGCCTGGAATACTCCTTGGTTTATTGAGGAGCTTAAGTGACAATGTAGATGCACAGAGCAAGTGTAAGTGGAGGAATACTCAAAGCGAATGTAAACGAACACAGGCGTGTGAATTATTAGGCCTACTCTGTGGTGGTGATCAGAGCTCACTTCTCTGCAAAGCTTGCATATACGCAATGTCTGGGTCTGGCAGAGTTTTCCCAGGTTATCAGGATGCTATCACTCCAACCCCCTAAGGGATGCAGACCTGAAAAATGTACAGGTCTACTGTGACTTTCACAATGCTGTTTGCAAATAAAATCACTCATTCACCATGAATTAGAGGCCATAATTGACTCAGTTCAATCTCAGTATGCTACTGGAGAATGCAGCCTGCTCCTAGTTGTATTGAAAAACATCCATTGGTGAGGCGTGATGAAGTAGAAAAGCTGCTGAGAAGCGGGCGACTCACCACATCTAGACTCAACCCTTGGCCTTTTCAGTTGAGTTGGCCAGCTGGGTCCAGGAGGAAATAAAACGCCTCCCTGCAGGAGGGTGTAGTCCCAATTGCCTTGGAACAGATGGTTGGGAGACTCCTAGTGAAGAGGCATCTCTGGACCCGACTGACCTAAAAAAATCCTCCACACACAACCCCTCCTATGTGGTGGCAGCATTCTTTTTTTGGCAAGGTGCCCTGAGCAAGTCATTGCAGTGAAGCTTCAGGTGGTCTTAGAGGTGATGGTCTGTTTAGATTCATGTCGATCCAGATTTGGGCTTGGGCTTGGGATAGGAACAGCCTTGATTGCTCTGACTGACGATCTTCACCAGAGAAGGGACCAGAGTGGCACCCATTTTGATCCTCCTGGATCTCTTGGTAGCTTTGGATAGCATCCACCACAATATCCTTCTGGAGAGACTACCTGGGCTGAGAGTACAGAGCACCGTGCGTTCATGATCCCAACCTTACTTGGCCAGCTGATTCCAGAGGGTGGCGCTGGGGGACTGACTGCTGGGCCTGGAGGCACTGATCCTGTGGAGTCCCACGTAAGTCCGTCTTGTCCCCCACGATGTTTAACATCTATATGAAACTGCTGGGAAAGACTGTCCAGGGATTTGGAGTGAGGGATCATAAATATGCAGACAACACTCAGCTCTGTTTCTCTTTAGCAGCTGAGTCAGGTGGGTCTGTGGGAGCCCTGAGCAGGTGCCTGGACGTGGCAATCAGGTGGACCAGGGCCAATAAACTGAAGTTCAAGCCAAGTGAGTCTGAACGGCTGCTGACCAAAGTTCTTAGAAGACTGAGGAGGAGTCTTGTCCTGAAAGTGGCTGCTCTCCCCCAGCAAGTTCACAGCTGCGCCGGGGGGGGGGGGCGGCGCACTGCTGGATCCCAGCCTACAGTTGGAGGCTCGGGACTCTTCCATTGGCTTTGACTGATATGCCAGCTATGTCCATTCCTTAAAAAGTGCAATCTGGGCACAGCAATCCATGCTGGGAACACAGCTGCAATGCGTTCTACACTGGGCTGCCCTTGAAAACCATCTGGAAACCTCATGTAGTCCAAAATGTAGCAACTCAGCTATTGCTGGGGGCTGGATACAGGGATCATATCATCCCTGTGCTGAAAGACTGGCACTGGCAGCCCATTTGTTTCCGGGGCATAACTCAAAGTACTTACCTTTAAGGCCCTAAACACCTTGGGGCCAAGATACTTGAGGGGCCGCCTCCTCCCGTACTCTCCAGCCCGCCAGTTATGATCCTCTTCCCAAGCCCTGCTCTCTGTGCCTCCGCCTGCAGAGGTGAGGTGGGTGGCAAACAGAGAGAGGGCTTTTTCAGTGGAGGCACCTTGTCTTTGGAATGCCCTCCCCCTTCAGGCTCACCTGGCGCCTAGTTGTCCTTTTAGGCACAGGCCAAAACATTTATTTTTAACCAGGCTTTTAACTGAAGGGTTCTGGGTTTTTTCAGCTACTTAATTTTTAAAAATCATTTAGTGATCATTCTTACTGTATTATTTTCTACCTTGTGAACTGCCTTGAGTAAGTCTCAGGAGAGGCAGCGTATCCCTTTTCTAAATAAATAACTTTATATATAGATTTTTCTAAGCTTGGTGACGTGCCTCTGGCTATGCCATTACAACCGGATGGCAAGGCAAAATGATTGCTCGGCAGCCAGCATTCTATTTGGCTGCATGTTTTTCTTTTTTCTTCAAAACTGACCTAACGTTTCCCCACACTTGCTAATGCTACGCCTATTAGTGAAGTTGACAAATTAACGCCGTATATGCCAGAGAGGTGACTGTCAAGAACCGTTGCAAAGTTCCCCAATCAATAACACATGCTACACTTACTCCATGCCTTGTGCCGTTTGTCGTGCAATGTCGATCAGCTTGATCATCTCAAATTTGGTCTCGATGATGTGCAGATGGTGGTAAAGGCTGGAACCCTCGCACCACTGCGTAACTATAGCCAACTGTGGCTTAGTGGAATAACCCATGAAAAGTAATATATTCACATGCCGTGTTTTCCTGTAGAAATAACAGAAGGATTAAGATCACTGAAAGAATCTGATGAACAGAAGCAACCTGAGAGGTGACGCATTCGACTACTGCTGGTGCGCACGTATTGAGCTCTGCCACTGAAACAGGCCATGTGGAGTTGCCAGGGCCTGCCTGAGAGTGTTCACAAGGGACACAAGATAAGCCACTGCTGAAGAGGAGCTAAGTGATGAGTAACAAGGATGGGCTAGGAGAGGACTGGGGCAGTGAAGGCACAGACAACGTGAGCCTCATGCCAGTAAAGAGGATGAGCCACAAGGGAAACAGAGGCCATGAAGGCAGAGGCAGCTGTCAGCATGGTGCCGGTGGACTATGAGGGAATCAGAGGCAGTGAACGCATAAACACATGGTGCTAAAAGACTTTATGTTCCTTCTTTAAAGGGTGTGGGGAGGGGGATGACTATATAGTGTTTTCCAGCATTCAGTCACTGCATGAGAAAACACAAGCGCCTGTAGCAGAGCTCCAATCACAACAGAAAAACACAAACCACTTTTCAGCAGAGTAACTGGGAGAGATGGCATTCTGAAAAAAAAACACTCGAGATCAATAGCTTCTGCAATTAAGTTATAGCTGTATGTCAACAAAACACAATTCATACGATCTTACCTGAGCACTCCTACTTCATTTTTAAAGGCCTGTAATTGCTGAGGGGTGGGGGCCGTAACATTCAACATTTTCACTGCCACATCACCTTAAAAAACAATCAGGAAAAAAAACTCAGCTGTATACATCCTGCTCAACTGATCAAAGACAACGTAATTTATTTTTTCCTTTTTCATCCTGTCCTTCCTAAAAGGAGCTCAAGACAGCATACACAGTTCTCCTGTCCTTCAGTTTATCCTCACAACCACCCTGTGAGGCAGGTTAGACTGAGTGTGATTGGTCCAAGGTCACCCAGTCAGCTTCATGGCAGCATAGGGATCAGAACCCTGATCTTTTCAGCCCAGTGCTCTAACCACTGTGCCACACTGCCTCCCAAGTTCACCCATTAAGTCATACAATACTGTTAGTATACAGTGCAATGTGGAAGTTAGGCTAAATCATTGGCATATAGTACAATGTGCAAGTATTCTATAAAATCTCAATACACAACATACACTGGCAAAGGTCCAAAGCACTACTGCAGGTGCAACTAAGATCTAGATTCTTCTTCTCTGAATGGCTCTCTCTCATGCTATACTAAACGGCTTTTCAATGTCTCTTCAATTTCAGAAGGAATTCACCACATGGCACGGATGAGAAACTAAAGTTCAAGAACATACAGCCGGAGCCTTACTGAATGTGCAGAACAAGAAAAGCAAGTGCTTTGGATCCCCACCATTATACTTTGCCAAAGTTCCAGGGATGCAATTCCGGGGGAGGGGGGGGATTATGGTTTTCATCATCCTGGCCTGATCCCAGTGGCTCCTATGAGAGAGGAGGATGCACATGGGGAAAGGGAGATGGAGAAGACGTGCCCCTGCTCACCCTCTGTGGGGCCCTAACAAGGGAGGAGGGGATTGCCTGCCTTTGCCTTCCAGTGTTCATTTTTCCCCTTGTACTTCTGAGCTGAGCGGCATATCACTTCGTTTTCCCCAGGCACATTGGCCTCACTCGTTCTCAGAAGCAAAGGAGCCTTGCCTTTTCTGGACAGAGTTAGTGGATAAGAAAAGAAAGAAGGGTTTTCTCTCTGTGTCTCCAGTGCAGCCGTGCAGCTCTGAGTAACAGAGACAACAACACAGCTGTAGGATCAAAACCCGGGCTCCCAGTTGAGGCCAGCTTTCTTTAAAAAAAATAATAATAAATCTTTATTGGAACATCCCAGTTGCAAGCAGCATCCTTTTTGCGTTTCTTACTTTTCATATGGTAGGACAGGACCAGGCAACAATATTTACATAGGAAAATGCACCAGCTGGATATAAACAAACAAAACAAGAATACATAGGGGTTAACTAGATGCACACATGTGAGGTGGGAATGCCAATTCCTGGGCAAAGTGGCCTCTTTCCTCTTTTCAGTTGCCACTCAGCAGTGACTATTTATACAGCAGCACACTGGCCATACCCCTCCACCCCATTCTGGGCCATTGCTCAGCATCTGGTGCCTACAAGCTGCTGCAAGATGGTTGCTTTCTCCTTTCTCTGGCAGACCCCCTCCAGTCCAAAATAAAAGAGACTTCATATCTCTGAGTTATCAGGCCATATCTGACATTTTGCTTATTTTTCTGCAACTATTTTCGTACAGCTAACAATCGCCATTGCATTCAATACTGATCACTCTCAGCAATGGACAGTGTTCTTATAATCGATTCACACAACCACCCAGGATGCAGGGTGGAATAAAACTGGATGATGGCCTGACCATGGATCTACATTATGGCATCTAATTTTTCAAAAGGAAAACCCGTTAAGTCAAACAGAAACAGATTTGGATATTGAGAGAATTTTAACAACATGGAAACAGAGAACTGCTCAGTAATGTATTATCAAATAAGGAAGAAGGAGGAGTAGGAGATTGGATTTATATCCCGCCCTCAAAGTCTCAGAGCGGCTTACAAACTCTTTTCCCTTGCCCTCTCCACAATAGACACCCTGTGAGGTAGGCGGGGCTAAGAGAGCTCCGACTGAGAACTGCTCTTGAGAGAACAGCTCTGACAGAACTATGGCTTGCCCAAGGTCATCCAGCAGCTGCAAGTGGAGGAGTGGGGTAGTGCAGTCTGCAGAAACGCATCAAGGATCCGAGCATTTTATATGTCTACAACACAGAAGCTAAGCAGGGGTGGCCCTGGTTAGTATTTGACTAGGAGATCACCAATGGTATCCTGCATCATAACGCAGATGCGGGCAATGGCAAACCACCTCTGAACATTTCTTGCCTCAGAAACCCTGCGGGGTAGACTTAAGTTGGCTGTGACTTGACGGCGCTTTCCACCAACACCCACCACAATACACAGAGGCATTATTAGCTAATACTGTAGATCATTTTAATTAAAAAACTTTCATGCTTCTTTGAAAACGTTGTAAAAGGAAGTGGAGCCTTGCCTTATTTCATTGACTCCAAAAGGAAAAAAAAAAATGTGAGTTTTATACTGATCCTGCAGATTTTCAGTTTTGTACATCTCTGTAACTCCATATAACAATAACCAGACTCCTGCTGTTGGTGGGGTGGGGTGGGTGGTTAACAAAACAGTTTAAAGTTCTTATTGATGCAATCGTAGAGCTGGTAACTCTTAAGAATTATCTTATTGTTAATGTTGTGACAGGACTGGATTTTTCAGCCAGCTAGTAGAAAATAAGGCTGGCTACCTAGCCCAAGCACAATTTGTGGACCCCGGGGCATTTTACTCTGAAAGATGCTCTAACACCAAACCTTGGCATAGTTGCACAGAATTAAGCCTCTAAGCCACAGACTAATATCAGACATCTGCTTAATTTGCTACGGTTTCAATATCACATGCTGTCTAGAGGGGGGAAAATACCAGGGGAAAAACATTCTTCTTAAACTATTGCTTCTCACACTGTGGAGAAGATATAGTTGGGTGCATAGCTACATACCATGCCACTTTCCTTTATAGACTGTTCCAAAAGACCCGGAGCCTATCCTTTGTCCCACTGTGATCTGGCCATCTGGTATCTCCCAGTCATCACTTGAGTCTCGTCGACCAAGGGTTTTCTGCAAAGGAACACAGGATTAGTGAGGCATCTATAAGCACAGCCTCTTCTCAACAAAGACTGCGGCCACATCCAAATGTCACAAAAAGCTGCAATTAAGGTCCAAACAGGCATATGGACACAGCTGGCTGTGGTGCTCATGCAGCCTTCAATCGTTCCTTCTCAACTGGGATTAAACTGAATCCTAGCTTGTGTGGAGGAAGCAATTCTGATTCACCGAGGAACCAAAACATTCAGACATCATGGTGCACTGGAATCTGAAATTACGAAATTTTGCATCAAGGATGTAGTAGGAGGAGGATGTATGCGCATGGAAACAAGCTGTGTTTTAGACTGAATCAGAGTTCATTTGGAGCTTATTGTGACACTTGATGCATGTGTTTTCTCCTCATGCAGTGAACCTTATATTTGCACTGGGAAGCTGCTGTCCACAAACACAACCACCTCCCAAACGAAAGGGTGTGTGTATTCACAGTGCAAGAAGAAGCGAGGAAGAACTGCATGAACTGGCGGGGTGCTCCTGGTCTTCTAAATAAAGCTAGTGGTTCAGGCCAGGATTAACATCTACACCGGGCCTCTAAACGTTATTAAACAATAATAAACTAAGCTTGCTCTTACCATTCGAGTCCGGTCTTCTGAAGATGAGGAGGATTTCCTCTCTCGCTGAGGGCCTGGGGATTTCTGTAACGCTTTCACATTGGTGAGGGACCCAGGTAGGGAAGCAGGAGGTGTAGCCGACAGACCTGTGGTTGAACCTGCCGTTGAGATTTAAAAAGAAAGAAACCGAAACACAAGTGGACTTCAGACAGTACTAAAAGCAGAGATTATGGCTTTAAGATGCAGCTATTTCCAAATGTAAAAGCATATAACGATGTCAATATTAAGAATTCTTTTAAAAGTGCATTTAAAACACACTTCCAGTGCAGCCCTAACCCACTTGATTTTATTGTGGATTGTGCTTTTCATTCATGAAAGGAAAACAAGTCGAAAAGCACCAATCATCACTGCACACTACGCAACCTCCGTTAGTTACTGAATTACTGAAAGGACGCTGGGCACACTGCAGAGGAAGACAAGCAGGCGCAAGACCCACTGTCTCTTTAAGCAGGGAAAAAAGCCAACTAAAACAATGCCCTGCATTCTGCTTGCCTGTTTTTTTTTAAAAAAACCTATTTCATGCTTTGGCTAATTTAGCTGGCTTTCCAAACTTATTGTCACTGACCCTTTAGGAATCTGATAAAAGGTGGGCATGCTAACTCGGACTTAACTGGAGGGCTGACTAAAAAAGAAATAAAAAAATAAGGCCAGGATCTGAAGAACCATCAAGCTCGTTCTGTGAGCCCAAGAGTGTATGTTCCTTCCTCAGTCAGCAGCTCCCTATGCCGCATGGCAAGCCGCTCTCAAAGAAGAGGGGCAATATCATTAATATAAAGAGATAAACTCCAAAAACCACCAAACAGGCCTTGATCTATGTAGCTCTGTGGTGCTACTTAACAAAAGGAATTCCCGCTACTGACTTTTAAACTATAAACTATACGCAGGAAAAGGATTTTACTGTCAACATCCAAAGCAAAGGATATAAAAACAAGAGACGCCACTCGTGTCTCTTGGCCTAGGCTGCTGTAATATTTCAGAGAAATTACTTGTGGCGTAATGGGGGTTGCGTGGTCCTTGGCTTCACAAAGGAGTCTTGACTTGCTGAAAAAGCAATATCCAACTGGAAGAAACTTTCTAGTATTATCTAAACAGCCAAAATGTTTGAGAAAGCAGAGGCTATGTTAAATAGGAGTGCTATTTATGAGGCAAGAACAATGTGAGGCTGTAAATGTGAAACTGTAGATACTGGAATACCCGAAGTTCAGATTTGTGGGGCAGAGAGAGGAAAAAGACTCTCATCCACTTGTGCAAAATGACCCACTTAGAAGACGTGGAGCTCTTCATGTCTCCTGCACCCTCTAATGGGGCATGGAAGGCCTCTGTCCTCGGCACTCTGCTTTCTCATAAGGGGCTCACATTTGCACCCATGGTTTCAGCTGTCATAACTCACTCAGTTTCCCCAAGCTTTCTGTTCGATTTCAGCCACTGAGCAGTCACTGGCACTGCCTTACATGAGTGCCATTGTTGGTTCAGACTAAGTATAAGGGAAACCCAGCTCCTGGTTTCTGCAGTGGGGCCCTGGGCCTTTCCCTTTCTTGGTGTCCTCATCAATCTTCTCTTCCTAACTTCCTACGACTTGGGAGACTACTTCCTCTCGTTTCATCATTTCCAGATAACATCCTGCCAGGATTTCAAATGCTGTAGTGAGAATTCTTCAAAGGGGAAAAAAATGGATGTGTCAAATTACTGACGCATCTCACCCAAAATGGTGGTTTGTCTACTGAGGGCTAGCTTAAGCTAGTATTCTAACCCTTTCATAGGGAGATCGTATATTGTGTATGTTGTTGACAGTGCAGCACCCTTCTCTGAAACTCAGCAGGAGAATGATACTGGACTGTCAACTCACTGCTGAGTTCAGTAATAATATCGCAACAGCACCATAGGCCAATGCCTCATTAATTTATTAGAAGCCATGCTTTTTCCACTGTCCCCAGTTCATGCCTGAAAACATATGTCACATAAAAAATAAAGCTACATTTCCGGGGTCTTTGTTATGCTTGTGTTATTTTGAAAAAGTTATTCATTTTCAGAATTGGTTAGCATGATGGGCAAACGCCCTTTGCTGCAAAACAGCCAAAATGGAAAGTATTTCTATACCAATTAGAAAGTGGGTCGCCGTATCAGGTTTCCATGCTGTGGTCAAAATACTTGAACCATGATCCAGGAGACTTAAGTACAGTTAAGCCCACTTCAGTACATGATTCGTAAGTGTACTTATCTATGCTGGATCATGGCCTTGAGGGTTTTTTTTAACATTAAGATAATTTGTGTAATATCAACCACAAATCCACAGCACGAACAAGCCAAAATGGAAAGATCTTATGTGTTAGTAAACAAACTGGATCTTGGCTTCAGTTCAAGCCTACAGAGTACTGCAACAAGCTCCATTAGTATCCAGACTGTTGACATCTACAGCTCAGTCACTGAGATGAACTGTATACCAAATCATTAACCATGTAAATAAAATTGTCAGTGGAACTGTTAGTACTTTGCAGCGGTACTCTGACAGAATGGGGGAATGTCAGGAAACATATCAGCATTAAGTTAAAACTGACAGTCAAGGAAATCCTGCACAGATCATGCATAACAGAACGCACTATGTTGTTCTGCTGGAATGCCGAGTAAGGTTGGCAATCTTTGTACCGACTTTTGCTCCTGTGACTTTAAACGGCACGTTGATCTGCTCTCCAAGGCAGGCGAGGATTCTTATCTCTGCACTATGAAAAATTTCGGCCTGTTGATTTCTGCAGATCGGCCTGAGCGTTCTTTCCCCCCTGTTAAGTTGGCAGCCCTCATCACAGGGAAACCACCTTGGAACACTTAATTCTCTGCGTGATTATTAAGGATTTGCAGAACCTGTCCCTGCTCTCACTTCCACTGAAACTGAGACCCCCTTCGACAAGCAACACACTGTTCTTTTTTGAAAAAAGGCAGCACGGAAACCTCGGCTGTACAACGCGTCGCTCTAGGAGCCTTATGACAGATGCCCAACACAGAATGATATGTGGGTTTGATAAGGGTGAGAAAGTGAAAATGGGTGAGAAGCACATCCAAAGCATTCCAGCCAGGCCAAGCGAAAAAAGGGAAAAAATAATATGACGGTGTCTTGATAAACTCACACACTTACATACACACGCTGTGAGGGTGAAGCACAAACAGCATCTGTGGTTTTATTTAGTTTGATTTGGGTGAAAACAAGAAAGAAGAGCCCAACTACCTCTGAACACTGGGCCAGGCTCAAAATCAAACACTATCTCACTGGGGACAGAATGGAGGAGGGGACTAGGAGTCCGGGATTGGTATTTCCGAAGGCAGCGCATCAGCTGGTTCATAGGGGCTGTTAGAGAGAAAGAGACGGGCAGGCAGAGACAGGAAGACAGACACACAGAAGAAATGAAAGTCATGGGACATAACTAAAAATGCTTTGACTCCTAGGCACAGATAGTTTCTGACTTTCCAGGGGAGGGGACCCCCCCCTCATTTCCACTTTGCTTAAGAGACAGAACACTTCTAAGTGCGCGGGAATATTATCAGATGCCCAGCAGAGAGCTTATGGACCAGAGTTTTAAACTGACACAATAGTACACAACATTTAAATGCTGGACAAAATGTGCAAAACTGTTCAAAAAACCACAGCTCCCCAAGACATAAAAGATAGTTAAAATGGGCAATGTATTAATTGGTCGGGGTTTTGTGGTTTTCGGTTGCACACTGGGGCCGTAGATCGTAAGTCTGCAAAGTAGTAGCCAGCTTGTTAGACGTTAACAGGGTGGGGTGGAAAATTAAAAATTATGACTAAAACGAAACAAGGTACATGACAGCCAAGTCATCAACATTACTGAAGCCCTGAATTGCAAATGAAGTTTAAAAAAAAAAAAAGAGGAAGCCATGGAAAGCAAGAAGGGCAGCTGATTAACGCATGCTTTCCTGCGCCACATGGGCAGAATCCTACGCCAGTCTCAAGGGATGAAGAGCCATGTCAAAGCTTTCATGATGCCTGGTGGCCAGCTAGCATTTGGAGTTATAACCTGAACAGATCTTGCAGAAGTAGCAACAGCCATGGGCAGGTGGTATCATGTGGTGGAAATAAAGAAATAAGCATATAGCCCGCACCTCACTACCAAGGCTCATCTCTGCTAAGAGCACAACACATTCAGGAGCTGCCACTTCAAAGCTGATTTCTGTTTTTAGCCCACGGGAGTGTCCTATACCCACCCACACCTAAAAACACCAAGAAGGAAGGGCTGGCAAATGTGTCACTGCGGAGAAAGTGATGGGTGTACTACGGAATCGTGAGTAGCTTGGAATACCCACTTCTTTCTCAGAAGTAACAGGCATTAAGCCTCCATTTGTCATGGCTTTGAATATCAGAGGGATTTTCTTAAGGTGCCCCAGCATTATACAAACAAGGGAGGGGAACATCATTCCGAGACTCATTCGCAGAGTGCGCTGGCTGGCAGGCCTGAAATGGAGTCCATGTTGTGCATCAAAGCAGTAAGGTAAGTTCTGGCTTTTGAGGACCAAAGGGGGATAAACTGAAGGTATCTTACCTCCAGGAGGTATCCTAGAACACTGGCTACCACTTTGCATGTTATTCTCCTCCCTCTCCACTCTCAACCCCTTACAATGAAATGTGAGCTGTTGAAAGTTATTGGACGAATGCTAAATGTCACGGACAAGCAAGTACCACTAAATTTCACTGCTCTGTTTACATTTCTCTCTGTGTCTGTATTTTGCAGGGATGGGGCGGGAAGCATTGAATTCTGTACACAAAGAGAACAAAGTCACTTACCTCCCTCTCCTCGCAACCCTTGATCTCTAATGAATTCCTACAAACCAAAAACAAAACTGTATGCATCTTATTCATGCATTGCTTGCATAACTGGTCACTATTTCAGCAGAGGATAAAACACAAGGGAGATTTTTTGTTCAGTTAAGAATTACATACAGGCAGCAGCTTTGTAAGGTACAGAACTCTCTGTTGCCAGCCTCTCAGCACCTGTGTGCCCACAGGGTCAGCTCGACAAGCTAAGGTCATGAGCAAGTCGGGACAAGGTGAATCATGCTAGGATCATGTCCTGCACTAACTGATTCTGCCAAAAAAAAATGAAGATTCTCAATTGGAAATACAAGGAGAACAACCAGTTTGGACCAGTTTCAATTAATGGACTTTTGAGTAACACAGAACTGTCAAGCAAAATAGAAATGGCACAGTTAACTCCACTTCTGGGAACACTGTGGAGTGGCATCTGAGAAGGCCAATAGATTGCTAGGCCCTGTACTCCGAGAAGAAGAAATACAAGCTCATATACGTTTTGAGGAAGCCTATACATGGTTCCCATATCCTGGCACTTGACAGGGCTGAGCCAATTCAACTTCAGCCATGAGACTTCAGGCCATGGTTGTGCTATGAGAGAAATGCTCCTGCCTTCCCACCTCACCACTCTAACCCTGAAAGGTGAGGACTCTGGAAAACCAAGCTGGCAGGATGCCTGCCAGTGCCCACCCCTGCTTTAAGTGACTAAGGAAAGGGAAGCAGATAACCCTCATCACACAGACCAAGCGCAGGCTGAACTTACATCAATGTTGACAGGTTCTATCGTGTTGATGTGCACGTTGGGGGCGGAGGAAGAGCGATCTCGTTGACCAAACTGATTCCGATGGTCTTCGTCTGCTGGACGGAACGGTTGGGGTATCGGAATGGATTTCGAAGGAGACGGACTAGGGAGGATTGCTGGGCTAAGAAAATCAAAGCATGGAAAGAACAGAGGATTAAAGTCTGAAGTGATCTCCAGTTACTCTACAGAAGATGCTACCATCCAAGTGATTTCCCTGGTGATGGTTTAATGAGGTGTGTGAGAGCACATCACATCAGAGATCTACATCCCAATCATGGTACCAATTAAGGTACACAAAGAAGACAGGCCCCACCAATGCTGTTTTTTTTTTTAACACAACAGATATAAACAGGAGATTTGGAATTACTGCTCTCAAACTTTGGAGTACAAAATACAGCTAACGTACTAAATAGATTTCTCCTGCTGTTAGGCTTACTAGTCTATATAGGGTCTTTCCTTCTCAGCGCTAAATAAATGCTCCCATTTTTTAGGCCACTAAGGGTTAGACCAGCAGTCCAGTTTCATCTGCTATGTGGTGACTATTTTAAAAGCTTTTATATTAATGAAACTATACAGAAGAGACTCTGGAAGGGAACAATTTCTGGGACACCTATGCTTTGAACAATTACTGTCCTAGCTTGCCAAAAGACTGGCCTGGAGACCAATATACGCTGGACCTCTTCAGACAATCGTTTGAAAGCAATCCCACCAGGTAGTAATTGCTGAAATCTACTGCACAGTGGGATGAAAATGCATCTGGATCTATGCATCTGAACCTACAACAAAAAGCTGCTGATGGGGAGGAGGGGTCAGAAAAGTACTTAGTCCAGTCATAGCCCAAGGGAAGCAAATTAACCCTTCTTTATCTGTGAATCGCAAGCTCTCTTATACCAAACACCACAAGGGATACTAGTCTTTTTCCAAAACAGACAACACACATTTCTGTTCCCAGGGAAATTATAAAAAGCCTGGTCTGTCTGTTTGGGGCTCTGGCCAGAAGCTCCAGGTCTGCAGAAATCCAAAGGAAACAATATCTTCTGTGAGCAACTGACCCGTGCTTCAGTCTGTTATCCTTCTCTCACAGCAAAACTACTACAACTCTGAGCAGTTAAAGACACACCACCCATCGCCAAGTCTGCACTTATTCCCCTTTTACTGCTATCAAGGCTTTTAACTGTTTCTAGTGGTGATATATTCCTTCCCGCATCTCATTTCTAAAAAACAAGTTATATTTTTCTGCATATTTGGAAACCCACAAGTGTGTAGAATTCCCTGAGGATAATTCTGTTTCACTGACCTGCCAACTGGAGACCTGGAAGTAGTTGGGGGGGACAGGACACTTCCAATTCCACCCCAACCTCAAGACATCCCCATCCTGGATCAATTCCCTCTCTCCCCTTCTCACAGCCTTTGACTGCCAGTGGCTCTCAAGGTTCCGTACACAAAACCCTCCCCAGGCCATCTGGGATAATGTACAAAGTCACCCTTTTCTGCACGTACGTAGAAACCCTTATGATGCCTGTGGGTGACCTGGTTATGCTTTCACAGTTGCCACAGAGGCTAGTCAAGTTACTCCAAGAAAGTGTGATCATAAAGAAGAACACTCATGTTTCCTTTGTGGCTAAATGTGAAATACAGCGCACGCATGGACACCAACCTGAGTGCATTGTTCCAAGAACTGCTGCTACACAACCAAAGCCTTTCCTTTCAATTAAACTGCTCTGAATGAAAGGAAGATGTCCTGTGCCATAACTGAGCTTGGTGTTTAAGCAGCGGCACTCAGCACTGATGTTAAGCAGGGATATCAGTACTGTGGCCAGGCAGAAAAGGGAGGACCAACAGGTTTTTTTAACTGTTATCAGTAACACAATTCCAGGTCTCTACACCCCACACACCTGTAATGCACCCTTTTCTGCTATAAAACTCCTAAACTGCTTCCTCCTGAGTTCAAAAATTTGATAAGAAAGCGGAGCTTTGCAGATACCATCACAACCCTGATATTCCTTGGAGGTCTCCCATCGAAATACTAGCCAGGGTTGACCCTGCTTAGCATCCAAGATCTGACGAGATTGGGCTAGCTTGGGCTATCCAGATCAGAGCACCACTAGCATTAGTATGCCAAAATATTATTTGGGAGATAAGTGAATGCAGGTCCTGGCAACCGGGATGCCATTTTCTGCAGGAGATATGATGAGACTGGGCTATCCTGGGCTATCCAGCTTAGGGCGAGGATAAAGTACTCGAGTTCAAAACCAGTGATTAGATTGTTTTGGAGGAGTCTCAGTGTCCCCCTGAAAAATACTTCTTGGCTGTTGTGGTGAGGATAAACAATCATAACAAAAAAAATGTGTCATGTAAAAAGTACAATGTAAGTAAAAAAAATATGCACCAGATGGGATATGATTTAAATTCTCTATGAGTCCTCACAGCATGAGAACAAAAGGCTGAGAATTGTTTTGCAACTGGTTTTCCTGTTTCCTGTGCTCCAATTTTGCATCAGCTATGGAGCTGCTCAAAGTCTTAGGCCCCAGTGCACTGGCTTATTCCAGCAGTGAAGCAGAGCTGGTCAGAGCAGGACTGCAAAGCAATATTTTAATTCACTGAAGCATTTATCATAATGATAAAACACACTGCCACTCAACAGTAGGAATTAAGGTCATACCCTGGAGAATCTGAGGGGGCCACTGATGGGTATGATCCAGACACCAGCGTAGTCTCTCCTAAGGAGGTCTCCTCCTGTGGTATTGGGTGGTGCTCAAAGAACTTGGAGACAAACAGCAAGCTGTGAGGCAAGAACAAAAAGAAAGCTGACTTGGGCAACCCTCCCCCCCCCCCCGAAGTTTCACAACAGTCAGATGAGAGGAACATCATGTCAACTAGAATGTGTTCAAGAGAAAAAGCATCGGAAGACAATTGCTCAAGTTCGTCACAGTTAAAACTGGGAGAGAGATCACAGTCAGTGACTTGGGTTACTCAGCTAAAGAGCTGCTTTGTGCACTGGTCAGAAGGGCTTGATTCTTCTGAGGCAGGAGAAATCCTTTGTTTCTCGATATATGAAAAGTACCGCCAGACATTATGCTTGCCTAAGACATCAACCATGTGCAGATTCTCCACATGATGTTCAGGCACACATGAACACATTATATTGTATACTTCCCCATCCCCATAGCTTCTGGCTGGAGAATGCACAACATCCTGGCTTAGTTCAGATATCACAACGCTCTGTTGTTAGTGCTCGGCAAAAACCTGGTTCACAGCCAGACTCACATGCTCCTTTCTTTCCTGCCATTATGTGCAATCCAAGAGGGTTAAGAATCCCAGTGGACTGGTATAGAAACGAACCCCAATTCATGAAGATGCCCACTGTTGTATGTCAATACCAGGTGGAGTTATATGGAAGACTTCTTCCTTTAAACTTGGGACAGCATAAAGGGGGGGGGAGTAAGAGAGAGAACTCATGAAATGGCTTGGTAAGTAAAATTTATGCCCATCACAAACAAACTGAGATTTGTTCATGACATATGAATTGTGCCCCTCACTTCATAACCAGGTGCTGTTTTTTGCTGTCAAGTCACAGCTGACTTGACAAAGAGTCAGTTTGATGTAGTGGTTAAGAGCAGCAGACTCTAATCTGGGAGACCCAGGTCTGATTACCCATTCCTCCACATGTAGCCAGCTGGGTGACCTTGGGCCAATCACAGTTCTCTCAGAGCTGCTTTCTTAAGAGCAGTTCTCTCAGAGCTCTCTCAGCCCCACCTACCTTACAGGGGGGCTGTTGTGGGGAGAGGAAGGGAAGGAGATTGTAAGCCACTTTGAGTCTCCAAGTGAAGAGAGGGGTATAAATCTAACTCTTCTTCTTTTTAAAGCAATTCCATAGGGCTTTCAAGGCAAGAGACGTTCAGAGGTGGTTTTCCACTACCTGCCTCCGTGCCATGACCCTGGTATTCCTTAGAGGTCTCCCATCCAAATACTAGCCAGGACCAACCCTGCTAGCTTCCAAGATCTGACAAGATCAGGATAGCATGGGCTATCCGGGTCAGGGCACAACCAGGATTAGTATGCCAAAATATTATTTGGGAGATAAGAGGATGCGGGTCCTGGCAATGGGGATGCCATTTTCTGCAGAAGCCATACATCAAGCACAACATCTGGATTCTGTACTAAAATGCTGGCTATTATCTGAAATGTTGTGATGCTACAGTATTAAAAAGGGAAGCCATTTTATAGAGACAAAGAAAAACCGCAAATCTGTTTAGAAATTGCAAATGTGAAAGTTCTGCAAGATGAGGAGGCCTTTAAAGGATGTCACTGGTCTTTGTTGTTAAAATGTTTCACCTCTTCTGGTATCCACAAATTAAGCCTGTGTCTGAGTGGCTTTTGTAAAGCCTGCATGGTTGATGTGGCAAATTTTTTCTTTCCTGTTGTTTTTAATGCTTAAATATTTTTCTTGGAGTGTGGCTTATGGGCTGAAGAATAAAGACTGAAGACTAGTCTTTGTTGAAGTAGAACACTGCTATGCTTCAAAGGAACAGTTCTGGCAAGAGATCTGGCAAAGAATAAGCAGAATAAACACAGGAAATACACGAGAGAACCTATGGACTGAATCCATTGAGGGATTCTGCCATAAGGCACAAAAGCTACCAGCGGAGGGTTTCACTTTCCAGCCTTGTGGCAGCCAATCGAACAGCAATTTCAGAGGGGAAAGTACCTGCCTGAAAAAAGATGTTGACATTATGTGACTAGTTTGATCCAAGTCTCCATGCCCAAGTACAACAGGACTACATTTAAGTTACACAAGGCATCAGCCTAACAAGGAAGCTTTCTGACCAAAGTACAGCAGCTGAGCTGGTTTTTCAGAACTGGGTGCACAATAATGCTGCATGTGGCAAAATCGCATGTAGCACAGTGGTGGTGGTGGTGGTGGAAAGTACCGTTCAAGTCACAGCTGACTCAGTGACCCTGTAGGGCAAAGGTGTCAAACATAAGGCCCGGGGGCCGGAACTGGCCCGTCCAGGGCTCTTATCTGGCCCTCAAGCAACTGGTATGTACGGAAATGTAAGCTACTCCCCCTTTTATGGTATCCCTTGGAAAAAACCTAGTCTTGCATATGATTAAATACCTCTATAGGGGCTTTTGTGGGTTCCCAAGTAAATTAATTGCTTTCACTGCTAGGACTCAAATGCTTGTATAAATGTTTGTATCTTGAGTAAAAATAATATTGTTAATTGAGTTTACTGGTGTCCTTTATATCTCTGGTACCTGGTGTTACATTTTATGATGTGCATGGCTTGGTCCAACAAAGTGACATTTATGTCTGTTCCGGCCCTCATAACAAATGAGTTTGACACCTCTGCTGTAGGGTTTTCAAGACAAAAAATGTCCAGAGGTGGTTTGCCATTGCCTGCCTCTGCTGAGTGACCCTGGACTTCCTTGGTGGTCTCCCATCCAAGTACTGACCAGGGTTGACCTTGCTTAGCTTTCGAGATTTCAAGAGAATCGGGCTATCCTATAGCACAGTAGCCCTGCATAAAATTCCAAGAGAGGCAGAGATGTGCTCTCTGACTGCCAGCTGTACTGGTGCAACCCTGTGCACTTGATATTTTGCAGGAGGGCACCTTTACCAAACAGGAAGCACAGCTGGAATTACTTCCTCTTTTGTACTGCTGGAAATGTCACTGTTGCTACGTTAATGTAAGAACCTCCAATGCTGTTACAGCTGCAAAAATCTACCGCTTCAGCTTCAAAGTATTAAAATACAGGGCACATCTGATTACTTACTCGAGTTGATCATAATTCACACACATCAATGGCACCTCTGTACTACAACGCTGGTGAAATTTATATCCACAAGTCTGACAGCGGAATCCCTGGAAAAGCAGCTTTCGACAGAAGTCACAGAATGCTAAAGTAAAGAATGTCTTTCGTACCTGCGGCATCAACAACAACAACAAAAGTAGTAGTCATCATGAGATATACCAGTCTGGCAAGTCTAAAACTAGGCATCTTATTCTCACTAATACTGAAATGTCACTTACCAAAGACCTGTTCAAATTCTTTCAAAGCTGTATTTTTAGTCACAATTAAACAAAAAGCATTCTTCTAAAGACCTTGTGATTGCTACGATAACAGCTCTTTTTCAAATGTAAGTCAGGCACTGAAGAATACCTCATTGTTGCCGTTAGCAGTAAGACTTTAGTTCACATTGAGTGCAAATGCAGGTGCCTAAAGCCAGACCTTTAAATACACCTTGATGCTTCTACAGCAACAGCCCAATTTTCACCAAGTAAGAAGTTCTTTCAGGGTCTCCTCTAGTTAAGTTGCTTGCCTTTAGGCACTCAGATCAGCAACTTAAAAGAAAACAGCTTCAGGTTTAGAAACCAACAATCCCACATACAAGGTAATAACAACCCAGCTGAAACAGTTTGGGGCAGTAAAATTCCATAAATTACATTCATAAAACAGAAAGTATGAAAGAAATTTAGCTTGCAATCTCAGTACATTTAACAGGAACTAAATCATAACTGAAAAGACATTTTGAGTCAACATGGTGAGGATCCAGCTATTAGAAAATCAACTCTCCATCTGAATAGTTACTCTGTAAAGATAATTTGATCCTGTAAGGCCGGAGAGTCAAACATGCAGCCCGGGGGCCAGATCAGGCCCCAGAGGGCTTCCATCAGGCCCCCGGTGGAACTGGCCATCTCCTGCTTCCAGTTCTGCTGCTGCATCATAGCTTGCTTTGCCAGACTCTCTGAATCACTCGGCCATTTCATGTTTTAACCTGGGTCCTAGACTCAGAACTCTGAGCATGAGATTTCTGTGGTGAATGTCAATAAATCAAAACTAGGTTTGCAGGTTACAGAGCTAATGTTTTAAGCATGTTTTTATTTTAAGTAAAAAAAACCCCTTTGTGTTTGTCTCCTTTATAAAGTTTATATCTCCGCTACCTGGCATTGCATTTTATGGCACACGTGGCCCGGCCCAACAAGGTCCCATATATGTCAGATCCGGCCCTCATAACAATTGAGTTCGAGATCCGTGCTGTAAGGTGTACCTGTACACTGCATACTTACAGAAGTGGGGTTACCCTGCTGCTTGCTAGATAACGCTTTTGCAGATTGGAACTTGCCGCATCTAGCAACCTGTGGGGTTCAGGATTATGACCCATACCTGCTTGAAGACTTGGGCACTAAGTTGCCCATGTTTAAAAGAGGATGCTCTCTGCTTGACAACGAGGTTGTTTTATTGATCAGCAAAACTCAAGTGGGAATACAAAATAACCCTCTAGATTACAGTTTAAATTCTCCTTCTAACGAGCAATTAAGACTTTTAAAAGTTTATGTAGCTGATACTTGAAAGATCGAAATTGGAAGGATATGTAAACAAAACATTTGTTTTTCAAAGGTAATGGGGAAAGGGAAGGAAATGAACAGTCAAATGTTTTTAAGGGACGTTGTAAAGAGATGTAAGATTCTTACGAAATTATATTCCTAGAGCTTCAGTGGATGCAACACAATTTAAGAAGCTAAGGTGAAGACAAAATTTCTCTTTTAGCAGTCATCTCCATTCAATAAGCCTGGTCTGCAGTGCTCCAGGTTCTGCCGGAACCATCAAGATAATTTGCCTCCATTTGCACTGGGCTTTCTTGGGACAGGTTCTATTTCAAAAACCACCGATTCTCTCAGCACTGCTTTGCAAACGTGGATCTTCAGTTAACTATTGCTGCTGAACCAGCAAAGGGACTAGTGATCAGACTCCTTCGTAACACAGCAGCACTTAACTTTATTAAATCACTATTGCTCTGTCAGAAACTGTTATATTAAAAAATCTCATATGCAAAGACAGTTTGTTAAATTCCCATATGAGAAAGCTACTGTTTCTAAAGAACTACATTTTATTTAATGTCAAGTAAATTGTTCTAAATCAAAGACAATTTACATAATTCTTTGAGCAATTACAGGTTCAGCCTAAAGACTTCAGTGATGCAAAAGCTGACTACATCCTTGTAATGAGCACTTAAAATGAATGTAAGGTAATCTACTTCAGTTCCTGCCTGGAGGCAGGACTCCAATCATCTCTGGCCTGCTGAGTAATCCACAACACGTTGAGATAACAGCAATGGCACTATTAATATTCAGCTACAGGTAACAAGTGCCTTTCTAAACATGTGCTGCCCACAATGCACTCCATTCAGCATATTAGAGAAACAGTGCTGCTTGCTCACCTACCGTGAGCAAAAATTAACTCTAGGTGATCAGGTAAAGCACAGCCTTGCACAATGGAAAACAGTCACAGCTGCATTACCAAGAGGGGGAGAGCATCTAAAAGCTAGCTCTAGAAGTCCCTGAACCACAGCACTGAGCATACACAAAGACCATCTATATCAGGGGTGTCGAACTCATTTGTTATGAGGGCCAGAGCTGACATAAATGAGACCTTGTTGAGCTGGGCCGTGCGTGTCATAAAATGTAATGCCAGGTAGCGGGGATATAAACTTGATAAAGGACACAAACACAAAGGGGCTTTTTTAAAACTTAAAATAAAAACATGCTTAAAACATTAGCACTCTTGCAATATTTTATTTATTTAACAGTGTCTGATAACTGACATCTCTTGTTGTGAATTATTGCACCAAAATGTCTGTGCTGTTGCAATCCTGAGTATGCTGTTCAGGTGTGTATCTGTAAGCTGCAAGCCTACGATGACACAGCAGCAGCAGAACTGGAAGAAGAAGCAGAAGACAGCTAGTTCTACTGTGGGCCTGACAGAAGCCCTCTGGGAGCCTGATCTGGCCCCCAGGCCACATGTTTGACACCCCTGATCTATATGATGCAGGCTCCCCACAAAGTAGTAATAGGGTGTGTGCCCCACCCCATTCAGGCTACTATGTACAATAACCAACTACATGTCATGCGTTGAGCAGGTGAGCTGATAATGATTCCTAATATATTTGCAGGGTTGCACATTAACACCCTTAAAGGACTCTGAGAATGCCGAGAATGAATAGGACTAACGCTCCATACCTCTGGCTGCAGTGGAAGAGAACTGAAAAGTAGAATTCAACCTGCTTTTCAGCCTGTGAAAAAGTGTGCCTAAAAGCCAAGGCAAAAGTGCCATTTTTTCAACTATAGCATTTTATAATTTATAATTTAATAATTATAGCATTTTCAACTATAACTCATTTAATTTTTGAGTGGCAGAACAGATGAAGCTGAAGCAGCCCATGACACTACAGAAAAATACGTACAAAGTTATGCGTTGTAAGAGGCACATTCTCCAAGACCTCCACATGTAATTCCTCTCCCGTGAGCCAGGAAATGTCTGTATCCCAACCGATAGGTTTCTTCTCCCTGCAGTGCAAATAATACCTTTATAGTTTAATCAAACCTCCAAATCCAGGCAGATCTTAATTCTGAAGATCTGAAATTGTTTATTGAAAGGACAATGTTATTGAGTGGAAGCTGATATTGTTGGAGAGAAGAGTTAAAAGAGCAAGAGTTTAACCTGAGGTTTTTCAATTAATTCCAGCGCTTTTGTACAGATGGCAAAGTAAAGATCTACAGCTTCTTCCTCAATTCATCCCTGGCAAAGATACACAACAGCAGCAGGCTACAGAGGTCCAACAACTACAAGTGGCATTTTCCACCGGGAAAAAAAGCAAGCCAACAAGCAAAAATAATTAAAAGGATTTTTTTTTTAAAAAAGTAGTAGATTGGAGCCAGTGTTTTCACTAATGATGGAAACAATTTGTATGCTATAATAGCAACTTCCAACAGGGATTACTTAGAATGGAAACTATTTTTGTGAAAAGAGAGAAGTTCCAAACGTTGGCTTTAAATTATATGGTTTGCAGGTACAGGAAAGGAGAACTAAAGCCCTATTCTATGTGGTGGTCCCCAGCCTGGTACGTACTTATTTCTTAGTGCTCATTTGGCTTCTTCCCCAAAGCACTTCTTTCTCAACACACAGAGCCAATCCTAGCTTTCCTCCACTTCAGTGGAGCAGGAGGCACTACAGAACAGTCCCCGTGAGGCATATCACTTGGGCTCATGTGAAGCATCCATCCAGAAAGAGCTGCCTCCATCATCAGAGGCTTTGCTTGCACCCTAACATTCTGTGGAACTCCCTAATGTTTTGTGATAGGACTGAGCCCCCGTGTCAACCATTCTGTGATTGGTCCCTCCCTGACATTCATTTTGTGGTGGTGCCTACTACCTGTACGCCAAATTCCCAAAGTGCTCACAGCTCTGACAAGGTTGGGGGTCCAGGTTGTACAGTACATCCTAACCAGCAAGGGAAGAGATTCCACATTCACACCCAAAATCTCCAAAAAGTTACAGCTGTTGCTAAAGGCTGTTTGGTGAGTCTTTGCCTACTGACATGCTCTGGAAAAATAGTTTATTCTAAACTGTGGAGAAATCCATCTTTACTTTTACTTATGGCTCATACTCTCCAGCCCCTTAAGGAATCTTTCCTTCATTCACTCCCCAAACTACAATGTATACAAACCATACCCATCTTGTATTCGGTAAACAGCACAGCACTCTGGGATAAGACCTCGCATCATCAAAGCTTTCTTTAAGCTATCCCGAACTG
Organism: Gekko gecko; assembly: GCA_029375565.1. Taxonomy (NCBI): domain Eukaryota; kingdom Metazoa; phylum Chordata; class Lepidosauria; order Squamata; family Gekkonidae; genus Gekko; species Gekko gecko. The sequence continues at coordinate 37,282,788 of JAPDNY010000005.1, read as the reverse complement.
TTACCCCGCATCTTGCTGGAACCTGTGAAATCACAAGGCGGAAAAAAACAAGGTTTGGTTTCATCTTAATGTTAGGGAGATATTTGTAAATCCTTAAAAACATGATGTCTGGAGATGTGTATGTGACAAAACTTGATCATAAATATGATTTTCCAAAAGTTCTTTGCACCTTCTCTGCTGTGGACACATGAAAAGAAGTTAAATCTTTGGCATTTAATGCTGACCTATAGATTCAGGTGGTTAGCCGTGTTGGTCTGAAACAGAAGATCAAAGTCTAAGTCCAGTGGCATCTCTAAGACCAGCAAGGTTTTGTTCTGGGTATAAGCTTTCATGTGCACGTGTACTCCTTCAAGTGCATGTACCTGAAGAAGTGTGTATGCACATGAAAGCTTATGCCCAAAATAAAACTTTGTGGTCTTAAAAGGTGCCACTCGACACAAACTTAATGCTGATTTATGTGCAACTGGTTTGCAATTGTAGAAGGACCCTCCCCCCCAGTCACAATGGAACAGTTTGTATGCCACCATTGGCAATAACCAAGGCTGGTCATTAATAGGGTATCCAATGAAGCTGATGAGCAGTAGATTCAGGATGGACAAAATAGTTCTTTACATACAAAGTGATTGAAATGTGTGGAATTTGCTGCCAGAGGATGTAGTAATGGCCACATGAACAGACATCTTTAAAAGGGTATTAGATAGATTGATGGAGGATAAGGCTATCAGTGGCTACTAGCCATAATGACTGAGGGGAACCTCCACATTCATAGGCGCTAAACCTCTGAATCCCAGAACCAGGAGGAAACATTAGGGGATGGTTTTTGCCTCTGTGCCCCTCTTGTTGGCCCTCCAGAGGAACTGGTTGGCCACTGTTTGAGACAGAATGCTGGACTGCTGGTCTGATTCAGCCAGGCTCTTATGTCCTTAAGGTGTCCGGTTGTCAACAGGAACTAGAAACTGCTCTTTTCTATAAAATTCCATTGAACACACAGTCAGCTAAGCAGAGACTCCACTTTTATAAACTACCCAGCTGAGACAACACCTTTTGCAAAAGAGCTCTGCTATTTATGTCCTTTCTGAGCCAAAGTAACACTCAATAAATTAAGACTGAAATTCAGTGGAGATATTGTCTGTGCTTTATGCATGTGGTCTTTGGAAGGAGCTCTTATTTCTCCTATTTACATCTTCCTTTTCCTGAGGCAGAGTCATAGGGAATGGTGTGAAGTGAACTGTAATTACATGTCATAGTTGTACAAACTGCAGCATTAACCAACAGCCATCTTGTTAAGAAAAAAAGTTTGGAAATTGCTCTTGTGTGGAGTTTGAAGGGTATGCAAGACTGCACACGATTACTGTGTAAGAAAAAAGGTCTTTTACTAATGCTCAGAGGACAGCTATTACCTCAGATGCTGTTAGGACAAACCTTGGCAGTAAAAATAAGCTTTGGCCTATATTTGAGCAAATCCAAGAAGAAGATTAAAAGAGGAGGAAGGAGAGAATGGAAGTTGACTAGCAATATGGAAAAATAAAGGGGAAGATCATTAGCTAATTATTTTGACATTGATTTTAAGAGAGATTTTGGAACAGATTATTAATGTATTTGTCACCATCTGGAGAAACACAGTGTGATTGTTAAATCTCAGCACAGCTTTCTTAGGAATAAGTCATGTCAAGCTGATATTTCTTTCCCCAATAAAATTACTGGTTTGGAGGATCAGGGGAATTCTTTGGATGTAGTCTATTTGGATTTTAGTAAAGCTTTTGTTGTGGTGCCCCAAGATGTTCTTGTTTAGAAGTTGGTGTGATATTGGCAAGACCCCATTGCTGTGAGGTGGATTGTACTCAAAGGGTGATAGTTCATGGCTCCCCGTCAACCTGGAGGGAGATGACAAGGGGGGTGCCTCAGGGTTCTATTTTGGGACCAGTGCGATTTAACATCTTTATGACTGGCTTAGATGAGGGAGTTCAAAATGTGCTCATCGAGTTTGCAGATGATACTAAACTGGGTGGGGTAGTTAATACCTTGGGAGGTAGAAATAGGATGCAGCTGGACTTGGATAGGATGGAAGATTGGGTCCAGACAAATTAAATGAAGTTCAATAAGGACAAGTGTAAAGTGTTGCACTTGGGTAATAAAAATCAGTTACATAAATGTCAGATGGGTGAATCCTGACTAGATAGTACCACCTACAGAAAGATTTGTGGGTTCAAGTAAGTCCTAATTTGGACTAAAAAGGATTTTTCTTGGGTCAGTCAGTCAGAAACTACAGGAGATCCAGCAGTGAAGTCCTACACAACTGTGGCCATGTTGTTTTCTGCCATAAAGTTTGTACATGGTGATGAACGATGGGTTTTTGTTATAGGAATAAAAATGGAAGGGGGATTCTCCTCACACAAAACTTGGAAATTGTTCTGTTTTAATGGCAAACCGAAGTTTGCTGACATGTCTCTTTTCTCCAAACCAGTGTTCCTGATCTGAAAGGAACAAAAGAAAAAATAATCTGTGCTTCAGATGATTATCAAAGGACATACCTCATATTTAATTTTTTGCACTGAACCTTTGGGGGGAGGACAGTTTGCATAGCACCACAGCCCAGTTACTACTGGGCACTAGGCAGAATACTCATGTCACACACCCACTGGTTATCCATCCGTTACTGAGTTCAATGCAAGCTTCTGCATTATCATCTACAGAGCCCTTCATGGCCTTGTTGGAACCCCATACCTACAGGGTCACCTCTCCTGCTATGCCCCACTGTAACAGCTTCACTGATCTGAGCAAAGCCTTCTAAAGGTGCCATCCCAAACGTGTAAGATCAGCAGCTGCCCATTCACATGCATTCTCAGCGGTGGCTTACGTCTTGTGGAATGGCCTTCCTGAGGAGATCAGGAAGGTTCCTACACTTTTACCATTTTGAATCATCTGCAGAACAGAAATGTTCAGGAAAGCATTTTTAAAAAGAGATTAAAGGAACAGGACTGTAGTCCACTACAGTGATTATTGTAGGTATCACCTGCTTTTATTGCACTGTCTCTTTGTAATACAATTTCTGTTTTGTTTACAGCATTCATCACCTTAGTCTGTAGTTTGCATTGTTCTCTGATTCTGTAACCCTAGTCCAACTGCCCCATGCATTAACCTGCATCGTTACATCCAGTAATCCACCTTCAGTCTCACTGAGAAAGTCTTTACTTCATTTATAGTCCGCCTGTCACCAATATGCTGATAATGCCCAGATCTGTACATGGTAGTGGAAAGTGTTGTCAAGTTGCAGCTGATTTACTGTGACCTCACAGGGTTTTCAATGCAAAAGACATTCAGAGGTGGTTTGCCATTGCCTGCCTCTATGTAGAGACCCTGGAGTTTCTTGGTGCTGTCCCATCCAAACACTAACCAGGGCTGACCCTGCTTAGCTTCCCAGATCTGACGAGATCAGGCTAGCCTGGGCCATGCAACTCTGTATCTCCTTACAAATTGAAACTAAATCTTGAAAAGATAGAGGCAAGGCTGCTTGGGAAGGCAGTGATCTCAAAGGACACTGTGCTTCCCACCTTTGATGGGAAGTCTAGGGGTCATACCAGATCCAACATTACTGCTGAAGAAGCAAATCAATGCAGCCACACAGAGAAAGAAACTTTCTTCCAAATCAGTTTAGCTTGGAAGATGACCCACTAACCTTGACTTGGCTGATCAGGCCACCTGGATCCACGCCATGGTAACAGTGAGACTAAACTACTCTAATCCACTCTACGTATGTCTCCCCTCAAAGTAAACTCAGGGACTTCATTTTGTGCAGAATGTCACAGTTCAATTATTATCAGGAGAAAGGCAAAACATGCATATTACTCCAATCCTACAGTCACTCCATTGGCTGCACATCAGTCACTGGGTTCAAATTAAGGTATTGGCTATCACATACAGAGTCCTTCATGGCCTTGGATACTCCTATCTGAGGGACTGCCTCTCCCCGCTATGCTCTGCCATGACAACTTTTGCTATATGTATTATCCTGCTCTGTAACGTCCGCATCGTTAAACACGTCACGTTAATACTTATACTTTGTTTCAGATTTCTGCAATCATAATCTTATTACACTACTCATTGGATTTCCCATCCTGTTGATTGTATTGATTTACAGTGGGTAATCCTCCTTCAGTCTCAGGAAGAAAGGCGGACTATTGAATAAAGATGGCTCAGGTATGGGAGGGCAAACAGGGTTAAATTATTGTTTCACAGTCGTAACTTTTACAAATTCATTAATCTGCCTCACGAGTCTCCAACAGGTAGCTCACACATCACCTCAAAGACCCAGGAAAAGGCTTAAAAAATGGGGAGGTTTTGTTTTTAGGATTCCTCTGTGTGCTGCTGAGACAACAGCTTCATTTCTGGTACTTGTTCTCAGTCCATGTTCTTTTTTCAAGAACAGAACAAAACTTGGTAACATACGGCTTGGGGGGGCAGGTGGCTTGGGATATTTTCCGTACTCAGAAGTGGCTCTCATTAAAGAGGTTGGCAATCCCTGATCTACTTCCTCTTCCATGTGGCCTGCTCTTACCACCCCACTGACGTTGCCACCAACTCCTAGCTAGTATCTCAGGGGGAAGATGTACAGACGGATATCCTTGCTAGGGACCACCACCAGACATAGATCTTCATATAAAGTATTAAAGAGGACAGCACTGTAATGTGCGTGTATGTGCTTTTTATTTTTGTACTTTGTAGCTTTAGAACAACCAGCAAATATTTGATGCCAAGTGCTGAGAATTTCATGCCATTGTCTAAGAATCTGAAACATTTTCTAGCCCTGCTCAGTTATTTCTCCTACTGCTTAGTTCTCAAGACTCATGTTTAAAGTTCTGATTAATTCCCCCTCCTGGCAAATTTGGGATACTTCTCACAGAGTTCTGAGAAAATTTCTCATATAATTAGAAGATAAATTAACATTAAACAGAAGGCTGCCTTTCCTTCCTGGACTTAATATTTAAATACTCTCATGCATCTTAATAAATGGCAGCTAGATATAAGTGGTGAGCATAGAGTTTTTCAAGAATGCCTTTGCACAAGCACAGAAATACTAAAAATACTCCTGAGAACCAGAGTTTTCCTTGGTAAAAAGTAAAGTTCTAGCCCCTAAGACATCAAAATGCAGACAACAATATATGGGAGTGACCTGTTGAAACCAAAGGTCGGAGTAGGGTCAGATCATGATTCCTAGTGACCACAGAGCAAGGGTTCAAATGACCTGCAAGACCATGTTATGCTGATCATACAATACCGCAAAAGCAGCACAAGCTCTAAGGCATAAAATTACTTGTAAATGCTATACATTTAAATTACACACGAATGCATTAGGACAGTTTGCATTTGCTCCAGCTGTCAGTTTTTAAAAACAGGCTTGACTATTAAAATAGCCTGAAGCTCGTTTGCTACACAAACCTATTTAAAAAATTACACTGGAAAGGGGGAAAAAACCTGGCTCTATTGCTTACAGTGCAAATGTGTACCTAATAATGTCAGCGGGGGATATCTGAATAATTCTACCTATAACATTTAAGAGCTAAGCATTAAAGCCAGACACAAGCAAATCAAAGTTAAACAATGTTAGGGGCACACCAACTTCACAGCTTAACTCTCCCCCATGGAAATCAAGTGAAGTGTCCTCCGCCTTGACTGGATTTTGCCCTGTATCTGAGATCTGAACTCTCAATTGCCTTTCCATTTAAACTTCACCTGCCAACTCCCTTCTGCTTAGCTCCCTGACTTTTAATTTGTCTCCTCCCTAAAATGCCAGTGTTATTTTTTCTTTACTTTCTGTACCACTGGTAATTCCAGTTCCAGCTTCTGTATTCTTATTTAGATCTTTTATACAGTCTACACACCCTAAGAATGCACACTCTTGCTCTTTTCTTTTGTTCCTAGTCTTCATAGTTGTCCATGGTCTCCTTGACAACAATAAGCTTCAAATGTGTGCTTGGGGTGGGGGTGGAAAATGAGTAGCGCACGTTCTGCCTTCTCTGTGTACCACAAACAGGTCCCAGTTTATAATCTGGGCACAAACTGCTGGTCAAACACACTTTTCTTTTGTCCATGTGGTCCATTCCCTCTCCACCCCAATAGCATCATCTTATTCCATTGCTCTTCAGTATTATGCTTTTCACTTGCTCTGTTCATTTGCTTTCATTGAGGCCCTCTCTTCCATTTACCCACTACTACAATTTGCCTTTTACAGTGCCAGTCGAGCCCTCTTTGCCATTCTGCACATTGTTGTCTCCCTTTCTAGGTTCAATTCCTGGCTCATAGCTCTCCAATCCCAATCCTTACTTCTCTTTTGTCAAGCCTCCCCCACTTCTTTCTTTGTTCCACCTGGATAGCAAGCCATTTTGGGAAAAAGGTTTTGGAAGTGTTGAGATGAAGTACAGAAGAAGAGGAGATTGGATTTATACCCCATCCTTCACTACCTGAAGAAGTCTCAGAGTGGCTTACAATTCCTTTCCCTTCCCCTACCCACAAGAGACACTCTGCGAGGTAGGTGGGGGCTGAGAGAGCTCCCTTGAGAACTGCCCTTGAGAGAACAGCTCTGAAAACTCTCATGACTGACCCAAGGTCAAACCAGCAGCTGCAAGTGGAGAAGTGGGGAATCATACCCGGTTCTCCCAGATTACAGCCCGTGCTCTTAACCATTCTGCCAAACTGAGTCTCTATACCAGGCCAACATTCTCCTCCCTCTTCCTCCCCCTCTAGCCTGCCACACAACAGTGGCAGCCTCAAAACAGGCTTAAAGAATCTGATACACCTGCTCTTGGCTGCCACAACACAAATCTATAAACCTGGCCTGTAAACCTGGACAAAAGAGAGTTAGAAATATTTTCACTAAATTCAACAAACACTCCATGACCCAGTGGGAGGAGCTGAGGTCACAGGAGCACTGGGAAGCACCCAGTATGGAAGGAGCCAAACTTTTCTGTCTTTTGTACTTAGTGAGCAGAGTCACACTCCAAGTTTTTCCCACATTCTGTACACCATGTGGCATATAGCTGGCACTAAACATCAAACAGCAGTATTTCTCCCCCCAATTTTTTAAAACAGCCACATTTCACGCAAAAAACACCACCATCTTGTTCAGAAGAAAGGATTTAAGTCAGCTTTCCTGTGTTCAGTTGCGGGAGAGTGTCTGATAGCCTGGGAACATGGATTTTTTTTCAGAAACTCTTTCACGTTTGGAGCTAGTTTTTTAAGATGGGTAAAAATTGATGCATACGCAACTCCTTTGCTAAATTAAGTGTGAATGGTTGTTTATACCCCCACCAATTGATATGAGAGGAGTTCATCAAGGCTGCTCCCTCTCAGCTCCTCTTTGTGGTTTCTTTGGAACTACTGGCAGTCAGGGGGAGAGATAAGATGAAAATTAAGGCAGTTAAATTAATTGATGCGCCAATGATATCATCATCTTTATAATAGACTAGGAATAAGGCCCGTTATGGAAATAAATACAGCGAGCTCTAGAAAGAGGCTCTGGGAGAGTGCCCTGGCTTTGGGCACTCAGTGACAATTCGCTGTAGCAATCTCAGCAGGGTATAATGACAGAGTCCACCATTTTCTCAAGAGGAACTGATCTTTGCTACCTGAAGAGCAGTAGTAATTTTGAGTGATCTCCAGCCCACCCCCAAGATTGGTAACAGTGGTTCCCCAGGAGAAAGTGGCTGGTTTGGAGGGTGGAGTCTATGGCATTGTACCTGTCTGAGGTCCCACCCCTCCTGGACACTCACCCTCTCCAGGTTCGACCCCTCAAATCTCCAGGAATTTCCCAACCTGGAGTTGGCAACCTGATCAGGACTGGGCCCAATGAGTTTTCTCCCAAAGGCCAACGTAGGTGTGGAAAGGGCCTTTTACTGACAGAGGAGAAAGTACAGGTGCCAACTCTGATTAGGGAAATACCTGGAGATTGGGGGGGGGTGGATCCTGTGGAGGGCAGCATTTGGGGTGTACGTGGAAGGACTCAGCAGGGTATAATGCCATAGAGTCCACCCTCCAAAGCAACCATTTTCTCCCGGGGAACTGATCTCTGTCATCTGGAGGTCAATTGTAACAGTGGGAGATCTCCAGGTCCCACCTGGAGATTGGCAACCCTAGGGGAAAGTTAGCCGCTCAACGGGGAGTTGAAGAAAATAGTCTGATGGTTGCTGGCCCACCTCATTAGCCAGCCAGCCATACTGAAGCTAAACAGGAGAAAGAGCCTTTTTCCATTTATTCTGACAGGAAAGTGGCCATTGGGGAGCGGGTTATGGGCGGGGGAGGGGGTTATGCTGAAAGTCCTTTGTTTTTTTACTCACAGAACCAAGCTTGGTTGCCTACCGACAGCTACTGAGGGGACAGGCCCTCACAGGAGTCAAGAGAACCGTCTTCCTCAGGAGAGAGAGCTGTCTGCCAGTAAATCTGACATGCAAAATCTGTCTGAAGGGGGAGTGGGTGGGGAAGAGGAGCAGACCCAGCACCCGGCCAATGGCACACGAGTACTCTTGAGTGGCAGCTGATGGGCCAATGGCTGAGGGAGGGCATTTTACAGTCAATGGGATCGCATGGAATCTTGCGAAACCAAAAGATAGTTATTATAAGAAGAGATACCTAAAAATCCAAAAGAAAATTAGAAGTCTTTGTTATGCAATATAGCAAAGTCACAGTGTATAAACTGAATACAGATAACTGAGGTCCTTTGTTTAAATATGGATCTAAGTGAACATATAAAGTATAGCTGGATTCCTAGTATGAAAAAAGTGAGCTTCATTAAGTATTTGGATAGTTGGTTAACTAAGAAGAAGAAATGCCTATTATGATCTATTAATAGTTAAAAAGAGGCAAAATTGACCTTCTGGGGAACCTTAAATTTATCTTTTCTTGAACATGATAAAAATGATGGTTCCCCCCAAGATAAATTTCCTTCTTTGCAGTCTACCAGTGGAGATTTCTTATAAAATATTACATAATTGGCAACAATTGTTAAATGCCTTCATAGGGGATAAAAAGATCTAGGATTTGTCAGAATAAAATGTAAGTTAAATGGTAGTTTAAGGATACCCAATCTTATAATGTATTATCAAGCTGCCAGACAGTGTTAGATGAAAGAACGGATGACAGGTAATGTAGAAAGGTTATCGGCATGTATTGAGCAAAATTTTGTTAAGGTCCCTTTGAAACTATGGCCTTGGGTTAAGAAACCAAGTAGAAGACATTGTTATAATAATGACAATACGGTGATACATATCATACTCAGTGCATGCAACCAAGTAAAAGAGTAAGCTATCACCCAAAATCACCTTTACCCTCTGTTGTTCGAGATGTGATAGATAAGTGGGTTAGTTATTCCCAATTAAGGAAGTGGGAACTGACTGCAACTAACACATACAGAAATTTGATAATAAACAACCAGGTAATATCATAAAATGACATTAAAGATTACAGTAACTTGAGTATTTTGGTTTTTGAATATCAGCAAGTAAAATGTTATCTATTTGATACATGACAGAAAGGTTTTGTCAAAAGAAAATTTTAACTATGTGAAATAACTTTTTTTGAGTCTGTATACCATTTTATTAGATGTATTACTTAAACCTGATAGTAGTTTTCTTACAAGATGGCAGAAAGACAGTTGGTAGTGATTTAGATGATAAACAGTGGAGATATATATTTACATATGGAACCACCTTTAAGATTTACCTCTCTTATAGGGAAAATCTGATGAAAATGATCTATCAATAGCACCTAACCCCTTTCAGGCTAGCAGAGATCTAGGGAACTGGGAGTACTACTAAGTGCTGGTTTTGTGAAGTAGAGAAGGCACTTTTCCTACATGTGGTGGACATGTAAATGGGCAACAGATTACCGGAAACAAGTTGTGAAAATTATATCAGTCATGCTGGAAAGACAGATTCTCTATAAACCAGAGATTTTACTGTTAAACTGTGTAGCTGACCAGCCTAAAAATAGTCAAGCAACGGCTTTCCATATGATTACCACAGCCAGATTGGTCTTTGCTAGCAACTGGAAGCAAAACAAAAACAAAAACAAAAGTCATAAGAATGTAAGAACATAAGAACATAAGAGAAGCCAATGTTGAATCAGGCCAATGGCCCATCTAGTCCAACACTCTGTCACACAGTGGCCCAAAAATATGAAAATACAAGCAACGTATACACTGGTGAAATTAATGGTCTACTGACAAAATAGACATAATTTCAGATTAGACTCATTAAGATCAAGGGCTGTGCAAAAAATAGACCTTGCAGCAAAATGGGAGCAATTTCTTAATTTCACAGATTTTTATGGCAGATATGCTCACCTTGTTTGTATACTCTTTTCATTATGTGTATCCTTTTATTGCATCAAAAAGCCCAAAAACATCTAAGATAGCAATCGATCAATCACATAGTCCATCAAAATACACGGGATCCCCCAAGAGTAGTACTTTGCCCAATGAGTTCACCAATGCATCACATTCTGATAGAGTACAAAAACATACTACAATAGGTCTTTGACTTTCCATTGTTCTTAACAATCAACAAGTTTATTTTCAAGGAGAAAAAAATGACAACTTCTTTGATAAATGTACAGGCCTTACCACGGTCCTCTGTTTATTGGGCAGGAAGACTCTAACTGTAGGTTTCTGTGGAGATTTAGGGTTATTCCGTGACAAATCTGTAGGGTTCTGATAAACTGAGAGGGATGATGGGGCTACCGAGAGACTAGAGGATGACGATGATGTAACGGTATCTGTTGAAGCAGAACTGGAGACAGAGAAATCAGTTCCATTCCCCATGGATTCCAGTAATTGCTGCTCCCGCTGCTGCAGTGCATCTAACTTGCTGGTGTATTCCTCGTAGGCCTGTAGAAGGAATAATGTTATTCAAATTACTGATAATCTAGATGCATACTTCTGAGATATTTATAGCCTTTTAAAACACCTGAGCTGCAATCACTAGAACAGCTCCTGATCCAGCTGTCCAATGGAAGACATACAGGAAAACTTTATGACCAAGCCAGAAGTGATGAAGCCGGAATTATTGATCAACTCAGTGGCCATATTATTTATTCTAGCACGCACGCTATACAACTTAGGTAAGACTTAACTATTTCATTGAGCTTGCCTTGAAAGTTATTTCATTTATCTAAATACCATCAGAAGTAGTAGGTAAGAAGGCTTATAGAAACCTAAACAATAGCGTAACACACTAATAAAATAGCGCCACCTAAAAATATGGCAATCTACAGAAAACTAAAACCCTAAAGGCAGAAAACCATTACAACCATGCTAGAACATCAAGCTGGACCTAACCAAACAAGAAATTCCCACAAAAATCACCAGCAAAAGCTCATAAACAAGACTGACTTTGCTGAGTGCCTAAATATTAGCAAGGATAGTGCAGGTAACACTCCCTAAGGAAGGAATCCCTTGTCATTACACAAGAACAGAAGAGGCTGTCTCTCTGGAACCTGCTTGCCTAGGACAAGACAGTCCATAAGGTACTGTTCTAGTTTGCCATGAGAGCACAATGACACATTATAAGGCAGACGCAGGATTCCCAGGGCTGTGTTTACTTCAGAACACTAATGCACTAGAGGCCCTGGTAGGGAAGAACTAGTGGGGGGTCACTTAACGATCACCATGACTAATTAGTCTCTCATGGCACCCTGTACCACAGCTAATTTTTATCCCCCCCACACCAGTTGGCTCAGTGACTTGAAATAACCTCGGGAGGAGGAATAAAATCCAGAAACGAGGGAAGCAAAGGGATGAAATCAGCATGCAAAGGAAGTGTTTATCATTCCTCCTGCCAATTCTCCTCTGAAAATCACCCACTTTTACTGTTAAGAGGCAAAAACACAATTGCTGCAGTAATGTGTAGGGATGGACATGAACCGGGAAAATGCAGTTTGATTCATGGTTGAACCATGAACCAAACCAGGAGGTTTGTTTGCAAACCGAGCTAGTTTGTGGCCCTGCAAACTCCATTGAAAGGTACCGTGAGTTTGCAGAAAGCCAGAAAAACAGCTTAGCAGAAGGGAGCAAGCTCACCTATTTTGGGCTGTCTTGTGCAGTTGCTTTAAACCCTAAAGGGACTGCAAAAGGCAGCCTGAAAAACAGCTGCATGGCAGGGAGCGCTGCCTGCCACACAGCTATTTCAGGCTGTCTTGTGCAGTCCTTTTAAAGTTTAAAGGGACTGACCAAGACAGCCTGAAACAGTTGCACAGCAGGGAGCGCCTCCCCACTGCTCAGTTATTTTTGTGACTTTTGCTCCATCCATGAACCACCACAAATTGCACAAACTGCTATAAAAGTTTGTGAAAGTTCGTGATGGTAGACCTACCAAGAACTTCTGTTCAAGAATCATGAACAAGGCAAAATTTGTGATGAATTTTGATTTGTGGTTTGGTTCATGCCCATCCCTAGTAATGTGTACTCCTGCTCCAGTAGAAACCTAAAAGATGCAGTTACTTAAATACAAATGAATGAAAAAGAATTTATCTTTGCTCTTAAACATTCAACAAGATTTTCTACTTCCTATTTAAAAGATTTTCTTCCTATTCTCTTTATAAAAATGCTGGCTACAACCCTGTACCCAGAAATATGCCTCTTTAATTTCCTCTGAAATAAGTGGGGCCCAAGGGAGCAAGTAGCAGAACAGAATCGAATCAATAACTCAACAAGACAAGGATGTCTGAAGGAGAGCAGTAAGCCATTATAACAACTTCCCCAATATACCCTGGCCAGAGGTTTTTCTCTACTTTTGCCTCCAAACTGAAGCATTTTTAACTTGCATACACACATACCATCATCCTTTTATTGTGTCCTTTTTAGGCTTTCCTTGTTTTTAGTACATTCTCTCTCAAGACAGGTGTGGCATGATCTTTCAGAAAGAACACAGTCCAAGCACATTAACAAGCTTTTAGAATGGGAAGCTGTGCATTTCCGAAAGTCTCACCGACACTGCCACCGTTTCCCCTCTATCAGCCCCTCACTACCACCCTTTTCTTCACTATATGGATGCAGCCCCTTTGTTTGCAAACGTACATTGTTTCTCCAACATGAAGCCTATGCAATGTCTAGAGCAAGTTTTAATTTAAGACCAAGCCAGATGAGATACACTGGAAGATCTCATGAATCCTCCTAGAGTTTTCTCAAAGGCAAACTGCAGCTGTGGGGCCACACCTGGGATCAGAGCTGAGATGGAGAAAAAGGGATTTAATTTGCATAAGTTTGCCAGTCAAAATACACACTGTATTATTAGCTCTCTTGTCAACTGATTTTCCCCCCTTCCAAGGATGACAGCATCCTGGACACTGGGGAAGAGACAATCTGGATTACCAGAAGGGTTAAATCCTCTTCTCTCCCTGCGCCATAACCCTGATCCAAAGCTTCAATTTTTATTGGAAAAATGCTGGCAAGATCCAATCACTAATCTTTCAGTGTCTTGGCTGGTTTGACCCCCTCCCCGTTACCAAGTTTGAGACTTTCCAAAATACTCAGAAATAAAAAGATTAGTATTCTAAACCCAAAGGGTTTTCCAGGGACACAGGCAAGAAAGGCACAGAACTGCTCATTTTGTTCAAGAAAGAAAGACCTGGCTTTCATGGGAGTAGGAACGCTAGATGCCACAAATAAACAAAATCAGCATCTCAAAAAAAGTGTGCCAGAATTTTCTAACAAAATGGTTGAAGTCTACATTTTCCTCCCCTAGCTTTCTAACAGATGAAAAGACAGACATGTTGTAAGTACTGGCTGTGCCTAAACCAAAGTAACATTTAAAGACATAACTGGGACTATTACACACAGCACTTTGGGCAGCCTGGTTTAGAATCCAGCAAGTTGTCATGGTTAAATGCATGCCTGGTGGTAGATCTCATCTGATCTCCTTGTCCCCCTCCCCTTTCACAAGTGATCCTCCTTGCTCCTGGTCAACATTAACCATAGTTTGTTGTGACATGGTCAAACTATAATTACCTCTTGCCCCCCAAACCTGACTGAGAAATCAGTTTTGTCTCCAACTAATCTTGCTAAAATCAAGCCATATTTGACAGCCTTTATAAAAGCTGGAAGCCATTCTTCAACCACCACATAATGACACTTTTGCTCTGCTAACAAAGAACTGGTTCCTTGAGTTTACATATAATTTACACTACATAATTCTATAAATTGTATATGTCCATAGCAAACTACCTATGGCATAACTTATATCCCTGTATTTGCTTGGGGTGAAAGTGGAGGATAGAAGGTCTTAAAGCAGACAAATTGTCTGGAAGGCAACCACTAACTACAGTTTGCTGATTCAGACATCAGGACACCATGTGTAAGGGAAGAGGTATGAGAGACTGCATCTTGTATCCAATCATGTTTTAGAAAGAGTGCCACAACCGAGCTCAAGTTTTGCCATCCCTTTTTATAAATGTACAGTAACTTTGTTTCAGGACTGGCAGAGTAAGAAAACTAAACATTATGGAAATGCTTTTACTAATTTTAACCCACATCGATTTGCATTATTATCGGGGGGGGGGGTGTTGGCAGTTTTCAGTGCAAACATTAAAAATCTGGAGGGGCGCTAAAAAACTTATTTGAAATATTTGCTTCTTTAGAGAATGTGACACTTTTAAAGACAAGGCTTTACTCACTGAAAAATGTATATTATGAAGACTGCTGTGTAAAACCACCTACATCATTAATGTATGATCATTCCTGCTTACACGATCATTCCTGCTTACACGACAGACACAGACATCTTTTGAAGGACATGGATGTCCCTTAAATGTGTCTAATTTTGTCCATAATTAATATACTGCAGTGTGTTCCACAATAAGATACTGGTGAAGTGTTCACTGTTTTCAATGGTATAAAATATTAATCCAGTATCTAAATATGCCGGCAGATCTTATCATGACTGTATAAAACTTGTTCTACTCAAATAATAAACTTTGTTATAAGATTTGTTTTCAATTTTCATTTGTTCAATCACCGTGATGGAAAAACTAAGATACGTGTGCCAAAGGCAGCAGTTAAAGAAAATACTGCATTTATTTCATTTCCCCCCAAATTCCTATCTCTACCCACAGCTGCAAAACTTAGACACATCTTATCTCTACCCGTTGCTCATTATGTATCAGTTCTGTATCTAGTCTGGAATGCTCTCTGGGACCACTTTTCAGACAGATAACTACTTGAGCATACAGCCTTGAACAAACTTTTTGGACATTTATCTCAGTTGTTTCACTCTTGTCAGCTGTCATTGCCATTTGCTTACAGGAGATTATTTGTGTGGTTCAGCATGACCTCCCCTTTATAGAGCTGACTACCTGCTTCTGACCAGACAGGACCTGTATTTAATCATAACAGCACTGTTAAGATGATCCTACAACAATGTTTGCCTGCTTCTTATACTGCTCTCATTGTTCATGTCAAAAAGAATACCACCTCTCGACTTCTGAAGATAGCATCATACTTTCTAAATCCAATTCAATTACTAAGCCCAAAGTCAACCAGAAGCACTTCCTGCTCTCTTAACAGGCACCTTATTTCATACTCTCAAAAATAAAGGAACTCACATAAATCTGTCTGCAACTCAATACTTACCTCCAAATATATAGATGGTGGATTATGCTCTCCTCCAAACTTCTCCAGCAGGGCCTCTATGTGCTCTTGTGTTAACTTAATCATCTGTTTGATGTTCCACACCTAAGAATAAGTATGCATAAATTATCATAAATCCATAAAGAATATACTCCAGACATACACTGAAATCAGCTCACCCACTGATGGAGCCAGTCACTTCCATGTAACTGGATGAAGACCCCGTGACACACACACACATATATGACACGTACAGTTCCTATAATCTTTCATTCCTCAGACTGCTTTGCACAGCAAAACCAGAAAACATTGACATGCATTGGAACACAGGGTCCATGCACATCTATGTCTGTATGTGCCACATAACATGCACACATTCCAATTGCCTCTGGGAACTGTTGTAATCCATTCCATAAAACATTTTAAAACCCAACACAGATTCTATACACATGATTTGTAGTTGAGTTCCCCAGCAAAAAAAAATTACTCCAAGCATTCAACAGTTTCATCATGCCTCCTTCCATCACCTCACCAGCGGTAATATGAGAGTTACTCTGTGCCTGAAACTATTCCTCTGTGCCTGAAACTATTTATAGAAGACATTCAATAAACACAATAGAAATTAATCAGGGGCAATGTTCCCTCAAAGCTGTGGAGTCCTGTGAGCAAAAATTCTACTTTGTGAGCTACTGGCATTAAAGTTGTAAGTGAGCGATTTGGCTGCTGCATAAATTAGTTTCCTCTGGAGCCATCCTTCCTGAGCTAAGACAAAAATGTGTGAGCTGGAGGCTAAGAAACTGTGAGCTAGCTCACACTAACTCAGCTTAGAGGGAACACTGATCAGGGGTCAGAATTTGTGTCTCCTCCTGTAAGAAATCTACAGTATATTTAAAGTTCAGGCTATCACCTCGAAGAATTAACCATCTGTCAAACTGTGAAAACTTATGCTTGTCAACTTCTCCAAAGAATCCATGACTACTTGAAATAGGAGTCTTCCCTCCTTACCTGATATATTACAGCCAAGATAAAAGGATTCTAACTTTGCAGAACTTCTACATTAAGTTTATATTGCTGAACTCAATTAAGTATTAAGGATGCCTTGATTCCCATCAGTCTTTGCTTGCAAGAAAGATAATCCAAAAAATGGATAAAACTCTTTTTTTAACTTCTTTTTATTTATTTTAACGTATCATACAGCTACTTGGATACAATAACAAGAGTAGATTCATGTGTAAACATATTCATATATCAGAAACTGCTGCATACGCTAATAAAATGATCTGACATAAATAACCACTAGAATCTTAAACAGGTAGATCCTCATATAACTGCAAAGAATTTTAATCTATTGAATGTTGGTTTGTAGTTTGTCATACTGACTGCATTATTTCCAACTATTGGATAAAACTCTTAAGAAATTTCTTTCACTTACCTGCATGCCCTCCACAAAACAAATCAGGTAGTTCTACATCTTTGTACTGCACACCCTGAACTTCCTCAGACAAAAACTGACAACTTCTAAGACACACTTTATAAACTACAGAGGGATGTGTCCTTAAGGATTCTCAGTGCCCATATATTTTTGGTTTCCTAAAACTAAATAGGCAAGTAAAATGTTAAGAGATTTTAGAATACTGCAGTAAAGATATGCTAAACATAATATAGGGGGGGAAAACCCTAGGTGAATTCTTATTTTATTACAGGTCAAATCCTACAACAAACTTCTTACAGAATGGCTCCAGTTTCTCCAACAGAGCCTAAAAAAACAAACATCTGACATTCACCTCAGTAATCAGTATGACTCATTTGCAGGGATCATACCATAGTAAGCTGCACTAGCATACAAGACTTCATATTCACTTAATAGGTGGTTAACAGGCAAGTATTTATGTCATGACAGATGTCAAATCAAGTAAAAGGGCAACCACTACAGGGAACTTTACAGAAAAGGAGAAAAAAAACCCCACATGACCCATCAAGGAGGCAAATACACAGCAAGACAACCATGTGGCTTTGAACCACATTCTTTCCAGGTGAAGATACTGGAAAATGACTCTGGTAATGAAGGACGGGGCTGGAAAAAATATTTCAGATTCCTAGAAACCAACATCAAATTTGTAGGTGGCCCAGAAGTCAGGCACCTATGATTAAACTTTCCCATGATATCATTAGATGAATAGAGAGGTGCACAAATACCTTTACACAAGAGTACGATCTGGACAGAAATCCAGCATTATGTTAGACACTCACTCCACTTTGGTGCAATTAATTCTGATACCAGCTACAAATACTGTTTGCAAACATATTTCTGCAAATATTGCAACACCTCTGCTGCAACCACTTTGCAATTCACATTACAAAGCATTTCAAGAAAAACCAGAAGTGATCTTTCTTATGATAATTCAATGCACTATCTTGGAGCAGTTTATCCCTTAGGGTTATATGCAGGGCTTAAATTACAACCTTTATTAGGGACTTGTTCACACAGTAATTTGCTTCAAAGGATAGTACTACCAAAGAATAATCTATTTTCGAAACCTTTAGAGGCAGCCTGCAACAGAGCGTGAAAAATTGCCACTTGTGTGTGTGTGCGTGGATTAGGAAAAGAGCCTCAGAAATCATGTTCAGTACTTTATTCAGTTGTCTCTGAGTTAAGAAATTCAGGAAACTTAACCCACCCCTTTCTCAAGGCCTGATGTAATGGCCAAGTAAATATTACAGCAATGCAAAGGCAAAGGGGGAGTAATGAGCAAAGCAAACAGAATCCATGGAATCTGTTTGCAGGGTCAATGCAAATTAATGCTTTACCCTTAACAATACTTGTAAATAAGACGTACCTTGAACCCCCTCCTATTGTACTTCAGTCACAATAGGACTTATGAGAAGGCAAGAGTCACTGGGAAAGACAATAATGGTAGGGAAAGGCAGCCCTTTAAAATTTTGTCACAGTACTAAGGTTAGCAAAAAAAGGGGAGGGGGCATTTCTCCACAAGGTAAAGAAGCAGGCTCTTCACTGGTAGTTCAGGATCAAATCTGCTGGCTGCGTGACAGGAACCACCATGACTTTTGCCTTATCTATTCTGCTCCTGAACTGATCTGGGGAGGGCCTGCTCTTTCTTCCACTAATGAATCCAAAATGCTCAGCACTGGCACTAACATCAGCAGACGGCCATTCCATCAAGCTCTCCAACCCAAACTGCCATCAATCCAATTCATGGAAAGAATTATTCTAAGAGCCCTTTTATTGTCAATATTAAACAATATTATACAATTAACTACAATTGTGTGTGTGTGTGTGTAGTGCCTTCAAGTTCCTTCCGACTTATGGCAGCCCTATGATTTACTGTAGCCCTGACCTGGATAGCCCAGGCTAGCCCGATCTCATCATATCTCAGAAGCTAAGCAGGGGCAATCCTGTCTAGCATTTGGATGGGAGACCTCCAAGGCATACCACGGTAGTGACATGAAGGCAGGCAATGACAAACCACCTCTGAACGTCTCTTGCCTTGAACACCCTATGGGGTTGCCGTAAGTCAGTTATGACTTGACGGCAAAGGGAAAAAAGAATTAATGTCCTCCAAAAAGTCCTATCATTAACAGCCATTCTCAGGTCTTGCAAACTGAGGGCCACGGCTTCCTTTCTTGAGTCAATCCATGTTGTGTCTTCTTTTCCTGCTGCCTTTCCCTACCATTATTGTCTTCCCCAGTGACTCTTGCCTTCTCATAATGTGACTGAAGTACAATAGCCTCCGTTTAGTCAATTACGTTCACAAAACTTATCTGGCTAACTATCCTCATTGCACAAAACAAGAGTGTGTACACGCACATACAAACACACCTCATTCCATCACAAGAAGATCACACCTACAGGCCTCCATAATTCATTTTTTTGAGAGGGCAGGGACTGCTTCTTTATGCAAATACCACTATCGACTGGGTAAGCAAGTGAAAAAGCCCCTATCTGCTGAAAAGGGAAAAGCAGCAGCATTATCTGAATAAGCACCTGACCCAAATTTATTTGGGTGATTTGTGGCAAGGAAATATGTCAATGATCAGATCTACGGACTTGAAGCCAAAGCTCCATTAACTTGGGCACCTCAAAACAATATTTAATTTTTAATGTTACCAGTTTAAATTTATAGCTCATTCCAACTCCGAAGGTTTAAGGCAGCTAATGTAAAAGGTATTAAAATCTATTACTGCCACACAAAATTCAATAAGACTGTTAACATATCATTAAAAAAAGTCTGCTACCCTCTAAACCCGCAACCTTACCCACAAACCAACGCATACACAGATAGATTTTACAATGGCTCCTGAAGATTCTCTAACAAGTTTCCAGTCACTGAGAATACCTCTTCCCAAACCCTTGCTATGGAACTCCAGCACAAAAGTGCTTTCTTTAAGAGGGGTCCCTTAACTGCTCTCAAACTGGATACAAGGAAACAATCTACCCAGGGCCTGAGACATGTACATCTTCATGAGTCAAACCTACGATACTGATCCACTCATGGAAAGGGAACCAGTGCAATACTGAAGTGCTATCATCATAATCCCTAAAGCCCTCTATGGCCAGGGTCCGGCTTACCTGAGGGACTGCCTTTCCCCATATGTTCCCCCAAGGGCACTACGGTCGGGGGCCCAACATCTTTTGGTTATCCCAGGCCCCAGGAACGTCAAACTCACTGTGACTAGGGCCAGGGCCTTCTCAGTGGAATGAGCTTCCGGAGGAGATCCGGGCCCTGTGGAACCTTGGGCAGTTCTGCAGGGCCTGCAAAACGGAGCTCTTCCGCCAGGCTTTTGAGTAGGAGCCGCCGCCACCACTGTACCACCACTGCACCGCTACTGCAAAGAGCGGGGATGCCATCAGGGTGCATGATGGCCCTGGGCCGAAGATCAGAAGGCAGTGTTGCCCTGGAACCTGTTTCGTTGTTCTGGATCCATCTTCCAGAACCATCTTGGAACTTCGGACTTTTAGAGCACCAGCACTTTATTGTAATTTTGTATTGTTTTATCTTGTTTTTAACTGTTATATCATGGCTTTGTGCCCTTATTGTTAGCCACCCTGAGCCCGTTGGGGAGGGCGGGATATAAATTTGAATAATAAATAAATAAATAAAATAGTATCATTTCCCAGCAATCCAGTCCCATCAGGATTGGGATGATCATTTTTGCACCAATTACATTTTCTAATCTTCAAGGAAAACACTCGTACACATGACATAAGAATAGTATTGTGCACGCATGGAGCAGTTGCCTGCAGGAATTATGATATCAGATTAATTCTGGGTCTCTCACAACTGATTTTATTTATATATATCTAGTTTGCCCTAGGAGCTGTGGTGGCTCAAGTGGTTAGCACTGAACAGCCGGCTGGAAGGTCGGTAGTTCAGCAGTTCGAGACCCGAATGCCGCATGACGGAGTGAGCTCCCATCTCTGGTTCCAGCTCCTGCCAACCTACCAGTTCGAAAGCAAGAAACTGCAAGTAGATAAATAGGTACCGCTTTGGTGGGAAGGTAACAGCGTTCTGTGCGCCTTGGCGTTTAGTTATGCTGGCCACATGACCACAGAAACGTCTTCGGACAGCGCTGGCTTTTCGGCTTGGAAATGGAGATGAGCACTGCAACCCTAGAGTCAGATTCGACTGGCTTTCGAGAAAAGGAACATTTACCTTTACTAGTTTGCCCTAAGAGTCCTAGCTGGTTTATTTATTTATATCCCACAAAGCTCAGAGCAGCTTATGGCAGTTTTTACAAATATGCGTTTCGGGCTCCAACAGGCTCATAAGGGTTTAGTTACAACCCAAGACTACACAAAGAGTTAAGAACCAAACACTCCAAGAAAGCCTGCCAGATGTTGTTAAAAATAATTTATCACAGCAAATTATGCCTTCAAAGTTCAAACAAAGTAGAAGGCTTGGAAAATAAGATCTGATTACCACAAGTATTTCAATTTCTGTAACTAAAAAAAAACCTTACTGAGAACACTACAGTAAAAATATAATTATTTTGCAGCAATACCCTCTTACGCTCTTTCAGCTATCACTCCCAAGGGATCATCTAAGCCAGTAACTAGCATACTTATGAAGTGGGCTTGTAGTGTAATCACAAAGTGATACTTTCCCTACTTACATCCCTAAAACAGGCAACATGACCTCTTTTTAAATCTTGTGAGTGACCAAAAGTGTTTGAATGCATAATTATTAGGTTCAGTGCTGATCCACTGTACTTAATAGTGTCTGATTAGGGCTGCAGAGACTATAATTTAAATCCTCACTCAGTCAGAAGCTCTCCGGGTGACCTTGGACTAGTCTTTCTCTCAGTATAACCTACCTCACAAGACTATTGTGACAATAAACTAGAAGGGGAGAACCACATACTCTGGCCTGAGCTCCCTGGAGGCAAAAGGGGAATAAAAGTTTGATAAGATGTACAGACCAAAAGTTTCTTTTCATTAGCAGAAGGTGTTTCCCATCTACCTCATGAAAGGGGACAAAAACCAAGAGGAAATAAGATGATCCCAAATCAAAAGGCAGGGAGAATGATGGAAGGAAGGAAGCACAAAAGAGCTGTACGAAAATCAGGACCAAAAACTGCATTCAAAGGGGGAGGGGAGGAAATGATGATCCAGATGAGATATCCTTTTATTGCAATGAAAAGGCAAATGAAAGCTGAGGGGGGGGTGGGGGAGAAGAGGAGGATACAAATGAGGGAGGAAGAGAGAGAGAAAGGAAAACATCAAGTGATAAGAAATGGGAGTCAGAAATTGCTTTCAGGAGGAGGAGGAGGAGGGAATGAGGATTCAGATAAGCAACTCTAAATTGCAATAAAGAGCGTTTTTAAAAACTGAGGAGGTGAGAGGCAAATCTGGGGGTAGCAAGATGAGGGTGCAAATGGAGGAGAGGGAAAGAGAATTTGATCTCGGGCTGGAAGGGGGAAACAATCTAGAAGAGAAGCACATTAAAAAGATGGAAATGTCTGAGGCAAATTTCAGAAGATGGATGCAAATAGTAGCGGTGGGGAAGAGATATAAAACCTTAAGTCTTAAGCTTCCTCCTGGCTGCATAAAAAGGAGAAAGACTACAGATTGGGGAGGAGGATCCAGTCTTCATTTTTCAGGTGGTGGGGGGGAAGGGAGGAAACATAAACTGAAGCCACCATATGATTGATGAGAAAGGAAGGGAGATTTCAGGTGGTTTCATCCCCCCAATTAAAGAAGCCTGAAGGGGGGGGGGTATCCCCATCTCCCTCCCTCTCATCAGCTCCACCTGCTGTTAGGGAGTTTTGTGATGGTCCTCTTTTCTCCACCAGCAGCGCTCCATAGGACAGCCACGGGTGGCCAGCTTCTTCGAGGTGGCAATCGATAAAGGAGGCCAAACAGTAAGCTGGACAGTCACCTGCTCTCTCCGCTCCTGTGGGACACTCCGTCCTTTCTCACCTCCACACCCACCGCCCCAGCAGTCAGCCTGCTGTCTTCTGGGCCTCTGCCGGCATTGGCAATGGCTGCGAGTGGGCTGGCAGCCAAGGCAAGAGAGACTGTGCAGCCTCCCGACCACGGCTTCCAACTTGCCAAGGTAACAAAAACACACCCGCCGCTTGCGAGCGCGCTTGGTGGAATGCTGGTGCTGAGCCAGTAATGATACATCTATTTTCAACACAAAGAGTTTATTTTTAGTTAACAAAACTGATTTCAACCCATGGGCAAATTTTTTATTGTTTAGAGACGGCAAACTAGGAGAGTTTATATATTGAATACTTAGGCTGTAACGTTTACTCAATAAGCTAAAGTAATTGATTGAAAAGATACCTTCAGTTAAACCAGGCAACTCTTTTAAATATATATATTTCCTTTAAATGCCAGTGGTGTGGTGGAAAGTGCCATCAAGTCACAGCTGACTTATGGTGACCTTATAGGGTTTTAAAGGCAAGAGATATTCAGAGATGGTTTGCCATTGCCTGCCTCTGCATGGAAGCCCCCGCATCCAAATACTAGCTCAGGTCAACTCTGCTTTGCTTCCGCATAAAAGAAACAGGTGGTGCTCCATCTTGGAAGAGGCATTCCTTCTCTCACAGAAAGGGAATGCTTCTTCTAATATGGTGCCTACTAAGCTACATAAATGTGTCAGCTAAAAAATAAAGTGTGTTATTTGCTTCAAAACTACCTTATTCACATGAAAATTATGCAGATTTTAATATAACCCATTACTTTATTGAAACTCGACTGAGATTTCCTTAAGCAGGTGACATCCTACTGAATGTTAACTCACCTCTTTCAATGGCAATATTAGCCTTGTCCAGTATGTGTGCATAAGTAATTACATGCTCCCACTATCCTCCCCTGCCATTTAAACTACCAACATAATGGGGTGGAGAATAAACCACTTTCCCCAACAACATGCCTGCCAGTCTGATTATAGTCACCTTACATTCTTTTCTCCAGAAAAATGTTATCTTTTTCAAGCTGAGTTGGCAAGCGACACAGTTTTCAACTGACAACTCTGCTAGACTGCTCAGCTGTTCTTCAGGCTTTGTCAACTGCAGACAATTCTTTCAAACAGACAGCTTATAAAGGGTTCAGCCCCTCAGCAACCTGCTTCTCCATACCCAGTATCTCATTTTCAGCACTGGCTGCTTTTCATGTCTCCAAGATACTACAAGACCATACAAAGTCTGCACAATTTTTCATAACACACCAAGCTAACTGCAACTCACCAGCCACATACAGCAGGTTATCAGAGCCCAGTTAAAGCTCCTGTGATTACTGCCAGCTGGGGACTGCAAAAACACTAATGCCCATCAAGCACTTGGATCACTAGTTGCCCAGGTTTGTCGTAGGACAAGCTCTCTTGACTTTCATGGGTCTCAGTCAAGGCACAAGATTAAAAATTATATATGCCACAGAGACCACATATCTTCAACTTGCATTTTAAAAAGTAAATTGACTGGATCTCAATGCTTAATCAAACCGAGGAACTTTAACCCCATCCACTGTCTAAGCAACCCAACGCACAGCATGTCAGTTAACAATCCTTCATTCGGAACATTTAAAATCCTTAGATACAATATAGAAAAGCTGTTGGCTAGCAAACAACAATATGGATAGTAAACCTAAGGCTAATTCCCACTCATGAAGAACAGTGGCCAGAAAACAACTCGAAATGCAAAAGCAAGAAACTCAAGCTGAACAGAGAGGAGCATGCAGCCAGTTTGGCAAAGAACTCCCTTTCAGATATTTTGGAGTGAACGTAACCAGGGCCACAGGAAATTTAAAGAAAAATAGAGTTGCTATTTCTTAACCGGCTATTGTACACAAAGGATCTCAAATACCAAAGCATGCTATATGAAAACTTAATCAATTCTTGTTAAATGGTGGTGTTGGAAAGTACCATCAATTCACTGTTGACTTATGGTGACCCCGAAGGGTTTTCAAGAGATGTTCAGAGGTGGTTTGCCATTGCCTGCCTCTGCCTCAAGACCTGGACTTCCTTGGAGGTATCCCATCCAAATACTAATCAGAACTGACCATTGTCCTCTCTGAGTTAATGTGAGCTAGCTCACAGTTTTTTAGCCTCCGGCTCACACATTTTTGTCTTAGCTCAGCAAGGATGGCTCCACAGCAAACTGATTTATGCAGTAGCCAAATCGCTTGCTCACAACTTTAATGCCAGTAGCTCACAAAGTTGAATTTTTGCTCACAAGACCCCACAGCTTAGAGGGAGCATTGGAACTGACCCTGCTTAGCTTCTGAGATCAGACGAGATCAGGCCAGCCTGGGCCCTAAACAGTGCCCTAGAAATCTGACACAGGTTCCACCCCATTCACACCACTCCATGCAAGTCTACTCATTATCATAATGCCTGTTGCCTTTTACCAGACGCTTCTCTTTGCTATCCCCAAACCCAGCCTGAACACATTTCCCTATTGCCTGTCCATTTTGAAATTTAATACCACCATCCCCATCAAGATGCTCAGGCCTCACTCATCTGTGTACGTTCTTAAAAGATAACCTGTTCACTGTACTTCCCCCACCTTACTAGTCTGTCTAATCAGGCATCAGAGGGAAATTACAGTGTGAAGAAAGAAAAAAAATCTTTCTCTTAAAAGACTAGACCTCGGGGTCATCCAATAAAATGTATTATTGTTAAGTCCAGAAGAAAACATTCCAATTATGTATGTACTTTGGTATTTCTATGCTGCTTTCCCACCAAGGGACCCAAAGATGCTTACAGAAGTTTCCAGTTCCACCTAAACAATATAATTTAACTCATGGCTCAGGCTAGCCCAATCTTGGAGGCTAAGCAAGGTCATCCCTGGTCAGTACTTGGATGGGAGACCACCAGGGTTGATATGCAGATGCAGGTTAGTCTGTTAGTCTCTTACCTTGAAAACCTTAGGGGTCTTCATAAATTGGCTGGGCCTTGACAGCATTTCATTCACCCAATGAAAACTAGTTTGAGTTGTGCAATACACAAGTAAATAATTCTTTGCCACAATATATGGCAGGCATCTCTAGTTCACAAGGCTTTAAAAACAAAAAATCCATAGGGAATACATCTATCAATGGTATAAGCAATGACAAACAAAAAGAAGTTTCATATTCAGAAGCAGGACACCTCTGATTGCCCCCAACACCTGTCAAACACCTCGGGGGTAACTATCCTCACTAAGCCTTGTTTATAAGCATCTTTGATTATCAGGAACCCATTGTTAGCAATAGTAATGAGACTAGGTCCTTACATAGAATTCTTATTAACAAACTGTAGTAGAGCAGCCAGCCAGCAGCATAAAATTGTTACTATGGTCAAGTCTACATGCTTATGTACATTAAAAAGTATATGGGTGATTGTGTTTACTTCTTAATGATCCAGTCATCTGCATTTTGGGCCCTACCTTCAGATTTATTTCCATATCCCAATAATATACTAATATACATAGTGTGTGTATACACAGACCTTTAGAATAAAGTACTACATGAAAATTGATAATCCCAACAGCAGACCTCTATGGTCAGATTCCCATTTTGAAGAAACAGGCTGAGGTTGAGACAGATAGAGATTTGCCCAGTGTGAGTTCATGGCAGAGGTGAGTTCTGAATGGGGGACTAACTGCTGCAGCCACGGCATTACATCAGTCCTCCTCCCCATTTTCTGCAACACAAACAAACCTAGTACAAAGTCTGAGTGAATAAATTCATTTTTGCTGAGAAACACACTGCATGAGAAAGACAGAAAAAGTAACCACAAATATTCAGTCTGTGCCAACTGAAATGCAGGTAGCTGCTGTCAGCCACGGATTTGCCATAAGCCCTTTACCTGTCATAAAAGACTCAGGCTTACGAGAACTCTCAGCATTACAAATAATTATGTAAAGCATACTAGAGTGAAAAAAATGCAAATAGCAACAAAGCCTAAGAAAGTGTACTAGGTGTTCTCTAAGGTGACATTATGTTGCCCCACAGTTTTAAGCACCTCGACACCAAAGTGAGTTTATAGTTATGGAGTAAGAATAAGCCATGTAACTCTTATTTCTTGCCCTCCATGTTTTGTACATAAATACAAAAGCTACAGGAGTCCTCTCAGAGAGCCTCCAAAGTGCAACACAAAAGCAGCTGGTACAACTCTGAATATGACAACTCTCACTGAGCAACTACATAAAAAGCATGTGCTAGTTGATAACTCAGCAAGCCACATCTGTATGTATCTCCTGATAACATGTTTGTAAGAATCATCTCACCCTGTCCCTGCCCCTATAAGCTGTTTTAGACATATTTATTTATGAAACTAAGTCACATGAATAAATACCCAGGCCCTGTTTAAGGCATGCAGCACCAGACATCAATGCAATTTTCTGAACCAGAGATTAATTTGGGTGCAAGAAATTATTCTCCTTCACTACCACCAAACAAGGAGCCTAACAAAGCCCACAGGCCTGTCTTTGCCCAAGCGCTGTTCCTACAGGCCATGTGACCCAGTCTTTTTTTTTTTAGAAAATCCAATCCACAGGGAACTTTCAACCCCTCTGTCTTGGAAGGGTAACAACCCAACCTACCCACTCAGACAGCAGCTGTATACACCAGTCCTGTCAAAACACAAGCAAACCAACCTCTGCAAAAGACACACAGATATCAGGGGTGTGTGTGAAGAGATAACTTGTTGTCTCCCTCCCTCCCT
Organism: Gekko gecko; assembly: GCA_029375565.1. Taxonomy (NCBI): domain Eukaryota; kingdom Metazoa; phylum Chordata; class Lepidosauria; order Squamata; family Gekkonidae; genus Gekko; species Gekko gecko. The sequence goes on along the minus strand of JAPDNY010000005.1, from coordinate 37,255,008 downwards.
GAATTCCCTTAACCTCCCAGGGACCCAGTTAATTCCAGAGGGAGGTACTCATGGGCTGGGGGGCAATGCTTCTTCTAAGTTGTGGAGTCTTCTGAGCAAAAATCCTACCTTCTGAACTACTGGCATTGATGTTGTGAGTGAGCAATCTGTCCACTGCATAAATTAGTTTGCTCTGGAGCTGGAGGCTAAAAAACTGTGAGCTAGCTCTCACTAATTCAGCTTAGAGGGAACACTACTGGTGTGTGTGTGGCATGGCGGCAGCAGATGGAACTTTTGTTCCAGGTAATTTTCCCCTGAAAGGCAAATTGCCTGCAGAAGAAGACAAAAAAAGTGAAAGAAAGGGGGGTTTGCCAGGCACCGATGGGATGCAAAAAACAAAGAAAGGCCCTTTGTACCGGTGGAATATGGCGCATTGGCGGGGTGTGTGTAGATCCCGAATCGTGCCTGTCTGGTCAGTCTCCTCACCCACCGGCGGCCACTCTCGGGTTGCCAACTCTTATACGGGCCGCAGCGCCTGTGCCTGCAGCAGCAGCACCACCACGAAGGTGCTGACATGAGCAGGTGATCCTGTTTACCTCGCTGTTGGGAAAACCTTCACCTACACCCAAAGCTTCCCTCCTTCCCATTTTTGGCTGCCCCCCCCGCATTCCCAGCAGCCTCCAATCCCCCCCTCTTTTGCCTCACTTTGCTTCTGGCCCCCCGTCCCCCTCCGCAGCCAACCCAGACCCCGCTGCTGCCGGCATCCTCCGCCAGCCGCGCATCCCGAGCGCCCCAAGCCCGCGGCCCCATCCTAGGCCCACGGCTGCCATTCTCCGGCCGACACCCCCGCAGAGCAGCCCACCCCCGCCTGGCCCCGCAGGATCCCCTCAGCCAAGGAGAGGAGGGGTCTCTCGCGTTGCCAGGCCGGCCCTCCCGCCAGCCGCCTCCTCCGCCCTCACCTCCTCAGGGACGGCGGGGTCTCCTCCGGCGCTGCCGCTGCCCCCCGCGTAGCAGGCCCCCGGCGGAGGCGGCTCGGGCTCCATGTCCCCGTTGAAGAGCGAGGCCCCCTCGGCGCTGCCGCCGCTACTCAGCGCCGCCATCTTGGATCGAAGCGCTGGGGAGGGGGCCGAGGAGGGAGGAGGAGAGGGGGAGCCGTGTCGCCCCTGACGACCCGGCCGCCCCCAGCCGCGACCCGTAGCGGAAGGAGGAGACGGGGGAAGAAGGAGGAAGGGAGGAAAAACCACGGAACCCGCAGCGAGAGGCTTCCCGGAGACTACACGTCACACCCCGGCCGTGACGTCACCCAGGATCGCCGCCAGCGCGCATGCCCGAGTGGACGTCACCGGGAAACACCCTGACGTCATGACGCGAGCCCCCCGCCCGCGCGTCACCTAGGGAACCCGGAGGGCGCGGAACTGCTGCGCCACGCCTTCTGACCCCTCCCCGCCCTCCAGTTGTTGTTGTCAGGATGGCTCCTCCCCCTCCTTGCCTGTTTCCTTCGGACTGCGTTGCCTAACCGATTTTTGTCCCGGCTTTTTCTCTCGCAACTCATCAGTTTTCGTATACTAATTAATTTAAATGCAGGGAAACGTAATATATTTTTAGCAGTTTTGTGGGTTTTCAAAAAGGCAAAAGTCAAGTAAACAACGAAAAAAAGGCGAGTCAAAATGCAAAAGTAACATTGGAAAGTAGCCAGGGAAGACTAAAGTTTAAACTCCAACGTTTCTCCAAAAACCTAAAATGTGTCATGCTGGGGGATACTTCTCACACCACCCATAGACGCTACAAGTGATTAAATGGAACTCCAGAGATGGGTAGAGGTTTTAGTCTGTGACAGCAGCAAAATGAACCAGGAGGCCCCTAGTACCTGGAAGACTAGCAAAATTTATTCCAGCAAAACCTTTGTTGAGTCGGAGCTCCCTTCATCAGACGCATGGGGCATTAATCCATAATGAACTATGCCACCTCGACAGATTTTAGCCAGGATGAAACCTCCATGTATCTGATGGAGTGAGCTATTGACTCATAATTTTGGGGTGGGTAGCCCTGTTGGTCTGAAGCAGCAAAACAAAGTTTGAGTCCAGGTGCACCTTTTAAGATCAACAAAGTTTTATTCAAGGTATAAGTTTTCATGTGCATGCACACAAAAACGTATGTTTTATTTTATTAAAAAGAATGGGAGTTGTACCCATGCCTGACATTATTGGTCTTGAAAACAATTAGGCCATGCTTGCAGAGCACAAGACACAGATAGTGTCTCTGTTAAGTGCTGTCAAGTTGCTTCTGACTTAGGGCCACCCTATGAATGAATATCCCTCCCAAATGCCCTATTGTTGACAGCCTTGCTCAGGCCTTGCCAACTGGGGGGCCTTCAGGGCTTCCTGCACTGAGTCCAGCCCTCTCACGTCGGCTCTCCCTCTTTTCCTGCTGCCTTCAACTTTCCCTTAGCATTATTGTCTTTTCCGGTGAGTCTGGTCTTCTCATAATGTCACCAAAGTATGATTGACTCAGTTTAGTCATTTTAGCTTCTAGGGAGAGTTCAGGCTTGATTCGATCTGCAACTGACTTATTTATCTTTTTGCTGGTCCACACACAGTATCTGTAAAACTCTCCTCCAACGCCACATTTCAAATTCTTCGACTTTATTCCTGTCAGCTTTCTTCATTGTCCAGCTTTCACACCCATACATAGTCATGGAGAATACTATGGTATGAATTATGAGATAGCTCCACTGCTTATGAGAGTATTGCTCTTGAAAAGTCCTCCTAATTAACTTTGGAATGGAACATTTGCTAAAGGGGACGTGATCGTCTGCTGTTACACTTACCAACTCTTGGAAGGCACTAATCAGGCAAGCGGTGGGGTGGAGCCAGTTGGGTCAAGGGCTGGAGCCTGGGTTGCCAGCTCCAGGTTGGGAAATAACTGGAGATTTTGGGGGTGGAGCCTGAGGAGAGCAGAGTCTGGGGAAGGGAGAGACTTTAGTGGGGTACAACATCATAGAGTCCACCTTCCAGAGTGGCCATTTTGGCCAGGTGAACTGATCTCTGTCGCCTCGAGATCAGTTGTAATCCCAGGAGATTTGCAGCCACCACCTGGAACCTGGCAACCCTAGCTGGAGCCTATGTGCCTAAGGGGAACAGCGAAGAGTTAAAAGGCAGCAGCTGACAGACAGTGCATTGTTAATTTTAAGTACACAGCTAGGGATGCCAGTCTCCAAGTGGGACCTGGGGATCCCCTGGAATTGCAGCTCATCTCCTGTCTACAGAGATCAGTTTCTCTGGAGAAAATGGATTCCTTGGAGGATGGACTCTGTGGCATTGCACCCCGCTGGGGTCCCTGTCTTCCCCAGGCTCCCCCCCAAATCTCCAGGAGTTTCCCAACCTGGAGCTGGCAATCCGGCCTCTGGTCTGGACCCCTGTTTATTTAATACCTTAATAATACACTGCATACGTGAGTTTTATGCGTGTCTGTAAAGGTGTAAGCTACAAAGCACTTACCTACTTGAATTAAATGGCCTTTTAAATTCTTGCTTGAAATTCCTGTCCAAAATAATTTATGACAAAAGTGAAAAGGACTGATTAGTTTCCTGAGCACAAGGAGGTCTGTGACATGCAATCCTGGCAGCGGGAGTTTACAGAGCAGAGCCCAAAGAGGAAGGGGCAACTTAATTGTACAGCGTCTGCTCTTCAGGCAGAATTAAGGTTCCCAGCCTCCAGGTGGGGACTGGCAGTCTCTTGGAATTACAACTGCTCTCCAGAATACATAAATCATTCATTAATTCCACTTCTCATGGAGAAAATGGCTATTTTGGAAGGTCAACTGCATGGCATTATACCCTGCTAATGCCCCTCCCCTCCTTAAACCCCACTCTCCCAGGCCCCACTCTCAAATCAAATTTACAAACCTGGAGCTGGCAACCCTAGGCAGAAGGCCTCTGAGATGGCATCCCCAGGCAAATGGCTGTCTGGGAGCAGGGCTGGGAACCATCGGGCTGAGAGCCTGCCCTGAAATTCATTGCCAGACAGAATGCACAGTGCTGGGCTAGAAGGACCATTGAGCTGATTCAGTATAAGGCAGCTTCACAGATTAGAAGCCACATACCAATGAGCAGTTATAAGTGGGAGTGAGCGAGCTGGCCCCATTTTACCAGCTGGGTTTTACTTCTGAGTTAATATGCATATGGCCGGACAGAACACCACTGAAACTCCCTGGTCACCAGGTCTAGAAAAGCTGTGTAGCAGAAAGCAGCAGTGCATCTGATTTCAGCTTTTCCAAAAAGAGCTCTCCTGTCCTATGCGATGGCACAAAAACGGGAGCCAAATCAAGTGCTTTTAACAAAGATGATGTCCTCTGTGTGTGCATTTGTCCTCTTCTGCCCACCCCCCCAATCTCTTTGTGATTGAAGAGCGATCAGGAGGGAAAGGCATGGGTTGAAAAGTAAAAATCTGTCCCCTCTCCTGTCCCCTCCATCCGAGGAAGAATATTTCATCTGGCAACTGGCCAGAAAAGGGGGGATACTAGGCATGCAAGTTGGAAACCAGGCAGTTGGCAACCATGCCTGCTGTGGGAGCCTGATTTCTATTTGCTTATTTCTTACTAGGGTTACCCTGTTTCCCCTGGCTACCTGCAGGGCATGGGGGCAGGGTTACCAAATCCATGTTGGGAAACTCCTGGAGATTTGGGGATGGAGCCTGGGGAGGACAGGGACCTCAGTGGGGTACAGTGCCATAGAACCCACCCTCCGAAGCATCTGTTTCCTCCAGGGGAACTGATCTCTCTTGCCTGGAGCTTTAACTCTGGGGGATCCCCAGGTCCCACCTGGCAGCTGGCATCCCTGTTGCTTACATATAGCATAGCTACCATAAGATCATACTATTACCACAAGACAGCAAAGGAGCTTACTCTTGAGAGATGGGCTGGACCATCAGGTTCATATGTGCTTCACCTGAGGTAATTTCTGGAACTGATTTTGTGATGTGATATGCCAGAAGTGAAGGTATAGAACAGAGCTACTGTGATGTGGGTTCCATCACGCTGGGCACTGAATTGTAACACAGTTATGAAACTTATTAGGTGACTTGTGAAGTCACTATGGGCTGTGCGGTTCGCACATGTTCATCACATGTGGGTCGGTCCACACAAGCAGTTGCCTCCATGCGTTGCCCATCCCCACGGATGCAGTCACGTGGATGACAAAGCAGATGGCCCTGTCAGTGAGTCCCAGGAGAGCATCAGTTTGAATCAACACCACTGTGACAGTAGAAATTGCTGCCAGATCACTGCAGCTATGTCTGTGGATAGCCTGACTCATACAATGCCCGCTGTGTACCACAGCATGGGCATGAAGGAGGATAGCTCTGGACTCACCGCTTGGAGGCAATTTTAATTAAGAACTGACTCTTCGTTCCCCACGCTTCTGTTTTCCCCACTGCTAATGTGATCCATGCAGTTAAACTCACGGATTTCACCCACAAGGAGCCCCAAGTGACTTCTGGAGTACACACACTGCGTGTAAGAGTTATGGTAGAAAAGTGAAAAAAGAAGTACAAGTCACAAACTTTGGCTTTTCCCATTATTTTCATTGATCTTGAAATCCTTTTCTGGAGCTTTCTGGATACGCATTCTGCAAACCCTCCTACTCTTAGCACTTTCTGCTATGGCATATTCCCCCTCTGTATCCAACTCTACTATACAGGTATTTTTTATTTGGTTTATTTATAGTCCACCTTTCTCATTGATAAGGTGAATTATGTAGTGTAAAAAAATGCAATCTATGAGATGTCTCATAAGCAATGAAATAGGACTATGATTACAGAAATTTGAAACAAAACCTAAAAGTATTAGACGTTATGTTAAACAATGCTATACAGTGAACATATAATTCACACTGTACGTATGGTCTAGTCCGCAGCCCCATTTTGTGTAAAAAGCACCTTCCTGAACCATCCCGTTGTAATATATTGGAGTGCCACAAGGATCTGTCCTGGGACCTGTTTTGTTCAACATCTTTATAAATTATTTGAAGGGAATGCTTATTAAATTTGCAGATGATTCTAAATTAGGAGGGGTAGCAAATATGGTAGAAGACAGAGTCAGGATACAGGATGATCTTGACAGGCTGGAAAACTGGGCTAAAATTAGGGTAGCCAGCCCCCAGGTCTAGGGAGCTCCAATCCACCCCCAGCCAGCCCGGCGGCAGGAGAAGCCCCACCCCCCAAAGCAATCACCTGCCCAACCACCTCCTCTCCCTCCCCTCCTGCCTGATTTAATCTTCCCTCCCACCCACATGGCCCACAGACCATCTGGAGGGCCATTTAAATCTAACAGGAGGGAGGGAGAGGGGCAGAGAGGTCAGGGCTACACTTCACTAGTTACCTCTTATATATACTTACTGTTAAGAGGCTGGGAATACTGGCCTTATAAGGATTATACGATGTGAAGTATTTTAAGCACTTGGGTTGCTTGAGAACTACTGCAGTGGTTCCAGTGACACACTACGACCTAAGAGACCCATGTTCAAATCCTCACTCCAGCATAACAAAAAAGCATGGACTACATCAGTCTGGTGGATCTTTCCCAGTTTCTCTTTGCTGTTCTTGTTGGCCAGGCAGGAACTATGCTGCTGGCCTCACCTACATGCATTAAGAGCATAAGAAGGCCCAACCAGCTCCTCTGGGCAGCCAACAGGGCAGAGAGGCCAAGGCCTCCCCCTGATGTTGCCTCCTGCCTCTGGAATTCAGAGGCATGTGGAGGTTCCCCTCAGTCGACAAGGCTAGTAGCCAATGACAGATTCATGGAGTAATAGAATCAGAGTTTGAAGGGACCTCCAGGGCCATCTAGTCCACCCCTCCTGCACAATGAAGGAAATTCACAAATATCCCCCCCCCCCACATCCCCTTCTATTGCTGTTTATTCCTGAGGCCATTACTAAATCCTCTGGCAGTGAGTTCCACCTTTTAATCACCCTCTGTATAAATAAGTATTTCCTTTTGAAATTGAAGAGGCTCTCAAGGACACTGCGGGTACAACGAAGGATGCATCTCCTTGACAAATTCTCCTTCAAATGAAAAAGCAAGTGGAAGCTGGCTCTCCGCTCAAGATGTTGGGAATATCTGGGATGGGATGCAGAGGCAGGCAACCAAGCCACCCCTCTGAAAACATCCTAGACCCACTAGGGGTCGTCAGAAGTCACCATGACTTCCAGGCTCACAAGCACATACACATACACACATACACACACTCTCTCACACACACACAAAGATGTTGGGACTGCTGTGGAGCCAAAATTAGATTAAGGCAGAGGAGTCCCAGGTTCATATCCCCAGTTACCATGAAACACCTGCTTCCAGTTGTGAGGACAAAAGGCAGGTAATCCATGATATCTGACACCCTGAGCTCTCTGGAGAAAGAGAATTTTTTTAAAAAAATGAACCAAATTATTCAATGAAGCAAAAACATTTTATTAAACACAGGGATGGTGCTATTTTCTCTTCATCGCTCTCTTTCCTTCTCCTTTCTTTGGTGGTCCTTTTCCACGTAGCTTCCGCAGTCTTTTCATCTCTTGTTTGAAATCTTCGTGCTCATCTCTAAGGAGAAGGAGGACACAAGAGAGTAGGGAAAAGCAATGGAAAGGCACTCTGCTGAATGGACAAATGAACTCACTGTGTATTGCTTTCTGTACCACCTCCTCCTACGTAAAACATGTATCCCTTGGATGTTCAGGAAGGGAGGAGGAGGAGGAGACTGGATTTATACCTCACCCTTCACTCAGAGTCAGAGTGGCTTACAAACTCCTTTCCCTTCCTGTCCTAACAAGAGACACCCTGTGAGGTAGGTGGGGTTGAAAGAGCTCTTTCAAGGACTGCTCTTGAGAGAACAGCTCTGAGAGAACTTGTGACTGACCCAAGATTCACTCAGCAGCTGCATGTGAAGGCGTGGGGAATCAAACCCGGTTCTCCCAGATTAGAGACCATGCTCTTAACCACTAAACCAAACTGGCTCCCGAATGCACCTGCCAGGCAGCTGGAGGCATGCTTCACTAAGCTTTCTGTGCAGGAAGACTGTAAGATGGAGCTGCAGCTAGGACAGGGCCAGTAGGTACACGGCTCCTACTGGGGAACCTATCTGCACCACCTAGACTGGGTAAGCAACAAGTGGGTTTGTCAATTTGTGGCATTTCCACTCAAAGCAGGAGTGCTTCTTTGTTAGAATGGCTAAGAATCCCAGAGGAGGGGCCATATTTAGCTTGCTTCAACACACACAAAGAAGAGTCTTGTGTCACTGTAAGGACTGACAAAATCCAAGACTCCTGTTTGCCCAGAAATTTTCTTACTCTAAACCAGAAGAACCAGTGGCAGGTGATGCTCTCCAATAGGCGAGATACGAGAAAGTCTACCTTCATACATTAAGTGATTCTCAGCAAATTTTTCTTTTAAAATCTAGAATTGTGAGGGTGGCAAGATCCTTTAAGGCAGAAAGCAGTAATGTAGATACTGTTTATTTAGGGCTCACTGCAAATGGGTGCAAGCTTCTCAAGAACTTATTGAACTTATGTTTTGGATGCTAACGGTGGGGAGAGATAGAAAAGAGTAAGAGTCCAGTAGCACCTTGGAGACTAACAACATTTGTGGTAGGGTAGGAGCTTCCGAGGGTCACTCCTCACTTCTTCAGATATCAAGGTGGGGAGAGATGTAAGCCTTCAAGGCAGGCAAGAAGATTCAAGATTATTCCTTGACTGTAAGACCGTGGATTTTTCCTGGGAAGCCGCATCTGGGAATGCCTTCCTAGGAAAGTTGGGTGTGGGTCTGCTACAAAATGGGAAGTGATCAGAATACGATCAGTGAATACATACATCTCCTGAAACAAAACCAGGTTGAAAACTAAGGATGAGAGCATCAATGGTTTTCAACAAAGCTGTTAAGGGGTAGACGGCATGATGCTTAGCATCTCTCTAAACATGACTGTTATACATAACACACACACGGCTGCTAAATGCTGCACAATAATTAAACACCCCACGCCCACGGTCTAAGGAACGAAGCTATCTAACACTGCATGGAATCAATTATGGTTTTGTCCAAATGACAGCGGCTCTTGGGACAGACTTTCATTCCCAGCCGTGGTGCAAGAATTGCTTTGGCACAGGGGACAGCAGCCAGGGACTTTAAACATGCAAAGCCTCGGTCCCACACTGCGCTCCAGGTTCTCCACTCAAATATTAAGGATGGCAATGGAGTATGCAGGTGCAGCACCATCCCCAGTAAGAGGAACAGCAGCAATCCACGTTTATATGTAAGTATACAAAAGTCAGACAGCCTGCACCCCAGAGGCAGCAAGTTTCGTGGAGGACAGCAACAGTTTTCACTCTAGCTGGCAGCCGCCCATCTTCCTTCCCTGCGCACAAGGGAGCCGGGCAGTCTGGAATGGGGAGTGATTTCAGCTTGTCATCTGGAGTTTTAACTTTTATTTATTGATACTGCTGTATTTTAAATTGTATTTTAAATTGTAGAATTTTTATGTTTTTATTCACTGTTGTACATTGCCCGGAGCCCTGCAGTAGCAGGGATGGGTGATTCAAAAAATCTAATAAATAATAATGAAAAAAGGTCTACAGTTATTATTAAAAGCATTTATATCATGTCTACGACTCATGGCAGCTTAAAATACACCAAAGCAGAAGGCAGTATAAAATGCAGTATGTATCCCACAGACACACAATTTTAAAACAAAGCTGGCAAAAACTTTTTCTAGCACTGAATATATTTTCTGCACAGTAGGTGTAGAGCCCTGCCAGCATCTCCCTCCATGCCATATAGCAGCTAGGGTTCCACTGAATGCTGCCCAGCACTGAAGAAGCACCTTCCACCTGCCCCCTGGCCATGCAGCCAACTGGCAGCTGACTTAAAACACGCTCGCTTCATCAACAGATGCCTCAAGGTGCTTGCAAAGTTTTCCTGCCCACCTCTTTTTTTAATGCATTTATATTAAGACCTTATTAAAAATATCAGACTGACTCAAGCTTTTAATTTTCACATAAACAACCCTAACTCTGGCCTAAGCCAGTGACCTACCAAAAGAGCAAGCCCACCCTGCCTCCAAAGCTGGCTAGCAATACTGCCAGTCTCTCACCTGCCTTCTCCATTAGGATCTTACCAGTTCACACTAACCAGGTCTATTTAATTAAATTTAAGATCCCTGACACAGTAAGAAGCAGGAGAAAAAGGGATTGTCTCATGGTCAAGTAGAGACAGTCCCCCACAAAATTCCTGCTCTGCCAAAGGAATCAGCTAATCCTTTACTGTATATAACCTAATACACCTTAACATCCAAGTAAATCCACAAATTAGGACCAATGTCATGATATTTCACAGGGGTTCCTTGTCTATTAAAGGCTACTCTTTATTTGATTGCAAATTCTCATATTGTTTCAGTCCATATTTCAGTATGTGGCATAGATATTGCTTTCTGCTTCTGAAGAATTATTCCATTAGCTGCTGATAATAATAATAATACACTAAGTTTTAAACACAGAGAGACTCAATTAGAGCTGTCAAACACACCAATCACAACACTCAAAGCAAGGTCTCAACCAAAAGTCTTTCTCAGCAACATTGATCAGAAACCCTTTAAGTGGAGATGGCAAGGTTTTTGGCAAAGAATGTTTGCAAGTCAAATCCCAGAATTTTGGATCTTCCCCTATAAACATCCAACCAGAATGGTGAGAATTGACCCCACTTGTTTAGAGCCCCTTTCCCTCCAGACCCAAGCTTTTGAAAGAGCCGAACTAACAGCTGGGGGGCAGATGGTTCCTAAACCCCTATCAAAAGTGGATAAACAATCACGTAGTTTGGAAAAGTCGACAGAAGCGGATGGGACTGAATGAGGCAACAGAAGCAGCATCTCTTTGCTGTCAGTTAACTGCACATTCTCTGAAACTGAATCGCCCCTTCATGCTGGAGATATAGTGCAATAGTGAACAAGGAGTTGGATGTTGGGCAGGGAGGAACCATAACCTTTTACCCTCTCCAGCAGAGCCAGTTTCCTAATACCTTTCACTTAGAGGTCCATTACGCCTCCCATTAATGAGGCTACTGATTGCACCTGTAATTCTCAGACCAAAGAAAGTGAAAGGCTCCATTTTCCTCCTGAAAGTAACTAGCCTCCTTATGAAACTCCAAAGTGCTGCACTCTTTGTGTTATTAACTGTGGAACCGACAATCCAGCATGAAATCAGGTCCCAATACCATCTGTCTACCTTTAATCCACCAAGCAACATGACTGACAATGTCAGCCTGTAACATTCTGGTGGGCGCGCCCATTTTCCTTTGCAGGTTTGCCTTCCTTTTTCAGCTCTCACACCACTCTGAATTAGAGGAGTCTGAAAAGCAAATGGGGAGAGGGAGAAAGAGGAGCAGGTAATGAAATGCTCAGTACAACTCAATGAATGCATTTGGTGCTGGAGCACACCTGGCCGAAGTAGACCCACAGTCTATAGAAAAAGGCCTAAAAACTGCACCAAGAAAGCTGGATTTGATTCCAAAGCCTTCAGATAAGAGATCTGAAAATATTTGCTTTGCACAGACTTGTTGCATTTAATCTTAAAGGCCACTTCACACAAAGCAAGTCCCCGCAGGAAGTTACATCCATGTATAAAGCACAGAGCACGTGAAGAAGCCCCAGAGCCTCTGCCAAGTGTGAAGTTTCTGGCAAGTTAATGCCACGGTGGTAGGAAAAGCCAGAGCAGGTTGGGATGACATCAGGGGAAGGAGAATCAAACAGAAAGTCATGAAATGGGATTGGGCGGGGGAGCCATAGTGATGCAACGCAGCCAGTGCTTTGTCTGCAGAGGGTCCCACCTTCTCCAACGAAAATGGACTGCAGACAGCAAAGGCTGAGAAAAGCCTCCGTCTGACCCTTTGACAAGCCACTGCCAGTCAGTGAGTTGGATCCAGACAAAATGTTACAATGCCAGAATGGAATTCTCCTGCCCCCCCACTGCCCCCCCCTGCTCTGGGGGGGCGGGAAGGAAGCCTGAGGAATGAGAAGACAGGCTTTGCAGCAGGAAGGCAGACTGGGCAGGAATTGAGAATTTAGACTGGATCCCAGCCAGCAGATACTGCGAGGTTAGACAGACCTGTGGTTTGACTCTGCCGAAGGCAGCTTCATACCTTCCTGCTGTGAAAAGCAGTTCTTTTCCTCCGTTTTGGAGCCATTGGCAAATATTTCAAAACCCCTTTCCACAACACAAGGGCTTTAATCCTGCTTTTGTTTCATGGAAGAAAACCAATGTAGCTTCAGAAATCCAGGCTTCGCATCACATAAGGGGAACGCTGAAAAGCAGTAGCTAAGACAACCTCTCTGTGCAGCTAAGGAAAAAAGCCTTCTGTCCCCGCACCCCAGACTGCTTTCTCTGCCCACCGTTTACATTCTTTCCCCATACGCTGCTAAGCTAGTAACCTTCTGGCAACAGGACACTATTGAGTCTCGGTCCGCGTCAACCATTTCAGGAGGTCAGGTGGAAAGGGGGCCTTTCACGCAACCTGTGTGGGAAGACTTCGCACAGGCCTTATTTGGCTGCAGCAAGCGTAACAGGCTTAAAGTCTATTAATAAACCTCCTTTTGATTAAGAAGCCCTGGACTGAATTTAAGTTTCCATTCTGATTTACTTCCCCAGCAGCCGTACCTGTCCATTAGCAAGACGACATCGCCAGCCGAAGGTTGCTGAGCTGCTAATATTGTTACACGTTCACAAAAGTGCCTCTCAGGCCTTAATTTTATTCCACCCCCGTCAAAGCGTCTACTGCCTGCAGCCAAATGTGTTTCTGAGAAAAGCAACAGTGTGATCCCTGTGCTGGCTTTTTCTGAGCAAGGGAGCAGCTAAAACAGAGGGCACTGCAAGTGTCGGGCTTGCTATTCCACTCTCTCCTCCCTCCGCTCCCCAGAAGCGCAGAGAACACCTGGATGGCCCCTTTAATACAGGATTAAAAATAGAAACCTGTGCCTTCTCTTAGAAGAAAGAGCTTTGAAGCCCAGGTCGTATTGGAAGGGCAATATTTCATCGCTTAACTCGCTGTTGGGGAGATATTTAAAGAAACAGGAGATGCGCTCAGCAAAGGAGGAGGATCGCTCTGTCCCCCCTGCATCTGCCTACCTCGAGTGACTGGCCTAGCTTGTCCCAGTCCCCCCTCCCAAAGCCAACGTATACAAGTGGCCATTCACTCCCCCAGAGTAGTTGTTGCCCTTCAGAGAGGGAACTGGTGACAGCACTCTGCAAATGACTAAAGCAACATTCTCCGGTGTAGTGGCCTCTTAGAGGAATTGTAGATGGAGAAGGGGGCCACAGCTCAGTGGGAGGGCACCTGCTTGGCATTCAGAATGTCCAAGGTTCAATCTTGGGCATCACCCTTTAAACAAAGATGAGATCACAGGAGATGTGAAAGGCCCAAGACCCTGGAGAGCTGCTGCGGCTCAGAGTAGACAATACTGACCTTTACCAACCAGTGGTCTGATAAAGGGTACGGCAACTTCGGCGGGGGGGGAGGGATCGGGGGCTTCAGGTTGTTCTCCACTGAAAGACTAATATCTTAGTCAGGCCACTGGACTTGGCAACCTCTCCCTATAGCTACGCCAGGAGCAAATCCTCCTCTTTCTTTGCAGACTGAAACCCAACAGCAACTCTTTCCTGCAGCAAGGAGCTGTTCCCAGCTTTTCTCGGCCTTCTTGCTGCAGGAGATGCCTCAGAAGAGGCGCTGTGTTGTGTCTGCAGGTAAGGTCCATTTGGAAGCAGCGGCCACCAGCGAGGACTCAACAAGGGGTGACACCTGAGGCTGCAGCCCCTAGCCCTTGCTTGCCTTTCCCCATCACACTCCCCTGCCCCAGGAGCGAGAACACCTAACCCTCCTTACCCCAGTGGCTTGCTGAGGTGGGTAGGGGCACCTGAGAAATAAGGAAGGAAGGTGGCATTAGCTGCTCTGGTTCAATCACTTAGCCACTTCTCACTGGGCCAGGGCCTAAGATCCTACCCTGTCCCTTAGTACAGCCAGAGCTGCTGTGGGGTAGTAGATCTGGGAGACCTAGTTTTGAACCTGCCCTGGAAACTCATTGGGCGGTCTTGGGTGCGCCAGTCATTTATACGCAGTCAGAAACACTGTATGTGGCTCTAGGTTGCCCTTTGAGAGAAAAGCAGGGTCTAAATAGCCAGATAAATATGATGCACATTAAATGAATGCATCCATGAGAACTCAGGCAAAGGGCTCTCTAAACCCCTCCTCTCCAGCGTGAGAAGCCAAGGGCTCATACAGAGCAGTTTCCTCTGCTGTCCGCTCCCAGGCACATGGCTCTTCTACTCTCTCTGTCCCACATACACATGCATGCAACGTGAACAGCCAAGTCCTTGCCTTTGGACCCTCAAGCTTGCCTTTGGACCCTGAGGCTGTTGGGTGTAGTGGTTGAGTGTGCGGACTCTAATCTGGGAGAACTGGGTTTCATTCCCCACTCCTCCACATGCAGCTACTGGTGTGACCTTGGGTCAGCCATAAGTTCTTTCAGAGCTGTTCTCTCAAGGGCACTTCTCGAAAGAGCTCTCTCAGCCCCACCTACCTCACAGGGTGTCTGTTGTGGGGAGACAAAGGGAAAGGGATTGTTAGCCACTCTGAGACTCCTTCGGGTAGTGAAGGGTGGGGTATAAATCCAATCTCTTCTGTTCTTCTTCTCCTTGTGCATGGGACCAAGCAGCTTATGTGCCTAAGGGGAGAACTTGGCCAGCACCGCTGTAGCTGTCCACATCACATATGTGCATGGGAGGGGGGTAGAATAAGGGTACAGGGCATTAATGAGCCTTTCTCTCTGTATCTCAGCTTATGCAAGATCACAGCAGTGACAATGAGAAGAACTCACTGCACTTGCTTATCAGGCTTTGTTCATTTCAAAGTATGGCCCCCATTAAAAGTTCAAGGAGGGATCAGGGATCTACTCAAGCCAAAAACATTTCTTCAAGGTCTCAAGTAACTGTCTTTCCACGCATACTCAGATCCTTTCACAGAAGACATCAGGGCTTGAATCTGGGTCCCTGCACATGCACGAGATCTACCCCTGCCCCTTCCCCCTGCGCTGCATGAAACCCAAGCAGGAGGCCCATCCCATCTGCACCTGTTGCAGCCCTTCGGTAATCCTCCTTCTTCCTTAACCAAGCACACAACCCCCTTTTCTTGGGTCTTTGATCGTGCCTTCACTCAGCCACCCACCCCCAGTGGCCCGGGCCGGACTACCTGTAGAGGCCGTAGAAGTAGAGTTTCTTCATCAGGCCGGAGTAGACGCGGTGGGGAGGATACCAGTCGTAGACCTCTTTCCGCTTGGCCATGGGCAGGTCACTGAGCAGCTGCACGACCTTCATGGACTTCTTGTCAGTCGGCCGAGCGACTTCTCCGAATATCCGTGCGCTCAGGCGGGCCATCCTCAAGGCGTAGCTAGAAAGGCTGGAGGACATCTCAGAAGGCTAAAGAGGCCTTTGTGTGCCTCCTTGCAAGAGAAAAGGAAAGAGTGTTGCTTGAAAACTGTTAATGGCACATAGGAAGGACTGTGGCAAACTCCTAGCATCTACTACTGTTAGCCTTCATGGCCCAATCAAAAAGAGATGATGCCGATCTGTTTTAGGAATTGCATCTCCCGTTTCACTGGCATACTGGGAAGCTGAAGGCTCTCATTAAGTTATATTTGTAACAATGCCTTCCTTTGGACCCCAAAAGAATGAATTAAAAAAAAAAACTAGTTGCTCTTCTTAATTGCTGCAGCAGTGCAGGATGACCGGGTGGTAAAAGCGGGGAGGAAATTCCTTACCCCCAGACAGTCTTATTTACTTCATTTACACCCTTCCTTTCTCTCCTGTGGGCACCCAAAGCAGCTTCCATTGTTCTCCTTTTCTCCATTTTATCCTCACAACAACCTTGTGAGGTTGGTTAGTCTGAAAGTGTGCAAGTGGCCTAAGGTCACCCAGCAAGTTTCCACGACAGAGTGGGAGATTAGAACCCAAGTCTTCCAGTTCCTAGTTTGACACTCTAACTACTGCACCATACTGGCTCAGTCCTGCTGCTGCAAGATGGGCCTGGATGGTCACTACAGCCCTGCCCCCCCAAAAGAAGCTGATGCGTTTCCTTCCCTGTGGGCCCTTATTTATTTATTCGATTTATAAGCAGGCTCATGGCAGCTTACATAAAAATTTAAAATACCTAAAAACAAAGGACCCTTAGTCCTCACGCACCCCCAAATGGAAACAAAGCTCAAGTACAGGCAGCTGCAATTACTTAGAATTGTCTCATTAACCTTCCTTCCATTACCTCCTCCACTACTGAATTTGAAATTGTAAACCCATCGGGCAGAAGCCTGCTGTCTTTGCTTATGATATTCCGTATCGCCACAGATAGCTAACATTCTTATGCATTTGGCCACTGCTAGAGTCTGAACATGTTACAGAGAGCTAGTGTGGTGTACTGATCAGCATGTTGGCCTGGGATCTGGGTGGCCCAGGGGCAAATCCAGGCCTGTAGCTATGGTGGGGCCTCCTGGGGCCCAGCCCCCTGCCTTCTTCCCAAGGCCCCCTGACTCTTGGGGAGAAGCAGGGGGAGGCCATGTGCACACCTGCACTCCAAGCCAGCCTGGCATGCAAGCATGTGGGCCCCGCTTCCCCCCCCAGCACTTAAAGTTTAAATACTTTGAGGGAGAAGCGGAGGGAGGCCCTGCATGTGCCTGCACTAGTGCATTTAAAGGGACACTTAAAAAAAATCCTGGCAACAGGCCTGGGCAAATCCCTTCTTTACTGGATTGTCTTGGGCCAGCCATGCTCTCTCTTTTCACAGAAGGAGAGAATGATGGGAAAATGACAGGATGAAATATAAAATAAATAGCCAGAAAATAAAAAGCACCATCATCCAATAAAGTAATGTGTTTGGACATGACAGAAAACCCAAGAGATGCGCAGTGTGAAAGGGTGGAATCAGTTACTGTTTTCTAATCATACTTTGATTAAAAGTTTGGTTAAAATGAAGGAGGAGGAGAACTTTGGAGGAAGGGGGGCAGATACGAATGCGGTAACATTTAACAGTGTTGTCAGGGCCATCTTCCTAGCCACCTCTGCTCTAGATGGCTATATTTATTTGTAGCACTTTTTAACTCTTGCATTATCAGCCAAACCAACTCACAAGGCTGCCTCCATGTTAGTTCACACAACCATCAATCCAGAATTAAAAGTCAGGAATAACGCTGCAGTGATCTGGATCGCCCAGGCTAGCGGGATCTCCTCAGATCTCGGAAGCTAAACAGGAGTCCACTAAGGAAGCGCAGGGTTGCTTTGCAGAGGTAGGCAATGACAAACCACCTCTGAACATCTCTTGCCTTGAAAACACTGTGGGGTCGGGTTGCTATATGTTGGCTGTTTCTTGATGGCAAAAAAATATTGTTGAATTCAAAACAGCCTTCTAGAAGATCATTGTACTTTGAACTTACCTGAAGATTTCTTCTCTTCAGTGGGATGAAGTCATCCAAACTGGTTAGGTCATGCCTCCTCGCACTCTAGACAAGGCTATGCAAATTTCTGTATGCCTTTCCAGGACAGAGCAAGGGTGCCCTTCCAGACATAAAGTAGCCCAGCTCCAATAATTTCATTCGACTCGAGTAGTAACTATAACAACTTTATTAAGCGGAACTTGATCAATAACTCACTAATACATACGTTAAAACTCGTTCTCATTTTCTTTCCCCCCCTTTTTGTGTGTGTGCGTGTGATGGGAAAATTAGATGACTTTGCCCCATTAAAGAGAAGAAACCTTCAGGTAAGTCCAGGTAAGTCCAGAGTTTCATTCTCCTTTAGTGGAGGACGTCATCCAAACTGGTTATTTAACCAAACTAAGAACAGTGAGGAATAAACAATACTAAATTATTAGTCTACCACCTGTTGGAGAACCCTTCTTCCAAATGAATTTTGTCGATCAGTTCTATAGTGTCTCAAAAAAGTTCCAAAGGATTACAAGGCTGCCGCTCTGCAGATCTCCTCAACTGGAGCTCTAGTGGCGACAGGTATAACATCCAAATGGCAAAGTGTCAGTCCCACTGTACACTGCATTGGTCAGGCTGCACCTGGAGTATTATGTGCACTTCTGGACATGGCCAGCCCGTCATTCACAATTTTTAGACCCTTGCCTAGGGTGCCGGCCTGATGAGGGCACCGGCCCACGATCCACCTGCCTTGGGGGCCTGGCCATGGGCTCCCTGGCTGCAGGAAAGTGTACCTCCTTTTCCTCCCGCCATGCCCCGGCCAGCCTCTGTTCCCCTCTGGTCCCTCCTCTCTGTGCCTTGGCCGAGCTGCGTAGCCTGCAGGCACCCCTCCTCTGTGGGGCCTGGCGGAGAAGGCGGTGGTGGAGGCTCCTCCCCCGTGCAGCAGCGGCAGCGACCAAGGTGAGTGCGCCCGGGCAGCTGGTGAGGTCCTGCGGCCAGCTGGTGCAGGTGGCTGCCGGCGGTGCTGGAGAGCTCCTGAGCCTGGACGGGCGGGTGCTGGGAGGTGTCCCTTACAAGAGGGTCTCTAGCAGTGGAGAGGGCATCTCTGTGGTGGGGAGGCACCACAAGGCAGCCTCACTTAGTGTGCAAAAATCCTGGGGCGGGCCCTGCTTCTGGAGGCCTCACTTCAAAATGGACAGAATGGAGCGGGTGCAGAGGACAGCAATGAGGATGATGGGGGACCTGGAGACCAAGCCCTATGAGGAAAGGCTGAGGGGCTTGGGAATGTTCAGTCTGGAGAAGAGGAGGTTGAGGGGGACATAATTGCTCTCTTTAAGATTGCTTGACTGCTGCCCATTTCTTGAAGGATGACCAGGTGTAATTAGAGGAGGGCAGGAAGCTGTTCCTGTTGGCAGCAGAAGATAGGACTTGCAAGAATGGGTTTAAATTAAGGGCAGGAAGGTACTGGCTGGATCTTAGGAAAAACTCTTTTACCGTAAGAGTTGTGCAACAGTGGAATCAGCTGCCTAGGGCGGTGATGAGCTCCCCCTCACTGGCAGTCTTTAAGCAGCAGCTGGACAAACACTTGTCAGGGATGGTCTAGGCCAGGGGTGCAGAACTCATTTGTTATGGAGGGCCAGACTTGACATAAATTGGACTTTGCCAGGCTGGGCCATGTGTGTCATAAAATATAGGAGCAGATATAAACTTGATAAAGGACACAAACACAAAAGGGTTTTTTACTTAAAATAAAAACATGCTCCAAACATTAGCATTCTTGCCCTGAATTATTGCATTAAAATGTCTGTGCTGTAGCAGTCTGGGATGGGGAGGAGCCTCAGCCTAGTGCAGGGAGCAGAAGCTTGCCTATCTATCTCTCCTGAGCAAATGAGTCTGGGAAAGCAAGCCATGACACAGCAGAAGTAGCAGAACTGGAGACAAGAGACAGCCAGTCTCCTGCGGGCCTGATAGAAGCCCTCTGGGATCCTCATCCGGCCCCCAGGTCACATGTTTGACACCCCTGGTCTAGGCTGATCCTGTATTAAGCAGGGGGATTGGACTAGATGGCCTGTATGGCCCCCTTCACCTCCATGATTCTATGATTCTATGAAGGCAGCTAATGCAACAGCTGCTCTCGTGGAGTGTGCTGTATCTCCTGAAGATGTCCTGAGACCCTGGATCTCATAGGCTTTATGTATGCACAGTTTAATCCAGAGGACTATGGTCCACTTGGTGACCTTTTTGCCCAGGTTCACTGTTCCATGAAACACAAAAAGTGCACCTGACAGTCTGAAAGAAGCAGTCCTCTTAATGTAGATGTGCAGAGCCCTTCTGACATCCAGTTTGTGCCACATCTTTTCTTTCAGGTGTGAAGGCCTAGGGCAGAAAGATGGTAGACTGAACTATTGGTTCAGATGGTAAGCCGAGTTGACTTTTGGTATGAAGGAAGGGTCAGTTCTTAACACAATCAACTCCTTGTGGAGCATACATAGCTCTTTCCTAAATGATAGAGCTCCGAGCTTGGAAACCGTTCTTGCTGATGTGATGGCAACTAGGAAGGCAACCTTCCACAATAAGAGCTTCAACTCTATGGAGTTCAATGGTTCGAAAGGTGGTTTAGTTAAGGCCTAAGCCTTTAGGTACCACTTAATATATCTATTAGAAGCCATATTAGCCAACGCTCTGTTGCCCAGTACCACAGCAATGGTGGCTACTTGTTGTGGTCTGAAACTCCTCTTCCATCCCTTGTGCAAAAAGGCAATTACATCTTTATGAGATGGCATAAGAGGATCCACATGCTTGACTGTTGCCCATTTCTTGAAGGATGACCAGGTGTAATTGTAGATGTACTTGGTCACCTGCCTTCTCACTTGGCACATGATGTCTACAATCTCTCCCGGCAACCCAGACTGTTCTAAGTCTTCCCGCTCAACCTCTATGCCATCAAACTGATCCATTTAGGATTCGGATGGAGGTGGGACCCTGATTCAGCAAGTCCTCCCTGACTGGGATTCTCCATGGGTCTATCAACATTTGGATCAGTTCAGAAAACCAAAGATGCCTCAGTCAGAATGGAGCCAGGAGGATAATCTCTGCCTTCTCTTTGTGTATTCTGCATGGCACCCTGCTGAGTGGTGGCACTGGAGGGAATGCATATAGAAGGCTTTGTAGCCAGCTGTGATACAGTGCATCTATCCCTTCTGCTGCTTTGTCCTAGAATCTCAAAAGGAACCTTGAAACCTTTCAGTTGCTTGATGTTGCAAAGAGATCCACGATCAGCACCCTGAAGCATTTTATAATGTTTTGAAAGACTTGGTTCAGGGACCATTTTACCTGGTTTAGGTCCTCTCAACTCAGCCAGTCCGTTTGCATGTTCAGTATGTCCTGAACATGTTGAGCCTTCAGCCGCATCAGGTGCTTTTCTGCCCACTGGAATATGCCCACTGCTTTCTGATGAAGAGAAGCTGCCCCGGTACCCCCTTGGTGGTTTACGTGAGCCTTTGCTGAGATGCCATCCATTTTTACCAGGACATTTCTGTGTTGGATCAAGCCCTGAAAGGCAAACAGGGCTAGCTTTATTGCCCTCAGTTTGAGCCAAATTATATGGTTTCTCTTTTCCTCCACAGAACACTTTCATTGGGCCATCTGGTCCAGGCAGTGAGTTCCCCATCCCCTTGTGCTGGCATCCATGGTCTCTAGGACATGGGGGGGGGTTTTTTTGCAGGAAGGGGACTCCCTGCCATAAATTGCTTGTTGCAGCCCACCATCTCAGTGATTTCTTTAAAGTCGATGTCAACAGAATGGTTGTGTCACCTGTTTGCTGTGTCCCTTTGGTATGGTAGCAGTGTCCACTGCAAAAGCCGTGCATAGAAGTGCTCCCACAGCTCTATGTCTGTTTTTGATATGAGAAGGCCCAGCAGCTGAGATAGCGACATCAGGTCCACATGTTTCCCCCTGCAGATGCTCTGCACTGCTTTCCTGATCTTTGTTTGTTTCTCTGTAGGCAGGAAGACTTTTGAATGGTGAATGTCTATCTTGGCTACTAAAAGAATGATGTCCAAGAAGGGAACCACCTGGCTTTACCAAACATTTATCAGAAAACCATGGGCCTGGAGGAAATGGTTGGCTAAGGCAATGCTGTCCCTGGGCGTGTTTAGATCCCGTACTGATTAAAGTATCATCTAACTAAGGGTATATATGAATCCTTTTGCCACAGAGCTGCTATCAAGGTGACCATGATCTTTGTGAAGACTTGTGGAGACAATAACAGGCCAAATGGTAGCGCTTTGTATTGGTAGGGCCCTCAAAAGTAAAGTACAGGTACTGCCTGGATGAAGGTTGTATAGGCACATGAAGGTAGACCTCTTTAATGTTCAGGGAAGTCAGGAAGTCGTCCTGCTAGGGAACCTGAGTATGGTTCTAAGCGATTCCATACAGAACTTCTGTTTCCGAACCCATAGGCTGAGGTCCTTGAGATTCAGGATTGCACAGCATTCTCCTGATTTCTTGGGCACTATAAACAGATCAGAGTAGACACCTCTGAAACACTGAGGAGTGGGCATAGGCTTTATTGCCCCAAATGTGAAGAGGTGCTGGATCGCTTCTCACAAGAGACTCCATTGCTGATGCTCGTGTGGGATTGGGGATGAAAAAAAGCAGTGTGGAGGGACTGAGGTGAACTCGATTTTGTAGCCAAATTCCACAACTGACAGGACCCTTCAGTCTGTAGTAATCCCCTTCCAAGCCTCCGCAAAGTTCTGTAGGTGCCCCTCAATACTGGAGTCACGCTGAGGATTTTTTCCAGGGTTGACTCCGTCTTGTTGCCTGCTGGAGGTAAAGTGTCTCCACAGAAATTTTGACTGTTAACTGAAAGAGCAACTGCTCCTGAAGTCTCTGCCTCTGGAAGAGGTTCTGTATGATCAAAAGGACTGAAATGACTTCCCTTTATACTCCTTCCTTTGTTTGCTGATGTGGAAGGCATTGCTTTCTTCTTCTCCTTCATTTCCATGATTACTTTATCCAGTGCTCTTTCTCCGAATAGAAGTTGTGCCCAAATTTTTTCTGCTGATAGGCTGGAGTTTGACAGTGGGTCCAGCTTCCAAAGTCTAAACCAGAAATTCCTTTTTACTACTACGTTGGCTGCCTGTGCTCTGGGACAGAATTAGATGGTGTCTTGGGAGGCATCTACCATGAACTGGGCCACTCATTTCATTTTTAGAAGGGACCTCTTGAGAATCAGAGGGTCTGGTTCTAGGTCTTGCAACAGATTGTCTGCCCGCACCACGATCCCTCGCGAGAAATTTGAGAGGCCAGCAGATGCCCTAATTGCTAATGAAGACTCATGTGCTTTTTTCAGCACAGTTTCATTCTATCTATGGAATCTTTCAATACATTGTCTCCATCTTTAGATAACACCACGCCTGAGTGTAGATCGACCACAGAAGCATCAACCAATGGAAATTTTAAGTCTTCCATCGTCTCCTCTGGTAGAGCATAACATTTTGGGGCAATAGAATTTAGAGAGGTCCCACTGCCTGGAACTGACCACTTGGCTCACAGAACGTCATCAAAAACTCAGGAAAGGGGCAAACTTCTTGAAACCCTTAGAGTCAAGATTGGAAGAAGCTGACAAAGCAGGCTTTCCCACCGACTCCAAATTGTAGTTGAGGCTGCTAATGACCTTTCTGAGGAGTCTTTGAAAATGATCCAACTGAAATAGCCTGGAGGAACTGTCTATGGCATCAGACGCTTCCCTCAACCATTCTCCTTTATCTGAGGTAATTATGATTGAAGTGTTGATGGACTGTACCTCTTCCATCTCTGAATCCAAGTCAGAATGTTGTATGTGTTTTCACTGAGTCATTTTTGGTCATTTGTTGGGAGGGGGGCCCTTAGATAGAGAAGCCTCCCTCTCAGCCCTTAGTCCTTTGCCGGGCTTTTTCCTTATCAGCCACCTGGTATGCTTAGATCTTGACACACCCCTCTCTGAAGAAGAGGAAGGAGATGAGGACTCAGGTGCAGGGGAGGGGGAAGAGCTCCATCTGCACTGCTGCTGAGGCCTTCCCCAAACCTCAAAATGTCCAGAACCCCCATCTCCTGAGCGGTTCTCAGTCAGCTCTGATGCCTTCTCAGCCTCCAACTGGTGGGTGGATATCTGGGGGCATGCAGGCTGTGGGGGGCATCCATGTAGGCCTCCAGTCCTGAGCTACCCAGTCTGTCAGTGGCTGTCCAAAACAGGCAAGGGGAAATGGCATGCCCACCATGCTGGAAGCTCCCACAGCCATAGCTAGGCCTGTTGGGGTGGAAAGGGAAAGCTGTCCAGTGCTAGAAACCCAGCCTGGGTCCTGGTTCAGTACATAGCCCCCAATTAGCCTCTGGGCCCCTTGAACAGTGGTCAGCTCACTGCCCATATTGCGACTGGTGTCCCCTGTTGATCTTTCTCCATGGTCACGGCCTCCATCTCCATGAGCCGCTGTTCGTCTGCAGCCAGCTTTCCCTATGCTTCCCTGATGGGCAGGATGGAGGCCCCAGCCATTGCCGTCATAGTCAGGAGTGCAAGGGAATGATCCAAAACCTCGGCCCTTGCTGCTCCTCCTGCCATTCCCAGAGCTGGCGCCTTCAAACCTGGCGCAGCCTCTCCACTGTCTGAAGCCTCGGACTGGGAGGGCTTCTCCTTTGGGTGGCCTTTGTTCTTCTGAGGTCCAGAACCTTGGACTTTCCTCTCCCTCCATATCAACAAAATCCTCTTCTTATTTTTCCTTCTTTGCCTTTGATCAGATTTTTAATTTATTTCCGTAGGTAGGTGGAGCTAAGCTCTGGTGACGTGCTGGAGTGGCAGGGCTATTCTAACTGGAATGGCACCCTCGCTCTGTCCTGGAAAGGCATACAAAAACTTGCATAGCCCTGCCTGGAGCGAGAGGAGGCGTGACCTAACCAGTTTGGATGACTACCCCCACTGAAGGAGAACAGCAGCTGCAAAAAACAAACACTTAAATTGACCAACAATAACAATTTATAATTATGATTATTTTAGTAATGTAGAAAAAGTCAACAGCAGTAATGGGTTATCTTAAGAAATCAATCGAGAAGTCCCCATTCTACTCCAGCTAAAATCTAGTCTAAAAAGAAATATATTTACTTGGCACCAAGGCTATAAAACACATGAAGTTGTAGCATTGATAGTAACATTAAAATCCCATTTTACAAATGGGAGGCAGATGCTGATAATGACCTGCAAACGGACACTTAATGAGACTGTACTGAATGTGGAATTAGAGAGAAGGCATCCTCAGCCAAGGTCTAGGAACTTCCATCAGCCCACATCACATCACCACACTCATCTTATCCTCAAAAGTAACCCAACTTGCATACAAGGGTAGGTTTACATACAAGGTTGCAACCACAAAGACAAGGACTCTGAGGTTCCTAGAATGCCACACAACAGTGATTTTGGTTTTTTAAAGAGGCCGTGTTCCAACCTTTGTGGAACAATCTCACCCATGCAGATTTCAAGATACTCTGTAATGATTCCATTGGACAACTGTTTGGTCCCTTTCTCACAACCTGCATTCAAATGGGAACTGTTAGGGCTGGCAATAGCACAAATGCAATTTACATGGTGTGAGTCTTGAACTGATTGGGGGTGGGGAGTACATCTTTAGCCTGCTCATCCTCCACGTAGCTCTGGTGGGCATGCCCAGTTTTCCCTTTGCCATTTTACCTGCTCAACCAGCCTATTAAGTAGGTTGGTTTGAGAGACTCGTCTGCCAAAGTCACCTATTAAGCAGAGTAAAGCTCTGAACCAGGGTCTCATTAGTCCAAGGCTAACTACTGAACTATATTAATGCTACTACAAGCTACCAATTTTTGTCCAAAATAAGCTTCTTTTAAAAGGAACTGTTTCAAACAGCAGGAGCTCACCTAAAAGCACAGGCAACTTTGGCAAGGAAATTCAGGAAGCACACATCCCTACTGCCTAACCACCCAGAAAACATAGGATTTTCATGGCCTCATCATAACTAACTTCCTTACATGGTCCAATGTAACCTACCCCCTTTCACCAGTCCACTCTGTGGAATCTCTTATCTAGGAGAATCCTCATGGTACAAACTTGGCTCCTCTGAGGCCTGACACAGTCTGCAGTTTCAAGAATGCCCCCAGAAAAAAGAAACCAGCAAAGAAAGAGGGGCAGAGCAACATGCAACTGAGTCCGCAGACCCCAACCAAGTAGATACTGGATTGGTGAATGAGGCATCGCTTGTGTGCTGAAAGGCCTCCACCACGACTGGGATTAGAATCTAGGAAGACCTTTGGTGTGGTACAAAGCAATGGGATTGAGGCAAAAGTCAGGATTTTGCACCTTCTGCCCATGAAGCAGCTTAAGATGGTGGGATGGACTGCAGCAATACACTCTAGACCACAGAGGTGGCATCATGTCTTTAAATGTCCCACTATGTAAGACGCTCCCCACATATAGTAAATAAGCACATTAGAGAGAAAAGTTTAGCATACCAATCCAGATGCACAGGGATTTTAGTCTAAAGGATTCCTTTGCCTTCTCCACCTGGAGTGAGAAGTGACACAGTTCAGAATTCTAACATCTCACTTTACCATTTCATTTTATTGCATGTGCCTCATCCTTGACCCTGGGGGACACAAGGAGAGGGCAATGCCTACACAATCATCTTTTGGAGAGCTTCTGTCACAGAGCCCTACCTGTGCTGAAGTTTGGGAATAGTTCAACAGGTCCCAGTGATTGTCATAATGTTTAAAATCCTTGCCTTTTAAACCAGGTTTTCCAAGAGCCAGCCTCACAAGTATAAAATATTAAACATGCATCTGAGAGAACAAGGCTGGTGGTGGCAGGATGGAGCCAAACAGATTTCGACAAACTTAACTGAAAAACTTTGTTAACATGAAGGCTAACAGCTGGTGGAGCAAATTTGGTTTCTAGATGTGATGGGGTAACTTGTGGTGTGTGTTTGTGTATCAAATGGGTAACCAGCTAACTTAGCCAACAGAGATGCTTAGGGAGGAACATATGCACCACTGTGGGCCACTGAAACATCCAAATAGACATCTATGTATTACATGTTTAAAAATCCCACAATTCTCTACTCAGAAAGATACCATGGTAACTCAGTACTTTTGTAGATTTCTTGAGAGTAGGAAGGGGAGGACCTGTGGAATGATAGAATGATAAGAATGGAAAGGAAGGATGGCTATAGTGGTAAATGGGAAGTGCACAAAGGCTCACCCCTTAGTTACTAAAAAGGCTTAACTTGGCCCATAGTAAAAGTTGACTACTCATTTCCCATATTTTCTTTAAACGCCACAAGGACTGAAGGACCATCAGGATTCTGCAGGAAGCATTGGAATTTTTGCAATGAATCCTGTTTCCATAATCTGGTTCCACTTGTGCATGGCCATCTGCCATCATCTCTGTTTCCCCTTTAATGACTGGATGGGGTTCTTCAGCTCAACATACACAGGCACTACCGTACTTCTGATTACACAGTCAGGGACTGAAGGATTTTTTTTTGGTAAATACAATTTATTATCGGATATATTTTCCACGGTCATACAAATTAAGCAATTAAATACATATCCATTTCCTTTTACTCTCTCCCCCCCAAACACGGCTTCCCGCAATGCTCCAACCCCATTGATATTTCTTATTCAGTTACATTTAACTAAACTTACTTTATCTTACTAATGGTAACAATTTAAAAAACTAGTCCCTTTCACTTTCTCCTTAGTAGTTGTCAAAACAAATCAAACCACGTTTTACATCCCAATTTTTCAACAGATATTCTTGAAAGTCTTTCCAAACTTCGAAAAACTTTTCATGTTCTTCGTTATTTAATTTTCTTGTTAATTTGTCCATTTCTGCCATAAACAGCATCTTCTTAATCCATTCCCATGTTTCAGGTGTTTTTTCTTGCTTCCAACATTGTGCAAAAGTCATTCTGGCTGCTGTAACCAAATACCATAGTAATGTTCTCTTGGTTACATTTATTTCTTCCATTTTAAGACCTAACAATAACATTTGTGGGTCTTTCTTAAAAGTACATTTCAAAATTTTTTGTATCTCATTATGAATCTCAGTCCAGTACCTTACAGCCTTATCACAAGTCCACCACATATGGTAAAAAGACCCTTCTTTTTTCTTACATTTCCAACATTTGTTAGACATGCTATCATTTATAATAGCAATTTTTTTAGGAGTCATATACCATCTGTACATCATTTTATAGCAATTCTCTTTAACATTTATACAAGTTGAAATTTTCATTGACTTTTTCCACAAATATTCCCAAGATGACATAGATATTTCATTATTTATATTTACTGCCCACTTTATCATTTGCTCTTTTACTGTTTCATCTTCAGTATACCATTTCAATAACACCTTATACAATTTTGAAATCATTTTTTTACCCTTTTCGACCCATACAGTTTCAATTTCATTATTTTTTTCTCTAAAGCCATATTTCCTTTTATCAGCTTTACATAGATCATAAATCTGTCTGTAACTCAACCAATCATATTCAAATTCAACATCAGTTCTGTCTTTTAATACAAAGTTTTTCCCTTCAATATTTAAAAGGCTTTTGTAAGGTAACCAATCTAGACCTTGATTTCTTGAATATGGATTAATCACTTCTGCCGGCACTATCCAAAGTGGTCGTTCTTCCGAGAAGAATTTTTTATATCTCATCCAAGTCTCGAACAGTGATCGTCTTATATGGTGGTGTTTAAAAAACTTGTCTATTTGTACTTTTCCATACCATAAATATGCATGCCATCCAAACTTATTATCATGACCTTCCAAAGCCAACAACTTCTTATTCTCAAGGTTAATCCACTGCTCCAACCATGTTAAGCAGACGGCATTATAATAAAGTCTTAGATTTGGAAGTTGTAGTCCTCCTCTTTCCTTTGCATCACATAAAATTTTCATTTTAATCCTTGGTTTTCTTCCTGCCCATACAAACTTCGATATTTCTTTCTGCCACGTATCCAATACTTTACTTTGTTTTAATATTGGAATAGTCTGAAATAGAAACATCAAGCGAGGCAAAACATTCATTTTTACAGTTGCAATTCTTCCCAATAACGATAGATTCAAGGTATTCCATTTTTTGAAGTCTTGTTGAATCTTATACCAAACTTTTTCATAGTTATTTTTAAACAAATCAATATTTTTCATAGACAATTCAATACCTAAATATTTAGTCTTTGTAACTACTTCGCATTTAATTTTCTCTTGAAGTTCAATCTGTCTCTGTTTCGTCATGGTTTTGCACATCACTTTCGATTTTTATTGACGTAAAATCCAGCAATTGTTCCAAATTCTTCAATTTTTCTCATCAGTTGTGGTATATTCTCAATTGGATCTTGAATCATAAACATTACATCATCTGCAAATGCTCTATATTTATACGTAAAGCCTTTCACTGTAAGTCCTTTGATATTATTGTCTTTTCTTATTTCTGCCAATAATATTTCCAATATCCAAATTAACAATAACGGAGACAACGGGCAGCCTTGTCTTGTTCCCTTTTGAACTTGAAAGAAATCTGTTTTTTCTTTATTTATATTCAAAGCTGCTTTCTGTTCTGAATATATTGCCACAATCATGTTTGAAAAAGATTGTCCTATATCCATTTTTTCGATTACTTGCAGCATAAAGTCCCAATTCAAGTTATCAAAAGCTTTTTCCGCATCCAGAAAGAGGAATCCAACTTCTTTTTCTGGGTGTTTGTCATAATATTCAATTGCATCAATCACCACTCTCAAATTGTCTCTTATTTGTCTATTTGGTAAAAAACCAGCTTGCTCTTCCGCTATGACATCTTTCAAATATTTTTTCAACCTCTCCGAAATTATTTTTGCAAATAATTTGTAATCATTGTTCAATAGCGATATTGGTCTGTAATTCTTTACATCAGTTAAATCCAAACCTTCTTTAGGTATAAGTGAAATATTTGCTTCTTTCCATGAGTCTGGGATCCGTTTAGTCATCCTTATATCATTTGACAGAAGTACTAAAATAGGGGTTAGCTCCTCCTTGAATTTCTTATAAAATTTTGCTGTAAAGCCATCTGGTCCTGGAGCTTTGCCCAATTTTGCATCTTCTATCGCCATTATTACTTCTTCCTTTGTTACTAAACCATTGAGTAGTTCTTTAATTTGTTGTCCCAGCTTTGGTATTTCAATATTGTCCAAATACTTTTTAATTCTCTATTGGTCAATTCCTTTCTTTTTAAACAATTTTGCATAATATTTGAAAAAGGCTCTTTTTATACCTTTCAAATCCACAACGTCTTTTCCATCTTCAATGATCTTGCTTATGAAATGTCTTTCTTTTCTATTTTTCAACTGCCACGCTAAAAATTTTCCTGATTTGTTTGCACCCTCAAAAGCTTTTTGTTGTAATTTTTTCAAGTTCCAATATAATTCTCTGTTTAATAAGACATTCAACTGATCCTGTAGAAGATGAATCTCTTTAATAATTTTTTCTTTCCTGGTCTTTTCTTTAATTCCTTTTCTTTTTGTCTAATTTTTTCATAAAGATCATTTTGTTGTTGCATCCTTTGCTTTCTGTCTTTTGTGTTTAATGAAATAAGTAAACCTCTCATTACCGCTTTGTATGCATCCCAAACAATCTGTATATCAGTACCTTTATTCAGATTCATTTCAAAAAAACTTCTCGTTTCTTTTTTTAATGTCTCATTAATTATTTTTTGATCCAATAAATCTTCATTAATCCTCCAGTATAGTTGTTTTGGTTTTTCTTTTGACATCCAAAGTAAAGGATTATGATCTGAGTTATTTTTTGGCAAAATTTCAATTTTATGAGTTTTTAGCGCCATCTCCTCTGACATCCAGATCATATCAATTCTAGAAAAGGAATTATGTCTGTTAGAATAAAACGTGTAGTCCTTAATCTTAGGATTCCATTTCCTCCAAACGTCTTCTAATTTCTCTTGTCTCATCAACTGAAAATTTTTTTTGGCAATTTTCCAATCGCTTCTCCAATTGCATTAGACTTTCTGTCCAGTACATTATTAACCGTGCCATTAAAGTCTCCTGCAAAAAGTGTTTGATCATAGTTTAAACAGTCCAACTCTCTTGTCAGATCATTGAAAAAAGTCTCTTTTGCCCCATTGGGTGCATATAGATTTACAAGCAGTGTCCTTTTTCTGTACATCGTTATTTCCACACCAACATATCTTCCTTCGTTATCTGAGAAGATTTGTTTAGGTTCCAATTCTTTAGAAATGTATATCACTGTTCCTTTCTTCTTATTAATTGCTGATGAATGAAATTCTTCTCCCAATTTTTTATTAATCAGATACTTATTGTCTTGTTTTCTAATATGTGTTTCTTGCAAACAAATTATATTACATTTTTGTTTCTCTAGCCAATGGTTCACTAATCTTCTTTTGTTTGGTGAATTTAGTCCATTTACATTCCAAGATAAAAATTTGTAATCCATCAGTGTTTTGAATTAAATGTCTTTAAAATCATCAAAATTGTTCTCTTTGAATCTACACAAGTCTCCTTCTGTTTTAATTGTAAATCTCACCGAGTTGTACGAGAATGATAGTCCCTGTGGGATCTCCCATCTGAACCTGATGGCCATTTCTTTTAACTTGTCAGTTTTTTAAACTTCTTTCTGTCTTGTAGAATCATTCTCAGAATTTCTCTTAAAATTATTATTTTCTTTCCATTAATTTCCAACGGTTGTGTAAATTGCTTTTTGAAAATATCTTCTTTCATTTTTGTTGTCACAAACTGAACAATCACATCTCTGGGTAATTTCTTTCTCTTTGCATAAGCTGAATTCACTCTGTAAATTAAGTCAAAGTCTGAATCCAAATCTCCTTGATCCTCACCTATATAAGTTGTCAACGTGTTTATTACTAACGCACGTCTTGGTAATCCGACTTCCGGTGTTACACTTTAAAACGTCCATCTACTTCCGGCAAAACAACTTTAAAGCGTCCACTCTAGCCTACTTCCTGTACCATAGAATCACAGTTAGTTTTGTTTCTACTACGCAAAGTTTAGTCTTAGCTGACCACAGGAATGCAAAACAAAGTCACTTTTCTGCCGTTTTCTCCAAAGGAAAGCCTTTTTACTTTTAAATCAAGCGGATTAGTTCCTTAAAGCTTTGTGCGCTTATCCGTACGTTTTAATTTTGCGTTCTTCTTCAGACCGGTAAGCAAACGTTCATTGTTACCTTACTTGTAGTCTCGGGGTTTCGCAGTGCTTCTTCTGCAATCGATGTTAGTCTTGATGTTAAAGAGGTCGGTAGATGGCGGATTTATGCTGAATTCTCAGCCCGGCTGGTATCTGTAGTGCTGTCTTGCAACTGCCCTCTCCGTGGAAGGAGATCAAGGTGTAAACAAGCTTCCTCCGAAGCTTATCAACACCGATCTCAACTCCCTCTCAGGCTTGGCTGCTTGCTCGTCACTCCCCCGCCTGGGGAGTGCTGCGTTGGGCCAGGTAAAGCCCAAACTGTTGTCAGATACCGCCGTTCACCTTGCCCAAATCGCAAAGTGCGTTAATTCGCCATTTTAACTCCGACCGGAAGCCAGGGACTGAAGGATTTAAGCACTTTGGATATTTCAGTTGTTATATTCTGAACTGGTGCAACCTCCCCCCCCCTGCCCATTTTTGGCATTGACTGGCTTCCGAGCAAGGGAAACCTTTACCTTTTTTTCCCTTAGACCACCATGGATTTCCAGTGTCCAACATGCAAACTAAAAGAAATCTGAATGCCAGCCTGTGTTCAATGTCGAACGGTTAAAAAAAATCTTTTAGGTAAATTGTCATTTTTCTTCATCCCTTAAAGAGGACCTCTTACTACCCCACAGAAGTGATTCATACACTGTTCAATATCACAATGCCATATTTATGAGTGGTGTCTTGGCAAGCTTGGCCATCCACCCCCTTTACACAGCATGCTTTATGTCAATCAGAGATTCCTCCTGTCCTTTCACTTTTTATACAGAAAAGGGGCCCAAGAATAGAATATACATGTGTAGCCCACTCTCCTCTATGCCGCCAATATCACATGGAGGGTTTCTCTTGCCATAGAAGCAGTGTGCACAAAAAAAAGGAACAATAGTAGCACTTAATATTTACTAATGTTTTCAGATTCAAAAGAACTTGCTATAAGTTTTCTTACTGCAATCCTTAAAATAGCACTGTCAGGTAGTATTATTAAATCAATACTGAAAATGCAGGGGCAGGGAGAGGGAGAGCGAGGGTGTGAGTGACTTGCCCAAGGGTACCTAGTGAATCGTGACTCAGGTGAAATGTGAACCGGGGGGCCTCTGGGATCACAGCTCAATCCCCTTAGCCACTACAGTACACCAGCTCACCAGATAGGAAATGTAACAATTTGTTCTGCACTTACAAGCTAAGTCAAGATACAAGAGCAGACGAGAAGTACCTCAGTTTTCAGCAACCACTGCTATATGTATTCTGTGCTTTAAAATATGTACTCTATTTTTCATTTAAAAAGATGAACCCTACAGCTTTATGAAGTATGCAAAATCCACACATGCCTCTATTGGCTTGGCATTTTTAGTTGTACATGAAGCAACAATGGAGAAGGCCGAAAGAGTTATGAAAGGATCTCAGTCCCATCCTTGTTCCTTGCTGGTTTATTTGTGCCGCTAGGCCTTCTCCACATGCTTTTAAGACTATCAGAACAGCTTTAGGGGCTAAAATGGGTCACACCTCCACAAGGAGGGTCACTCCACAAAGACTTGGTTGAAGAAGCATGTATTAAGGAGAAAGCAGCCTGCCCAATATAGAGCAGGAGGCTGTTATAGGAAATAGCATGGCAGTAAACACCATAGCAGAACTAGAAGGAACAGAAACAGAGTTCTGTAAAACAGAGGGACCTTGCTATGAGTTAAGAAAAGTGCAAAAGGACTAGCAGACAAAAACTGGTACTAAACATGCCAAAAAATGATCTACTAGTTAATAATTTTATTTATATAGATATTTATATGCTGTTTTCCTACCAAATTAGACCCCAAAGGAGCTAACAACATCATTTTATTCTCACAACGGCCCTGTTAGGTAGGATAGGCTCTGAGGCAGTGACTAGTCCATGATTTTCAAGCAAACTTCCATGGAGGAGGAGTAGGTTTGCCAACTCTGGGATGGGAAATAACTGGAGACTTTGAGGGTTGAGCATAGGAAGGGTGAGGTTTGGGGAGGGGAGGGAGCTGAACAGGGTAAATGCTGCAGAATCCACCCTCCAAAGCAGCCATTTTCTTCAGATGAACTCATCTCTGTTGTTTGGAGATCAGCTATTATTCCAGAACGCCAGGCCCCAACTGGAGATTGGCAACCCTACATGGAGATTTCAACCAGGATCTCCAGATTCTAGTTGAACACCTTATCCTGCTACACCATGCAAGTGACATAAGACACTAGTCACCAGCTATGTGAATAACAGTGGGCAACATGGCCTCAGCAAGAAGAAACAGGCCGCAGCAGTGGTTACAGCAATTGCACAGGACCTGGGAGATCCACATCCAAATCCACAGTCAGCCATCAAGCTGATGAGGGGTGGGGACCCTTGGACCAGTCACCTTCCCTCCGCCTAACTAGGGTTGCCAGGTCCCATCCTCCCACTGTCAGGATGGGGAGGGGGAAGGTTGCCAGATAGGGATGTCAGTGGGATCTGGGGATCCCCCAGAATTACAGCTCATCTCCAGACTACAGAGATCAGTTCCCTTGGAGAAAATGGATGCTTTGGAGGGTGGACTCTATGGCATTGAATGCCTCTGAGGTCTGTGTCCTCTCCAGGCTCCATCCCCAAATCTCCAGCAATTTCTTAACCTGGATCTGGCAATTCTACCCACCCCCCATTCCCAGTCGGTGGCCGGGGGGACCTGGCAACCCTATTTCCAGATCCATGTTGAGAAAACTCCTGGAGATCTGAGGATGGAGTTTGGGGAGGACAGGCACCTCTGGGGTACAACACCACAGAGTCCACCTACCACACCAACCATTTTTTCCCCAGAGGAAATGTTCTATATAGTCTGGAAATGTTCTATACAGTCTGTAACTCTGGGGGATCCCCAGGTCCCACCTGGAGGCTAGCATCCCTAAGCTTATCCTACCTCAGAAGTTTGCTGTGAGGATAAAGCGCAGAAGGGAGAGGATGTCACCCTGAGCTCCCCAGGGAAAAAAAATACGTTAAATAATAATTAATAAAAAAGATACAGGCGTGACTTGCCCAGAAGAATAAACCAGCTAAGAAATATGATTGCTACACTCCTACCTTGGTCTCCTCAGTCCCCAGATCTCACCTCCACTCTGCTACCCGCGCAGGACTTCCCCGACAGGAAACGTGCTCACTTTTGAACGCACCGGAGCGCAGTTAGATTCGGAACCGGTACAAATAAGACGTTGCGCCGCAC
Organism: Gekko gecko; assembly: GCA_029375565.1. Classification (NCBI taxonomy): domain Eukaryota; kingdom Metazoa; phylum Chordata; class Lepidosauria; order Squamata; family Gekkonidae; genus Gekko; species Gekko gecko. The sequence continues at coordinate 37,220,086 of JAPDNY010000005.1, read as the reverse complement.
ATGCGCCCTGACTGTTATGAAGGCCGCGGTAGAGCGGGCATAACGTCATCGTATGGAATCGTGAGCTAGCCGTGTCGTTCTGTCTGAGGTCTCCGATTGGTGAAAAAGAGACCGCGCCAAGACACAGCGGAGCGGGTTCCGTGTAGGTGGCCAGTCGGTTCTCGGCGCGAACGGTGGATGCTGCGAATAATATATATCCCGCAGCCCGATCTTATGTACAATTAGACGTGCTACACTTGTTAGGGGTAAACTCACCTACTCTGCATAGAATCGGGCTCTGAATCTGGCTGCAGTTCACTGAAGCCGTTTCGAGCGTGCGGATTTGGATGAAAAGTGGCTTTACGGTATACTCTCGGGAACAGGCATCGTTGCGCTCACTCGGAGTTACTTCCATGTCAATGTACTTAAAGAGCAGGCTGCGCATACTGTTAATTTCAATGGGGCGGAAACCATCGTTTTAACTTGATTTTTAAAAAACAAATTAAAGCTATAATCCATTTAGCTGGGAGTAAAGCACACTGGAAACAACGAAAATTTAGTATGGGAATGCTATTAAATATGCTTAGATTAGGATATGGTTATTAAACACAATCGCCGACAGGAAATCCTGTAGCATTCTATGAGATTTATCCCTTTGAGCAAGCCTGCAAGGCAGTCGGGCACTCCTATGCAGGAAGCTTTTTTTTCTGGGAAAAACGCAGAGAAGAAGCACAGGAGTTGTTCTCCAGGAAGGGTTATTCTTCAAGGAGCAAGGAAAAGAGGCAGCTGGGGGAAATCACAAAGAAATCAGAACCTAATATTGAGCCTGTTGGAGCCAACATTTTTTGCCAGCAACTGCTTATCATTTTTGAAATTTATATCTTGCCTTTTAAAAAGTGCATGGGGTTTAGGAGGTCATCTCCCACCCAATTACTAACCAATAGTAATGTTTAGTATTTGCATGATACTTAGAGTGTTCACAGGGCTTCCCCTACATTATGGTGTTATAAGTCTTCCAACAGCCCATTAAAATAGACTAGGACCCTCATAGTGCACAGTGAGAACAGCTTAGGCAAGCCACCTCCATGCTACTATTGCAAAGGCTAAGAGCCAGACAATTTCCTGTGGCCAGGGGAAAGAGCAGGAGCCGGAAGCTACAGTAGCCAGCTCAGCCAGAGTGGTGTAGTGGCTTGAATGTACAACTAAGATCTGGTGTGAGAGACCCAAGTTTGAATCTCCATTCTGCTGTCAAAGCCTCCTTCTCATAGGGAAGAACAATCAGCGGGAGAGTTCAGGACTGACAAACGAAACACTTCTCAGAAGGAATGGTAATGGGACACCATCCATTCCTCATTCTTCTCTGTTTCCAGTGCATTATCCATTGCTGGATACCATCTCTCCAAACAAAGGGCTGCCTTCTCTCCAAAAGCAAAACTATGACTCTGTCATTTAGAGTTCTGTGTGCTGCTTCAAAGGCCTTAAATTGAACTATATGTCATTATGGATTTGAATTCACAGGCAGCTCAGTCCTGAACTGTAGAGGCAAATATGTGGCTAGTAAATATCCAGTATCCTATGCAACCATTGCAAAAAGAAAAAAACACACATCCAAAAGACACAACTCCAGAAAGCTGAGAGCATAGCAATGGAGTTCATAATGAATGCACTGGAGTTCATAATGAATGCTCACCAATCACTGAGCCAATGACGTTCCTGCCCCCCCCCCCATGTCAGTCATCTATGGAAGCATCCCACCAATACATGGTGATGCTGCACTAAGTCTTTCTCCCCTATAGAGCACAACAAGGAAAGGAATGAAGGAAGTTACTTCTTTTATATTTTTATATTGATTATAAACATCTGTCCTCTTCTCCCCAGTAGGGACCCCAGTGGCTTATTTTTGTTATATTTATTGATTTATTTCATTCATTTGTATCCCGCTTTTCTCCCCCAATGGGGGCCCAAAGCAGCTTACATCATTCTCTTTCCCCCTATTTTATTCTCATAACAATCCTGTGAGATAGGTTAGGCTGAGAGAGTGTAACAGGCCCAAGGTCACCCAGCAAGCTTCTGTGGCATGAGTGGGGATTAGAACCTGGGTATTCCAGATACTAGTCAGACATCATTAACTAGTACACCACAATGTCACTGATCCCGTTCCTCCATTTGGTCCTCCCAACAATAACCTTGTGTGGTAGTTTAGGCTGAAAAAGAGTGACTGGACCAAGGGTATCCAGTGAGTTTCATAGCACAGTCGAGGAACTGAACCTGGGCCTCCCAGTTCCTGGTATGATGCCCTAACCACTGGCACCATGCCAGAGAAATGCCACCATTGCTGGAGGTAGGACTGTGATGTGCCCAACAGGAACCCTGTAATTACCACTCGGGCAGGGCTCTTTTTGTAGCAGGAACTCCTTTGCATATTAGGCGACACACCCCTAATGTAGCCAATCCTCCAAGAGCTTACAGGAGCCTCTGTAAGAAGAGCTCTGTAAGCTCTTGGAGGATTGGCTACATTAGGGGTGTGTCACCTAATATACAAAGGAGTTCCTGCTACAAAAAGAGCCCTGCAAGTGCTCGGAACTCAGCAGAGGAGGGTCTGGATCTTCTGTTAGCACCTCCCCCTTTGACGGGCAGTCAGACTGAAAAGGAAGAAGGGGCATCCAAGGTTTTTCAGTAGTAAGCCCCATGATCTGTGTGTTGTGTGTCCATCCCCAATATTAGCCAGTCAGTAACCCCAACATGGCAACATCATTGAATGTCAGAATCTAGAAGGTTCCATGCTCATTGTACAAGTATTGCATGTCACTCAATGGGGAGGGAATGTGGCTCAGTTGTAGAGCATCTGCTTGGCATGCAGAAGGTCCCAGGTTCAATCCCTGGCATCTCTAGTTAAAAGGGTCAGATAGGAGGTCTGAGACCCTGAGACCCTGGAGAGCTGCTGCCAGTCTAACCTTGATGGACGAAGGATCTGCTTCAGTAGAAGGGCAGTGTCATGTGTTCATGAGTTAAGGGTATCAGAGACTCTATACATACCAATTTTCCTTTTTATTTATTTGATTTTTTCATTTAATACATTTATACCAATGGGGTTTCGAAGAGGTAGAGGAACTAGAGATCAAATTGCCAACATTCGCTGGATTATGGAGAAAGCAAGAGAGTACCAGAAAAACATCTACTTCTGCTTCATTGACTATGCTAAAGCCTTTGATTGTGTGGATCACAATAAATTATGGCAGGTTCTTAAAGAGATGGGAGTACCGGACCACCTCACATGTCTCCTGAGAAACCTGTATAAGGGTCAAGAAGCAACAGTTAGAACCAGATATGGAACAACTGATTGGTTTAGCATAGGAAAAGGAGTACGACAAGGATGTATATTGTCACCTTGCTTATTTAATTTATATGCAGAGTACATCATGCGAAATGCTGGCCTGGATGAATCACAAGCTGGAGTTAAGATTGCTGGGGAAAAGATCAATAACCTCAGATATGCAGACGATACCACTCTACTGGCAGAAAGTGAAGAGGACCTAAAGAGCCTCTTGCTCAGGATGAAAGAGGAGAGCGCAAAACTGGGCTTGAAGCTCAACATCAAAAAAACTAAGATCATGGCATCCGGCCCCATCACTCCTTGGTAAATAGAAGGGGAAGTCGTAGAAGTAGTGACAGACTTCACGTTCCTGGGATCCCAGATCACGGCAGATGGTGACTGCAGCCATGAAATTAAAAGACGCCTGCTCCTTGGGAGGAAAGCGATGGCAAACCTAAACAGCATGATAAAAAGCAGAGACATCACCTTGCCAACAAAAGTCCACATGGTCAAAGCAATGGTATTCCCCATAGTAATGTATGGCTGCGAGAGTTGGACTATAAGGAAGGCCGAGCGCCGAAGAATAGATTCTTTTGAACTATGGTGCTGGAGAAGACTCTTGAGAGTCCCTTGGACTGCAAGGAGATCAAATCAGTCAATCCTAAAAGAAATCAACCCTGATTGTTCCCTGGAAGGCCAGATCCTGAAGCTGAAGCTCAAATATTTTGGCCACCAAATGAGAAGGGAGCATTCACTGGAGAAGACCCTGATGCTGGGAAAGATTGAAGGTCAAAGAAGAAGGGGATGGCAAAGGATGAGATGGTTAGACAGTGTCATCGATGCAACTAACATGAAATTGAGCAAACTTCAGCGGACAGCGGAAGACAGGAGGGCCTGGCGTAATCTGGTCCATGGGGTCGCGAAGAGTCGGACTCGACTGTGCGACTGAACAACACCAACAACCAATGGGGACCTAAAGTGGCTTACATCATTCTCTCTTCCATTTCATCCTCACAGCAGCCCTGTGAGGTAGGTGACACTAAGAATGTGTGACTAGCCAAAGGTCACCCAGCAAGCTTCCGTGGCACAAGTGGGGATTTGAATCTGGGTCTCCCAGATACTAGTCTGACACTCTTAACCAGTACACAACACTGGCTGTCTTGTCACTCATTCTTCATAATGATCCCATTTCAAGGTGTAATCGTACTGGAATTAAACAGGAACAGCTAAAAAAAAGTTTGCTAAAAATTCCAGGCAGGCTGCATCTCAGATCAGGCGGGCCACAGTTGGCCCGTGAGCTGCATATTGGGCATCCGTAGCCTCAGGAAAGAGTTCCAATCTGAGGGCAGATGAGCAGCTTTTTGAAAGATAAGGGAAGCACAGATACTAGGATCGCCCACCACTCAAAACAAAACCAGGCTGAACAAACAGAATCCCTTTTTTGCTTTTCTAAATGGACACCAAATAGGAACGAAAGAGTTTGTTAGATGTACATCAGTAGGGAAATGAACGCCGTGACTCATTTGAGCACTTGAAGTGTGGATCACATTATTCAATGCTTTTTGCATATCAGGCCGTGCTCACAGAGGCGGCAGCCAGCCAGGCGCTGTGGAGGCACAGCGAAACCAATAAAGTCACACCAGTCAACATCAAGCTTGTACTTGTGCAGGGTACTTGTTTATTTCTTGGAGGGATGGAGGATGTCTTGTATAATTGATAAAGCCATAAAGGGTTTGGGGGCCCATTTGCTCTTGCTCTGCCTTTCCTTGCTTCCATCAAGAAACTGAAGGATCCCAGAAGCATCCTGCTTCCCAGAAGCATCCTGCAGAGCTTCTGTGGTATGGTGCAGGTCTTCTCCCAAGTGGTCATATATTCAGAGCAGTCTGAAGGCCAGGTTCTGAAAGTACTCAGGGACCTGATGAAGGATAACATCAGTATATCTTGGAATTACACTGACAGTGCTGGAGCAAACCCCGAAGGGGTTGCTAGCTCTGGGCTGGGAAAGACCTGGGGATTTGGAGGGTGGAGCCTGGGGAGTGCTGGGTTTGGAAAAGGGGGGGGGGATTCTGCATGGTATAATACTATAGAGTCCATCCTCCAAAGCAGCCATTTCTCCAGGGGAACTGATTTGGCCATCTTGAGATCAGTTGTAATAGCAGGGGATCTCCAGGTGCCCCCTGGAAGTTGGCAGCCCTGCCAAGGGGACTGACTGACAATGCTGCCATTCTGCTAATAGCCCTCAGCATCAGGCTGCCCACATTTGATATGAAATGCCTGTAATCCTTGCCTTTGGTGGAGTTGTCAAAAGAAGAACCTCTGTCTGTCTGACTTCCTCTCTCATTTGGTCTCACAGAAACGCATTAGCAATCCTTGTCTACAATCAGTGGCAGGTATATAATTAATACTCTTCTCAGGTACTGCTTTGAATCTCTCACAGCATATCCATGTCACACCTTTGGGTTCTTGAATTCTTTCTCCTTCCCTCTTCCCTTCATGTGTGGAACCAATAATAAATGTTTCCAAGTTTGAAAGGCAAGACAGTTTGTTATGATGTCTGAACTGGAAGCTTTGGCCAACTGCAATTGATTTCTTATTTATTTATTTATTTTATGACATTTATACCCCGCCCTCCCCGCGAATGGGCTCAGGGTGGCTGAGCCCTACAAACCAGGATTCTTACCTACAAACCAGGATTCTTTTAGTGAAATCCTAAACAGAGTTACATAAGAACATAAGAGAAGCCACTGCTGGATCAGGCCAATGGCCCATCCAGTCCAACACTCTGTCACACAGTGGCCAAAAATACCCGGTGCCATCAGGAGGTCCACCAGTGGGGCCAGGTGACTAGAAGCCCTCCCACTGTTTCCCTCCCAAGCACCAAGAATACAGGGCATTACTTGTCCCAGACCGAGAGTTCCTCCCTATACCTTGTGGCTAATAGCCCCTGGTGGACCTCTGCTTCATATGTTTATCCTATTCCCTCTTGAAGCTGTCTATGCTTGTAGCTGCCACCACCTCCTGTGGCAGTGAATTCCATGTGTTAATCACTCTTTGGGTCAAGAAGTACTTCCTTTTATCTGTTCTAACCTGACTGCTCATCAATTTCATTGGTTGCCCACAAGTTCCTGTATTGTGGGAAAGGGAGAAAAGTACTTCTTTCTCAACCTGCTCTATCCCATGCATAATCTTGTAAACCTTGATCATGTCACCCCTCAGTCGTCATTTCTCCAAGCTAAAGAGTCCCAAGCACTTTAACTTTCTTCATAGGGATGTGTTCTAACCCTTTTATCATTCTAGTTGCCCTTTCCTGCACTTTTTCCAATGCTATAATATTCTTTCTGAGGTTTGGTGACCAGAACTGTACACAGTACTCCAAGTGAGGTTACACCATTGATTTATACAGGGGCATGATGATACTGGCTGATTTGTTTTAAATTCCCTTCCTAATAATCCCCAGCATGGCATGGGTCTTTTTTATTGCAGTTGCACTCTGTTTTGACATTTTCAGTGACTTATCTACTATGACTCCAAGATCTCGCCTCTTGGTCAGTCTCTATCAGTTCGGACCCCATCAACGTGTATTTCTAGTTAGGATTTTTGGCCCCAATGTGCATCACTTTGCACTTAGCCACACTGAACCCCATTTGCCATGTTGACACCCACTTGCCCATCCTTGACAGATCCCTTCGGAGTGCCTCACAATCCTCCCTGGTTTTCACCACCCTGAACAATTTCGTGTCATCTGCAAATTTAGCCACTTCATTGCTTACTCCCAACTCCAAATCATTAATAAACAAGTTAAAAAGCATTGGACCCAGTGCTGATCCTTGTGGTACCCCACTGCTTACCACCCTCCACTGAGAAAATTGCCCATTTATACTCACGGCAGATGCACTGGAACCCACAGTTTAATTCTGGTTTAGAATCGCAGTCTGAGGGGGTGGGGGGAGGGAAACCAATTTGGACATCACAAGAAACTGTGATATGTTAACACACAGCCACACAGTGTTCACTCATGGCTTTATGTACAAGGGGGGGGGGTCAGTGATTTTTTTGGCTTGTTTTCCTCACAAACAAAACTGGTGTTTGTTTGTCTCACCTGAATGTAGCCTGTGGCTTATAGATTGCCAAGCCAGCTCAGGGGCTGCCAATAATATAAGTGATTTGTAGTGTGTCAAATTCCAGCAGGGTAGCTGTGTTAATACAGCCTAAAAGGAGCCTTGTGGCACCTTCAAGATGTAGCAGATTTATTGAAGGAGAAGTCTGTGTGGGCTGGGAGTCAACTTCAACAGATCCTGGACACAAAATCTCACCCGGCAGCAATAAAGACACAGAAGGAAACCAAACTGTGAAGTGTGGGCTCAAAGGCTAAGTCCAAGGTATACAGTCTGCGACATTTCTATGGAAAACTCAAAAGAGATAAACATGGTGACCATTCAACACAGCCATGTTTATGGTGTTGCTGTTGGAGTGTTGGGCTAGGATTTGGGAGACTCAGGTTCAGATCTCCACTCTGCCAAGGAAGCTCACTGGGTGACACACTCTCAGCCTAGCCTACCTCACAGGGTGGTTGTCAGAACAAAACAGAGGAAAGGAGACTGATGTGAGCCATTATGGATTACCATGGGAGAGAAAGGTGGTGTACAAATTAAGTAAATAAATAAATGACTGTATCAGCTCCTGGCATTCCATTTCAATCACATTACAGCCAAATATAGAGATAGCCAAGAATTAATTTTTGGAAGGCTTTTTAAAGTTTACATGTCCAAAACTTCTGATGTTTGACACAGAGAGCCAGTTTGGTGCAGTGGTTAGGAGTGCGGACTCTAATCTGGGAGAAATGGGTTTGATTTCCCACTCCTCCACCTGCTGCTGGCTGGGTGACCTTGAGTCAGTCACAGTTCTCTCAGAGCTGCTCTCTCAAGAGCAGTTCTCAAAAGAGCTCTCTCAGCCCCACCTACCACACAGGGTGTCTGTTGTGGGGAGGGGAAGAGAAAGGAGATTTTAAGCTGCTCTGAGACTCCTTCAGGTAGTTAAGAGTGAGGTATAAATCCCATCTCTTCTTTTAGAAAGAATATAAGCAGCACTTTGAATATTTCCAGTTCTGATACTGCAAAATATTCAGACATGCCCTTATTTAATGTCAAGGCTATTGTGCACACGAAATGGAAGCCAAGGTGCTTTGTGAAATATATCCAGAGATGCTCCAAGGCACAGATGATATTTGCAGCGATCTTACAGAACCATCCTAAACAGAGTTAATCCCTTTGAAACGCATTTATTTCAATGAACTTGGAAGTGTGTATCTTGTCTTAGAATTGCACCATTACAGAACAGCATTGCATCTACTCAACTCAGGGTTGTAAATCTAGATGTATTCCCCCCACCTGTTAATAACTTTATTTTTTTAAAAAAATAGAAGATGGGGAAAATCAGAAGCCAAAACGTATTGCTTTGGCCACTGTGAACTATGGCTAAGCAGAAGAAAAATGACAGGACGGGTTGAAAAGAAAAGACTCAATGGAATCATCTGGCTCAGCGCAGATAAAAGCTTTTGTGGCACCTACCCTTTGCAAAGCTTCTCTGGAAATGCAGCCATTCATCAAGGCTTTCCAGATTGCAGAAATGCAGCTGTCCCTGTCTGTGTTTGACCAAGTGCTTTTTTAAAATCCATAGCAAACACCCTTGGAAAGTAACAGTATCTCAAAATTATTAGCAGCCTCTGAGTCATTAGTATGAATGCTAGGTGGTACGTTGCGTTCGGCTTATTGCTTGTGGGGAGATATGCAAATGCTTTTCTTTCTCTTTTTTTGCTTGAGCGGTGTTATGTGATAATCTCTCTCTGTTAGTTGGATGCACATTTCAGGCCTTTTTGTTGTTGTACAGTTTTACAGTCGAGTCCAACTCTTCGCGACCCCATGGACCACATCATGCCAGGCCCTCCTGTCTTCCGTCATCCTCTGGAGTTTGCTCAACTTCATGTTCATTGCATCGATAACACTGCCTAACCATCTCATCCTTTGTTGTCCCCTTCTTCTTTGAGCTTCAATCTTTCCCAGCATCAGGTTCTTCCCCAGTGAGTGATCCCTTCTCATTGGGTAGCCAGATTTCAGGCCTACAATGACACAAATCTGATTGCAATCTGAAGAACATTTTAATGGGAGTAAGTCTCATGGAATAAAATGGGACTTTCTTCTGAGTAGGTCTGCTTAGGCCCTCTCTCTTTGTGGGTCTGTTGCACTTCCAGGATGCCCAGGTATTGATCAGAATGCTTGCTGGGAGACTTCTTACCTTGGCCACCACCCTGGGGGAATCTTTGTAAAGGGTGAAAAGACACGGAATGCCTATAAGCAAAGAGGTCTTACATTAATGCACAATAAATATTACTTAACACCAATACTATCTCATGTTACATAGATTTGTGGAAAGAACGTATTTTTTATTATCTGTTGAAGACATCCTGATCTTAGGCAGAGATTTTCTGTGCCCGAAAACAGCCATCAAACAGTTGACTGGGATGGCGGAATTCTCATTACACATCAAAGCAACCTGTACCTGCTTTCAAAACTGATTTCCTTCCAAATGTAAGGGCACATTTTCAATTTCCCAGTAAGCCAGACATCTTGAATGAATACTAGATTGAATTATAATGAAACAATCAACACTGTCTGTCCCTGACCCTTGCCAAGATGAAGATAAATTCCAATTTCTCCTCAGCTTTGCCTATTCAAAATCAAGCAGAGGAGTGACTCAGGTATATATGTCCAACCACACAGCTCATCTAATAGAATGGCATTTTCATGTGCAGTCAGGCACCTGAAGATCTCCTGCTATTACAACTGAACTCCAGATGACCAAGTTCAGTTCCCCTGGAGAAAATGGCTGCTTCGAGGGGTGGACTCTATGGTACTGTACTCAGTTGAGATCCATCCCCTCCCCAAGCTCCACCCCCAAATCTCCAGGTATTTCCTAACCCAGGGTTGGCAATCCAATTTGCAGAAGAGGGGTTGTTGATTCCCACCCATTCCTCCTCCTGCTACAGGCCCTCACTTTGCCCCCTGTATTGGTCCCCAGGAACAACGTCTTGGGATTCTCAGCAGGTTGCAACACGAAGGAGAAACAGGTAAGTCCTGCTCTATAAATTCCACAGATGGTTGGAGACATGCCAAGTATTTTGCACGTAGACACATGAAGCTGCCTTAAACTGAATCAAACCCTTGGTCTATCAAGGTCAGCATTGTCTCCTCTGACTGGCAGCGGCTCTCCAGGCTCTACTTCGGCAGAAGTTGTTCACATCACCTACTGCCTGATCATTTTAACTGGAGATGCTGGGGGTTGAACCTGGGACCGTCTGCGTGCCAAGCAGATGCTTTACCAGTGAGCCAACAGCCCCTCCTCTCTTAACCGAGACTGATTAGTGTTGGGTTTAGCAAGTTAAAACACTTCAGTAATTATAGAATTAACTTTGTTTGGTCAACGGGAAGTCACATGTGTTTATTGTAACCAATCTTTTACCAAGTGAGAAAAGCCTGTGAATCTTGTAGGAGGTCTTAGTAAAATGACCTGAACTTTAGCATTGTGATCGAAAAGCAATGTATTGGCTATTTTGCATACTGGGGTCTCTTCCTCCCTTTGTTTGCTTGAAGAAGAGACACCATTTTCCTGTAGTAATCTTCTAGCAGTAAACATGTAGGATCTTGTGTCTGTTGTATTGCATCCCGTTTATCTTTTCCCTGTTAGATCAAGTAAAGCTATTTTCTTTTTCAAACATACACATGGACTCTGACTCTTTACTCGTTGCTCTGCTGATTTAATCTCTGCTAAATAATATTTTTCTAAGAATGCCTTTCAATTAGAACTAAAGTTTACATCAGTATTTTGGCTTGGAAACTCTCCAACCAAGCCCTGATATTAAGTACGTAGTGCCTCCTCCCCTTTCAAAAACCTTTGGAGGTGAAGTCAGATAATAATTAGGAACACTGTGAGAAAACACACATGAGCTTGGCTACAGAATCGATATGCAATTATTACATTTTCAGTAAAGTCATCTAGAAGTCTTTCATGCTGCCAAAGTGTATGGACCCTTCTGAATGGTGTTCTTAGCCCTCAGAGTCGTGATGAAGAAGAAGAGGAAGAGGAGGAGCAGGAGGAGATTGGATTTATACCCCACCCTTCACTACCCAAAGGGGTCTCAAAATGGTTTACAACCTCCTTTCCCTTCCCCTCCCCACAACAGACACCCTGTGAGGTAGGTGGGGCTGAGAGAGCTCTTTTGAGAACTGCCCTTGAGAGAACATCTCTGAAAGACCTTGTAACTGACCCAAGGTCACACCAGCAGCTGCATGTGGAGGAGTGGGGGCTCAAACCTGGTTCTCCCAGATTACAGTCCATGCTTCTAACCACTATACCAAACTGAATACAAGAACTAAATGTAATCCTGGTAATATTCACAATATTGCTTAGATTTCTTTGCTCCTCACCCACCCAACCACATCTATGCAGGCATAAATGGTAAAAAAAGTTTCACCATCTTCTTGCCCTCTTGTGGGTGGGTAATACCTGCTGAACTTTTCCTTATTTGATTTTTCTCTATCTGGCACACAAACAAAAATCCCTTGCACTAGGCAACAAAGCACTTCCAGTTTGCTTATAATGGCCATTGTTTCGTTTGATTCGTTCCTAACCCTCAAGCTGATAATTGGCGATGCAAACCAAAATGCTTCACGTTCCTCATCTCCATCATCCTTACAACCTGTAAATAGATTCTGGTGGGTAGCCGTGTTAGTGTGAAGCAGCAGAACAAAATTTGAGTCCAGTGGCACCTTTTAGACCAACAAAGTTTTATTTGGGATATAAGATTTCTGTGCATGCACAAGGGCATGCACACAAAAGCTTATATCCAGAATAAAACTAGAACAAAAAGTAGCAAAAATAATAGGTATGAAATTAGGAATTAAGAAATTGAAATACTTGGGTGTAATGATAACCAAAAAAAATTAAAAATCTGATGGGGATAAATTATAAAATAGCATGTGAAAAGATACAAAAAAATCAAACCAATGGAATAAAAAATATCTGAGTATACTGTGGAAGATAAGGGCAGTTAAAAAGTTTATAATACTTAAGATGATATATTTGTTTCAGGTACTCCCAGAGTGGATATCCAGAAAACAATAACATGGGATCAGGAAATTTAAAATTGGGTGTTTGGGAAGAAGAAAGCCAAAGTAGCAAGGAAAAGCTTCATAATACCTTTCCAATTGTGACATACCCAAAGGAGGAGTTAGGTTAGGGTATGTCACAATTGGAAAGGTATTATGAAGCTTTTCAAATAAGAATGATGATGGAATTAGGTGGTAAAGATCTAGAGAAATGGGTGAGATGGGAGGATACTACAAATGGAGGAGCAGGTAGATTTGGAATATTTACACAGAAGGTAAAAAAATAAATTGAAAATGTGATAGGCCCAAGACAGACAACATTAAGGATTTGGAAAAAGAAACAAGCTGTTTGGATACCAATGCCTTCAAAACGGGCTCCTCTTGAATCTTTAAGTCAAGAATTTTAAAATTTTGAGACAACTTTTTGGAAGGAATTAAAGGGGGAAGGTTTTTTTAGACTGAAAAATTTGCATAACTCTCAAGGGAAATTGATCCCAATAAAAGAAGTATTGAAGAAAGTGACAGGACAATATTAGTTAAGGATTATGGGATTATATAACGCTTTGAGACAAAAGACATTCTCTGAAGCAGTAAATAAGGAGGTTAACCCCTTTAAAAACCTTTATAGTTCTAAAGATGATAATAAGAAGGGTATGGCAAGGAAAGTGTATAGGCTATTGAAACAACATTAGGATAATACAATCTAAATAGGAGAAGGAGATGAACCTATCAGTTCAGGAGGTAAATAGGCTAATGAAGGGAAAACTTGAAATAAAAATGGAGAAATTTAAAGAACTGGAAATGAAATTAATCTTGAAATGGTATAGGATACCTGCTCAATTATTGTATATGATCAAGGGAACGAAATCAGAGTGTTGGCATTGTAAAAGGGTAAGGGGATATTATGCACATCTTTGGTGGGCATGTCCTAAGGTGATGGAATTTTGGAATTTGATCCTGGAAAAGGTGGATAGTTTATGTAGTGTTAAGACCAGGGATATTTTCGTAGAAAAACAGCTGCAGGAGCTCATTAGCATATGGTATGCTAATGAGCTATTAAGCTATTAGCATATGCCACGCCCCCTGACATCACCGGAAGTGATGTCAGAAGGGGAAGCAAAAGGGGGGAGGCATCTTCAAAAGCCTACCCTTCTGGTCTGGGTGGGGGAGCTAAGAGAGAAGGAGTTTAAAATTTAAACGCCTTCTCACTAGAGTTGGGCCACAGAAGGAGGAAAGAGGGAAGGAAAGAGAGAGTGTAGAGAGAAGGAAAGAAGGAAGGAAAGAGGGAAAGAAAGAGATGGAAAGGGGTGGGAAAAAAGAGAGGGGAGAAGGAGGGAAACAGGGAAAGGAGGAAAAAAGAGAAGAGAAGAAGGTGGGAAAGAAAGAAAGAGAGAAGAGAAGAAGGGAAAGAGGAAAAAGAGAGAAAGAAAGGAGGGAATGAAAGAAATTCGGCGGCAATTCGGACCCATTATATCCTATAGGCCATTGAAGTCAATGGTGAAAACATAGGGTATATTCTGGGGGTTGGAGGGGAAGGGGTTTGAGGGAGAGGCTCCAAACTCACAGGATAGCTGATGGAGCCTCTCCCCAAGATACCCACCAAGTTTCAAGAACATTGGACCAGGAGGTCCAATTCTATGGGCCCCCAATCAGGTTGCCCCTATTCCCTCCATTGTTCTCTATGCTGGGAGAACAGTGGAGGGAGTAGGAGCAACAATGTTTTTTTTTGGGGGGTGGGGTCATTTGGGGCTATAGCGGGAGGTGGGAGGTGAGAAAGTCATGCTTTGTGGAAATGTTCCAGGTAGGGTTGCCCACCTGCAGGTGGCACCTGGAGTTCTCCTGCTGTTATAATAGATCTCCAGACAGCCAAGATCAATTCCCCTGGAGAAAATGGCTGCTTTCAATGGTGGCCTCATGGTTTTTATACCTTGTTAATTTCTCTCCTCTCCCCAAGCCCCACCTTCTCCAGCTCCACGCCCCAATCTCTGGGGATTTTCCAATCCAGAGCTGGCAACCCTAGTTCCAGTGCATCCAAGCCAAGGTAAATATTAAACCAAAGAGATAATAATAATTCCACTCTTTTGCCCAGTTCCAATCTCGTTCAATGCCAAACCAATTCTGGTTGGGGAGGAAGAGAGGGAAATGAGGCTAACTGGAGCTGTGCTGATGCCAGATGCTACATTAGCACTGGCTGCTTGCATGTAGCGCTGGCACTCTTTCATCTCTAATAAAATAATAATAAATTGTGTGCCATCAAGTCGCAACTGTATCATGGTGACCCCAGGATCATGGGATTTTTAAGGCAAGGGATGAGGAGAAGTGGTTTGCCCTTGCCAGCCTCTGCATAGCAACCCCAATGTTTTTTTGGTGGTCTCCTGTCCAAATACTATCCACAGCCGACACTGCTTAGCTTCCAAGTTCTGATGAGATCAGACTAGACCGGGCTATTAGGGCTACTCCTACAGTTATCTCATATCCTCACTCAACACAGTCTGTGACTAGGCCCTCAGGCTCAGTCAAAAGCACCTATTTTTGGAATTAATTTCTCTTGCACCAGAAATAGGTTTACTTTTAATGTGTATAAGAATAAGAATTGCCCACTGCCAGAGGAACTCACTTTGCATTTCTGTGCCAGTCACTGTTCTAAGTCTCTCAGCCGAAAGGAGGTATGGCCAAAGCAGTGACTCATGCAGCGATTCAACCAGCACATCACTCAGCTGCATTTCTGTTGTGTGATCCAAACATGTTTAATGTAGAGACGTGTTAGCCGAACTGCTTATCTACGCAGTAGGCAGACTAACTTATTTGAGTTGCTGGCCTGTGTATACAGAGAAAGCGAACTTCGTACTGAGAACCCATTTCCCCAAAAGAGAACACTTGACAAGGTTTCTTAAGTTGAATCAAGATTCTCTTTACTGAATAATCTTTTTAGTACACAGGCAAACAAAAACAGATTCACTCACACATACACACAAGTTCCTTTAGTTACAGTAGAAATGGAAACACAATTTGGGATTTTAAAACTAGAAGTATTTAGGCAGGGGAAAAGCTCATAATACTTATCTGATCCTGTAGTCTCGACCTTCCAGTGAAGAATATAAGGATTGTTTCTTAACTAAGGATATTCTTACTTTCACTGGACACAGTTAGAACCAGCCAACATGTTTGAGGGCTCCTTGGTCGCGACTCCAAGGAAGCACAGTAAGTTACCTATAGGAAGACTCTTAAGTTACTTAGCTAGCTAGTGAAGAAAGATGGGCCAAGGCGACCTAGAACAAAGGTTGCACCTCGTTTTATTAGCTAGTATTGGGGGATGGCTTTGGGGTGTCTCTGGTCCGTCCCATCCCTATACCTATTGGCTATAGGATGTGGGGGTACCCTCCTACTAAGGTGGGGCAATATTGAAAGTCTACACCTTTCTACAAGGGAGCGTTTGGTCAAGGTGCAAAGATAGGTTGGCATGGAAACCTTAGATGTGCAGATGACTCTGGCTTGGTCCAAGTGACAGAACAGGAAACAGTCTTAACACATGCAAATGCCAAGCATCCTGTGGGTTACATGTGAGGTATGGATTCCTCAATGGTGGAAAGGTTGTTGTTTTTACATCCTTCTGGAGAACCATAATGGAGATGCTAATGGAGATGCTTCTTGTTCCCAGTGTCTCATGGGTAGAGATATGCAAGGTGTGTATCTGTGGCTTCATTTGCATGAAAGTACAGGCTGTGTGGTACCTTCCTAGTGCAGAGAGTCACATCCAACAAAGCATACATTTCTCCCAAAGCAAAGACGCTTGCTAGCACCATTCTGGTGTGTGTGCAGGTCAGAAAATAACAAATAAAAGCATTTTCAAAGTACATCTCCTAACAGACGCAAGAGAATTCCTTCCCTTCAGAGGATGTTGAGTGTCGGGATGCAACAGAGCAGTGCAGAGAAATAGCCTTCTCTGTGAAAAAAAACCCCCTAATTTTAAATATATGTGGATGGGTTCTGATTCTGAACTGGCTGAGACTAAGGGGGGAAGAAAGAGATATTGGGACTGTAGCAGATAGCTCGATTAAAATGTTGACTCTTTGTGTGACATTAGTGAAAAAGTAGTGTGTGGGGGGGAAACCTCCATGCTGAGGATTATCAGAAAAGGAACTGAAAATGGAACAGTCACTATTGTAATGGCCCTGAGGCATCATTTGAATGACTGTATATAGTTATGGTCACTGTATCTCAAAAAGGGACAGTATTCCTGATTATTTCGTTTCATCTGAAGTGTTTATTCTATAAACCCCAGATTTAGAGTATGTTTTAATTTTGATCAATAAATATTAGCTAGTTGAACTCAGATTCTTACATTTATACAAGATAGTTGCTAACCCAACTGTATTATTAGAAAACATGTTAAGAGTTTTAATTAGTTGTTTTAGACAGATATACTGCATAGACTATCAAGAATATTATTAACTAGGTGTAAGGCTCGTTGTGGGAAGAAATACAACGGGTTCTAGAAGGAAGCTCCAGGTGAGTGTCCCAGCTGTGGCTGGTGGGGCGGCAGAGGAAAGGGGAAAATAGAGGGAGGCAAGCCATGTTTATTTCCTTCTGCTTAGCTATAAGGCAGGGCTGTCTCAAGTCATTTTACTGCCCCAAGTGAGTAGTATGGGAGGACAGCCTCATGGTAACAGGTATGGTTCCCTCCACCCCTGACTTATGTTGATTTGAGGCTATCCAGTGGCAGCTAAGGTAGAAAAGCACCTCCTCCTATGCTATGTCTTCTGGGTTCCAAGGGCCTGGAAAGCGGTTCCATAGCCAGTTACAGGGTTGCCAACTCTGGGTTGGGAAATACCTGTAGATTTGAGGGGTAGAGTCTGGGCAGGGTTTGGGGTGCGGATGGACCTCAGCAGGGTATAATGCCATAGAGTCCACTGCCCAAAGCAGCCATTTTCTCCAGGAGAACTGATCTTGGAGATCTCCAGGTGCTGCAGTACTAAGGGGAGGGCCAGACCTGTAGATTTGAGGGGTAGAGCCTAGGGAGAGCAGGGTCTGGGGTGCGGAGGGACTTCAGAAGAGTATAATGCCATAGAGTCCACTGCCCAAAGCAGCCATTGTAATAGCTGGGAAATTTTCTGTAGGGGAAATGATGTGCTGTGGCTGGGGAACACAGTGATTTCTGGGAGATCTCCAGGCCCCACAGGGAGATTGGCAACTCCACTGATCATTTAAGGGATGATTGGGATATCTATTTTGGCAACCCCAGTGACCATTTAAGGAAAAATTGGGATATATATTTTACCTCAGGACACATTCAATGACTCCTGACAGCAACAACATACTGTTTAGAATGTTATAGGCAAAGGCCAATCAGGCAGCATATGCAAATGACCTCTGTGTTCTGACTGGCTATTGCGGGGAGAGGAACAGCAAACTGTTTAGAATATTGGAGGTGAGACTCAGGCAACACAGCCAGTGGCTAGGGACAGCTTCTGAATGACAGATCAGGGAGCCAACTGATTTGGAAGCGTGTGGAATGTTCAGGAGAGTCCATGACCAAAACAGAATGATTATATAGAGAGATGTTAAATAGTCTGTATTTTCTGAGATTCTCTGTATCAATTGTTTTATATTTATTTAATTAAAATTATTAACATTAAAAGGGGGGAGACATCTCAGAGCCAAAGTACAGAAGAAGGCAAACAAGATGATGAAGGAACTGGAATCCCTTCCCTATAAGGGAAGACTAATAGTCCTGGGAATTTTCAGTTCAAAAAGACTGAGGTGGAACATAATAGAATAGGATTATAAAGTTATGCATGGACTGGCCAAATAGCTAAACTGACTTTCTCCCTCTCCTATAATACAGCTTGGGGACACCAATGAATTTGATGGGCAATGGGATGCCAGGCCACTGCTTGGCATTCCTGCAAGGATTTCATGGTGGGTTGGGTGGGGAAAGGCATGCCACCATCATGTCAATGTGCAACATCACTTCCGGTGAAAAAACTGGAAGTGACATAATGACATTGGGGGTTATGCTCCAGGATTTGCCCAAACTACATGGTTAAACAGCACTTCTCATTTTCGTCTGCACCCCCATCCCTTATTTTTCTCCCACTAGCAGTTGAGGTGCTGGTGGACAATGGAGAAGATGTCCTGGAGGTCTCCCATCCTATAGGGTTGCCAGCTCCAGGTTGGGAAATACCTGGAGATTTTGGGGGTGGAGCCTGAGGAGGGTGGGGTTTGGAGGGGGAGGGAGTTCAATGGGATATAATGCCACCTTCCACAGTGGCCATTTTCTGCAAGTGACTTGATCTCTGTCACCTGGAGATCAGTTGTAATAGCGGGGATCTCCAGCCATGACCTGGAGGTTGGCAACCCTACCACCATAGCAGGAAATACTTCTTCACTCAATGAGTAATTAAATTGTGGCATTCACTGCCAGTGGTCATGGCTACCAGTATGGATGGTTTTAAATTTATTTATTTATAGTCAAATTTATACCCCGCCCTCCCCACAAAGCAGGCTCAGGGCAGCTTCCAACAACAGACACAACAATACAAGATAAAAACATAAATAGTACAGAGTTAAAACACAGCCTTTAAAATACACATTACAAATTATCAGAATATTGGCGGCAGTTGAAAATCAAACAGATAAAGTGTTGTCAAACAAAGTGCTTCGATGGTATTCCACGTGAAACATTTAGATGTTATTCTGCTCATTCTTGAGACAACTGCTTGATGTTAACATTGCAGGCTGTGCACTAGGGTGGCGGTGGCCCCTAACTGTATGCCTGGTGGAAGAGCTCCATCTTCCAGGTCCTGTGGAACTGTGAGAGGTCCCGCAGGGCCCTGATCTCCTTTTGGAGCTAATTCCACCAGGTAGGGGCTGCCACTGAAAAGGCCCCGGCCCTAGTAGCAGCTAGCCTCGCCTCCCTCGGGCCAGGGAGGGTCAACCAATTTTGAGACCCAGACCGTAGTGCTCTCTGGAGTACATACAGGGAAAGGCAGTCCCGTAGGTATGCTGGACCCCGGCCATATAGGGCTTTAAAGGTAAGAACCAGCACTTTGAAGCGGATTCAGTATGCTATTGGCAGCCAGTGCAGTGTCCTCAGCACAGGCTGGATGTGCTCCTATCTCGGGAGATCCATCAACAGCCTGGCCATGGCATTCTGTATTAGCTGCAGCTTCCGGGTCCACGACAAAGGCAGCCCCATGTAGAAAGTGTTACAGTAGTCTAGTCTCGAGGTGACCATCACATGGATCACTGTAGCAAGGTCAGGATGGTCAAGGAAGGGAACCAACTGCCTAATCAGCTTCAAATGATAAAAGGCCGACTTGGCAGTGGCAGCTACCTGGGCCTCCATGGTAAGGGAGGGATCCAGGAGCACTCCCAAACTCTGAACCTCCGATGCAGGGACCAGAGAGGCTCCCCCAAAGGTCGGGAGTGGGATCCCCAACCCCGAACCGCCCCACCCCAGGCACAAGACCTCCGTCTTCGCTGGATTCAGCTTCAGCCGACTCAGTCTGAGCCACCCAGCCACGCCCTGCAAAGCACCGTCCAGATCATCTGGTCTGGAGTCTGACTGGCTGCCTAACATCAGATCGAGCCGGGTGTCATCAGCATACTGGTGACATCCCAGCCCATACCTCCAGGCAATCTGGGCAAGGGGGCACATGTAGATGTTAAATAACATTGGGGACAGCATAGCCCCCTGAGGCACACCACATTCGAGTGGGTGCCTCCTGGACTGCTGTTCCCCTAGCACCACCCTTTGTCCCCGACCTTGAAGAAAGGAAGCAAACCATTGCAAGGTGCGCCCCCTAATCCCCATGTCGGCAAGGCGGTGGACTAGTAACTGGTGGTTGCTCCTGTCAAAGGCGGCCGACAGATCTAACAACAACAGTACCGCCATTCCACCTTGATCCAGATGCCTCTGGAGGTCATCAGTCAGAGTGACCAGCACCATCTCCATCCCATGACCTGGAGGGAAACCAGACTGGAAGGGATCTAACACGGAAGCATCATCCAGAAAACCCTGCAACTGTATCATCACCACCCTCTCGATCAACTTGCCCAAATAGGGCAAATTGGAGACCGGCTGATAGTTGGCCAATTTGGCTGGATCTAAAGATGGCTTTTTTAAGAGAGGGCGGACCATCGCTTCCTTGAGTGCCCCAGGGAATTGCCCCTGTCTAAGAGTGGGTTAGACAGATTCAGGGAGGAGAGATGAATAAAGGGAACCTCCATGTACAGAGACAGCAAACCTCTGACTGCTTATGCTAGGAGGCAGTATCAGGGGAAGGCCTTGGCTTCGATGCCTTGTTTGTCTGCCGCTGATTTAAGGTCGTTTGAATGCAGAAAAGAGGGCTGCACCAATGCAGAATCCAAGAACAGAAGAAAAAGTGGCACTGCAGTGGGGGAAACGTATTGTATTTCACTCAAGGATCCCTACATGTTTTGCACACCGCTTCAGCAGGAGATAAAGAACAAGATATATAAACACAGATATTTTTTTTTTTAAAAAAAGAAAATTTCAATACTGAACATAAACATAACAGAAAATTAGAAAGAAACAATTTCTAGAAAAATACAAAGTGAACATGATAAAACTATTTTACATGAGCCAAACAATTGTATTGTTTTATCCAGAGGTGAAGTGTTTGAAGTTCTTTTATATATTCAGGCCTGCATATATTCAGACATAGATGTTTATACATACTTACATAGCTGTAAGCCATACAAAATTGCAGCATTTCCCCTCCCCTTCTCATCCTTGTTGCCGTGTGAAACATAATGCTGGACTATTAGAAGGACCACCACTCTGATTCAGTAAGGCTCTTCTTATGTTCTTCTGGCTACTTTGGACACTTCCCTGTAAGTAATTTATTTCTCATGCTGCAGCCAAAAGTTGTCTCACAGAACACAGTTCAAGAAAGCACAATGTTGAACCAGCCAGTTTGGTGCAGTGGTTAAGCGTGCGGACTCTAATCTGGGAGAACCGGGTTTGATTCCCCACTCCTCCACTTGCACCTGGCTGGATGACCTTGGGCAAGCTGTAGTTCTGATAAGAGCTGTCCTTGAAAAAGAGCAGTTTCTGTCAAGAGCTCTCTCAGCCCCACCTACCTCACAGGGTGTCTGTTGTGGGGAGGGGAAGGGAAGAGAGTTTGTAAGCCGCTCTGAGGTACCTTAGGGTAGTGAAGGGCGGGGTATAAATCCAATCTCTTCTTCTTCTTCTCTTCTGAATGCATTGCTGAGGATGACACTGTCCAAAGTCATGAACAATTAAGTTACTATTTTTCCTGACGAAGATGAGAACAGTATTATTTTAATACTTATGCTGTGGTGGTGGAAAATGCTGTCAAGGTGCAGTAGAATTGTTTTCAAGGCAAGAGACATTCAGAGGTGGTTTGCCATGGCCTGCCTCTATGCTTGTACTATTGCTGAAACCACTCTTGAGCCAAATATGTGCAAGTTTTACATCTAGGCTTGTGGAAAGCATCAGAAGTTTAATTATTAGATTTTTTTTTAAAAAAATGTCTTTGTTAGGCCAATGGCAGTATTTAAAGAACCGTGAAAGCATTTTTGTGAGTCTAAGGGGCGGGGGTTGGATTTGCTTTTCCCACTAATATCCCCCACCCTCCCAGCTACATGGCAAAATGCTTTTGAAGCAAGTTATCTTTTTTTTAATTAAAAAAAAATTCTTTATCAAATTCATATACAGACTAACGGGAAAAGGGGGGAAAGGCCATAGGCAGCGGAGTCACCTTCTCAAAACCACTTCATAGATAAAAATGACAGGTAAAACCAATGACTTTACAAGAAAAACTTACTAGACTATCCCCTACCACAGTGCTCTCATTATAGCGGGAGAAAAAGACAATTATTTAGGAACAATTCTAATATTAACTGCATAATAACATTTCTGCTAATTAACTGTAGTCATGGTTGCCACCTTTTCGATTTTGGGTTGTTGTTTTTTTGCAGGCGGGGAGCTGTAAATCTGGATACAGAGCTTGAATATTTCCGCTAGAACAGCTATTATTACACACTTCTATCCTTCTTTGTCCTTGTATTCCTCAGTCACTTTCTGCTTTATTCTAGCATGGCAGGAAGAATGGATTAGGAACCATGAAATCCAACAAGTTCTCTTCTTTAAAGAAAGTAACCCACAAGTTACTGTGGCATAATACATACAAAAGTTACTGGATCCTGACCAAGACAATGTGTGCTTTCTATAAAGCTGAGGATACTAGCAGGACCTTCCTGTTGGTGCCTAAAATTACACAGCATCAAACAGAGAGAATAATTATTCCAGTGACCTATGATGCAAGATCAGCTCAAGTGAGTAATACTATTAGAAAACACTGGCACCTCTTATCTAATGTTCCTAGATGTCGTTCTGTTCCTCTCTTTTCCTATCAGAGATCAAAGAATCTGAAGGACATGCTTGTCAGAAGCAGTTTAAAATCTTTTCCTGTTAAACAGATGGGACTGGATGGTAGGGCTAGACCGGTAGGGAATTTTCCCTGAGGATACTCTGTCTGTGATTTACTATTACACACTGATTTTTGTTATGACTCAGCTAAACAAAAAAGTACTTCATTAGAGCCTTCTTTAACTGCAATTAAAAACCAGTCATTTATGCCATAAAATGTTCCTGCAACCTTACCTATGTGGGGTGCAATGCTCCCTCTAAGCTGTGGAGTCTTGTGAGCAAAAATTCTACTTTGTGAGCTCCTGGTATTAAAGTTGTGAGCAGCGATTTGGCTGCTGCATAAATTAGTTTGCTCTGAAGCCATCCTTCCTGACCTACGACAAAAATGTCTGAGCCCGAGGCTAAAAATCTGTGAGCTAGCTCACACTAACTCAGCTTAGAGGGAACACTGCTCTGGAGCCATCCTTCCTGAGCGAAGACAAAAATCTGTGAGCTGGAGGTTAAAAACCTGTGAGTTAGCTCACACTAACTCAGCTTAGAGGGAACACTGGTGGGGTGTACATCTAGACCTGTTAAGAACTGGAAAGCATAGGAATTGCATGTAACTCTGGAGAAAGAATGCTCTGTTGGTTGACCACTTCAGAGCCTTTGGCCACAGCGAGAGACATCCATGTTTCTTTGTCCTGGAACGAGTCCAAGCTAGTAATCTGCAGCTGGCACAATGTTTGAAGGCCAGGGAAACATTCTGTATCCATGCCTTGAAGACTTTAGTCCCGCATGGTTTAAGTGAACAACTTGATTGGTTATCTGTATAATTAGGTGTTGTATAATATTTGCTGTGCTGTTCTTTTCTCAATTGGTCCATTCCCTTTTAATCCCTGTCCATTGTGACAGTGTATCATTTTTTGCATCACCCACCTTTCGTATATCTAGTATTACATCAGGATTGCATCATCCATCACCACTCCGTATAAGCGAATGACATCAGGGTTATAGCACTGCTCGTTACTGAAGACACATTGGCTCTGAGAAGGTGTTCCACACCTACACTTTTTGGACCGAAACTGGAAGGTATTTCCCTTATATAGAATTTTTTATTGTTAAGGTGTAGATTGGCTTTACATTTGGTAAATAATAATATTATTATTATTTTCTTATTATTCATTCCTAGGCATACAACAGTAATACTATTCAACCTGTATGCATTTGCATCGACACAAGGATAGATCTTAGGAGGCCTCATATGAAATACTTTCCTTGTGTAAAATTAAATGTGGTTTTGATAATATATTTTGCAATTGGACATATAGCATTCCAAATTGTTATTTAGACATGATTTTTTCCTCTTCTTCCTTAACAGCTCTCTTGTTTCGGTCCTATATCTACTTGTGTAGTGACTTTTTTTTGTAATAAGAGCCAGTTTGGTGTAGTGGTTAAGAGCATGGACTCTAATCTGGGAGAAACAGATGTGATTCCCCACTCCTCCACATGCAGCTGCTGGTGTGACCTTGGGTCCGTCATGGCTCTCTCAGAGCTGTTCTCTTGTGCAGTTCTCGAAAGAGTTCTCTCAGCCCCACCTACCTCACAGGGTGTCTGTTGTGGGAAGGGGAAGGGAAAGGAGATGTAAGCCAGCCACTCTGAGACTCCTTTGGGTAGTGAAGGGCGGGGTATAAATCCAACCTCTCTCTCCCCCGCCCCTCTTCTCTTCCTATTCGTACCTCATATTATTTGTCCTCTGAAGAAGACCCAAAAGGATTGTGTTTGGGCATATGATACGTTTTACTGTATTATGAGGCTTTTGTTAGGCCCTGAAGTGTTTTTAAATGTCTCTGTAATAAATACATGTATTTTTATGTATAATTAGTTTACAACTGTTCTTAGCTATTGGCCCTGTATTTGTTTTCCTACTTACCTTTTAGGTTTTTGATTCATTTTTGTTGGGTTAAGTCCCCCCCCCCCCCGCCCTCCTTTTTCCTTCCATAAAGTTGCAAGAGCCCGGGAAGCTGGGGAATAAGAGGAGGGGAAGCTAGAACCCAGTGCTAAGGCCAGGTGTGCCATTTAGAGTAATTACTCCCATTTGTCATCTGAGCCCCTAATGGCCTGGAAGTAAAATAAATCATTAGGGGGAGACAGCTCCTGATCTATAGTGTGTTTATACGTTAACAACATAATGTATGTGAAGCATTTTGGACACCTTGAAATGTGCTGCATAAATGCCTAGCATTACTTGGGGATCCGTGGTGAAGCAGCTGTAATTGGAACGCTCATTCTAATCAGAATTAGCAGCCACACCTGAGGGCACTAAGATCAGGAAGGAGTTTCTCTCCCCTTTTAACACCCCACCTTCCAATATATAAAAGCAAAGTTTCCAGTTATCAGTCTAAGTGGCCTCTTTATGTGGTTGTCTGTCTTTAAAATGGATTTATAAACCGCTTTTTCCAAAGAATTTGCTCAAGGCGATTTCTGAATATCATCACATAATACAATGGAAAGAACCAAGCAACAATAAAAGGAGTGTTTTAAAAATAGAATTAGGACAATGTACATACGGGCCGCGGCGGCTCAGAGGTTAAGATGCTGAAGCTGCAGACCCGAAGATCTGTAGGCAGCTCTGCAGTTCGAGACCCTAGTGCTGCATGACAGAGTGAGCTCCTGCCTCTGGTCCCAGCTCCTGCCAACCTAGCAGTTTGAAAGCAAGAAAATGCAAGTAGATAAATAGGTACCACTTCGGTGGGAAGGTAAGTGTTCTGTGCACCTCAATGTTTAGTCATGCTGGCCGCATGACCACAGAAACGTCTTCGGACAGCACTGGCTCTTTGGCTTGGAAACCGAGATGAGCACTGCCCCCCAGAGTTGGATTCAACTAGCTTTCAAGCAAGGGAAACCTTTACCTTTTTAAATATAGCACAAAAAGTAATAAGTATAGCATAAAAGAGCATGAAAGGGTGGCATATATTTGAACCAGCCTAGATGAAAACTAGCATCAGACACAACAATAGATCTTTTAAAAAGTCTCAAACCCTATGAAAGATAGATCCAGTGGTCTGAAGCAGCAGGACAAAGTTCGAGTCCAGTGGGGGCACCTTTAAGACCAACCAAGTTTTATTCATAGTATAAACTGCCGTGCACACACACGAACGCTTATACCTTGAATAAAACTTTGTTGTTCTTATTCTTAAAGATGGCACTGGACTTGAATGTTACCGTATAAAAGAGTCAGATAACAAAAAGCCAGTCTGCAAATACCCTGAGAAACAAAACTTGAATGGTTATACCCTGAAAATCTTGTTGGTTTTTAAGGTGCCACTGGACTTGAATCTTGCTCTTCTATGGCAAACCAACATGGCTGCCCTCTGAAACCCATGTGCTTTAGTCCACTGTATCTCTCGGAGCATCTCTGTCTCCATGGACCACCATTTCTTGGAGATTTAAGGGACTGGCTTTGCTTGCAGTCCCTCTTTTGGATGGCAGATTGATAGGGACCTATTGCAGGGCCGCTTCTGCACTCAGGAACTGCCAGATCGCCAAGACTTACCTTGGTTCCACCCTGATGAGATTCTGCAGCCAATGTAAGATGCTCCTGTTCCAACATGCTCTTAGTGTGCTTTATATGCTATTCTGATTTTAGTGTCTGGGGGTTAATTAGGGTTACCAAACTCCAGACTGGGCCTGAAGATTCATCAGAATTAGAACTGATCTCCAGGCCACAGAAATCAATTCCCCTGGAGAAAAGAGCTGCTTTGAAGGGTGGACTCTGTTGGTATTAGACCCCACCAATATACCTCCCCCTCCCCAAACCCTCCCCTCCCCAGGCTCTACCTCCAAATCTCTAGGAATTTCCCCACCTGGAGTTCACAGCCTTAAGGTGAATACCAGTGAAAGATTTTACCTTTGTTTCTTGGCCTCCCGCACAAATTGTTTCCTTCATTCCCCACTCCAAAGCTCAACCCAGCTTCTGGGTTGGGTCCACAGATGTGAGAAATGCCTCAGTTGCTGAATGACCTTGGACCAGCCACTCACTCGCAACCTAACCTACCTCAATGGGTTGTTGTGATGATAAAACGGAGGAGCGGTGAACCAGGTACACTGCCCTGTGTTCTCTGGCGGAAAGACACAATATAAACATGCAGCTGGAAGTCCATTCTAAACCTCATTCTCTAGCCTTCACGTGTGGGCCAGGCCTTCACCTAAGTGTATGCAACTGGAATCTGCACACATTCTTTTCACATTTATCTCTACCTCCCTTTTTTCCCTATATGTTTTTCTTTTTAGATTGTAAGCTTCTTGGGGAAAGGACTCATCTTTTCTACTCTGTAACCCACCGTGTGTGTTAATGACACTAAATAAACAAAAGCCCTGCACGGTCTGACATTGATTTCCTTTCCTTTGGGAAAGAATCCCATCAACATTTGACTGTGCAGGGCATGTGTTTATTTAGCACCACGAATTCACGAACTGCTTTCTAGAGGACAGAAAAGAGGCTACAGCAGAGGAGGCCCTGCTTCATGCTTTCATTGATCTAACATTGGGATGCAATTCTGGCATCTGTAGCAGAGGTCCATTGGAGGCGTCTTAGTAGGCAGGTAGTTGAGGATTAGACCCCTCATTGTCTTCACAATCTTTGCTGAGAGCACAAGTGGCAGGCAGACTAAACATGGGCAGTTGGGTTGGCCACTCTGGGTGGGGAAATACTTGGAGGTTTTGGGGGTGGAGCCTGGGGAGGGTGGGGAAGGCAAGGACCACAGTGTCCACCTTCCAAAGCAGCCATTTTCTCTAGGGGAACCAATCTCAATCATCTGGAGATCAATTGTAATAGCGTGAGATCTCCAGGCCCCACCTGGAGGTTGGCAGCCCCAATTAGCAGCTCTGTGACACCCCCCCCCCGAAGAAACACACAGCTTATTGGTAGAGTCTTGTCCACTCTAGGAATTCAAGCATGGTAACTCCTTTGTGGGAGCAACAGCTCTGTTGAAAAAAATTAAACTCTGTGTGTGTGTGTCTTTCTTTGGTTACAGTTTCAGAAAATCAGAGAGAACCACGTCTCCTTCACTTGAGAATTCCTCTCGCCTTTTCTACATGCTCTCCCCTACCTCAATTTATAATCCTCTCTTTGTGATCTAATCATTTCTACAGCAACCCATTATAATATACACAAACAGTATTAGGATTTCAGGTGGGAAAATAAGCTGCAGGCACCGTGAACTCTGAAGAAACCAGAAAGTGCATTTGCATGCAAATAAAGAACGAGGGGAGAAAAATGCAAAACTTGTGGGAGACTGCAACCAACTTTCTTCTAAATTGGGTTTCTTTTTAAAATCCTCAGCGTCAGCTGCTCTATTAGATATATTTGTGCTACTGAATGAAGCTACTCAGCTGGGACAATCTGCCAACCAAGATACAAAATTGACAAAAAAATTACAGGTAGCCTTGTTATTTCAAAGAGCTGGTTTTTATACCCCACTTTTTGCTACCTTAAGGAGTCTCAAAGTGGCTTTCAATCACATTCCCTTCCTCTCCCCACAACAGGCAAACTTGTGCGGGGCTGTGAGAGAATTCTGAGAACTGTGTCTGGCCGAAGGTCACCCAGCAGGTTTCATGTGGAGGAGGAGTGGGGAATAAAACCCTGCTCTCCAGACAGAGTAGAGTCCACCGCGGTTAACCCCTACACCATGCTGGCTGTCATTGGGAGTAAAAAAACAAAGCAAAAACAACAAAACAGACACACACGGACAATACCTTGGACCAAATGAAACATCACACAATAGCGAGTGCGAGCTTTTGAGTTCTCTAGAACTCTCCATCAGTATTGGATGTGATGTACTGTAGGGGGAAGAATTTCAGACGGTTCCATTCACTATTTTCTAATATTTTAGTTGGTCCAAATAAAAAGATATTGCACAAAGACATGCAAGAATGATGTTTTCTTCTCTGTTCTTCTGCAAATATAAAGTACTTTGGATATAAAGTACTTTGGAGGGACAGTTCCTTAGGTCTGCCCCCTCCCCTTTTCTGTCAAGCAATTTTCTAACATTCACAAATGTCAGCTAAAAATAATCCTTAGCTTCTTTTTCATTGGATGCCAACAGCAGCAAAGTGAGTTACCAGCTGCGACTGGCACTGAAGGCTCATTGCAGATCTGATGCATTCATTCTGGAGAGGCAAGGTCCAGTTCTGTCTATGGACACAATTCTCATCAGTCAATGGCAAGCCTTCCATGCGGATGAAATGCACCCAAAAGGTAGAATTCCATCGAGACCATCCAGTTTAGAGTCACCTTTGATCTTCTAGAAAAGAGTCCTTCATGCCATAGTAAGAAACCTTCAGCTATGGAAAAGTGCAAACTAACACACCTACTGTCCTTTACGAATAGCCATCCACATTCTAACCAAATCTTCATGCACTATGAATAACCTGGGAATTAATTATTCAGAGGGAATTTCCAAGAGTCTTTAATGTACCACATAGCTTTCAGCTGGCCAGATTTTTAAGAGGATTCCTCTCCTGACAAACTGACTCACTTATGTTGGTGGGACCCCACCTTTTCCTTCAATAATTCTGTAGCCCCCCTTCATGCTTTCATAATCCCTGATTTGCAGTGCAATTCCACACATCTCAGAAGTAAGTCTCGGGGTTTCGGTTTCGGCGTTGCGAATGGCGGCCACCTTTCGGGACGCTCCTGGAGGTGGTTAGCCCACGTGCAGTTTGGGGGGGTCTTTGCATGCATGCAAGACCCTAGTGAGCCTTAGGCAAAGGCTCCGAACCGGGGGCGCTTGGGGAGTAGCCTCTTTGCCGGCAGACAGCCGGGAAATTGAGGCTTTCTCCCCGCCCCAATCGGCCCCGCTGCGTTGTGCCCGTAATGGGACTTAGCAGCGCCCCCAAATTCCACCAGGAGTGAAGAAAGCGGCATGAGTTAAAATAAAAAGAAGAATTGCATCGAATCGTGAGTTGAAGATCTAATTTGAAGCGAGATAAAACCCCCCGCAAATGTAGGGAGGAGGGAGGAGTCCCCATCCCCTTTTGAGAAGCGAGATCTATAAAGGGAGTGCGAGGAGGGGGGTAAAGAGAAAAAAGTGTTGGTGAAGGTACCGTTGGGGTTTGGCAGGCGATTACGACATTGTTAGCCTCTTGGAGGATGCGGCACGAACTTTGAAAAAGTAAACAAAAAGGAAAATGTCGACGCTGAAAATTGTCCTGCACAAACCGGAAGAGAAGAGGGGAGGGACTTCCGGTCCGGGTAACCCCCCCAGAGCTTGCTGTCATTCAACAAGAAAAGGAGCTACTGCGGCCCCTGCTGGAGCAAATGCAGAAAATCAATGAAACTTTGATTAAAGTGGAAAGTGCCCTCATCAGTCGGCAAAAGCAAATCTCGGAAACAACAAGAAAGGCTAATCTGACGTTAATCCTTTTGGGCGAGAAAGAAGAAAAGAAAGAAGATCTCAGTTTTACCTTGACGAATGACTTGGCACCCCTAACTGGCAGTGAAGCGAATGAATTAAAAGAAGAGGTGGACATGGCTCCAAAAGCCTATTCCACTTATATAAAAGAAAATACTCTGCCAGAAGAAGGGGATGCCGAGCTGAGCAGGAAATACATCAGAGATCTAATTTCATCTGTAGGGAATATGGAGCCCGTAAAAATTGATGGTCGGAAATATAAGAAAAAAAAGAAACGAGAGAAGATGGAATCCATCCTTAAAGCAACAAAACTTCTGAAGAGACACGCCAGCAAGGTGGAAGCAGCACTCAAACTGGGATTAATGCAAGCAACGAAGAAGACAGCGGCCCAGGGGAAAGAGGTGACGGAGCGGGAGCCATCAAGATTAAAAGGACCCAACTTTTAGTTGAAGAGACTTAAGAAGACACCTTGAGCAGTGGCTGTTCATGTAACATCTGGAAGGAGCTGTTTAATAACTAACCCCAATGGACTTTACTAACTGTATTAACAGAGTTATTTTGGACTTTGGACTGTTAAAAAGAAGATCTTCTAACCATGATGGATGCTAAAAATAGTACTAACTAAAACTAACCCTTATTAACAGAAAATTTTCACTCCACCCTTTTTTTTCTTTCTCCAGCTGTCTACCCTACCCTTTTCTTATAAAAAGAATAAAATTCTCTCCTCTTTAGGAGAGTTTTACCATAAAAAAAAAAGAAGTAAGTCTCCAAGAGGCCTATGGAGTTTACTCTCAAGCAGGGCATTTTTTGTAGAAAAAGCCCAGCAGGAACTCATTAGCATATTAGGCCACACCTTGACTGCACAGCTCATTAGTGTATTAGGCCACACACCCATGTTACCAGAAGTGTGGGCATCCAGCCACACCCATCATTTGCTTCTTATTCTGTTTATCTTGTTTGTTGTCAAAACCCAGGGCTTTTTGTGTAGCAGGAACTCCTTTGCATGTTAAGCCACACCCCCTGATGTAGCCAATCCTAATGAGTTTCTGTGGTTGGGTGTGGCCTGTTATGCTAATGAGTTCCTGCTGGGCGTGACCAACTTGGGAGCCAGCCGGAACTCCGTTTCTGTGCGTTCCTGCCCAAAAACAGCCCTGCTCTCAAGTAATCAAGCACAGAATTGCAGCCTTTTGTTCCACAGTGGGCAACTGTAGCACAGTTGGCCCCCATAATTAATACACATATTATGAAAGCTCCGTATGCCACTGTGAATAATTCAGTCTTGCCCATTCATTTCTGAGCTGCTGTCCTAGTTTCATTTTTTTTTTTTTGCAATATCTTTTCCACTGTGTGGAATAAAAGCACAGTCTTGCCACTGCAGATGGTCCTTGCACTATTGGTCTGCACTATGCTGAGAAGACTGCTCTGGCGACATGCTGAGAGGCAACTCCCCCCCTCCGTTTATTTACTTCATTTATATCCTGACTTCCTCCCCACAGTGGACCTAAAGCAGCTGACATCATTCCCTTCTCCTTCATTTTATCCTCACAAACCAGGATCAAATCCCCCCTCTGCCATGGAAGCTCGCTGGGTGACCTTGGGCCAGTCACACACTCTCTGCATAATCTAACTCACAGGCTTGTTGTGAGGATAACATGGAGGAGAGAGAAATGCCAAGAGTTGTATTCAGTTCCCACTGGGGTGAAAGGAGGTATATAATTGTTGGGATACTGCAAGTTCACTCCCTTCAGTCATGGAAGAGTTAACCTGTTCATTTATGTGTGCCAATTCTTAGCTAGTTAGCTTAGGATCAATTAGATCTTCGACACATATTTCCCACCAGAGAAAGGGAGGTGGTATTCCTAATGATCCGGAGCAGCTATTGGATGATCAGCTTTATTGAGGTGCTACATGCATTTTGTGATGGACACAGAAAGGTGGGGGCTTTGGGGAAACTTTCTATCTCCTTTGTTCTCACTCACACACGAGTTCCAGCAAACATACAGACGAGATGTAAAATAGAAAAACTAAGGATCTTTGTTATTTTCTCTCCATGTAAACCCCTTCCCTCTTATGTGTTAGTAAAGTCTTTTTCTTAAGCTATACACGTCTGGCTGCCTTCCTTCTTTTTACGCTGCTAAATATTCAACGATAATGAAGTAAATTAAATAAATAAGCAACCCTGTGAGGGATTTGTCTAATTTTGCCCATGCAAAGTACCCTGTACATAGTTGGCATAGTATACAATAATATTACTACTCCCGACAAAATGCTGGGAGCTGATGTATCATAGCAGCTAAGAGGCTGATCTGCAAGGCCGGCAAGTCAAATGACATGTCAGCCACAAACCCACTAGTTCTATCTATCTGTCTATCTGTCTATCTGTCTGTCTGTCTGTCTGTCTATCTATCTATCTATCTATCTATCTATCTATCTATCTATCTATCTATCTATCTATCATCCATCTGTCTGTCTGTCTGTCTGATGCTGTTCATATGGCTATCACCTTAAGCAGAAGTTAGAACCAAAAGAATATTTTAAAAGACCTTGCGTGGTATTATTCCTTGTATATTTGATTATTGCTCCTATGAATTTTGCATTTTTTATTGCAGATACAATCATTTGTATCTGATAGTAGCCATGACATTTAACAATTCCATGTTTTTAAGTAAAGGGGTGACTACATTAGTTCTCAACTAACTGAATATAGGGCCCTCCATGATCATATGTTTGATGGTTTCGATTTTATCATATGAGCATCTGCATGTTCTATTAGAGTATGATATTCTATTATATCTGCCCTCCAAAGCCACTGAGGGAACAACATTCATTCTTGCCAAAGTAAAAGCTCTGCTTAGTTTTGGGACTGTCAATTGATAACAATAGCAGGCGTGGTTGGATTTAGGTGAGATATGCAGAGAGGTAACAGGCATGGAGAAATCA
The DNA here is from genome assembly GCA_029375565.1 of Gekko gecko. Lineage (NCBI taxonomy): Eukaryota > Metazoa > Chordata > Lepidosauria > Squamata > Gekkonidae > Gekko > Gekko gecko. The sequence continues at coordinate 37,186,879 of JAPDNY010000005.1, read as the reverse complement.
GCATTGGTAATAAGAGAAGAAACCTAGGTCTCGATTCTATCCAGGTGGATGCATTGTCTTGAGCTTTATTATCAGTTGCAATTCAGCAGTCCCTCTTTCTATTTTCCCTTCAAAATTCCTTTGTAAGAGAACTGCTACTTTTAGGTCAACAACTGAATGTCTTGGAATCAGAGTTATACCTTTCTAAGACCAGTGTAGTCAATGGGCTTAGAAGGGGATACCTTTGTTCAGGACTGCACTGTGCATACACTATATAGATGCTAAGTATTCTTCTTTATATGTACAAATGTGTATCCTGTGCCTCGCCTGAACACACAAGCTCCCTGTCTAGCGCTTCGTGTTAACCGGCACCAACTATATTATGGGTCCTGAGAGAGTAAGTTTCCATGCAACCCTGCACAGAGCTAGACATGTGTAAATCCACTGAACTGGACTGCACAGGACTACATTGTTTGCATGACTCCTACTCACTCCAGCAAGCAAGATCAATCCCTGAGGACACAGCAGTTGGTCATCCCTGTTCTAGAACACATCTACTTTGCAGCTTCAGAGAATCCTGGTTCCGTGTTTTGGTGGTGCAGGAAACAGAATTGACTACATTATACAGGGGTTTTTGTGTGTGTGTGTATGCATTCTCTTCTTTTGTGGAGTGCTGCACTTGTGCTGGCCACACAATTCCTCCGGTCACACAAACTATCGAGGATCACAGCACACAGCACATGGTTGCTGTACAGCACACAGGGATCAGAGGCCCTGAAGCAATGTATCAGATCCCCTCTTGCAGGCCTGCTTCTCAGAGCTCTACCGGGAAGCACACTTTGAAAGCCTTATGTTCCAGACCATGCTATATTTCTGTACTTCTGATCTCTGAAAAAGAAAACTGCTTCAAGGTCTTCCAACCCCTCCCCCACTAGATGGCACTGAACTCTTTTTCTTTGTAAGGAAAAAAATAGAGTAGGGGGAAGGATGGGGGGGAACCCCCCCATGTTAATGGTCATCTTGGTGCAAAACAAATGAAGATGAACTAACTGAATAACTTCATGTAGCAAATACCACGATCCTAACTATGTTTCCTTAGAAGGATGACTCATTCATTTTAGCAGAACTTACTTTCAGGTTAACAGCTACAATCCTGAAGCCACTGGAGGCTGATTGTCAGCAGACTCATTCAGGAGAAATAGGGCATTGCCCAGGCAGAGTAATTGTGGTCCAAGATCACTGGTTCTAGTGGACTGGCTTAACTCTGCATAGGACTGCACAGTAAGTCTCACTGAGTTCAGTGGGTCTTACTTCTGTGTTACATTTGTTCCAGAGGCCAGCACTATCTGGACATATGTTCCATGTGAATAAATGCAAAACACAGCACAGTTCTGTGCATTTTTACTCACAAGCAAGTCATACTGATTTTGGTAAATGTGCACAGGGTGCATCTTTGTGCTGCTTCAGGCATGTATTTTTTATGCCCCCAAGTCCATGAACTTTGATACATATGGGGTAGTTCCCACCACACTTAGTTAAAGAACCTGTTTTGGGCTATTTGGCATATTTAGGATTTTGGTTTTCATAGATCCACCTTTGCCCTTACCTGGATAGCCCAAGTTAGCCTGATTTCATTAGATTTCCGAAGCTACGCAGGGGTGTTTAGGATTTTGGTTTTTGTAGATCCACCTTTGCCCTTACCTGGATAGCCCAAGTTAGCCTGATTTCATTAGATCTCCGAAGCTATGCAGGTTCAGTCCTGGTTAGTACTTCAATAGGAAACCACCAAGGAAGTTTGGGGTTGCTATAGAGAGGCAGCCAATGGCAAGCCCCCTCTGTAACATCTCTTGCCTTGAAAACCCTAACAGGTTGCTATAAGACAGCCAAAGAATGATAAAATAGCCACCTCTAGAGTCTTCCTTCCTTGAAAGGAGAGCTGGTGGGATGCAAATTCTTTTCTTTTAGCCCCACCCACTTTCCCCCTTGGCTTCTGGAGAGCTCATTGTGACTTGAAAGACCATCATTTCCCCACGTGATTGTCACTCCAGAATCAACCGAAACAATCCCACCGTTATCCTGTATAGTTCCTGGACAGCAACTATTTATTAGTCATTTACTGTATTTATAGACTCCGTTCTTTACTGTGCCATCCCAAGCAGAGATACACCCTTTTAAGTCCATCAACTTCAATTTATTTAGAACCTTGTTAACTGTACTTAAGACTGCACTGTCTATGGAACTCTGTCCTTGGTGCCTGCCTCCTTCGGTGGACGACTGCTGTCTAGTGTGTCCCTCAGCACCTCTCCCATAGACTTGCGCCCCATGCTACCCTGCTTTATGTCCCAGTGCCGCAGCTGCCACTCCCTCTGAACTGGCATCACCCCTCAAGAAGTGTGGCCTGTTGGTTACAGTCAGACTCACATCCAGGAGACCCAGATTTGAATCCCCACTCTGCCACGGAACCTCACTGGATGATTCTGGACCAGTTTCACTCAGCCTAATCTACCTCACAGGGTTGTTGTTAAAAGGGTAACACGAAGACGTTGCAAACCATTTTGAGTCCCCATCTGAGAGCAATGCAGGATATAAATATTTAAACAAATAAACATTCGATCCTCTACCCCCTTTCAATCTAAGTAAAGCTCCACTAGGACCAAAGAAGGTATGACACTGGCTATCTGTGATCATGTCCTCAAACAATTCATTTTCCTGCCCAAAGCAATAGTGGTCTGTGCAGGTGCACAAGGTTGGACCGGAACACAGGAAAGGCGGATTTAATACAGCCTTCCATTTCCCCATTCAGAAATGCCTTCATCTTCTTTAGGAAGAGTGAAATATGTATCTGCTGAGTGATAGATCTATAACTTGCCATGAGAGATTAAAGGCCATCAGTTTGTGGCTTCAGGTGTGTCTCCTTCATCACAGGAAGCCACCTGAGATCCTTTGGTTAATCAAGGTGAATGTTGTCTGCTCTGACTGGACATCAGGCACCTTTTACATTAGGATTACCTTCTCCTTTTAGCTGGCAGGGACTGACCTGTTCACAAAGGACCTCAACTACATATGCATCCTCCAGGGTCTCAGGTGGCCATCCCCATCCCCTATGGTTGCCAACTCCAGGTTGGAAAATTCCTGGAGGTTTGGAGGAGGAGCTTGGGGAAGGCAGAGCTGAGGGAGGAGCTCAGCTGGGGTGTGATTCCATATAAGACTGCCCTCCGGTTACCGTCTCCTCCGTAGGAACTGATTTCTGTCGTCTGAAGGTCAGTTGTAAGTCCGGGAGAACTCCAGGCCCCACCTGGAGGATGGCAATCCCTTGCTATCTGGCTGTTTTAGCTGAAGGTCGAACCCAAGACCTTCTGTCTGATGCTCTGCGACTGAGCCAGGGCTGCCTCCTAGGCATTACTGCTCCTCTCTACCTTGTCATCCCTTCACCGCCCTCTTGCCGGAGGATCGATCGGAACGACGACTCAGAAACGGGGTTGGACTAGGGAAGACCTGCGGGGCCCCTGTATGGTTCCCGCCTTTCTTCGCCCGCCCTCCGATCCAGCGCGCCGGCTCTTGGGCTCCCAGCCCCTTCCCTCCCTCCCCGCCGCGGAAGAGCGGAGGAGGAGTGGGCGGAACTGGGGAATCTAATAATGATCTGTTTGTGCGGAGACGCGCCGCCCTCTAATAAGCCGGCGAAGGAACCCGGGAAGCGCGAGTCGCAGGCAGGGCCGAATCCCTCCTACGGGGAAGGAGACGCTCGCGAAGCGAGCCGGGAGGGGGCGTTGAAATGGAAGCGGGCGGGGAAGGCGCCAGCCGCCCGACCCTGCAGCGCGTTTTCTCGGCAGTAAGGTCGATTACGTTGCCGGGGGCGTCGCTTCGAAGGAAGGGCGCGTAGAAACAGCCCGTGTGCAGGAGGAGCAAGTCTCTGGGTGTTCCGTGGGCCTTACTGTCACAGGGAGGCGCGCGCAGGATCGCAGCCGTAACGTAACTGCAAGAGAGGCCACACAAGGGGAACAACAAGGAAGCGACGAAAAGGTGTGGAGCTTCTCATTGTGGGGAAAACGGAAAACCTGGATCGACCTGGAGGGTGGGGCGGTTGGCTACAGGCCTCAGGTTTACATCATCAAAATAAAGACGTCTGATGGGGGGGGGGAGAGGAAAATACTTCAGTGCAGCTGGGAAAAGGGGGAGAACGAAAACGCGGAGGCAGCTGCTGGATCTGGATTCGATTCAGCCACGTTTCTGAGGTATTTTGATAGGTGGGACTGGCTGACTTGCAAATGAAAATAACCCTTCAGCATCTCGAATATCACCACTAACCAAGATGAATGCTGCATATTACCTGGAGTAAGAACATAAGAGAAGCCATGTTGGATCAGGCCAGTGACCCATCCAGTCCAAAAGTCTGTGTCACACAGTGGCCAAAACCCATCAGGAGGTCCACCAGGAGGGCCAGAACTCCAGAAGCCCTCCCACTCTTGTCCCCTAAGCACCAAGAATACAGAGCTTCGCTGCCCCTGACATATTGTTCCATCTATACATTGTGTGGCTAACAGCTGCTGATGGGCCTCTGCTCCATATGTTTAACCAGTTCCCCCTTGAAGCAGTCTATGCTTGTAGCTGCCACCACTTCTTGCAGCGGTGAATTCCACATGTTAAATACTCTTTGGGTGAAGAAGCACTTCATTTTATCTGTTCTAAGCCTACTGCTCATTAATTTCATTGAGTGCCCATCACTTCTTGTACTGTGAGAAAAGGAGAAAAGTACTTCTATCTCTATCTTCTCTTTCCCGTGCATAATTTTGTAAACCTCTATCACGTCACCCCTCAATTATCGTATTACAATAATATCTCCAAGCTAAAGACCCCTAACCTCTTTAAACTTTCTTCATAGGGAAGGTGGTCCACCCCCTTAACCATTTTAGTTGCCCTTTTTTGCACCTTTTCCAATGCTAGAATATCTTTTTTGAGATATGGTGACCAGAACTGTGCACGATATTCCAAAAGAAGTTACACCATAGATTTATACAGGGGCATTATGATTCTGGCTGATTTGTTTTCAGACCCCTTCCTAACAATCCCTAGCATAGCATTTGCATTTTTTATTGCAGACACACACTGAGTTGACATTTTCAGTGAGTTATCTACCATGACTCCAAGATGTGTTTCCTGGTTGGTTACTGCCAGTTTGGACCCCATCAACATATATTTATAGTTGGGATTTTTGGCTCCAATATGCATTACTTTGCAATTGCCCATGCTGAACCTCATTTCCTATGTTGATGCCCATTTGCCAAGCCTCGACAGATCCCTCTGGAATGCCCACAATCCTCCCTGGTTTTCACCGCCCTGAACAACTTAATGTCATCTGTAAATTTAGCCACTTCACTGCTTACTCCCAACTCCAAATCATTAATGAACAAGTTCAAAAGCACCAGACCTAGTGCTGATCTCTGCAGTACCCCACTGCTTATCAACTTCCACTGTGAAAACTGCCCATTTATACTCACTGGCCGTTTCCTGTTTATTGACCAGTTTTTAATCCACAAGAGGACTTGTCCTAAGTAAATTCATAGGAGCCTTTGATGAGGAACTTTATCAAAAGCTTTCTGGAAGTCAAGGTAAACAATATCTACTGGGTCACCCCCTCAAAGAACTCTAAAAGATTAGTGAGACAAGATTTTCTGTTACTGAATCCATGCTGATTCTTCCTCAACAACTTTTGTTTATCAATGTGCCTACTAATTCTATCTTTAATAATGGATTCCACCAACTTACTCAGTATTGATGTTAGACTGACTGGCCTGTAATTTCCCAGACCTCCTCTGGAACACTTTTTGTAGATGGGTGTTACATTGGCTCCCTTCTAGTGTTTGGGAATGGAGGCAGATTTTAGAGATAGATTGCATATTTTTATCAGGAGATTCACAAGTTCACATTTGAGTTCTTTCAGAACTCTTGGATGTATGCCATCTGGGCCTGATGATCTGTCAGTTTTTAATTTGTCCATCAATCATAGGACCTCATCTCTCATCACCTCAATCTGACTAAGGTCTTTTGACTCCCCTTCTGGAATTGGCCGTTCTGGAGTGGGCAAGCACCTCCCATCTTCCACTGTGAAGACAGAGCCAAAAAATGCATTCAGCTTCTCTGCCATTTCCCTTTTTAGTAATCCTTTAGTAATCCTTTTACCATTTGGTCATCCAATGGCCCCCCTGCCCCCCTGCCTGATTTTCTGCTACTAATGTATTTGAAGAAATTTGTATTATTGGTCTTCATGTTTTTTGCAATATGTTCTTCATATTCCCCTTTTGCCTGTCTGATCACTGACTTGAATTGTATTTGTCAAAGCCTGTGCTCCCTTTTATTTACCTCACTTGGACTAGCCTTCCACCGCATAGAATCCTTCTTAAAGTTTACTGCTGCCATTACTTTGTTTGTTAACTATGCAGGCCTTTTAAAATTCCTATTTCTACCTTTCCTAACTTGTGGTATACTTTTTATCTGAGCTTCCAGGATTGTAGTTTTAAATAGTCTCCAAGCTTCCCAAAGGGATTTGACCCTCCTTACCTTTACTTTCAGTTTCTTCTTCACAATTCCCTTCATTTGGGAGAGGTTACCCCTTCTAAAGTTGAATGTAGTTGTCTTGGCCTTTTTTTGGCAAATCCCTGTTTACAGAAATGCTAAACTTAAGCAGTACGGTCACTCTTGCCAACTGGTGCTGTCACGTTCACATCTCTCACCAGGTCTTGAGCATTACTTAGGACCAAGTCCAGGATTGCCTCTCCTGTGGTAGGTTCTGTGACCGTCTGCTCCATGGCATAGTCACCTTTGATCTGGTGGGCAATAACAAACTCCCAGAGTTAAGCTTCCTTTTGGGCACACTATTTCCACCCACAGAGTTTCTGTAAGCAAATCTATAGATTCTCAATTTTACTGGACTGTATATCCTCTCTGACATACAGAGACACTCCACCTCTGACCCTTCCCTCCCTATCCTTCTGATACAATTTATATATAGGAATCACTGTATCCCACTGATTATCCTCATCTCACCAAGTTTTTGAAATGCCTTAATGTCTAAGCTGAGTTATTCAAAGTCTTAAAAGAAGATGCTGTTAAAGTGCTGCACTCAATTTGCCAACAAATTTGGAAAAGACAACAGTGGCCACAGGATTGGAAAAGGTCAGTTTACATTCCAATCCCAAAGAAGGGCAATGTCAAGGAATGTTCAAACTATCGCACAATTGCACTCATTTCACACGCTAGCAAGGTCATGCTCAAGATCCTACAAGCTAGGCTCCAACAGTACATGGATAGAGAACTGCCAGAAGTACAAGCTGGGTTTCGAAGAGGTAGAGGAACTAGAGATCACATTGCCAACATTCGCTGGATTATGGAGAAAGCAAGAGAGTACCAGAAAAACATCTACTTCTGCTTCATTGACTATGCTAAAGCCTTTGATTGTGTGGATCACAATAAACTATGGCAGGTTCTTAAAGAGATGGGAGTACCAGACCACCTCACATGTCTCCTGAGAAACCTGTATAAGGGTCAAGAAGCAACAGTTAGAACCAGATATGGAACAACTGATTGGTTTAGCATAGGAAAAGGCGTACGACAAGGATGTATATTGTCACCTTGCTTATTTAATTTATATGCAGAGTACATCATGCGAAATGCTGGCCTGGATGAATCACAAGCTGGATTTAAGATTCCTGGGGGAAAGATCAATAACCTCAGATATGCAGACGATACCATTCTAGTGGCACAAAGTGAAGAAGACCTAAAGAGCCTCTTGCTCAGGATGAAAGAGGAGAGCGCAAAACTGGGCTTGAAGCTCAGCATCAAAAAAACTAAGATCATGGCATCTGGCCTCATCACTCCTTGGTAAATAGAAGGGGAAGTCATAGAAGTAGTGACAGACTTCACGTTCCTGGGATCCCAGATCACGGCAGATGGTGACTGCAGCCATGAAATTAAAAGATGCCTGCTCCTTGGGAGGACAGCGATGGCAAACCTAAACAGCATGATCAAAAACAGAGACATCACCCTGCCAACAAAAGTCCGCATGGTCAAAGCAATGGTATTCCCCGTAGCAATGTATGGCTGCGAGAGTTGGACTATAAGGAAGGCCGAGCGCCGAAGAATAGATTCTTTTGAACTATGGTGCTGGAGAAGACTCTTGAGAGTCCCTTGGACTGCAAGAAGATCAAATCATTCAATCCTAAAAGAAATCAACCCTGACTGTTCCCTGGAAGGCCAGATCCTGAAGTTGAAGCTCAAATACTTTGGCCACCAAATGAGAAGGGAGCATTCACTGGAGAAGACTCTGATGCTGGGAAAGATTGAAGGTCAAAGAAGAAGGGGACGGCAAAGGATGAGATGGTTAGACAGTGTCATCGATGCAACTAACATGAAATTGAGCAAACTTCAGCGGACAGTGGAAGACAGGAGGGCCTGGCATAATCTGGTCCACGGGGTTGCGAAGAGTCAGACTCGACTGTGCGACTGAACAACAACAATGTCTAAGCATTCCAGCTTGCCCATTTTACCTTGGACACTTCTAGCATTTGTATATAAACATCTGTAAATTCCCAGAGAAATTAGGCCTGCAACTTTCCTCCTGCGACCTCTAGACCTTGTCAGTCAATCAGTATTGTTTGTCACCCTCTCAGTGGCCAGTCCTAATCCATTTCCCTCTAGAACAGTAACCCCTTCATCTCTTAGAGATGAACCATTCCAAATCAGAGACATTCTGTCTCACATCAGCTTTCCCCCAAGATTTAGTTTAAAAACTGCTCTGCCACCTTTTTGATTTTAAGTGCCAGCAGCCCGGTTCTTTCTTGGGACAAGTAGAGACCATCCCTTTTGCACAGATCCTGCTTGTTCCAAAAAGCATCCCAGTGCCTAACAAACTTGAACCTTTCCTCCCTACATCATTGTCTTATCTACACATTGTGACCCCTAATTTGTGCCTGTCTAGCTGACCCTGTGCGTGGAACAGGCAGCACTTCTGAGAAGGCTATGTTGGAAGTCCTGACCTTGAGTGTCCTGCCAACAGTCTAAATTTTTCCTCCAGGGCCACATGACTAGATTTCCCCACATCGTTGGTGCCAACATGTACCACCACTGGTGTAATGTCTGCTACTAGGCAGTGCAAGTCGCACCAGGCAGGCAAGTCACCATGCAGTCATTATGTGGGTTCACAACCCATCTACATACATGCCTAAGGATCAAATCACCAACTACCAAGAGCTCCCCTCCCTGCCCAGGGACGGCTTCTTGGTGTGAAAGGATACCTGTTCACCAACTGTAGAAGGTATCCCTTCTGAGGGAACATTTCCTCTTTCTTCAGCACGGTGCCCTGTTTCCCCTAGACCCGCATGCTCCCTGACAATGGTGGGGCTGCCATTTTCAGAGCGGGACACATCTATCAAGTCCCTGAGAGTCTTATTCTGTCCAGCTGGCAGTCGTACACGTGTCACTCAGTGCAATACATTGGATAGGCCCCAACCCCCTGCTGGCATTCTCCCTTCATAATTGCCTTTTTAAATCCCCTTTTAAAATAAATTTCCTATTTATGTAGATTTGTTTTTGTTCTGTTGCATCTGAGATGAAGTCCCACTTATTTTGTCAGTGAGAGTGGCCAATATTTGGTTAGATCCTGCCAACTTTTCTGTTGGTGGATGAGGGGGAGGGATATTCCGATCCCATTTCTTTCCTTACTGCAGCCCCCATTCAGCATGTCTTTTTGTCCCTGTGGGTTCCATGATCCCTGGAACAGGTTGGGGTCGGGGAGGGTCAAAATGGGTCCCTCCTCCCTCGTGCCCACTGGGGGGAAAACCAACCAATTTTGCCCGTAAACTTTTGGATTTCAACAATGCATTTTCAGTTTGTAAAATGGGTATATTAGGATCCTACTAGTGCAATCCTAAGCAGAGTGGCACCTTTCTAAGACCATGGACCCCAGTGTGCTTATAATGGAGTAACTCTACTTAGGACTGCACGGTCAGAATTCTTTGCCTGAATTCACACATTCCGCTTGAAGTGCTTTTCTGCTTTTTTCTCCCACTGTTGGGCCGTGCATGTGTGAAAAACAGCAAGAGTCAGAGGACAGGTCATGTTGGGCTGCTGTAGAACAGCTAGATTCCAATCCAGTGGCACCTTAAGGACCAACTGCATTTGTGGGGGGCATCAGCTTTTGAGAGTCAAAAGCTCTGGCAGAAGGTGTTTGTGTTGGGTTTCTAAGTCAACAGAGAGCCATGCAGGAACCGTGGTTTGCAATCACATTTTCCAGCCACCCTGTGTGTCTTAACAATGCATGTGTGATTTCAGCCTTGGAAGGAAGCCACGGCACTTCACCCTATTCAAATGTGCTGTGTCGTCGTGCCCCAGATGTGCTCCCACTGGCAGCAGACTGGTGGATCCTTACGGGGACTGCACTTTCATTTCCCCGAACTCCCAAGGAGATGATTAATTTTAATGTCCTCGAACTTATGCAGACAAAGGATACTGCCTAGTCAGAGTCATTGTTTATTGCATGTCAAAAGAATACCAGCATTTCTTATTCATACAGTGCAGAGGAAACTGAATACAATGCAAAGGCAATCGATATTCAATGAACATGGCCAGTTTCTTGGACCTCTTTCTGCCGCTGTGCCTTTCCAAGTAACTCGACCTGCAGTCCTTAAAGCTGAAGTATTTGGCAATTTGGAGATGAGCATTATGCTCGCTGCTTCAAAGCAAGCTACTGTTGAAGAAACAGTTGCAGAGGGCAGTCGAAGAAGTCGGCGAACATTGGCCTGGATCCTTCCACCCTGTTCAACAAAGTTGCAAGCCTTCCTCCAGCCGAAGGAACCTTTCTTCTGTGTCAGTGACGGTCCTGCTGGAGCTGAGCAGAGCGGCCAGATACACAGCACAGCATCCAAATCAGTATGTTTCCTATGATCCCTATCTTGGTTATCTGAAAAACACTTAATTGCCCATTTGCTATGGCCATATCTACTATGTTAGAGACATAAACAGGCAATGGGTCTGGATCCAGCGATCACAGATATTTCCTGCATACTCCCTCTCCCCCCAGCAGTCCTTTTAGAAGAGGAAGAAGAAGAGATTGATTTATACCCTGCCCTTCAGTCAGAGTCTCAAAGCGGCTTACAATCTCCTTTCCCTTCCCCTCCCCACAACAGACACCCTGTGAGGCAGGTGTGGCTGAGAGAGCTCTGAGAGAACTGCTCTGAAAGAACTTGTGACTGACCCAAGGTCACACCAGCAGCTGCATGTGGAGGAGTGGGGAATCAAACCTGGTTCTCCTAGATTAGAATCCACGGTCTTAACCACTACACCAAACTGGCTCATTTTTAAGTCATTGGCTTTAAGAGGATCATTAGAGAGATTTGTGGGGGAGGGGTCCATCAATAGTTACTAGCTATGGTGAGTAAAGGGAATGTCCGTATACGATTCAAGGGTAGCTATGTTGGTCTGAGGTGGAAGGGCTAGATTTGAGTCCAGGAGCACCTTAGAGACTAACCTTAGAGACTTAGAGACTTAGAGATTTTTTTTTGAGAGGGGGATGAGCTTTTGAAGGGCTGCGGTGGCTCAAGTGGTTAAGACGCTGAACTGCAGACTGGAAGGCTGGTAGTTCAGCAGTTCGAGACCTGAGTGCTGCATGACAGAGTGAGCTCCTGTCTCTGGTCTCAGCTCCTGCCAACCTAGCAGTTTGAAAGCAAGAAATTACAAGTAGATAAATAGGTACCGCTTTGGTGGGAAGGTAACAGCGTTCCATGCTCCTCGGTGTCTAGACATGACCACAGAAACATCTTCGGACAGCGCTGGCTCTTCAGCTTGGAAACAGAGATGAGCACTGCCCCCTAGTGTTGGATTCAACTGGCTTTTGAGCAAAGGAAACTTTTACCTTTGAGCTTTTGAGAGTCAAAGCTCCCTTCATGGAGATCCCTGGGTCCTTCTATCCCAGTCTGAAGGTGGGAGGGCTGTTGCAAAGAAAGGAGTCAGGATGCAGAGATACAATGCAAAATATAATCAGCTTGATTGGAGCAGAGGAGAAATGCTCAGAGGCCAAAAAATAGCATCTGTATCTGATTAAGGGAGCTCTGACTCACAAAAGCTCCGGCCCAGATAATCTGGCTGGTCTCTAAGGAGTGACTGGATTTGAATCTGGCTGTTCCATCTTCAGAGGCAGTCATCCCCTGAAACCCAGTGCTAGGAGGACAGCATCCAGGGAAGGCCTTGGCCTCTCTGCTCTAGGTTTTCTGGTTGTGGTTTTTTGGCCTTCCAGAGCAACTGCTTGGCCACTGTGTAAAACAGTGCTGGACTAGATGAACCACTGGTCTGATCCAGCAGGGAGGTTCTTACACTATTATGTCCTTTTAGACTCCGAGAAAGCTTGCTTCTGAGACCCATGTGGACTAATAGAGTTTTGATTGCTAGAATGAAGCAAAATCCAGGTCTGATCTGCCGCATGGATTTCTGGTGCTTCTCATCAAAGCAACCTTGCTCTTCCGATGAACTGGCTGACTGAGGGTAGATGAGTGTGAAGTCCATTACTAGATCTAGGGCTACGGTCACACAAACAAAATAATCTACTTTCAATCCACTTTCAATGCACTTTCCAACTGGATTTTGCCAGTTCACACAGTAAAAATCCAGTTGGAAAGTGCACTGAAAGTGGATTGAAAGTGGATTATTTAGCGTGTCTGACTGCAGCCTAGGTCTTGTAGCGCTCATATATTTATTTACTCCATTTACACCCCACTGTCCTCCCCAATGGGGACTCAAAGTGGTTTGCAACATTCTCCCCTTCTCCATTTTATCATCATAACAACCCAGTAAGGTAGGTTAGGCTGAGAGTGTGTGACTGGCCAAGGTCACCCTGCAAGCTTTCACGGCAGAGTGGGGATTTGAACCCGGGTCTCCCAGATCCCAGTCTGACACCCTTAACTACTTGATTGGTTAGGGAGTCTTAGGCTGGGATCTGTGTGCCAAAATTAGAGGCCTGCAGCCAAAAACTTGGATGGATATTTCAGATCAGGTTCACATATTAACTTCAGCTGTTCTGATGCATACAGTCCCAGGTCATTGAGCAACTGTCCTCCATGTGTACTCTCTTCCCTTTATTCTTCCGAACTAGTTTCTCTTTCCACCCTGTTTCCTTTGGATTGCTGCCCTATCAGGATCCTGTTTCTTCTCTCCTTCCTTTAGTCTGCCTACTCTCTTTATGATCTAAGCATTCCAGCCAATGAGTGCTCAAGTAGATTTTAGGGCAGCCTGACCATTCACTGCTTAGAGCTTCACCATCACCGTGAAACTTCAAGTGCATTATATGGCTGGTGAGTTCCAGTAGGAGCTTTGCAGGATAGCCACATTCCTGCAGTCTTAGGGCCAGAACTTGCAGTCCCATACAAATAACCACCCTAGTTCTTTCTTGCAGTTCTCAGTTCAAAATTTAGCAGCTATGTCAGATCTGTCAAATTCATTGTAGTCACATCTGTAAATTTCTGGCTTAAAGAATTAATAGGGAGAGGGATACGTATAGGTGCCCATGAAGATAAGGAAATGATCATCGTCACAAATTAACCCACTCTAGCAAAGACTTCCTCCTCCTCCTCCTTTCTGTCTCCAGTCTTACGCAAGATCTTAATTTTAGCCAGGACCTCTGACCCTGACATGATGGTTATGTTTTCATAAGACCATGCAAAATGTGCCAGCTTCTTGGGGTATATTATCCAATTCCTTTCTATAATAAATTTCCCTTAATACGGTGGAAAGTGCCATCAAGGTGCAGCCAACTTGTGGTGATCTCCTAGGGTTTTCAAGGCAAGAGACATTCAGAGGGAGTTTGCCATTCCCTGCCTCTGAATAATAACCTCGGACTTCCTTAGTGGTCTCCCATCCAAGTACTAACCACAGCTGACCCTACTTAGCTTCCAAGATCTGACCTGACTGGGTTACCTTGGGCCATTCGTGTCAGTGCTTGCCTTAATACAGAACAATATTTTAATATAAAGAACTTCCTTGAAAACACAGGCTTTCTGGCAACCCTTATTTGTTCACATATGTGCCTGGAAAATGTTTAGGTAGCAGTAGCTAGCATCAATAATGCAAAGAGCACTTTTACTGTACACAATGCTTTACAATGCATGTCTCATTAATCCTCCTAAGAGCATCATGAGGGGTAGGTGATTAATTTTTAGCTGGGAACCTGAGCTAGAAAGATAGGGGCATACCCAAGATGACTCAGATACGGCGAAGGCTTGGACACTTTACATATATGCAGATTTAAAGAGAAACAAAATAGGTTTGGTAATTTAGCCCTGTGGGCACCAGGGGATCTGGTCAAGGGATGTGTATTTGCAAACTTCAGAGTAACCCACATCTTTACCTTTCTCTGTGTGCATGCAATTGTATTGGTTCATTTAGCCAGGCTCTCAATTTTTTTTTGTTTTGTATAGATTTTGAAGGCAGGGCAGCCCCAAACCAAGAAGCCCCACAGAGAACGTTTTCGTTCTGCCCCCTCTTAAGAAAGGACGAATCAAGGCATTTCTCTCTGTCTCTCTGTCTCTCTGTGTGAAGGAGTGCAGTTTATCTTTAAGGAGGCTAGAGAAATAAGAAATGAGGCTCACGTTGCACGGGTGACATCACTGGCTTCTGGCTGGGGCGCTCTGTATTCTCTGGCTGTCGGCTTCAGCCAAGGCTGCGGGGTGGCGTGTTTGAAGAAGGCAAGATTCCCAGGTGGGCAGAAGACTTGGAGCTGCTCGTATTTGGGTTACTAAGGACGGGTGGGGGGGGGGCGCTTTAAAAAAAACACGCCATCCTCCACACAGGGCCATGAGATCCCCAAAGCTCTCGGACGCTCCGAATCGCCTTCCTCGGCTTCCGCTCTCTCGACGAGATGGGTGAGTTATTCCCCTCCGAGAGCCCAAGGGGAAGGCGAGACCGACGCCAGTAAAATGTCTGACTCTACCGTACAACTGTCGATGGCGGGATCCTGCCTCGGAGGAAGCTCTTGAGGGCTGAAAGATCTCGGCTCTTGCTCCCGGGGGATCGGGCCCTGTGTCAGGGAAATGGTGCAGACCGCCAGCTATTGACAAGAGGCTCTTTCCCTCCCCCCTCCCCCCACTTTTACTTGAATCGGCGTTATTTATTCCTTTCGTCCCCACCCCTCCCGGCTGAGCATTTTTTTTAAAAAAGAGCCGGTCTAAGCACAGAGGAAGGAAGGTGCCTGTCTGTAAATATATATGTACGTTTGGGAAATCTTGCTCATCCGAAAACGGAACCTTCGGTGTCAAAAAGAACGGGCCAGGCGGTGTAATAGCAGGAGGAGGAGGAGGAGGAGGAGGAGGGAAAACAAAAGATTCCGGGGGCTGGGTCTAGCGAGAGGAAGCTGGCGCTGTCCGTGGTGCTGAATCGCGCCGCTCTCCAGCCCCCACAGTTCCCGGGCGCCGCTCTCCAGCCGTCTGCCGCGCGCAGCTCCCGGGGAAGACGCGGGGGAAACAAGCGCCCAAGCGGAGGATTTGCCGGCGACTGTCGAGGAGCCGAGAGCCGCGGAGCCGCTCTTCTTCCCTTCGCGTCCGGCCGCTCTCGAGCTCCAGACGTTCTTCTCTCGACGTTGCCTGGATCACGGGAGCAGACGACACAACACAACGCCGCCGAAAGCTGCCGGCGAGAGAGGCGAGAAGGTGGACTCCCCAAACCGCTATGCCGGCGCGTTGCTGCAGAGCTACAGGAGTTCCGGAGCTCGGGAGGAGCTCGAATGGAGCCGGGCGTTAGGCAGGGAGGCAGCTGGTTTGCCTAAGCTCGGGATCCAAGGGCGACCAGGCGGCAGCTTTCCCTCCGCTCCTTTCCCTCTCTCCGCCCTTCGGCAACCAGCAAGCCTCCCAAGGCTGGCCCGAGATTCTTGCCAAAATAATAATAAAAGCACGCTGGGAATCGAGGTAACTGGCTGCTGGGAAGCGGAAGACTGCCAGCTGTTTTCGGTGCGGGGGGGGGGGACACACCTTGATTTCCAGGCATATTTACCCCTGCGGATGTGATTCCTTAAAGGGATGATCCCGATATAAAAAAGCCACTCCTCTCGCATTCCCGAGTGGGCAAGGCTGGAACAGCTCAGTGGACCCATCCAGATGGCCAGACACAAGGAGGGGATGCTTATCTGCCACTGAGTATTCTTTGTGGCCAATGACAGACATCTCTGCTTTGCTTGGTACCACATTGACTTAAGTGGAAGATTCACAATTACTGGCCATTTTGCCTCCCCCTGGTCTACAGGAGAAGTGGATGAGTGGTCAGGATCCTTTCCTCCTGGGGGAGAAGTTTCCCTGTTTAGAGGCTGATGAACCTCCATCTGCTTGTATGTGATCACTGAAGGAAGTCACTGTCCTGTGCTCGTTGCCCAAGAGCTGGGCTCATAGGGTACCAGGCGGAAGGGCTTTGCCTCTCACTGAAGATGCCCATGGTGTTTCTGTGAAGCTAAGGTATGGCTGCCGGAAGGTTATTGCTCTATGCTGGTCTCTCCTTAGCATTGTGTGCTTTAGGCATGCTAGCTGTGGCCATCTGCTCTGACCATTGGTATGAAACTGATGCCAGGAAGCACAGGGAACGGTGCAAAAGCTTCACCACTCGGAGGAATGACCCTGGTTTCATTTATACTTCTAACAATAACCTGCCCCTCAGGGCCAGCAGGTCTAGGCTGGACCGCTGGGAAGGGAAACTTCTCTTGGCAAGAAACAGGAGGCAGCTCTTTGCCATGAGTGCCGTTGATGAGTGCAACAGACAGTACAACTCTACTAACATGGGGCTCTGGAGAAAATGCCACCGTCTGGGATTTGACGAGGACCTGGAGGAACTCATTGCTAAAGGTAGGGTCTGCTTTTTGGGGTGCACCTGGTTGAGCCACCTTGTCTGAAGTGGTATGTTTCAACCAAATGCTAGCCTCTACTTAAAGCAGTGCTTTCTTACTTACACCCATAGTCTTCTCCACTAGATTGCCTCATTGGTTTCCCAATCATGTGGGAGATAGTTCTTCCTTATCGAGTTCAGCACTGGGGAGGTTGGTTGGGGACAGTGCTGTGAATAGCTTGATAAGAACATGAAGAAAGGCTGAGGACCTACCAGACTCTAGGCCTTCACAGGGAGAGGTTTGGAAGGTCATGAAACCTACCTCCTAATTCATGTGTTGCCATTTTTTTTTAATAAGGCCGTACATCATGATGGCATGTAGGACTCTTCCTCAATGCATAAACAGTACAGAGAACCTACAGTGTCAAGCATTTTGAATCTGATCGTGCTTCACTGAATCCAGCTAATTTATTTTTCCTTGTCGGTAATTTTGTACCAGAAACCTAGATTATTTCTGAATTGAATGGATAATAGGCTTCTTTTAACATTGACTGGAGAACAAACAAAGGGAAATGCCAAAGGAACACACACACACACACAGAGCTCTTACTGGTTACAGGTTATTTCAAAACAGATCCTTGAATCATTTCAAGTGACAAAAACCATGTTACAGTGCAGCAGGAAGAAAGGTCTAAACAGGAACTATATTGTCCCACCCCTAATATAATCTGTTGTCTGACAGCATCCTCATATTCTATCCCCAACCACCTTTATGAGGAATATGTCTAACAAAGACGATCGATATGTTAGCATCGTATCATAGTACACAAAAGGGATCTGATGTGACCACTTTTGTCAAAATGTTTATCTGAGGGAAAGATATGAATTTGCAAGATGTGTAGGTGCTATCAGCAGAGAAGTCTGCACCATCCCCTGCCCATAATATTGTATCCAAATGCTACAAAAAAAGGAACAGAATCTCCTTCAATGGTTGTCAGGATGCATTGCAAGGATCACCTTGCACACAGTGAGTAGGCTGGTTCCCTCCCTCTCTTTTACAGGGCTTGTGCTTCAGAAATATGAAATAGCTGCAATGCTTCCTTAAGCTCCGTTTTCTTCCTTGTTTGCTTTGGCTTCTCTTCTGCTTGGATTCCAAGGGCATTTATATACACAAATAACTTTGCCTCCATTTGCTTCGCACAAGGCTTCCAAAGGTTGACATTGTGACATCAGCCAACCTTAGCCAACGAGAAATCCGATTGGAAGCCTGGTCGGCTCTTTGTTACGACTTCAAAGGCCACCTTGAGTTTAATGGCCAGAAGGCATTCTGGGGGGTGGGGAGCGGCTGTTTGGTGACTTCATGAAATGCACTGTTGGCTCCGGTCCATTTTGTAATGGGCAACCGTCCATAATCAAAAACTGTCATCGCAGTTGGCACCCTGGTTGGCAAGCTCAGCAGGGAAGCCAAGGATGCTTTTGGGTCAGGCTTCAGGTTTATTGCTCTGAAAAGGATAAAAATAAAATGGGAGGGGGGAATTCCAAACTCGTAAACAGAAAAGGAAATTTATGGACCAGTCTACTTTTCCTTCCGGCAACTCTACTTTAGAAATTTATTTCTTCCCTCGTAAAGCTTGCATATTATCTATAAAATGCTTTAAATTGGCCAAGTGCTTTGCCTTTTAATGTGTTTGCCCTTGCTTCAGATCTGTATAATTCCTTTTTAACAGATGTGGAGAGGCAGGAGCTTGTACATGGAGTGAATCAGCTGTGATGTGGTTGATAGTTTGATGGTTCAGATCCCAGTTTGGCTATGGGTCTCCATGGGGCTAGTCCATGGCTCATTAGCAGGCCACAAGTCTTGCATGCAGAAGGCCCCGGATTCAGTCCCTGGCCTCTCAGCTGAAAGAATTCCAGGCAGGAGATGTTGGGAAAGACTTTTATTTGTCTGAGATTCTGGAGAGCTGCCACAAGAGTAGGCAGTGCTGAGTTAGATGAACCAATCATCCAGTTCCTTCAAAGAGAGTTTCATGTGTTCCTATGTCAACCTGGGGCAAGTCACTCTCTCTCTATGTAACCTGTCATACAACATGAACATCACATGCCCCTAGAAGCTTCCCAAAGGAAGAACACGAAGTATACAGAACAAAGTACATGCAAGAAATGCAGTTGGAATTCTTGTCCCATCTGAGTTCTAGGACCTAGACCGTTTTGGATAGAATGGCTCAAAATAATTTACGGTTCCAGCCCAACCCCAGACAATCACAAGCAGGTCTGTGCCACGGAGATTTCCAAGTATTTAAAAATCTTTTCTAACAACTATATTGGAGAGGACAGCAAATCTGAGTTCTAACAAATAAAATTAAAATGAGAGTGGAGATTTTAAAATGCTTGGACATTCCAAGGATACAGACCTGTTGGTGATTGCCTGTGGCTGGGGTGCACTTCCAACTTCAGAGAAAGGTAGCACCCCACACCACATATGATATGAAACCCCAGATGTCAATCTGTCATAATCCACAGGGCACTGTGAGCACAAAACGAGAACTAGAAATACTTGCAGGGTAAAAAAAAAATCTGTAATTTAATAGTTTAATTCTGGTTAAAATGTAATTCTGATTAAAATCTCAGTGTAATTTTCTAAACAGTTCTATCCTTTTCTGTTAACCTGACCCAAGCAGAAGGAGAAATACTGTTAATCTAACACAAGTCAAAGCCAAAATGAGGCCCTAAGATAATAGCAACTAGATAAATTGGTTCCACCATTAAAAATAGGTAGGCCAGACCTATCCTGAAGGTCACTTCTGCCACTGGGACTGGGGGTGGATCCTACCTGTATCCCACCATTCCACTGAGCAAGGTTTATTTATTAATTAAAATATTTACACCCCACCTTTCCTTTAGGCTCAAGTGTGATGGCTTCCTCCAATCTGGGGAGACTTCCTTCATCTTAGGTGGGCCTTTCTCCATTTAAACTGGAGGAAGACTTCTTAGACTGGAGGAAGGCTCCATGCAATGCTCCCTCTAAGCTGTGGGTTTTTGTGAGCAAAAATTCTGCTTTGTGAGCTACTGGCATTAAAGTTGTGAGTGAGCGATTTGGCTGCTGCATAAATTAGTTTGCTCTGGAGCCCTCCTTCCTGAGCTAAGACAAAAATCTGTGAGCTGGAGGCTAAAAAACTGTGAGCTAGCTCACACTAACTCAGCTTAGAGGGAACACTGGTTACACGGAGGATGGGTTGGATCCATCCCAATGTGTGGGTCATGATGATACAGTCGTATGTAAATTCTGAGTCATTACATAATAGCATTTCTGCCTTGATATCTTTAAATATGCGGGACAGGATCACATTAGCATGTTCCAAAGTGATGAAAAGGAAGCAAAAGAGTGAATGCTACAAGGACTTTTCTGCTGGGATTGTAATGCCTTCTTTTGGCGGGGGGGGGATCAGTCTTGTGGGATGCCAGTGTGTCAGGTACCCCCCAAGTTACCACAGGGGAGAGTAAGGCACTTGCAAGTGCTATGTAAACCACCAGAAGTACTTCCAAGCTGCCACTATAAAAGGTATCTCTTCTTTGAGATGCTTCCTTTTTGTTTTTTGCTTCCAAGCTTTCGGTTGCCATATCTGGAAAAGCTGATGTTTGGAAGTGTCTTGGGAAGTTTACTTAAGACCAGACACACAGCTTTAGGAGCCACTCAGCAGGGGGTTTTTTGGGGGGGAGGCATACAAACAGGTGCTACACATGGTTCATTGGCAGAGTGCATACTTTATATGCAGTTGAACCCCCAGGTTCAGCCGCTGGCATCTCAGCTTAGGAGATATCAGCCAATGCTGGGGCAGGCCATTCTCTGCCTGAAACCCTGCCAGACAGAGTAGATAATACCGAGCTATATGAACCAGTGGTCTGACTCAAGGCTTATATGTTCATGACTATGTTCTCCACCCCTGCCCCCCCACACCTGCAGCCTGCCTTTCAGGAATTATATCCAAGGTCAGGAAGAAAATAAGTACTTCCTGTAAGAGGGACTAAGGGATGGTGATGGGGATCTATACAAGTGTTGGTTTCCACAGGATCTAAAATATCTCAAGGCCTTTCTACAGAGGTATACATACTATACCCTGCTCTGGATGGCCCAGGTTAGCTCCGTTTCGCAAGATCTCAGAAGCTAAGCAGGGTTGGCCCCGGTTAGTACACAGAGGCAGGCAATAGCAAACCACCTCTGAATGTCTCTTGCCTTGAAAACCCCACGAGGGTCACCATAAATCAGCTGTGACTTGCCAGCAAAAAAAAAAAAAAGTAATATAGATGAAGACGGTGACCGGCAAAACAGGCGTCTGAGTACAATCTTTCAGTGGATATGCACCATTTAGTAAGGAAAATGCAGCTGATTTCCAGCTATGAGCAACAGAAGAAGTGGATGACTTTCGTGGGCTGAAAATTCATGAAGCACTAGGGGAAACGATGCTCACATCAGCTCATAGCGGCAACAGTAAAAGGTCAACTTGCACTGATTTCCAACCAGGTCAGACCATGCTGAGCTCCACCGGAATTTCTATAGCCCCACGCCCCATCTTATCTGTGCCTCGGTTTGCTTTGTGTTGACATTTTCACCGGAGACAGGTTTCCATGTTTCAGACTTAAATGAAATTTTGAGACTTGATTAATCTTGGTTTTGAGACTTAGTAGTTTTGGAAATATATGTATGCTGAATATCAGCTTTTTATATGCTGTGGGAGTACTTTAACAATGCAGGTGAGAGCAAACAGATACAAACAATTGGTTCCCCCCCCCTAAATTATGAGTCCTCTCAGGACTAGCAAAGGTCAAGCCTGGCCATCTCTTAGGAACAATGTAATTATTTCTCCATAGTAGCTATTTTTTTAAAAATAGAATCAAGTAGTCAGTTTATGGTTTACAATGTGAATGAAATTGGATTGGATATATCTTCCTTAGTAACTTAGATGTTGATTGCTTTTAATTGTTAGTATTAGGATATTTTAAGCATGTTTTGTGTAGATTAAAAAAATGTAGCCACTCATTCTAATCCTAAGAGATAAGGCAGGCAACAATCTAAATAATAATAATAATAATAATAATAATAATAATAATAGGACTCACCCTGGATGCTGACTTTGTGTGAGTTGCTAAGCAGCCAGCTGCTTTCCACCAACCAGTTGTTCCTACTGTCTCGCTTGGAGAGACCCAGACTCTTTATGGAGCCACCCTCTGCCTTTTCTACAGGACTTGAGAGTTTGACATTGTGAGCAACATGTAGCACGATGGGGACAGACTTGCCTCATCTAGCTTGGGGAACCTGACCTTTTTGAGCCTGTATGGGCACCTTTGGAATTCTGATACAAGGCGGTGGGGCAACCCCCAAATGGCCACCATGAGAAGCAAAGCCATGCACAAAGGAAGCCCAAGGGCAGGGGACAGGAGGAGTAATTTTTAAAAAAAAATGCACTGGGAAAGAAGAGTGAAAGAGAGAATAAAGCCAACAGTGTTGTGGTTGCTGCCACTGAAATGATATTGGGGTCCCCCGGTCTAGCATGGCATCAATAGCTATGGAATGTATCAGCTAAGTCCATCTGTCTGTCTGTGTCCATTTGTCTGTCTATCTATCATCCTATCTATCTATCTATCTATCTATCTATCTATCTATCTATCTATCTATCTATCTATCTATCTATCTATCTATCTATCTATCTATCTATCTATCTATCTATCATCTATCTATCTATCTATCCATCCATCCATCCATCCATCCAAGGGCGTAGACTTTCTAATTTCCCAGGGGGGCTGGGGCTGGGCCAGAGGCATTGCTGTGCTAGATCCTTAAAAGAACCGAGGCCCAGTGACATCATAGGGAGGAGCCAGTGACATCACAGGCCATTGTCACTATTTATGGAGGCGGAGCCATGTGGCATTCCTGGCTCCTATTATCTCCAAGTGGGCCTTCAAGTCTCTCCCATTGTTTGTAATGGGCAATCCTGTCATTTCTTTTATACATCCCAGTTAGTTGTCCCTTTGAAACTGTACCACACGTATAGAGTGTACATTCCTTGCCAATGTTCCTTCTGGACTGCACACAGGGCAAAAGGAAATTTTAAAAGGCCTCTGATCTGCATGCCAATCAAGGATAATGATGTGTGGCATAAACATGAGTTAAGTGTTAAGTGTTCTCCCTGGATGGTGTACATACCAAGAACATATCTGTTGCCATTTCCCTCTCTTCCTGCTCACCACTCGGAGAAACAAAAGCCCTGTTTACATATTACAGTGAACATATGTACATCTTGCATGGACATATGTTGTTAGAAAGAGGTAATATACTTTTGCATTACAAATAAAAGCAGCCCGCCTGCATCCTCCCCCCCCCCCCCAGCCCCAATGGCTCAGAAACAAAGCACGGCATGGGCAAAATCCTCTGCAAAGAACCCTGGAGAACCACTGCCAGTCTGAGCAGACAATGATTACACTGATGGACTGATGGTAGAGAGACCATGCTTTGCGTGCCAAAGGATAAAGGTTTAAACCGAGGAGGTCTAAGAGAACAGCTGTTGGAAAGGATCTTTCTCTGTCTGAGCCTGTAGAGCTCACCTGCATCAGAGCAGACCATGCTGAAGTAGATGGACCAATGGCATGAAGACCAGTGTGGACTGAGGAGACCCATGTTCAGATCTACATTTTGCATGACACTTACTCGGTGATACTGGGACAGTTAGATTTGAGTCCAGGAGCAGATTAGAGACCAACAAGAGTTTCAGGGAATAAGCTTCCAAGAGTCAAAGCCCCCTTCATCAGGCTGGGTGATATTGCCATTGTTGTGAGGTCAATATAAGGGAAGGGAGACTGGAGGAAGGGTGGAATAAAGAGGGGATTGACAGACAACATGTGAGCAGCAGAGTCCATTGGGATGGAAGAGGATTTTACAGGAAAAAAATAGCACCAACTGATGTGACCAAGAACACAGATCTTCCCAAACTAAAACATCATAAATTATAGCCTGAACATGAACCTATATTGTAATGCATTAAGTGATGTAGCAGTGGTGACAAAACCTCTAGTGGCATTTAGTTGAACTTCCTGGACAGACAGATGTATTTTCGGTTGCCACTGGCCAAACTGGTCTGACTTTAGAGAGTTGGGACAAGCAGCAAGGCTTGAGGAAGGGGATGTAGATCCATGGTTATAGAAAAGAAGGGGGCTAGGAACTGAGAAAGCAAAGCAGTCCAAATGAAGCACAACATAGAAAGCTGTACAGAGTTGAGAGGAATTAGAAAGGAATGGAGATGCACAGTTGGTGTGAAGTACATTTGAGAAATTATAGAAACAGCATGGAAGTTTCTTAGTTGGGGTTAGCTACAATGCTATTGCAAGGTCCACAGAAACCTGTATGACATTTTCAGACATTCTTTCTCAGTGTCCTCAGGATTGGACTATAAAGAGCTCTATTCAAATCCTTAACCACTGAGCTTGCTAATACTTTCTCTTCTTTCAGTTCCTTAGATCAATTTGCCCAATCCCCCATCAAACTCAAATCTTATTGGCTCTTGCAACTATGAGTAAATTATTATTACACTTCTATCACATGGCTCTTTCCTAATGATTGTGGCTTCCAAGAATAGGTTGAAGATTATTGCCTGGGAAGCACCCACACAGCACCATGCCATGGACCCAGATGGCTCAGGTTAGCCTGATGTCATCAGATTTTGGAAGCTAAGCAGAGTCAGCTCTGACTAGTATTTGGATGGGAGATCTCCAAGGAATACCAGGGACATGATGCACAGTCAGGCAATGGCAAATCATCTTTGAATGTCTGTTGCCTTGAAAATCCTACAGGGTTACCATGAGTTGGCTATGACTTGCTAGCATTTTACATCACACCAGGGCAAGTGCGCTTTAATGCCCAGAAACATTTGGGCAAGGTGTAATGTATAACTACTGTCAGTAGCATGAGATGGACCCACAGCTCAATTGGCTCTCATATCACTGCCATAGCATACAAAATAGTAAAACACTCAGTAGCACCTTTAGGACTAACAAACTGTATTGTAGCATAATTATTACTGTAACACAAGAAAGCCACACAAACTTTTCCAATCTCACTTCAGTGCCAGTTCCAGTCCTCAAACTCACAGAGAAACCCAAACACTCTCATTTTTGGTAGAATGACACCCCTCCCCTCCTCCACCTGGGTGGTTTGGCAATGTAAGCCAATGCCAGAGGTTTGCATGCACCAAGTCACACAGCAGAACCAGAGCTTCCAATTTCAGCACTGGAGCTAGGGATGCCAGCCTCCAGGTGGGACCTGGAGATCCCCTGGAATTACAGCTCATTGCCAGTCTAAAGAGATCAGTTTTCCTGGGGGGGAAATGATGTTCTGGAGGGTGGACTCTATGGCATTGTGCCCCACTGAGGTCCCCGTCCTCCCCAGACTCCATTCCCAAATCTCCAGGAATTTCCTAACCTGGATTGGGCCACCCTCCCCTCATCCCCCAGAGGTGGCCAGGGGGTACCTGGCAATCCTAACTGGGGCTATTTTAGCAAGGGAGAGGGGGAAGCTGGGGGAAAAAACATATAGATTGGGAGAGAGAAATGAAAGACAGAGGGAAGGGAAGAAAGTCAGACTGGTAGGGAAGCAGCCTGGAGCGGGGGTGGGGCAGCTTCCCAGCGTTTCCAGCTCTCACACATCTCAAGGGAAAGAGAAACAGAAAGAGAGAGAGGGACAGAAAGCGCAGCCTCCCCCCCCTCCCGATTACAGGAAAAAGTGAGCCCAGGATTTTCTGTATCCTGGAGCAATGTGCTCCGTGCAGCACAAGGGTTCCTGGGTTTTGTTTTCTCCTGCAGCCCAGTTTAAACTGGACTGCAGGAGAAAGCAAGCCACTCACCGATGGCAGGGGCAACCAGAGGCCACAGAAGGGCCCCCCCACCTTCCCCCTCCCTCCATTCTTGCCCAGCTCCCCTCCCCAATCCTCCAATCCTCTCCCACCTCCCCTGCTTGGACTTGCAGGATGGCTGGGTGGCTGCAGCCCTGGGCTCCCACCCACCCCACCCCACCTGAAACAATCCCCCACTCCTTACACCCCCACCTACTTACCCTTCAGGCTGGTGGCGGCAGCAAGCAGAGGCAGCATGTGCTGCCTCGAAGCTAGCCTCCACGTGCAGCTCTCCACGTTGAACTGAGCAGGGCTGCTGGGAACTGTGGGTGGAGCTTAGCTTCCAGGAGGAAGCAAGCCCCCACCCCCTTGACTTCCCTCCCAGCCCAGCCGAACAGTCTCAGAAAGCGGAGGGGAAAACCCTCCGCTTTCAAAATGGGGTGGAGGACGGGAGGGGGGGTAGCAAGGCACTGGCTGACACCAGTTGCCTCCGGGGGGGCTCAGTACTTTCGGGGAGGCTTGAGCTCCCCAGCCCCCCTGAAGATGACGCCTATGCATCCATCCATCCATCCATCCATCCATCCATCCTTATCTATCCTAATTTACCAACCAATTAAGTATTTAAAAATGGGAGGCATGGGAAAAGAGCAAAACATTACCAGAACTATCTTTATTTCTACATGATTGGGGGCGGGGGGGGGGAATGACCATAAGTAGATATGCTCAGGAAGCATCTTGAACCACCTTCTATCTGTCTATCTATCATCTATCTATCTATCTATCTATCTATCTATCTATCTATCTATCTATCTATCCATCCATCCATCCATCCATCCATCCATCCATCCATCCATCCATCCTTATCTATCCTAATTTACCAACCAATTAAGTATTTAAAAATGGGAGGCATGGGAAAAGAGCAAAACATTACCAGAACTATCTTTATTTCTACATGATTGGGGGCGGGGGGGGAATGACCATAAGTAGATATGCTCAGGAAGCATCTTGAACCACCTTCTCTCTATTGCCATTTCTGGAGGAAGGCATTGAAAATAATGCATGCCTGGACTGGCCACTGTCAGGTGTTCGATTGAATACTTCTAGAAATGCTTGGTCAGACATGGAACCCAGCAGCTTTTTTTGTTGTGCCTGCTTGTATTTGTGGTCACTCTGACATGTGTTTAGGAATGTCTAGATAGGCTAGAAGTCTAGGCACATCCATAACATATAGCTAAACGGAACAGGAAGTTATCTGGGAGAATAGCTATACCTCTCTGTGTTGAGTCAAGTCACAGCCAAATTATGGTGACCCCAGAGGGTTTTCAAGGCAAGAGATGTTCAGAGGTGGTTTTCCATTGCCTGCCTCCATTTAGCAACCCTTGACTTCCCTGGAGCTCTCCCATCCAAATATGAAGTAAGGCTGTCCCTGCTTAACTTCTGAGATCTGATAAGGAGGGGCTAGTCTTGGCCATCCAGGTCAGGGCATATATCTAGAGAAAGAAAAAGTGAGGTCAGGAACCTTGGTATTATGCCATCTTGGTATTATTGACTGCACTTCAATTGAAATCGCTGAATGTTTTAAATGTTTAATAGTGTTAGATGTTTTAATGTTTTAAATGTTTTAACTGTATATGAACCTTGGCACATTGTGCCAGGCAATGTGAGCCGCCCTGAGCCTGCTTGCGGGGAGGGCGGGTTATAAATACAACAAATAAATAAATAAATAAAATGAGAATCAAGTAGAAACTAGGGAAATGTAGAGTCCCATGGTGTAATGGTTAAAGTGCCAGGCTGGGTTCTGGGAGACCCAGGTTCAAATCCCCACACTGTCATGGAAGCCTGCTGGGTGACCTTGCTGCAGTCACCATCTCTTAACCTGCCCTACCCCACAGGTTTGTTGTTGTGACAATAAAATGGAGGAGTGAGTGATGTTGTAAGCAGCTATGGGTCTCCATTGTAGAGAAAAGCAGAGTACAAACATCTAAAGAATAAATCCAGACCTTTGGCTAATTGAATGAAAACAGATGAATGGACGTGATTCTGCGAGCTTCTGCACTGGCAGATACTTTTCATGGTGTCATCCGTGGTAACCACAGTCAGTTGGATATATTTGTTGAAATCCATCCCAAACCCAATATCGTTGGCTGTTTCCATAAGGTGGTCTTTCACATTTTCAATAGCTCCAAATTCATAGAAAAAAAGCTAAATAGATTAGAATATATGCTTGGCGTCAGAAGAGCCCTCCTGAGTTTTCATGGATGGTGTTGATTTCAGATGAAAAGATATTCTGGTGGTCTCTGGTGAGGACGTCCATTTTCACCAGAATGATGCCATGTCTTTACAGTGGCCCTTCAATATCAGCTGAATTTCCAGGTCCTTATTCTTCCAAGGAGGTGCTTATTTGGCCCACTGCTTCCATAGGTACTTTCTTTAGGAAAACCTTCTAGCTCTTTTCCTAGAGAGGAGGGAAGTGAAGCCCCTGTTGAAGGAGGAAAAAAACAAGGAAAGAGTCATGTAGTTTTCTACCCACAGGAGACTGCACTAGGTACTTTACAGAGCTAATCAGATTCTTAATTTCAACTCTCTTTTAATGCTCATATTTCAGTTTGCTGTAGGTATGCTGTTTCCCAAGTCTAGTGGATTCAAATGGCTTTTCTATGATATGGGGTTGGGCAGAAAGGAAATGTGATGAATAAGATTGATTTATGGAGAATTCTAATGACATCCAACACAGTCGTGTGAATATCCTTGGATGGAGATTCCACTGAATTTGAGGGGATTGAATCCAAATAACGGGATTGCACATTTTCTTGACAATAAGGCCCATTGGCCCTGAATGGGATAACTTAGGCTCGCCCAAACTCTTAAGATTTTGGAAGTGAAGCAGCATTGGTCCTAGTTAGTATTTGGATGGGAGACTGCCCAGGAAGCCCAGGCTTGCTATGCAGAGGCAAGCAATAGCAAACTACCTCTGAATGTCTCTTGCCCTGAAAAACCTACAGGGTTGCCATAAGTTAGCTGTGACTTCGTGGCACTTTCCACCACCGCCACCACCACTAAGACTTATTCTGAGTAATTATGATTAACTAGGCTTGGAGTACTAGGGATCTATTTCCTTTTAGCTATGGATGTATTTCCACAACCTTTACCTAGGGGAGTATTTCCCTGACGTTCTTGAAAAGAACTCAAGGCAACATACATGGGAATATCCCATCTGAACATCACAAAAATTCTGTGAGAAGGTACCATGAGAAGTAGCGAGTACCCCAAGGTCACTCATTGAACGTGATGTGTGGAGGCTTAGATTAGGCCTCCTCAGCTCAGATCATCATGCTGTCCACTATAGCACACCAGTTGGGATTCCTTATTAATATAGTGGAATTTCAATGGACTGTCCAGGTGACAGGACACACTGGCCTTTATCTGTTTATCATAGGATACCATTAATAGCTGTGGAATGTATCAGCTGTTTGTACCTATTTAGACATTTGATTGATTGATTATGCAGATTTACACCCCTCTAAGTCCCTAGATGTCTATAAATCTGTTTAGGGTTGCACTATTTGCTAATTTTATTTATTATATTATGTAGGTTATTTATAGTCTGCCTTTCTCGCTGGAACTCAAGGTGGATTACACAAAGTCAGTACAATCAACAGGATGGAATGTCCAATAGACGGCACAATAGGATTTGACTTGTAGAAATCTGGATGCAGCCAGAGGAGGAGCAAGGCATAAATATTAACACAACACATTTATCGAGTGCAAAATGTACACAGTGGGAGCCTGTTTACAGCAACAGACAGAATGAATTAAACACTGTGGTATAGTCTACAGTTCCTAACCCTTTACTCCAGCTTCTTTCTCAGCCACATTGTTACAGTGCAGCAGCACTATTTCCTGTGCAGAAAAGCCCTCTTGAATAATTCAGTTTTGCACAGTTTGCAGAAAGCCAAGAGAGTGGGAGCCTTATTTATTTATTTATCCCATTTATATTCACTTTATATTCTACCTTGTCAAAGGAGCAGCTCAGCTGAGGTTCTCAGGTGCCCCCCTTGTCACTTAATATAAGCATTTTATTTGTATACCTGTTTAGCTTCATAACTGGAATTGCATCAGAGTTCCCTCAGACCATTCTCTAGACGTACCTCTATAGGATTTGAGTGTGTTTTGCCTCAAATCTGAGTACTTTGGTTTGCAGATTGGGCAGCTGGCTAGCTTACCCTTTACTCCTGAATGGATTTGTGTGGAAGTGCCTTCTGTTCAAACTGATGGGACTTATTTCCGTGTAAAGGCATTGTTCAGAGCAGTTAGGAGGAAACTTTATTTTAACTGTTCAGTGATTATATGAATGCCAGCCTCCAGGTGGGACCTGGGGATCCCCTGGAATTACAGCTCATCTCCAGACTACAGAGATCACTTTCCGTGGAGGAAACAGATGCTTTGGAAGGCGGACTCTTTGGCATTGTACTCCACTGAGGTCCCTGTCCTCCTTGGGCTCTACCCTGAATATCTAGGAGTTTCCCAACTTGGACCTGGCAACCCTGTCAGTGATTAACTTCCATTGTGTGAAGGCCATCCTCTGATGCTCCTTTCAAACTGAGCTGTTGCTGGGGAGTGATATTT
This sequence comes from Gekko gecko, assembly GCA_029375565.1. Classification (NCBI taxonomy): domain Eukaryota; kingdom Metazoa; phylum Chordata; class Lepidosauria; order Squamata; family Gekkonidae; genus Gekko; species Gekko gecko. Next base: position 37,156,556 of record JAPDNY010000005.1, on the reverse strand, counting down.
CAAAATGTAACATTTTAAGAATGGAGAGGGTGGTTTGATCGTGCTGATTTTAAAAATTAATTTGTGAAAAGAATGACCATGTTTACAAAACCATATTTAGTGTATATTATTACAAAAAATCCTGACTCGTAATACAAGAAGTCTTCCATCTAAGACAGGAAGTGGAAGAGAGAAAAAAGAAAGTGTTATTTTTTTCCTGGACTGCAGCAGGAAAAATTGGTTCTTGGGTTTGGGGATTTTTCATGTTTTTACTGGAGAAAGCTAGTTGTGTTGAGAACCCATGGGCAAGTTCCTGGGGAAGTCACCAACACATGTTCTCCTACAGCCCAGGTAATCTAAGAGAATTTTTGAAACTCTGTGTAATGCGATGAATTTTTTTTATAAAGGTGAAGGATGACCATACATCTGCATAAATACACATGTCCCCTTTGAAAAAAAAAGGCAAGCAGTCTGCTTGATCCATGAAACAACAAGACTGAGGACCGATCAGGTTTTCAGCTTGCTAGTACTATTTTTGTGTGTATGGCAAGTTGGCCATACTGTGGCCGTTCTAAAGAATTCTGCATCTGTCTTTTTCATGACTCATTCTCTACCTGCCTTTAGGACTTACTTCTTTGGGCACTTTTTTTGTATGTGAACTAGTATGTGTTTATGCTTTTCTAATGAACACCTTTTTATTGTTTTATGGTGTTATTTTATTATTTTGGTATTCATGGATTGCAGTATATGTTGCCTTGGACAGCTGGTCTGGAAAGAAAATTTATACATTCCCTAAATTGATTATATTCCATTTTTCTGTTGAAAGCACCTTTGGAGGAGGCTAATGGGCAGGATTTAGTCTTTAGAGCATGCTACAAGAGAACGGTGAGAGCAGCTTTTTGTGGACATTGGCAAGAAACTGTCTGAGCCAAGAAGATGTTATGCAGGAAGGAAGAAGGAAGGGAGAAGGAAGTTCAGTGGTAGGGCTGGGGGTTATAAAAGCAGCACAGTGGCAGAGCATTTGCTTTGCATGCAGAAGGTCCCAGGTTCATTCATGCCATTTAAAAGTCTCTTGCCAGTCCCTGCCGGAGACTCTGGACAGCTGCTACCAGCCAGAGTAGACAAGACTGACCTAGGTAGACCAAGGGATTGACTCAGTATAAGGTAGCTTCATGTGACAAGAACAAGGAGGGCCCTTTTCTGGCTGTCGTTGGAAGCAGTAATCATGACCAAGGCTCCCTCTAAGCTGTGGAGCCTTGTGAGCAAAAATTCTACTTGGTGAGGTACTGGCATTAAAGTCGTGAGCGAGAAATTTGGCTGCTGCATAAATTAGTTTGCTCTGGAGCCATCCTTCCTGAGTCAAGGCAAAAATGTGTGAGCTGGAGGCTAAAAAACTGTGAGCTAGCTCACACTAACTCAGCTTAGAGGGAACACTGATCATGACCCGGGATTGCTGCCTCAATTACTGACTAGATTACTGGGAAGGGGCCCTGGCTGAGTGGTAGAGCATCTGCTTGGCATGCAGAAGATCCTGGGTTCAATCTCTGGCGTCTCTACTTAAAAAGATCAGGCAGCAGGTGATGTGAAAGACCTCTGCTTGGAACCCTGGAAAGCCACTGCCAGTCTGAGTAGACAATACTGACTTCCATGGACCAAGGGTCTAATACAGGCAATCCATCCTGTGTATCTGAATAATGTGAGTGCACCCATGTTTGGAGTGCAGATGCAGGGAAGAATCTAGAGTGAGTACCCTGTGAGATGCTGAGAATGAAGGTTGCCTGTGCCACCTTTTCCTTGGAAAGCTATAACTCCAAGAGAGGAGGGGTCCAGGCATAATAAGTATGAGGCAACTTCTCTCTCTCTCTCTCTCTCTCTCTCTCTCTCTCTCTCTCTCTCTCTCTCTCTGCAAAAGGGTGGCCCTACTGCTGGACCTCCTGATGGCACCTGGTATTTTTGGCCACTGTGTGACAGTGTGTTGGACTAGATGGGCCATTGGCCTGATTCAACATTGGCTTCTCTTATGTTCTTATGTAAATCTATGGATTGGGGACACACTGCCAGGAAGGAGATTTTTCTCTAAACTTGGGGAACCCTCTAGGTTTGCAGAAAAATCTGAAGTTTTTTAAAAGAAGGGGGGTTTACAATCCCCCCAAACAGAAGAACATGGACTGCATATGTGCACATGTACAGCAGCCCACCTCCTCCACCCCCCACCCAGCCACTGAGGCTTCAGAACTGCACGTGGGAGAAGGAAGTTGTTGCTGCTGCTATGGAGGCAGCAAAGCTACAGGGAGCCAGGGGACAGCCAGTGTGGTGTAGTGGTTAAGAGCACCAGTCTCTGATCTGGAGAACCAGGCTTGATTCCCCACTCCTCCTCCACAGGAAGCCTGCTGGGCAACCTTGGGCCAGTCACAGTTCTCTCTCTCAGCCCCACCTGCCTCACAGGGTGTCTGTTGTAGGGAGGTGAAGGGAAAGGCAATTGTAAGCCACTCTGAGACTCCTTAAGGTAGAGAAAATCGGGGTAGAAAACCCAGCTCTTCTTCTTCTCCTTGCGGAGCTGCAGAGGCCATTAAGCTGGAAGTGGGAGAGTGAGGAGGATTTGTGGTGTAAGTTTTACCCTGATTGTAACATGCTGTGAGGCCCCGATCCAGTATGGGTGCATGGTGAGGAGGTCTTTTCCCACAACTCATGTCTTTTCAAGCACCAAAACGCCCATGGTGGCCCCGAGTGACTGTTTTGGTGCTTGAAAGGGTGCCGAATACGGGAGAAAGAGCTCCATGCAGTGCATCCATGCTGGATCATGGCCCCATGGCATTTTGAAATCAGGGCAAAACTTAGTTTTTACATTAAATTAAAGTCACCTTTAGTTAAACAGTACGTTTGTATCCAATTCCCAACTCTTTCCCCCCCTACTCTTTCCTAAATGCCACTTTAAAAAAAATAGACTTTCATCCTAGATGAAATAGACTTTCATGTCCTGACACCCACCTGGGTTCTGAGCATGTCACCTTTCTTGCCAGCTCTATAATTGTTAGGCATGTTTTGAAAGTGCCTCAGAGCTACAGCTTAGTATTGTGTTTAATATAGTCAGTGTACGGCTTTGAGAAGAAATCAGTAAATGGACATTCTGAGAAAGGGTGCATGCAGGGTGAACATGGGTTTTTTTTGTGTGTGAGAAAGACGGTGACAGTAGGCACTGGAAGGGGAAGAACACTGGCAGAGAAGGGTGAGGGAGAAAGAGGGGGGGAAGGGATGGAATAAAGAGGGAGCATGAGGGACAGAAAAGGGTGAGGGGAGAGGGGAGGAAGCAAAGGCAAGGAGAATGGGATTCTCCCTCCCCACAAGATCCTCGTGGGTCCTTGCCAGTGGAGTCTTGTGGACAGAAAAATTCTACTTTGTAAGCTACGGGCATTAAAGTTGTGAGTGAGCGATTTGGCCACTGCATAAATTAGTTTGCTCTGGAGCCAGCCTTCGTGATCTAAGACAAACAATGTGTGAGCCAGAGACTTAAAAACTGTGAGCTAGCTCACAGTAATTCAGCTTAGAGGGAACACTGGTCCTCGCTTGTGTGTATATAAGGGTAAAAGTAAAGGTTCCCTTGCTCGAAAGCCAGTCGAATCCGACTCTAGGGTTGTGGTGCTCTTCTCCGTTTCCAAGCCAAAGAGCCAGCGCTGTCCGAAGATGTTTCTGTGGTCATGTGGCCGGCATGACTAAACACCAAGGTGCACAGAACGCTGTTACCTTCCCACCAAAGTGGTACCTATTTATCTACTTGCAATTTCTTGCTTTTGAACTGCTAGGTTGGCAGGAGCTGGAACTAGAGACTGGAGCTCACCCCGTCATGTGGCACTCTCAGGTCTCGAACTGCTGAACTACTGACCTTCCACAGCCTGCAGTTCAGCATCTTAACCACTTGAGCCACCGCAGCTCTTTGTATGTGTATATATCTGTATACTAATAGTGAAATTGGCCACATCGTTGGAGACTTAAATCTGGTGACTGAAGTCGTGAACAGGCAAGACAGATCTTTCTACAAACCTGAAAAGGGCTCCAGATTTGCAGGAAAATGTGAAATCTTAAAAAATAAAATAAAATTAGGGGTTTAAAAGCCTGGTGACATGCAGTGTGGTCTAGGATTGCCAGGTCCCATCTGGATGCTGGCGGGAGGACTCCTGATCATTCCTTATGTTCTGGCACACATGCAGAGTGTGTGCATAGGAACGACATAACCCGGCAGTGATGTCATCTTTCTGCCATTGGAGGTGATGCTCTAGATTTTGGGCAAAACTCTATGGTTTTTTGGGCCTGACACCAGAAACGCAATGACATCACTCCCAGGTGACGTCATCGTGCCGACAGCACCAGGAGGGAGCTTCTTGGAGGTAGGGCTTCCCCTACTGGCCAGCTGGTCCACAGTGGATTGGGCCCCCCCAAATTGGGGGATCCCCTGGCCCATCGAGGGAATGGCAACCCTAGTGCAGTCTGAAGAAGAGTTACATTCTTGACTTCAAGGGACTGACAGTGCAATCCTACAAAGAGTTACTCCATGCCCATTGAAATCAAGAGCAGTAGCTCCTTATAGGATTACACTGTGAGTAGGGTGTAACTCTGCTTAAGACTGCACTTCTAGTGAGACCCCTGCACTGGCGCTGACTCTTTTAGCAGGAATTGTTCCTCAGATTGGTCCTTATGGCTTTACCAGATTATAAATTCTCTTGGGGGGCACCCAACACACCTTTGCTCCTAAAGCAACCAGACTGTATAGACCAGAAAAGAATCCAATGTGTTCAGTGGCCACATGTGTTACAACCTCCAGTAGTGAGTAGGAATGAAAACAGCTGCCCAAGGAAAGCAGCATGAAATGACGGGATAATGAAGATGCAATAAACCAAATGAAGTAGGCATGCGACAATTTAAAACCTTTGCTTACGGGGAACATCTAAAGAAGACCTTTTCCTTTACATTTGGAAGACTGCCACTGGAAATGTTCTAATCTGATCACAGTGGGCTTCTGCTAGAGTCTGATTATATATATATATATTTTAAAGAAGAATTAATATATCTGCTTTTTTTTCTCAGCAGAGCCATTGCATCCAGATTACAGTTTGCTTTGTGGGTATATTTAGCCACAGACAGTGTAAGGAAAAAAACCCAAACCTAACAACAGTGTGTAGCGCAGTCTCCAAACCAGATCAAATACAGAGACTTTGGCCTGGGGAGGGCACTGGTTTAGACTATTAGGTTTGAGTAGGGTTCCCAAGTACTTACCGTATTTTGGCGGGGGACGCACAGTCCCCGGCCAGAACATTCCCCCAGGCAACACCCACGCCACACAATGCCATCGCCAGGAAGTGACGCCGGGCGACGCTCTGACAATGGGGCTGGAAACTCAATGGTATCAATGAGTTTCCATCCCCATTGCCAGAGTGTCACCTGGCGTCACTTCCTGGCAACGGCATTGTGCATACATCTTTCCTTCCCCGCCGGCATATGGTAAGTTCTTGGCAAGCCTAGGTTTGAGGGACAGTGGAGATGTCATCACAAGAAACTTCTTTCCTAGCAATTTGAAGAGACAAAAAAGTAGTGATTCCACCCCACTCCCCCTTGAGTGCGAATTCATAAGACTATTTAATCCTGTGGGACACCAAAATCACTGAGTGGTGGCAATTCCTCTGCATGAGAGCCAGTTTTGTGTAGTGGTTAAGTGTGCGGACTCTAATTTGGGAGAACCAGGTTTGATTCCCTCACTCCTCCACTTGCACCTGGCTGGATGACCTTGGGCAAGCCATGGTTCTGATAAGAGCTGTTCAAAAAAGAGCAGTTTCTGTCAAGAGCTCTCTCAGCCCCACCTACCTCACAGGGTGTCTGTTGTGGGGAGGGCAAGGGAAGGGAGTTTGTAAGCCGCTCTGAGACGCCTTTGGGTAGTGAAGGGTGGCGTATAAATCCAATCTCTTCCTCTTCTTCTTCTCCTTCTTGCTCTGCTGACACAGAATTAAGCACAGCCGGATTTCATCGGCCTCAGTAACCAGGAAGAGCCTGATGCTTGATTGGTCAATGATTCTTTCCTAAAGATTGACTGGGCCACTCTAGCCATGTGATCGTTTTTGCATCTTTTCTCCTGCTAGCCCTGCACATCCTTTCTCCCAACACTGCTCTCTGTTCTGACTTTCTTCTCAGACGTGTGGTTATGTGCCTGGCAGCCATTTTGGGGTCTTCTCAGGTCTCCCTGCATGAGAACATATGACGAATCTTGCTGAATCGGAGCAGAGGTCCATCTGGTCTAGCAGCCCGTGCCCTTCAGTGGCCAACCAGGTGCTCTGGAAGGCACAGGGCACAAGCAGGCGCCAAAGCCTTATCTATTGTGCCCAGAAGCAACTAGTTTTGAGATGTCTGTTGCCTCTGAACATAGAGTTTACATGCAGCCCTTATGGCGAATAGCTATTGATGAACATGATCTTCACAAATCTATCTAACCCACTTTCCGGGCTACCTAAGCTAGTTACGCCCTCCTGCAGTGAGTTTTGCAAGGCGGTTTGTGCATTGTGTGTGAAGTACATGTTTATGCTTTATATATATTCCTATGAGAATGGATTCTCTTGGATCTGATCCAGCAAATGCTGCTCATTCCTTGCCTAGTCTCTGACCCCTGTTCAAAAACTGTCATATGATGAACACTCTTGGATCCAGGCCTGGTACACCCTATCTAATGTCCCTTTCCGGTATAATATTGGCTCATTAAGGATTGCTCTTTCAGCCAATCCCTAACCTTGCTTTCTCAGAAGTAAATTTCAGTGGGACTTGTTTTCAAAGTTAATGTGGTTAGGACTGTGGCCTTTGGGACTGTTTTCCCTGGCTAATTGTGCATCCTCTGTAGCAGCGCTTTCCATTATATACTACTCATTCCATTGCAGATGCAAGTCCTGAGTCAAGGATCAATAAAATGCTTGTTGCACTTACCCAGTCATCAGTAATGTGTGTGTGTAAAGTGCCATCAAGTCGCAGCCGACTTATGGGTGACCCCAGCCAGGGGCTTTTGAGAAGTAAAAAGTAGAGGTGGTTGGCCATTGCCTTCTTCTGCCAAGCCTTCCTTGGTGGTCTCCTTTACAAGTACCAACCCTGCTGGCTATACCATTTGAACTTCCCTCTACTATTCAGTAATAGCCACACATATAGAGACATTTTGACCTGGAAGTGTTTTCTGCATATCTTTCAACTTCAGGAAATAGAGAATGGGCCTAGAAAGCCTCCAAAACTTAAAACAGGAGCCAGGAAACTCCCACAGAATCTCTAGGGTGAGGTAGGCAACCTCTGGCCACCAGACTAATTTTCTTAGTATGCAGATCCTGGTCTCTGCCCACGCTATTGAGGCACTGGGAGCACTGCTGCAGGCCAAAGGTGTGGCAGAAGTAATCAGGTATGGCTTTTGCCCACCATCATCTCCCAGAGCTGTGCACCCACCAACTGAGCCCAAGGTAAATCTCTGAAGTGGTGGCAGCATGGCTAGGTATTGGTCCAGGTGTGTCTGGCCAAGTACATCCTTCATCTCCTTCCTATTTTATTTGCCATCTTACCAACATCTTGACAGGTAGCTGTTACATTGGGCACTTGGGTCCAAAGAGGTTACCCACCTTGCTCTTAGAAGATGATGAGTCCATGATGCTGTCAGTAAAGACCCTAAATCTGTATGGAGTAACAGCCTGCATTTATTTTTGCAGTTGTGTTTGGGAAGGCTCAGATGTTAATTCATGGTCTTATATTTGATCTAGAAGCTGGAAGAGTTGGCAGCAAGCATTGGCAAGGTCATTGACAAGGTCAGGCTACTTTTGCTGCAGCCTCCTCGTAGCTTCTTCACAAAGAAGGCATTCCAACAGATCCCAGTTCTATGGCTGTGCCTTCTGTTTGCTTTCTCATTGTGTTGCTTGTCCATCAGTTCTTTCCTCTCTGTTTGCCTGTTCCGTGCCTGTTTGTTTTCCTTTTCACCCAGCTAGGACACCTGAGTCCTAGCTTGTCCCTTGACATCTGTAGCTGTCGGCAGATACAGTAGCACCTGTTACTGGAATTAGGAGTACAGTGGTTAGTACTTAAGGAGAATGAATCACCCTCTTTGTGTGAAATAGCTTAGTTTTCCCACTTCACTGCAAGCCACTTCATTGTGAGTTGAGTGGCATATAAATGTGGGTCTTATGCTCATGGGAAACAATTTGGAGGAACCATTCAAAATGAGTGGGGGACAGCTTTGCAAGCAGAAAGAAGAAATCAGCTGTCATGAACAAGATGGTTGTCTGCACTGACCTTAAGAGTGTTATCAAAGATGTCACTCTTCCTGCTGCCCCAGTGAATAACCCTAACATTAATTTAGAGGAGGTTGGCATTAAACTGCTAGCTCTTGGGAGATACAGGCCTATTTATCTATTTATTAGATGAGATTAGATTCAATTAGGCTGAGACTGTGGAACCCACAGAGCCCCAGGAGCATGAAGCCCATCTAGGGATAAACAGATGATAGTATTTATCAAGGATGTAGGACCCAGAAGTTCACACCACCCAAGGGTGTGAACTTGTAGGGATAAGCATGAATTGCATTTTTGTGGTTTGGTTTGTGGTTTGTGGCTGAACCACAAAACCATATGAACCGGAAAGTTGGTTGGTTGGTGAACTGACCCGGCTCGTATGGATTTGTGAGCCATTTAAAGTTTAAACCCCTGCTTTCTGCTCCCTGCAGCTTTTTGCAGGGAGCAGAAAGCAGGAGTTTCCCCATGAAAAACAGCTGAGTGGTGGGAGAGCTTTCTGCTCCCGCCGCTCAGCTGTTTTTCTTAAAGGACAGAAAGCAGGGGTTTAAATGGCTTGGAGCTGTTTAAACCCTGCTTTCTGCCCTTCCTGAACTACCACAGACCACTACAAACTTCCCTAAAATTCATGGAAGTTTGTGGTGGCTCTTAAGTCAGCGAACATTGCTTCATGAACCACAAACCAGCCAAAATTCGTCATAAGCTTCCATTTGTGAGCTATTTTGTGCCCATTCCTACTTACTCACCATCATGTGAAATATCAATAGGGCCACCAAGAAAATACATGCTAAAGGAGTGCAAGACTCCAAGACAGATCGAGGCCCTTTAAAGAAATCTACTTAGTCTTAAAGCAGATTTCTGGCCCTCATTGTGTGAAAGCTGACCGTGGTCCTGTCCAACTTCCTGTTTTGTTGGATCACCACCAGCTTTTGCCAGCATTGGCCACTATTTCCTGCTTCTTCCCATTTTAAGTTGTTGGCTCCATTCTTTGTCCCACAAGCCTCAGTTGTTCAAGACAAGAAAGCTCCAAGATTTGGAACATATCCCCTTAAGCCATAGGTCTCCAATGTGGGGCCCATGGGTGACGTGGTGCCCACCAGTACCTTTTCTGGCATCTGCCAAATGATTTTAGAAAGTGGGCAGGGCCAGGTAGGTCTTTTGCTCAGCAAAGCTTCTGATTGTGACTGGAAATTTGACTGGCTGTGCAGATTTGTAAAGAACATTGCTTTAGAAGCAGGTGCCACCACAGCATAAGGATTGTCTTAGTGTGACTGAATGTAAGCTGCAGAAGTCATTCTGAAGCTGGCTCCATCTCCTGCAGCAGCTATCATCTGTCTGGCTCTGCTCTTGTGGCTACCATTGTGTGGCAACCATTTTGTGGCTGTGCCCACCACAGTGTTCCAAAATTCTAAAGTGAGAGCCAGTTTGGTGTAGTGGTTAAATGCGTGGACTCTTATCTGGGAGAACTGGGTTTGATTCCCCACTCCTCCACATGCAGCTGCTGGTGTGACCTTGGATCATTCACAAGTTCTCTCAGAGCTGTTCTCTCAAGGGCAGTCCTTGAAAGAGCTCTGTCAGCCCCACCTACTTCACAGGGTGTCTGTTGTGGAGAGGGGAAGGGAAAGGAGTTTGTAAGCTGCTCTGAGACTCTAATCTCCTCCTCTTCCTCCTCCTCCTTCTGCCACAGGCTCAGAAAGGTTGGGGAGCCCTGCCTTAAGCAGTGTGAGCCAACAATTACAACTTTTCTCCCCCCTCTTTCCAAGTCATTTTGCTGACTTTGTTTTTATATGAGGCCAGTGTTTCACGCTCAAGAAAGGGAAACACACATACCTCCCCCAATCCAACTGAACATTCCATTGCACTTGTATTCTCACCTTGGGGAGAAGATGAGAGAGGGAATGAACCACATGTGGCTGTTGTTAGACCCATCACTTAACACATGATAAGAAAACGCCATGACAATGTCAGCCATGTAACAACTTATATAGGAGCAAATAACAGACTCCCATTAGGGCCGTTGTATTGAACCAAGTAAAAAGAAAATGGTCATAAGGTACAGCTATTTGTTGCCCCAAAGAAAGTCCCCCAAATCAAAACTCCACATCAGGCCTTCTTTCCCTCTTCCCCATGCCCAATGTCACCTTTTTGTAAATTCCAACCCCCTGCTTCCCTCAAAGTCTCTGCACTCTGACCGACCTCCCCCTTAGCATTGAAAATGCTCTGTGACATCTTAACAGCGAGGTGGCAGTTGCAAAAGTCAACATTTGTTGAGAGGGGGGAAAAAAGGATGGCTGACATTGTCAATACATTAATGTCAGGGACTGTTGGTGTTGGCAGGTGATGGGATTCGAGCCGAACTAGGCTGCCGCAGGGTGGGTTGACATCAATATTTGTGATACGCTGGCTCTTTTCTGACTCTGTAGGCTCCCAGCCACGCGGTGCTCAGAGTATTACCAAGGCTTCTGCTGGGTTTCTGAGGGGCGAGAGATTGCATTTCAGCTGACCAGCATGAAAGTAGACCTACCGTGTGCTACATTTTCCAGAGTTTTCCATGTGGCAAAGGTTTGTGAGAATCCACCTTGAAGGGAACAATTGATTCTGGCACTTTGACAAGCTAGGTTTTCCCAACATATCTGTAGAGAGGCTGTGGAATCCACTGAGGACTGGATCCTGTTAGACAATTGAGTTCCATTTGATTCCAGAGTCTAATCTGATGGCTAGAATTCCTCTCAGATTTTCCACTGTTCCTCGGTGTCCACAATATCCTGTTAAGTACGGTAGGATTTAAACCTGGAGCTCTGCAAATTAACCACTGATACTTTATTCTCTTACCACTGAGGATGGTGGTCAGAAGAGGGAAGGGTAGGCAGTACAAAGTGATACACTAGAACTATAGCCCAGAGTTATCCTGGTTCTAAGAATCCACTGGTCTCAGACTATTGGCTATAAAGGTCCCAGCTCTGCTATACTCACACATAGGAACATAAGAGATGCCAATGTTGAATCAGGCCAATGGCCCATCTAGTCCAACACTCTGTCATACAGCGGCCAAAATATACCAGGTGCCATCAGGAGGTCCAGCAGTGGGGCCAGGACACTAGAAGCCCTCCCACTGCTGCCCCCTCCAGCACCAAGAATAGAGTGCATCACCTGCCCCAGACTGAGAGTTCCCATCTATACCCTGTGGCTAATAGCCACTGATGGACTTCTGCTCCATATGTTTATCTAATTCCCTCTTGAAACTGTCCATGCTTGTAGCTGCCACCACCTCCTGTGGCAGTGAATTCCATATGTTAATCACTCTTTGGGTGAAGAAGTATTTCCTTTTATCTGTTCTAACCTGACTGCTCAGCAATTTCATGGAGTGCCCACGAGTTCTTGTATTGTGAGAAAGGGAGAAAAGGACTTCTTTCTCAACCTGCTCAATCCCATTCATAATCTTATAAACCTCGATCATGTCACCCCTCAGCCATCGTTTCTCCAAGCTAAAGAGCCCCAAGCATTTTAACCTTTCTTCATAGGGAAGGTGTTCCAACCCTTTGATCATTCTAGTTGCCCTTCTCTGCACTTTTTCCAATGCTATAATATCCTTTTTGAGATGTGGTGACCAGAACTGTACACAGTTGGACATCTTGTGACACAACCATGTTTAGCATGCTTAGGGCTGCTTATCTTCCGGAGACCCGCACAGTATTTGAATTTGGTGTTCAGCAGAACCAGTGCTGTGACCAGGGTGTTGGCTCAGGATCAGGAAACTCCAGGTTATTCCCTGAAACTGACTTGGATGTGATCTTGAGTCAGTTATTATCTCTCTCAGCCTAACCTACATCCCAAAGTAGTTGTGAGGATAAAAGGAAGGAAGCTTCCTCTGAGCTCATTAGTAGAAACGCAAGGTAAAAATATGATGGAATTCCTGAGAATCATGACTTTTATTGTTCTAAACCCTGAATCTTCCTGGTCCCAGCCTTGTGTTGATTTGTTTGAAAATTGGACAGATGTTGCCATAGTTCCATTGTTCAAAAGGTGGTACTTCTGTGTTGTTTAGTCATGGCCCAAGTAATTTTTACATGCTACTATGTGCCCTTCAGAACTTGCTTTACTAGATTTCCCCCACCCTTCTTCTCAAGTGTCTAATGGCTCTCCCCTTCTCCATTTTACCTTCACTACAACCCTTCAAGGTAGGTTAGACTGGGGGGTGGGGTGGAGAATGACCTTTGTAAGTGATCATTCCACTCTGTACAAAATAACTTTGTGCAAATATAAGCAAATAGCAATAGAATGAACTATTCGCATAACTGAGTACAGAACTTGTGGAGTTATGTGTGCTTTGTTTCAGTTTCTGTGATTCAAAACATCCATTCTTTTTGGCACAGGGACATTTAATGATATACCGAGATCCCTGGAGAAATGGTTTGGAGAGTTTGCACTGAGCCACTGTTTTCCAGACTTTTTGTACATTGACCAGTTTTTTTGAGGGGGGGATTAAAACTGGAGGTGCCTTTCTTCCGTATTCAAAATGAAAAACAAATATGTGCCTATCAGCTCCCAAAACAATAGGCAAGGATAGTGGTTCCTGGTATTCTGTCCCCCGGTCAGCCATTCGCTCAGAATTTAGAGATGGGACTGAGATTGCTGGACAGTTGTTCTCCCAGGGCAATCAACTGCAGGCTGTGTTGGGGAATCTGCAGTGCATCCTTACCTTTATGGAATTGTGGTCCTACACAAGCTTTAGTAGAGGGCAGTGCCACAGAGGCCCCCACCACTTTGTTGGCTGCATCCATCGCAGTGGCTCTGAGAGCAATCCAAGGTCTACTCAGAATTCAACTCAGGTCTGTTGAGCAGAATACTCCCAGGAAAGCATGTTTAGGATTGCACTGTTAGCTTTCCCCCCCTCTTGCGGTATGCTGGTGTTCCTGGCACACGGTTTGGGAAATGCAGCATTGGGTTACTGTCTCCAACTCTGCGATGACACTGGTTTAGCAGAGTAATCAGATGGCTTGGAATGTGGCAGGAGCATGTGACTTAGACTGTTGAAACAGCTTCCTTTCCAAATGCATTGAGTGGTGATTAAGGGACAGTGGTTTCTCTCGGAGAAGTGTTAGCTTTCAGCGGCCAATGTCAAGCGCCACCCTCCTGTTTCTGATGGCCTTCACACTGTTAGGTGACTCGGTTGACATCTGAAGGTAATGAGGGTAAGGAACATGGATACATTTTCCTGTGGTTTTCATAGGAGACACGTAGGAGCCAGTGCGTACCTGTCACATTTTTTTGGCAGCCCTGCTGCAAAGAGCCTCGGGAGATGATACCCTCCGGCAAGCATCTGCTTGATGTTCCTGATTGCTGGTATTCATCCGGAGTGACCTTTCCATTTGCTGATGTGTGTGTCGCTGTACGCACCAGTCTCTTTCATCCAAGGCTGCCATTTCACAGCAGTTAACTATCTTTAGGGGAGTGATTTTCTTGAATGCTTCATTTGGCAATTTTGTTTGGGACAGAGAGGGGAAGCAGAAGATGGAAGTCAAGTGGCCACTGCAACTGATATTTTTGTCTTCTTTTAGGCTTTTAAAAAAGTACCGGGCACACATAGAAATATGGCTGGAGAAAACAATTGGTTCCTAACTGTAGGGCAGGTTCTGTTTCCTGTTGTCACCCAGCACAGAGATATCCAAAAGACCACAGTTCAGCTCAAAGAGAAGTCCATAGGAGATACCGCAAAGGCTGTATTTCAAGGTAACACCAACAAATGAATGAATCGAGGCACAAGGGACACAGCCTGCTTGAATTAAGCCTTTGTTGTTGTTCAGTCGCACAGTCGAGTCCGACTCTTCGTGACCCCACGGACCACGTCACGTCAGGCCCTCCTGTCTTCTGTTGTGCTCTAGAGTTTGCTTAATTTCATGTTCGTTGCATCAATAACACTGTCTAACCATCTCATCCTTTGCCGTCCCCTTCTTCTTTGACCTTCAATCTTTCCCAGCATCAGGGGCTTCTCCAGTGAGTGCTCCCTTCTCATTTGGTGGCTAAAATATTTGAGCTTCAGCTTCAGTATCTGGCCTTCCAGGGAACAGTCAGGGTTAATTTCTTTTAGGACTGACTGATTTGATCTCCTTGCAGTCCAAAGGACTCTCAAGAGTCTTCTCCAGTAACATAATTCAAAAGCATCTATTATTTGGCGCTTGGCCTTCCTTATATCCAACTCTCACAGCCATACATTACTACTGAGAATACCATTGCTTTGACCATATGGACTTTTGTTGGCAGGGTGATGTCTCTACTTTTTATTATGCTGTCTAGGTTTGCCATCGCTTTCCTCCCGAGGAGCAGGCATTTTTTAATTGCATGGCTGCAGTCACCATCTGCAGTGAACTTGGATCCCAGGAACGTGAAGTCTGTCACTGCTTCCATGACCTCCCCTTCTTTTTGCCAAGGAGTGATGGGGCTGGATGCCATGATCTTAGTTTTTTTGATACTGGGTTTCAAGCCAACTTTTGCACTCTCCTCTTTCACTCTGAGCAAGAGGCTCTTCAGGTCCTCTTCACTTTCTGCCATTAGAGTGGTATCGTCTGCATATCTGAGGTTGTTGATCTTTTCCCCAGCAATCTCAACTCTGGCTTGTGATTCATCCAGGCTGGCATTTCGCATGATGTACTCTGCATATAAATTAAATAAGCTAGGTGACAATATACATCCTTGTCGTACTCCTTTTCCTATGCTAAACCAATCAGGAATTAAGCCTTGCTGAGATCTGTTGAGGCAACAGCACTTACATGACATGAGAGAGTTTTCCCAGACTATGGTGGAACCCAAAACTCAGTGGTGACTTAGAGTACCTGGTTGGAGGGCATCTGCAACAACATCAAGGGAGGACATTAGTTCCCATGATGCTTCCCAATTCTGCACGTATCTTATGTCCGTAGAAGGATTCAGGTTCCAAAGCCTGTTGCAAATAGTACCATGCAGATTTGGAATGCCTGTCCGGTGAAGAAGGACTGATGCACATCGTGCAGGCTACAAGCCCCAGATGCCTCTAGGTTCAAGAGCATACTGATGATGTCATTGGTGCTGTCCAGGGTCTAGAGGTTTCTCTGACCTGCCCTGGTGAGACCTGCTATTGACTGAATGGGTTTGCTGGGTCAGAAAAGTCAAAAGTAGATAAGATACTGGAGTATCTGTGATCTGACCTTCCTAGCATTTTTAGAAGGCAAGCGGCAGCCACCAGACCTCCCTGATTTGGATCGCAGCCAGGGCATGAGGGAAGAAAGGCTGTAATCCTTCTTTCCCTGCATGCTTTTGTCAATTGTAGCTGACCTTTCCTTTCCATTGTCTGGAAAAAAATGACATGCCCCTCTCTTCTTTGCCTGTGCCCCCGCTTTCCGAATCTATTAACAGCACAGGGGTGTGTGTCCAGGTTTGACAGGCAAAGCCATTAAAGGCTGGAAGAGTGAACTCCCCCAGTCCCAGATCACTCTAGCTTCTTACTGGTTAGACCCCGCTTTGACAATCTGTCCAGCCCCTGAACTCCATGGCATAATGGAGCCCCCACAAATAAAGTGGATAAGGGGTTTTAAAAAATTATTTTACTATTATTAACGTGGTGAAATCCTGTCAGTTCTATAACAACCAGTGAGGGAGAGTTGTGCCTTGAAACTAAGTTCAGACTGAACCCAACTCAAGCAGAGCTCTGAGGTTCTTGAAAGCAAAAATATCCCCCCCCCATGTATGTGCGTGTGCATGAGAGAGACTGAAATATCCTTTCCTTCATTCTTCATAACGTAAGATGGGAACTGGAGCAATGTGAGAAGCCCTACATATAAATATCTTGTTTAGTTAGTCTCAGAAAGGTATTACTAACAGCCCTGCTTTAAGGATTTACGGGGGGATTTTGGTAAGACTGTGTTAGTAGAGGAATTACAGTCGTACCCGGGTAGTGCAGGAGAAAATAATGTTGATCCAATCAGAGATATTTTACAGGATCAATATAATATCCTCCAATGTAATCACAACTAAGGATATTACAGCCTCAGCAACATGAATGACAAAGGATTACTTGACAGATCCCGATCTCATTTGTTCTTACTGTTTTAACTTTTCAAACGGAAGAGCACCCTTCTTTATGCTGGAAAACAAGCAATGCATGTTTTACATTTCCAAAAATGTATCAGGATTCCTCAGGACAAGCAGAAGCCTTCAGAGCAATATTTTAAAACAGTTCTCAGAACCACATGAACTTTCCATTAGCAGTGACACAGACGGTGTAGGTTACATGACCTTGGGAGATTACTTTCCCCATCTCAGTCTCAAAGCCTGGGGAGAACGTTTTTGTGAATCAGATGAGAGCAAGGAAGAGATCGATAGACAACCCACGTCCTGCAGTCTGAACATGTCAGGGGAACATTGCGTAGGTTTGGTTAACCAATGTCTCGGATCATTGAAGATTTGGCTAGAAATGGAGGTGTGTGTGTGTGTGCGTGTGTGTGTGTAAGGGAGCATTTTTGGTCTTCAGAAGTTCAGCATTTCCTTCCAGGAAAAAAACCACCATAATTTATAATCAGTGAAACTTCCTAATTGGTTAGTCCTCATTTTAGGGACTTCTTTTTTTGTTGTTGAGGAGGGTATTGTGGCTTACTCTGATCGTGACGTACTCAACCCAAATGTGTCAGGTGAAAGCCAATGTATTAATGTCATACTACTGGGCGGGAGAGTAGATTATCCCAGGATAGGGTTGCCAGGTCCTAGGCTCTCACTGGCGGCGGGGGGGGACGGGGAACAGAGCTTTCTGGGAGAGGGGTGGGCAGGGCGACATCACCATGCATGATTTAGCTGATGTGATGGCGTCACTTCTGTGTGACATCATCAAGTTGGGGAAGTCATGCCGGGTCATGGCTGTTGGGGGCAGGGTTTCCCCCTGCCATCCAGGAGCCCACAAAATTGGAAGATTTTGGGGACTGGCAGTGGCAACCAGTGCAGTTGTAATGGTGTTTAAGAGAGTGGGAAAGAACCATAGGGGTCACACGCTATATCCCTTTGGCAAGCATCGCCCTCTAAGCATCCCACTCTATAGCACTATCTTGACCTGACTAGCCTGTTGGTACACTGAAAACGCAACAGATGAAAACATTTCCTGCACTATCGATTCTTCAGTTTGGTGTAGTGGATAAGTGGGTGGACTCTAATCTGGGAGAACTGGGTTTGATTTCCCACTCCTCCACTTGCAGCTGCTCGATGACCTTGGGCAAGCCATAGTTCTGTCAGAGGTGTTCTTGAAAAGTTTCTCTCAGAGCTCTCTCAGCCCTGCCTACCTCACAGGGTGTCTGTTGTGGGGAGGGGAAGGGAAAGGAGTTTGTAAGCTGCTCTGAGACTCCGAGTGAAGGGCGGGGTATAAATCCAATCTCCTCCTCCTTCTTCCCCAATAGAATTCTTTATGCATTCCACATTTCCTTGGTATGGAAGCCAGATTCCCTGTCCAAGGTCACCTCAAGGAAGTTTATAAGTTGGGTTAGAACAGGGATCCCCAACCTTTTTGAGCCTGTGGGCATCTTTGGGATTGTGACACAGAGTGGTGGGCACAACTCCACGATGGCTGCAGCGGGAGGAGAAGCCAACGACAAGACGACTACTGCAAGAAGTAGGGCCACACTCACAGAGGGAGCCAATGTGTTGGGGAGAAGAAGGGTAAGGAAAAAATGCAAGAATGAGAGAGAATGAAACACTGTGGGGACAGCTGCCACTGAAGAAATGTTGTGTTAATCTGCAAAACCAATAGGATCTCCAATGGCAAATCTAAAGCCCTGTTGAGCCAGAGCCCCGTCTGGCCCCAAGCACTTTCTAAAAACACTTGGTGGGCACTGAGAAAGGTCTCAGCGGGCAGCATGGCACCTACAGGCACCACCACGTTGGGGCTCCCTGGGCCAAATCAAATGCCTGAGGTGGACCATTTCATTGCTAGCAACAGCCAGTTCCTTTATGCAGAGGGGAACGGATTAAAGAATGACGACATTTGGATCATGCTGCAGACCTGTTGAAATTTCCGTGTTTTGGTTCTGATTATTATTGAGTGTCAAGCCTGGAAAAATTAATTTTGTTCAAACAATACAGATTTGTGAAGCTGAACGGGATGTGGAGCATGAGTGAAATACTTCTGGGAGCGATCTGCCACTCACCGAGGTGGCTTAGATGTGCCCAATGGTGCATTTTTTAGACTTTTGCCCTTGGTTTTTCTCACTCCCCACCCTATTCACTCTTCCTTCCTTCCTCCAAATGAGCTTCATTAAACTCAGTTTTAGTCTGGAAGTGCTGGCACTCACAGATTCTTTCTTTCTTAGCTTTTGTCTTTCCCTTTCCTTGATCTTCCCCCACCACATTCACTTCAACTTTCTGTTAGTCTTTCTAAAAATTTTTTGTTCTGCTTCTTCTTCAACCTATTCCTTTTGAGCTGTTTGTACTCACTCCCTATGGCTCATCCTTCCCTATTGATGTTCATACAGCTCAGGGTTGCTTGAAACCCTTTAACATACGCGACTGCCTTCCATTCAGTCAAACCACTGACCCTTCTGACCTGGTATTGACTCTGGACTTCAAGACCACATGAAGAGACCCACCCCTTCCCCGCTGATATTCTTTTAGCTGGAAATGCATGCATTTCAGCTGTCCCTGTTTAGCTGAGACAGGGCATATTTTTTGGTCCCTGGAAAATCTCTCTCTGTATCTGTATATATGCCTCACCCTGACTCATCAGATCTCAGAAGTTAAGGGGTGTTGACTCTGGTTTGGATTTGGATGAGAGACCACTAAGGAAGAGACCACCCTGGTCTCTATGCAGAGGTGGGCAGTGGCAACCGCCCTCTGAATGTCTCTTGCCTTGAAAACCCTACAGGGTCGCCATAAGTGGGCCGTGACTTGATGGCACTTTCACCACCTTTTGTGCCTCATTAAAACGTGGCCATTGTGAATGGCAAGAGTTGATTTTCTTCAGCATTCAGCTCCCTCCCTGGTATCCTGAGAAGCTACGTTTCTAAATTCAAGGTCATGGATGCATTGTGGCCATGGTACATGTTAAGAAAAGCGCACTCCCACTAAGACTGTGCGTTAAGTTTCAGGATGTACCTTTTGGAAACAGCCCTCCAAAGTTAAAATCATTTGGCCTCCTGCCATGTGGTGTCATGGCCAGAGTGGCAGAGTAGGAGCTGGGACACCTGGATTCAAGTTCTCACTCAGACCAGAAGCTCAGTGGGTGTCCTCGGGCCAGTTGTCCTCTCCCAGCCTATCCTACCTGACAGAATTGTTGCGAGGATGAAACGGGAGAAGGGAGAACTGTGTATGCTGCCTTTTGAGGTCTTTGCAGGAAGGGTGGCTAAAGACAGACAGCTGACTTTCCCCCCTTTCTGGCCACTGACCTTTCCATTTTCTATCTCAAGTCGAGTGCTGTGGCAGGGGAGTGGCTTCCGTAGGGTACAAACCCAACAGCTGCCTATTTTTTTAATACCCCGTACATAAACACAGCCTATGACTACAGCATGAGAACGTGGTAGAATTCTGAAGTGGTAGAGTGGATTATACCTCTAGAGCAGTGCTTCCCAGTGTGTGGTTCAGGACCTCGAAATGGGTCACAAAGTCTTTGAAAGAGGGTCACGGGCCAGCTCTCCATAATGGCTGCCCCTACCCTTTCCTGTGCTTTTGGAAACCAAGATCTGACCCTGTCATACACACAGTTAGGGCTGCCAGCCACCAGGTCTGGGCAAGTTTCCCCCTGCTTTGTGGGGCTTCAATCTGCCCCTGGCCAGATGACCAGTGGGGGAAACACCACCCCCAAGAGCAACCACCCACCTGACCACCCCTCTCCCTCCCCTCCTGCCCAATTTAAAAGGCTTCATCTGATCAGCATGGCCCACTGACCAGCTGGAGGGCCCTTTAAATCTAGCAGGAGGGAGGGAAGGAGAGGGGCGGTCGTGGGCCACATGTTCAGCTTGCAGAAGAATCCTTTAAAGTTGGTCCCTGCCAATCAGTTGAAGCCCTTTAAATCAGCCAGGAGTGGGGAGAGGGGGTGCCGGTTGGGTGGTCACTCTTGGGGGCAGGGCTCAGGGGGCCTTGGGGCATCCCTGCCCACCCCCAAAATGCCACCCCAAATCCCCCGCTGGAGCGACAAGGGGACCTGGCAACCCTACACACAGTTGGTATCTTTTCTTCACTGCATGTACTTGTTGATCAAGTAAAATGTGTCCTGATGGTTACTAGAGTGAGTTTCTTGGAATCTTAGGGGGGATTTGAGTGAGGAATGGAGAAGGAGAGGGTGGCCAAAGCCTGGACAGTAGTAGTCTCCTTATGCAAAGGCTGTGCATGTCAGAATGCCGCTAGCAGGGGGTTCATAGTGGAGGCAGCTGCACCCTTTGTATGATGTTTTGTTGATTTCTCAGAAACATCTGGTTAGTGACTGTAGAAAATGGACTGCTGGACTAGGTATGTGCCACGGTCATGGTCTGTCTAGGGCACCAAAACACCCCAAAACCTTGGGCCAGCCCTGGATGGGTCACCATACCAAGTGAATTTGGACCTCTGGATCACCAGACCGAGAAGGTTGGGAACTGCTGTTCTAGAGTACACAGGTAAGGATGTCTTTTTAAAGTGCGTACCCATGTGATCAAACTCCATGCTGGTTAAAAATTAGCACTTCTTATAGAGAGGTTGTAGCTAGGGCTCCCAGATCTGGGTTGGGGAACTCCTGAAGATTTTGTGGGGTGGAGCCTGGGGAGAGTGGAGTTTGGGGAGGGGAGGGGCCTCAGCAGGGTATATTGCCATAGAGTTCAACTTCCAAAGCAGCCATTTTCCCCAGGGGAACTGGTCTCTGTTGTCTGAAGACCAGATATAATTCTGGGAGATCTCCAACCATCAGTTGGAGGTTGACAACTCTGGCTGTAGCCTAGTCTTCCACCTCCTGAATTAGGTAGCTTCAACGAGGACTGTTTCAGGCGGGTAGTCATGTTGGTCTGCAGTAGAAGTTCTGAGGACAGGAGATTTGACTCTTGAAAGCTGATACTCTGGAATTCTTGTTGGTTTTTAAGGTGCGACTAGACTCAGATCTTACACCTCTTGAATTAGTTTTCCATGTGCAAGAAGCTTTTCTTTTTCTCTTCTGTACCAAGATACTTTAGAAGAATCCCTCTTCCCTCCTGCAGCCTGAAACAGCACAACCTGTTTTACCACCTCCATTCTCTGCCACCTCATTCCCATTTTTGGCTGAAGGAGTTGTGGGCCATTGCCGCAAGCTCCTCTCTGTGGGCTGGCAAATCTGTGCTTTTGTGTGAAAATACAGGCATAAAGGCAGCTTTTAGGGTGTTTGTCTCTTTAATCCAGCACAAGGAGGGGGGGAATTGATCTGGGTTTTCTTCTGCTGCTTGAAGCAAAAAGGGAAACCTCAGGTGGAGTCGTGGCTCCAGGAAAACAGGAACATAAGGGCCCTGATATAGTCCCTAGCTCTCAGGTAGTAGATGGTGGGGATGACCCTTCTCTGCCTGAGACCTGCTGTCAGTTGGCACTACTGAGCCCAACACATGGCTGGGCATCCTCCATGGGCTTGGGGAGGGTCCACTGGTGACCAGAGTTGCTTGACCCATCTGCTTCTTCCAGGAATGGTTAAACAGGCCTCTGAGGTCGTCTCCCATTTGCTGGGAGGAGTGGTGCCTGGAGGTGAGAACACAGTACATGACTCTTTGGTTTTCCTTGAAGCCCAATGGGGTTTGAAGGGGTACAAAAGAGCTTTGCCCTGCTGCTTCCTTCAGGGAGCTGTGTGCATGTGCAAATGCTGCACATTATCTATCATCAATTCTCCATCACCATCATCATTATCATCATCATCTATCTATCATCTATCTATCTTCTATCATCTATCATCTACCTTTCTCTTGGGGACTCAAGGCAGATCACGCAGATCACACAGAGTGAGTCAGTACAATCAACAAAATGGGACATTCCATAACCAGAGCATCAGGATTTTAGAAGTCTGGAACCACCAAAAAAAAAAAACTGAAGCAGAACACAAGTATTCACAAGACGCCTTAAGTGGTACAGAAATTACATAATGGGATCCCACTTACAGGAAGCTATACACAGCAGTGTAGATCACAGACTCAATCATTTATCCAAGTAAGTTTGTGAACCATTTTGTACACCCCTGCCACTTGTGTAGAAAAGCCCTCTTGAATAGTTCAGTTTTGCATATCTTGTGGAAGGCCAGGAGAGGGGGAGCTTTCCTGACCTCCCTGGGCAGGCCATTCCACAAGGTGGGAGCCGCAACAGAGAAAGGACATGTGCGGGCAGTTGTTGGTTTTGCCCCTTTGCAAGCTTGCATCTGTGGAAACCCCAGCTGACATGAGGGGAAGATGCAGGTGTAGCGTCCTGCCCGGGGACCCTGGCCAGACAGACTAATGGTCTGATTCAGCACACGGCAGCTTCTATTGGTCTCTCTTCGTTCCATGTTACTCTCGGAAGTATCCTACGGCTAGTTTCGGCAGCGATTATGGCTGAGCACGCTGGCCCCATATTTGTCAATACAGCCCAGTAAGGCTTGTAATTTTTGGATCTCATGAAGCGCAAAATGCTTTCAAAAGTGGGTCTCCTGCCCTAGGGGACATGAGGGGAGCCACTGTCTGGATGACAAATGTCATCATCCCACGCTGAGTCTAGAGGCAGACAGTAGGTTTTCCAAAGAGCTGACGGCGGTTGGCAAGAGAGATCACTATTGGTGACGTGTTTATGCTCCTCCTATTTCCGTCTCCTGGTCAATAAGATTTGCAGGCAGGAGTATTGTTTGAGCAGAAGCAATGAGGGGTGGTGGCGGTAGGTGGGTAGATGAAATGTGCATTTGTACCATGGCAAGCAACGGATCTCTCTGTCCACTATTAATGCTCTTAGCAACGATTGTCTACCTCCAGCCTTCCAGGATAAAATGAGCAGAATGGCCTAAAAACAAACAAACCAGTAAATATAAAAAAAAAACAAACCCCATTTTAGGCAGATATGAGTGGAGGTCAACATTTTTCTAAAAGGAAGAAGTAATGCTGAGAACAAATTTTTGGAGGAATCCTTTGGCAGATCAGCACAGCCCTGGCTGCTGCAAGACTCCAGAGGTATTTATAGCCCGAGGACTGATGGTATCCTATCAGGTATTCTGCTGGGGAGCTGGTAGAAAATCCACATTCAAAGGCCACGAGGGGTTCTGCCTTCAGACCCACCAGAGCAAAGCAAATCTGTACAAATCCATGTTGATACACTCGACCTCTCTTGCATAAGTCCACAATTGTTTTTTGTCTTTGATTCCCCCCCCCAACTCTTGACTCCCCGTATTCAGGCTCCTTTATGCTTATTCAGTGTTTGACATTCTAGGCTCATAGTTCATTTCCTTGGGAAAAAAATTCCTCAGGAGAGGTTTTCATCAAAAGTTTTTGAGAAAGAAGCTTTGAGAAGTAAAACCAGTGTTGTGTAATGGTTAGAGTGTTGGACTAAGGCCACAAAGACCGGTGTTTAAATCCTCCCCTGGTGCCATAAATCTCACTGGGTGGTTTAGTCTACCTCGCAGGGTTGCTGTGAGGGTAAAGTGGAAGCAGAGGGAGCATAAGGGTATAATGCCCTTAGCTGCTTGAAGGAAAAGGAGCATTTAATTTTTTAAAACTTATTTTATTAGATTTATGAATCTCCCAACCCCAAAAGTAGGCTCTGGGTGATTTACAGCCTTATAATAGATAAAATACAATCAACATAATAAAATTATCACCATACACTAATAAAACGACTAGTTCAGATGGTGATCAACCCCTTTTGCTGGCTGCAGTACTCTCTGCGCAGCAGGGCAGGGCAGGGGATGCAGGGGCCATAGGAAGAAAAGGAGGGTGCCAGTCTTAACCATTGCTGCCCTCAGCCAAAAGCCTGTTGGAACATCTCTGCCTTACAGGCCCTGTAGAATTGCATCATATCCTGCAGGGCCCTGATGTAGTTCGGCAGAGAGTTCCACCAGGTCGGGGCCAGGACTGAAAAGGCCCTAGCTGAAGACAGCCAGATCTCCCTAGGGCTGGGGATCAGCAGTAAGTTGTTATCAGGTGATCTCTGCACTGTCCTGGGGATATATTGGAGGAGGCGGTCCTGAAGATACATGGGTCCCTGGGATTAAAAGTATAGTGTATAGATAGATAAGATGAAGGGGCAACCCCCCCCCCTATTAATTAATGGTAGAGAGCCAGTGTGGTATAAGAAAATAAGAGAAGCCAATGTTGGGTCAGGTCAATGGCCCATCCAGTCCAACACTCTGTCACACAGTGGCCAAAAATACCAGGTGCCATCAGGAGGTCCAGCAGTGGTGCCAGGACACTAGAAGCCCACCCACTGCTGCTCCCGAGCACCAAGAATACAGAGCATCACTTGCCCCAGCCTGAGAGCTCCTATCTATAGGTAAAGGTAAAGGTTTCCCTTGCTCGAAAGCCAGTTGAATCCAACTCTAGGGATGCAGAGCTCATCTCCGTTTCCAAGCTGAAGAGCCAGTGCTGTCCAAAGACGTTTCCATGGTCATGTGGCTGGCATAACTAGATGCCGAGGTGCATGGAATGCTGTTACCTGCCTACCAAAGTGGTAGCTATTTATCTACTTGCAATTTCTTGCTTTCGAACTGCTAGGTTGGCAGGAGCTGGGGCCAGAGACTGGAGCTCACTCTGTCATGTGGCACTTGGGTCTCGAACTGCTGAACTACTGACCTTCTGGTCTGCAGTTCAGTGTCTTAGCCACTTGAGCCACTGCAGCCCTATCCTATTTATACCCTGTGGCTAATAGCCACTGATGGATCTCTGCTCCATATGCTTATCTAATAGAGGTTAAAGTGTTGGAACTGGGTAACCCAGGTTTGAATCTGGACTCTGCCATGGAAGCTTGTTGGGTGACCTTGGGCTGGTCACACTCTTTCAGCATAATGTGCCTCAGAGGTCTGGGTTGAGAAAATCCTGGAGGTTTAGGATGAGACCAGGACGGAGTATATAATGCCACAGAGCAGGGTATAATGCCATAGAGGCCACCTCCAAAGCAGCCATTTTCTCCGAGGGAACTGACCTCCGTAGTCTGGAGACCTGTTGTAATTTCTGGAGATCTCCAGGTCCAACCCAGATGTTGACAATCCTACTCACAGGGTTGCTGTGAAGATAAAATGGAGGAGAGGAGAACCATGTAAGCCACTTTGGGTCACTATCAGGGAGAAAGGTGTGATATTAATGAAGTAAAATAAAAAAATCAGCCTATATTCAAGCAAAACTCCTTTCAGATGTTGATGGTGGAGATCAGGGTTGTCCCCATTGTTCTTACTCCTGAGCTACACTTTTATGAAGAAGGGTTTTTCTTGGAGGGCAGGGCTTTTTTTGTAGAAAAAGCCTAGCAGGAACTCATTAGCATAATAGGCCACACCCAACAGCAGAAACTCATTAGCATATTAGGCCATACCCATGACGGTGCAGCTTATTAGCATATTAGGCCACGTCCCCATGCCTTCCCTTTGTTTGCCTGGGTGCCCTGCGGCTGTGGGGAGTCCGGGCAAGCTGGCCCTTAGACAGACCGGGGAAAGCACAGGGGGGCATTTAAATGCTTCCCTGATTCTTCCAGGGCCCCTGGCCTGCCCACCTCAGAGTTGCTGAAGAGGGGGTCCCTCTCCAGGCCTTCCCTCTGTAGCCACACACACAGAGGTTTTGGCTGTAGTGGGCATGGCCAACTCTGAAGCCAGCCGGAACTCTGTTCCTGTGCATTCCTGCCCAGAAATAGCCCTGGGGGGGCAGCAGCAGGGGAGGGCCTTGGCCTCTGTGCCCAGTTTATTGGCCTTCCAAAGCAACTTCTTGGTAACTGTATGAAACAGGATGCTGGACTAGATAGACCACTGGTCTGATTCAGCAGGGCTCTATCCATGTTCTTAGGTACATAGCTCTTGGCAGGATCTGGAACTCTGGCCTTTCCCTGAGGCCTCAGCTGCATGGAGGGAACTGCCTATACGGGCACAACTTTTGCCGCATATCCAGACTTTCAGATGGAGGCTGGGAATGGGGACGGGGGACGGGGTTGATGCCCACTTTCCATGCATTCACTGAATGTCTAATGAAACATGAGCAACTACCTACGGAAGGAGAGATTTCGATCGGGGCCATTGTCCTGGAATGTTTTTTTTTTTTCACCTTAACCTCCTTGCCCATCATTTCCCCAACAGATCCTATCAGATTAGATTTGGGGAGGGGGAGATGATATTGTCCAGATCTCCTCCTCCCCCATGGAACCTAATAGAAGTTCAAGGGAGGGGGATTTCTCTTATGAAAACAGCACAGGGGGCAGACCCCAACCCATTTCTGCAGCCCCGGATCCGAATCTCCCCTTGCAGCTACTTCTTGAGGTAAAATTGCAAATCGGAAGATCCTGTCACAGACCTCTATCGCTGCATATAGACTTGTCCTAGGGATCCTTCCTTTTCAAGTTTCATGGTGCCCAGAAGTCTAAAAGAAGTCTAAACAACTGGAATTGTCCTATAATAAGTAATGAGCTCCCAGGGTTGCACAGAAGCAAAACAGATTTACAGACCAGTTACTGAACTGCAGAGTGAATCCAGCAAACTGCTGACTGCTTGGAATGGTAATGAACTCTCGAGAGAATGAAGGAACTTGGAAAAACAGCTGGAGCATTTGAATGGCAAGGGCTGGTGCGCACAGAATGGCCACAGCATGGAGGACAATTCAAACCCATTCTCTGGGAGGTAGCCCCTATGTGGCAAATGGTTTGTGTGCAGTTATTCCCCATGCAAATTTGGTGGGGAGAGAAAGCACCAGTGACAAAGTCTCCAGGACAGATGTTGACAGGTCAGGGAGTAAACATGCCTGATCTGCATGGCCAACTGCATCAGGGAAGATCTCTAAGGAGGCCCTTCTGCTTTGTATGCATCACCTCTAGCTACAGATTAGAAAAGAGTGAGAAAAATTCAGGCCTGAGCTGGATAGACCAGACTAGCCCAGCCTCATCAGATCTTGGACACTAAACAAGGTTGGCCCTGGTAAGTATTTGGATGGGAGAAAACCAAGGAAGTCCAGGGTCACTACCAAGAGACAGGCAGTGGCAAAGCACCTTGAAATGTCTCTTGCCTTGGAAACCCTATGGGATCGCCATAAGTTGGCTGTGACTTGATGGCCGAAAAAACAAACAAGCAGTTGCCAACATGGTTAACATAAGAACATGAGAGAAGCCAATGTTGGATCAGGCCAATGGCCCATCCAGTCCAACACTCTGTCACACAGTGGCCAAAAATACCAGGTGCCATCAGGAGGTCCACCAGTGGGGTCAGGACACTAGAAGCCCTGATGGACCTCTGCTCCATATGTTTATCTAATCTAACATCTCCATATGTTTATCTAATTCCCTCTTGAAGCTGTCCGTGCTTGTAGCTGCCACCACCTTCTGTGGCAGTAAATTCCATGTGTTAATCACTCTTTGGGTGACGAAGTACTTCCTTTTATCTGTTCTAACCTGACTGCTCAGCAATTTATTTATTTATTTACTTACTTATAATTCAATTTATATCCCACCCTCCCCTAAGGCTCAGGGCGGCTAACAATTGGGGCCAAAGCCAGAATTAAAACAATTAAAACATGATAAAAACATAACAATAGTGCAACAAAGTGCTGGTGCTCTGATATTCCCAGTTCCAAGATGGGTTCCGGTAAGGTGGATCTGGACCAACAGCATAAGTTCCAAAGCAGTCAATAGCCAGTCTTCTTCCCATGGCCCACTTGCACCCAGATGGTATCTCTGCCAATTTCCAGTGATGGTGCATTGATGGAACAGTAGCAGCAGCGGCTCCTACTCGAAAGCCTGGCAGAAGAGCTCTGTCTTGCAGGTCCCGCAGGGCCTGGATCTCCTCTGGGAGCTCATTCCACCAGGTAGGAACCGCCACCGAAAAGGCCCTGGCCCTAGTCTCGGCGAATTTGACGTCCCTGAGGCCTGGGGTAGTCAAAAGATGTTGACCTCCCGACAGTAGTGCCCTTGGGGGAACCTATGGGGAAAGGCGGTCCCTTAGGTATGCTGGACCCTGACCATAAAGGGCTTTAAAGGTAAGAACCAGCACTTTGAAGCAGATCCGGTATGCTATTGGCAGCCAATGCAGCACCTTCAGCACAGGCCACATGTGGTCCCGCTTAGGGAGACCCGCCAACAACCTGGCTGCTGCATTCTGCAGTAGCTGCAGCTTCTGGATTTGCAACAAAGGCAGCCCCAAGTAGAGAGCATTACAGTAGTCCAGCCTCGAGGTGACTATCGCATGGATCACTGTAACCAGGTCATCACGGTCAAGGAAGGGAACCAACTGCCATGCCAGCCGAAGATGATAAAAGGCCGACTTGTCAGTGGCTGCTATCTGGGCCTCCATCGTTAAAGAGGAGTCCAGGAGCACTCCCAAACTCCTAACCCCCGACGCTGGCACCAAAGGTGCCCCATCGAAGGTTGGGAGAGGGACCTCATTGAGTGCCCACGAGTTCCTGTATTGTGAGAAAGGGAGAAAAGTACTTCTTTCTGTACCTGCTCTATCCTATGCATAATCTTGTAAACCCTGATCATGTCATCCCTCAGTCGTCATTTCTCCAAGCTGAAGAGCCCCAAGCATTTTAACCTTTCTTCATAGGGAAAGTATTCCAACCCTTGTATCATTCTAGTTGCCCTTCTCTGCACTTTTACCAGTGCTATAATATCCTTTTTGAGGTGTGGTGACCAGAACTGTACACAGTACTCCAAATGAGGTTGCACCATCTATTTATACAGGGGCATTATGATACTGTTTAAATAACAATGTCATGGAAGCCATCAATGGAAAGAAACCAAGATAATGTCTTGATATGAAAATGGTTGGTGGAGCCATACTTAGATTATTGTATACAGTTTTAGTCACCCCTTTTCAGGAAAAAAATCACAGAGCTGGGAATGGTACAGAAAATGGCACATAAAAAAGGAAATGATTATCCAGGATAACTAAATGAAACCTCTCTGACTATTTACTAGATAGTCCAAACCATGGGCCCTGATCTGGTTGACCCAGGCTAGCCTGATCTTGTCAGATCTTGGAAGCTAAGTACAGTTAGCCCTGATTAGTATTTGGACAGAAGACAACCAAGGAAGCCCAGGGTCACTAATGCAGAGACACGTAATGGCAAGCCACCTCTGAATGTCTCTTGCCTTGAAAACTCTATGGGGCTAGATGGCACTTTTCCACCACCACCACAAACCATGGGAGAAGGCTGTTATGTTCATGCTCTAAGTGAGAGTTTCTCAGGGGTATCAAGTTGGCTGTTGCTGGAGATGGATGGTTGGCTAGATGGACCTTTGCTGTAGCAGGTCTCATAGGGTAAGTTCTAAGTTGGCTTCTCCTTGCTCCCTGTGGTCTGTTCTGCCTCTCAAGACAGCCCACTCGGTATTGACCAGAGCCCATATTTTTTCTTTTTCTTTTTAAGTATGTGCATGTGTGTGTGCGTTTATGTGCACCTGGAAGTCATAGTGACCTCTGGTGACTGACCCCTACTGGGGGCCTGGAGGATATTCAGAGAGGTGGCTGAATAAAGTCTGCCCCTGCCTCCTGACTGCTGGTATTCCAAGGAAGTCTCCTACCCAAGTACTAACCAGGGCCAACCCTGCTTAGCTTCCGAGATCTGATGAGATCGGGCTTGCCTGGGCTATCCAGGTCAGGGCTATTTTCCCCATCATAGCTTCCATGTTATGAAACAAGCTACCTGAAGAGGTGAGGGTGGGCACTTTTTCTTTTGCTGTCATCTTGCAACCAACTTATGATAACCCATCATGGGTTCTTTGCGGCAAGAGACGTTCAGAGGTGGCTTGCCATTTCCTGCCTCTGTGTAGCAGCCCGGGTATTCCTTGGTGGGCTCCCATCCAAATACTAGCCAGGGCCAGCCCTGCTTAGAGTCTGAGTTCTGACGAGATCAGGCTAGCCTGGGCTATCCAGGTTAGGGTGTGCTGTTTTGAGGAGTTGCCATTTTATTGGCGAGGGCTTTTAAATGGGAGGGGGCTGTAGGCCTGTTCTGGAGGAGGTTTACTTTATTATGGTTTTAATTTAGAATTGTTAAGCCACAAGGGCCGGGTGTAAATATTTAAATAAATAAAACAAATAAACACAGTGGTTCAAGGAAATCAAAGAGCAGTGGTGCTGAGAGGAGGAGAGGGACGGAGGGTCAGCAGGATATGATAGGAAGTGATTTGGAAGTATTTCCAACTCTTTGAAAGCTGCGGTATTTTACAATTTTGCCACTTGCATTTTGAATTTAGATTTTGAAATGTGAAGTTTTTCACTGAAGTCTAAGGCCTGTTGCTGTTGGTTCCTATTGATTGCATTGGTTGTCATCATACAGAAATCTCCCCAAGTTGTCAGTTACTAAAGACCATTGGATTTCATCTACTCTGTATTGTCAAATTCCATGTATTCTGCCTTGCATTATTAAATGTGGTTAAATACCATTGCTATGATAGCTATTAATACCCTGCGTGATATTGACAGGGTCAAATACCTTGTGTGGCAGCTTTTAAATGCTAATATGCCAACGATCAAATACCGAAGTCATAGGATGTCAAATGCAAATGAGAAATTGTCAGAGAGTAATTGGCAAATATCTAGACATGCAAAGAACATCAGCAGCGTATTCGGCATCTATGGTCCTTTCTGCACTTGGGTCTCATCCCTGGTTTTATCAGAGTTCAATTCGTGACGCATTTATCCCTGGTTATAACAGCATCCGTTTATCCTGGGATAAGAGTGGGGTGAAACCAGGGTGACCTTAATATAATGTTGGTGCCTCAAGGGAGAACTAAGGTGCCTGGCATAAGCATCTCCTTCTCCTTGTGCCTCTTGCTATTTCAGAAAAGGCAGGGCCAATTTTAGCCGTGTGGCATCCAGGGCAGATGCCATATACCCCATGTGGGAGGAGGCATAGGAGAGCCCCCACCAGCCTGCAGCCAACTGCTCCAGCCAGTGCCTGGAATTTCCTGCTGCCAGGGAGCTGCTGCTGATCTGGTGTACTTCCTGAGGTTTGGGGGGGATCACCTGTAGGACAGTGGGAACCTGTGGACTGCCCTACAGTTGATCTCCATGCTGCCAGAGTCTCAGGCCCATCAAGGTGCGATCGGGTGTAGGGTGGTGATGCCCCCCTGCCTTACATCTCATTGCCTTCTCCCTGTGCTGCCTATGTGATTGGGGGGGGCTATCCATGAGTTTTGCTTGGGCCCCCAGAATAATGAAAGCCACCATGGGGAAGAGACAAACAAGCCGGTAATTGCAGCCTAGGCAGTACATGTGATTGGCACAGGATGCCCCGCTCAGCAGCAACCTGGTGCCGCACAGGGTCTTGCACTGCCCATTGCCCATTGTGAACTGCTTCGCTCAGCAGGGAGAAACACTAGGAGGGAACATTGAGCCCGGGGTTGCTAACACTGGGTTTGGACATTCCTGGAGATTATAGGGGTGGAGCCTGGGGAGGGCGGGGTTTGGGGAGATCTGTTGTCTGGAGATCAGTCGCAATTCTAGGGATCTCCAGGCCCCATCTGGAGGTTGGCAACCATAAACCCAGACTAGTTGCAGCAGGGTCAGAGGTCTCCGGGGTTTAGCTGTGCGCCCCCGGCTCCGTAGATACCCAGCAGAGCTAACTCCTGGCATGGTCTCTTTATTTGGGAAAATAATTTAACTGTAACTAGGTTGGTGTTTCCCCCCCCTGCATTCGTATTATTTTATGAGCTGCAGTGTTCACTTTATTGGGAGCTCTCTAATCCCATGGCCAAAGATAACAAACACTAAATGGAGACATAGCATGGAGGCCGTAGCAGGCTGGGCGCTGGAGCACCCCAGGCTTATGGTCTTGGGTGACTTCAACGTCCATGCCGATGACGCGGCCTCCAGCCGGGCAACAGACCTGGTGGCATCCATGGTGTCGCTAGGACTCTCCCAATGTGTGTCAACCCCCACGCACCGGGCCGGACACATGCTCGATTTGATCTTCACGATGGGGATTACAGTGGACCAGATGACTGCTATGGCGGTTCCATGGTCGGACCACTATGCCCTGAAGGCCCGTGTGAATGTCCCACCCCGACCCTGTATAGGTGGCGAGCGGATTTTGGCTCACCTTCAGAGCCAAATGGACCCGGTGCGGCTTCAAATGGCCCTGCGGGATCCGATGCCCCCTGGTGGCTCGTTGGATGAACTGGTGGAAGACTGGCACGGCCGACTTTCCGCAGCCATCGACGAGATCGCTCCCAGGCGCCCTCTGCGCGCTCGCTCCAGGCTAGCCCCTTGGTATTCCCAGGGGCTGCGGCTTATGAAGCAAGAGCTCAGACGGCTAGAGAGGCGGTGGTGCCGCGCTCGCGACGAGGCAACGAGAACATCTTATAGGACGTTTATGAGAGCCTATGAGATGGCAGTCAAGGCTGCTAAGAGGGAATTCTACGCAGCTACGATGGCATCTGCAAGCTCACGCCCAGCCCAATTGTTTAGAACAATTCGGTCTTTGACAACTCTGCCACAGGGCAGACAAAATAGTAGGGAATTGGATATTGGCTGCGAGGCATTTGCGAGCTATTTTGCAGATAAAGTCTCAGCGCTCCGCTGCGACCTCCCTGCCACACTTGAAACGGTGAGTGAACTTGAGGCCCCTTGCGCATCTTCGAGTTTGGGTTTAGAATACTTTGACTGGCTCAGTCTGGAGGAAGTCGACAGACTGCTAGTATCTGTTCGCCCAACCACATGCGACCTTGATCCGTGCCCCTCCTGGCTCATTAAGGCAGGCCACGAGGGGTTTCGAGGTGCCTTGGGGGACATTGTTAACAAGTCCCTCTTGGAGGGACGGTTCCCCGAGGCACTCAAGGAAGCGATGGTCTGCCCTCTCTTGAAAAAACCAACCATGGACCCGGCGGAATTGGCCAGCTATCGGCCGGTGTCCAATTTGCCCTATTTGGGCAAATTGATTGAGAGAGCAGTGGCGACTCAGCTACAGGGCTTTCTGGATGACGCTTCCGTCCTTGATCCATTCCAGTCCGGCTTCTGCCCGGGGTATGGGACGGAGGCAGCTCTGGTTGCCCTAATAGACGACCTCCGGAGGCATCTGGATCGAGGTGGTGTGGCGGCACTGTTGTTGTTAGATCTGTCGACCACCTGCATTCAATACAGTCGACCACCAGTTGCTGATCCACCGGCTCGCCGACGTGGGGATTCAGGGACTCGCCCTTCAGTGGCTTGCCTCCTTTCTCCAAGGTCAGGGACAGAGGGTGGTGCTAGGGGGGCAGCAGTCCCGGAGGCGCCCGCTTGAATGCGGGGTGCCCCAGGGGGCAGTGCTCTCCCCAATGTTGTTTAACATCTATATGCGCCCCCTCGCCCAGATTGCCTGGAAGTATGGGCTGGGATGTCACCAATATGCGGATGACACCCAGCTCTACCTGATGTTGAGCGGCCAGTCGGACTCTGACCTATAGCATACCGGGTTCGCTTCAAAGTGCTGGTGCTTACCTTTAAAGCCCTATATGGCCAGGGTCCGGCATACCTGAGGGACCGCCTTTCCCCATACATGCCCCAAAGAGCACTTCGGTCTGAGCGTCAACATCGCCTGGCGGTCCCTGGCCCTAAGGAGGCCAGGTTGGTGGCCACTAGGGCTAGGTCGTTCTCAGTGGCGGCTCCTACCTGGTGGAATGAGCTCCCGGAGGAGATCAGGGCCCTGCGGGACCTCTCGCAGTTCCGCAGGGCCTGCAAGACAGAGCTCTTCCGCCAGGCTTATGAGTAGGAGCCGCCACTCCCCCTTCGCCACCCCCCCCCTCTGCCGCCAATTCCATCATCTTATGCGGGAGAGGGAGGGGACAGCCGAATGAAATCTATTGGGTCCCGCTGTGACTAATTTCATTGTGGTTAGTATCGTCCATGCCATCGGAGGGAAAGGATTGAATAACTGTGGAGCACTTTACGACGTTTTAGAATGTTTTAGTGATTTTATATGTTTTAAGCTGTCTGTTTCTGGCACTTGGTTGCCCTATTGTAAGCCGCCCTGAGCCCGCTTGCAGGGAGGGCAGGGTAAAAAATGGAATAAATAAATAAATAATAAAATAAATATCATCTGCCACATTTGTTCTAGCATTTCATGGGCCCCTTTCCCCAAGTGAGAAGTCTCAGAGGCAGCTTTTCACAAAGTCAGTTCCCTGAGAAGGTGACAGTGCTGGAGGTTTTGGGTGGTTTTGTCATCTCTACTTATTAACAAAGATACCGGCTGAGTGGGGTAGGGGATCAGCAGGCGCAAAGTTAGAGGATGATCGTTTTCAATGCAATATCAGTTCCCCTAAAGGAACAGCATCCCCTGGGAACCTGGTATATTTCCTTCTTGCTGACGGAAGTGCCGTCATCAAGTCGCAGCTGGCTTATGGCGACCCTGTGGAGTTTTTAGGCCAGAGATAAACAGAGCTGGTTTGCCACTGCCTGCCTCTGCATAGCAGCCCTGGACTTCCTTGGTTGTCTCCTATCCAAGCACTACAAGAGGAAAGGCCAGCGGGACAGCAATATATGTAAACAAGAAAAAAAAAATCACGTGCCCAAATTTTAACACCAAAAATTAATGATTTAATAAATTATACAGATATGACATATACAGTACTCAGAACAAATTTTTCTATGACACAGTAAATAGACAGGTAGAAATTCACAGGTAAAGTTAATCACCGGTAAAAAATTCACAGGTGGAGTTTTTCCAAAAACAATTTGTAATAATACATTCAAAAAAGTCCTTGAACCGTAAGGATGTAATAGTGCCTCTGCCAGCTGACTCGATGGACCCCCGGTTCTAAATCCGTTTCAATAATTTTTTCAAGAAGCATGCTGGATTCAACATTTCAAAGATACATGTAGACATCCATAAAGTATATTCAGATACAGCAATCCTGAGTGATTCCCAATGGAGAATCAACCGTTTCTTGGAACCTCCCTTCAAAATTCTGAAGCATTTCACCACCATGCCATTTTTATTAGAGGGAAAGGTTCTCAAACCGGTCTATTTATTGTGTCATAGGAAAATTTGTTCTGAGTACTATATATGTCATTTCTGTATAATTTATTAAATCATTGATTTTTGGTATTAAAATTTGGACACATACATTTTTTTCCTATCCAAGTACTAAGAGGGTCATCTTTGCTTAGCTTCTGAGATCTCATGAGATTGGGCTAGCTGTCTCGTCTTTTCCTTCTAAGGCTGTGCCCCAGATGTTTCCTTCATCTCCCCCCAAACAAATCCTCCAGAAGTTTTGTAAAGGGGATACTCAGTGACTGCCATATATAGACTGCTTCTGAGGGAGGATTTTCCATTTGGCCAAATATTTCGCTCATCAGGCTATATGAAGAGGGGTTATAATGACCCATGGTCCTGGATATGCTATATGTTAAGTTCATTTATAGCATATCCTGCACTGATTCGAAAGCAAAGATGGTTTGGTTTTTTGGCTAAGATATGGACCCCCCAATAGCCTATCACCCATTAGCATGCCTACAGCAGCTACAAAATGGCCAGCTGTGTACAAAATGGTGCCTTGGCCTTCTGGTCTCTAGTGAACATGCTTTCATTTAACCGCATACCTGCTGGCATTATGATACACCTGCCACCTGACCCTGAGATACTGCCTTCATCATTGTATTTATGTTTCTTTCCAGAGGAAACATTTCTAACTTTAATTAACAATTATTCAATTTTTGCCAATGCTATGCTCAAAATTCGAAAGCACCTTGCTTTCCATGCTTGTTTCCCATTCTCTCTTGATTTGAGCACCCTGAACAATCTCACAGAGGATTTGTTCACCATTTAAAAATCAGCAGGATTTTGAACAGTTTTGCATCCACACAGTTGGTAGCTTTCAACCTGGCAGGTGGCTGGACATTGATGTCAGTGCATGCTCATCATGGAAAGGATGGCTGTGGGCTTATACATCTCACAGGATCATAGTGGGTAGGTCACGCATCACTGAAAACCAGCTAGATTTCAAGGTTATGCGCTCCTTTTGTGCTCGCGCCTGTTGGTGACATTCATCACACTGACAGATGCTCAGACCGTAATGGATCAAACAATAGTTCCCAGCCAGCAGGGTGAAAGAATGTGAAAATATTTGTGTATGAGTGTTTGAGGGTGCTGCTTGCAATTTGCAACCACCCAGCAATCCAGACAGAGGAGTGTTTGCCCATGACGGAAGGCATAGCAGCAGCAGCAACAAAAAAATTCATTGAGTAACCGTGGCAACCATGTGGACCACACCCCCAAGGAGCACAGTGGAGTTGCCATGGAGGATGTGTAGAAGGGATGGGTCAGAAAAAAGATGGTAGGAAGTGTGAAAAACTCCCAGATGCAGAAACACCATCACCTGTGAGCCTGTCTCTGCATTCACAGAGCTGCTGGTGCTGAAAGCAACATTGAGAAGCCTCCCTGGGTTGAAGCAACCGAAGGGGCAAAGGGGTTAGAATGTTGGACTAAGGCTCAGGAGGTTTTGGTTCATGTCTACAACCGGCCTCAAAGCCAGGGCAAAAGCCAAGAGGAGAGAGCCATTTATACCCCTCTGAGCTTCTTTGAGAAAAAGTGGGATAAAAACGGTAGCAGGTGTACTGTCTCTTTAGACATTTATACTCTGTTCCCCTCCCAGTGGAACCCAAGACAACTTACAGCATTTTTCTCCCCCCTTCCTTTTTGTCCCACGAACAATTAGGGAAAGTGACTGGTCCAGTGAGCAGGGATATGCACCCAGTTCCCCCAGATATTACTCCATCCACTGCACTCCACCAGCTCCCTTTTAAGTGCAAGGACCTTGTGGGTGATGGAAGCCTTGTGGTGGTGGAAAGTGCTGTCAAGTCACAGCCAACTTATGGGAACCCCCCATAGGGTGTTCAAGGCAAGTGATGTTAAACCCCCTTTATTCCTGCGGTTTTTGGTAGTAGCTTTCTCAGCAAGTACAGTTAAATCTGACTTCTTTTTCTTTTTTTAGGGGAAAAAAAACCAGACTAGCTTTTAAACCTCACAAGCCCTCACTTGCCGTTGTGTGTTTTCTTTCCCTGGGCAATTCTGACATATTCCTGAAATGAGCAATTTGTGGCTGTCACTTTCCTTCCTTTCATCTCTCAAGCTTCCTTCTTTTTTGCTTTGTTTGCTTCAGTTTGGGGTGGACATAATGTTAAAGGTCACTTGACATTTTTAGAAGAGAGATTTTTTAAAAAATAAAGGCTATTCAAAGGGGTGCCCTTGTTTGTTCTTGCTCACACTGTGTAGAATTTGATTTTTTAAAAGGCATCTTTTAAAATCAGTTGGGGTACTTCCCCTTTTTGCCTCAAGCCCTTATTATTTGTATTTTAAAATCTACTCAGTGTATTTGGGTTTTTTAAAATCTACTCAACACATTCAGTCAAATACTGCTAGGCATACATGTGCATTTGGCTAAGTCTGAGCAAAAAAAGTTCCAAAAAATACTGTATTTGTATTTTCTGGATATTCTTGTAGCCAGATATATATTTGGCTATTTTTGGCTATTTGAAATGGCCGAGCCCTGAAAATCCCAAAAATATTCGGGATTTTTCAGGGCTGCTGGATACTCAGAATTAAAGGGCATTAAAAGGGATTGCAGTCCCTTTAAACACCTTTGGGGTGAACTGACCTCTTGGAGGTATTTAAAGGGTCTGCAAGCCCTTTAAATGGCTTCAGAGTTCACTTGTGGAGTTGAGGCTTGGAGAAGGCATTTAAGGGGACTGTGATACCTTTAAACACCTTTCCCCCCTCCATTGAAACCAATGGAGAATGGGGGCACCTTCTTTGGGATCCCATAGAATTGGACCCCCTGGGTCAATGTTTTTGAAACTGAGGGGGGGTATTTGAGGAGAGGCACCAGCAGCTATGCTGCAAATTTGATGCCTCTGCCTCAAAAAACAGCCCCCCTGGAGCCCCAGATACCCCTGGGTCAATTTTCCATTATACTCTACTAGCCTAATACCTGTGCTTCACTATGGTGTTTAAGTTCCTTAAGTTAATGTGATGCTGTGAAATTTGAAATGTGGCATTTGTTGTACAAATTCTAATGGAGAAGATTGTAGTGTAAGAAATTAAGTG
Organism: Gekko gecko; assembly: GCA_029375565.1. Classification (NCBI taxonomy): domain Eukaryota; kingdom Metazoa; phylum Chordata; class Lepidosauria; order Squamata; family Gekkonidae; genus Gekko; species Gekko gecko. Next base: position 37,118,146 of record JAPDNY010000005.1, on the reverse strand, counting down.
AGACATATGTATTCCCCCCCCACTGAAGGACCTGTCTCTAGACCACATTGGTGGTTCTGCCCTGAGGTGCTAGGATCACCAGGCTGCTTGATGAGCTCACTCTGGAGCAGGCCACATAGAACTGCCCATTTAAGAAGCAGCCGTCTGTTAAGTCAGCTCCTGCTACCTTCCATGAAAGTGATGGCCTCTCTACTTGTGTTCCTGAATTGTTTTGCTCATATGGAGACTGTGTTGTTCTGAGCACCTTAGGGTGATCTTGCTGGTACTTGGCTTGAGCAGCTCAGTGCACTGCAGGAGTACTATGTGCAAATGTCTTTGGTGTATTCCTAAGTTGCCTCCTCCTTGTAGCGTTGGTGTATCTGGCTTTATGTTTGCCAGGAGCTTTCTTGGGGGCAGTAAGAGGTGAGGGATGTGAGGGGGAGTTGGTGTGAGGGAGTGGTGATGTGGTGGACATTTCTTCAGGTTCATGAGAGAGGCACGCATCAAAATGGCTCCTAGAAATGTCCTTTACTATCTCCCCATAAACATTCATACCCTGGCCCTGCTCCTACACCTGTCTGGTGTTGGGGGGAATTGTATTTAAAGGCATCAGGGAGGCTGGGCCAGCAGCAGTGCTAAAGCAATCCTGCTGAGCGAACCTCCCTGGCAGCTGTAAGCATCCCACCTCCTCTCCTACACCTGACAGGCAGCTGCCTGTCTGGTGTAGAACGGGAAGGAGGAAGGAGTATTAGAAGCCACTGTGGAGGCAGGGCTGGCAGGATCACTAAGGCGTTGCTGCTGGGGCAGGCTTCCTCATGGCTCTAAGCACCCTGCAACCACTGCTGCACCTGACAGACAACCTCCTGTTAGGTGTAGGAGATGGGAGAGTGTGTTGGAAGCCATCAGAGAGGCTGGACCAGCAGCATCGCTAAGGTGGTCCTGCTGGGGTGGTGTCTGTGTTGGATTAAAGTACCCTTGTCCTGCTCCTACACCTGACAGACACTGGCCTGTCTGGTGTTAGGGGGGATTATATTTAAAGACATCAGGGAGGCTGGAATCAATGGGGGAGCACATTTTACCCCTTTTGACCCACTTAGGGGTCGAATTTCTAAAAATTCCTTCTTAGCAAGCACCTATGCCATGTAGTAGTGCTCTCCCTGAATTTGGTGTCTCTAGGTGCAGCGGTTTGGCCTGGGCATTGATTTTACAGTGAGGGGACTTTCTTTTATATATATAGACTAGGAATAAGACCCATTGCAGAAATACATACAACGAGCTCTAGAAAGAGGCTCTGGGCAGGTGCCCTAGTCTTGGGCACTCAGCATCAATTTGCTGTGCTGACCTCATCAGGGTATAATGACACAGAGCTTACCGTTTTCTTCAGGGGAACTGATCTCTGCCATCTGAAGAGCAGTTGTAATTCTGAGTGATCTTCAGCCCTCCTTTCGAGATTGGCAACAATGGTTCCCCAGGAGGAAATGGCTGGTTTGGAGGGTGGAGTCTATGGCATTGTACCTGTCCGAGGTCCCACCCCTTCTCAAACCCCAACCTCTCCAGGCTCCACCCCTCAAATCTCCAGAAATTCCCCAGCCTGGAGTTGGCAACCCTATCTCCTTCCCAGCCAACCATCAGCCTACCTTTATGTGCCCCTCTGACTTCAGTTTTCCATCCCCTCCCCCTCCCTCCTGGAGAGCAGTTGTAATTCTGAGTGATCTCCAGCCCCCACCTGGAGATTGACAATAATGCTTCCCCAGGAGGAAATGGCTGGTTTGAAGGATGGAGTCTATGGCATTGTACCTGCCTGAGGTCCCACCCCTCCTCAAACCCCGCCCTCTCCAGGCTCCACTCCTCAAATCTCCAGGAATTCCCCAGCCTGGAGTTGGCAACCCTATCTACTTCCCAGCCAACTATCAACCTACCTTTATCTCCCGTTCTGACTTCAGCTTTCCATTTCCTCCCCCCTTCCTCCTGGATAGCAGTTGTATTTCTAAGTGTTCTCCAGCCGTCCCCTGAAGATTGGCAACAATGGTTCCCCAGGAGAAGATGGCTGGTTTGGAGGGTGGAATCTATGGCACTGTACCTGTCTGAGGTCCCACCCCTCCTCAACCCTCACTCTCTCCAGGCTCCACCCCTCAAATCTCCAGGAATTTCCATACCTAAAGTTGGCAACATTATCTCCTCCCCTCTCAGCAGCCTCTTCCTAGGCAAAGTGCTGTCTTTTGTGTTAGTGGGGAGCAAAGCAGCTTGCTTCATTCTCCTCTTCCACTTTGTGATTTGTACAGCAACCCTGCAAGGTAGGTTAAGCAGAAAGTCTGTGGCTGGTCCAAAATTACCCAGGCAGCTTCCATAGGGAGGCTCCTGCTGAACAGGAACAAAGAGCCAGGGCTAGTGAAGTAATGCCTTTTAGGACGCATGAAGTCACCCTGAGAGTGCTGGCAGGCCTAGGGTTGCCAACAAAGACAGTTTGATGCAAAGGAGGATGGAAAAGTCTCCATATCTCTATTTTGCCTTAAATTGGTTTTGATGCCGGCAGTGTGAGAAAATGCCAGAGGCTTTGGATGGGTGCCCCATGGTAAGTGGACCAAACAATTCCTAAAGATTTTCCAAAACACTACTCTGTCGATAATTCATTTTCTACACTGACAGCATCCCCTGCCAGAATGCAACACATCCCCAGCATTTTGAATTAGCACCAGAACTTTAAGAGTTCTCCAGCTGTCACCTGGAGACTGGCAGCAGCTTGTTTGGAGGGTGGGGGTCTATGGCACCGTATCTTTCTGAGGTCCCCCTCTTCCTCCTCCTCAGACCCCATCCTCAGCAGGCTTCATACCTAAAATATCTTGGAAGTTTCCTAACTGGAGCTGGCAACCCAATGTCCTTTCCAGGCAACCATCAGCCTAGCTTTATCTGCCTGTCTGTCTTCAGGTTGACATCTCCCCCTCCTCTTGCAGCCTCTGCCTAGGAAAAAGGCAGTCTTTCCCTGCAGTGGGAACCAAAGCAGCTGACATCATTCTCCTCTCCCCTGTATGATCTGCACAACAACCCTGTGAGGTACGTTAAGGTAGAAAGTCTGTGAATGGTCCATAATCTCCCAGGCAGCTTTTATAACATGAACCTGAGACCTGCACACCTTCCTCTGAAGTGCTCTCAGGTACATATCTATGGCAGCAATGGGGTGACTGCTGGCACCTTTTCCTATCATTTTTTGCCCTGTGGTATTCTGCTTGTGGTATGATCTGTCTTTCTTGTGGTGTGGCATGGTTGTGTTATTGGGTTTGTTTCTTTTGAAAGGGAAATGATGTGTTGTGGGTGAGGACATATTTTAATCTCAGAAAACACCAGGTCACATATGCAACTGACAGTTCCAACTGTCTCACGGGGGGGGAGAGGAGTTTGAGGTGTGGAATGGTGTGAAGTCCAATCAGCTTCAATATGCAAATGACCTTGAAACACTGGCCCAATCAGAGAAGAGTGGCCTAGGCTGCAGTGGGTGGGAGAGAACTCAGGCAATGCAGCCAGTGCCTATGGAGTCGTTCTGAGTAACAGATCAGGCAGCCAACTGATTTTGCCAAGCATAGAATGTTGCCATGCGACTACACTTTTATATAATAAGGAAGGATGGGGACCATTGACTATGATGGTCCCCATAGGGTATAATGGAGCCAAAAAAAATCAGGATTTTTGAAAAATCCTGAATCCAAATACCATACCAGTATTGAGATTTGGGAATATCGGAAAATACCAATATTTTTCAGGTTCAATATTCCCAAACCTGAAAAATACCCATTTTTTTGCACACCCCTAGCACACATTTGCCCCATCTACTTCTGTAAAACAGGATTGAACTCAGTCTTTAAATGCAGTTGGGTTTACTGTGGAACATCACACAGCTTGAGAAACTGGGATTCTCCCACCTTAGGGTTGCCAGCTCCAGATCGGGAAATTCCTGGACATTTGGGGGCAGGTCCCAGGGAAGGTGGGCTTAGGAGAGGGTGAGACCTTAGCAGGGTATAGTGCCATAGAGTCTATCCTACGAAACAGTCATTTTCTCCTGGGGAATTGATCTCTGTAGTCTGGGAAATCAGTTGTAATTCCTGGAGATCTCCAGGCCCCACCTGGAGGTTGGCAACACTACAGTATGCACATGGCTGCCATAACAGCAAGACCTCTCAGTGTTGGAGGTCTGCTCCATGAGCCAGGTAGAACCTGTGGCAGATTCTCCAGGAACTATCCTGGATGTTTTTACTCTGCAGAATTGCACTATCAGTTCAGAATCCCACCTTGGGAAGAATTTGCTGGCAAATCTATTTATTGATGTCCACTGACAGCAAGAGAGCATGGGCTCCATTTATAGGGATGATTTTAGAAGAGCAAAAGCTACGCTGGCTCTCAGTCTTTCAGTACTGGAAATGCTGGCCAGGAAGGATGCGGAATCTCTTTCTCTGGAGGACTTCCAGGCCAGGCTGGGTCAGCATTTCTTGGAATGTTTTAAGTATGATGTAAACAGTACAGGGCATGGAGTTGCATTTTTGCAAAATGTAGAAGCCAGTTAGATTTTCCTGAGACCCAGCTTGGGGAAGAGACTCAGGCCTGGTCTATATGTGGAGTGGAATGAGTTGGGAATGTGGTGGCAGAGTGTTGAGGTGGTCAGCTGGACTGTACAAAACATTACACACATTGAAATCAATGTGCACAGAGAGAGAATAGCCACGATAGCACTGGCTCTGATCCCCACCTAAGTGGGGCAGGGGCCGTGGCTCAGTGGTAGAGCATCTGTTTGGCATACAGAAGTTCCCAAGTGCAATCCCTGGCATCTCTATTTAAAGGGACCAGGCCATAGCTGATGTGAAAGACCTCTGCCTGAGATCCTGGAGAGCTCCCACCAGTCTGAGTAGACAATACCGAATTTGATGGACCAAGGGCCTGATTCAGTATGAGGCAGTTTCATATGTCCATATGTGATGGTTGGCTTAGGAGCCTGGAGTCAAAATGTGTAGGAAGAAGCAGGGTTACCAGATGCCTTCTTTTTAGAGGACATGTCCTCTTTTTTTGTGGGTGTCCGTCCTCCTTTGGGCTCTTTTTAAAAAACTGATGAAAAGGGGGGAGCGTCACATGGCTCTCCCCACCTGCTGCGTTTCTGAAATGGCACGGTGGTCTGTTCCATGGCCTCATTTGGCTGCAAGTGTAGGCCAGGCCTAAGGCCTGATCATGCCGGTGAGAAGAAGCGAGGAATCCTGGGCATCCTGCTCTTTCACCCTCCCACGCCTATGCTGATGGTCATGACTACTTCCCCTCTTTTGAAACTGAGTCCTAATATTCAAAGATACTGTGATGGTGTGCCAAGGAAAATCTTGAGACATGAAGGACTTGAAGGACTGCCTCTTCTTGTACTGTCCCGCCTACCAGCTAGAGATGCCAACCTCCAGGTGCGGCCTGGAGAGCTCCCAGAATTACAGCAGGTCTACGGATTACAGAGATCAGTTCCTCTGGAGGAATGGCTGCTTTGGAGAGTAGACATCATGGCATTATACCCACTGAGGTCCCTCCCCTCCCCAAAGCCCACCCTTCTCAGGCTGTACCCCCATATTTCCAGGAACTTCCCAACCTGGAATTGGCAACTAGAGTTAAGATCCTCTTCTCAACCCCTGCATTCTGTATGCAGAAGTGAAGTAGATAGGAAGTAGAGACTTTTTTTCAGTAGTGGCAGCACCTCACCTGTGGAATGCCCTTGCCCTTCAAGGTCCACTTACTCCCTTTCGAGGTGCCACCAGGCCCAAACATTCCATTTTATCAAGACTTTTAACTGAGGAATTCCATATTTTCAGCTACTCTATGGTCTGCTGCTAGCCTGAGGATGGTTTTATGGATAGCATTTTAGGCTGCTCATGTTTTGTCTTGAGCAGGTCACTGGAGAGGCAGCATATAGATCTTAGAAATAAACAGGAGACTAAGGAGATCCAGATTAAAGAGGGAAGGCAGAATGGTTATAGCTTAAACTCAGCACATCTCGGATGCTAAGCAGGGTTGGTACATGGAAGGGAGACAACGGAGGAAGACAATGGCAGAACACCCCTGCTTCTCACTCACCTTGGAAGCCACTTGCTGGGTCACCATGATTGCTACTTGATAGCACTTTATACACACACACACACACAAAGATCAGGTGTCCAAATCCCACAGCAGCAATCATGGGAAGAGGAGACCTTTGCTCCCTTTTTTGCTCAGTAATTTGAGTGCCAGCCACAACACACAATTTTTAAATGATTTGTACTGCTTCCGGGGACTCTGCTTGCATGGATCTCTTCCAAGGGTCAATCCACAGGACTGTTATGAGCTGGGAAAGTTACCAGCAGGTAATTTTCACATGATATGATGATCATCTAAAGGTATCTTCACATGGTATATATTATTGTTAGTTGTATCTGATGGACTGTGAGTTCTGCTCCACTTCTGGAATGGATCTTTCCCACCTCTCCCTTCCTCCTGTGTTCCCTGAGTAGAGGGAAACAGTGTTGGGTATGACATGAAGGCTGACACAATGGTCCCTTTTAGGAGAGCAGAAGTGCTCTTCTGCTTGCAAAAGAGGGACGTTGGATCTATTCCATATTCTTTAATCCTCCCCCCAAAATAGCTGTGTCAATTGTCCTGAAGACTGCATCATGTATTCAGGGACTGAATCCCATTCAGCTTTAATATTTGGTTGCCCTTTCCCAGAGTGAGCATTGAGCAGGGGGTTGGACTAGATGGCCTGTATGGCCCCTTCCAGCTCTGTGATTCTATGATCTGATGTATCTTTTTTTTTTTTTTAAATGTGTCCTACATATTAGAAGATGAGATGGACTGATTCAATAAAGGGAGTGACCGCCCTAAGTTTGCAAGACCCGAGCAAGGCTGTTAATGATAGGACATTTTGGAGGTCATTGATTGATAGGGTCACCGTAAGTTGGTAGTCACATAACACACACACGTATCAGGGGACTGTTCAGTTGTTCTTCAAGCACCTGGTGATCTTTGCATCATAGATATCCTGGTTAGCTTCTTGGACACCGAAAATCCTTTTCGATCAAGCTGCATAACCTTCTGATTCAAAATGTAGTGAATTAATTTGGTAATGCTCCCTCTAAGCTGTGGAGTCTTGTGAGCAAAAATTTGACACCGTGAGCTACTGGCATTAAAGTTGTGAGCGAGCGATTTGGCTACTGCATCAATTAGTTTGCTCTGGAGCCCTCCTTCCTGAGCTAAGACAAAAAAGTGTGAGCTGGAGGCTAAAAAACTGTGAGCTAGCTCACAGCTTAGAGGGAACACTGGATGTATCCTATAGTAGCATCAAGCTTGCTTCTTTGTTCCTTCTGCCCAGGGATCATATCAGCGGTGCTACATCGGATCTGCACTGTTAAGCTGTCCCACAATCTGCACCGTGTATGTTTTGTACAGCTGAACAGGCGTGCACAGCAGTGTGTTCTATGACTGGGACTCTGAGCATTCTATGATTCATGCCACTGCACTCTTCTTTCACTAGGGTGAGATGAGGACGTGTTTGGCATTTCCTGAAAGCTTGCTTTTGTTCAATGCACATAGAGACTTTTAGCACTCTTTTAACCCAGTTTCAGACACGTAACCTGTCTCAGCAGAGGAATAGTTCATGTGACTGTCTGATTCATGCCATGGTGGACAGGGGGGAAAGCCTTGGAAAGTCCCTTATGTAGTGGCTCACAGCCTGTAATGAACTAGCTACGTATACTCATTGCCATGCATCAAATGCAGCTTTTAACATGTACTGGACTGCTGTTTCCAGCTTTTCTCATGCAGGAAGTGTATGGCCAAATTGGGATCTGCCAGATGAAGACTTTCCCCATGGCTCTCATGTACCCAGGGTCCTACAGGGTGTTTCTATCTCCCTATATTATAAAAGCTGAATTGTGGTGGCACTTCTCAAGAATATTCCACACACTCCGGAACTGGTTGGAGCCCTGGTGTGCCACTCACAGCATGTCTGTTTCCATTGGCTGCGTTGCTGTCTCCATCGGTGTAGACCTGCCCACGGAGGCCGCAACCAGCATTTTGGCCTCACTTCCCTTCGATCCACCAGACGGGCCAGACGCTCCAGCAGCTGGGGGCCTTTGCTTGGCCTGCAGGCCCCAGATGGGGCCATGGTGGCGGCGCTGCTGAGCCGTGGCAGCCAGGAGCCACTGCCGGCCAAGAGGAGGGCCAGGCCAACATGCGCTGACTCTGCCCACCTGCCTGGAAAGGCCCTGGAGATGGCCGAGTGGGGAGGTGGCAACAGCCCATTCCCTCGCACCTCCCCCATGAGTTCTGGGGATGAAGGGAAACAGCGCCATGCCACTAGCTTCGAGGCCAGGTGGGGAACAAGGCCTGGCCTGTCCCATCACCCCTCCAGTAAGTGGTGGGGGCAAGGTCGCAGGTCTTGGCCCACCAAGACGCCTGTGGGTGGGTGGATGAGCCCAGGAGGCTTGGCCCATGAGGGCCTTGACCGCGCAGGGGGGAGGCATGAGGCCCGGCAGCTTCGCTGAGGCGGGGCGGCAGGGAAGGAGATGGGGCCTGCGGCCGGCTGGCCCAGCTGGCGCCCATTGTGGGGAGAGGGATGAGCCCGGCCACCTTCATCTGCTGGGGCCTCAATTGGGTGGGGGTTGTGGGGGGAGGAATGAGGCCAGGCACCTTGGCCTGCCAGGGCCTTGACCATGCGAGGGGGCTGGGCAGCTATGCAGGGCCGGTGGGCCAGGAAGGAGACGGCGTTCTGCGGCCGACGTGGTGGAGTGGTGGGGGGAGGGATGAGGTCAGGTGGCTTGGCATGCCGGGGCCTCAACCGTGTGGGGCAGGGATGAGGCTGCCCACCTTCGCCGGGCTGGGGGGTGGCGGGAAGGAGATGGCAGTCCACAGATGGCCAGCCAGGCTGGCACCCATTGGGGGGGAAGGACCAGCCTGGGCAGCTCGATCGGACGGGGGTGGCGGGGGAAGGGCGAGGCCAGGAGTCTTGGCCCTCCGGGGCCTTGACCGTGCCAGTGGGGGGGAGCTTCGCTGGGGGGGGCAGAGATGGAGACGGCGGCCTGCGCCCAGATGGTCAAGCTAATGCCCATTGTCTTCAGTCCCGGAATGGGCCTTCTTCCTTGTAAGATTATAAAACAGAGCAGCTGCCTTCTTGGTCTCCAAGGTGCTACTGGACTCGAATCCAGCTGTTCTACTGCAGAGCAACCTGGTCACCCTCTGAAGCTATCAACCCAAGGCATGTTGTTACTCAGCCGGCTGTGAAATGATGGGCTGTACTCAGGGCTGGCCCAAGGTTTTTTGATGCCCTAGGTGGGGCTACCTTCTGGCATCCCCCCTCCGCCACCGGGGTTCCCCAGGGCAAGGGAGGGCTCCCCTCCTCCTCCTTCCCCCTCTCGCCCACCACCGGGGTGTGCCAGCAAGCCAGGGAAGGGGCAGGGGTTTAAACCCCCGTCCCTTCTGTCTGAGTGCCGGCTTGTCCTGCAGCTGTGGGGCATGCTGCCAAGCCAGAGGAAGGGGCGGGGTTTAAACCCCCGTCCCTTCCCCCCCAGCTGCGGGGCATGCCGGCAAGCCAGGAGAAGAGGCGGGGGTTTTGGCAGGGGGCAGGGGCCTTTTGGTGCCCCTAAGGGCCATCAGTTGCATGTGGAGGAGTGGGGACTCAAACCTGGTTCTCCCAGATTAGAGTCTACACTCCTAACCACTACATCAAACTGGCTCTCAGTTCAGATCAATTCCCCTGGAGAAAATGGCTGCTTTGGAAGGTGGCCTCTATGGCATTATACCCATTGAAGTCCCTCCCCTACCCAAACTCTGCCCTCCTCAGGCTTCACATCTCCAGGTAATTTCCTAACCCAGAGCTGGCAACCCTAGGTAAAGAACACCCTCTCGTGCTATCTGACTTGAGGAAATAGGATGGAGTGAAAGTAGGAGCCCCTTATCCTCCTGTGCTGCTGATTCGATCAGAACCGCGATCCTGAGGTGCTTCTAACCAGAAGTGGCTTCCAGTCCCTGTGATGAATTCATGGAACTTGTCATGTGTAGACTGGGCCAAAGTTGCCAAGTCTGGCTGAGAAATGAAAGAGGACACAGCAGAAGATTCTAGAACATTGGAGAGGCCTCATGTCATGCAGTGTTCCTGTTGGGCCAGAAGTGGTGCTTTGTGTGTTGCTAGGAAGTGGGGCCACACGAGGAGCAGTTCCCCCTGCGATGCGCAGTGGCATCACCTCCTTCAGCCCAGCAGTGGCATGGCTGGAGGGTGGAACAGTCCACATGCCCCACAAATGGAGTAGCTTCTCCAGGCAGAATCCAGCAACCTGGGTGCCAGAAGATGGCTATTCCCAGCCTAGGCATCCTGGGCCTGTGTGCAAAGTGCTGCCAAGTTGCAGCCGATTTATGGGAACCCTGCAGGGGGCTTTCAAGGCAAGAGAGAAGCCGAGGTGGTTTGCCGTGGCCTTCCTCTGCAGAGTCTTCCTTGGTGGTCTCCCTTCCAAGTACCGATCCTGCTTACCTTCTGAGATCTGACAAGATCCAGTGTACCATGCCGTCTTCCCTCTGCCTAGGTATCATATCTCTGCACGCATGAAGTCCACAGATGCACACTGTTGCAGCTACGGTGAGATGAGTCAGTGCCTCATTGCATGGATTTCCCCCCCCAAAATGTATAAATACCACAGTGGAGTGCACATTTTCTTGTCTCCAAAAGCATGCTTAAAAACATTGCCCAACTTTTAGAAAATCTTTACCGTTAAGCTATTCTATGAGCGGTAAATTCCATGCCTCTTTGTAATACGCACAGTTTGAGATGTTTTTCCCCCCTAGGCCCAAAGTTATTCACTGCAAAAGAAATTATGAATCATTTAAAATACTGAATACATTTTGAGACTTCTTGCAATCTGTTAGAAGACAATAAAGGAACAGGGAAAAAGGGCAAAATGTGTTGAATAAGTTGTGCCGTGAATTATTCAATCCATTCTCTGACGTGGGAGGTTCAGCCTGGTGATCCAAATAACAGAAACATCATTTTTGAACCCTTGAGTCATTTACAGTGTAATCTTTTTGTGTGTGTGCTGGTGCCTGGAAGTCATGGTGACCTCTGGTCACTCTAGGGTTGCCAGGTCGTACCTGGCTGCCGGTGGGGTGCTTATGCCCAGTCCCAGGATCTTCTGGCACGGTGTGAAGTGCGTGCGCTGTGATGACATCACCCACAAGTGGTATCATTGTGCTGGGTACGTCACGCAGAGGATGCTCTAGCATTTGGGGAAAAAATCTCTGTGGTCACCATAGAGTTTTAACGCAAATACTGAGCTTCCCCACTGTGATGATGACACCTCCGGGTGACGTCAGCATGTTGGGCACATTGGGCATGACAGGGCTCTTTGGGGGGAGGGTTCTCCCTGCTGGCCAGCTGGCCATCAGTGGATTGGGGGTCCCAAAAGTGGAGGAACCCCTGCCCCCATCAAGAGGATGGCAACCTTAGGCGACTCCTACTGGGGCATGGAAGACATTCAGAGAAGTGGCTTGATAGCCTACCTCTTCCTCTCAACCGTGGTATTCTCTGGAGGTCTGCCATCCAACTACTTGCTTACTTTCTGAGATCTGACCTGGGCTATCCAAGTCAGGGCATTTACAGTGTAATCTTAAAGCCAGCCTGCACACTGCTTTGCCCCTACACCAATATCCCTCAGGCTGCAGTCCCAAAGACAGCTGGGAGTAAGTCCCACTGCATAACAGACAACTCCCTTCTAAGTAGAATTGCTTAGGATTGCGCCCTCAGAGATCACCAGCATAATTTGGAGATATAAACCAGCACAACCCCTTCCACAGTCCCAATGAAAACCTGGCATGGACGTGCTGGCATTGGGACGGGAAGTGGGTGTGCTGGGAGAGGAGGGGGGCTTTGTTGGCACCCTAGGCCCCTCGGCTCCTGTCCTGCTCCTGGCCAAGTGTTGCAGCAGCAAAGATGCTCACTGAAGTATGTTGAGTTTGGTATGAACTGAAAACCAACCCCTCCCACCATGCCTATATAGTCACTGCACAGCTTAGGAAAAAGGCTGTCGTTCACATGTGCTGAGTGGGTCACTGTCAGCCAACTTTCAACAGACTTTGCAACTGTTATGCAAAATGGGAACCTCCACTTGCGAATGACCACTTAAGTGTGCTGAAAGTGGATGGAAAGTGTATTATTCCGTGAGTGTGAAATTGCCATAAAGTCTGCAGTCTATCACAGCTCTCCTAAGTCCTATATACAGCTGAGCCAGGACACCCTTGACTAAAACGATTAGAGAGGTGGGCACATCTGTCTGGCTTCACGTCATGCATAATCAGAACACGCATGGGGGGGCTTTGGTGATCGGAACACTAGAAAAAAGGCACTTTTCAAACACTGTTACCTTCTCTTGCTGACCCTGTTTTGCTCAGAACTTTTACAGATCCTCCATCTCAGGATGCAGACCTGGAACAGAAACCTCTCCTTCTCCAACTGGGGATGCAAAGTCAATGTGCCCCACACAGGTAAGCAAAGCAGGGGGTGAAATTGCTGCAATGTCTCCCCCCATCTGTAATAATATTTAAAACTCCTCCTCCTGCCATAGTTGCTAGCAGTGCCTCCCCAACAGGGGACACTGGATTAACACACTGTGGAAAAAGGAATATAGTGGCAGAGCAACACCACGAGGCTAGTGTGATATCATATGCAATGTAACCCCACATGCAAGTGGGGGTAAAAGGGAGCACAGCCTCATTTCTTGGTAATTAGAAATTGGGGAGGGGTGTGGCTCAGTGGTAGAACATCTGCTTGGCATGGAGAAAATCCCAGATTCAATCCCCAGCATCTCCAGTTAAGCATCAAGTAGAGTCGGTCGTGTGAAAGATCTGCCCCCGGAATCCTGGAGAGCGGCTGCCAGTCTGAGCAGACAATATGGACCTCGATGGACCAAGGGTCTGATTCAGTAGAAGGCGGCTTCATGAGTCCATGAACTACTGCCCATTCCACTTTAATCCTTAGTACCACAGGCCAAACACTCATTGATACTTTTTGTCTTGCAAGACCAGAGTGCCTTGGAAGAAGGTTAAACAGAAACCACAGAGAGAGGTCAAAGGCCACTCTCTACAAAGGATGGGTATATATTGATGCAGTGACTACATCAACTCCCCCAAAAGATGAATTCCACTGTGTGGTTGCCCCCACGGGAAGGAAGGGTAGTACAGAAGCCAGAAGGACACCCAACTGGGGCCACTCTGTTGAATTTATAACTCACATCATGTGCGGTGTACTTGAGCCCGCACATTGTCTGTTGCTGCTGTACTGCTGCTGTCCCTATGTCTCTTTTGGCTCTTAACAGGTATCCTTCCAACATGGACAGAGGCAGGATGGACCTAATTCACAGTGCAGCGTCAATCATCTGCTGAGCCCACAACAAGACCAAGAGCTTACCGTGACCAATGGGTATCCACCCACTCTTCTGTGCAGTCGCCAACGCTCTTCTTCTCGCCTGGCTCCTGCCACAGTGCAAGCAAACAACAAGACAGCTGTTTGATGGATCCACACAGCTGTACTTCTCATGGGGGTACAGTGACAGGGACAACTCTACCTGTTTTGTGGCAGTGCAGCTTTCCGAAGTCCAGGAGTCTTGCTGGGCTGAGTGCTAGCAGCTCCATGCATCTCACTGGCATTCAGAACTCCATTCCCTGACTCTGTTCAATAAAAGTTGAGATTGTTTCATGACTGTGTCTTTGTTTTAATGGGCTTGGCAGGGATCTATGCCCACTTCCTGCTTCTTACTAAAGTCCGCTGTCTTCAGCCCGAGACTCCCACTGGGATGAGAGGGTCCTCCAAAGTTTGTCTCTATGGTATTTTTTTAAAATAATTTTTATTTTCTTCTATAAACTACAGAAACTACAAAATACAAAATACAAACACAGCACACTACAAACACACTACGAACACTAAACACTAAAGAGGGTAAGAAGGTACTAATTATGTGCTTACTATAAGCTTTTAACCTTTCACTACATGGTATATAATCAATTTCCATAATTCGCTACTTAAAAAATAAACCAAAAAGAATTTGTTAAAAATTCTATCACTTCAGAGCTTACAATTCTCCATTTTAAATATAGATATAGAAAATCTGAGAATTTTATTTAGAGGTCTTATCCTTATGCTTCTTCTTCTTTTGCCAGGGCAGCTTAACCTTCAAAGGTTTGGGTGCAGCTGCGCCCAAATCTGAATCCGTGTCAGAATCAAAAATTTCTTCCAGAGATACCGAGGTATCAGAGGAAGAAGAATTGTCTGTCCCAGTCTTTTGGTGTCTGCTAGTTTCTTCTGTTGCCTTCTCGCCCTCTGCCCCTTTCTTCTGTTTGCTCGACAAATGGTGTTGCTTCAAAAATGTTTCCGCTTTTAGTAAAGAGTCAATCCTTTCTTTCTTTTCTTGGAAATTAAAGATGAGTCCTTCTGGTAATAGCCATCTATATTGGACATTGTTCTTTTGAAGAAAATCTGTAATGTTTCTGTATTGCCTTCTTAAACTCTGTATTTCATATGGAATGTCTTTCAAGACTTTAATCTCCTCCTCTTGAATTTTCACGTTTACCGCAGTGAATGCTTTAAGAACTAAATCCCTTGTTGCTCTTTTTGCAAATTTTACAAAAATTTATCCTGGGAGATTATTTTTTTTTTAACAAACTCTGATTATGTTCTGTATATCATGACAATGTCCACTTGTATAATCTCAGGTGTGCTATTAATCAAAGGGGCCAGTGCTTCACTTAAAATTTCTCTTAAATTCTCATCCTTTTTCTCTGGAACCCTTTAAAATCTTAACACATATAAAGACTCTTCCATTTTTTTTTTTTAGAGAAGCCAATGTTGAATCAGGCCAATGGCTCATCTAGTCCAACACTCTGTCACGCAGCGGCCAAAATATACCAGGTGTCATCAGGAGGTCCAGCAGTGGGGCCAGGGCACCAGAAGCCCCCTCCCACTGCTGCCCCCTCCAGCACCAAGAATAGAGAAGTTGGAGTAATTGTTGTTTTGCAGATGTTCTTTTTTTATCAGCAGTGTCCACCCTTTGATCCAACTTTTTGGTCTTAGTTTCCATTTTTTTAATCTTTCCCCCCATCTTCTCTGATTTTGCTGTTGTCTCTTTCAGATCTTTCTGCAAGCTGTTGAACTTCTGGTTGGGATTCATCATCTGTTCCCTCAGGGGGCACAGGGGTTCAGAAATTTTGCTAGTCAAATCGCTGGTATCTTCCTGCCTTGTGACTGGTGATGCTGTGCTGGCATTTCCCGTGCTGCCTCTGCCCCTGGATGCCATTTTTCCTGCAAACTGGCTCATTGTTTATTCTTAGATAAGAGACCACAAAAAAGTTCACAGTTTCCCACAGAAAGTAAACTTCAGTCCCAAAGTTTTCCCATTAAGATAAAGTGAGGTTTAACAGCTTGCTCTTGGCATGCCGCTGCGATTTGTCTGTTGGGGAGGGCTCTTCCTCCACGGATTCCCCCCCCCTTCGCTCTATGCCACTTCATTATTCCTTCACCCTCTTTATTATCGTGTTTCTTTTTGGAACTTCTCTCACTTTTGCATGCATCGTTGTACCGCTGGGTCAGCACGTAGGGAAATCGCTTTCTTAAGTCCTTGTACCCTCTGGTCCGGTAATGTCTCTGGGCGCCATTGCTGGCCTCGGCACAGCAGGACCTTGCAGAGCAGAAGAAGCTCACATCCCTAAGCACTCCTCAGCACTCCAGGCTAGAAGCTCCCTCCAAGACCTTCGTGGGGGGGATGGAACCAGCCAGACCCCCTCCCCACTGCTCCGAACCAAATCGCCCCCATTGGTGCTCGATGAGATGCATTTGATTGCAAGTCGCTGTGAGTGGAAACCCATCTCTATGGTATTTTGATCTCACCCTTCCTCCATGGAGCTCAGGAATGGTATAGATAGATCTCCTTAGGAGTACTGAGTAGGTCTTTGTCAACATGCCCCCGGTGAAAATACTTTATTTGAATTGCCTTAAATACACATGAGATGAGCTCCTTCTTGGATTGCCTTGATGTTCCCAGGTGAGGCTTGTTGTGAGGACAGTACTAGGCTGAGCAGCTCTGTGGCTGCATAGTAGCTGTTTAGTCATCGAAACTTGAGGCTGCTTTTGCCCAGTCCAAGGACAAAATAATCTCATTTACTGGAGAATGGCCAGGATCCCCAAGGATCAAGTCATTAGATTTACTGACTTGTGTAAAGCATGGACCTTCTCCTAGTTTGTCCATTTCGTGTGCCTACAGAGTCAGCTATATCATTTTAAATAGCAATGTGGGTTATATCACGCTGCTCACTTTTCATTCCTGTGCAGTGACTATGTGCACTTTTATTTGATAACAAAGAGCTGGTTGCAAGATTAGTTTGGGCTGTGGGCAGGCAGCGAAGGCACACAGAGACACTAAGTAGTAAGTCTCATATCAAAACACTGAAATGATTCCCCCCCATTTTCCTATGTGTCCTTTTAAAAATTGGAGGTGGAAACAGCAGTAGCAGATCAGTGTCAGTAGGTGGAGCTGTGTTGATAAAGTCCAATGGTGCAAGAAACAGTATAATCATGGAAAAAATAGACATCCAAATTAATTCAGACACATCCAGACAGCTTGCCGAACGATAATCTCCTTTCTTGCCACAGACGAGCAGCACAAGCCAAACTGGTGGGTGTTCAAGCATAACTGATTCTTCCTTCCCCATTTTATCATCATAGCAACCCTGAAAAGTAGGTTAGAGAATGAATGACTGGTCCAAGACAATCCAGTAAACATCATTATGAAGTGGGAATATGATTCCAGGTTTTACATTTTCTATTAACTACACTATGCTGGTAGTTGAGGGCTACTGTCAGGCTCCTTAGTCAGGTCACACAATGCAGGGCTTCAGTAGAAGAATCTCTTTATTGATGAAATGTAACTAAAGACACGTGTACAGCTTGTGTCAGAAATGCCTGGGTACGCAGGGCTCCCTAAATTATAGTGGAATCAAACACCCCCCTAAATGAGTTGAAGCCAATGAGTATAGTTCGCGCGTGCGGGCAAAGCAAGTGGGCAAAGCGGGCAAAACAATTGAAAAGCCGTTGAGTCCCAGCAGAGGAGTTCTGTAGCTGGAGACCATACAAGGTCAGGAAGATGATAACAGACAGACAGTAGAACAGTAATGGTCAGAGGCTGGTAGACTGAGAGTACTCCCCTCAAATTCCAACTCTATGACAGGGCTACCTGACAGCTACGCTATTGTGCTGGGGGGCAGGGGAGGGACAGGCTCTTCTGGGTTTACCATTCAGCTGATCACTGTCGGTGTGTGTATTTATTTACTGTTTTTATAGTCCACCTTTCTCACTGAGACACAAGGCGGATTACTCAGTGTCAATTCATTGCAATCAATAGGATGAGACATCTAATAAGCAATGCACAAGGACTAGGATTACAGAAACCTGAATATGCATAGCATGTTAGGCCTCATACAGAGTGTAGATACAATACAGAGTCATGGTATTATATCACTCACTAGACAGCAATGCAGTGACCACAGGGTAACAGGTATGCAGCAAAGAGATAATGCATTTTTCTTTTTTTTGCTGTCAAGTCACAACTGACTTATGGCAACCACCTGGCATTGCCATGGGAAGGTGTTCAGAGGTAGTTTGCCTCTGCATCGCAACCCTGGACTGCCCTGGTGGTCTCCCGTCCCAGCACTAACCAGGGCTGACCCTGCTTAGCTTCTGATGTCTGATGAGATCAGGCTAGCCTGGGCTATCCGGGTCAGGGCTGATGCATCCTATACGCACTGCTCTAGTCCACACACAGTCCTTTTCCCTTTATAAAGCATCTTCTGAAACCCTTCTGTTCTCGTAGAGACCTATTACATTTATAGAAATGCCCTTCCGAAGAAATCTGTTTTACTCTGTTTGCAGAATGACAGCAAGCGTGGGAGCTTTCCTGACCTCAGCCATGCACGATATGTGGCAGAGAGGAGAGGCGGAGAGCAAGGGTCGCTGGGATGAAGAGGGGCAGCTAGTGGGAATGTAGGAGGTTCCATCACACAGCAGTGCCGCCACCGCGCTCTTCAGATAGCGCCCTGTGTACGTGGGAAAGATACATGCCTCCAAACTAGTGGGCAAGCATTCAAAAACAACATATGGAAATTACACACAGGCAGCATCCGTCGGTGCAATTAATGGACTTTCCTGTATAGTCTAACAGCAACATTTGGGAAACATATGGCTGACCTGGCAGAGAAATGGCCTCTTCCTTAGCAGAACAGATAGAAAAGCTTCCGACTTTAGTAAATAAGAGAGTACTAGCAAAGCGCTTGGTTCTTTGATGGGCACGGCATGGGCCTTTTGGGCAGAGCAAGGCTGCCAGGCTTGGGTTTACGGGTCTGGTGACTTTCATGGCAGGCTGCCACGCAGATATTGAGCTGCTGAAAGTGACCTCATCACTTTCTGTGCTTGGAAAAGTTTCACCAGCTTAAACAGACCAATGCCTGGCCTGCAGGTAGGGGAGATGATGGCTGCTTTCCCTTCCCTTCCCTTGATGTTTTCAGTGTAGTATAAAACTAAGGTTGCCAATTCCTGGAGATTTAGAGGGTGGAGCCTGGGGAGGGTGGGATTTTCAGAGGGGAGGAAACTCAGCATGGCATAAATGCCCACAGAGTCCACCTTCCAAAGCAGCCACTTTCTCCAGGGGAACCGATCTCTGTCACCTGCAGATCAGTTGTAATTCCAGGAGATTTCCAGCCCCACCTGGAGATTGGCAACCCTAAATAAAGCATGCCCCACCTTGACTTGGCAGCAAGGTCTAAGCATCATTTCTCTGGGCTTGGTGCAAACTAGCAATGTGCCTCCCTTTCTTGATTCTGTTCATATACAAACAGTCTCGTGAGTGATGATTGGGGGAAGAAAAGTCTATTCCATTCCCAAAATGTCACAAGTGGACCATTTCATAATAATGGGCTTGTAGGCCAGGCCTGCCCAGGCCCTAGTGGAGAGTACCCTTTCCCTTCAGCGCATGAGCTCTGCTTGGCAGCTATTTAGCAAAGGGAATGAAACCAGAATGGAAGCCTAGTTATCTTGTTAGTGTCTCTGTTTGCTGGATAAGAAGTTCAAGTCCAGCAGGCAAAGTCAGACAATTAGGAATGAGTTTATTTCCCCTGTTCTGGCCCCTTTGTGGTTCTTGTTTTGTTCTGCACTGTGTTTTGTTCCTCCTGAATCTTCAACTATGAGCATTTCTAAAACGAAGTCTTGGAATGGAAGTCTGGCACAGTTTGCCACAACTATGTGTTTCTTCAGTTTATTTGTACTCCTCTCCCACCCAAGCACTTTACTGACAAACAGATCCAGCCCTGATCAAACAATCTTGATGCAACTGCACAAACCATTGCTTCAAGATTCTTCGTGATCGGCGGCTGGCCAATTTGTGCACACACTCCTGAGTGTGGCTAAAACATGACACAAAAGAAATCTCGATGGAAGATTGCTTTTTTTGCAGAGTTTTTTCAGTTCACATGTATACATTGGCAAGGTCACTCCCAAGTTCAACATTTGGATATATATATATATAAAAAGGAGCAATCGAAAATTTCTAGTACACGAGTTCCAATTTGGAAACCAGGCTGGGTAATTTAGAATTTGAGGCAGCAGCAGAAGAGAGCTGGGGGCCGGGAAGAGCAAGCCAAGTCCCAGGATGTGCGACATAACGAAGGACAAACCAAGAGCCACAGAGAGCCATGAAATGACCTTGTCTCCTTGTCTGGCTGCCCCTCTCAAAGAGAAGCAGGAGCAGAGTGCCGATGCTCTCTAAGCATGTGTGCTGCCGGCAACAGGTGCTTCTAAAAGGCGGCAGAATGATGGCAGCTCTATTGGAACCTAGCAAGTGGGGCTTCTTGCCCCTCCCAAGGATCGCAACTCATGGGTTAAAGACCACTGCCCTGGAGCATACTCAGTCCCCCCTTGCAGCTGTCCATTACTGGGCAATCTGCCTTTTTAAATTTTCCCTTTCAGGAGTCCATGACAAGTTTCAAAGGCACTCCAGAGCCTCCTGAACCCATTCGAACACCATTCTCCAGGCTTCCTTTTCTATGCTTGTCCTGAAATCTTTTTCATCAGCCAGCTGGGATCGGCACAGGATCAGCATGTCCGATCCCCCCTCCCCCCGAACATGTGAATTTATGCATCAAGCTGTGGGGAAAGTATCGCAAGTTTTTCTCTCCCTCCCCTCCGTACAACGAGGTGAGCCTCTGACACTGACGGGCAGTAGAATCAGGGCGCATGGAAAAGAGCATATTGTCATATGGCGCATAACTGACTTATGGAATTAGCTGCCATATGATGTGTGTCCAGTGGCTTTAGATGAGTTTTAAAAAGGATTAGACAAGCTCACAGGGGATCGTTCCATCAGCAGTTATTAGCTCTGATAGCTATGCGCAAGCATCTTGCCTTGGAAAACCAGTTGCTGGTGGGCAAAGGACGGGGGGACGGACACTGTCTTCGCAGCTTGCTTATGGGCACCTTAGAGGCCATCTGGCTGGCTATTATGGGAAAGAGGGTCCTGGATTCGATGGACCTTCTGCTCAACTCATCAGGCCTGTTATCTTCTTTCCTTGTAAATGGGGGGTCCTCTGCCCAGACATATCCCCCATTCCCCAAATGAGCACTGACTAGCCACTTTGTGATGGTTCCGTTGCACTGCAAAACCAGGACAGCAAATACATAAATCTGGCTCTGCGTGCCTTTCCTTTTCAACCCCCTTTCCCCTCTTGTTGCTTGCTTGCTTTCATCCTGACTAATTTTCCATAGCTCTGATCAAGAAGGTCTCAATTTCCCTCTCTGCTGGAGCTCCCTTTTGCCCTTCTCGTGGTATTATGTTATTTGTCTGGCTCTCGGCATCAAACAGGATAACAAATTTGTGTGTGTGTGGGGGGAGAGAAATGGCTGCGTCAAATTGATTCCACTGTACAAACCCAGAGCAACCATTTCGAACCCTTAATGAATTGCAATCTCCTTTCATTACTGGGGGAAAGAGTTTTAGCTGTCTCTGCGCTATGGCAGTAAACATGTCCCCCCCCCAGCTTTGGTGCAAATCTCTTTCTTTATTAGCCCAGGCCCAGCTTAATGAAACCAGCCCCATATCCCTTCCCAAGCAGGAATCGCTGCAAAATGCTGGGCTGAACAATTTGTCTCCTATCTCCTTCCTGCAAATGTTGGTTATGGGCAATGGCGGCAGTTTTGCACGCAGTCCCCCAGGAAGGATACAGTCGATCAAGATTATTTCCAGTGGGAGGTGAGTTCATGGCAGATCTTTGAACCAACGGGCCTGCTTCCTGGGGATCTTTACAGTTGTGTGTGGCTCCCACTTCCCTTCCCACTGTCGCAAGGTAGATCCACTTGTGGGGGGCAGAGCAGGCTTTTAAAAACTTTTGAAGGCTTACACTAGATGAGGGAAGAAGGGTTCCCCCCCCTTCCTGCTCTGCTTTGCAGTGCTAAAAGAGGGAAAGAAGATGGCCTTGTTAGCAGAGGGGGCAGATTGTTTTAACTAAGACTGGATTTGGTCACAGTTTCAGAGCAGTATGAGCTACAAGATGTATTCTAGAATGTGAACCTCTGCTCTACATGCCTGGGGCAGCAAAATCCCTCGACACAGCCCCTGATGGCCTACTCACTTGTTTGACTGCCTTCTTCTTTCCCGTATCAATGACCTACCAGCTTCTTCATGCCTCCAGACCACCCACCTGGTCCACTGCTTCAGTCTGTAGCCAGCTATAAAGAAGCCCTTATCTTGGCCTGGGTGGGCTGATTCACACAACTCATTTGGGGTGGCTTCCTTCCTTCCTTGCAGTTGTCACTGGTGTTCCTGCACTGATAACAAAGGGTCAAGCAAATGCACCAGTGTGGACCCACATCACTTACCGGATAACAAAGGGTCAAGCAAATGGCTCAGTGCGGTGGACAGTACTGTCAAGTTGCAGCCAACTCATGGCGACCCTATAGGGTTTTCAAGCCAAGAGATGAACAGAGGTGGTTTGCCATTGCCTGCCTCTGCATAGCAACCCTCAGTTTCCTTGGTGGTCTCCCATCAAAATACTAACCAGGGCCGACCCTGCTTAGCTTCCTAGATCTGATGAGATTGGGCCAGCCTGGGCCACCCAGGCCAGGCTCAGCAGCTGCAAGTGAAAGGATCTCAGGCCACAGAGCAGGGTGAGACCCTTGCTTGAGATCCTGGAGACCTGCTAAAGATGAACCAATAGTCTCACTCAGCATAAAATTTCTCGGTATGACAGATTAGTCATGCACACATTCAAGCCATGTGGGAATGAGAGCCTGGGTAGTCACTCCCAGAGTGTTCATGTGAGCTGGCCCTTTAAAAGGACTCTGGCGAGAGATGGAGCTTGTGTGTGTGCCTTTTATTGCTAAAGATGACATTCCCCCATTGCTCATTCACTGTTATCCCTGCCAGCTGACTGCCTCACTGCCTCCAGCTGTGTTTTTGCTCCTGTGGACCAGAATCTTTAAGTAGTTCTTAAGGGGGGAAAAAGAGAAAGATTAAACAACCAGCTAGTGTACAGAATAGGAGAGGACCTGAAAGAGAGCTGGGTGGGAAGGGACTTCAAGCACTCATGACCCCAAAGTGCCTGCGAGGCAGGGGGCAATCAGCCGCCTTTGAAATATGATTTTGATTTTGTACCAAAACACCATCAGGACCGTGAGCTGGATAAGCTGTTTCTGTTCTCCCCCCCCCCCAATTACTTACATGTGTTTTGCTAAGCACTGGTGCAATATTTCTGCCATCTCAGAGCTGATGTGGTGAGATTGTACATTTTCGCGGAGACTAGAGTATATTTTTCTTGGAGGGAATGATACAAACTTGCTGGCTGTCTGGGAAATCAGAGCTGTTCTGCTTGGGAAGGGCACTTTTTCTAACAGCAGATGGAAAACTGAAGAGGGAGGAGGATGGGGAGGGAGGGGAATGAACAGGAGAGACCGATAGAGTGCTGCCGCTCTCCGCCATCTTAAAAATAACACCCTCTGCATTTAAGGCAAAACAAGCGGCGTGATCATTCATGTTGATTCATGTGGCTTGCTCATAAAACAAGCCCCTCTGTTTTCGGCTAAGGACATCAGTTCAGCAGCATTGGCAGAGCTTGGAAGGAAGTTCAGTTTCATAGTAATTTACAGGCTAGATTCATTTTTCTTTTTTAAAAAAGGAGATGTCGTGGATTCATTTTATTGCTAATTTTCTTTTGGTAGTGATAACACCAGTCCTGGGTATATGAAGATGGCTGCCCCTGTCCAAGCTAAATAATACCTCTCTGTACCTGCTATTTCCCCCACTCTATTCATTGTAGGTAGGAGAAAGGGAACCTTGTTATTGAAAGATGGCAGGCATAGCAGAGGAATGGCAGAGGGGATGATTCCTAAATGCATCAGCTCAGCAGGATGTACACTGGATTTGTTAGGCAGCATCAACCAAGAATCGGGTAATCTGTGCATTATATATGTCCCGTTGTCATGGACAAATTATTAGCTTTTAAGGGCACAGATCTCGGGGGCCTTTAATCTCTGCAGGAATGGAAGATCAGTTAAAATGGCCACTCCTCTATTGCAGCACATGCTGCATATCATCAGTTTTCCAGAACTCTCTTGGATAACTGCATACTCAACATCTATGAAGTTGCCTTGTATGGAATCAGACCATCGGCCCATCAAAGTCAGTACTGTCTACGCAGACTGGCAGCAGCTTTCTAGGGTCTCAGGCAGAGCTCTTTCATATCACCAGCTGCCTAGTCATTTTGAGCAGAGATGCTGAGCACTGAATCTGGGACCTTCTGCAAGCAAAGCGGAGGATCTTCCACTAAGCCATGCCCCCCGCCCCTGTAATTGCTAATTTCCCCATTGATGATTAGGTTGTCTTCTGGAATATGGACATCACATGGGCCCTTGACATGCTGATTCCCAGGCAACCTCTCTTGCATCTGTGGTGGAATTCATGATTTTATTTAAATGATTTTAAAAGGGGTATGACAAATTCATGGAGAATAGGCCCATTGATGGCTATTAGCCAAGATGGCTAACTGGAATCTCTTGTGTTCTGAATATCTCTGAATTTAACTTCAGGGTATCTGGTTTGCTACTGTGGAAAACAGGATGTTGGACTCAATGGACCACTGGTCAGATCCAGCAGGACATGTCTTATATACTTCTGTGAAACTATTCAAATTAGAGAGGGAAACTATGCAACCTTATTAGCCACTCTTATAAATTATCATGACCCTTCCATGAGGCATTTTGTAGATAGAATTGCTTGCATCCGTTGCAACTGCAATATAACTATTAAAGCAGGCTCCAATCCAGAAGTCTCCTTAGCAATGGCTTGTCACATTTTCTTAGTTCTTCGGTTCCTTTGTTGCCCAACGACCCGTGTACGGTGTACTGAGAGAGATATGGCTTCATTGCCTTATCTCTGGTCCCACCAGAGCAGCCATCAAAAGCCACTGGGCTTATTGATTATGGAAATCACTCCTGTCCATGAAGACTCTGTTCAGTTTAAAAGCTTATTTTTCAAAGAAGCTGTTCTCAGGATTCTGCACTGGAGGGTGTCTTTTGCAAAAAAATCATGGCCATGTATTTTCATAGGTTAAGGCTAAAGTCTTGAATAAATCTGCTGACCATTTAGTCTGGAGTAGTCCTAATATGTTCAGTGGCACCTACGGCCATGTGATTCAGCAGCTCATTGTCCCCATTTGGGTGTATTGGTGTGCAGGCATCTTAACCGTGTTCTGTAGCTGAAAAGAATGAGTTTGAGGAGCTGTCCAGTGCTGAAGTCATTCGAACGCCAATCCCCGGCGTTTTGCCCATGGTAAGTAAACTACCACACATCCCTATAGCACCTGAATTGGAATTTCTGATAGCTCAAGAGAAAGGGTGCAGATAAAGTTCCAAAAAGTGAAGAGATTTTTTTTAAATTGCATATTCAGATGAGCACATAAAAATAACTAACATCCTTGAGAAAAACAAAACGAATCAGGAAATAATCAATTAGGAATGAATATTTTATAAAGGGCTTGCACTTAAATAGCAACATGTCTCAGAAAACCTCAAAGTACTGGATAGTCTCTGAAGGTAGCCGCACATATCTTAATGACTGTTTGAAGCAGTAATGTTGGTCAAGGGAACCCTGTGGAAGCTACGGCTGCATGTGGTTTGTATTGTTTTTGTCATTGTTAGAGACCTTTTTTCATTTCCACTTTCAGAACTTTATTTATTTACCTGCTTCATTTGTACCCTGCCTTCCTCCCCAATGGGGACCCAAGGCGACTTACATCTTTCCTCCATTTTATCCTCACAACAATCCTGTGAGGTAGGTTAGGCTGAGAGAGCTGTGCCCAAGGGCACCAGCAAGCTCCCATGGCACAAATGAGGATTTGAACCTGGGTCTGTCAGATACTAGTCCAACACTCTTAACCACTACACCACACTGGCTCTTTCCAAGATGTGGCCAAGATCATTCCACAAAGAAATAACTTTTCTGTACCACTGTTATGGATCATGTTGCATAGAATGCAACTGACTGATAACAGGTCAGTGAGAGCACTTAGAGAATATCGGCGATTCAGCCCTTATCCAAAGTACAATGGCTCCAACTCCAAAGACACTGGGCTGCTCAAGTCTCTTTGAAAGCAATGGGCCTGAAGTGGAACTCACTTTGAACAACTTGCAAGATTTCCTCAAACCTGGTTCTTGTTGAGTTTGTGGGTATGGGATTTTTTTTTTGGTATGGAGGAACATTTAATTCTGAACATATGAAGCTACTTTTATACTTGGTGAGATCATTGGATCATTTTAGGGCCCTCTACTTAGCAACTCTCCATGGCCTCAGGCAGAAAAAGATGACTTTCCCAAAATGAAATCCTTCCTCTGGATATACCAAGGATTGAACTAGTGATCTTCTGTACACAACGCACATGCTATGCCACTGACTATTGGACTCTACCCAAGCCCCATCTATAGTTAGAAGTGGTACAGACCACTTACCGGTTGTCAGGTAACCCTGCCATTGCTGTGAGTGTGTGTGTGGGGAAGACATCTTTCACTGTTCTGGAATGCGGGAGTAACTCTGAGTCTCCAGTCACACTAATTTAGAGTGTCTGCTTTGCTTCTTATCAATACGCCTCACCTTGGGTCTCATGCTACCCTGGCATGGGGAATGTACTGGTTTGAGGTGTTTTCTTTCATGACTTAGCACGCGCACAAAATGTATTCATTGGCTTATAGGTGGGGGGGTCGTTTGAATGGGCTATATCTGCTATTGCTTTGTACTGTCTGGCATCACTGACAAACAACTGGTTCATGCAGCTCTATGACTGGTCTTTAATAAATACTATCTTCTTATGAAGCCTGGTGTTTGACTGACTATCTGGAGAACTTGACGCCTTAATGAGAACTAGACCAAAGATCTTCTAAGGCCTTATAAAAGCTGAAAAGGCACATTCAATTAATGCTGCCATCCTGTGATGTTGAGTGACTGATCTACAGCAGAGCAGTATCTTTCCTTTAATCAATGCCTTGTCTTTTATGTTTCTTATACATTTTCAGAAAAATACATATAGTTGTTTAGAACAGTTTATATGACTAGTGTCTTAGAATGGTGTGGCAATGCTCTTTCTGGACCACATCTCTTCATGTTGCAGAATTGTGCATTTGAATGCCCCCATGCCAAAAGTTTATTTACTTGCACATAGAAAGAATGTTAGGGGGGTGACAAGGCTGAAGAGGTAGCTTTCTATGTGCAATGAATTTTTTTACTTGTGGGCAAGCATTAAAACATATAAACACCCTGTCTTGAACTTTTGAGGATTATTTTTGCATTTTGTGAGTGTGTGTGTGTGCACGTGCGCTCATGCCTGGAAGTCATGGTGACCTCTGGCGACTCCTACTGGAGCATGGAGGCTATTCAGAGAAGTGGCTTGATAGCCTGCCTCCGGACCCTGGTATTCATTGGAGGCCTCCCATGCAGATACTTGCCAGGGTCGGCCCTGCTTAGCTTCCAAGATCTGATGAGATCGGGCTTGCCTGGGCTATCCAGGTCAGGGCAACAGACCACTTTCGTCTATGCTCCTGCAGAGTGCAGGGGGTTGGACTTGATGACCTGCAAGGTCCCTTCCAACTCTAACATTCTATGATTCTATTCAATGATTCTATGATTCTTAACACACTAAGAACATAAGAGAAGCCAATGTTGGATCAGGCCAATGGCCCATTCAGTCCAACACTCTGTCACACAGTGGCCAAGAAATACCAGGTGCCATCAGGAGGTCCAGCAGTGTCTTGAATTTGAAGTTGTACAGTCTAGGAAACCTTTGCAACTTGCTTTTGCTGATTGCATGAATTGGCTCTTAAAGGACTCTCCGTGCATGGATTCTAGCCTAGCTCCCTTTTTCTTTTTTGTCTCCTTTGGAGAAAACAAAACTCTTTCTCAAGAAAAACCTCAAGGATTCTGCTTGGAATTTTCCTTATCTGGTTATTGAAAATCCTCTTTCCTGACCCTTCCCCACTGCCTGTCCTGTTTGCTCGCTCATTCATATTGGAGCAACCGTTATAAATGACTGGGGGTTTCATATTGCTGAGGCTTCTTCTTTTTTAATTTAATAAATTATGAAGAGCTGACCTCTCTGCAAGCTCCTTCTGGGACAATTATATCTTGCACAACTTCTGTTCACATCAAGGAGGTTTGCGCTGAAGATGTCAGATCTTAACAGACTGCGCCCCTCTCTAAAATAAGACAAACCAAATATGCTGCCATGCCAACATGTGCATTCACTTGTTTGACTCCTTTTTATTGACAGCCCTGCGTTAACCATATAAGGAAGGCTGGGATGCGTTTTTAAGAGTCCGCCCCTGACTTTAGGCCCCTTCTGCATTATACATAAGATTATGAAAATAGCTGAATTTGTGAAGTATAGGCAATGGAAGCAGATGCTGGCAAAATTACATAAGGGATTTCAAATGTTTGTTCAGACATCATGTTGGAAGTACACTTCCAAGTACACTTGAGTATTTCAACAGCCTTGGAATGAATGTTTTCCTAACTAATTATTACTGCTGCGGATGAATTTTATTCCAGCTAAATAGGAGAGCTAGTCAGCAATGAGCCGCTCTGTTCGAATCACAGTTCAGTCTCCCTCCCCGCCAGCTAGCCTTCCCTTGCCCATTCAGCATCTGACTAACCCGTGATGCAGAAAAAAGGGTTAACTTACAATAGAGCCACTTCACTGGGTATTTTGAGCATGTTTGAGTGGAGCAGGGTGAAGTTGCACAGCTTGTCTTTCTCCGATTCCAGTCTTACCTATTCTGCCTGTGTAACCCTTGTAGCCTTAAGAGGGTCAGGTTAGTGGCGTTATGGTCATGGCATTATGGATGTCCCAGTCAAAACCTGGACTGTGCTTAAACAAATAGCTTTTCTCGGAAAGTGGGAAGAATGAGGGGATATAGAACGAGGAGTTGCAGTCTTGGAACTCACCCCCTTCTCCTGTCCTGCTGCTGGGCAGCCAACCCCCCCAGCCTGTGCTGAAACCACCTCTCTCTAGAGGGCAGTGTTTCCAGCCCAGGACCCACCAGGTGGGAACAAAAAGGTCACAAACATTCCAATAATAAAATATTTTGAAAATGCTTACAGCTGTATGACACCCAGGGCCAAGTGTGTTCTTGTTATATTCTAGGTCCGACTACAAATATATGGTGCATCGTCATGCTGCCATCAGGGAAGTGTAGTTCAGCCCCATAAGTCTGGAACATGCACAAAGATGATGAATGGCAAATGATGCTGGCACAGAATAAATGCTGCCTACCATGCGGGTGCAAAAGGGACACACACATTCAAAAGATAGCTGATTTTAAATAACGTGTGACCTGCCCATGTTTCTCCTGGGTATACATAATCTAAGCAAGCCAGTATAATGTGAACATGCGCTGACAGCAGCTACTTTGCTAAGCTGTCATGCTAAGTGCCACGCCACCGACTGTGTAGATGCAAAAAACCTTGAGATACTTCCGTTCAATTGCAAACAAAGTGTCAGTATGATGATACAGGGTGTCAGAGTCGAAGGGAAAAAAGGCCATTGCAGACAAGACAGGTTTGGTTTTGCATCATAGCTAGAATTTGTGAAGTGTAGAGGCAAAGCTCTTGTGCTGCAAACAAGGAAATGCACAGGTCAAATCTCATACATAGCATTTAACCTGGATGCCCTATTCAATACCAGTTGATGTTTCTCCATCTCTTAAGGGAGCAGGTTGACCCTG
The DNA here is from genome assembly GCA_029375565.1 of Gekko gecko. NCBI lineage: Eukaryota > Metazoa > Chordata > Lepidosauria > Squamata > Gekkonidae > Gekko > Gekko gecko. The sequence continues at coordinate 37,088,844 of JAPDNY010000005.1, read as the reverse complement.
GGAAGACATATGATTCACGGTGCAATCCTAAAGAGAGTTACTCCAGTCTAAGCTCATTTATTTCAGTGGGCTTAGAATAGAGTAACTCCCCTTAGGATTGCACTGCCTGCAGTGTTCCCTCTAAGCTGAGTTAGTGTGAGCTAGCTCACAGTTTTTAGCTTCCACCTTAGTTCAGGAAGGATGGCTCCAGAGCAAACTAATTTATGCAGTAGCCAAATCGCTCGCTCACAACTTTAATGCCAGTAGCTCACAAAGTAAAATTTTTGCTCACAAGACTCCACAGCTTAGAGGGAGCATTGACTGCCAGGCAAACCGGTAGATCACAAACAAGTGGCAGCAGTGGGGAAAAAGAGGCTAATAGATACTAGGGAGTGGGGCAGGGAGGGGACAAAATGTTAGAACTTTTATGTCTTCACCCTGAATGTTACTGTTGGAGAATCTCAGCCTGGTTTGCTGCATCGGCTCTCTCTGCTGTGATTTTTGTTGCAGCTGGTTCCATCAAGCTGTCCAGGGCCAAGACCCGGGGAACGGGGAGCAACACTTTTCTGTGTGGTGAATTTTTAAATTTTGGATACTTTCCAAGTACAGTGTTAGTCCACTAAATGGACCTGCCCTGATCACAGCTTCCATCAGAAGTGTTCAATGAGAGCTCACTGAAGACACATTAAAGCCAGGACCGCTGCTAGCCTCAGATCCACACCCCACATTAGACTGCTTACTTAAAACATCTTAAGAATGCAGTTAAAGAGATGCAAAAGATGACAAATGTATATTTCTTTCAGGTGCTTTTTCAGGAGACTGTGACTGGCTTCATCTACCTGGCTGAGTGTGACAGGGCAGTGACATACTTGGATAATATGTGAAATTGCTCTAGTGATGTCTAACACTGTCCCATTTACACATCTGAAAACAGGTGGCCTCTTCCTCGGGCCTTTCATAATGTTTTCATCTGTGGCTTCTGAGCACTGTTGCAGGCAGGCCAGAGGTCTGGAACATCTTCCCACGTCATCCTTTTTCATGTTCTACACCCAACATTTTAAAGGGTAAATCTTGGAGGCTAAGCAGGCTCGGCCTTGGCTAGTATTTGGAAGGGTGACCTCCAAGGAATACCAGGGCCATGACACAGAGGCAGGCAATGCAAACCACCTCTGAAACATCTCTTGCCTTAAAAAACAACTCTAGCTAACCATCTAGTGGTGCATAACGCTAAAAGAGCTAGAACTTCTAGCTGCCAGGTAATCTTAGGATCTCCTGGCTATTCTACACACAAATGCCATATGATAATAATTATTACTAACCATGGCTGATCCTGCTTAGCTTTGAAGATCTGACAAGATGAGGCTAGCCTGGGCCATCCACTCAAGGCAAACAGGAGTCTTGCAAGCACATATTTGGTACTAACAATACCTGGATGATATCTCCCATTTGAGGAGCCCTAGTAATGCGTATCTCTGGAGATAACAGTGGCTTATAACCAGGCATGCTGGTCCTCTGATGGAATGGCATTTCTGCTTGTGGAAGATGAGGTGTACATTTCCACTGTTTCTCCCTCTCCCTTCCCACTGCAAATCTACAGGAACAAAGTGTGGGAAGGCTCAGTGGTCTACTGCAGGGAAAGTAAGTGGGAAAGTCCTGCTCCACAAAGCCCACAGATGGTTGGCGACATGGTACTGACAAACTGATAGAGGATGGGTATATCTGCAGCTATAGAATCTGGTAGTATGCCTCTGAAGACCAGATTCTGAGAGAAAAACAAGAAGGAAGCTGTTGATTTCTTGCCCTGATTGTGAGGTTTTTAGAAGCATCTGCCTGGCTGCATCTGGAAACGGAGACTGACTTTCAGTCTGATACAGTTTGGCCTCTTCTTGTGTTGTTCTCTTGTCAGTAGAATGTTTGGGCATTACTGAGCCCACACCGATGATGGAGCTGCCCCCTTGGTGATTGCTCTCATTCTAGTCACCTTTTTCATCCTGCCAGTTGAAGAGGAGGGGACTCATTCATGTACAAAGGTGAAGTACAATGGTTGCCTGAATGGACTTTTCAGTGTTATAGAAATTATTCCTTGTAGTGTATTTATTACAACTGTGTTTAGTGCAACAAATATTGACCAGATAACAGTCAGCTTACACCACTGTACCTGTATTAAGATGTGAGGCAAGAACTCAGCTTCTCTGCTGAGCTGATGCTCTCCCTCTCCCGCTCATGCTCAGCATGTGATCGAAAGCTTCCTGGTTGGGGAAGCATCAATAAATGCAATTCTCAACATGGCCCTAGCAAGGGATACTTAAATCTAGAGGCTGTAGCTATGAATGGACAAGAAGGATCTTTCTACAAGTGTGAGAAAAGTCCCAGGTTAGCCAAAAAAAATCTGAAAGCCACCCTCCCAAATATTAAAAAGCAGTACCTTTGAGTCCCTTTAAGAAATGAATTGTACCTTTAAGAAATGAATGCCCTCTAGTAGCTTGGTGGCCATTGTGGGAGTTGTTAGGTAACCACAACTATATTTTCTCCTTTTAAACCGCAGTCTCTGTCAGTAAAAGTCAAAGGAGGGCCCTTGCTGGTGCCATTTTGGTCCCCGGTCTACTCCTTTAAGTGAATGCACAGTAAGTAAATACCCCTTTAAGTAAATGCACAGTGATAAAACTGGAGAGGGCAGATAAAATATAGGTTGGTTTGTGAGTGGTAAATACAGAATGAATCAGGAAAAGGGAAAGAAAGAGAAAACAGTGTGGGGAAGGAGATACAGGGGAAAAAGAAGTGACTCCCACAAGCCCTTGTGGGTTCCTCGCTTGTATAATCTAATTCCAATTTGCTATGACATCTGAATATAAATGCTCAGCTGAATCGAAGGGTGTTTTCTCCCCACAAACCATTTAAAAAAAACACAAACCTTGGATTAAACTGTGGTTTAGAATCACTGTTTGGGTAAAGAAAACAAACTCATTTACATTCAGCTATCACAATGGAGTTTGATTCAAAGGTTCCTAAACCTGGAATCCCACTCTGCATATGATGAAAAGAGGGAGAGGAGAAAGGGATGTGTGTGCATGAGCATGGCAAATTGTTGGAATATGCAAGGTCTATCATGCATAGTTAGACAAGATGACAAGAACATCCTGCAGGGGGCAGCAGAGGGAACAACTAGTTAACATAATGAAATCAAGGACTTTTTACTATTTTCAAATAGTCTCCTTCCTGTCTCCTGATTGGCTCAGTTAGGTGTCCTTCCTGCTCCTGCTGAGAACTGGTAGTTTGCTGACTCTCTCCTATCTTGTAAGATAGTTAGACCTCTCTCTCCCTTGCTCTCCTCCTTCTTACAAAGCTTGTTCTCTTCTTAATAAACTGACTTTATTCTTTAAACAGCTTGTGCTCTGCTTCACTGCATATCAACACTCTGCCAACACATATTAAATATTTATTTATTTATTTGTTAATTTTTTATCCCGCACTCCCTGCTGTAGCAGGCTCAGGGCGGCTTACAGAAAATACATATAGATGTATACATTAAAATTCAAAAATATGCTAAGAACATAATTAAGTTAAAATCACAGTATATAAAACCATAACTACTCAGAATATAGATGTAATGACAGATGGCAACGTTTTCTCAGCATTTGAATGGTTGCCTACCCCCTAGTCCAGGCTCCTGCCAGGCTTTTAGTCGTCAGGTTGGTGGTGATGTTGGTGTTAGGGCCAGGGCCATGATGTTAAAGGTGGCACCCTAATTGAAAGCCTGGTAGAAGAGCTCCATTTTACAGACCCTGTGGAACTGCAAAAGGTTCAGCAGGGCCCTGATGTCATCCGGGAGCTCATTCCAGTAGTAAGGGGCCACCACAGAAAAGGCCCTGGCCCTCTTTGCAGCCACCCTGGCTTCTTTAGGGCCTGGGAGAACCAGGCGATTTTGGAATCCTGATCTTAGTGCTCTCTGGGGAATCTGTGCCCCAGAGTGCTATCTGTACCCCTCATGGATAAACAAAGGTCTGTCATGATGCCTGAATATGGCTGGTGAGAATTTTCCTCCAATGTCTGAATCCTAATAGCTGACAGAAAATGTGTTGATTGACCGGGCTGTATGCCTGCAGGCAGGATTGGTTCCTTTAAACTTTAACAATAGTCCCGCACCTAGTGTCTGAGGGACTTTATAAATAATAAATCTTCCCATTATTAGTCTGGTTAGAAGTGAAGTCCTTATGTCAAGTGAGTGGGTGGAGGTTTTTCTCTTCACAATTCTCTGATACGCTTTGACACAGCAGGAGATGAAAAGTGGCGGATGAAACTTATCATAAGTGACAGAAGTCGCTGCTTTTGCCATCTGTGAGGTAAAAGGATTGCTTTCCAGGATAAAAAAAACACCACACCCCAGTTCCTAGTAGCTTCTTGGCACAGGCCTTCTGGATTAGAAAAGATTTCCGGCCTTAGTGGCAGACTTGAAATCCATTTAAATAAACAAAGGCATCAAATTTTAATTGGTTTAGTAAGTAGATTAAGCACGTCAAACTTTAATCACAGATTAAAAGTTGACCCTCCAATTAACCTAGGGAATGACTGCAAGCCAATTGTTATTGAGGTGGTGGTGGTAGTGGTTTAATCCATTGTTTCTTTCTTGATCTGGCTTATTAACAATCTGGCCTGTTCGATTAATGACCAGTTGCCCTGAGACTGCAGAAGTGAGGGGAAGGATGCTCTAACCTCTGTCACTGCTCAGAGGGTCAAAGGCCACTGGGAGGATGGCATCCCATCCTCCCAGGATGAACCCCATGGAAATGGAGAGACCACTAAGACTGGCCTTGGCCCCCAGCCAGAGAATGAACGGCCGCTTGCTGCCCCCCTTTCCTGTCTGAAATAGGGACACTAACCTCCAGATGAGGACTGAAGATCTCCCAGAATTACAGCTGATCTTTGGACTACAGAGAGCATTTCCCCTGGAGAAAATGGCTGCTTTGGAGGATGGGCTCTATATGGCATTGTACCCTGCTGAGGTTCCTCCCTCTTGCAAAGCTTGCCCTCCCTTGTAGAGTTACCAGGCACAGCCTGGCAACCGGTGGGAGACGGGGGGGGGGCAGGGACATGGGGCAACAGCTGTTTGAGGTGGCGGGACATCACTTCTGGGAGAATGTGGAAGTGATGTTGCGCATCTCTAGGAAGCTAGAGATTTCCAGAGAAGATTGATTTATTTGTTAATTTGGCACTTCCAGAGTTCCCCTAGAAATTATGTCATGCCATTGGCCTGTTGGCCATTTTTTTTTTAAATTGTTTCCCACTGCCACTCTGAGTAGCAGCAGGAAATGGAAGGCAGGTCTGTGGGATGGCCCACCTACAATGGGGGCTTGGCAGCTCTGTTCCCCAGGATCCTCTCCTGAATCTTCAGGAATTTCCCAACCCTGGTCTGAAAGCACACTGTGCTACCTACCGAGTCTGTAGGAAGAAAGGGAAAGGCACTCTGATTTCTTTTCACTAGCTGGAGGACTCAGGATCACTCCTTCCCAAGAAGAATACTGGCAGCAGAAGATAGTTGGGACTCGACTTCGTTAGATCATTTCCCATCTCTGTCTTGTTCCCCCATTTCCTTTTCCTTGTGTATCTATTTAGTTTGTGAATGGGAGGATGGGCCATTGATCTCTGTATTGATCTCAACTGCTCGGGGAGACAATTTTCTGAGAAACAGGATTTAAATATCACAAATGAATAAATATGTTTGGAACTTAGGCTGAGAGCCAGCATGGTGTAGTGGTCAAAGTGCTGGACTAAGATCTGGGTGGGCATTTGTGTGTGTCAAGTGCCATCAAGTAGCTTCCAATTATGATAACCGATGAATTAATGGCCTCCGAAACACTGAATCAAAGCTGTTAGCTTTGCTTGGGTCTTGCAAACTGAGGGCCCTCCGGGCTTCCTTGTTTTTGTTGGGTCTCCCTCTTTTCTTGCTGCCTTCAACTTTCCCTAGCATCATTGTCTTTTCCAGTGATGTCTTCTCATAATGTGACTGGAGTATGATAGCTTCAGTTTAGATCTGGGAGACCCAGATGCAAATTCACATTCTATCAAGGGAGCTCAAGCCAGTCCCTCTCTCTCTCAGCCTAACATGCCTTCTAGGTTTGTTGTAACCGTGAGGCTAAAATAGAAGAGAATAATGCTATAATCCACTTTGGGTCCCCCACTGCAGAGAAAAGTGTGGTATAAATGTTGAAATAAATAAATACACGTAGCGGCAGAACACATTTCAGACTAATGGTCCATGGTCTTCACATTTGATCCAGACAAGAAACTGGCTTGCAAGATTAACTGGGCCTTACTTTTGACCCTCATACTAGAGTCAGAAGGAGATTTACCATGTTTCTCAAGCACCGGCATCTCCCTCTGCTTCAGAGGGAGAGAGAGAGAATATGCAGACTAACTAAATTCTAACCTATCGAGATTGACTAGATCATTCCAAACAATGTTCATCAGCTAGTCTCCCAAATTTTCATTCCCCATCCTTGCACTTTGATACTGTGTAAAATTCACTGCCACAGGAAGTGGTGGTGACTGGAAGCATGGACAGCTTCAAGAGGGAATTAGATAATCATATGGAGCAGAGGTCCATCAGTGGCCATTAGCCACAAGGTATAGATAGGAACTCTCAGGCTGGGGCAGGTGATGCACTCTATTCTTGGTGCTTGGGGGGGGGGCAACAGTGGGAGGGCTTCTAGTGTCCTGGCCTCACTGCTGGACCTCCTGATGGCACTGGGTATTTTTGGCCACTGTGTGACAGAGTGTTGGACTAGATGGGCCATTGGCCTGATCCAACATTGGCTTCTCTTATGTTCTTATGTCCAGAGTTCTAGAAAAGGCTGTGTCTATGGCCAAGCTGATGATCCATGACAGGACTGCCATCCTCCAGGTAGGGCCTGGAGATCTTCAGGAATTACAACGTATTTCCAGATGAGAGGGATTGGTTGCCCTGGAAAAAAATGACTGCTCTGGGGGGGGGAGGTGGACTCCATGGAATTATATATCCTACTGAGGCTCCTCCTCTCCTGAAACCCCACCATCCTGAGGCTCCATCCCCAAATCTCCAGGAATTTCCCATCCCAAAGTTGGCTACGGTAACCCTAGTTGTCAGATCCAGATTGGGAAACTCCTGGAGATTTGGGGATGGAGCATGGGAAAGACAGGGACCTCAGTGGGGTACAATGCTATATAGCCCACCCTCCAAAGCATCCATTTTCTCCAGGGCAACTGACCTCTGTAGTCTGGAGGTGAGCTGTAATTTTGGGAGATCCCCAGGTCTCATCTAGAGGGTGGCATCCCTAGTGTGTGGCCCAGGAGAAGTTCAGCAAATCAGTTATATGACCAGGGAGCAGCCCAAAGCTCCCTCCTCCTTTTCTGTTCCATTGAAGAGCATTTGGATTTTATCTCAAAGTAGCAAGGAGATACCAGGAAAGGCCTCAATGGGTGCTGTGGCACCTGCAGGCCCCACGCTAGGAACCACGATTTTAGCTCTTTTCTGATGGCCACCAAGATGAGATTTTCAAATTAACTGAGAACAGAACGGCTGGTATTACTATGCTGATGTACAGATCTATGGGTCAGTCTTATTTGCAATCCTTTTCACAGTTCTGGCTATCGTATCTCACAAAAAATACCATAGTACTGGAAAAGGTGCACAAAAACAAGAAGAACGGCCAAGGGGCTGAAGCACCTTCTCTATGGGGAAGGGTCTTTTAAGTCTGGACATGAATAAGGGGGACATGATATAGAGGTTTACACAATTATGCTTGCGGTGCAGAAAATGGATAGAGTCAACTTTTACTCCCCCTCCCATAAGACTAGATCTGCAAGATACCCAGGGAAGCTGATGGCCGGTAGATTCTGGGCAGACAAAAGGAAGTACTTATTCACTCATTAAGTAATTACTTTGTTGAATTCACTGACATAAGATGTAGAAATTGCCTCTAGTTTAGTTGCATTTAAAAGGGAGTTAGACAAATTCAAAGATGATAGATCTATCAATAACTGTTAGCCACAATGATTAAAAGGAACCTCCACATTTAGAGAATACAAGTGGAGACCCGCAAGATACTTGCGGGATGGTTATCTCATTCGTCACACCTTTGCTTCCTCTCCTCGCCCCCTACCTCTCTCACACTATTTCTCCCCTCTGCCCCCCTTTTCTTACTCTTTATTTCTCCTCCATGCATGTGACTTCCTCTCTCTTTCTGACCTGTCATCTTTCTCTTTGTTTTTCTGCCTCCCCACTTCATCACTCTTTCTCTCTCTTTCTGCCCCCATCACTCTCCCAGCCTCCTGCCTGCTCCCTCCCCCACTCTGCAGAGCAGCAGCAACAGTGGTGGCAGTGCTCTCAGCCACCCACCTGCTTCCTCCCCCCCACAGCAGCAGTGGCAGCACTCTGGGAATCACAATGGATCTCCCAGCTACAGAGATCAATCCACCTTAGGGCTGCCAGCTCCAGGCTGGGAAATTCCTGGAGATTTGGGGGTGGAGCCTTGGGACACTGAGGCGTGGGGAGGCAAGCAGCCTCAGCAGGGTATGATGCCATAGACTCAACCCTCCAAAACAGCCATTTTATCCAGGGGAACTGATCTCTGTTCCCTGGACAACAGTTGTAATTCTGGGTGATCTCCAGTCCTCACCAGGGGGCTGGCAATGGTGGTTCTCGTGGAGGAAATGGCTGGAGGGTGGAGTCTATGGCATTACACCAGTCTGAAGGTCCTCCCCTCCTCAAATCCCACCCTCTCCAGGGTTCACCCCTCAAATGTCCAGGGATTTCCCCAACCTGGAGTTGGCAACCATATTTCCTTCCCACCCAACAGCCAACCTACCTTTATCTGCCTCTCTGTCTTCTGCTTTCCATCTCCACCCCCCAGCCTCTACCTAGGAAAATTACAGTCTTTCTCCACAGTGGTGACCAAAGCAGCTTTCATTATTCCCTCCTCCTTTTTATCTGCACAACCACCCTGTGAGGTTGCTTAGGCTGAAATATGTGACTGGTCCAAAATCACACAGTCAGCTTCCACTGCAAGATGGGGATCTGAACCTGGGTCTTGCAGACCCTACTTTGAAGCTCTAACTTCTGCACCTCACTGGCTTTCATAGGGTGGCTGCAGATAAATGGGAGCAAGCAGCCGAGGCTAGGTGAGTCATGCAAATCAGGAGGGACCTGGCAACCATAGACTATTGCCAGGCCTAGAGTTGCCAACATCCAAATGGGAACTGGAGAGCCCCCAGAAACACAACTGGACTCTAGACAGCAGAGGTCTGACTCCCTGAAGAAAATGGCTGCTTTGGAGGGTAGACTCTGTGGCATTATACCCGGCTGAGGCCTCTCCCTTCTCCAAATGCAGCCCTCCTCCCTAGAGTCCACCACAAAATCTCTAGAAATCCCCCAGCCTGGCACTGGCAACTCTTGTGAGGCCTGGCCCCAAGGCTCCCTCCCTCCCTCAAAGGCCAAAATAGGTCTGGAAAGGCCCCTTCCCCCACCCTTTTACTGACAGAGCCAGTTAGAAGCCCCCCCCCCCCAGCATTCTAATATCTCACCATTGGTGCCTGGAGTTAGGTCCCTGCAGAGGCCATGTCAAAAGATTTTGGGGGGGATTAAACCATCCCTAAAGGGATTTTTTTAGTTTTTGGATTTTTCTACAAACCCAGGAAGTCTACTGACTATGTAGGAAAAGCTGTTGGGGGACAGTGAGCCCTCTGTTGGTGGAAATAAGTATCCACACATTTAGGCAATTAGTATAAGGATAACAGTCTGCACAGTGGTTCTTGTTATGTACTGAATGTGAATCGCTCCTATCTATTCACATGTTAAGCTTGAGTCTGAATGTGGCTCTTCAGATGTCGCATCGCTATTGGTTGGTTTCTGCGAAACCTGTGTAATTACGCAATCACTGAGTGATATTGTTGCAAAGAGGGAACGGTCCTGATTGGCCTTTATCCCTGTATTCTGATTGGTCTTTAACTTGTAATGGGTGTGGCTTTGACAGCCCGGGAGAGTTTTAAAGAAGGAGCTGTGCTCCCCTTGTTGTCGTGTGTTCCTGACTTACAGTTGCTGTTTAATAAAGCTGAAATCACTTGAAGCTGAATCCTTTGTTGAGTCTCATACTTAACAGTTCTGGCTCTGGCCTCCAAGGCTGTGGTTGTGGGCCTTTTGAGTACATCTGTTTGGCCCTTGTGTAACAAGTCCACAACATGGGGGGCCATGATATAATAGGGTAACTACAAGAATTGCAATGTGCCAAAAAGACACTGAATAATGAAGAATATTATGATAAAATGTATGTGTCCCGGTCCAGAGGCCTTGGGACAAGGACCCCACCCCCCAGAGGCACCCCGACTGCATGACTCACCCAGGAACTGGCCAAAGGGTGGAACCGCGAAGATCCCATGACAGCCGATGGAACTGTGGCATGGCAACTCGCCGCAGGATGCCCCGAGAGAGGTGACTGTTGATGGCCCGGGAGGCTACAGGCGTGCCAGCAGAGCGTGGCTGCGGAGGCATGTGCCGCGGAACCCTAACACAAGGAGCAGCAGCGCAGATGTCACTGGGAGAAGGCTGAAGGCAGACACGACAGGGAACCCAGTCGGCGGTGCTGGCAGCGCGGCCCCTGGGCTGACAGGGTTGTCACCGGCACACTCACGACCACTCCCGGAACACCCAGAAGGCATTCAGGCTTATCACAAGGGGTGGGGCCAGACTGGGAGTGGAGGGGGCAGAGCACGGGTGGCACTGGAAATGGGACAGGGGAAATAAAAGGAGGGAGCTTCGGAGGGGGCAAGGAGGAAAAACATGTGGCAGAACAGAACAGAGAGAGAGTCCGAAAGCGAGAGAGAGGGACAAATGAGGGGTGTCTGATGCATGCTGGCAGAGGGGCTGAAGGGGTGACCTTAAACCCGTCCCCTGCTGGTCTGAGGCCCCACCGCAACTCCTCTTTAACAAGCCCTCCCCAACTCCGAGTGCCACCGACCCCGTTGGGAGAGCAGATGCCATGGCCACAGGTGGGTCAGCCCCTGGGCCACGGACGGAGCATGACAGTATTGTCTTTCTTTAAGGTAATCAAAATGCACAGTACTTATTCTCAATACATAATGCAAGCAATGCTATTATCCAGTAAGGGAATCACTCTGTAATACTCATATCACATCAAAGAATCTATTTAAACACGTAACAGAGAACTACATACAAATCAAGGTATCGTGACTCAATTGTGTAGCAATCAAGATCCAAAAATCAGTCCAAGAAATCACAGTATTTAATCTCGATGTGTACAGATGAATGAAGACGAAACAAAGACTCCGGATTATTCTATGCTTCATTTCATGTAAACTTCTTCAAATCATGGACTGCTCTTGTAGCTAAGTGTAGTTACAATAGGCAGCCTCACAACAAATAGTATTATTCTTATGGTACAGTTGTTACAATGACTTACAATGCTCCCAAGCTCTCACTTCCTATGGAACTAATCCTTGAATTGTAATAGTTGGCTGAGCGTTGTGTGAAGCAGAATGGTAGGTGGGATGGATCCAGTATGGCTGCTCTGATGTTCTTATGAGACGGTGCTTTCTTATGCTCTCAGAGTGGTTATAAAGAGCCACTTGCCTGTGGCAATAGAGAAAAAGAAGAGATTGGATTTATTCCCTGCCCTTCACTACCTGAAGGAGTCTCAGAGCGGCTTACAATCTCCTTTCCCTTTGTCTCCCCACAACAGTCACCTGTGAGGTAGTTGCGGCTGAGAGAGCTCTCTCAAGAACTGCCCTTGAGAGAACAGCTCTGAGAGAACTTGTGACTGACCCAAGGTCACACCAGCAGCTGCATGTGAAGGAGTGGGGTATCAAACCTGGTTCTCTATGCTCCTAATCACTGCACCAAACTGTCTCTCTCAATAGGAGCTGGAGATCAGGGGCAGAGCCCACGCTTTGCCTGTAGGGAGCTCCATTTCTGATCCCTGGCAGTGGCAGACTGAGCACGTGCTTAGAGCACCAGGGCTAAAGGGGGCACCACAAAGTTGGGGAAAGGGTGAAAAGAAAAAAAAAATGAATGAAGATTTGTAAAAAAAAAATTGATAAAACTAGTGCAAATTGATCACGGTGCACCAGTTATGCTTCAGGAAAGACTCAGCTCACTGTGTGTATGTTAACAATTGAGGCAGCCATTCTGAGAAGTATTAATTTGGAGGATGTTATCAGTTATTTTGCGAAAACGAAATGTAGAAAAATGCCTTCCAGGTCGTGAATATTGGAACTCTGATACATTTAACTTGTGAAATATTAAAATAGAGGTTGTACTGCATTTTTGTAGAACTTTATGTAGCCAAAGCTTGGCTTAGTTTGTACAGTATATTGTGTTGTCATATGAATGAATTTTTGTATTGCTGCAACCTGCATTGTATATCTGGTCAGACAGGTCCGCAGCTAAAATGGACTGGGTCCGTGTGGAAAGGAGGGGGGCACCAAGATTGGTCAGTGCTCAGGGCACCAGTGAGCCTTAATCTGCCCCTGATCTCTGGCATCCCCACTTGGGGGAGATCTCATAGAAATGTTTAGAAAGACCCCTGGATGGCTGCTGCCCAGAGAAGGCCGTACTGAGCTGAGGGTGACCAGTGTTGCAAGTCTGTATAAGGCAGTCCACTTCCACGCCTTCGTTCTGGTTTTCTTGTGCCATATAACAAACAGCTCCTGCTTCTTTTATGAGGTCAGATCCCCTAAAACACAGACTTGTTCCAACAAGCTGCTGGATCATCGGTGCGTCTTTACCGGTAATTGATGTCTCAGTGATTCTTTATTGATCGTTTAACTTCTGTCGCCAAACAAACAGGGAATAAAGACATTCCGGCTTTTTAAACCTCATTGTCCGTGAAAATAGATGTACAAGGAACTGGAACAATAGCCAGCTCAGGACTACTGTCTCTCTCCTCCCCCATCCTGTATCGTGCCCTGGAGACTGTTAGCAGCTAGGCTGAAACTGTGTTTCTTGGCTGTCCTCTGTGCCTCTTTGGTGGAGGGTCTCTTCGGATGGCTGTGAAAGAGAAACCATGAGCACGGTTCCCTGCTTGGGAGACTTCAGAGTCAAAATATGTATTTATTTATGCTTCCCACCAGCCACTCCATTTAGCCAGCTGTGCTCATCTGGTGCAACCTCATCCATATTCCTCATGTTAAAATTTTACCCTTGGTTGAAGGTGTAATGAGATGGTATCATGAGACGGCTGCTTTTAGAGGTATCCTAGGATCTGGTGTGTGTGTGGGGGGTCTGATATTAGGGTTAAGAAGTCGAAGATCCCATCACTGGTCAGCGAAGTTGCTGAGGTCCTCTGATCTTCATGCCCCCCCAGCAGTCAATGCCAACAGGAATTCCAATTCCCAGGTGGGAACTGGAGTTCTCCCAGAACTACAAGTGATGTTCAGATTATACTGATCATTTCCCCTTGAAATGGCAGCTTTGGAGGGTGGACGCCATGGAATTATATCACAGCTGAACTCCCTCCTCACCCAAATTCCTCCCTCCCCAGGGACTGCCCCCAAATCTCCAGGAATTTTCAAAGTGAGAGTTGGCAACCTGAATTTACAACTCTGGAAAATTTCACAGGATCTGCACTGAGTGATGGCCATGTGGAATGGGAGACTTCACTGGGAAGGGTGCAAATGACGCCTTTCCTTCCTGTCTCTTGCATGAACAGAGCTCTGCTGGCAGAAGAAAAGAGTGATTCCATTGCTTTCTTCTCCCCTCTGTGGCCTCCTGGCCATAAACTTTCCTGGTCCTGGCCATAGCTGCAGGGAGGGGGAAGTCCTTGTGTTGGATCCAGTTTAATATCCAGATGCAAAGTTGTAAGGAACATTTCATGTCCTCCATTTCAAGAGAGATGTCTCTCAAAGTGCTGTTGTCAGACTTTTCTAGTAATCAGTATATATCCCACTGGAACTGTAAACAACTGTGACTTTCTGAGTGATACAGAAGTACCCAGTCTAGCTGGAGATCCTAAACCGAAAATTTCATGAGATTGTAGTCAGAATGAAATTACAGTGATTATAATATGCAATTCATTGATCAGGAAGTCTTGGGTTGAATGTGGTCAACTTCCTGAGTTTTGTAAAAGTACTCAATTGGAATGAAGTTTCCAGACCAGATCATGCCATTGAATGTGTTGGAATATCATTGTTCAGAAGAATCACCTGTCCTAGCCCAAGCAGAATCTAGATGCTATAAATTCTCAGTGGAGAAGTTCTTGGGGTTACGTTGCAGCAACAGGTAGATGTCATGAAAGACAAATTTGGCGTGCTGGGTGGGCATGTGGATGGAGTCCTCTGTGTGAAAGACTGGCACCTTCAACCTACCTTTTGTTCTCTGAAGAAGGAGAGGTTAGGAAAGACAGAGCTTGCCAGGGTTGAGCACCTCATATAAGGGTGGACTAACCTTTTAGGAACTTCTTTCAGGAGAGTCAGTTTGGTGTAGTGGTTAAGTGCACGGACTCTTATCTGGGAGAACCGGGTTTGATTCCCCACTCCTCCACTTGCACCTGCTGATGTGACCTTGGGTCAGTCACAAGCTCTGGCACAGCTGTTCTCTCAAGGACAGTTTCTGTCAGAAGTTCTCTCAGCCCCGCCTACCTCACAGGGTGTCTGTTGTGGGGAGGGGAAGGGAAAGGAGTTTGTAAGCCACTCTGAGACGCCTTTGGGGTATAAATCCAAACTCTTCTTCGTCTTCTTCTTCAGTCTAAGGTAGGATAACATTCATTGTCCACCCACCTGATCTTGCCTCAAGAAGTATATTGACCTTACCATACTTTATGGGAATCCAACTAACTGTCCATCCCAGTTAAAATCAGCTACTGAAAGAACTGAGACCGAATTATGAGAGTCCACAAGGAGCCAAACTTCTCACAGGAGAAATCACAAGATATTGAGGCAGAAGTTCTAAACAAGCTGGAGCTTGACATTTTTGTTCATATTTAAATCATTATCAAGTGAGTTGAAATAATATGTTTCTAAATATCAAAGCCAGAACAAAGAATAACAGTCGAATTAATCATCTGCCATGAACAGCTTGATAAAAGGGAGAGATGCTAGGTGGTGACGATGACAGAAGCAGGAAGCGTCACTGAAGGCGCTGCCTGGAAGTCACAGATGACTTCTGGCGATCCTGAGTGAGGCTTGGACGTTTCAGAGAGGTGGCTTGCTATTGCCTGTCTCTGCATTCTGGCCCTGGGATTCCTTGGAGGTCTCCCATCCAAGTATTTGCCAGGATTGGCCCTGCTTAGCTTCCTGGTTAATATTTGTATGGGAAAGCACCAAGGAAAACCAGGGTCACTGTGCAGAGGAAGGCAATGGCAAACCACCTCTGAATGTCTCTTGTCTTGAATACCTCACCAGGTTGCTCTAAGTCAGCTGTGACTTAGAATCATAGAATCATAGAGTTGGAAGGGACCTCCAGGGTCATCTAGTCCAACCCCCTGCACAATGCAGGACATTTACAAATACCTCCCCCACCCCTGCTCCGTGCCCAGAAGATGACAAAAAACCTCCAGGATCCCCAGCCAAACTGTCCCATGGTGTTGACCATTACAAAATCCCTTGACGGCACTTCTCCCACAACTACCACATATATCTAAATGAACAATCAATTCAATCACAAGTGAATGGGGAATGTGGGAATGGAAGCAGGGAAAGCTGGGCATATGTGGGGCTGAAGAGGCAGAGGAAAGTTGTGACTGAAGGGAAGCTGCAGCAGCCATTTTGTTGCTGGCTCCACCTTTTGTGGCAGCCGTTTTGTTGCGCCCATTGTGTGGCTATGCCCACCAGGGCTATTTTTGGGCAGGAACGCACAGGAATGGAGTTCTGGCTGGCTCATGAGTTGGCCACGCCCAGCAGGAACTCATTAGCATAATAGGCCACACCCAACAGCTGAAACTCATTAGGATTGGCTACATTAGGGGTGTGTGGCCTAACATGCAAAGGAGTTCCTGCTCCAAAAAAAGCCCTGGGTTTTGACAACAAGCAAGGTAAACAGAATAAGAAGCAAAAGGTGGGTGTGGCTGAATGACCACACTTCCGGCAACATGGGGTGTGGCCTAATATGCTAATGAGCTGTGCTGTCAGGGGTGTGGCCTATTATGTTAATGAGTTCCTGCTGGGCTTTTTCTACAAAAAAAGCCGTGGTGCTCACCATGCTGTGTCAGAGTTCCAAAGGTGCCTGAAGGCTCAAAAAACTGTCAGGGACCCCTGGTCTAGTATTTCTACCACTGTGCTCATTCTCAGATTCTGCATCCAAACACCCTGCCTGGAACCTCAATGCTATGTTGTCATGGATGGTAGCTAAGTCTGTAGGCCTGGACTCCTTCACTTCCCCCAAAGGAATGACTCGTCCCATGTTTTTTAGCTCCAATTTAGGGGAAGGAGTTCAGGAGCAGCACCAACTGAAGCAGTCCCCCCATGACCATGGCACGGGAGCCGCTTGAGTGTTTTCACCTGGACCCATTCTAGCCTAAGCTTCAGTCGCATAAATGCAGCAGAGCAAATAATAGGGCTGGAAGATAAACTTTGTCAATGTTGTTACCCATATAAATATAAGTATTAAATAGTTCACTGCACAGTGATTGGGAACAGGGGCAATTTTTATTTTTATTTTTTTTTAAAAGATCATTGTGGCATTCCTTTTAAGTGCAGTCCTTCGTTGGGAAACTTTTCATTCCGGGTGTGCATTTGGTGCCCAGATGGCGAAGGCACACGCCGGAGCCCATCACGCTGTCAGGGCAGACGGGTACTTATGTAAATATTTTCCTTTCCCCCCTATAATATTTGGCTTTGTCTAATCTAATTGCTGTCAGAGGCAGAACGCCTAGGAGAACCGGCAGAAAGCAAAACAATGAACACCTCCGGTAACTTTGGAAGATGCTAACCCGCCTATGTCGTAACTAGCAATTTGGTTGCATAATGCTTTACTCACCCTCTGATGTTGTGGCATATCGCTGCAGTTCATGCCAGATGCAATTTCATGACCTAAAGTAGCTCGAAAGCTCCTTTTGTAAAGGCAAGTGGTAGGAGAGATCTAACCTGTGGGACATCGAATAGCATCAGGTTGTTAGCCTGGATGCAGATGGCAAAGTGGTCTGTTGTCCTGTTCAACCAAAAAGCCAGTAATCGAAGACATGGCTAGACTTTTGGCTTAACCCTTCCTCCCAATCTTTATTCCAGCTGAAAAGGAGCCTACAAGTACCCTAAGTCTCCCTCTATGGTCTCCCTTGTAAAAATTATGACTACACATTCCTTGGGAGGTCAAATTCATGTCGGTTTGGTTACCACCCCAAAACCCAGCACAGGTGTTCCTTTGCAGTAAATGATATTACACGTGGAAGTTTCATTGAAAGAATACAATATTTCATTATGAATGTTGTGAAGCCAATGTGAGTCATTTATTACATTGTTTGACTTTTCAAAAGATATGTTTTCATTGGTTTCGTAAGCTCTACAAAATCTCTGACCTGGATAGCTCAGGCTAGCCCCGTCTTGTCAGATCTTGGGAGCTAAGCGGGGCTACTATTTGAATGAGAGACCTCCAAGGAATACCAGGGTCGTGACATGGAGACAGGTAATGGCAAACCTCCTCTGAATGCCTCTTGCCTTGAAAACCCTACAGGGTCGCTGTAAGTCAGCTGTGACTTGACAGCACTTTCCACCACCACAAAACTATGACCAATGTGGGATCATGCCATGATATCAGTAAACAAAGTCAACTCAAATGTATCAATTGAATTTTATCATTCTTGAGATCTCTAGTCTTCTTATACAATGATAATTCCCGGGGTTCACAATTGAGGAAACCATGATGCTTAATTCTCATTGACCTTTAAGTGTCATTTCCTATGAGTATGTATAGAAGAACTAGGCAGATCATGAGGGGGAGGGCAGGAAGGGTTGCATCAGTGCTTAGTTCTCATGTCCCTTTCTTACATGCCCAGGGAAATGCTGATCACCACTTTGGGGTCAGGAAGCAATTTTTATCCAGGCCAGTTCAGCCAGGGATTCTAGAGTTTTTGTCATCTTCTGGGCATGGAACAGGGGTCACTGTGTGTGTGCATGTGGGGGAAGTATTTGTGAATTTCCTGCATTGTGCTGGGGGTTGGACTAGATGACCCTGGAAATCCCTTCCATGTCTATGATTCTAACTGTTGATGAGTTCCAAGCATAAATTTTATCTTCCTGACCAGCATCACCCTGAGGAAATCCCATGGGAAGAGTAGACAGGAAGTTTTAATGCTGGTACTACCCTGCCTGAAGGCAGAGCATTTTTTAAAAAGTTGCATTACTTTCTCAGCAATGCACAAGCATAGACGGTACTTGCTTGTTTAATAGTTATGTTTTAATTACACATAACTATTCAAAGAAAATCTAATTAAAATTGTTATTAGTACCAAAAAAGGATCAGATACCAATGTCATATCATCAAGCCATGTTTATTATTAACACATATATTACTTAATATAGAGCATTAGACGTGAGTAGGAGTGCCTTATCTGTTTCAATAGTCAAGCATTTTCCTCCATGTTGGCCTCTTCCCATACGGATCTACCCAATTGCTATGGTCATCTCCTGAGGCTCTTCTTCAGATTCCTCCTCTTTATGAGGTTAGATGGGTGGTATCCTGAGAGAGGGCCTTCTTGGCCATGGCCCCCAAATTATGGAACTCCCTGCCAAGGGATAGCCTTCTGTCCCCTTCCATCAGTGTCTCCACCAGTGGGTGAAAAACTTTCTGTTTTGTCTGGCATTCTCTCAGTGACCCCTACTTCCTGCCTTATGTTTAAACTCTTCTCCTTGTGTTTTAAAAGTGTATTTAAGCTTTGGTTTTAACTGGATAAATGTTGATAATGTTTGGTTATTAGCTGAAAGTACTCCCTCCCCAGGAATAGTCATATTTCGAGATTTACTGCTCCTGAATGTTGGAAGTTCCCTTCAGCAGTCTTCATGAGTAGCCATTGATGAACTTGTCCTCCATGTCTAATCCCCCTTTACACATGCTTGTAGACATCATTATGTCCACTGGCAGTCAATTCCAGAGATTAATTACTTGTTGAGTAAAGAAGTATTTCCTTTTGTCCATCCTGAATTTATTGAGCATCAGCCTTGAGTTATAATATCTGGGACTATCCATTTTCTTCATTCCATGCATAACCCTGAATTTTGACTGTTTATAGTCTTGCTACCAATGAGACATGAAAAACTCTTTGCAACATCCATACTTCTGAAAGAAAAAACGGTTGCCTGTCACATCATTTTGTGAACACATTTACAAAAATAGCTGGTTTCTCACTCCACTGGTAGAGAGCTTACCCCGGTTTATAAAAGACTGATTTCAGTGAAATCTGTTTGTGAGTGCCTAACTTTGCTTTTGCAATGTCTTTTTGCCTTTCCCAGGAGCAATTGACCAGTGTTCATACATCAAGTACCACTACTCCTCAGCAACCATTCCCAAGAACCTCACCTACAATATCACTAAGACCATCCGCCAGGATGAGTGGCATGCCCTGCGTAAGTCTCTCTTGTTCTTTCTTTCCATCCTTCTTTGTTATGGGCAATGGACTGGCATTCTTTTGGTTCTGTAAAGGGATGAAAGAGAATCTGAAATCGTATTGCATAGATATGCAGGGACTGCTGCTGAATTGAATTTGAAAAGGACAAACCAAACTGACATTGTGGTTGCTAATTCAGTCACAACTTCGGCAGGCTAACAGTTTTGTTCATGATGTTGATGCCAGTGCACCATTTCCTGCTGAAACCTAGGAAACCTAGATGATTCACATGACATATTTAATTTGCTGAAACGGACACAGATTGATTTCCCCCACCTCAGTGCTTTCTGGCATGTTAAGATGGTCTTTCAAGTATGTCAGCATGAATGCGGATGACGTATGAATGGGCAGCAGATGTATGGTCAGCAGAACTGTATGATCAAATATGTGGCCATGGCTTTCCCTCCCTTGACTTTCAGAGAGGGGCTGAGAAGGGCCTGGCTTTCACTTGGAACTATGGTTTGGCAGGGTTGGCCATAGTTATGTTGGGTCATAAATTTCTCCTTGGATTATTGCACCACCTAGACCTCACCAACCAATGTGTATTCAACAAGAGCCCTTTCCTCTTGCATTATAAGCCACACTCCGATCAACTCTTCTCTTTGCCTAGGGCAGTACACAGAAGGCCACCAGAAAGCTGGCTGGTTGTCATTATCGCCAATGGGCATCATGTTGTAACAGCATCCGAAGCAACAGATCGTCACAGGAGAAGAGTCCCTTTGGGATATGTGGCTGACATTAGACATTCCTGTTCCTCCCTTGACACTGGGGAAGATAGCAAAAGGGCTTTTGTGTCCAGAGGGGAGAAATATATTTTCTTATGATTACGTGTGAGCACAGCAGTTAGAAGGTGCTTGCCCATGTCTATTCCACACAAAATTTCTAGAGAGATGGGTGAGGGCACAATCCATTCAAGAGGTAATCTTGGAATCATTCTATGGAAAAAATGTTCTGGTACCTTTGAATAAACACAAGAGGGGAAAGAAGAGCAGTAGGAAATGACAGAATACTCGAGTGGCAAGAACTGGTGAATTAGCCATGCAGTCGTATTTGATTTCAGTGGGCTTAGGTGGGGGCAGTTCTGCACGAGTTGTATTGCAAGTGTCCGATGCATTTTGAACTGGTATTTTTTCTCAGGAGCAGTGCTCCCTCTAAACTGTGGAGTCTTGTGAGCAAAAATTCTACTTTGTGCGCTACTGGCATTGAAGTTGTGAGTGAGCAATTTGGCTACTGCATAAATTAGTTTGTTCTGGAGCCATCCTTCCTGAGCTAAGACAAAAATGTATCAGCCAGAGGCTAGCTCACACTAACTCAGCTTAGAAGGAACACTTCTCAGGAACACAATTTAAAAAAATTGGGGAAACTTTCTATCTCAAGAACATTGTTACCAGCAGGTAGCCGTGTTGGACTGCAGTAGAAGCGCAAGGCTGGAGGCCAGGAGCACCTTAGAGACCAACAAGATCTCTTGGGCAAATGCTTTTGGGAGTCAAAACAAAGTGAACGTTGACTCTTGAAAGCTTATACCCCGGACCAAATCTGGTTTTTCTGTCCCAAATTCAGAAACAGCCAGAAGATATCCTCCTCCCAACTGTATGTGGTTCCCCCCGTTTTAGCTTCCTCACAGGGCACAAAAGTGAAATGTGCCCGCATTTTAGTTGTCACGTGGGTAATGCAGAATTCTGATCAGAAGCATTTATTCCTTTCCATTTCATTCTACCCCAGAGGAAAAATATAAGCTTTAAAACATGGACAGCACCATTTCCCCAGTATTCATTCACTGAAAAGATGTGCATACCTGGACATGCAACCATAGTCTCTGGTTTACAAGCCTATTACAGACTAACCAGAATCCATCCTTAAGAATAAAACAGTAGGAAATGATTAAAACCGAAAGAGATCGAAACCAAAAGCACCATCAGAATCTCACTCATCGCCACAACAAGAGAGCCAGTTTGGTGTAGAGGTTAGGTGCACGGATTGTAATCTGGGAGAACCAGGTTTGATTCCCCATGCCTCCACTTGAGCTGCTGGATGACCTTGGGCAAGCCATAGTTCTGTCAGAGCTGTTCTTGAAAAAGAGTAGTTTCTGTCAGAGCTCTCTCAGCCCCACCTACCTCACAGGGTGTCTGTTGTGGGGAGGGGAAGGGAAAGGAGTCTGTAAGCCGTTCTGAGACTCCGAGTGAAGGGCGGGTTATAAATCCAATCTCCTCCTCCTCCTCCTTCTACAAACCCTGGAGAAACAGCAAGAATGAGACACGGCTACCCCAAAAGCTGTATCACTATTGTACTCCAAAATGCCCCTTAGTGAGATGACACAATGGTGATATTGGGTTCCAGTGCTTCCAAGAACATCCTCAGTTCAGGCCATGAATGGTGTTGATAGTCGAATTTTAGGGAAGTTTTTAAAGGTCACATTTTACCTGTCCTTTAGTTTCAGGGTCCCTCCCTCAATTGTACAGAGCTAAACATTCTTATGAAATGGTTTGCCAAGGATAGCGAACAATGTATTCCTTGCTCCCCCAGGGAGAGTTCCTACCATCTGAATGCAAAGGTGTGAGTGTGCAGGGTGGGGAGATATTCTGGTTGTCTGAGAAAGAAAAACCATCCATTCCTGCAGTTACCAATAAAAAGGGACAAGTGTATGCATCAATTTGATGGAACATTTGTGTGCTTTTTGGTAGACAGAGAGCTGCCTGCAACTGATATGTTTGAAGCCAATAATAAATCCATAAAGTACATAAAATCTGTAAAGCAAATAAAATATTCCAGGAGATTTATGTTTCTCATGAACTTAGAAGTGCAATTTTAATTCAAGCTTTGCATTGCAAATGCGTTCCCCTCCCCAAAATAATTCACAAGTGGTTTTGATGTGCACCGTTGGCTTCCTGTTTGCACTTCATTTGCCCCCCAGTTCTGTCAGTTACAGCTGACTTGGAGATTCCCAGCGGGATATAAGCAGAGTTAAAAATGCATTGAATAACTTGAGATGTACAAGAGTTAATGCTTTGGCTGCTTTCCCCTGTTTCACCTCAAGGAAAATCAGTGCCAAAAAACAGTCCATCACTGATGGAACTCATTTATTTGTCAGAGACTGCTGGTAATTATGTTGGTTCAAAGGAAAATCCAAAGAATAAAAACCATGTAATATGTTTTATTGAAACAAAATATCATGAAATAATGTGCCAGCTCCAGAACTCTTTAGCAGATTCTAGCCTGATGAAGAATTCTAGAGAGCCCAAACATTCAAACACTATTTTATGATTTGTTTGGTTTCTCCTCACAAAAAGGGACAAGATTGCTGCTTTGGGAAGGGGTATTTATTTGCCGAGTGGGCCACGGTGGCTCAGAGGTTAAGACGCTGAGCTGCAGACTGGAAGGTCTGTAGTTGGGCAGTTCGAGACCTGAGTGCCGCGTGAGGAAGTGACCTCCCGTCTCTGGCCCCAGCTCCGGCCAACCTAGCAGTTCGAAAGCAAGAAATTGCAAGTAGATAAATGGGTACCACTTCGGTGGAAAGGTAACAGCATTCCGTGCACCTCGGCATTTAGTCGTGCTGGTCACATGACCATGGAAAAGTCTTTGGACAGTGCTGACTCTTTGGCTTCGAAATGGAGATGAGCAAAGTCCTCTAGAGTTGGATTCGACTGGCTTTAGTGCAAGGGAAACCTTTACCTTTACTATTTATTTGGCATAGTTGGTCTGGAAGGCCTTTTGTCATGTAGGTGATAATATCAAGGTGGTTTGCTGACATACAATCTGACCTTTGGCAGGTGTGCAAAAAATTAAGTCTGAGTCCAGTGCAGTTTACTCCCAAGGAAATGCCTACGGGGACGATAGCACTGCAGCACAATTATTTTCATGTTTACCAATTAGAAAGTCCTGCTGAGCCCACTGGGATTTGCTCCCCAGTAAGAGTGCAGGCTTAGGTAACGTAGCTCTGGGAGATGAGACCTTCTGAGCCAAATGGAACATGCTCAAATTGTGCTGTGTGACCTCTTCACTTTGAGGGTGAGAAATGGAACGGTTGGTCTAGTTGTATTGAGCATCTGCAGACAGAGCTTTTTTTGTAGAAAAAGCCCAGCAGGAACTTATTAGCATAATAGGCCACACCCATCAGCACAAATGTATTAGCATACCAGGCCACTCTCTGCATTGGTCCTAGGGTATTTATATTTTTACAGGTTAAGTAATTTAACCAGGGCCAACACTGCTTAGCTGCCGAGATCTGATGAGATTGGGCTAGCCTAGACCACCTAGGTCAGGGCAATGTACGCCTTTACTAGGAAGCAAATACGGGATCCATTGACAGAAAGAAAATTTCAGGAAATGTATCCTCTTGCATATCAAGCTACTCTCCCAATCACCTAGTTAAGTTAGGGAGCATTTAGGTTACATACCTAAACAGGTTTAGGAGTCATTCCATCTTTGCAGAGAACTGTGGAAATTGTAGTTCTTTAAGAATATCGGTGCGATGCAGAATAGTGTAGTATAACCTGCCCTTCTCAGATCTTGGAAGCTAAGCAGGGTCAGTACTTGGGAGGGAGACCACCAAGGAGGACTCTACAGAGGAAGGCAATTGGCAAACCACCTCTGCTTCTCACGTGCCTTGAAAGTCCCTTGTTGGGGGTCACAATAAGTTGGCTGCAACTTGACAGCACTTTACACACAAACATAAGCACATCCGTGGGATCTGGAATGGCATAGTATAGCCTGACCTTGTCAGATCTCAGAAGCTAAACATGGTCAGTCCTTGGAAGGGAGACCACCTTGGATGGGAGACCACCAAGGAAGACTTTGCAGAGGAAGGCAGTGGCAAAGTACCTCTGCTTAATCACTTGCCTTGAAAACCCTATGGGGTTGCCATAAGTTGGCTGCAACTTGACAGAGCTTTACACAAAAACAAATATCCATGGATCAGCAACAGTGTGCTCCAGTCAGTCTAAGCATAAGCAAAAGGCAACGTGAAGCTGTCTAATACTTGCTAGATCATTTACCTCAGGGTTCACCTAAATGATACATGTGACATGAGTTGAGTTGGGGATGACCTAGCCTGACTTCTGTCACATGTAGCATTGGGAACCCAACATTACTGAGTGCTGCGGGGCTAGATTTGGCTCCTGAGTACAGCATGGGAGGAGGAAGGTCTTTAGCCTTCCCTCCCGCACTGTTTTCCTGAGATGAAATGGCTGCGGGCACCAGTTTGGTGTAGTAGTTAGGAGAGAACTGGGTTTGATTCCCCTACTTCTCCACATGCAGCTGCTGCTGTGACCTTGGGTCAGTTACAAGTTCTTTCAGAGCTGTTCTCTCAGAGCATTTCTCGAGAGAGCTCTCTCAGCCCCACCTATCTCACAGGGTGTCTGTTGAGGAGTGGGAAAGGGAAAGGAGATTGTAAGCTGCCCTGAGACTCCTTTGGATAGTGAAGGGAGGGGTACCCCCTTCTTCTCTTCTTCTATCTGCTACACTGTGGGGTACCATGTGCTGCAATCAGTCCATGTGGAGCCCCACAACCACATGAACCCCATGGACTTTTGAATGGCAGAGGAGGCTGAAGTTCTTCTCCTCATGCTGAGCTTGCAAGCCAAATCTGGCCCTGCAGCTCTTGAGAATGTTAATCCCCCAATGTTATGTGTGACCCAAGTCAGGTCAGGGTCCCTCAACCTGAATTATGTCACAGATATTGTTTGTTTGAGCCCCCAGGAATGGGTCTCCAAGATTTCAGAGGGAGATCTTTCCCCCTCATGACTTCCAGGCACACACACACCAATACCATATATTTTGTGTATGTGTGTGCCTGGAAGTCATGGTTGACTTTTGATGACCCCTACTGGGGGCTTGGATGTTTTTCAGAGAGGTGGCTTGATTAGCCTGCCTCTGTGTCCTGCCTCTGGTATTTCTTGGAGGTCTCCCATCCAAGAATTTGCCAGGGTCAGCCTTGCTTAGCTTCCAGGATCTGCCAAGGTCAGGCTTGCCTGGGCTATCCAGGTTAGAGATATTTATTTATTTATTTAGATAAATATACCACATTTTTCTTTTCAGTAGGGACCCAAAACACTAACTCAGCTTAGAGGGAACACTGGTGGCAACAGTGGAAGGGCATCTGGAGTTCTGGCACTGCTGGTGGACCTCCTGAGGGCAACTGGGTTTTGGCCACTGTGTGACACAGTGTTGGACTGGATGGACTATTGGCCTGATCCAACGTAACTTCTCTTATGTTCTTATGATTCAAACTTGTGTTTCCGGGTCTGACACTCTACCCACTGCACTTGTTGGCTCTATAGCTCTTCTCCTGACTACAACCCTGAGCACCTCAGAGAAAGGCCAAAATGTGCATCTCATAAGTAAATAATTTTCACCTGGAGATAGCTATTTATGGAATTCTCTAACGGTTTTAATTTTTTAAGATCTTTGTCTCAAGCCACATTTTTTTTTGCAAAGCTGCAGTCCTTAATTCCCACCCTGATCTTAATGTATGGCCCTTGGCTGGTGTCCTTTCATTGCATCCATATGTTTTGGTCAGTTTGAAAATTGGAGCTCAATAAGATCAAGCACTATCACACTTTGCCATAGGAATAAGGTAAGCTAAACATGTAGATGACTTTTTTTAAAAAAATAACCCTCCGGCAGTAGGAGAGCTGAACCTCAGATCAATATGGGCCTGCCTACCCTTTTCTTGCTGTTGAACACAAACCAGGATTGACGTCCTCAGGGAAGTCTCCTTTGCAAGCCAGTGTATCCAATTGCCTGAGGTAGAGATGAGATTAGACTCTGGAGAGGGCCGACTTTTCTGCAGGAAAAAGAGAGAAAGATATTAGATGAAGTCTAAAAAAAAACCCCTAGAAGCAAGCACATTCCTGCCAGATGTTCCTGGCTAATAATTTTTTTGTTTCTTCACGAAAGCACGACCAAATCCCCAGTGATGCAAAGATCCATAGGAAAGCTGTACACAAAGTCTCGGCTGTTTGTTATTCCAAGCACTGCAAAGTTTTGCTTCAGGGGCTCCTGTTCAATCATCCTCAGTCCTACAAAATGAAAATAAAGAGGAGTAAGTTCTTCCTTGGATTTTGCCAAAAGACATTCCACTGCGTCCCTTCTCCCCCGGCTGCTGCCTTGCCAAAAAGAAGAATCTGGAAGCCCAGAAGCTGGTTTGAAGAAAAGTAGATTCTCTGGTTTGACAAAAAGTCAACCTTGTGGTTTGAAGATTCTCTGGTTTGAAGAAAGGTAGACTCTCTGTTTCGAAGATTCTGTGGCTTAAAGAGAAGCATGCGACTCACCTAGGGTTGAATCCCAGATGACACTTCCATGCACAGAAGCACGACTTCTGTGGTTCACCTCATGCAGCTGAAATGCCTCTCTTTACGTTGCTCCTGGGGCATTGGGGGCACCCAGGGGCAGCATGGGAGGCTGTATTGTCAAAAATTACCACCCTTGCATACATGAAAGTTTTCAATAGGATCCTAATTACTGATTACACTGCTTTTCATTCCTTCTTCTGGTTGCAAAATTTGTTCAGAATTTTATCCATTTTTGTTCTCTTTTTTTGCCCAGAGTTGGGGAAGGAAGGCTGATTTTTTTTTAAATAGTAGGTTTGCTGTGACATAAGAAAAGCATTTAGAGTCTAAGGGGGATACATGACATATGACGTCAGCTGTCATGTCCAGAAAGGGGCTCACCCTTCTTTCCAAAAGCATCAGTTCCGCTCTTTTTGTTATCTGATAAAAAACCCTTGCATTTTGTTTTTGCTTTGTTTCATAGCCTAAACATGGCAAAGGGTTGAAAATGAGCCTTTCTCCTCTAGGATTAGCAACTGCCACCTCAGCCTTTCCTATCAAGAGTGACAGATGAGCAGCTGTGTTTTATGTCCCATAATTCAAGGCACATGTTACATCTGGCCATGGAACAACTGTGTGATTGCTATGGAAACTGACTATCCTTTTCTGCTCATAGCTTGGGTAGAAACTGTGTCATTGGGCCGCCTTGGAAAGCACACATTTACAGTCCAGTAGCTGAGACTCCCTGGAAATCATTCAGAATATATATATATATTCCTGTTGATTTGGAAACATTTCTAACTCCGATTCATCCCATGTTTACATGCTCCTTCTCACTCCATGATAGCTGTTATGGATGACCCGCTGGCAGAATGCGCACAGCAAATTTGATTGTGGCCAATTCCATTGTTGGAGCAAAAGGAGCTGATGTGTTTTGGTACATTTTTGGAATGCTGGCTGCTTCCATTTCATGTAGTTGTCTCTTTTGTATGGTATTGTTAAAGCAATCTGCATACAATCCCTATCCTCTCCAAAAGAAAAGGGCAGCGAGACCTGGGCATGGGAAACGGAGAGACAGTTCTAGAAGGGCGATGCAGCTTCAAGGCAAAGGAATGGCCAACATTTTACTGAGATAATTTTTTTACTTTAGGTTCCCCTCCAACATCCAAGGCACTTTCTGAATCTATGAACTCCACAACAATAGATGTTCAAAGGAAAACTCTTATTATGTTGACAATTAACGGCAGTACGTTTCCAGGGCTCCTTTACTGCATACTGGGAAAGTACACTGCATGTCAATTGTCTCAATATGCATGATCACCATTTTGTTGGAGAGGCGCTTTCACACGGGTGCTGAATAATGCACTTTCAAGCCACTTTCAATGCACTGTAGTGATTATTCTTTGCAAGGTAAAATCCAGTTGCAAAGCTCATTGAAAGTGGATTGACAGTGCATTATTCAGGGTGTGTGAAAGCATCCTGGTAGATCAATGCATGTACATTCTGGCTTCTGTACATGCAATCAGAATCCCTGGTTTTTCAGGGGATGCATTTGCATGCCCTGAAGCTGGAATATTCTCATGCTACCCCAGTCTGATAAAATGACAACCATATATATATTGAGACAATCTTGTGTAGAAGGGCTGTAACCATCACTACCTGTGTAGTATTAATCCTGTCTCTTTAAGCTACCATCAGAACAAAGAAGGTTTTCATTCCAAACAGGCACAGCTACATTGGTGTGCCTTCAGTCCTCTCCCAGCCTGCCCTCTCTGAAACGGACTGCTTCCTAGATCAGGGACTTGTCTTCTGCTTACACTAGTTTGTAGAGTGCCATGGCAACAAATGATACCCACAGCAGCAACCCTGTGAGGTAGGCAAGACCGACAGGGAAGGTTCATGGTACATGGTCTACATTTCCCACCCTTACAGACAAGGCTGGTGCTTTTCTGAGCTGGAGTTTTTGAGGAAGCCCTGCATAAAGGGCTTTGGCACCCCAGCCCTGAGGTTGCAGCAGCTTTGATCCTTGTGATGAGACCAGCCAGTTCCAGGAAGGGTGTTATCTCCAAGCAAGATGTAATTGAAAGAAGTCACTTTTGACAACAGCACCAACCAACGGCACCCACAGGGCAGGATTCAAACAAACAACGTAAACAGAATAAGAAGCAAAAGGTGGGTGTGGCTGGATGACCACACTTCTGGTAACATGGGGGTGTGGCCTAATAGGCTAATGAGTTGTGCTGTCAGGGGTGTGGCCTAATATGCTAATAAGTTCCTGCTGTTGGGTATGGCCTGTTATACTAATGAGTTCCTCCTGGGCTCTTTTTACAAAAAAAGCCCTGGGTAACACAGCCGCTCTTGAAACCATCAGCACTTCCAATTAGTGTCACTCCTGTCTTGCCTGAATGATATGTCTTCAATTCATTGCTTGTTGAGATTTCCAGTTCAGAATCAGCCCTGACCTCAGTTGGGGGGGAAGGAACACTTCTGAGATGCTAATACATCTCCTTCAACTACAATGAATAATGTGTATATAAAACAATTACCAGGAAGGTGTTTGTTAGATGCATTTTGGGTTCACCTGGGTCTCTGCTTTCTGCCATTTTCAAAGCACTGGAAAGCACCAAGTAGGATGAAGTCCTTTGAGGCTCCAATCCTGTGCAGCTGATTGTCATGATAAACAGTGTGGTGGAGAAAGAAGCAGCAGTGTTGGTTTTTATACCCTGCTTTTCACTACCCGAAGGATTCTCAGAGCACCTTACAACCACCTTCCCTTCCTCTCCCAACAACAGACACCCTGTGAGGTAGGTGGGGCTGAGAGAGCTCTGAGAGAGAGCTGTGACTGGCCGAAGGTCATCTAGCTGACTTCATGTGGAGGAGGAGTGGGGAATCAAACCTGCTTCTCCAGATTAAAGTCCGCCACTCTTAACCACTATGCCAAACTGGAAGGAGGGAGGGAGGGGTAGAATTTGAAAGCGTGGATTTGCCCCACCCAAAGTTCGTTTTGACAAAGAAAAATCTGTCCCCCTATTCTCTCCATCTGCCAAAGAAGTGGCAGAAGAAGTGACTCCTTCAGATGGTCAAAATGAGGGTCATGTAGGAAAAGCACTTAGGAGGACCTAATGGGCTTCGGGATAGCTGGCCCAGAGACACCCTTCCAGCTATGAGCAGGGCTTAGGGGCACAGCTCTGCACAGCTCTGGCCCCTCCCTACGGTGGCATGACTCCTCTAGTGACTCCTTATATCTTCTTGAGCCAGAGCACTTAGAGAACAGACTTTAAAATGGTTTTGTGGTCATTTGCTCTCCTCAGTGAATCCTGGGAACGGAAAAGGAACATCCAGGGATCTTGTTAGAGAACTCTTACCAGTTAAGATTTGTAGGATGCTTTAGGGGACACCATGACAGTTAACAAGGTATAAAACCAACCACAGTTTGCAGTTCAGATATGCCCAGTGTTGCAGAATATGCTTCATCCTGGGAACTATTAGTGAAGATTTTGATCTGTTGAAATGTCTGGTTCCCAAGAAGAATTTTTCTTCTTCCTTTCTACCTGTCAGAGGCAAAAGTTGCTTTTCTTCCTCATTTGCCTACCTAAGTAGAACACTTTTTATTTCACTCTTCCTCCAAAGAGATCAGGGGCAGTCTATTTGGCTCTCCCTTTCTCCATTTTATTCTCACTGAAACTTGGTGAGGGAGGTTAGACTGAGACAGTGGGGCCAAGGCTGCCTGGAGAGCTTCCACAGCAGACTGGGGGTTTGAGCCTGGGATTTGTAAACTCTAGTCCAGTCCTCTAACCGCCATACCACACTGTCAGTCACCATGCTTTTATATCCCACTTTTTTCTACCTTAAGGAATCTCAAAGCAGCTTACAATCACCTTGCCTTTCCTCTCCCCCCAACAGGCATCTTTTGTGGTAGGTGGGGCTGAGAGACCTCTGAGAGAACTGTGACTGGCCCAAGGTCACCCAGCAGTCTTCATGTGGAGGAGGGGTGGGGAAACAAACCCAGTTCTCCACTTAGAGTCGCCCACTCTTAACTGCCGCACCAAGCTGGCTGTCATGTAAAAGGAGACCCAGATTACTGGGGGCGGGTTTAAAGGGGTGGGGGATTCAAAAACTCCTTGGCTCTCCCTCCGATACTCCATGGAGAAATAGCCGAGATTTTTCCATGTGGCAGTGTTGACAGGTAAAACACACCAGCGCTAATCACTTCAAATCACTCAGCCAGTCAAAATATAGCTTTATTAATATGCATGTGGGACAGTGTCTGTCTCTCTTGCTCACTCTCTGGGGAGAGACGCTGAGAGAAAAATGGGCGTACTTCTGTGTCTCTTGACTAATCAGGAAAGATAAGCGCGTTCTTTGGGTGAGTGTGCTGCAATGTGTGTGTGTGTGTGTGTGTGTTGAAAACCCAGTATGGTATAAAATGTGTCTTTTCCATCTTGAGCTCCTACAGGTTTTGATTTATATATCAATTTAATGACCGGTTCATAATGATTTATCTCTCCGTTTATTTATGCATTGGCCTATTGCCAACCCCGGCCTACTCTGCAGTGTGAAAGCTGGCCAGCAAAACGTTTCAAGGTGATTAACTTATTCAGCCCCCTACAGAAACATAAAAACCGAGGGCTTTTAACACAAAGTAAATATTTCCTTTCTCCTGCACATGCAGAAAGAGTTCCAGGCTAGAGAAAGGCTTTAGTGCAACTTGTTAGGAAAATGGTCCATACTTAATAAGAGGAATCGCATCACCCAGCTTGTCTGTGGATGGTACACACTGGGAGGGTATCTATGGGCACGTCTGTGTTACAGACTGACTGCTAGGGTTTCTTCAAAAGTATCCTGGAGACTGTAGTTTGGTGAGGGTGTGAAGAACACTCTGTGTAGGAGCCCTGTCATATTCCTCACAGAACTACACTTCCCAAGTTTCCATGGGGAGAGGGGATGACTATCAATTTAGTTCTGAAATAAATTTTACTTCCCCCCACAATTTCTTACATTGTTAAATGTCAAATTCAAGTTATATAAATACGAACCTTCAAGTCTATACACTGGGATATGGTTGCCAGCTTTGGGTTAGGAAATACCTGGATATTTTGGGGGTGGAGCCTGAAGAAGGTGGGGCTTGGGGAGGGGAGGGACTTCAATGCGCTATGATGCCATAGAGTCCATTTTCCAAAGCGGCCATTTTCTCCAGGTGAACTGATCTCTGTTGCCTGGAGATCAGCTGTAATCTCAGGAGATCTCCAGCCGCCACCTGGAGGTTGGCAGCACTAACTGGGAAACAAATTTTCAGCATGTTTTAAGTATTGCTGGAATTTTCCCAGGAACACCTAAGACCTGGAAAGGATCCCTTAATAAATACATTTTGGTTAGGCCACATTCTTAAAAAACACGCAAAACATTCTAACTTTTAAAACAGGGCCATTGCAGAGTGTCTTGAAGGTTTGGAGTTCTTAACACATCTTTCAAGCCTAATTCTAATTAGTTGGATTGCTTCAAGCAGCTGCATTTCAAATTTCTATGTTGTATTATGTAGTATTGAATTTTGAATTATTGTGTATATTAGGGCTGCCAAGCCCCTTCTGGGGCAGAAGATCATAAGAATGTAAGAGAAGCCATGTTGGATGAGGCCAATGGCCCATCCAGTCCAACACTCTGTGTCCCTATGTGGCCAAAATCCAGGTCAGTAGGTCCACCAGTGGGGCTAGAACTCCAGAAGCTTTCCCACTGTTTGACCTCCTAGCACCAAGAATACAGAACATCGCTGCCCAGACAGAGTGATCCATCTCTTGTGGCTAATACCCACTGATGGACCTCTGCTCCATGTTTCTCCAATCCCCTTTATGTCTGTAGCTGCCATCACTTCTTGCAGCAGTGAATTCCACATGTTAATTACTCTTTGGGTGAAGAAGTACTTCTTTTTAGCTGTCCAAAACTTACTGTTCATTTAATTTCACTGAGTGCCCATGAGTTCTTGTCTTGCGAGAAAGGGAGAAAAGTACTTCTTTCTCTACCTTCTCTATCCCATGCATAATTTCATAAACCTCCATCATGTCACCCCCTCAGTTGTCATTTCTCCAAGCTAAAGAGCCCTAACCTCTTTAACTTGTCTTCATAGGGAGGTGTTCCATCCCCTTTTCTGCACTTTTTTGACCAGTCCTGTACACAATATTCAAAATGAGGCCACACCATATATTTATACAGGGGCACTATGATATCAGCTGATTTGTTTTCAGTCCCCTTCCTAATAATCCCCAGCATAGCAGTTGCCTTTTTAAATTACAGACACACACTGAGTTGACATTTTCAGTGAGTTATCTACCATGACTCTAGGATTGCTCTCTGGTCAGTTACTGACAGTTCGGATCCCATCAATGTATATTTATAGTTAGGGTTTTTGGCTCCAATGTGCATTAATTTGCACTTGCCCATGTTGAACCTCATTTGTCATGTTGATGCTCAGTTGCCACCTTGACAGATCCTTCTGGAGGGCCTCACAGTCTTCCCTTGTTCTCACCACTCTGAACAACTTAGTGTTATCTGCAAACTTACATACTTCACTGATTACCCCAACTCCAAATCATTAATGAACAAGTTAAAAGCTACCAAGCCTAGTACTGAGCCCTGCAGAACCCTGCTGCTTTCACCTTCCACTGTGAAAACTGCCCATTTATACTCACACTCCGTTTCCTGTTAATTAACCGGTCTTTAATTCAAAAGAGGACTTGTCCTCTTATCCCATGACTGCTGAGTTTACTTAAGAACCTTTGATGAGGAACTTTATTAAAAGCTTTCTGGAAGTCTAGGTAAACAACATCTACTGGGTCACACTTGTCCATAAGTTTGTTCACCCCTTCAAAAAACTTTAAAAGATTTGTGGGACAAGACCTTCCCTTACTGAATCCATGTTGATTCTTCTTCAGTAGCTTTTGTTCATCAATGTGCCTACTAACTCTATCTTTAATAATGGATTCCACCAATTTATCCCAGTATCGCTGTTAGACTGACCAGCCTGTAATTTCCCAGATCTCCTTGGGAACCTTTTTTTAAAGATGGGTATTACATTGGCTACCTTCCAGTCTTCAGGAATGGAGGCCGATTTTAGTGATAGATTGTACATTTTTGTCAGGAGATCAATGTTCATATTTGAGTTCTTTCAGAACTCTTGGATGTATGCCATCTGGGTTTGGCGATTTATCAGTTTTTAATTGTCCATCAGTCGTAGGACCTCCTCTCTTGTCATCTCAATCTGACTCAGGTCTTTTGACACCCCTTCTGGAACCGGCAGTTCTGGAGTGGGCAAACACCTCCCATCTTCCACAGTGAAGACAGAGGCAAAAAAAGCATTCATCTTCTCTGCCATTTCCCTATCATTCTTTATGAAGAAAAACTGGGCTACACCCAGCAATGTGCCAATAGATCAAAATGGTAAAAATGCCAGGTGATGGATGAATGATTTATTATACAATGCAATTGCTGTGGACAGTTTCAACATTAGGTGAATGAACATAAGAACATAGGAGAAGCTAGTGTTCGATCAGGCCAATGGCCCATCCAGTCCAACACTCTGTTCCACAGTGGCCAAAAATACCAGGTGCTGATTCCCCCTGACAAAGCATGCATGGTGAAACGCATAGGGGCTTTGTATAATAAATCATTCACCCATCACCTGACACCCTTTTTGTTCTCCTATCATCTTTTAGTAATCCTTTACCCCTTGGTCATCCAATGGCCCCACTGCCTCCCTGGCTGGTTTTCTGCTACTAATGTATTTGAAGAGATCTTTATTGTTGGTCTTTATGCTCTTTGCACTATGTTCCTCATAGTCCCTTTTACCTCACTTGGACTAACCTTCCACTGCTTAAAGGAATCCTATTGCTTCCATTACTTTGTTCATTAATCATGCAGGTCTTTTGAAATACCTATTCATACCTTTCCTAACCTGTGGTATACATTTTATCTGAGCTTCCAGGACTGCAGTTTTAAATATTCTCCAAGCTTCCCAAAGGGATTTGATCCTCCTTACCTTTCCTTTCAGTTGCTTCTTCACAATCCTCCTCATTTATGAGAAGTTACCCCTTCTAAAGTTAAATGTGGTTCTGTTGGTCTTTGGGGGCAACTCCCTATTTACAGAAATGCTAAACTTAATAGCATTAAGGCCAATGTTCCCAACTGGTACTGTCACGTTCACATCTCTCACCAGGTCTTGAGCATTACTTAGGACCAAGTCCAGGATCACCTCCCTCCTGGTAGTTTCTGTGACAATCTGCTCCATGGCAGAGTCATTGAGAGTATCTAGAAACCCAGTTTCTCTCTCCTCACTTGAACTAGGGTTCCCAGACCCCCAGTCCGGGTGGGGGATCCCCCAATTTTTGGGGCTTCTGCCTGCTGCTGGCAACCTTGCCAGCTGGCCAGTGGGAAAAGGCTCATCCCCAAACAGCAATATCGTGCAGCAACATCCCCATATTATGACATCTCGTGGAAGTGATGTCATCATGTCAGTGATGTTACAGTGACGCTCTGCTTTTTGGGCAAAACTCTATGGTTTGAGCCCAATTTTAACTATAGAGTTTGCCCAAAAAGCAGAGCATTGCCGTGTGACATTGCTGATGTGATGACATCACTTCCACATGATCACTTCCTTGAATTAAACTTTGTTGGTCTTAAAGGTGACACTGGACTCAAACTTTGTTGTTGACAGATGGGCAGCACAGCATATTTACAGTGTGTATGTTATACAGCACTCACTTCTGAGCAGTAGTTTTCCAATCCTGTTGACCTTGTGGGCACTTTTAGAATTTTGAGAAAGGATAGTGGGTGCCATCATAAAATGGTTGCCCTGGAAGGCTGGACTTATTGCAAAATGGCTTCCACGGAATACTGGGAAGTTTCAAGCCAAGCCTCCTCCCATGATGGGGGAAGCTATCTGCAAATATGCAGTCGCTGCAGACACAAGGGTGGGGCCTTTGGAACCACCTTATTGCTCCAACAAGGTGAAAGAGAGCTAGGATTGACTGTATGCTTTGGAAAATAGGAGTTTTGGGGAAGAACCAAATAAGCACAAGAAAATACCTTGGTAAGCTCTATGGTGTTTACCATTGTGGTAGAATATTGCTGCGGAATAGAGCAATGTTCTTGAATGCACTTCAATAGCTTCATTCGTTTTCGTTATACTTTTTATTATTTGCATTTGTTTTTGTTATTGCATTAATTTGGTTCCCACTGTGGGTACTGACCTCCCCCCCCCCCCCAGTTTACATTTTCTAATCCTTGGTGGCCAACGTCAAGTATCATTTTGAACCAGGACTTCTGGAGACCATTTACTCTGTTTCTTAATTGCCTGGCTGAACTCCAGCAAATGTTGTCTGCATCACAGTTCAAGAAAAGACTTGTTTCTTTACACCAACCTACTCCGTGCACCTCAGTCCTACAGTCCCCTCCACTACCACTGCCCTACCATTCTTAATGCTGGCTCTGAAAAGAAATCTGTTGCGGGGTAACTTCTGTCGGATTTCAGAGCAGGGGCCCATTGGATAAGCATGGATGGATGTTTAATTTAATGGTCATCCATAATGGAGGATGAACACGTATGTGATTGCTGGCCTGCTGGCTCAACGGGATCTTTGCTTCATCATTTGTGCAGAACAGCTAATGAATCACTTTCATGTGCGTGTACGTGCGCAAGCATCCATGAGCCTGCATAGACGTATAGAAAATCTGTATCATTTCGTCATGATCGCTGCTGCCTTTGCTTGAATTGCCCTCCGTTGTCTCTGTTTACTATTGGAAACTCAAACTTAATTCTCATCGAGGGACTGTGAGGAGGAGGAATCAATGGGAGCCTATCATTTACTGACATGAGAGGGACTCCTCTGCCGTACACAACAAAGGCTGTGAATTATTGAGAAGGGTCTCAGTCTCTCATTCCCTCTCTCAAGGTTGGGCTTATTAAAATTGCATGGGAGGGCTCAATGGGGGTCAAGGATCCATTTGGCTATCTATCCACAGGCGGAAATGTATGCTTTCTCGGGACGAG
The DNA here is from genome assembly GCA_029375565.1 of Gekko gecko. Lineage (NCBI taxonomy): Eukaryota > Metazoa > Chordata > Lepidosauria > Squamata > Gekkonidae > Gekko > Gekko gecko. Next base: position 37,051,984 of record JAPDNY010000005.1, on the reverse strand, counting down.
ACGATAAGACCAGTTTTGTTTCCTGCTTCGGTAGTTTTACCCAGCTTTTCCTTTACCCCACTGGGAACCCGAAGCGACTTACAAATATGTAATTTAAATAAACAGAAAAAAACAAAGGACAATGCACCACATCTTTGGCTGCTCTTGAGTCCACTGGGCTGGTCCACTCAGGGCCACAGGATGTGAACTGAGGCCCAACAGCCAAGGGCCAAGAGCCCTTTGGCTCCCGCCTTCTGCTCACACCAAAAGGCTTGGGCCTCTGGCCACACCCAGGCTTCAAGGCCTGTAGCAGGAAGGGAAACAGAGGGTCAGCACAGATCTCACTAACTGGCAGGCATGCCTCCCAAATCTGCCTCCCTTGTTACCTATTATTTTTGATTGTCTTTGTAAGGTTCCCCAACTTTTTTGAGCCTGCAGGCACATTTAGAATTCTGTAATGGCATGGTGGTCACAGTAAGAAAATGGCTGCTGCAGGAGATGCAGCCAGCCACAAAATTATTGCCACAACTTAACTACAGTAACACAGTGCAGATCCTTGTGCTGTGGTGGCAGCTGCTGCTAAAGCAACATTTTAAAAAAATCTGCATAGCCAATCAGATCTCCAGTAGTCAATCAGAAGCCTTGCTGGGCAAAACCCCTATCTGGCTCTACCCACTCCCTAAAAACACTTGGTGGGCACCAGAAAAGGTGTTGGCAGGTACCACAGTGCCCGCAGGTGCCATGTTGAGGACCCCCTGGTGTATGTTATCATTGGTTTGTGTTGACTTTATTTTTTTAAAAAAACAACAGAAGTGCCAGATTTGAGTCCAATAGCATCATATAAGAACATAAGAGAAGCCAATGTTGGATCAGGCCAATGGCCCATCCAGTCCAACACTCTGTCACACAGTGGCCAAAAAGACCAAGGAGGTCCAGCAGTGGGGCCAGTGGTGGTGGAGGAAAGTTCCATCAGGTCTAAGCTAACTTATGACGACCTAGGCTTGCCAAGAACTTACCGTATTTCGGTGGGGGACGGGTACATGCTGGCAGGATCATCCCCGGGGGAAGGAAAGATGCGCGCACGATGCCATTGCCAGGAAGTGATGCTAGGCAATGCTCTGGCAATGCGGCTAGAAACTCGATGGTACCATTGAGTTTTCAGCCCCATTGTCAGAGCGTCACCTGGTGTCACTTCCTGGCGACGGTATGGTGTGTTACAGGGAGCACTGATCCAGCTGGGGAGCATGCGCTTCCACGCGGTAAGTACTTGGGAACCCTATGACAACCCCGTAGGGTTTTCAAGGCAAAAGACATTCAGAGGGGATTTGTCATTGCCTGCCTCTATGTCACGACTGTGGTATTCCTTGGTGGTCTCTCATCCAATTACTAGCCAGGGTCAACCCTGCTTAATTTCCTTTGATTCTTAAAAGCTTATACCGTATAAATTTTGTAGTACTTTAGAGAACAATGAAATTTTCATGGTATAAGCCTTCAAGAATCAAAGCTTTCTTCATAAGGTCTTTTTTAAAAACAGTGATTCTTTTCTTTCTTGTACATCATTTTACACCATTTACAGGTGACTGGCTCAAAAGGAACATTGAAAAAAGGATTAAATAGGGAAAAAACTGACCTGAGAATAGGAAACTGGTGAGAAAGTAAATGCCCAATGTTTGTTTCTTGTAAGAAAGAAGCAAGATCTAAATAGGGAATCCAAGTAGCCATCTTTCAAAATTCTGTCTCATCCCATATATTTTTTAATCCTATCCTTTTTAGCTTTTATTGACACCCCACTCCAACAGTCTTTCACATTCTCTCATAGAAGATAAGTGCGAAGCATTTGGCCTTTAGAACTGCTTTCACCTGAAGCCTTCTTTGAAAGAGTTAAACTGGCACTCTAGAACACACCAAAGTTTGGAGCAGCAGCCCAAGCTTTTCCAGCATCCATTTGCTAGCTTGCTGTGTCCAAAAATGAGTATGTGTTGTGATCCATAGAGAAGACACTTTGGAATCTAATTTGACTGGGTGGGAGTATCCTTTATCCCTCATTTTTAAACCCTTTGTCAAGCTAAAAGGAAAATATCTAGTAAAAGTAATACTTTCATTTACATCAGAGGCTGGGGAATAGGGATGCCAGCTTCCAGGTGGGACCCAGGGATCCCCTGCAATTACAGCTCATCTCCAGACTATGGCATTGTGTGTAGTATAGCTAGGAGATCCTAATATTCTCTGGCAGCCTTAAGTTCTAGCTCTTTAGTGGCAAACAACACTTGTTTTTGGGCCGAGAGAGGTCAGCGGCTAGACGAAATAACTGTGTTGTAATAGGCGACTTTAACTACCCACACATTGATTGGGTCAATATGAGTTCTAGTCGGGAAAAAGAGATTGCATTCTTAGACACTCTCAATGACTGTGCTGTGGAACAGATGGTCACAGATCCTACCAGGGGAGAGGCGATCCTGGATTTGGTCCTAAGTAACACCCAAGACCTGGTGAGAGATGTAAAAGTGATTGCACCACTTGGGAACAGTGACCATAATGTCATTGAGTTTAACATTTGTACAGATAGAGAGTTGCCCAAAAAGACTGACACAACCGCTTTTAACTTTAAAAGGGGTAACTTCTCTGGTATGAGGGGACATGTGAGGAAGAAATTGAAAGGAAGAGTGGAGAAGGTCAAAACCATTGGGGAAGCTTGGAGACTATTTAAAAAGACAATCCTAGAGGCTCAGAAAAAATATATACCGCAGGTTAGGAAAGGTACAAATAGGTATAGAAAAAAGCCTGCATGGTTAACAAATAAAGTAATGGAAGCTGTAAAAGGTAAGAAGGATTCCTTTAAGCGGTGGAAAGCTAGTCTTAGTGAGGTTGATAAAAGGGAACACAGACTATGGCAAATAAAATGCAAGTCTGTGATCAGGCAAGCAAAAATGGAATATGAGGAGCATATCGCAAAAAACATAAAGGCCAACAATAAAACTTTCTTCAAATACATTAGAAGTAGGAAGCCAGCCAGGGAGGCAGTGGGGCCCTTGGATGACCAAGGGGTAAAAGGAGTAGTGAAGGATGATAGGGAAATGGCTGAGAAGCTGAATGCATTTTTTGCCTCTGTCTTCACTGTGGAAGAGGAGAAGTGTTTGCCCACTCCAGAAGCACCGATTTCGGGAGGGGGTTTGAAAGACCTGAATCAGATTGCGGTAACAAGAGAGGAAGTCCTCCGACTGATGGACAATTTAAAAACTAATAAATCACCAGGCCCGGATGGCATTCATCCGAGAGTTCTGAAAGAACTCAAATGTGAACTTGTGGATCTCCTGACAAAAATATGTAATCTTTCTTTAAAATCTGCCTCCATTCCTGAGGACTGGAAGGTAGCTAATGTCACTCCCATCTTTAAAAAGGGCTCCAGGGGAGATCCAGGAAATTACAGGCCAGTCAGTCTGACATCGATACCGGGTAAGTTGGTGGAAACTGTTATTAAGGAAAGAATTAGTAGGCACATTGATGAACAAAAACTATTGAGGCAGACTCAGCATGGGTTCTGTAAGGGAAGATCTTGTCTCACTAACCTGTTAGTGTTTTTTGAGGGAGTGAACAAACATGTGGACAAGGGGGACCCAATAGATATTATTTACCTTGACTTCCAGAAAGCTTTTGATACAGTTCCTCATCAAAGGCTCCTAAGTAAGCTCAATAGTCATGGGATAAGAGGACAAGTCCTCTTGTGGATCAAAAACTGGCTTATAAATAGGAAACAGAGAGTGAGTATAAATGGGAAACTTTCTCAGTGGAGGGTGGTAAGCAGTGGGGTACCACAGGAATCAGTACTCGGTCCGATGCTTTTTAACTTGTTTATTAACGATTTGGAATTGGGAGTAAGCAGTGATGTGGCTAAATTTGCAGATGACACAAAGTTGTTCAGGGTGGTGAAAACCAGGGAGGATTGTGAGGCACTCCAAAGGGATCTGTTGAGGATGGGTGAGTGGGCGTCAACGTGGCAAATGGGGTTCAATGTGGCCAAGTGCAAAGTGATGCACATTGGAGCCAAAAATCCTAAATATAAATACACGTTGATGGGGTCTGATCTGGCAGAGACGGACCAAGAGAGAGATCTTGGAGTCGTAGTGGATAACTCGCTGAAAATGTCTACACAATGTGTAGCTGCAATAAAGAAGGCCAACGCTATGCTGGGGATTATTAGGAAGGGAATGATAACAAATCAGCCAGTATCATCATGCCCCTGTATAAATCATTGGTGCGACCTCATTTGGAATACTGTGTACAGTTCTGGTCACCACATCTCAAAAAGGATATTATTGGAAAAAGTGCAGAGAAGGGCAACTAGAATGATAAAAGGGTTGGAACACCTTCCCTATGAAGAAAGGTTAAAATGCTTGGGGCTCTTTAGCTTGGAGAAACGACGGCTGAGAGGTGACATGATCGAGGTTTATAAGATTATGAATGGGATTGAGCAGGTTGAGAAAGAAGTACTTTTCTCCCTTTCTCACAATACAAGAACTCGTGGGCACTCCATGAAATTGCTGAGCAGTTGGGTTAGAACAGATAAAAGGAAATACTTCTTCACCCAAAGAGTGATTAACATATGGAATTCACTGCCACAGGAGGTCGTGGCAGCTGCAAGCATGGACAGTTTCAAGAGGGAATTAGATAAACATATGGAGCAGAAGTCCACCAGTGGCTATTAGCCACAGGGTATAGATGGGAACTCTCAGTCTGGGGCAGGTGATGCACTCTATTCTTGGTGCTGGAGGGGGCAGCAGTGGGAGGGCTTCTGGTGCCCTGGCCCCACTGCTGGACCTCCTGATGGCACCTGGTATATTTTGGCCGCTTTGTGACAGAGTGTTGGACTAGATGGGCCATTGGCCTGATCCAACATTGGCTTCTCTTATGTTCTTATGTTGTTCTTATGATTCTGTGGCACTGTGCCCAACTGAAATCCCTGTCCTCCCCAGGCTCCATCCCCAAATCTCCAGTAGTTTCCCAACCTGGATCTGGCAGCCCTACCCCCCATCCCCCACTGGTGTTCAGGGGGACCAGGTAACCCTACTGGAAAATTAATTACGGGCTGAGAATAATGGATGCACATTTTGCATGAAGGCGAAATCAAGGAAACCAGCAAAATCAGTTGTATGGCTTTCCCCTGCAATGTTTCTACCATGACCGCCATGCAAGCTGTTACCCAGTTGTTGTGTGGAATCCAGACAATATTTATCAAGTTAACGCCTCTCGAATCTCAGTACTCTTACCACTGGGGAAACAGTATTTCTCCACCTGCTGATATCTATTGCAATCTTGATTGCTGTGTGGAATATGGTTGCTGAATGTCACAGGTACCCCTGTCGCATTACTACTGATGCATTCCATGACTCCACCTATCTATGGCCAGCCATATTTTTTTTTCAATTTTAAAACAGGCTCGCAGCACAACTGTAAATAGGCAGAAATCCCTATGCAGTTCCCAACAGCGCTGTATAATAGCTGCTCTATTCAAGGAGTATGCAGTGCCTGGGAACCGTGTTTTGGCATTAGTATGTTTATCAGCCCCTGATTTATCTATTTTTTACCAGGCCTCGGGTTCAACAATAGGTTGGGCTCATAAGAATCTAGGCAGTGATTTTCCAACTGCATTTCAGGGAATCCCAGGAATTCATCAACAAAAAGAGCAGTAAAGACTGATGACCTGTTCTTAAACACTGTTTGCCCACCTCTAGTGATATTCCCTTGCAGCTGCATGAAAGTGTTGGGCGTGTTTTCAGTCATATGTTTAGGCAGGTGACAGTAAAGTCTGCTGGTACCTGGATACCAGGTTTCCAGCCACCACATGCCTGCAAAATTGATGAATGGCTTTCTGCATGTGAAAACATAAGGCGACCTTGAGGAAGAATTTTTGATTTGAAATGGCCTTCTAAGATCCAGATGTGTCCATTGTCGCATTACACAGCTGTGTGATTTCTAATCATTTTTGTTGTGAAATTTACAAAGGAACTGCATATTGAACTTTATATTTGGTGGACCTTGTGAATGTTTCAAACAGTTGTGATCATTTGTGAATTTTGTTATATTGAAATCAGTCAATTAATTTGCACCTGCAATAAGATATTACAATGTTTGTGTTCGCTTTTTCAATCTTTGTACACCACCTGGAGGTTCGCAACATCAGGTGAAGCAGAACCCTAAACGAGGTAGAATATATCCATCGGCCACACCTGAGTTATGGCCCTGGCATCAGGACTGGACTGGTGGCCTTGAGGCACATCTACAGCCACAGAGCCATATCTAGCAGGCCTGTTCACTGTTGGGTAGGTAGTAGGGATGCCAGACCTCATCCAGTGTGGGTGGGGGCCTCCCACTTTCAGCCCCTACCTCTCCACCACCGGCCAGCTGGCCAGCATGGTGAATTACCCCCCCCCCCAAAAAAGGGAGGAATGCTGGAAATTAATCCAATGTGCGTGACCCAGAAGTGATGTAGGCGCGTTGGGGATGTTGGAGGGCAATGCTCTGGTTTTTGGGCAAAACTCTATGGTAGAATTAGTTAATTCTTCTGTAGAGTTTTGTCCAAAACCCAGAACGTCACCTCCAATGTGTCTATGTCATTTCCAGGTCACATAGGCACGTCACATTAATTTCTGGCATTCCTCCCTGCTCCTAGTAAGTGTACCCACCCCCACCCCACCAGCTGCTCTGAGGGACCGGGCAACCCTACTAAGTAGTGAAGGATAGCTGAGGCTAGACACACTCTGGCAAGCAAGCTGCTATCTCGACAGGCTACAAAGAGCCTTTTAATAACAGATTGGCCTTTACAGTAAGCATGAATGCTCAGAATGAAGAATCAGGCCAGAGTCTGTGGCTTTAAAAGGCCAAGTAAAACCCCATTGGCTCCTTGTGTCACCTGACAGCTCCTGAATCAGCAGCTTTAAGTACTCCCTTCTGCCTAAGCCTGTGGTGGTGGCACTCATGTCCTTCAGATCCCTCTTCTGGAGGGCTGGCAGTTGTACAGGAGAGTCGGCCTGCCACCACATCCCACTGCTCAGATGTTGCTAGCATCTTTGAGGAACGATGGAATGGGGTTAGCGCTCAGGGGAAATGCATTATGAATCTATAAGTCATGTTAGATGCATTTAAGGGTCAGATTTGTTGATAATTCAGGAGATGGGGGTGGTAGTACTTCAGCTGCAGGATGCCCTTGGTAAAGTGAATGCCGAGATTTTTCCTTGATGGCTTTTGGGGAATTTGGTGAAAACGTCCTTGCTTCAGAAGGCTTTTAGGCTGCTGGCTGAAACTGGTTTTAGACCTGCTCTTTAGATACTATAAAATTCTTGTTAGGCTGTTGGAGGGTTTGTGTTATGGTTTTAATGTTTTTTTCTTATTTGCTTTGGATCCATTTGTGGATAAGGACAAATAGAAATATTTTAAATAAAGTGTAATTGGAATAAATAATTTGGTTTAAAGGTATGGGTGTGCAATTTATTAGACTGTGGTGATCTAGGTTTGCCAGCTCTGGCTTGGGAAATACTTGGAGGTTTTGGGGGGTGGGGCCTGGGGAGGGTGGGGTTTGGGAAGGGGAGGGACCTCGGCACGGTATAATGCTATAGATTCCACCCTCCAAAGCAGCCATTTTCTCCAGGGGAACTGACCTTGATAACCTGGAGATAAATTGTAATAGTGGGAGATCTCCAGGTGCCACCTGGAGTTGTCTAGTATTTTCACAGATGGTGGGCAGCAAAGGTTCTCTCAGCCTGGCATCTTGACAGAGGAACAGCCCATGTGATTTGTGTGGTTAGTTGGTCATACTGAGTTCTGGAAGACTCAGGTTCAAATCCTCGCTTAGCCATGAAATTCATTGAGTGAGCTGGGGCCAGTCACATACTGGGTGATTCTGTGCTGGTTTTCCCCTCCATTGTTTTATTAAACCCATATTGGAGCAGAAATTCCCCTCTGCAGTGCATGCTACTTTCACTTTCTTTGATCATCAGATTTTATGGTACTCTCTACACCGCATGCCACTTTCACTTTTTCTGATCATTGGGTTTCATGGTGCCTTCTGCATAGATTTATGGCCATTCAGGAGTGACTTTGCAGTCAATGCAGCATTAACCGGGCGTATTTGAATGTGGTTTTGAGCTGCGCCTTTTCCTCAGTGTTGAGAAAGTGTGGAGCAAATGCCAGATGCAGAATTGCCCACTCTCAGCCTAACCTACCTCACAGGATCGTTGCAAAGATAAAATGAGAGATGGGAGAGAACTATGTATACTGCCTGGAGCTCCTTGGAGGAATGGGTTTTTATTTTTAAAAAGTCCAAGTTAAATAAATAAAACCTACAATCTTGCCTCAGTCAAACGAGGGATAAAGGAGTATGAAATGTGTACACTGTTTAGTGAGTAGACGAGTATATGTTCATCAAGTCGCAAGAGGACACATCCACAAGCGAGTACAAAAATTTGGAAGTACATTTCCACTCTGAAACATGAAATATACAGGTAGATTAAAGTACAAGAGTACATGTTTTCAGTGCAAAACTTTATGCGACTCTGAAAAATAATAGCAGAAATGTGAGTAGAATTGCAAACCTCTGGGCAGTCATTGTCTCAACAGCAAGACAATACTGTCTTTTTTAACGGCCCAGAATTTACAGCATATGTCTTTGGAAAAAGCCATCATTTAGCTACTGTGTCAAGGTGAGCAGGTTTGTTGGAGATATTCTGAAGTAGCAGTCAATTGCACATGAAAGATTACTGGTCCACAGTCCATATATTATAGGTGGTTTCATCTGAGAAATATTAAACGCCAAGGGTTTTCTGAAGGGTCTGCTATTCAAAGCACTTCAATTTTTGGCTACAGAGGCATCTTCTTGGAGAGAGAAATAGCTGTACCTGGCTAGGCCAGCTGATAAATACTGATGTTGCAGATGTGTGTGAAATCCTTATTCTGAATGAATTTCCGCCCTCTAATACAGTGTTTCTGTACTATTTACTGGTCTGGATGTGCCTCCTCAAAGGACAGATCATTCTGCTAAGTTTCTGACTAATTGAATGACTCAAGCACATCTGATGCAAAGATGTGGCAGATTTACTTGCCCCCAGAAGAGGCTGATTGGGAGGAAGTAAGGACTGGACAGTGACTCATGCAGAGCTGCAGTAGGAGGCCTCCTCTGTTGGTGGGCACTTGAGTTCACAGGAAAATTGAACTAAACTGCCTGCTAGCAGTTCTCCCAGTGTACCCAGTTGCTCACCATTTAGGTGTTAATTTCTTTTGAGTGCTCTTCAATTAAATGTGTTGGCCCTTATCTCAGATCATCATAATTCCACCTCCAGTTCCTTACTGATTCCTTCCAGATCATCCCTGCCCAAGTTTCTCCAACCAACCACCTGAGGCATTTAGCAGAAACTTCAGCATGCACCAACAGATGGTGTATGACAGGGCTCCCCAACATTTTGAGCTGGTGGGCACCTTTGGCATTCTGATATGGCATGGTAGGTGCAGCCACAAAATGGCTGCCTCAAAACAGCTGCTGCAGGAGGTGGAGCCACTGAGAAAATGGTTGCTGCTGCTTACTTTCAGTCACACAGAGAAGATCCGTGTGCTGGGATGGCAGCAGTTGCTGAAGCAATGGGAGAGCCAGTTTGGTGTAGTGGTAAAGTGCGTGGACTCTAATCTGGGAGAACTAGGTTTGATTCCTCACTCCTCCACTGCTGGATGACCTTGGGCAAACCATAGTTCTGTTAGAGCTGTCCTTGAAAAGAGCAGTTTCTGTCAGAGCACTCTCAGCCCCACCTACCTCATGGGAGGGGAAGGGAAAGGAGTCTGTAAGCCGCTCTGAGACTCTGAATGAAGGGCAGGGTATAAATCCAATCTCTTCTCTTCATCTTCTTCTTCTTCTTCTTTAAAATTCTGCAGTAAATCAAATATTCAGCGACCAGTCAAAATATCAAAAATCCCTACCCACCTTCCAAAAATACTTGGCGGCAGCAGGAAAGTGGTTGGTGGGTGCCATGTTGCCCCCAGGTACAATGTTGGGGACCCCTGATGCATGATGATCCTTCTGCTTGTGATTACCCGGCAAGGTTGCCCAGATGGAAAAGAATTCTTGTACAAGCATTAGTATCCAGGGCCTCCATCTGAGGGATAAGAAGATCCTTTGCAAATATGTGACAACTGAGCTTTTCTCAGAGCACAGAAGCATTTCCTAACATGACCAGCAAAGCTCAGAGAAGAGCATGAGTGGAAGACGACTTGCAAAGAGGATGGTTTGGTTTGTGTTACTGCAGCTGTTGCCTTAATCAGAGGTGTTATTGGGTATGTGGTTACATCACGTTTACAGTCGCTTTGGGTGTTCCTTGTGCAGAAAGGCAGGGTATAAATTACCTGTGCACATGTGCACATGTGTGTATAATCCCTCTATCCCAGAAGCCTGTGCTCTCCCACCAATGGGATGTGGTGGAGGGGGCTTCCTTTCATCTCAGGTGGGTGGTGGGCTGTTTCCTTCCTCTGTCAGGGGAATGGCGTTGAACTGGAATGGGCGTGGGAGAGGCTGTGGGAAAGGCTGTGTTTCTTTCTTCTCTTTTCTTGGCAAGAGAGCAGATGGTGCAGAAAGAATAAAGCAGAAAAGGAGAGATCCTCACACCCCTTGAGTTCCCACCCCCTCCTACAGCTTAAGATGAAGGCTCTGAGCAAAACTGTAGAATTTTTGAGATTCTGAGATGCAGATTGCAAAAGCCTGCCTCGGTGGGGAGGATGGGGTATAAACTGAACGAATGAACAAACAAAGAAATAAATAAAACTGATAATCTGACTATACTGCTGATCAGGAGCTCAGATGATGGAGAAACCACATCATGTGTCCCGCACTCCCTACTCCTAAACAAGGCCCACTTACATCACATACATATTTATCCACTTTCTTTGACTGAGCTTTTCACCAAACACTTCTCCTGTGTTATCCTTTGAACAGGTTATTTCTTCAAAGTGTCTTTCCAGACAGTGGCCAAAGCTTGCCACCATGTTTACGAACTCTAGGAAAGTTCTACCGTATCAGTCCAGATGTCCTTCTAGACCCCTACCATGACTGAACCAGGTGCCTATGAAAGCCTACAAGCAGGGCTCACCCCTATAGATAGTTGTCCCACTCCATAACTATTATTACACTGCACCTGAAGATTCTACATCATAGACATTTCTAGGCATTAACTATAGGCTTGTCAACCTCCAGATAGGGTCTGGAGATCTCCTGCTATTTCAACTGATCTCCAGATGACAAAGATTAGTTCCTGTGATGGAAATGGCTGCTTTGGAGGAAGGACCCCTGGTGAGGTCCCTCCCCTCCCCAAACCTTGCCTTCCCCAGGCTTCATCTAGAGATTTCCCAATCCAGACCTGGTACCCTAGTTAACTGCCATGGATAGATCCAACCCCTGGGGAAAAAATGTTATGAATACTCAACTGGATACTCTGCCATAGGTCCCCAACCATCTCAAGCGTGTAGGCACTTTTGGAATTTTGAGAGTAGGGAACGAGCACACAATGGCTCCCATGGAGGTGCTGTGACTGAGCACAAAATGGCTGCCATGCTGGTGGAAGCCAGTCACCAAAAACTGCAGCATTCTAAACTAAGCATCCCATTCCAGCGGAGGCAGCTGTTTCCAAATAGGCACTCCAAGCAAACACAAAGGTGAAGCCATCTGGGCTCTTCTCCTGTTTTAGTGAGGTAGAGCAAAGTCAGGACTGGCTCTTTGCTTTGGGGAAGAAAGATGTTTGTGTGCAGAAATGCATTGGCAGGCATTGTGGTTACTATGTTGGGGTTTGTTGCTCTAAACAGTTAAGTGCCATCAAGTTGCTTCTGACATATGGCGGGCCTATGAATTTATGTTCTCCAAAACGTCCTATCATTAACAGCCTTGCTCAGGTCTTGCAAATGGAGGGCCATGGCTTCCTTCATTGAGTCAATACATCTCATATTGGGTCTCCCTCTTCTCCAACTGCCTTTAACTTTTCCTAGCATTATTGTCTTTTCCAGTGAGTCATACCGTCTCATAATGTGACCAAAGTACGATAGCCTCAGATTAGTCATTTTAGCTTCTAAGGAGAGTTCAGGCTTGATTTGATCCAGAATCGAGAGGAGCATCCAGTATTCCAGCCAAAAGCCACTGTGTGGTAAAGACTGAGTCTGACCAAAGCTTGCACCTTATTCATACACCGCCCCCCCGCCCCCGCGCTTTAGCTTCAGACCTCAGGGACCCCAAGTTGGAGAACATCTTTAATTTGCTTTTTCAGCCTACATGTGTCAATGTTGTGGCATAGGGATGATAAGTGGCAGGAAAGGTTCAGCAAAACAAACCCAGCTTCCCCCTCCCCCCCCAGGATCAATAGAAATCAATCTCTTCATTTTGTCTGCACGACAAAACAATAACAGCAGTTAAAAGTACATTTGATTCCTCCAGCCAGTGGACAGGCCCAGGGTGGGGGGAGGGGGGCACCAGCAGCTGCTCAGCACTCAGGAGAGAGTCTGTGCTACAACTCAAGCCCAGCCAGGCCTCATGCTTGCCACAAAGCTACAGATTAATCTCTTTTCTTTCTTTAATTCCTCACTATTGTAGGGGAGCTTTAAAGAACAACAAATTAATGGAGGAGGAAGAAGAAGAAAAGGTTTTTATACCCTGCTTTCCTCTACCACAAGGAGTCTCAAAGTGGCTTACAACTGCCTTCCCTTCCCCTCCCCTCAACAGGCACCTTGTGAGGCAGGTGGGGCTGAGAGAGTTCTGAGAGAACTGGGACAGGCCCAAGGTCACCAGCAGGCTTCCTGTGGAAGAGGAGTGGGGAATAAAACCCAGCTCTCTAGATTAGAGTCCACCACTCTTAACCACAATAACTTGCTGGCTCTCAGGTGAAGCATTATGTGAGGTATTGGTGGTAAGTATTATTATTATTAATAAACATTGTCCATTCCTTAGTTCTGGCAGAAATAATATCTAAAAGAAGTGGGGGACACCCCCATCTAGACTTTCATCAGAGGAACTTTGAACAGCCCCCTCATACAATCACTGAGTTGTGGAGGGAGGGAAGGTTGTAGCCCCAGAGGCAGGACTGAGTATGTGCATTTTTTTGCCCTTGTCTCTTTTCAGGGAAATAACCATCTTTGCATGGCCTGGAGTTCCCCTGGAAGGTGGTTTGCAAAACAATCAGAAGGACAACTTCGGAAGGCTTTGCACAATTCAATCCTGGTCTTCTCTGTTAAGAATACTATTGGCTGGATTTCAGAAGGAGCCCTGTGAGAGCTTTCTGGCGCCTTCTCGGCTGTTTTAGTTACCTCATTGGCAGCTGAAGTGATGCTAACAGCCTTCACTGCATGTATTAAAGTCTGAGGACCCAGCTCACTAGAAATGGAAGTGGTTTTATCTCTTGTTGTTCCTAGCATAGAGATGATATTATTATCATTATCATTATCATTATCATTATCATTATTATTATTATTGCTGTTGTTGTTATGCTAAGGAGCACAAAAGTGCAAATTCCACTATCATTGTCATCGGCCAGTCCCAAGGCTGAAGGGTGGAGATAATGGTGGGACCTGGAGGTAATTACAGATGGTCTCCAGGCTACAGAGATCTGTTCCCCTGGAGGAAATGTCACCTTTGGATAGTGAGCTCTATGGTACACCATAAAGTCTAGGGAAAATCTACTTCCTAGAATAACATCACATCCCTGCTGGGCTTCCTCCCCAAACTCTGTGTGCTCTAAGCACCCCCTCCCCCCGAAATCATACCCCTGCTGAGCTTCCTCCTCTGTGCTCTGTGCTTTGAGCTTCCTCCCCAACCACTGCTTCTAAATACCCATGAATTTCCCAAGCAGCAGTTGGCATCCAAAGAGGAAGCAGCCAGATGACCTCCGTCATGTTTGGATCCTGCTCTGGCTGATATCTCTGCTTCAGCTTCCATTCTTGGGGTTGGGTGAAGAGGGGAGACCTCTCAGACCCACTAAGAATTTGCTTCCCTGAACACCTTTTAGTATATTTTATAAGTGGGAACCCACAAGGACTTTGGGGAGGCCTCTCCTTTCCCTCTCCCCCACTATTACCTCTTTCCCTTTCCTGAAAACTCTCAGAGCCTCTCCCCTATTCCTGGTTTCTTATCATCTTCTAGGGTTGTCAACCTCCAGATGGGATCTGGAGATCTCCCAGAAGTACAACTTAACTCCAGATGACAGATATCCGTCCCCCTGAATAAAAGAACTGCTTTGGAGGGTGGACCGTATGGCATTATATTGGGCTGAAGCCTCTGCTCCCCAAACCCTGTCCCCCTCAGACTCCACCACAAAATCTCCAGGAATTTCTCAGCCTGGAGCTGGCAACCCTAGTCAGGCCTGGCCCCAATAAGTCTTCCCTGAAGGCCAAAATAGGCCCGGACCTGTCACCTCCACCTGCCTTTTACTCACTGAAAACTGGTCTGGAGTATTGTAGTTATCTAGTAACAGCCACTGGAGGAATTTGTTGCTTAAGGCTACAGGTGCTCCTTTTAATGTTTTCAGGTTTTTTAACCACCTTCCCAATATGTGTGTGCGTGTGCGTGTTTAGATTTCACATTTTTCTGCAAACCTGGGGCCTTTTCAGGTTTGTAGAAAGGTCTATCTTGCCCATTCACAGCTCCAATCATCAGATTTAAGTACCCAAGGATTTGTCTGACTTGGCTATTAGTATATAGATTCTGCCTGTATTTTAAATTGGTAGGAGCCACTTTGGGAACCAGCATAATATATTTAAAAGCATAGTACTTCAGAGCCTACCAAAGTTTCATTTTATGTCACCTTTACAACTTCCCTGTGAAGTAGGGTTGCCGGGTCTCATCTTCTCCCCAGCAGGAGGATTTGGGGGGCAGTCCGGGAAGGGGTGGGGCCATCCCCAACGCGATGTTGTGCAGAGTGATGTCATTGCGTTGGAAATGCAGCATCGCATGTGCAGGCCCCCGCTTTTCTCCAACAAAGAAGAAGAAGAGATTGGATTTATACCCTGCCCTTCACTGCCCAAAGGCATCTCAGAGTGGCTTACAAACGCCTTTCCCTTCCCCTCCCCACAACAGACACCCTGTGAGGTAGGTGTGGCTGAGAGAACTTCTGACAGAAACTGGCCTTGAGAGAACAGTTGTGCCAGAGCTTGTGACTGACCCAAGATCACATCAGCAGGTGCAAGTGGAGGAGTGGGGAATCAAACCCGGTTCTCCCAGATAAGAGTCTGCGCACTTAACCACTACACCAAACTGGCTACACCAAACATTCCCTTTAAAAGGTTGGAGGAAAGTGGGTGCCATGCTCACCTGCCCTGCAAGCCACAAATTTGTGGCATGTAGGACAGGCATGTACAGCACCCACTCTTTTCAAGGGGTGCTGCAGATGACTGTTGGGGTGGGGCTTCCCCCTCCCACTGGCCATCTGGCTGGTGTCTGGGGGGGAGCCCCAAAAATCGGTGGATCCTGTGCTCACACCGGAGGACTGGCATCCAAGAGGATGTGTTTGCCACCAAAGCACACAACATCTTTTGGACCATAGAGCTGAAACTGAAACTCAGACTCCCAGGCAAATGACTTTGGGCCTTCTTTAGACAGGTGTGGCAAAGGAGGAAAACTTGGAAAGGGAAACAGTGCTAGAGATTTTGAATGTTGAGTGTGCATAATGCTACCTGTTCTGGGTTGTTGTTATTGTTGTTATTATTATTACTATAATTATTACTATTACTGCTGGTAGTCTGAAACCTCATTTTTAGGTTTCCAAATCTGTACTTGAAAATTATCTTCAAATGCTATAGCCTTCATCTAGTACATTTTTTTTTTAAAATCACAGCTGGGGGAAGCACACACCACAGTAATTTTGTGATCACTGTTCTCCTCCACATTGAAAAACAGCAAAGCACATGGAGTGCTGTCCCATTCTCCTTCCAAATGGGCACGCAGACCTCAGTACCTCATTCTGCTGGCCTCCTCCTGGGCCAGGCTCCCTGGGAAATTACTGGCCACGGTAAAGAGAAGTCTGCAGCACCACTCCCCTCTCCAGCACGTGCCCAAAGTGCTTCTAGGTGCACAGAGGCGATTCATTTTGGCAACAGATTGTTCACGTTGTAGTGAAGGGATGGGTGTTCGTACTCTGTAAATAGGTGATTAATATTCAGGACGCACTGTAGCCTCATTTAATGTTAATGTCAGTTCAGCATCTTAATTCCAACGTGCTGGCGGAAAGCTGATAAATCATCCAGCCAAATCCCGGGAAAGGGGCCACACGATTTCATTGGCACCCTGCTGCAGCTCTTTGCAGATTCTTTGATCCATCGTGATGCTGTGATGAGCCTTGGCTTCCATCCTCTTTGGAGTGACATCATCTTTCATAGAAAGTCGGCGCTGGAAAGGATCCAGCCCCTAAAGTGAATTTGAAGGCAAGACCCTCCCTGCTTGCTAAAGCCTCCCCGACAGAAGCACATCTGGCACTGCCTTGGAAACCTTCTGGGAAGTCAACAAAAATGCTTTCCTGGAAACCATCACCTTTTAAAATAGCTTGGAGGTTTCTTTCTTCATAAGCAGGGATGTCAACTGGCTGGTATTTTGCCGATGTGACTGTGAAAAGCCTGTTATGTCTAAATCCTGCCAGGCTTTTATGATAATCAAGCTGCCACACACGGAGTTAGATTTTTGGTTTATCAAGCTGGAATTGTCTACCCTGACTACCAGTGGCTTTCTCAAGCCTTTGGTAGGAATCTTTCCCAGCGTTGCTACCTAGCTTCCAGGAACAGAGCTTTAGACTGTCTGCATACAAAGTCATTGATGGACTTGTTCTCCATTAAATTGTCTAATTTCTTTTTTTAAAGCCTCCTTTGTCACTAGTGGAAATTGCTGTTTCCCCTTTCTTCTAGTCAGATAGGTAGACAGGTATCCTGTTTGGAATCTAGTGCCCATCAGCTTTATTGGCAAGCTCTGAATTCTAGTATTTTGTGAGAGGGAGGAAAGGGTCTCTCTCTCTTTCACCCCATGCATAATTTTTAAACTTCTATCATGTCCTCCCATCACCCAGCTGTTCTCCAAAGTGAAAAGCCCTGGACTTTTTAGCTTTTCCACTTAGAGCAGTGGTCTCCAACTTTACTGATCCTGCGAGCACCTTTGGAATTCTTACACAGTATAGTGGGCACTGCCACAAAATGGCTGCTGCAAAATGGCTGCTGCAGGAAGTGAATCTAGCCACAAAATGGCTGCCACAGCTTACCGCCACACAGGAAAGATCCTTCTGTGCGGTGGCAGCTGCATTTAAAAAATGTGCACAGCCAATCAAATCTCCAATGGCCAATCAGAACACTTGCTAGTTAAAAGCCCTACCCGGCCCTACCCACTTTCTCAAAATACTTGGCAGCCACCAGGCTCATATGTATTAAAAGCCAAAGCCATTTCAAGGTATATAGCAGGTGTACTATAGTAAGGCCCTAGAATGTTGCTATCCCATTCTGATTTGACTTGTGACATGTCCTGAAAGGTTGCTCAAAGAATAATAATGTAGAAACAAAAAGTACATACGTTTGTTTATAAATGTAAAGCCTGTGGGGGGTTTTTTCTTCAAAAAAAGAGGCCCTTCTGTGTACAGTGTCATATGTAAAAATAATCACACAAGTGTCTACTTTGCTTCCTTGAAGAGGCTTTCCATACGGGGACACACACACACACACGCATACACACACACATGTTATGTGCAAAACAGCCCTGATGGCAACCAGGAATGGGTACTGCGGCAGGCAGAGCTTTTCACACCAAGAGAATGGAGCTCTCTTTCTGAGGAGGATATTTTCATCGCTCTGTTTGTCTGTTGAAAAAGCTTCTGGGAAAGCAGCCAGAAAAAATGGCTAATGAGTTGCTTTTTTATATAAAGTCAGAAAGGTCTGGCGCAAACAGAAGTCACCTGTTTTGCAAAGTTCTGGCGCCCTTTCCTACAACGTTTGTGTCTGAGACACCACTTCTGACACTGCAAAGATATTTCATATATATCATTCTTTCCTGCTGTCTTGCCTTCAAACCGTAAGTGGAAGGAAGTAATGTCAGCAGCAGCCATTCATGAAACAATCTAAGGTGCAGTTCTGAGTATTCTAAGTCCTGGTGAAATCCAGAGAATACATCCCGGCAAACACACACCATATTTAAAGCCAGCAGTCTTAAGTAGGCTTAGTAGAGGTTGAATCCCACTGAAATGTCTTCTAAGCAGACAAGCTTGGGATCACACCAAATGTTCAACTGATTTCAATGGGAAGCGTGTGACCCACCTCACTTGCTGATATCAGTGAGCTAGATCTAGCCAGCTTTTCATCTCACCCAGTTCTTCCCTTTATTATACTCCTTGATCCACATGGCTTTTTCCCATGCAGGTCCCATGATCCTTAGCCCTTTTTTGGTGGTCAAAGAGGACGCTTCCTTCCTTTTTCACTGGTGAAAAGCAGGTTGGATCCAACCCAATAGGATTTGCTTGGCTTTGACTGGGTACAATACATATCAAAATCGACTGCATAGCTGCATTTTGAATAACATACATAGTCCTTGTCATTCCATCTCAAAAAGGATGGCATAGAGTTGGAAGAGGTGCAGAGAAACAAACTGGAATAAATGGACTGGAAGCCATGGGGCTTGTTGTCCAGTCCCTTCTCCGCTCAAATAAGGCACAAGATATGATTGGCCAGGCCGGTTGTCATCCAGCCATTGAGGGATGGATAGGAGAGACTTCATATGCAAGCTCTGCCTCTCCCACACAGGCATTTGCTGTGTGCTGCTGGCACACCCATCCTCCTGTGAGGCATCATGGGGCCAAGCAGTATTGGGGGGATGTACACCTATGACTGACCTGCTACAGGGATAACTATTCTCCTGCTTCATGATGTTTTCAGGAGGTGGAATAATGAGGCCTGGTCTTTGCCCAGTTAGGCCATAACTAGTTTGGCAGGAATAGAACAAGTTGCTCAGGAAAATCGGCAAGCACCCTGAGGTGTTGGGCATGGCTGGAGGGCTGTTCCTTTAAGAGGCCACCATTCATTTCATGGTGGGATTGGAAGGGAACACCTTTGAATAGCGTTGCCAGCTCTGGGTTGGAAAGTACTTGGAGATTTTGGGAGTGGAGCCTGGAGAAGGCAGGATTTGGGATGGGGAGGGACCTCTGCAGGGTATAATATCATACAGTCCACCCTCCAAAGCGGCCATTTTGTTCCTGGAAGAACTTATGTTGCTCATCTGGAGCTCAGTTGTAATGGGAGATCTCAAGGTGCCACCTGGAGGTTGCAAAACCTACTGTTGATGCTTAGTTGTCTATACTGGGGGAAGCTTGGTATCTCCTGGGACATTTTATGAGAAAGCAAAGTATGCCACTGGTGCTCCTTAGAGGAAGGATGGGATAAAAGCACATTAAAATAAATAAGAATAAACATTTGGGCCTTCTTCCAGTTGTTCTGTGCCTGTCCACGAGCCAACACCAGAGTATGAGACTCTAGAGACTGAAGATACCACCGAAAAGGGTATTTGCTGCAAGAACGACCACATTTATGAACCACATTTAAGCACCAATGTTATGTATGCGGGTCACCGCCAGGAGTCCGCGGCTACAGTGTGGAGCTTCATTGCCTAGAACAATAGAACGAAGGCTCCTAGTCTTCCTCTAGCATCCACCTATAGCGAGTTGGCGGGAAATTCGAATCCCTCAATGGGACTGCGGGTGTGCTGGGATGGTGTGTATATAGTTGGCCTTGCAGGGCCGTTGCTGTTGTTGTGTTGTGAAGTACCAATAAATGCATCACATTGCCTGTTGTTGTCTGCGTCCTCCATGCGGTCAACCCAGTACTTTACAACCAGGATTTTGATGTTATAACAGAGGAGCAAAGGTCTCTATATTACACTCCTTTTCCAAACTAAGATGGTTTCTATCTAACAGGGTGTCCCTGGGCTGGCCAGCAGCATGTGGTTCCCTCCGGCAGGCAGCAGCTGTCACTGGAAAGACCCTGATGTGCCCAAGACAGAATGATACATTTCCACTTTGGATTACAACAACCTTTTGGCAGACAGAAGTTCCAGTGACAAAGAGAGAAAAACTGATCCAAGAGGCCACACCAGTGAGACAGCTTCCTTAGCGCAGATGCCTCTGAGCCTCCAGCCATAAGGCCAGGCCAGATCCACAGAAAGTGGATACAGGGAAAGGCTCATTCCTTAAGCAGGAAACTCATGGTTAAGAACTTGCCTTTTGGAAGGAAATGTAGGGTTGCCAACTCTAGCTTGGGAAATTCCTAGAGATTTGAAAACAGTATCTGGAGAGGGAAGAGGGAAGGGAGCTCGTCAGGGATGTAAGTCCATACAGCCCATCTTTTAATGCTGCCATTTCCTCCAGGGGAACTGATCTAGAGGAGATCAGTAGGAATTCCAGGGGGATTCCAGGCCCCATCTGGCAGTTGGTGACCTCAACAGGTATGCTGAAAAAGAGACCCTCCTGGGCAACATACAATGCAGGCCTAATCCTTGGCCTGTAAGAAAACAAAACAATTTTGCTGGATCAGAAGAGACAAGGAGAGAAGCAAACAAGCAGGCAGGTGTGTTCTTCGGGGTCCCTCGGAAGCTTCTGCAGATCATTTTGTGCTTGTGTCGTGTTGATGCAGGCCAGGTTCTTTTTGATTCAGGCCACAAAACCAAAAACATTTTAACCAAACCATCAGTTTGAAGGATTTTATTTTTAAAAGGGAAACTCAAGCTTTTACATAGTGAAACATCCTACCATGGTTGACCTTTGGAGCACGGCAATTGGTCTTGAGGCTACTTCATCATGACAACACAGCACATCTGGGGCAGCTTTAAAAGATGGGTCAAATGTCAAGGAGTATTAAGTTTTAATCTTGACATGCAAGGGCATCAGCAGAAATCATTTGGGGTTGGGCAAGGGCAAAGATCCCTGTAGACTTTTTGCTATTTAATTAGAAATGTGTATGCGTCAGAGTACATTAAAACAACAGTAAATTTAGGATTCCTTGGGTGGGGAGGTACCCCCTTACTTCTGGCAGACACCACGTTGACGTGTCAGGGCATTAATAAAACACACGACAACACCAGCTCTTGTTAGCAGCATGTGAGAAATGTCCCAATGAATATGTCCAATAGGTACTTAGAACAGGTTTTTATACAGAGCTCCCCAACTGATTTACTACAGTCTTACCAGTGGCTGGCTGTGGTCTGTTCATGCCCACCCAGATAGCAACCCAAATTTTTGTAAAAGTATCCATCTAGCTGTTTGGGAATAGACCCAAAATGACTGAATCACCACTCAGAGTTCTGTTTAAAGAGTTTCCAAATATTGGAGTAAGGCTGAGTTATCTTGACTCTGCTTAGTTTGGTGTTAAGAGTGGTGGATTCTAATCCGGAGAACCGGGTTTAATTCCCCATTCCGCTACATGAAGCCAACTGGAGAACTGGGTTTGATTCCCCATTCTGCTACATGAAGCCAACTGGGTGACCTTGGGTCAGTCACAAGTTCTTTCAGAGCTGTTCTCTCAAGAGCAGTTCTCTTATAGCTATCTCATTCCCACCTACCTCACAGGGTGTCTGTTGTGGGGAGAGGAAGGGAAGGAGATTGTAAGCTGCTCTGAGACTCCAAGTGAAGGGTATGGTATAAATCCAACTCTTCTTCTTATAACTGAGGATGCCATGAATTTTTCAGCAAACCCGTTTGGCAGTCAAACGTACCATGTTCAACATTCACAGTCAGACTATGAGCTGACCAAGGATGTTTTACTTACTTATTTATTGTTTTATTTATTAAAACCTTTACTGCCTGCCTTTCTTTTTGGCTCAAGACAGTTTACAAAAAATAGATTAGAATATTACAAATTAAAACCAAATGGAATTACTGCCCCTCCCGATTGCCTTCCTCCATATGCTGGCCACTGAGACTTTATCACACACCTTGGAAAACGGGGCAAGGTTTGCAGTGCCCCCTGGAAATCTCCAGTTGTGGGGCTCCCCTCTTCTCCTCAGGGAGTCCATTCTACAGAGTGGGAACCTGTTGGAAGTTCCAGATGCGATGTCCCCTGCCTCAGACCTCCAGACTGAGTGGCAAGAGAGACTAGATAGCTAGATAGGCACATTGACCTTTCTTCCTGTCTTTGCTCTTCTGCCACTGTCCCCTTTGAAATGCAGATTGGTGTTCTCAGGGACCTTTTCCCCTTCCTTCTTCTCTCACTCACATGCAGATGAAGACAAGGGCTGATTTTGCACAAGGAGCTGTGCCATCGTCACGCCTCCCTTTGCCCCATTTCTATTGGTCAATTTCCCACTCAAAGCTGTGTGGCTGCACTTTGACCCGCAGCTTCGCCTGATTTTCCCTGTGGTTTTGTGATCCTCAAAAAACAGGATCATGAAAATGCGGGGGGAAATCGGGCGAAGCCGCTGGTCAAAATGTGGCTGCACGGCTTAGAGTGGGAAATTGACCAATGGAAACGGGGCAAAGGGAGGTGTGATGGCGGCGCAGCTCCTTGTGCAAAATGGCCAAGCTCTCTACCTGCGTGCACCAAGAGAGAGACATGCGGTCCTCTCTTGGCACCATGAAGCAGGTGGGTCTCTCACCCTCTGCTTTTAGCCAGTAAGTTAGTCTATCCAGTCTCTGCTTTTTCCTATCCAAAGTGTACTTAAGAACATAAGAACATAAGAACATAAGAGAAGCCAATGTTGAATCAGGCCAATGGCCCATGTAGTCCAACACTCTGTCACACAGTGGCCAAAATATACCAGGTACCATCAGGAGGTCCAGCAGTGGGGCCAGGGCACCAGAAGCCCTCCCACTGCTGCCCCCTCCAGCACCAAGAATAGAGTGCATCACCTGCCCAAGACTGAGAGTTCCCATCTATACCCTGTGGCTAATAGCCACTGATGGACTTCTGCTCCATATGTTTATCTAATTCCCTCTTGAAACTGTCCATGCTTGCAGCTGCCACGACCTCCTGTGGCAGTGAATTCCATATGTTAATCACTCTTTGGGTGAAGAAGTATTTCCTTTTATCTGTTCTAACCCGACTGCTCAGCAATTTCATGGAGTGCCCATGAGTTCATGTATTATGAGAAAGGGAGAAAAGTACTTCTTTCTCAACCTGCTCAATCCCATTCATATAAACCTCGATCATGTCACCCCTCAGCCGTCGTTTCTCCAAGCTAAAGAGCCCCAAGCATTTTAACCTTTCTTCATAGGGAAGGTGTTCCAACCCTTTTATCATTCTAGTTGCCCTTCTCTGCACTTTTTCCAATGCTATAATATCCTTTTTGAGATGTGGTGACCAGAACTGTACACAGTATTCCAAATGAGGTCGCACCAATGATTTATACAGGGGCAAATGAAGAGAGGAGTATTTCTCTTCTAAACTTGCAATGTGGCTCTGTGTAGCTTTGTAAGCTTAGTAACCTGGTAAAGTGATACTGTTGCATTTGTAGCATTTATTTAAGCACTCTGCTAATTAAGGGTGACTGGACTAACTACACCGCTGAACCTCAATAGAACCATGATGGAAAAGGCCTGGGCCTTGGCTGATTCCAGACGGCGACCTTAAGTAGAGGAACAGCTGGCATGGGCCAGCCTTGCACCAAGCAGCTGGAACATGGGCCAAACAAATGTGCAGCTGCCTCTTGGCCAGAAGCTGACTCACAGCAGACTGAAGGATCGCCCAGAGGTCAGGGTCGGATCTCCCAGCACTTCTGTGTGTGTTCGAGCCATGTTGTGCTGGGACACAGGGAAGCTTCAGGGGTTCTTAGATTCATGTACCACTGATGGGGGATGATCTGGGGATGGGCATCTAATACACACACACACAATCAGAGAAATTGCTACACAGTAAAGATGAAGCACAGAAGTGATTGGCTCCTCCCTGTTGTAAAAGGGACAGGAGAAAGAGAGCATTAGCAGCTTAGGCTGCAGAGAGGAGAAAGGGAATCAGCCAGTCTTCTGATCAACCCCCCCCCCCAATTTCCTGCCTCTCGTCAAGCCTGGACTTCCACTTGATCCCTGTGATGAACTGGGAGGCAGCTCCTGATTCCTGCCCCCTAAAATTACCTTGCTGGGTACAGAGCAAAATTTCCCCATCAGGAGTTCAGAGGATATACATTTTTGAGAGCTTTGTCAAAGGGAGCAATGACTTTCAAAAACATATACCCCCAAAACTTGTTGGTCTGTATGGTGCTACTGGACTAAAATCTAGTTGTAGTTTGGAGGTCAGTTGTAATCGTGGCAGATCTCCAAGCCCCATCAGGAAGCTGATAACCCCCTTTTCCTTGGCCCTCCAGGGCAGCTGGCTGGTTGCTGTGAGAAAGAAGACTCTGGACTGGATGGGCCACTGGTCTGATCCAGTGGGGATCTCTTTATGTGCTATGCTCTTATTTGCTTCTGGTCTTGACATATGCAGGTCAGCAGATGGGTGTGTCTAAGTCGGACCTTCACATTGGGGAAGGGGGAAAGATAAAGAGATTTAAAGTCTTAGTTCACACAGGAGTGAGTCAGTAGGTAGACCCACAGTGTCCTTCAGTGTCCACACTTAATTCAAACTAAGGCCACTGTTGTCTTCCTGCTCCCCCCCATCCCCCATCCTCAGAATGCAGGAAAGCACGGGCATATAAGGAGATTTTGGCTCCTCTGGTCCTCATTGTAGCAAAGATTCTGTTTCCAGGATGTCAAAGGCTGTGCAATGTTTGGCTTAATTGGTTAGCACAGGAAAGCTGCACCTGTTTCTATACCTGGCATTTGGATGAGTTAAGCCAGAAAGGAGGAAAGGAAAACCAAAATTAGATCCTCAGCCCTCTGCCTCCCCCCCCGAAAAGTAGGATAATTGTTTAAAATATCGCAACAATGCATAAGTTGTGCAATGAATAATCAGTGATAGAGGTGACACAGTCTCTATAACACAGTCTGAGCAATGATTATCCGTATTTGTCAGTGGAAAGTCACTGGAAGGATGAACCTGCGTCCTTTGCATTTTGATCTTCAACCCGATTGGCTGAAATGCACAAGGGGAGGCTGCCGTCCTGTTGAAAGCAGTCTTAAATCATGAGGGCTGATGAGCACAAAGAGCCACAGTGGTCCAATACAGAAGAAAATAGTCCGAGGCAGAATAATCCACCCTCGGCAGATGCCCCCAAAGGTATCATAACCCTCTCAACATCCCCATATGTGCCTTCCTGAACAACACATCTTCACATTAGCAGTGATTATTGCATTTATAAATAAAACTCACAATCTTAAAAAAAAAGTCACAGGAAAGTGACTCGTGGACATCCTAAACTGGTGAAATGCAAAACATGTGCACAAGGGGTCCCATACCATGTCTGTCTTTTGCTTCTAATCTGCAAGGTGCCCACTGTTAAGTATGCCACTCAACAACAGGATTTCAGCAAAAAGTGATTTCAGTTTTATTTGTAACAGCAAACACCAACTAGAGAACACAACGACAAACAAGTGGAGCACAGCTCCCTTTTTAAACTATCCCAGGCTTTCAAAGCCACACCCATAACATGTTAAAGACCAATCATAACACAGGGATAAAGGCCAATCAGGACCATTCCCTCTTTGATACATTTTCACATAGTGATTGGATATTTACAGAGGTTTTGCAGAAACCAGCCAATGGTAATGCGACAGATGAAGAGCCACATTTAGACTGAAGCTTAACACAGTAAAGTATAAGCTTGATTCACACTTCAATACATAACACCCATTGAGGGCGGAGGGCCACCATCTGGCCTGGGACAAAACTGGGATTCTCAGGTTCATTTGCAAAGTCACTTTTCACCTGTCGTTGCCAGAACTTGAGCACCGAGCGGTTATTCTGAATCTTCCTTTCCATTTTGTTATTTTTTCCCTGAACAATTTCCTGAAAACTTCTCATTTTGTCTGCAGATGTTGTGGGTTTATGTAATACAAATGGACAGAAGCCCTCTAAGAAACGCTGTGAATTTCGTCAAAACTCCTCCCTTCCCCCCTTTTGACTTCTTTTCAGCTTCTCAGATGTTTTGCCCAGGCAGCTTCAGATTTGCTCTGGAGAACATTTGGCAGAAACTCGTACATGTAATAACCAGACAAAGAACTTTGGGCAGCTACAGTCTTTCAAGAATTGTAACCGTCCCAGATGGGGCAGTTCAAAAAGATGATTAAGTCATTATTACTTAAAAAAAAGGGGGGGCAGTATTTATCATCTGTTCTGAGCAAACCAGCCTCATGGAGTGTATAAATGTAATTCTCCCCCATTTCTATTTTTAATAGTAACAAGGGTTGCCAGGGCCCCTCCTTGGCCACCAGCGGGGGATGGAGGTACAGGGTTGCTAGATGCAGGCTGGGAAGCTCCTGGAGACTTGTGGATGGAGCTTGGGGAGAACAGGGACCTCGGTGGGATGCAATGCCACAGAGTCCACCCTCCAAAGCATCCATTTTCTCCAGGGGAACTGATGTCTGTAATCTGGGGATGTGCTGTAACTCTGGGGGATCCTCAGGTCTCACCTGGAGGCTGGCAGCTCTAATAAGTAACTTGGAAAAAATCCAACGGCAGTCATTCACCCAACAGCTGATAGTGTTGCATCTAGGTAGGGCCAACTGTAAAGCAATTACTGGACCGCGAGATGAATGAGAATAAAGTGCTGACAGCTCTGAGGGTAATGGCTTCTCTGCAGAGGCAGAGCGCTAAATGAAGCAGCTCTGACATTTGAACAATAGCTGGGAAGGGATTCAAAGGGGAATTGTTTGCGTGCTGCCTGTGGAACACGAGGGGAGTGCAAGAATAATCTTGAGATGGCACGCCCTTTAGGAGAGACCATTTCGAGTAAGCACAGCTTTCCCGCTGAGTAGAAGATTGCTGTGCCCGCTGGTTACTGGTCCAGAGATTTTTGATCCTTTTTGAGGGGATTGATCCCACATTCTACATTTCAGTTGTCCCAAAGGCTAAGGTTCAGTTGGTACAGAATTCGGCAAAAATGAAAAGTTTCCTGGCCCAACTAACTTGAACTTATGTGAATCCTCCCTGTCTGCTTCAGACACCTGGTGAACTCGAATCGAGAAGTATATTAGTTTTCAAAGGTGACAGACCAACTGGCATCTTGTTTGAATTTTTTTTTGGGCGTATCTGACAGCTTTTTGTTAGTCAGTCCAGGGTGGTTAATAGTTTAAAATGTTGGTCTAGGACTGGAGACAGTCAGATTCAAATGGATGAGAAGTTCGCTGGGGAACCTCGGGTCAGTCACGTTCTCTCATCCTAACCTGCCTCACAGAGTCCTTGAGAGGATAAAGTGAGGAGGGAAGAAGAACCCTGTACATCAGGGGTCCCCATCATGGTGCCTAGGGGCTCCATGGCATCTGCTGTCTCTTTTCCTGGTGCCCACTGTCAGGACCCCAGCTAAGACACTCTCCACACACACTATTGGCAGGGAAATGCTTTATTGGAGATTGGCTTGCTGTAGGTATGAGAATTTTTGTTAGGACTGAAGAAAACAGCGGGAAATCACAGGTTATAGGTCAAAGCATAAAATTCCCCACATTCATACATCACACCTACCCCCCAGAGTTTCTATGGCAACACAGACAGATATATGGTGCCCTATCTAACGTAGCCTAGGCACAGAGAGTCTCCAAGGTCAATCTCATGAGAACTAACTCTCGGGGTACGACTTGAGAAACTGTTACGGCCACTACTCCCATGCACTCATACAGCACACACACCCCTCAGGAATTTAACATGACAAGTGAAGGAAAGGGAAGAAAGCAGAACTTAGGGAAACGAAAGTTAGCCCTGAGCTTGACACCCACAAAGCATTTCTAGAAAGTGGACAGGGCCAAAGGAGCTTTTGCCCAGCAGGGCTTCTGATTAGTCATCGGAGATCCAATAGTTTGTGCAGATCTTAAAATGTCATTTTGGCAGCAGCAGCTGCCACCGCAGCACCAGAATCTTGGCTGTGTGTGACTGAAGGTAAGCTGTGTGTATACAGCAAAATATTTTTAAATCATGTGTTTATGTTTAAAGGCATCCTGTTATACGCAGTTTTTCACGAAATGTTGGAGAGTTACTATTAGAGTTATGGACATGACGTTTTGTGATTGGCCGTGCCTCTTGTGGCAGCCTGTGCTGGCTCTGGCCGATCTCCATGAACACAATATACTTAAGCTAGATACAAAGTCCAAACCAAGCTGAGAAACAGTGTCAGGCGTCGGAATGCCTGGAGATCAATCAGAGTTCTCAGGAGCGATGAGCAGAGGCCGGCAGCCGGAACAAGGTCCAAGATTGCACGGTTGTGTCCGTACCGAGGCAGGTGAGTGTGGCTGCTTATAACCAGACCTACCCTTCCCTGGGAGGTAATCTTCAAAGACTCACAGCCCCTCAGGTTGCCTTTGCAACAGCTGAAGTCGGGCACTCCTCGTTCTCTCCTTCACATCCAGATGCTGGTGTGTCTTGCATTTGGGACATTCAGGTGAGCTAGGTGGGGACTCTGGCCTCAAGGTGTCTCCGACTAGGGTTGCTGGGCCAGGCTTTGGACCAGGCTGTTCCTCCGAATGCACCTCAGGCTCTTCACCTTGCTGCATCTCCTGCACAGATGCTGGAGCCTCTTCTCCCTCAGGTGCTGGTAAAGGTCCTCTTCTGGGTTGATTCCGGAGGAGGCTGGGTTGCTCCGTGCCTCTTCCTCGTCTGAGGAACAGTCAGCCTCAGCTGAGCCAGGGCCCATGACGCTGCCATTTTATGGTTGGCTCCACCTCCTGCAGCAGCCATCTTGTAGTTGTGCCCACTACTCTGTATCAGAATTCCAAAGGTGCCCACAGGCTCAAAAAAGTCGAGGACCCCTGGTGTATACCATCCTAACCTTCTTGGAGAAAGGGCAGGATAAAAATGTGTTAGATTATGCAGAAAATCTGACTGACTTCAGAGTGTTGTGACATCATTCTTCTCACTGTATTACCCTGGTTGGCTAGGATCTCCCATGTGGTTAATCCAGGAAATAGAAGGAAGCAATGGTGAAGATGGCTCATCAAAACAATGGCACACGAAAGGACAAAAAGAATATTCGCATCAACCAGGTGATTTTTTTTTTTGGAAAAAAAATTCTGCCCTGCTAATACCCTGGGTTGTTTTTTTTTTGGTGAGTATTGTGTGTATGTGTATGCCTGGAAGTCATGGTTGACTTTTGGTGACCCCAGTTTCAGAGAGTTGGCTTGCTATTGCTTGCCTTTGTGTCCCGGCCCTGGTATTCCTTGGAGGTCTCCCATCCAAGTACTTGCCAGGGTTGGCCCTGCTTAGCTTCCGAGATTTGATGAGATTGGGCTTGCCTGGGCTATCCAGGTCAGAGATGATAACACTGGGCGATTTCACACAAAGTCTTGTGCCGGGGTCAATCCTCTGTTTCATCCGTTGCATTTTGTCAATTTCACACCATTTGTCCCGGGGCTGGCTTTTGGTCTGGAGCTTCCCCCATTTACTCCAGATCAGCGTGATCCTTGATTCCCAGGAGTTTCCTGTTGCCCCGCATCAAATCAAACCCGCCCACCTTCCCCCTCTATGTTAACTGCAGGATTTCTTGATCTCCACCCACGTTCCTTAACCCTTTCCCAACCCAACCTGCAGAAACATGTGCAACAATTCAAACCCACCCCCAGTTATTTTTCTGTGGTCCCTGTTCCGGTTTATTTTCTCCTGCACCATTGAATGAGGAAGACAACAGTTTCACAAATACAAGAAATTTATTTCAGATGTATCTTCACAAACAATTCACCTTGTTCTGCTAAGCTGCAGTTGGGAGCTGTACATTTACTTGAAGGAGCCTGAAGGCGAACTGTGTACTTTTGCCCTTTAAATCACTGTACTCAAATGCAAAGCAAACCACACAACAGAAGCATAGGAATGTTGCAGGAAGCCACGCCAAGGCTGTAATGGGAAAATGAAACCCCCAGAGCGGATCCGGGGCAGACGGCTACAGTGTGAAATTGACAAAAACGATCTGGGGCAGAAAACTCCAAGGAAAACCAGTGGTAAGTGCCGTGTGAGAAATCGGCCACTGTTTTTAAACCTGAAAACTGGAGCCAGAATACTGGTATAGACCTGATGTTGGTATAGACATTAATGAAACAATTCAGGATAGTTCAGTGGGGCTGGTGAGGAAGTTGCTATCCAAGCTGATGGTGCAGCCAGCAATGTTGCCTCAGACAGAACCTTGGCTATCCTCGCAGAGAGATTTGCATCTCCAAGAGGGGCTACCATGCAAATTCCTGCCCCCAGGGATACATACAGTGACTCCTCTGGGAAGCGGTTTTCACACCTCTGTTTCTAAACCCAAAGACCTAAATGTGTTTTGGTGAACTTATGAATGAATGGCCTTGCAAAACATCCTGTCATTGACAGCCTTAGCTGTAAATTGTTGCAGTCAGAAGCAATGTTCCCTCTAAGCTGTGGAGTCTTGTGAGCCAAAATCCTACTTTGTGAGCTACTGGCATTAAAGTTGTGAGCAAGCGATTTGGCTGCTGCATAAATTAGTTTGCTTTGGAGCCATCCTTCCTGAGCTAAGGGAAAAATGTGTGAGCCAGAGGCTAAAGAACTGTGAGCTAGCTCACACTAACTCAGCTTAGAGGGAACACTGGTTGGAAGTATGTTGAAAGAGAACATCCATGCTTATATTCAAAAGCTTCTGGAAAATGGTTTTTAATTTTCTATTGATAATCATTCATATATATATATATATATATATATATATATATATATATATATATATATAATATACATAGGCTTGCTAGCTCCAAGTTGGGAAATACTTGGAGATTTTGGGGGTGCAGCCTAAGGAGGGTGGGGTTTGGGGAGGGGTGGGACTTCAGTGGGGTATAATGCCATACAGTCTACCTTCCAAAGTGTCCATTTCCTCCAGGTGAACAATCTCTGTAGCCTGGAGATCAATTGTAACCACAGCAGATCTCCAGCCACCTCCTGGAGGTTGGCAACCCTAAATATACAGTTGCTTTCCATCTTCCAAGGAGTGTCCCCTTAAATACTAGCTTCCTTAATCTACCTCTCACCCCATTTATGCACCTTGCAATGCTCAATGTTATGGCAGCAACAGAGATCATTTCTCTCAGGATCACTTAGATATGAGGAAATTTTTACCCTGAGCTAGGGGGAACTTAAGCAGGCAGTGAGCTGGGTCAGATATGTGGAGTTTGGAGCGATACCACTTTTCAGGGATGGGGGAGATGAATGGAAATAGTCATGTCAAAATTTTGGAATCCTGTTTTTTATTTTTTAAAAATTAGAGGAGGTATAATTAATCTGATAATATTGACAGTTCAAAAATGTGGTAATATAATATTGCTTTGACTGCACCACTTCTTTTAATGTGTCATTGCACATCAAATATTCTAACACTGGAAACCATTGTTTCTGCAATGAGATTTTTTCCCTTTGTTCAATTCTTGGTAATTGTAAATCTATAGGTGCACCTCTAGAATGTACAATATATGTTTGTTGTATGCTTGCTAAGGTAAAATAAAATTTTTAAGTTGTTTCAAAAACTAGAGGAGGTAAATTGGCTTCTCCAGGTAGGGAAGCGTACCCCCTGGCTCCATCCTAGTCACGAGCCTAGCGAGGAGACAGTAGGACCGAAAATCAAAGAGAAGAGGGGGACAGACAGGTGCACAAAGTGGGGAGGGAGGTAAGGAGTCAGGGGTGATCTTAGTAACTATGGGGCCCCGTCAAAAGCCCAGGATGAGGCCTCAGGATCTGCACCACTTCTCTATTGGGGCCCACCCAAGGCTTAAGCGAGGCTGCTGCCTGGGCCCCAGAAGGGCCATGTGCATGCGGCTATCGCCAAGCTGGCTACCTAAGAAATGGAGGAGGTGGACACAAGTGATGGCAGAAGCCGGCCTGCCTACTCTTCCTCTTCCTCCCCCCTCCATTAGTGATGGGCCCTTGGGTGGCTGAGCCCCTCCGACTTGAGGCAGCCGCCCCAGGTGTCCTGTGGCTAGGACTGCCCCTCCTTGAGGGGTTTTGTGACTGAAGAATAGAAAAAAGTAAGATGTATCAAGAAGCAAAGACATGAAAGATATACTGCAAGGACGACTATGTTTATTCCCCACACGTGCAACCAATAACAAGAGGGCAGCATCTTAAATTTACACACAAGTTACAATTATGTATGGTAGTAAAAGTCGTTTGTGTGCAACCATTATGGGGGAGGGGTCATCTTACATTTAGGGTTGTCCTCCTTTTGGGTAAATATGGTAGGTGGTCAAGGAGGTGGATGGAGGGTAGGGTTGCCAGGCCCCAACAGGGAATGGGGGATCCACCACGCCCACCTCTTGTTTCCTGTCACTGCTCAGAGTGAAGGGGGGAGAAGATTTTTTTAAAAAGGTCAGCAGACTGATGACATGACATCACTTCTGGAGAAAACCCAGAAGTGGCATCACGCCTCTCTAGGAATTGCGAAAAATGTTATGGGTTCATCATGGCGTTTCCCTTGCTTCCTAAAGGGTTGTGAGTGCGACATCACTTCTGGGGTTTGTCTGGAAGTGGCATCATACCTGGCAAGTCTAATGGAGGGTCATGCTGGCAAAATACCCTTGACCATTTGAATATGAGAATCTTTGGTCTGTTGGGTTATACATGTTTGTGTGCATGCGTGCGCACACACAAGAGAGCGAGAATGATTATGGGACATGGAGTTAAGGAACTAGGGAAGTCAAGGGGGCAGAAATGTGATGGGACTGGATTTCAGAAACTGATTTGGAATAACCAACCAAAATGCTGCCCGCAGCTTTTCAGTTCTTACAATAACAACTTCACGTATCCAAGTGAAAGTGAAGGCTGTATGAATCTGAGCACAAATGTTCTTTTAGCCGGGCTACCGATCTGACGCTAGCTGCAATACATGAGGGAATATCACATGGAGCACCTGGCAGGGTCCTTTGGAGCAGGGGTTGGGCTGTGAAGAAAGCCACCCTCCTCCTTTCTGGAGAATCTTAGCGAGCCAGATTGTATCTTGGCTGAAGAGTACAGAAGGCGAGAAGCTTCCATGGCTGATTTAATTTCCATGGTAATTAGTTTCCCCCTCTACCATCTAAACGGACTATCTCCTGCCAGCGAAGAGAACAATTTGTACTTTTCCTTGGTTTTAAAGAACTTTCGGCCTCCCTCAGTAATATCAAATGTTGTTGCTGAGAGTTCTTTGGAGAGAAAGGAGAACAAACAAAGGCGATGAGAGTGATTTGGCTTTCAGGCCTGCACGGCTTCTGACCCACCAAGCTGAACAAAGCCCACCAGCCACACGTCGAGGGCCACCAGGGGCTCATTAGGCCAGCTTTTGCAGTCAGCCTGGGAAGACTGGAACAGGGACTGAAGGCTGTCGAGCACTTTCCGCACCACCATGCATGACTGGCTTGTGGGCTGCATTCGACAGAGCGGGCCACAGGTCACACCGGCCTCCTTCTGTTCCACTCCTAGTCCTGCCATTTCTTGTTTTGCAAGGGCAGTATTTGTTGAGGACAACTCATCCTGCTTGGAATGGGAAGATGGCAAGGGATGTTTTCTGAAAGGAGATGATGATGCCATCACGTGAGGCTAGATTTAAGCAATCCTGGACAGCTTGTGATCCATCCTGCCAAAGACCGGCAACCAGCCATTTATTCTGGCTCTCCAGATGTCTCAGTCAAGAAACAAAAGCAGGCATTTTATGAATCCATTGGTGGCTGATGAGCTGGCATTCTGGCCGGCATGTTATGACTTGTGTGGATCTCATCTGGCCGGATGTACCACTGGGGAGGCGGGTCTCCCGCTAGAGCAGGGGGCCTCCTGGCACTGGCTCCTGTTTCCTGCCACCGATTCACAGCCTGGTGGGGCTCTCTGCTGTGGTGCCAGTGCAAGGCGTCACTTTCAGTGAAAAAACGGAAGTGACATTGTTGGTTGACCCATCTGGTCTTGGACAAATCATAGAGCATTGCCATGACACTATGACATCACTTCTGGCTTTGCAGCCAAAATGACGCCATATGTTGGGATGATGCTGGCAAACTTGTTCCTGCCCTCCAGGTTTTCCTAGTGCCACAACTAGCTTGTTCTCTTTCTTCAAAGAAGCAGCTGTGATGCTGACTAAAAGTGATAAGGATTCTGCCTGTAGATCTGGGATTGCAGATGCAGGGTTCAAGGCAGTGGTGATCACTCTGGGGATCACAGAACGCTTCGCTTGCAATTCCCATCAACCAAAAGAGCCACGTGACTGCTAGATTCCCTGTGCATGCCAACCTACACAAACAGTAATACAGAACTATAATACAACCCTTTTAAGTACCGCAGGAGTAGCTAGGATTGTGTACATAGATTGTGTAGGTAGTGAGGAGATCATCTCTCCCCTCTGTTGTTGTACCTTAGCCAGCCTTTCCATATCTGAAGTGAGGGGAAGGGCTTGGAGGTCAAAGTTGTGACACAAAGCAGTGCACAAGCTTTTGAGTTCTCCAGAACTGGATGTTAAAAAAAAATGCTGAAAGTTCTTTTCAAGTTTAGTTCTGTAGGAGAAGGGCTGGTTAGGACTTCTCTCGGTGTTAAGTTTTCTACTTACAAGGAGTTTTACTTCACGGGCTAGCATCCAAGAGTGGTGTTTCTCATTCCACTGCCCCATTCATACACTGAAAGAGAGCCAGTTTGGTGTCGTGGTTAAGAGTGTGGGTTTGATCCCCCTGAGTTTGATTCCTCTTTTCTCCACATGTAGCTGCTGGTGAGACCTTGGGTCAGTCATAAGTTCTTTCAGAGCTGTTCTCCCATGAGCAGTTCTCTCAGAGCTCTCTCAGCTCCACCTACCTCATAGGGTGTCTGTTGTGGGGAGGGGAAAGGAAAGGAGATTGTAAGCCGCTCTGAGACTCCAAATGAAGGGCGGGGTATAAATCCAACCTCTTTCTTCTTCTTCCCTACCTCTTCACAACTTTGATAAAATCATCATGGACACAATGGATGTGCTGAGTTTTCAAAAACAAAACGGTTAGTTTTTTCTTGGGCCCTTAATAATGATGACATTATCCCAATTTCTAAGAAATTGTCCCACTTTCCTGCAACATGGGATAGATGCCATTGTGCTAATGTTACTCCAAAGAGCCACACGTGGCCTGACAAATAGCGACAAGCCACAAGTCACTGAAAGAATATCACTAGGTCAAGGTCTGTGAAGCACAATAACAGCCCTGGTATTTTGCCGTCAGTTCCAGGGATTATAAATGGTACAGATCTGGTTTGCACATTGCAGCCAGGTTCGTGGTTTCAATTTTTATCCCATTCTTTTTGCAGCAATCATTGTGGTGTGGGGCAGCACATGACTGGCCATTCTGTGTACATATTTGATAGTGTGAATTTGTAGCCCTGCAGGAGAGCTTCCTCTGAGTAGTATTTCATCCTGGAAGAGAAACAGATCTGATATTTACCAGACTGTGCATCAGGGAGCGTCTTATTGCTGTTAATTTAATTATTGGCGTGTTCCTGTTAACTCATGGATGTTGGAAGACATTCCTTCTCTTTGGGCATATGGAATTCATGAGCAGGATGGCCACAGGAGGTCCCAGACAGAGTTAAGTTGTGGTTGGGGAGCGTCTCTGGCATTTTTGCTTTCAGCATTCAGACGGCATGCACACCGTACCAAGGGGGATTGTCTTTGGTGTCACAGCTAATCAGCTGGGGATAAATTAAGCAATTACTTTGTTTGATGGGAGGGAGCTTGAATCTTTCCCGTAGAATTTTGGATTCTGTGTAGCCCTCATTTCTATTGACTGACATAAGCTGACTTAATCAGTGGCTATCTGGAAGCATCACAGTGTCCCAATAAAGGGCCAATGACTGGCTAGGCTCCCTGAGTGGAGCATCACAATTCATTTTAAATGGGGATCGCTACATGTTCATTTTCATTACGTCATATTGTGGCTGTATACCTTCTCTTTTCATTGATCCACCCAGGGCTCTTTTTGTAGCAGGAACTGCTTTGCATATTAGGCGACAGGTAGCCAATCCTCCAAGTGCTTACAGAGCTGCTACAAAAAGAGCCCTGGATCCACCCCTTCTCCAAAGTAGGAAGCATTTGGGCCTCGGTCATGCACTCTCTCTTTCTCTCAGTGCAAACGCAATTCCGAACACCTTCACACGAGTCTTTCCCTCCGGGGGAAGAATCCCCTTTCCAGGTGGGCAGCTCACTTTGGCTCAGTCAACTGACAAGCGCTCCAGTTTGCGTTGCACAGTTTCAGTTGGATCTACTTAGCAAGCTGCCAGCTTTGTGTGCTCCACCCGTGCCTTTCCCTCTGGGGAGGGAAAACTCCCTTTCGAGGTGGGCAGCTGCTCCCCCGGTGACTGACAGATGTCCCAGTGGAGTTTAATGCTGCATCCACCTTACTCCCCAAAATAAAATTTAAAAAAAATACGGACACAAACTTTCAATCGCACAAATGTGTTTCCTTGCTAGGGCTTCCAAGAGTGGTTTCTTAGATAAAGCTAATGTGCTCTGTTGTTATAATAACAGTTTATCAAAGTGTGCATGTGTTTGCGTAGGAAGAATGAACATAGAAAAGAATGAGGGGGAAAT
The DNA here is from genome assembly GCA_029375565.1 of Gekko gecko. Taxonomy (NCBI): domain Eukaryota; kingdom Metazoa; phylum Chordata; class Lepidosauria; order Squamata; family Gekkonidae; genus Gekko; species Gekko gecko. The sequence continues at coordinate 37,015,419 of JAPDNY010000005.1, read as the reverse complement.
TGGTTTTGATCTCTTGGGCAGATCTTCACATCCCGCCAAGTGTGCCTAGGAGTCGGCGGCCACCTGATTGTAATTAACCCCTTTCCCTCTCTTCAAAGCAGGAGTATGGCAGTCGGGAAGGCTGTCTTGCTGCCTGGCGGTTTTTGTTCCAGGGGAGATAATCAACTTGCTGCTGATCTTTCTACATCTCTCTGGAGGTGCCCATTGTGATGGGGAGCTTGCAAATTCATTTGTTTGTACAGATCATGGAAACAACAACAACAACAAAAGGTTGCAGGTCTCTGGAGTGTAGCCAGGTTCGCTGGCCTGGCGTGGCATCAACAAACAACCTGCCAGTCACTTCATGCAGCCACATTCTTCTTGTGACCATCTCCCACAACCACCCAAAAGCCAACAACTTGGGAATCCACTCCAAAAGGACTGGTAGTCAAAGGCATCTCTGTGCTGCAAAACTTTCTCAGTCCTGTAGATACAAAGACTCTGCCTTCACCCTTCCATGGGGATACAGGGCTATTTTGGGGCAGGAATGCCCAGGAACGGAGTTCCAGCTAGCTTCCAAATTGGTCACGTCCAGCAGGAACTCATTAGCATAATAGGCCACACCCAGCAGCAGAAACTCATTAGGACTGGCTACCTTAGGGCTGTGTGGCCTAACATGCAAAGGAGTTCCTGCTACAAAAAAAGCCCTGGGTTTTGACAACAAAAAAGGTAAACAGAATAAGAAGCAAAAGGTGGGTGTGGCTGGATGACCACACTTCTGGTAACATGGGGGTGTTGCCTAATATGCTAATGAGCTGTGCTGTCGGGGGTGTGGCCTAATATGCTAATGAGTTTCTGCTGTTGGGTGTGGTCTTTTATGCTAATGTGTTCCTGCTGGGCTTTTTCTACAAAAAAAGCCCTGGAGATAGATTAAGAGGGGTTGCCATGCTAGTCTGGCTGTACAGTAGACAAGAGTCCAGTAAGCACCAAAAAGACTAAAGAATTTGTGGTAGGGTGTGAGCAGTAACTCATGAAAGCTCCTACCCTGCCACAAATTTTGTTAGTCTTCAAGGTACTGCTGGACTCTTTTCTACTGCCTTCACCCAGTCAGTGTTCCACCGCTGAGTAGCTGCAGTAAAGGGATGGGTAGTTGCTTAATGGTAGGAGTACCCTCTTTACATGCAGAAGGTCCCAGGTTCACATCTAGGAATCTCCATTTAAAGGAGGTTTTGGGGAAGTCTTCTTGAGACTTTGGAGAGCTGCAGCCAGTCAGGGTAGACAATACTAACCTAGATGAGCCAGTGATTCGATTTAGTAAAAGGCAAGTGTATGTGAATAGATCAAGCTGCCTTGTACCAAGTCAGACCATTGGTCTATCAATATTGTCTCCTGGGGTTTGCAGTGGTGCCCTAGAATCTCAGACTGAAATCTTTCACCTCTTCTACTACCTGATCTTTTTAACTGAAGGTAATAGGGATTGAATCTGGGTCCTTCTGCATGAAAAGTAGATACTCTTCTCATTAAGCCTTCTACCTTTATTTACCAGTTAGTTAGGAAAATCACACAGACACACGTGGAGCTGTCTTATATTAAGCCAGTCCATTGGCCTACCATTGGCCTATTTGTCTATCTACTGACTCTGCAGAGTCTCAGGTCCAAGGGCTTTCTCATCATCTACTACCTGGTCCTTTTCACTGGAGATGCCAGACTCTGAACCTGGGACCTTCCCCTTGCAAAGCAGATGCTCTACCATTGAGCCACAGCCTCACTTACTTTGACCATGGCTGAGCAAAACTGAAAAATAGTTAAACAAAAGTGAGATATATTTATTTAATCAATTTCAGGCACATCCAAAGAAACGTTTTACCTAATTCCTTTAGCATACATGTTAAATTTTCTTTGCTTTTCCTAGTTTGATAAGCATATTCATCCTCCTTCCTTTACTAGGTCCTCTGCTCCTTCCCTGCTTGTGGCCTGGCCCTGGACAATTACTAACAAATATCACAACTTTTCTGCCTGGGTTACTTTTTTGTAAAATCATTTTTGGTTTGTACTTTCCCTATGATTTTGATGTACATGATTGTGACAATAATTATAATAATGATGATTATTGTATGACATTGTGTGTAGAATAGCCAGGAGATCCTAAGATGGTCTTGCAGCCAGAAGTTCTGGCTCTTTCAGTGTTATGCACCACTAGGTGGCAAGCTAGACTTATTTTTAAGGCAAGAGATGTTTCCAAAGTGGTTTGCCATTGGCTGCCTCGGCGTCATGACCCTGGTATTCCTTGGAGTTCACCCTTCCAAATACTAGCCAAGGCCGACCCTGCTTAGCTTCCAAAATCTGTTGAGATGGGGCTATCCTGGGCTATCCAGGTCAGGGCCATGATTGTGACATGTGTACACACACACAATGCATGCAAGACATGGATGAAGTGTAGGAGGAAGGATTCAACAAGTAAAGTTTTCTGCAATTAAAATACCTATAGAAAACCCTTATGGAAAGTTCCATAGTCTCCTTCCCTAGTTTCCACACTGAATGTACTTAGTCTAAAAAAGTAATTTTTTTCCTAATTGCCAACTCTTCAAATGCAAATTTGAGTTCTCTCTGCTTCATACATCATCTCTGGGAAGAAAGAGCCTCCAATTATAGCTTTGCTGACAATTTCATTGGTGATGAATGAGGCCAAACACAATTCAGCTGGCTCCTCAATAGCTAGATTTTGCTTGTTAGAACCTCTGAGCAAAAACTTCATGTCAATAAAGGAAGTGGATACGACTGTTAGAGACGCAAGCCGTGTGAGGCTGTGGGCACGTTGCATGGACAGCACCTGTCACTCACAGGGTGAGTGGGGTGCGTAATAATAATAATGCGATGACTAATTTGGGAACTATCAGTTTCCATTTCAAGTTATGATGTCTGAAGAGGCCTTTTAATAGCATCTCACTCTGAAATATTCTACTCTTCCCCCTCCCCAGTATATTGTAACCATAATCAAGGAAAAGCATATTCCGTAAGCCGAAGCCGGTAGAAGATTTCTGCTTGTGCCACAGCCCTTGCACAAGTGGAAGCATACTAAAAAGGCTGTGGAGTCTAGGGGCTCAAAGTTGGACCAGGATCTGGGAGACCCGGATTCAAATCACCACTCTTCCATGAAAGCTTGCTGTGTATGCTTGGGCCTTGTGCACCCTCTCAGCCTAATCTTCAGAGAGGTGTTGGGAGAATAAAATGGAAGAATAATGTATTCCGCTTTGGGTCCTCCTTGGGGAGAAAAGTGAGGTGTAGGTGAAGTAAATAAGTAAATAAATAAAAATTGTGAAGCAGATGCTGTACCACTGAGCTACACACAGTCCCTGCCATAAAAGAAGGAGCATGCCATATGGGACTGCTTTTTTTGACATTGGTCCATTGGTCTATCAAAGTCGGTATTGTCTTCTCAGGTGGGCAGCAGCTTTCCAGGGTCTTAAGGAGAGCTCTTTCCCATCACCTACAACCTGATCTTTTAAAGTGGAGATGCTGAGGACTGAACCTACAACCTTCTGCATATGAAGCAATTTTATCCCAATTGTGTAAGTAGTTATTAGGACCAGTGTTCCCTCTAACCTGAGTTAGTGTGAGCTAGCTCACAGTTTTTTAGCCTGCGGCTCACACATTTTTGTCTTAGCTCAGGAAGAGTGGCTCCAGAGCAAACTGATTTATGCAGTAGCCAAATCGCTCGCTCACAGCTTTAATGCCAGTAGCTCACAAAGTTGAATTTTTGCTTCACAAGACTCCACAGCTTAGAGGAAGCATCGATTAGGACCAACTGCATTAAATAAGTTTACATTTCCATCCATGCATGGTGGGTTCCAGCCCATTGTATGTTCAGTGAAACATGCCTGTTAATTGTGTGTCCAGTTTATTCTGCTTGTGAGGCTCAGGTTTTGATCAAGTTTAGAATTTGGGCCCAGCTATTAGAAGAATGAAAAGAGCAAAGGCTCTGAAGATTTGGACTGCCACTAGTATATGAAGCTTGGTTATATCTGGGGGGAGCCATGGACATGAATTATCAGTTGGCATTTTCAAGTATCTAGTATATGAGTCACACCCACCTGTAGACAGTTGAAATGCTTTGGCCTTTGGGAGATGATTCATTGGGGGGGGGGGTTAATGTCATTGTGGATTTGATTCAGTTACAGTTATCAACCCAGGCCTGGGAAACTCCTAGGTTTGGGGGCAGTGCCTCAGGAAGGCAGAGTTTGCAGAAGGGAGGGAGTTCAACAGGGACATGATGTCACAGCTTCTGCCCTTCACAGAGACCATTTCCTTCAGGGGATCTGATCTCTGTAGACTGGAGGTCAGTTATAATCCTGGGAGAACCCCAGGCCCTGCCCCGAGGGTGGTAACCCTAGGTAGAGTGACAGCGCGTCAGGCAAAATTTGACAGGTTTGGCTTCTGCTATCTCTGTGCCAGCACAATGGGGGGAGGACTTCTGGCGGAGTCTGGATTCTTTGCCACTCTTAAAGACACAGGACCCATTTCAGTGTCTGGATCTCATAAGTACTGATGGATTCTCTGGATGCAGGAAATGCACACTGTTTATTGTACCTGGGAAAGCTTCCTGTGTATGCCATGAGTTGCTGTGGATGAGGGGGAAGTCTCTGACTCACCTGCCCAATTATCTGCTGTTATGATTTATACGAGCTCCCCCCCCCCACTTTTAATTGTGCTATTAGCTGCTACATCAGCAAACAAGTACTCCCCACTGTATCCATTCAGGTTTAGTAGGAGAGATTCAGTTCTTGGCTATCTCAGATTCCCTAGGGAGGGTGAATGCTATAAGGCAGGGGTGGTGGTGGAGGTTAATATCTAGGCAGGCAGAAGTCATTTGGGAGATGGGAAGTCTGGAGGTGCAGAGGATAAACCTGGTAGCCTTAGTCAGAAGTAAACTGGAAAGACTGAAGAAGAACAGCAGTTCTGTAAGCTTTATATTAGTCAGGGCCTCTCAGTCAGAAAGGTTCAGGGTTGTCAAAAACTTGATAAACCTGCAGTTCCCTCTTTCAGCAAGCAGCCAGAAGGAGCAAGGAATCCTGAGAACCGGTTAGGTGTCCTGGCGAGAGTTTCACACAAGGATCTGGGAGAAGCAGATTTGAGGCCCTGTTCACACGGAGCATTTGCCCTGCTGAAGGCACGGTAGCCCTGTGGACTTTCCGTGCGCGATCATACCAGCACATCTGGGAGGCGTAGCACTCCCGTGGCCAACCCGCGGCTTCCCGTGGAAAACGCAGAGTAAAAAACTACTAGGGTCGAAGTACTAGTTTCCAGAAACCCCGGGGAAAAGGCCGGCGTCTGATCGCGGGAGTGCCAGTATCCCACGGCTTCCGACGCCCGCCCATGTCCCGGGGTTTCTGGATGTTGTAAGTTTCCATGGGATGCGCACCAACGCTGAATGACGCATGCGCACATGCAAGACACTGACAGTGGCCTGCCCCCCCCCAACGGCACATGCACCCTTTGCTACAGCATGGCTTGTGTGCTCTGCTGCGCTGCTTTTTTGCCATGCTGTAGCAGCGCTGTGTGATCGGCGCTCTGCGCCGGAGCGTGCCAACCTGGTGGCCCGTGTGATCGGGCTACCATGCCTTATTTTGCTCTGGGTGAACTGCCATGCCTCCTCCCCACGTTTTCTGACCTGTATGACCGGGGCCTGAATTCCCACTTTGCCATGGAAACTCACTGGGTGATCTTGGGCTAGTCACTCTCTGTCAAACCGGGTTTCATTCCCCACTCCTCCATTTGCAGCTGCTGGATGACCTTGGACAAGCCATAGTTCAGTCAGAGTTGTTTTTGAAAGAGCAGTTCTCTCAGAGTTCTGTCAGCCCCATCTACCTCAGAGGGTGTCTGTTGTGGGGAGGGGAAAGGAAAGGCGTTTGTAAGCCACTCTGAGTGAAGGGCAGGGTATACATCCAACTCTTCTTCTTCTTATAACTGAGGATGCCATGATTTTTTCAGCAAACCTGTTTGGCAGTCAAACATACCATGTTCCACATCCACTCAGCAGATGCCAAAGCGAAACACAAGATTAACTCTGAGTAGGAGTCAGAGCATCGGCTCCATGAATAAAAAGGTGACCTGACGAAGCATTGGAGGAAACGGAATATTTACCTAGGAAATCTGTAGTCACATGGTAATTATCTGGAAGTGGCAGCAGCACTGCACGATGTAAAATAAAGAAACAGAAAAAGAAGCAAGTTTGCGGACTGTAATTGGAATAGAATCCATTTTTTCACAGTGAACATTGGTGTGGTGCAACCTTTGGTTGGTCACTGTGGTTCATGTGGCTATCACTACAAAGGATAGCATATTGTTTAGTCTGAAAACTTTTGCTTTCCCTTCGACTTAGCACAATGCATAATGCTGAATCAAGTAAAACTGGTTTCAGCCCCACCCTCACAGTGGATGTGGCTCATGTTACAATAGCCAATCAGGAGAAGGGCCTAGCATAAACACCGCTATGGCATTTCTGTGTTTCGGACAAACAACTGTAAGTTGTTTCAGAACCCTGGAATTCCAATTCTTCAGATGCTGATGTCCTTCTTAATGCTCAGTTGACTGTTCCATGGCTACCAAGACACTCTGTGACATCAGAGCAGCCCAAGGAGCTGTGAAGCCCCTGCCTGACCAATCCTGATGTGACATCACCAAAGAGCAGCCAATGACATCCAGGAAGATAGGGCTGAGAAAGAGATGGCAATAGTGAAGAGACCAGAGACTTAAAGTGCACATCATTCCATCCAAGAAAGACAGGCTTTCATAGATGAGGATAGGAAATATTGGAGTGAATTAATAGTTGTTGCTTAACATGCTATTTTCCATTGTTTTACCTGGAGGACCAGCTACTCCCAACCTACTTGAGCACTACAGTCATCTTCCAAGGCTCTGCTTCGGGTGCCCCCAACTTCTGAGATTAGCTTGGTGGCAACCAAAGAGAGGGCCTTATTGGTCATGGCAGCAAAACTATGGAACTGTCTCCCCAAGGATATCCCCGTCTCTCACTGTCCCCGTCTCTCACTGTCTCCCACCAGCGGGCAAAGATTTGTTGTTTTGCCTGGCATTCCCTCAGCAATTCCTCAACCTTCCCTCTGTTTGTCTGTGCTTTTAAATATGCCTTTTCCATTTGGGTTTTAATTGGCTTTTGTGGTGTGTTTTTAGAATGCTCATTTTGACTGTTAGCCACCTTGATGGCCCTGATGGGGCAGAAAGGCAGGATACACAAAAGTCCGTATGGTCAAAGCAATGGTATTCCCAGTAGTAATGTATGGCTGTGAGCGTTGGACCATAAGGAAGGCCGAACACTGAAGAATAGATGCTTTCGAATGATGGTGCTGGAGAAGACTCTTGAGAGTCCCTTGGACTGCAAGGAGATCAAATCCGTCAGTCCTAAAAGAAATCAACCCTGACTGGAAGGCCAGATACTGAAGCTGAAGATCAAATACTCTGGCCACCAAATGAGAAGGGAGCACTCACTGGAGAAGACCCTGATGCTGGGAAAGACTGAAGAAGGGGATGTCAAGGATGATATGGTTAGACAGTGTTATCGATGCAACAAACATGAAATTAAGTAAACTCCGAAGGATGATGGAAGACAGGAGGGCCTGGCGTGATGTGGCCTATGGGGCTGTGAAGAGTTGGACTCGACTGTGCAACTGAACAACAACAACAACAAAAATGTTTTGTAAATAAATGGAATCTTTATTACGTGATATATATGCAGTTTCTGACAGGCCTCCTTTAAGATCTCTGTCACCCCAATAAATCAGTATCCTTGCCTTCTTTCAGACCAGCTTGGAGGTGACTGAGATATCAGATGAGCTTTCTGCCTGTTGTCCATCAGCCAGACACAGGCAATAGATTCATTTCCTTTTCTCCTTGAAGTTCAGCCTGTCACCTGCCCCTTCCATTGCTCCTATTAAATATGAGGGGGGTGTATTTACTTTAGGCATTTTCCAGTCCATAAAATTCTGCCTTCCCAGGATACAGACACAGGAGGCAAATAAGAATGTCAGAAGTAGGCAGAGAGGTTTAATTCTGATTTTTTTTTTGTAGCCCTTGTTCCTTCTCAATTTATGGCTGGGCAGAAAAAAATCTCCCAGAGTTTGATATTTCTCTCTCTCTCTCTCCCCCACCACATATGCATGAGCATACACACATACATCCCTGACCGCAAGCCATAGTCCTAAAAGTAAAAATAGCTATAAGGTTTGCAAATATATATCTTCTGCAACAACGGACAAAAAGCGGATTACAAGCCACAGTTAGCAATGTCCAGATTGTGACGCATTTCAAAATAGCTCAACCCCAGAGATCTTCCGATGGAGCTGGGCATCCTTTAGGGTCTATGCAGATGGCACCTCCTTTTTGCTAAATAATAAGGATGGCAGGATGTACATCCCTTTTTGTGTGTTCAGGTTTAGAAGGCAATTTCTGCTCTATGGACTAAATGGATTGCTGTCATAGTATTATGGATGGTTATAGCTGGCCTTTTAAAAAAGGATTAAACACATTCATGGAGGATTAACGGGAATTACCCACAGGGGCTAGAAACAAAGCACCTGCATTTAAATGCAGTCTTCATTATCTGATTGCCGGGTGCTAGGGTGGAAAGAATAGGAGATGGCTGTCCCCCTTGCACTCAGCTTGTTGGAGTCCCAACTCCCTGGGGCATCTGGACAGAAGTAATGCTGGAGAGGGGCCATGGTTCAGTGGAAGAGCCCCTGCTTGGCATGCAGAAGGTCCCAGATCCAGTTCTTGGCATATCCAGTTAAAAAGGATCAGGCAGTAGGTGATGTGGAAAAGCTTTTCCTGAGACTCCGGAGAGCTGCTGCCAGTCAGAGTAGACAATATTGACTTTGATGGACCAATGGTTTGGTTCAGCATAAAGCAGTTTTGTATGTCTGTGTGCATGCTCATTAGAAACAGTGCTGAATGAGATAGTCCTTGGTTCAATCCAGTGGGGCAAATTCATATGTTCATATGAGCCAGTAGGAAACCAGCAGGGAATGACATCATGTATGAAGACAGATGTCAGGATTGCAGGGACAGAGCATCCGTGCGGCTTCAAACCCGCACCTTGGATGAACCCTTACACCCAGACTTTTCCCACTGATGTAAGATGCTCCTATGATGTCTTCTGCTTTAAACACACTCTCAAAAGTGGGTGAAGGGAACATTCTGATACTTAGAAATGATCAAAGATCTGCCCTCCCCCCCCACACTTACTTAAGCACACAATTGCTAGCATTTGCCAGTAGATGGGGCTCTTCTTACTCCACTGCAGACGGTGCTCAACAACAAACTTCTTTTGAAGGCAAAATAAATCCTTGCATGGTCTTCTTCTGGGAACAGCAGCGTTTATCATTTTTTGAGCGATCCATTCAGAGGGCATCAGGAGATGCAGGAAACATCTCTGCTATATCTCTAGGACATTGCGGGGATTGGGTGTTGGGGGGGTGGGATAACAGAGCCCATGTTTGCAATGTGATTAATAGTCACTCCTCTAAATGCCTCTGCATTTGCAGGATGGCACATCCTTGATCGGTATCAAACGCAGGCACATCTTTCCTGGGATATGTGGGTATGATTAATAGCCATCCAGTGACCAGAGAACTGAATGTTGGGATTCGCTATGAGATGCATATTTTCTGTTCATGCTGGAGCCTATTTCATCTTCCAGATACCTTCTGCATCCTGGAAAGTGCCACAGATTGACATGGTGGTGACATGGGGGGATCAAGGAGTCATAGGTTTGGGTGTTAGGAGCTTTCTGGTATGCTTTTAGTGGGGTCTTAGATCTCTGACAAACAGCCCAAATAGCTCCGCTTAGACTGGGTCTCCCAGAGCTTGGGAGCTAAGCAGGGTTGGCCATGGTCAGCGCTTGGATGGGAGGCCACCAAGGAAGACCAGGGTTGCTATGTGGAGGAAGGAAATGGCAAACCGCCTCTGCTTAGCTCTTGCCTGGAGTGCACCATGGATGGGGTCACCACAAGCCAGTTGCAACTTGACAGCATCTTCTTCTTCTTCCTCCTCCTCCATCATCTCAGGTCTTCTACAGAATTTCCCTTGAAGACATAAGGGGAGACATTTCACATGCCTGTAACTGCTTTGAGGCAGACGGCATAGCAGAAGGGTCAGCAGCATGGCCAGATAATATATTTTTGTTGTTGTTCAGTTGCACAGTCGAGTCCCACTCTTCGTGACCCCATGGACCAGACCCGAAGATCCTGGTGTGGACATCTTCTGCCCAGAGACACCAGAGCTGGACCCTGGAGCCATTGTATGTGGATGTGCCATCCTTTTTGTTGACAAAGCAGAGATGAAAAAGGAGATGCTCACATATGGACTCTAACCCAAAAGGTTAGACAGCCCCCAGTGGGATCAATTATTTAAGGACAAACTTGGAACAATCAATGTTTTTAATGTAGAAGGACTTAAGGCACCAGATGATTAAAAGAAATAAAAGACTGCGCTACAAAGTCATAAAATGTCCCATATAAAAATCCCTGGTTAATTTTATAAACTGCCAACCACTGAATTCTGAAAGTCTACTACATTCAACAAAGATCAGACTTAATGGCAGCTGATGGGTAGCTTGTCCCCCAAGAGCGTTTCCTCAAAGGCTCTGTGTGCCAAATTCGAAGTCATACAAGGTCAGTGTGGGGTAGCAGTTGAAGAAACTGGACTATGGAGACCCAGACTGAAATCTCCACTCTGCCATGAAGCTCAATGGGTAACAGGGCCAGTCCCAGGTTTTTGTAGGCTCAGGGCGAGGAAGTTTAACTAGGGCCCCTTTCCCACTTTCCCTGCTGGACAGAAAGATGTGGAACAAATGAAGTAAATAAATATCTCAAAAGAATCCTGATAGATAGGTTAGAAAAAGGTATAATGGCTTGGTCAAGATACCCAGTGAGCCTAGATTAAGACTGAGTGAGGAGGCCCACTGGCAGCTCTCATTGGTCAGCGAGTGCCTACCTGAGCCTACCTACGAGGCCAAACTTCTAGGTAATCTTTGACCAATCAGCTCTCCCTGCCTACCTCACAGTACTGCTTTGAGATATAAAAATGTGAGAAAGGTGACCTATGAGCACCACCTTGACCTTCTTACCGATAAATCTGAGCAAAAGGGGAGAGAAAGCTAGGAATCCGTGGAGAATAGAAATGCAAGCTGTTATCACATGTCCACAGTCTTCAGAGTCTCCTTACTGGCAAGGAGTCAGAGCATAGGCCTTCAGCCAGAACTTTTTTTCTCTATCACCTTGCTGCTTCTTTGGGCAGCCTCTGGCCAGGCACCATGACGCCTTCCCTGCTCTTTCTTCTCCTTCCCTGTTGGAACTGATGCTACATGTCAATGTTCAGCAGAGTCTGTTTACTTGGAACGGCGCTTCGGAATCCCAGCCCTGAAGGGGCTAAGAGTGGAAAGTTATTTTTGTCACTCTGTTCTCTCACGTCAGGTTGCTGGAGCTGGGGGGAAAAAACAAGAAAAGATTTAAGGTCCCCCCTGGGTGCTTAGCCTGGCATTTTGATAAACTAGTTCTTTATCATATGCAGACTGGATTCCACCTAGAGAACTCAGTTCATTGTTCTAAGCCTGCTGTTCTCCCATCAGTAGGTTGACGTCTTCTGTGTTAGAAATATTAAGAGGCCACAATTCGGCATTTATTTGGGAGTTGACTGAGCAATTCCCATCTTCCTAGCCAACGCTACGGCTTCAGAGTCTGTTTCTGGAAGGTAGGCAATTTGGGGCAGTGGAAAAACAGGTGGGCTGAGATCGTGGGAAGTTTTGCTTGTACTGGACTGGGGCGTGCATGCAGTTCACACCCCAGTCTTCTCAGGCATGACATGAGCATCATGTCACGAGACAGCCCTTCCTTTCCAGCATCCCACTTGCTTTAAAAAGGAGAAAGCAAGGTGGTAGTGCACCATAACCGTTCACAGATGTGTGATGGCTATTGAAAAGTCATGACTGTGGATCTTCTCGTTTTTCTGCAAGACTGAGGCCGATTACCCACAAGCTGCTGCTCCACACTCACTCTTCCCTTTGCCCCAATCGTACATGTCAATTTCACACCATGTGCTACAGGCCGCATTTTGAGGATTGAGTAGACACGGGGGAATTGGAGTGAAGCTGTGGGGCAAAATGCAGCTGCGCAGTACATGGTGTGAAATTGATACATACAATCGGGGCAAAGGGAAGAGCGAGCGTGGAGCAGCAGCTTGTGGGAAATGAGCATGGGATTTTCTACGGCATCAACGTAAGAACTTTAGCCTTAGAGGATTGTATCCATAGCACTCTAGTCTAGCACTCTGTTTCCCTCACTGGCCAATCGGATGCCCCAGAAAAACCCATAAGCAGAGTCACAGAACCCAATGGCTCTCACCAAATGGAAGTCAGAGGAACACCGCCTCAGAACATGATGACTCCATTTATTCACTGAAGTTCATTCATATCCTCAATAGCCTATTTATTTGGCATACAGCAATGGCAAGTGTTCCTTATTAAACTCACAGCCTGCTTTTCTTCCATAATGAAACCCAAGGTGGCACACTAGAGACTCCTGGGAGGTCTCCCTTCCAGGCACGAACCAGGCCTAGAGCCCCTGAGCATTGAAGATGCTGAGAACTATGTGGAGAGTACACATTCAGAAAGCAAGTGTACTGTTTTTGCCAATGGCAATACCTTGTGAGCCAGTTCGAGAGCCAATTTGATGTAGTAGTTAGGAGCACGTACTCTAATCTGGGAGAAGTGTGTTTGATGCCCCACTCCACATGCAGCTGCTGGTGTGACCTTGGGTCAGCCACAAGTTCTCTCAGAGCTGTTCTCTCAATAGCAGTCCTTGAAAGAGCTCTCTCAATCCCACCAACCTCACAGGGTGTCTGTTGTGGGGAGGTGAAGGGAAAGGGAATTGTAAGCCGCTCTGAGACTCCAAGTGAAGGGCGGGGTATAAATCCAATCTCCTCCTCCTCCCCTCAGATTTTCTGACACCACCACCATCACCATCTGGTTCAAACATCATGTCAAAGAGCTTTACAGCAATACAGGAGCTGTGTTTGTGGGATTTCATTTCCTTCTGTCTTCAAGTTAGTTTTGCCCCCATACTGTAGGTGAAATTGATTCTTCCCCATGGTCATGGATGGTTGGGTCAGATATAAAATGACCTGGTGGGGGGGGTTGGACAGAACTACCACACCCATAAGACTTGTGAAAATACGCATGCACGAAATAATGTTGACAACATGGACTTAGACAAACACCAGATGGTAAGACTTTTTGAAAAACAGTTGTTTATTTATAAATTTTATTTATTTATTTTACATAATTTCCACCTTATCTTTCTGTCCCCACGAGGGCCACTGAGACAGCTAACAAATCAAAGCATACATAATTAAAACTACATTTTAAAACCGTTAAAACCAGCCCCCCAACATGTCATTGAAACAATTGAAATGAGAGTTCGAATACATACAAAAACTGTGAAATAGGTTGAAAAGCCTCCCTTTCCACTGGCACAATCAGGGTGGGAGTGAACAAATTCCTTTTCGAGTGAGTCCCCCAGTGTACATTTGACTGTGAGTCTGGTGGCACATCCCATGACCCGATGCATGTGGGGCACATCATGTAGCTTGGCCCTCAGTGCCTGCAAGGTAGAGCTGTGCTGCCTACTATTCGTCTCGTGGGACTGCATCCAGGTGGTGACATATTCTCTTTTAGGGTTGCTACCCTCCAGGTGGGGCCTGAAGATCTCCTGGAATTACACCTAATATCCAATTCCGATGGAGAAAAAAGGCTACTTTGGAAGGTGGTCTCTGTGGCATTATATCCTGCTGAGGTCCCCCCCTTCTCCAAACCCTGCCCTGCCCAGGGTCCACCGCACCCTCCAGGAATCTCCCCACCTAGAGTTGCCAATCCTATTTTCTGTCCTGAAAAGTCACCACATTGGCAGGACACTTTGAAGAGAAGGGGTGAAAAATATTTTGCATTGACTTTTCAGTGAAATAGTGGGCAGACATTTGCTTGCAACTCATTGGCCACCCCTCAGTGGCTGCGGAAAGACCTTCCGAGTCTTTTGGTACTGATAGAGGATGGGAGGAAGACCAGTTTTTTCTCCCCTCCAGCACTCATCATTATCACAGGACTGGGAAGATGCTGCTGGGAAAACAGCTCCCTCCTGGCCTGCCGTCCTGTGGCATCCACTACGCATTTTCACTCTGCTTATGCAGTATTAGGGAGTCCAGTCACACCTGTGCCCTTAAAGCGAGCTTTCCAGGCAGACGGCTGCCTTCGGGTTGCAAGACTATTTCCTTGAGGTTAATGATTGCCTGAGAGGAGCTCCTGGTGACCTTTCACCCAGACAGTCATTAAAATTCCAGACCTGGGAGGCCTTTGCTGCTATTCTGAGCACAGCGGATCTGCCTTTTCAAAGCCCGGTTGGTATGATGAGTCCGAGGGTCTCTTCTGAAGATGCGGATGATCTTGCTGGTAAAGGGGATCCTCCTGAGCCCCAAGAGCAACGGATTGGAAAGGCCTGCTTGCTTCCCTAGCAGCATCCAGTCAGGACGACGTTTAATTTTGCCAAGGTCCATCCCCTCCAATGTTCGGCTTTACAGTCATCAGTTTCCGATTAATTAAAATCTGGAATATGAATGGCATGGGCCGAGAGTGAAAAATATGATTTGCAAAGCACCCCAAAATGATCAAAATTGAACTAATAATTCACTCTGAGAGCTTCTGTGGCTGAGCGGGGATGATGGGCCTGGGTCTCTCGGGTCCTCTAGTCCAGCACTCAAACATCTACACTGTGTTGGATTGACTGAACCACAGTTCCTGTAGCTCCTGATGCCTTGACTTTTGGCACTTACATTCCAGCTGTGACAAGGTGTAGAGCTGCCAGCTCTACATTGAGAAGTTCCTGGAGATTTGAGGGCAGAGTCCGAAAGGAGTGGAGTCTGGGGAAGGGAAGAAGCCCAGTGGGTATGTGATGCCAGAGATGTGATGCCATTTTCTATGGGGGAATTGATCTCTGTCGTCTACAGATCTGTTGTAACTTCAGGCCCCATCTGGAGGGTGGCAACCCTGCTGTGAGAGCCAGTTTGGTGTAGTGGTTGAGAACAGCGGGCTCTAATCTAGAGAGCTGGATTTGATTCCCCACTCCTCCACATGAAGCCAGCTGGGTGACCTTGGGTCAGTCACAGTTCTTTCAGAGCTCGCAGCCCCACCTGCATCACGGGGTGTCTGTTGTGGGGTGAGGAAGGGAAGCCAATTGTAAGCTGCTCTGAGACACTTCCGAAGGCAGTGGAACAGACTGCCTCGGGAGGTGGTGGATGCTCCTTTGCTGGACGTTTTTAAGCGGAAGCTGGACAAGCATCTTTCGGGTATGTTGTAGGGCTATCTTTCGGCTGTGCTCCTGCAAAGTGCAGGGGGTTGGACTAGGTGACCTGCAAGGTCCCTTCCAACTCTAACATTCTATGATTCCTTTGGATAGTGAAAGGCAGGATATAAAAACCACCTCTTCTTTCTCTTCTTCATCTTCACCATCATTTCCGGCAAAGTTTGGATGGGAAAGGGAAAAGGGGCAGTCAGACTTTTGAAGAAGACTAGTCCCAACTCGTTGGTCTGGGGAGGGACAGGGAGAAATCTAGGGTGCCTCTTTCTGACCTCCCCCCTTTTCTGAGGTTCTGCAGTGACACTATTTACATGACAAAGAGACAGGGAAGAAAGGGAGAAAGGGTGCAAGCTCATTTCAATTACCCTTTGCAAGTCACCTTCAGGGCTGCCTTGCTATGATTGAATGCATTTCTCGGTGCCTGATAAGAGCAATGCGTATGCATTGATTAAGTCAAGTTATGTAAGATTTTTGGAAGCTTTTAACTGCACCAAAATTAACTTATCGGCCTGATGCAGGAAACATGGCAGCAGGACTGGAAACAAGAGCTAATGAGCTGATAAATGGGAGGGAAGTTGCCAATTTGATGGCAGCCCGGAGAGGCTGCAGCTGCTGGGATTGCACGTTGCAAAGCAGTGGGGTGCAAAAGGCATTGCCTGGCACAAAAGAGGGTTGCCAGCAGGCTTTTGGCGGGGGGGGGGGAATTGAGGGCAATGCCCCCACAGATTAGTGCCACCCCTGTGGACAATTTTTTTTTAAGAAATTAAACAATATTTTTAAAATGTAAGATGTGCAGGGGGTTTCCAAAATGACCCTGGGCACAGTCAGGGAAGCTTCAGTGTCATTTTCTTTTTTCCGGGCAAAAAATAAATAAATAGGTTTTTAAAAATGGGGGGAAATTAAAATAAAATAAAATTGCCCCCACCCCCTAGATTTCCCCATGCCCCACCAACCAAAAATTTCTGACTAAGCCCCTGGTTGCCAGCCCTCAGCTGGGACCCGAAGATCCCCCAAATTACTTCTGATCTCCAGACAACAGGGATCAGTTCCCCTGGAGACGGTGGCTGCTTTGGAGGGTGGACTCTACTGTGTTACACCCCACTGAAGTACCACACCTCCCCAAACCCTGCCCTTCCCAGGCTCTGCTCCTGAATCTCCAGGAATTTCCAAAGCCAGAGTTGGCAACCCCAGCACAGAAGCAGACAGATCGGGGTGGTGGTGGTAGTGGTGGTGGCAAGACTTGCAGACTTTCCCTGATGATTTTCAGCCACTGCTTGTAACCAGTTCATTTGCAGAACCATGGATGCCTGGTGCATTGTGGGAAGGAATTATGATACGTTCGCAACAGACTGTTCTGGCTACACGTGCTCTTTACAGGATACCATTAGAGCGATACCACTTTCTGGCATCTTGATGGGATACTCTGTGATTAAGGCTGACTACTGGGTAAGGTTTGCATAGGTGATGTTCAAGGTTGCCAGGCCCGTCAGACCAGCCGGTGGGGGATGGGGGTTAACTTATCAAGAGCAGGGAGGGAAGAAGCTGGGAATAAGCATGATGCGCTTACGTCACCTGGAAGTGACCTAGGCATGTTGGAGACGACACTCTGGTTTGTGGGCAAAACCTCTATGGTAGAATTAGCTTCTACCATAGAGTTTTGCCCCCAAACCAGAGTGTCGCCTCCAGACATTACCAATGTGCTTACTGTTGGGAAAAAAGCCTAGACATTGTCTCAAGCCTTAGCCTCCAAGGGGGGGGTTGCAAACAAGTCAGTGAGATAGACAGTCAAACTGTGGGTCCCCCCCCGTTTATTCTCCTGCCTTTGTCCCTTTGAAGTAGACTGATAGATTACAGGGGAATTGCTTTTCTTCCTTCCCTCCTCCTCGCTCATATACTCTTCTCTCACACACGTCCACAATGGAGACTGGATGCCTCTCTGCATCCAGACCCATCCAAGGTAGTTTAGATTAGTTCTGTCTCTGTCTCTTAAGCTTCACTATCTAGAATGTAGTTTCTAAATAAAAGGACTATTATTAGTCTCGAAACTGAAAAACTGGCTCCACGTAACATTGTAACTCTGCCAGCACACTAAAAACAAAGGGCTTCTACCGTGTGTAGCCAAGGTGCACACTGCTAAGTTGAGAAGGGATGCTGGACTAACTAACCAGTTACTACGAACACCTATGTCACTTCTGGGTGACAAAGAAGAAGAAGAAGAAGAAGAAGAAGAAGAAGAAGAAGAAGAAGAAGAAGAAGAAGAAGAAGAAGAAGAAGAAGAAGAAGAAGAAGAAGAAGAAGAAGAAGAAGAAGAAGAAGAAGAAGAGGAGATTGGATTTATACCCCACCCTTCACTTTTGAGTCTCAGAGAGGCTTACAAACTCCTTTCCCTTCCCCTCCCCACAACAAACACCCTGTGAAGTAGGTGGGGCGGAGAGAACTCTAACACAAACTGCTCTTTCAGGAACAGCTGTGCCAGAGCTTGTGACTGACCCAAGGTCACATCAGCAGGTGCAAGTGGAGGAATGTGGAATCAAACCCGGTTCTCCCAGATTAGAGTCCGCACACTTAACCACTACACCAAACTGGCTCTCCATAGGCACATATAGGCACATAGGCACATCATGTTTATTTCTGGCTTCTTGCCTGTTTTTTTGGGAGGGAGTAATTGGGAAGTCAGAGAGGAGCGCCAGAAACTGTGGGACCCCCACGTATATCAGGGGGTCTGGCATCCTGTGGACAGTGTTGATCCACAAATAATGGGCAATCCATATCAGTTCCTGGGAAGCTAGATCTGTACGGTGGAAAGAAAGCACACTCCGCAGGGTTTGGTGGAGCATCTGAGCAAGATAAATGCTGCTTTGACGTGCCTTGGAGTTAACTGAATGTCACACATTGGCATTTTGGATAGGGGACTTTGGCATCTAGCAGCCGTTATCCCTTTATCATAAGAACAAAAGAAGTGGCCTTCTGGATCAGACTGCTGGTCTAGTCCAGCATCACATACCACAAATAGGGTTGCCTGATCCGCCTGGCCACTGGGGTGGTGGTACAGGTTCAGAAATTCCTAGAGAGTTGGGGTGTAGAGCCTGGGGAGGATAGGGATCTCAGTGGGGTACAATGCCACAGAGGACATTTGCTTGCACTGGCCATTTTCTCCAGGGGAACCGCCCTTTGTAGTCTGGAGATGAGCTGTAATTCTGGGAGATCCCACCAGGAGGCTGGCATCCCTAAACAGCAGCTGATCAGTTGCCCTGGAGGGCCAGTAAGTAGGGATATAGAATAGGGATTTCCCCTCATGTTGCCTCCCAACACTGATATTTGTATTGAAAAGGCCCCTTTTAGTCATTTTGGCTCATAACCACTGCAAGCAAAGGAAAACCACTGACTTAATCTCTGCTGCACTGGAGCACCACCATTACCGATGGTCAGAGGATGCAATTGCAACCTCTAGCCCAGCATGACGAGATGGCTTGAAGAGCCAGTAGGGTCCCGTCTGGCCCAGCATAGCTTCTTCCTCTGACTTGGCTCCTCTGAAGTCCTGCAATGAACCTCTGTTACTCAACCTCATGGACTGCTTCCTGGCCACCAGACTTGCTGAGTACCCAAGTCTAACCGTCCTGATTCTTGATAGCTAACAGGAAATGAAAAGGGCATAACTCTAACTTGGAGCCTTGCACTCATGGTGACCTTCAAATTGTGTTTTCTGGCCTTTTTGCAGGAAGCTTCCCAGACAGCGAGCAGACCAAGAACTTGTTGAAGTGGCAGAGCTCTCACTGATCACCGCCTTTCCTGATCAGCATAAAAGCTTGCCCTTTCTGTCGCCGTACTTTGTGTGCATCCAACCATCCCTTGTGCTTCCTCTTCCTGCTTTAGTCCCTCACCCAACAATCCTTTCCCTGGTGTCTCACCCTCACCAATCTTGGTACCTTCTCCTCTTTCCACACACTTGCCTTGGCCGTCGTAAATCTCTTTTGGGAACTGACCTCAGCTCGATATTGTCACTTTGCATCTCTCCAGGTCAAATGCATTGGCCCAGCCATTTCATTAATAAGTGGAAAGGGGCTGTGGCTCAGTGGTAGAACATCTGCTTGGCATGTGGAAGGGCCCAAATTCAGTCTCTAGCATCTCCAATTACAGTCCCAGGCATCTCCAGTTAAAAAGATCAGGTAGTAGGTAATATGAAAGACCTCTACCTGAGGCCCTGGAGCGTTGTTGCCCACCTGTGTCGACGCTATTGACCTTGATGGACCAAGGGCCTAATTAATAATTAATAATTATTATCATCCAGCACTGTGTTTAGTATAGCCAGGAGATCCTAAGATTGTCTGGCAGCCAGAAGTTTTAGCTCTTTTTTAGCATTGTGCACCACTAGGTGGCGTGCTAGACTTGTTTTTGAGGCAAGAGACATTTCAGAGGTGGTTTGCCATTGCCTGCTTCTGCATCATGCCCCCTGGTTTTCCTTGGAGGTCGCCCATCCAAATACTAGCTGTGGCCAACCCGGCTTAGCTTCTGAGATCTGATGAGATCGAGCTAGCCTGGCCTATCCAGGTCAGGGCACCAAGGGTCTGATTCATGTGTTCCTGTGTGTTCAAGTGTCCCAGCCTCTAGTGATGCAGGTCGTACTGCTTTCCAGCTAAGAATCAGTAAACCTACAAAGGGACATAGGACCTTCCAGTGTGACAAGGATGCAGGGCTCTTCCATGTAACAAGGGTGATATCTAGAGGACACTCTAATTCCACTAGCGGTAGCAAGTGGGCAGCAGGGTTGTGCTTCACACAGTCTTTCACTGGTGTTATCATTACTCCATTTCCTGTGTCAGCAGCTGACCCAGGACTGTTCTGCAATATAGGACGGAACAGATCATGCAATTATTTAATTTAAGACGTGTAGCATTCTAGTTAAACCAATAACCGCTGGGAACCAACATCAATATTCCTGTAGCGCTAGCTTAGCAATTTTTATGAGAAGGTCGGGGGGGGAGGAAAATCTCCGCCTCATCACTGACAATGCCCAGTTTACAAATGTTTCATGAGCTGGGTGTTTTTTGCTCTGGTCAGTCTGAGAAGTTGCTCATGAACGGTCTTGCCTTGCAATAGATGCTATGCTGTTACCCGCCACTTCTCTCCCCACCTCCTACCGTCAATTTCTTCTTTCAATTGCTAGGAAGAGCAGTCATGGTTGGCTTTGAGGAACTCTTTCTGACCTTGGAACTGTGGTTTAACAGTCAGGGATGGGTCTTGGGAACTGCATGCTCCCTTCCTTCACCACCACCACCCTTTCTGGAGCATTAATCCTTAGCTGCGGGACCAAACTCTGCTCCACCTACAAACAACCACATGGCTTTAAAAGAGAGTCTGACCGACTCATGGAGCATAGGCCTGTGATGAAATGACACTTTCCCCAAGTATCTGTATAAGTATCTCTACTTGGCTTGACCCCATTGGATTGCCAGCCTCCAGGTGGGACCTGGGGATCCCCTGGAATTACAGCTTATCTCCAGACTACAGAAATCAGCTCCCCTAGAGAAAATGGATGCTTTGTAGGATGGACTCTGTGGCACTGTACCCCACTGAAGCCCCTGTCCTCTCAGGCTCCATCCCCAAATCTTCAAGAGTTTCCCAACCTGGATATGACAGTGCTACCCCTCAGGGCTCTTTTTGTAGCAGGAACACTTTTGCATATTAGATGACACACCCCTAATGTAGCCAATCCTCCAAGAGCTTACAGAGCTCTTCTTACAGGGGCTACTGTAAGATCTTGGAGGATTGGCTACATTAGGGGTGTGTCTCCTAATATGCAAAGGAGTTCCTGCTACAAAAAGAGCCCTGCTACCCCCCCATCCCCCACTAGTGGCCAGAAGGGACCTGGCAACCCAACCTGTCCAGGTAGTATGCTCAAAAGCAATAGCCAGCTTTCCCCCTCTCCCCTTTCTCAATTCCTTCTGAATTTAGTGTTACCAGGCCTCCTGCTGTGGTGGGAGGCTGTTGCCTTCCTCCAGAAGTAACACTGTGTATCTCTAGGAACTGCCAGGAACTCTGCAGTAAAGCCATAGTTTCTGATGATTCCTAGAGATACACATTGCAAAACCAGAGAGTTTCTGGGGATTCCTAGAGGTACCCATTGTCACTTCCAGCTAGTACCCAGAAGTGACCTAGTGATGTCACCAGCGTTGACAGTCCCCCCATCTCCCTGCCCCACAAACCTCCTGCAAGCTGCAGAGATTGGTGGCTATAAAGCTGTTAGTATGCTAACAGAGGCAACCCAAGAACTGCTGCAGGTACGTAATGGGCGACTTCCCTCCTCAAAGTGACTAAATGATTCTAAGCTTTCCTTTTTCCCACCTTGGCATATTTTTACAAGAGGGTTGGTGGGTAGAAGAAGGAAGCTATTTAAGAGAAGCAGCCGTTCTTTGAGAGGCATTCAGAGAAGCTATTCTTGGAGAGCAGTTGAACTTGTGTCCCCAGGAGACGCCCATGGTCTGAAGACAGATGACCAGCCAAGGAGGTAAAACTGAGATTAATACAGCCTGAACAACAAACTTGGAACCATTAAATTATTTCTGCCTATCTCTTTAATGTCACAGAGATAAGATTTACATCTAGGGGAACAGGAATGTGTTATACCTATTTGATTTTTACTATGCTCAGATGCTGTAGTCATTGCTGTTAAAACTGTATTTGCTTGTGTATTCACTGTTTGCATATTCATTGTTTGCAAGTGAACAAACACTTGTCAGGGATGCTATAGGCTGATCCTGCATTGAGCAGGAGGTAGGACTAGATGGCCTATGTGGCCCCTTCCAACTCTGTGATTCTATGATTCTCAGTGGTGAAACACAAGGACCTGAGGGGCTGTTTTACCACAAGGTCCATCAATCACTGTTAGCCATGATGACTAAATGGAACCTTTGAATACTGGTTGTAGTGGGGATAACTGGAGAGGGTGGATTTGGCCTCAGTGTCCTGAATATAGGCCCTCTGAGAGCATTGGACTAACCACTGTGGGGAACAGGATGATAGACCAGATTGGGGATGCCACAAAGGTTGTGGCAGAAATGTTCAGGAGGCAGCACACATACTGTTTTTGACAACTATGATCTTCCATGAGCCTCACCTCATGTCTCTTTGCCTCACCACCATCTGTCTTGAACAACTGCTGAAAAACTTTGATGCTGCACAGTAGCTGTGGGGGTGGAGTTTCATTTCACTCTGCCTTGCAGGTACTTTTGTATCTGTTTAGTAGATGAAACTGATTCATCACCAGGAACACGGTTGGTCAGATGAGGTACCTAAGTGAGGTGTGCTCATGAACAGTCAAACTGCTTGATGAAAAACTGTTGCCCTGTTCATGACTGGAGAGCAGAATGTGAACTGAACCATTTGAACATCCATAGGCCAGATGCACCGATGGTCTGATGCAGCAGGGTATATCTGATGTTATGTTCTCACATTAGCATTAACACGATTGGGTTGGTTCCTCCAGACTAAATTTGCCATTCTACCCTTCCACTGCATCCCATTGATCTCCACAAAATGTTGTTCCTGCAAAATAGTGGACTTTGAGGGTTCCCAGCCTCCTGAGTGGCACTCAAAGTAGTGGCAGTGGGAGAAAAATAAAATAAAAAATGGCTGTTGATCAATGGCTTGGTGCCACTTTCAGGAAAATCCAGAAGTGATGTCATATCTCTCTAGGAACTGGCCAAAACTCTGTGGCAAAACTGAGGCCTGGTAACCCTACTAAAGAATGATTGAGGGGGTCTGCACTGGGCAGGGAAAATAAATTGCCAATTCAGTCTGGATCCAAGCCAGTAACAGCTAACACAAAGTTCCCACTTATCCCAAGGTCCAGGGAGGAAGAGAATTTGCCCACCAGAAAAGAATGTAGGCCAAGAAGGAGCATGCAATTTTGGGCTGCCTGGCAAATAGGCAATTTATTATTTACATATTGTTCCTCTCATATTGGTTTACGAGGTCCAACTGTTCCTTGATCATTTCTTACTACTAGCATCTTTAGAACTGCTCCATCCTATAGGAGATCCTCTTTATATTTAAATCAGGGCCTCTTCAGGGGATAAAAAAATTAAAAGAGAGTTATCACCCCCTGATCAGACAAAGGGCACTATATAAAGATGATGTATGCAGGAGATATTTCTGTTGATTGAGTACCCTTCATAATGACCTTCTCCTTCTGGCTCTGTGAAAATTATGTTCTAGATCTTTTTGAAGAAGAGTATGGCTCTGACTTTGAGGGCCAGTTGGTTGCTACATGGTGATCTTCCAAAGAGCAACTTTATGGACCACTAATTAATTATACTTCGCGGGTGCAACTCACACAAAATATGCACGCACCATGTGGATTATTTAGTCCTGGTAATCAATGTCATTTCCTGTTTCCAACATTCCCTAAGGGTGAGGATATCATTCTTTAATATCTTTAAATAAAATGTCTTCTGTGCTGAAGATCTGAAAACTCCATTCATTTTGGATCACTTTGCAACACAAATGTAGAGTCTATAAATAGCAAGTTATTACTGAGACCGGTGGGAGAGATTGGCATGTTATTTTGTATTCGTGTTTCAGTATTATTGTGACAAGAGCTAGACTTTCTTTGAATGGAAAGGGCCGATGGACACGCAGAAGGCTGATTCGCTTTCACGTCAGTGGGACTGAACTCTCTGGAGGCCAGGGGATTTTGTTGGGTTTTTTTTTTTTTTTGGGGGGGGTGTTAAATGGTTTGTGAATCACACTGCTTAAATTGTTGTGGATGGCACTATCCTTACCTGGACTGTCCTTTGTCCTCCTCTAACTACAGCTTCTCATTAGGATGTTAGAGGAGGATCAATGAATGGGAGGGCAGGAGGCCGTCTGGATCCCAGGTTCCCACACGGCAATGACTGAGATGATGAAGTGGACTCTAGGTTCATATTGAACTGCTGCTAATCCCTCTTTCCCATTAAGAATCTGCCACTGAAGAGAGAACTTATTTCCCAGTGTTTTGACAGAAGATGAACAATTGCATTTGCTAAAGCAATTTGAAAGATCATAAAAACTGTCAGCACAAAGACAGCTCCCTGTGTGCGTGCCTTGTGTGTATTTAAGAGACACAGTATATATATGTGTGTGTGAACAGTTGCCTGTCTGTTTACACTAGGGATACACAACACTCGGAGGAGGAACTCTGTCACGATAGCCATTGACCCAACTCAGAGCGATGGATTTCTGTAGCAAATAGGTCAGCTCTTACAGATGTCATAGGTCCTCGGTTGTGCTGGCTAATAGCAGATTCCCCCCCCTTGGTATTTGCAATTTGCACCCTCTAAATAGATTTGTGCATTTATCATCATCATTATTAATTTTATTTATATCCCACCTTTTTCCCCAATGGGGACTCAAAGTGACTTCAAATATTCTCCTCTCCTGTGTTTTATCCTCACAACAACCCTGTTACGTAGGCGAGGCTGAGAGCGTGTGACTGGCCCGAGGCAAAAGTCCCCAACGGAGGGGGAGTTACTGGAGGGGGTGGGGAGTCCCCAGCGTGATGATGTCACTTAGAAATGATATAATCAAGTTGGGGAGCGGAGGGTCCTGCCTCTCCCCAGCAGCATCTAAATGTTCTTTTTAAACCCTGCTGGGGAGAGGTGTGCATGGGGGAGCCATGCGTACCTGCATGCCACAAGCCCCAAATTTGGGGCTTGGAGTGCAAGCACACAGCCTCTACCTCTCCCCAGCAGCATCTAAAGTTCCATTTAAAACCTGCTGGGAAGGGTTTAAATTCAGGGCTCGGAGTGCAAGCATGCAGCCCCTGGCTCTCCCCAGAAGCATCTAAGGGTCCTTTTAAACCCTGCTGGGGAGAGGTGGGGGGGAAGCCGCATGCACCTGCACACTGATCCCAAATTTGGGGCTTGGAGTGGAAGCGTGCACCCCCCGCCTCTCCCCAGCAGCATCTAAGGGTCCGTTTAAACCCTGCTGAGGAGAGGTGGGGGGAAGCCACACTCCTGCATGCTGAGCCCCAAATTTAGGGCTTGGCAAGCACAGGGCCCCTGGCTCTCCCCAGCAGCCTCTAATGGGTCTTTCTAAACACTGCTGGGGAGAGGTCAGGGGACGAGGCAGGGTAGTTGCTCTTGTGGGCGGGGCCTCCCCCCACCCACCCGCTGACTAGTGGGCGGGAAGGACCCTCTCCAAAGCAGGCAACCCCTGCCAAACCAAGGGGTCTGGCAAGGCTAGTGGTACTGGAATATGGGTTTTGTAGTGTTAAAAATAAACAAAAGGTTTAGGTCTTATGCATGCACATTTCAAACTTCCTTAATATGGACATGATCAATACATGGAGGGTGGATTTCGCTCATGCCTACTACTCCTACCCTGACCTCTATGTGTTGCTCAAATCAGTGCAAAGCTTGTCTGCGTGTAGAAACATTGCACATATAGAATCCATGCAATTTTTTTTGCAGAATACAAACCCTGCCTACAGAACCTCCATATATAAAGCAACTATGCAGGAAACCTCTGTGTATTAGCTCTGTAACAAGCGCAAACCACCTTGGATGCCCCCTTTGCGCACTGATTGAACCTGCTTTTAAAAATCTGCAAAGCCTTCAAGAACTGATTCAGAAGGCTAGGGAAACTACAGTTCCCATCATCCCTGGCAGGAAGTCATACCATGAAAGTTTGGGCAGAGGCCTGTAAGGGCCTATTTTCGATTTAAAGAGATATTGGCTGCAGTTGCCACCCCCCCCACTTTGAAAATTCATAATTTGTGATTTAGGGGAGGACTGTGAAGCCTGCTGGATAATAGTCGGCATTTTGTGAGCCATTTTGACTCCAGTCCAGTTTTGAAAGAGTCTATGCTACCCTAAAAAATGGGGTGTTTTCATCAACACTGCTGAACTGCTTCACTCCAAAGATTAATTTTTCATATCACTAAAGGATGAATTTAAGCAGGGAGAAATGCAAAATATGATCAAAGGTAGGAAGACTCTGTATGAAATAAGGCTAAGACAGCTGGACCTGCCTGGCCTAGCAAAATATAAGGCTTTGCGAATAAATCAGAGGGGTTAATCTGGGAGAGAAGGAGCTAGTTGGGTTAAAGGGGAACGTGCGTACAGAAACAAGTGGATTATTAACTGCCCGTGAATAAATTTAAGTTGCAAATTGAATTGGCAAAGCAGTGAAGTTCTGCCTCCACAGAATTCGTAAGAGAGATTATGATGGTGGAGTGGTATTGCCAAGTCCTTCCTAGCCACTGGTCGGGGATGGGGGAGTAAGGTTGCCAGTTCCAGGCTGGGAAAATTCTGAGGATTTGGGGCAGAGCACAGGGAGGACAGGAACCTCAGTGGAGTACAATGCCACAGAGTCCACCCTCCAAAACATCCCTTTTCTCCAGGCGAACTAATCTCTGTAGTCTGGAGATGAGCTGTAATTCCAGGGGATCCCTGGGTCCCACCTGGAGGTTGGTATCCCTACATGATCAGAGTTGCCAGCCCCAAAGCAGGGGATCCCCTGATTTGGTGGGCCCCAATCTGCCACCATCCAGCTGGTAACCATAGAGTTTTGCCCCAAATACTAGAGCATCCTCACACGGCATCCCCAGCATGATGATGTCACTTCTGTGTGACATCATCATGCTGGGGACATCACACATGGTGATGTTGCCTCGCCCCCACACTCCCGGAGAACTCCCTCGCACCTCCTGCCGGGGAGCAGACCGAACCTGGCAACCCTTCTATGCAGGGAGGTTTAATATGAAGAATTTCCCACCCTGATTTGGCTTCAGAGCGGGTCACAGCTGAGAAAAAGATATTGTGAAGAGTGATCACCCATCTCTGATCACCAGATTCTAGTGGTGGGTCACACTGGATCAGGTGGTGTCTCTCAGCTCTGTTGCCCAAACTGAGTGAGTTCAGCAGATCTGAGAGCTTTATGACAGACTGTGACATGGGATTGGTCTTCAGGTGTCACATGATTCCTCAGGCCAGGGGGATTCTAGGCTGTTGTTTAAGTGTCCCAGTTGTTACCAACAGTTGAAGTGGATGGACAGGGAGCAGGGCGTATTTGCAACAGCCTTTCTTCATGTATAACCTTGATTATGATTCCACCCCCCTTCCTTGAGCCTTTTTAAAATGGAAATCAGGGTTTAGAATATTTTTAAATATATGAGCAACAAATACATATCTTCAAGCCTCAGATTCTCAGTCTATTTGATGGGGGAAATTTTCAATCCTATCGCAACTGCGCCATAAAACCCAGTTCCTTAGGACTCACGAAGCACTTCTGAGATCTTGGGCTGATAGTCTGTGAGGGGGAAAATAGGATATATATGTATTCTGTGCTTGGTGAGTGGTGAGTGGTTTCTCCCAGTAACTCAAATAAAGATTACAGCTTTTCACATTCACCTGAAAGAGGCAATCAGGGACAGTGAGAAAGGAAAAGCAGCCGAGGAAATTCAGGTGTAAACATTTCGAGAGCCTTTTTCTTTCCCCCCTTTTGGCACTCAGATAGGGTTTTCTGATGGTATCCCAATTGCAGTGCAGCTGCTAGGAGAAATTAACCACTCCATCACAGACTCCTCCCCCCCACCCGCTCCAGCATCGCCTGTAAGGGCCTCCACATAGCAGCCATGTTCCTTTGAGAATATTTGTTTACCCTTTCCATTGAGGCTGGTGCAGGAAGGAATGATGCAGTCTGATCTACAGCTAGCCGTACCAGACCTATTGAAATCAAAATTACAGTATGCAGGAAAAGTCGTCCCCCATCCCCCCCGGCATGCCAACAGAAAAAGGGAGTCATTTTACATTTGCATACAAGTTACCATTATGTCAATAATGATGAAGATTTGTGAATCTATGGGTGGATGTGGGGTGGGAACGGCCCCGGAAAAGGGCCCTGCCCCTACCTCCCCAAAGGAGGGAGCGAGAGTCTGCCTAGCCAGCCCTGAGCAGGAGCCTTTTGGCCAAGCCGCACAGCTGGGCAAGGTGAGGCAGCTCCACCAAGGCTACCGTAGAAAACGTTCTTGCCCCGACAGTCATCAATCTCACCTTTTTTAAGGAGGAAAAGGAGAGCAAACCTTGGGATGAGGATCTTAAGGCTCATATGGGACGGGCGGTTCTTTAAGTGTGGGGGGTTCAGACTGTAAAGTTAGCGAGTATCACATCAATGCAACCAGTAGCAGTGAGTCCCCCAGTTTAATGATGTGTTGTAATTAAACTGGGACTCTCCGAGTTGTCTTCTGGATCATCTGGATGACAACATACGAGGCTCTCTCTTTCTTTCACCCTGACCTTGATAGTCCAGCATAGCCTAATCTCATTAGATCTCGGAAGCTGAGCAGGGTTGGTCCTCGTTAGTAGTTGAATGGGAGACCACCAAGGAAGCCCGGGGTTGCGAAGCAGAGGCAGGCAATGGCAAGCTGCCTCTGAATGTGTCTTGCCTTGAAAGCCCTACGGGGTCACCATATATCGGCTGCAACTTGATGGCGAAACATTTTTAAAAACCTCTAACAGGTTACAATTTGGGGAGGAAGCCTGGAACATTTCAGCCCCCTATCCCCCCCATCTTAGAGAGGCTCAGTATCACAATGTTTGAGAGCCCCTGGTATACCTTAATGGTTGAATGGCAGGAGAGAGAAGTTTTATGAAAGCTTGTAGCGTAAACAATGCCTGCTGCAATCTGTATACGAGAACGCTAATAACTGCTGATGTTGCTTTGTGGCTTTGGGGTAAATACACCATGCAGAGATCCCAGGAACGAATCCAATGAGGAAGGCAGGGCGGGCGGAAGCTGGAGCTACATGGCTCTGATAATAGTGTGGGGGGGAGACTTCAATATTATCAAAGCTGTGTAGCTTCCCTTTTTCACGTCCACGTGCGATGAATGATGAACCTCTGTACACCTCAGGTTTGCATCTTTTGCTTGCACAGCCTGAACTCTGCATGAAAATATATATGTGCCAGTGCCGTGTCTCACCTGTATTGTACGCTAAGCAATGAACAACTAGCAAAGCCAGACTAGTGAAACTGGAACAGCTCTGCCCCCCCTCCCCGGAACTCAAGCAGCCTCAAATCATGCTAAACATCAGTTAGCTGGTTTGCATACTGGACTGTATGGCAGAACTTCAGGAGCAAACCAGCGTGTGTTTATTGGCTAAGGAGGAGGCTCACACAAATGGCAGCCTACCAAGCAGAATGCTGCTTACTGTATATCAATTATATAGCCTTCCAGATTGTTGACAGCCTCATGTGTGTTCAGTTCCTGGTGAATATCTAAAATACATAGCTGGTGGGCTGTGTTTTTTAAGCAAAACTGAATTTAATGACAAATTGGGCTAGAGAATTGGATGCAGACTTGAGAATCATGGGTTCAAGTCACATGAACACAATGAACACATGGAGCTATCTTATACCAAGTCCGACCACTTGGTCTGCTAAGGTCAGTAATGCCTACTCCAGGGAGGGAAGGCAGCATGAGTATAGCCCGTTCTCATCAGATGTCGGAAGCTAAGCAGGTACTTGGAAGAGAGACCAAGGAAGAGTCTGTAGAGGAAGGTGATGGCAAACCACCTCTGCTTCTCCCTTGCCTTGACAGCCCCCTGTTGGGATTGGCATAAGTTGGCTGTGACTTGAAGGCAGTTTACATGTACATGATGCCTACTCTGACTGACAGAGGCTCTCCAGGGTCTCAGGCAGAGATCTTCCCCATCACCTACTACCTGATCCTTTTAACTGGAGATGCTACATGGGTAGAACCTGGGACTAGGGATGGGCACAAACTGGGAAAATCGAGCTTCATTTCAGTAAATTTCAATATGCAGATGATGCCCAGCTCTATCTGTTCCTGGGTGGCCAGTCGGGCTCTAACCCGGGAGACCTGGATTGGGTGTTTCAGGATGTGGCGGGATGGCTGAGACTAAGCCGATTGAAATTGAATCTGACGAAGATGGAGGTCCTATGCCTGAATTGGAGTGGCTTGGGGTTAGGGATCCCTTTACTGGCCTTCGATGGGGCGCTGCTGGTGCCAGTGATGACGGTCTGGAGTTTGGGAGTGCTCCTGGATGCCTCCTTAACGATGGAGGCCCAGGTAGCAGCCACTGCCAAGGCAGCCTTTTACCATCTCCGGCTGGTCAGGCAGTTGATTCCCTTCCTCGAATGCAAAGATCTGGCATCAGTGATCCACGTTATGGTCACCTTGAGGTTGGACTACTGTAATGCTCTCTACATGGGGCTGCCCTTGGGGCAACTCCAGAAGCTGCAGCTGGTGCAAAATGCGGCGGCCAGGCTGTTGATGGGCCTCCCTATGCGGGAGCACATCCAGCCTGTCCTTAAATCGCTGCACTGGCTGCCAAGGTGTCAAGGCAGCTTCAAGGTGCTGTTTTTTACCTTTAAAGCCCCATATGGTCAGGGGCCTGTCTACCTGAGGGACCGCCTTTCCCCGCATGTCCCCCAGAGAGCACTGCGATCTGGGACACAACATCGCCTGATCCTTCCTGGCCCCAAAGAGGCCAGGCTGACAACAACCAGGTCCAGAGCATTCTCTGTGGCTGCCCCAGTGTACTGGAATGAGCTCCCCAGTGATATCCAGGCCCTACAAGACCTTCAGCAATTCTGCAGGGCCGTGAAGATGGAGTTTTTCCGCAGGGCATACCAATGAGATCAATGCCATACCAGCTGAGCCACGTCGCCTCATTAAGGGATTATGTTGTGGTGTATGGGAATGTTGTTATTTATTGTATTTTAGCCAGACTGTTTTAAATGAGATGCTTATGTTTTTATGTATATGGGTTTTATGATGTTGTAAGCCGCCCTGAGCCACCTAGGCGGGAGGGCGGGATAGAAGTGAAACAAACAAACAAATGAACAAACCTTCCTGTTTACCGAACTGGTTTGTTTTGTGAGGTTTGTGATGCGATAGAGCAGCCCCCCCTGCAGTCTAGAGACACTAAATTCACAGCAGGTCTCCAGCTGACTCTTGTCTAGCTGCCCTCCAAGTTTGGTGAGGATTGGATTTAGGGAGGCTGAGTTATGCCTTCTACAAAACAGGTGCCCTCGGGAAAGTGCTCTCTGGGGAAATCACAGCTGCAGGTCCAGGAGTGTATAGAGCAGAACCCCTGCAAGCCAGAGTCATCAAACTTGCAGCAGACCTCCCCAGCATGCCCCTGTACATGCCCCCATAGAGCAGAATGGGCACTCTCTTATTGGTGGCCGGCCTGTTGAGCTTTGGAGGACCACTGTTGGTGTTTCCAGGGCTGCAGAAGTCCACCCTCCCATTGCTTTGACAATTGTAATTGATTTGCACCAGTGTGTCTGCTGTGCCCGAACCTCTGAAAACCGCATGGAAGGTTGTAGGAGGTTTGGCTCACGAACCTTGGCTCATAAAACAGGAACCAGGAAGTTTTCATCTTGAATTTAGGTTCGTGCGCCAGTTTGTACCCATCCCTACCTGAGACCTCCTGCGTGCTAAGCAGATGTTCTACCACTCAGCCAACAGCTCCACAGTCCCATTGCTGCATCTCAATCAATGTTACTCAGTCACCAATTGACTATCAGGCACTGCATTCTGAAGACAGCACCCAATTTAGAATCCAGGTATGAGGCTTTTTTGGGGGGTGGGAAGTGTTTTTGAAAGCCAGGCTATCTGTTCAGCAACCCACTCAACAGCTACAACAAAGAGTACAAACATCCTTTGTCTTATAAGGTTAGCAATTCTGGTTTGTTTTTTGAATCAGGGGGAAATTTACAACAGAAAAAGCCTATTCAACAAATGGTGTGCATGTGAGTCATTGCAATAAGTTCATTACCATTAAAAAAACCCCAACCCCTGCACATCAACAAGACTTAGGCCTGCCAGTCCCCAGGTCAGGGCGGGGGTTCCCTGGTTTTTGGGGCTTCTGCCTGCTGCTGTCCAGCTGGCAACCCTACCCCCAAACAGCCACATCCCCATGTGACTTCCCTGACATGATGACGCCACCCGAAAGTGATGTCGTCACACTGTGGAGCAAACCCTCTCATCTTGTGACAGGGTTGTGAATTGGGCGGCAGCTGAGAAAGGGAAGGGGATGCAGAAAGCACTCTTTGCTGGGGGTGCCATTTGGTCTAGGGCAGATGTAGCAACAAAAATATATCCTTCTCAGTTTTAGAGCATTTTCCTTGGTCAGGTCAACAAAGTTTTCTACCTGTCAACATTACCTTATGCAGGATAGTATCTTTGCGTCCCCTGGCCGTCATAAACATCTGTCAGTCCTGTCTACCTGTGCATTTCTGTAAGAAACTGTATTTTTTATTCTGTGGTCAATAAAAGGGCAAAGGCCTTCAATTCATTCTACTGAGCATGCCCTGTTTGAAGTGAGCATTATCCATACCATTTAGCTGCCAAATCTGACAGTGCTGGCTTTGTCTGAAATAGTGACACTTCAGCATGAACTGATATTTTGACAGAGCCCTGCTAGGGGCCTGCTGTCAAAAAGGCTGCTTTGCCCTTCCCTGGTTTGTCAAGCAGATAAAGTTTCTTGTTTTGGAATTCTCTTCAGTATCGGCCTGTGAAGCTTTTCATCATGCAGTTCTTGGTGCAGTTCCGCAGTGTCATTTTTGTTGCTCATTTGTCCCTATTGCTTCGGGTCGTCCCCCCCCTTTCCACATGTGTTTTGCTCCCTCTGGGACTACTAGAGAGAGCAAAACCCATGGAGGGGGAACCCTGAAGCAATAGGGACAATCAAGTGACAAAAATGACAGTGCAGAAGGTCGCAATTTGCATGCAGAAAGTCGCAAGTTCAATCCATGCCATTTCCTGTTAAAAGTTCTCAGGAGGAAACGGGGCTCTCCTTGAAACCCTGGAAAAGTGCTGCTCGTGCCAGGCAGAGTTAATACTCCTGGGTTGGAGGGACCAATGTCAGGGCTCAGTAAAAGGCAGCTTTGCATGCTTGTATGAACTCTCCTTTACTGGTCAACTCATTTGATCAAAGGTCTCAAGTGAGGCCATGCTAAATTAGTAATTCATTCAAACAATAATAAGGAAATAATACAGAAATAATTTATATGTATATATGTGTGTGTATTTTTAAACTACTTTGTTTCTAGATTTAAAATTAGCCCCCCTTGTAATTGTTTTATTCTTACCCCTGTCATTAAAAATACATCTTTCCCTTCAATGTAATCACCACCAAGAAGAATTTTGCCATGGCTAAAGTGATCTTCGGATCCTCATCCTTTAATAAAAATGGTACTATCTTCATTCTATCAACAGACAGTAAATTCCTTAGGAGTGGATCCAACCGTTTCACTCTGTATAAATTCTACCATGGACAACCCAAGATCATATGATCCAGTCTTTCAAGCTCTCTCCATCCACATCCACAATATCTGCCCTGGAATGCAGTCTTCGTATAACGGCCCCTCGTCATTGCTGATAGGAATGCATTCATCCTAGCTATAAAAAGGCTTGACTATAGGTGGGGAATGTTAACAACTTCAAGTAGACTGGCAGGGCGGGGGGGAGTCTGGACTCTGGTCCAAACAGGGATCTGTGATTGGATCTCCCAACACATAGTTTGATTTTG
This sequence comes from Gekko gecko, assembly GCA_029375565.1. NCBI lineage: Eukaryota > Metazoa > Chordata > Lepidosauria > Squamata > Gekkonidae > Gekko > Gekko gecko. The sequence continues at coordinate 36,981,483 of JAPDNY010000005.1, read as the reverse complement.
CAGAGCAGATGTATGCAGGTTGCAGTTTTGATCTGAACTGTGGAACTGCAGCAGGGGAGGCTTAACCCATCCAACCTGTGATTTTTCCCTGATAAAATCAGCCTCCCTCCAGCTGCTATTAGCCTCCACAGGGAGACAGGCACTCTTACTGTACTTATCATTTTTCTTGCATGTAGTAGCAGCTCAGGGAGGGGGATTCCTACTGGAGAAAGAGTGCAGGCAGGAGAGGAAAAGGGACAACGCAGCACAACAACCCTGATCCTAAATGCCCCTCCCCCCATCCCAACTGCTTTTATTGGGGAAATCCTGTCCTGGAATCCTATTGATGTTCAAATTTACAAAAATTCCTTTGCAAATTTAATCCCATGCCTGTTTCCATGGTAAATGACTATTTTCCAGAGCAGGGTCAGGGTTCTTTCTGAATCCCTCCCTCCCTCTCATCCTTATTATATGAGAGGCCAAATCTACCTATACCCCCCCCCAAATACTTACAAATTAATCTCTCTGTTGTATCAAAACATAACTAATCCTTTAGTCTAATTTTTCTAACCTGTATTCTGCCGTTGCTATAATTTTGATTTAGCATCCTCCTTTATCTAATCTCACTCTGCTTGATCTTTTCAGTCTGTCCATTTCCATAATCGTTGTGTATTATTATTAATTTAGTTAATATCAGGGTTTCTAAAGCGCCTCTTACCTCACTTCTAGAGATGGCAGAGCATACCATCTCCACTGTCCCTTCTCAAGGAGTTATACAATCCACGTTTTACACTCCGCGGAATAGCATTCAGAAGTTTGGCTTCCAGCGAAACAGTGAATTGCCCTACAAAACCCATTAGAGCAGAAAGGCTGCTGTACAGGTCTGTGTTCATTAGGGTGCTAATGAGCCGCTAGTAGCCCTAGCCAGGACTTTGATGTGGAGGTGCTACAGAAGATGCTGGACAGTTCTGTCACTGCCCAAGGATTGTGTACAACACAGCTTCTCTGAAGACTGTAAAGGGTGTCCCTTACTTTAGCAACAGCATTATGCCTGGTTGGAAAAGGTGGTGCTAAAGAAGGCAAACTATTTCTCCTGTGAATAAATTGTTTGAGAAATGTGCTGTCTCTCATCTCATCCATCATGGACTTTTCTCTTGAGAGCAGGCTTGGTGTAGTGGTTAAGAGCGGCAGACTCTAATCTGGAGAACCAGGCTCAATTCCCTATTCCTCCTCCATATGAAGCCAGCTGGGTGACCTTAGGCCACTCGCAGTTTCTGTCAGAGCTCTCTCAGCCCCACCTGCCTCACAAGGTGCCTGTTGGGGGGGGAAGGGAAGGGGATTGTGAGCTGCTTCGAGACTCCTTCAGGTAGTGAAGAGTGAGATATAAAACCAACTCTTCTTCTCCCCCCCCCAAGAATTGTCTTGGGTTGCCATTGGGGAGAAAGGAGAGGTATAAATGAATTAAATAAATAAATAAGATGCTGTATGTATTTTGGGTGGGGAGCATATAGTGTCCATTGCTCCTCTAATGCTGACGATAATCTTTGCTTTATACAGAATCAGATTACTGGCCCTTTAAGGTCAATATTGTCTACGCAGATTGGCAGTAGCTCTCCAGGGTCTCAGGCAGAGGATTTTCACCTTATTTGATCCTTTTTAACTGGCGATATCAGGATTGATCCAGGTAGGGTTGGCAGGTCCCTCCTGGCAATCAGCAGGGGAGGGGAACTTACTGAGAGCAGCAGGGAGGACCATCCAGTGTGCAACGACCTGTCGACCTCACTGCCCACGTGACCCGGAAGTGACATCATTGGACTGACGCTCTGGTATTTGGGCAAAAATTCTATAGTAAATTTGGCTTCTACCATAAAGTTTACACTCTGCCCAAATTCCAGAGTGTTGCCCTGATGTCCCAGATGTGATGATGTCACTTTCAGGTCACATGGACAGTGATGTGGGCATGTCGCTGCAAATCAGATGGATCTCCCCCTTTTTCAGGTAAGTTACCCCCCATTGGCCAGCTGATCAGTGTTGGGGATGTGGGTGTGTGTGTGTGTGGCAACCCTAGATTCAGGGCTAGTGTCAGCATACCCTGAGGTAAGGCTTCTGCCAGGGCCCAGTGCTTCTGGTGAGGCCCACTACCCACAAATCTCTCCTGTTGCTGGCATGCATGTCCTGCCCCCTGCCTGCTTGGAAGGTAGGTCTGCCAGCCTCCAGGTGGTAGCTACAGATCTGCTGAGTTTACAACTGATCTCCAGGTGACAGAGATCAGTTCCCCTAAAGGAAATGGCTGCTTGGGAAGGTGGACTGTATGGTGTTACGTTCTGCTGAGGTCCCCCCCCCAAACCTCACCATTCCTGGAGTCCACTCCCCAAATCTCCAGGAATTTCCCAACCTGGAGCTGGCAACCCTATGCAGTGCAAGGGTTCCATCACTCATGCTCTGGTTTAAACGTGCTGCCCAGCACTGCCAGGGAAGGGCATGTCAATGTTCACAGCCACAGTTCCAGCCAAACTACCACCCAGCACCTTTAGGGAAAGGGCCTATGGACAATATGAGTGGTGGCGAGCGAAAACAGTGGGAGAGCTCACAGCCAGGTAGGGGAAGAATGCATAGGCAGGTAGGGGGATGATGGGCACTCTGGGCACTCTGCCAGACCCCCGCCCACAACCTGGTAGTGGCCCTGCTGGGATCTTCTGCATGCAAAGCATAGAACCTACCACTGAACCTTAATTGCTGTTGGCACTGGATTTTAAGCATCCTGGACTCAGGGACTACCTCTGGTTTTTTTTTTTCTTCCTTCGGAAACTCCATTAAGAGCCATGTGAATAAATAAACAACAAGCAACAACCGCAATAGACAATAGCAACATTTCCCCACATGAGTGGCCTGGTTCTCCCCTGCTTCTATATTTAATGATTAAAAGCAGATAAAACCACATGACTATGCTTTGACCACAATGCTGTCCTGCTCGTTTCTCCGAACAGCAGCACTGATTAGCTTCAGTGTTCATAATAGTGCGCCAGGCTCACAGGTGTGAGAAGATCTTTGGTTACTGTCATAACAATGGCTCCAGACCAGTCCCAGTGACACAGAAAATGGCTGGAGAGAAACAGCCACTGTTTAGAATGGGAAGAGAGTCCTCAGTTTGTGTGAGTAGCTGGCGAGATACATGCTGCCTTGCAAATGCTCAAGGACTGGGAGTCTATTTCTGTTCGTTCCACAAAATGGCCTTCATAATTTTCTCTGTTTCACAACCCTTATTTAGCAAGGCTGGCTTTTGCTGAAGCAGCGGGAATTTGAACGATCCAATTCTATATGGAAATCGTCTTGGCTCAGGAGGAGTAGGGCTTGGCCGACTTCCAGGGGGAAACGGCCTTTTCCTGCAAGCAATTTTGAATACATATACCTGAGCGCTGTCAAGATTGCGGCGGGGCTCATTAATTGACTGTCTGGAATCAAGTGCACTGCGCCAGTGTGCCTCTGTATTGTAATTTCAGTGCACCCTAGATTTTTCAATCTCCCCTGAAATGGTACTTTCTCCCCTGAATGCAGGGTTGTTGTTTTTAAAAGGTGGCTTAGATTGGTACGGTCAGAGACGGTGCGATTTGGCCGGCATCTTATAAAGCTAGCTGCTCTTTGCAGATTCTCTGAGCACTGATAACAAAGCGCTGACCTCGTTTCTTTTTTCCAGTTGTATTTGGCAGAACAGGCTGCTTAATAAGGGTGGGGCAGCGGGTAGAGATCTGTGTGTTTTAAAACAAACTTTAAAGCCAAGCTCTGCAAAAGGAAGCAGGCTAAGATGCCTGAACTTCTCCATTCTCATAGGCGTGGTCACCCCGAGCAAATGGTGAATGGAGGGGCTGAGCATGCCTTTTGCCGGACCTACTATATATTATGTGCAGGAGATATCCTTCCCCTCTACCCATTCTCCACAAAGTGCTGAAAATGCAGCGCGTGGGGAAGCTGTTTGTATCCCTGCCCCCCCCATTAGTTCCTGCTCTTGTCTGAATTCTGAGAACACAACACACACATAATCGGAGTGGAGGCAAGTCCCCCAGCAGCATCAGACCCAACGCTCAGGAGGCCCCGCAAGCCGACTCTGGGAGGTGGTAATGATGAGTAGGATAATGACTTCGGTTGGGCTAATAGATCTTGGCAGCGTAATTTCCCCCGGTGAAAATAAAAGGGAATAAATCTTTAAAATATTGCTAAATCAATAGCCACTGGCAAAGGGGCTGCTGGAGGATCCACAGAGTCCTGTTATTTCTCAAGCTGTGTGCTTAGAGCTCTGAAAGGGGCCCTCGCTGAACCCGTTTCTGTGCCGTCCCACATCCCTGGTTCACAATGAAATGTCGGACAAGCGCCTCCCGCTTAACTTCTAACATAAAAAAGGTTCAAAGGCTCAATTCTGTCTGAACATCATTGCTTTGATCTGGATTGCTAAGAAGCCTTGTCCCGAATTCTAGATGTAGGGCTTGATTACTGGCAAGCGCGCCATTTCATTCACCCACTATGTGGATCAGGAGAATGGAATGTCCCAAAAAAGGGCTAGATAAGAACGTGCAGGACATTCTGTAGGAAACGAAGCAGCAGTATCTGACTACCTGCTATACGAGGGTTTGAATTGGATCCTTCTCTTCATCTGACTTTGCTCCCTGGTGTGTATCATGCAAGGTAGATTTTTGGGATTCTTGCTGCCTCATGGAGTTGCCAACTCTGGTTTGGGAAATTCCTGGGGATTTGTGAATGGTGTCTGAGCAGGGTGAGGTTTGGAAAAGGGAGGGACCTCAGCAGGGTATAAAGCCATAGAGCCCTCTCTCCAAAGCAGCCATTTTTCAACAGGGGAACTGATCTCTGCAGCCTGGACATGAGTGGTAATTCTGGGAGCTCTCCAGGCCCCACCTGGAGGCTGGCAATTAGGGTTGCTAGGGGATCCCCCGATTTCAGGAGCCCCCATCGCTGCAGCCCAGCTGGCAGGTGGGGGAGACCCCACCCTTGAGAAGCCAATGCCACTAACATCGGTGTGATGATGTCACCTGGGAGTGATGTCATGGTGTTTCCAACATTGGGGGCGATGCTCTAGGTTTAGGGCAAAACTCTATGGTTTTAAGGCCAAAAAACCCATAGAGTTTCCCCCAAAACCTAGAGTGTTGCCCCCAATTTCGGAAATGCGATGACATCACTTCTGGTGACATCATCATGGTATGTGTGCTTCACACGCACGCCAGAAGATCTTTAAGAAGGAACCAGGAGGCCCCCCATCAGCGGCCAGGGAGGACCTAGCAACCCTTCTGGCAACCCTGCTGCCTCAGCCACTCTCTACAGTGCTCACATTATACGTGCACTGAAACTCATTAACTCCAACCAGCTTGTAGGACAAATGGCTGCATCTTCAGGAGCAGGATGCTAGGCTCCTCACAGAAACAGGATGTAGCACTCAGTCCATGATCTACATCAACCCCAGCTGTAACTATTGAACAGGCACAACACCTTTTCCTTTAAATAGAGTTGTAACATGGCTGGGCTGACCTAGGCTTGTCAGCTCTGGATGGAGGAATACCTGAAGATTTGGCATTTTGGAAGAAGAGAAGAAGAAGAGTTTGGATTTATACCCCGCCCTTCACTGCCCAAAGGCGTCTCAGAGCGGTTTACAAACTCCTTTCCCTTCCCCTCCCCACAACAGACACCCTGTGAGGTAGGTGGGGCTGAGAGAACTTCTGACAGAAACTGTCCTTGAGAGAACAGCTGTGCCAGAGCTTGTGACTGACCCAAGGTCACATCAGCAGGTGCAAGTGGAGGAGTGGGGAATCAAACCCAGTTCTCCCAGATTAAGAGTCCATGCACTTAACCACTACACCAAGCTGGCTAGGGAAGGCGGGGTTTGGGGAGGGGAGGGACTTCAGCAGGGTACAATGCCATAGAGTTCTCCCTCCAGAGCAGCCATTTTCTCCAGGGGAACTGGAGATCACTCGTAATAGTGGGATATGTCTAGGCCCCACCTGGAGACTGGCAACCCTAGCTTGACCTAATTTGAGGTGTTTATCTTATATTGACTGGTCCGTTTGGTCTTGGGCACTAGACCTTCACTAGGTTAGTGAAAAGGGAAAGGAGGAGAATGTTCCTTTGAAACCCCCAACGGAAGGAACAAGGAGCAAAAAGGCCTTCGCTCCACAGCCCGCTTAAATCTGAACTTGAATTCTGAAAACTTGAAATGTAAACTTGGAACATTCTGACTTCTATCCAGCCATCCTTGGGCTTCACCGCTTGCTGCTTCCCCTCCTGCTGAAGCCTCACATAATCTCTTTCTGGGCAAGAGTGGACTCTCAGGAATACCAGAGGGGGCAAAGTGGGGGCCCATAACGGGTAGGCCCTCCCATGGGTCCGAAGAGGCCCAGGCCCCTTCCAGGTATTGAGGCCCTGCAGGGTTGCCAGTTCTGGCTTGGGAAATTCCTGGTGATTAGAGGGTGGTGCCTGGGAAGGGTGGAGATCGGAAAGGTGAGAAAGCTCCATGGGGATGGGGAGCCCCTAGCCATAGCAACAACAACAACAACAACAAAATTAATCAGGGTGCAAATTTGAGGCCTCCTTGAGCTTGGGACCCAAGCCAAATTGTCCTTCCATCCCCCGCCACACTTTTGTCCCCAGCATTGGGAGGGGAGAACTGGTGGAAATTAGTGCCCCTGTTCCAGAAATGGCAGTGCTGCTCCGTTGAATGGTTGGATACATTCCACATTGTCCGGGGAAAAACCTTGTTCTTTGTGATAATTTCCCTTCCACTGCTGTCTTTCCGCTGTTTATAGCGTTGTGTCTCTCTGCCAACTGAATGTATCTGACAAAGTGTGTTCTGGCTCACAAGAGCTTATGCCGGGGGCCCCAACCATTTGGAGCCTGCAGGCTCCTTAGGAATTCTGACACAGCATGGTGGGCACAACTGCAAAATGGCTGCCACAAAAGAGCTGCCACAGGAGGTGGAGCCGGACAGGCAGTGGCTACTGCAGCTTACCTTCAGTCACACAGTGAAGATCCTAGTGCTGTGGTGGTAGCTGCTGCTGATGTAATCTTTTAAAAAATCTTCACCACTAATCAAATCTCCAGTGACCAATCAGAAGCCTTGCTGGGCAAAAGCCCCACCTGGCCACACCCACTTTCTACAAACACTGGGCGGTTGCCAGGAAAGGTGTCAGCGGGCACCACAGCACCCCCTGGCTTATGCCATGACAGATCCTTCAGCTTTAACATGCCACAAGACTCTTTGCTATAGAGTCAGGGTAGGCTGATGGTGGTCTTGCATGGTCTGAATTTGGATGAGACCTTCCAAGGATTCACCACGTGCTTTAAATTTGCAAAGGCTCTCTTAACAGTTCAAGCTGAATGTATCCATGTTATGTGATTCTTGCTTATGAAATCCCTCGCAGGATCAGATCAAGGTCTGTTTGGTCTAGCAGTCGCTCCCAAGGTCTTTGGTCTTTCTCAGTCTTGCTACCTGCAATCTCAATAAGAGATTAAAGGGATGGCACCTGAGATCTGCACGGCATGCAAGTATGCTACTAAGCAATGGATCCCTTGTCATGGTTGAAAGCAGAAAAAAGATGTCACCCTAGGGCTTGAATCAGGATCTCTGAGGACCAGGTATCAGTTGATTCACTATGCAACCAGAACAGCTTAGTGTCTACTTGCCCTGTAGAGCATAGGTCTGCCTGGCTTCCCACTTCACCCCCAGCCTTTGTTACTGCTCTGAAGAGCAACAGGAGCAAACAGGGAGTGGGGTAAAAACTGCAGAGACCAGAGGGGATTCCTAGAGCACCACACAATGCAGTGATGTCCCTTCCAGTTTTTCAGCAGGAAATGACATTGCAACATCACACTATGCTTCTCCTGCCTATCTCCACCCCTCTAAACCTCTTGCTGGTTACCAGCAACCTTACAGAGAAGTGAGTCCTGATTAGAGGGCAGACTCCATGGTATACCATACATCAGGGTTCCCCAACGTGGCACCTATGGGCATCATGACACCACCCAGTACTTCCCCTGGTGTTCACCGAGCTAGGTGTGTCCACTGTAAGACAGAGCCTCTTATTGGCTACCCTCATTCAAAAGAATTTCTGTTGCAATAGCAACCACAGCCACTATAGGATCAGGAAGACAGGTAAGCACCTTGTCTTCCTTAGTCAATGGGTGGTTCCATTTCCCCTCCAGGATTTCAATTTTTTAAAATTCCTCCTTTTTTCCTTCCTCCCCTCAGACTCCTCCCCTTCCTCCCCTCAGATTTCCTTGCTTTCTTTTTAATCCCCATTTTGGAATGGTGCTCACCACTACCTCTCAGAATTCCAAAGGTGACCACAGGCTCAAAAATGTTGGGACCTCTGTCCTAAAGTGACAATTCATAGTGCTGTTCTCCTTCCCGTCCCCAAACTCTGCTTCCCCAAGCACCACCCTGAAATCTCCAGGAATTCCCCAGGCTGGAGTTGGCAATTTGATTTCATATACTGAGACTTCAGGATAGGTTTGCGAACCTCCAGCTGGGGCCTGAATATCTCTTGGAATTACAGCTGATCTCCAGGTGACAACGATCGGTTCCCCCTGGAGACAATGGCTTTTTAAGAGGCGGACTCCGTGGCCTTACACCCTGCTGAGGTCCCTCTCCTCCCCAAACCGCACCCTCCCCAGGTTGTACCCCCTAATCTCCAGGACATTTCTAACCCAAAGTTGTCAACCCAAATTCAGGACTGAGAATATATTTCCGCCATTTTAGGAGAGGACTCTAATCACTTCTTTTGTTACTTATTAAATGCTTGCCTCTGCATCACTTTGATCTGGTAGGATTTCTGACCACCTTTACATACGAAATCTACATACAGAATTATGCTACAGAGTTCTCTTTCAGAGGTTACTCTGGTTTTCTCTCTTCCCCTAAATTATTTGTGTAGTCCCATTATACTTTCCTTTGTAGTGCTAATAAAATCTATACAAGATTTTCTCACCATGCAAAAGGGGGGAGGGAGAGAGAGAGAGAGAGAGAGAGAGAGAGAGAGAGAGAGAGAGAGAGAGAGAGAGAGGAAGGTTTTACAGCTAAAGAACAACAGTCGCAACTTAAGAAGCAGAAACATAATACTAATTATTACAATCATCAATATTTAAAGAGAGGTTAGAATTCATTTCAGGCTGGTAGGAGGCTGTCTTGTCCACGAAAAGCCTTTCTTTTTTTGTTTTTGTCTTTTTAAAGAAGAGAAAATTTCTGCCCTGCAAGCAAAATTCCAGCAGCAGAATTAATGAAAGCGACCGAACAAAGTTAGTGAATGTACATATAAACAAATTCAATTTAAATAGCAAATGGAATGAATGGCTTATTGTGCCTTTCAGAGCAGAAAAAAATATGGAAAACTAATACATTACAATTGTACCACTCCAGCCTGAGAATGAAACGTGAGCCAGGTAGCTGTGGTCAAACCACATCTTGTGAGGACAATATCAGGTCAAGTGGAGAACACCTGAGGATCAATATGGTGTAATACCAGTATAAAGAACCAGTATGGTGTAGTGGCTAGACTGTAAGACACACTAAGGAGGTAGTGGCTCAGGATAGGTACAAACTGGGAAAATGTAGTTCTGTCCATGGTTCATGTAGTGCCTGGTTCATGAGCCATGAACTGTCACAAACTTTTAGGAACCAAACAAACCAGTTCACACACCCCCAGCAGGCTAGAGTCACCAAACTTATAGGGGCTCTCTGGCTCACTCTCTGCCTGTCCTCCAAGTTATGTGCAAATTGGATTTAGGGAGTTCGAGTTATGGCCCCCCAAAGAAGATGCCCCCAGGAAAATGCTTTTGGGGAAAACATCAGGCACAAGTTCAAAAGTGCAAGTTACATACATGAAATGCACAGGGAATCTCACCCTGCTGCCCACTCCTCTACAATCTCTCCCCTGTTGCTTTGAAGTTTGATAAACATTTTTATTGAGTGGAGACAGTCTGTCTGGAAATGTATCCATTCATGAACTGCCACAAACTGCTTGAAAATTCGTGGAAAGTATGTGCCATTGACCGGCGATGAACTTCAGTTTGCAAACCACGAACCATCCAAAATTTGTCACAGACTTTAGTTCATGAGCTAGTTTGTGCCCATCCCTAGTGATGGTGGAAAGTGTTGTCAAGTTGCAGCTGACTTATAGCAACCACATAGAGTTTTCAGGACAAAAGACTTCACAGGTGATTTGCCATTTTCTGCCACTGCATAGTGACCTTGGACTTCCTTGGTGATCTCCCATCCAAACAGTAGCCAAGGCCAGTATTCAAGATCTAACAAGTTCAGGCTCGCCTGGGCCATCCAGGTCAGGGCAGTTCACTGGGGAGACTCAGTTAGAAATCTCGGGGTGCCATAGAAGCTCATTGGGTGATTTTAGGCCAGTCATTCTCCCTCAATCCAACCTACCCCACAGGTTTGTTGTAAGGATAAAATGGAGGAAGGGAGAAACATACACCACCCTCCAGGACTTTGGAAGGAGGGCAAGATAAAAATGCTCTTAATAAGTAAATATGTTGAATTTTATTTCCTTGGAAAACGTGTGCAATGAGCACACACACATTTGTGAGACATCATGCGTGTCCTATGAACAAGATCCAAGCACATTTTGCTTTTAACGCAATCTAAATTCACATTAGAACAAAGTTAGAGTCCAGTGGCTCCTTTAAGACCAACAAACCCAGAGCAAGGGAAGGAATTGACACCATAGCCTTCAGTTGGTTTAAGAGCTATTCCGTCTTCTTGGGGTTCTGCAGTTCAGCAGAACCAGGAGAGCTACTCCCAGGCTGAGATTTGGCAGCACCATAATACTCCTCATCAGTATGAAATTTTGCAACTGTGAGATGTGGTGTTGGCCGCTAGTTTATCTGACTTTAAAAGGTGATTACACAAATTCATGGAAGATAAGTCCATCAGTTGCTATAAATCATGATGACTAATTCAAACCCCCATGTTCAGAGTAAGTAATCCTCTAATACTAGTACTGGGAGGCATTGGATTGACCAATGTGTGGAACAGGAGGCTGGATCACTGATTTGCTCCAGCACAGATGCTCTTATGCTCCATTATAGTTCTGAATTCTTCTTTGGTTTGTACATATGAACCTTTCCTTCCTTCCTTCACCTTCCCTTGACTACATTTCCTATGATGTCTGTGCCATTAGGGAAGAAGAAAGAGGAGGCTTCCCACTCACCAGCATGGTACAGGAGAGGAGTTCTGAGCGGAGAAAAAACTGAGCTGCTTGCCGAAAGTCGGCCAGTAGCTTGGATCTCCTGAGCCTGAATCCACACTGAGCTCAGGAGGACAAGCCCACATCTGCAAAGAAGACTGATAGTCTAACTCAGTCTATCAGGCAGCTTCACCAGACCAAGGTACTGGAATAAGGAAGCAATATCTGGTGTGTGAAAAAGAAAAGAAGACCCTGCAGGGGGCAGCAAGAGGAAGTCCAGTTAGATAGGATAGTGAGGTCAGCACCTTCTTTCCTGCTAAGGGTTATTCCTTGTTTGTCTCCAGATCACTCCTCTTAGGGTAATATCCTGCCCCTTCTTGGAAGTTCCACAACTCTCCATCCTCTCTCTATCGCTCAGCTAGTGATGTGGCTAGGGACCAATCTCTCTCTCTTCTCTTGACTATCAAATATGTTAATTCCTGTGTAAAGCTTTCTCTGCACTTTGATCAGTTTGTACCCCTCTGTGGTGTCAGTCACTCAGCCAACAGAAGGTTCTCCTAGCCTAGTACTCTGCAGCCAATTTCAGCCAATCTGAAGCCTCAGAAGCTGGGTGTGGCAGGTGACGGGCGTCTTCGGCATCTCCTATGGTCACTCCATTTAGCTGCCTAATAGCCCATGGATGTGTCTAATGCTTTCCAAAACCATCTAAGCGAGAGGTTTGTGTGGTTACCATATGCAGTGCAGTCCCTGTTCATTTCTAAAAAAGGTGTTAATGACTGTATTTTTGACTTTATCCTTCGAGAACTTATGGGAATGATCTGTCAAGATTCTTGGTGGTACCCTCATCCATCCTCCTTCTTTTGTCTAATCATTAAAAAAAAAAAAAACCTTTATAACCCCCCCACCCAGCTAAACACTCTAGTGCCTCTCACCATGAGTGCTGCAGCAGGCAGAGCTGAAACCCTGGGAGCCATTTCCTACGTTACAGAGCTGCAGTTTCCAAGGTGACCTTCATGTTTTAAGAAAACATAATCAAGGCACATTAGTGGGTTATTTAATTTATTCATTTATGTAGGCCTTGTCAAGCAAGGCAACTGTAGACTGTGCTTTAGTGAATATATGAGGCAAGGTCACCGACTCCCCCCCCCCCGCCGCGCCCAACCCCATTCAAACTTTGCAGGATCCTTCTGGTGGATATATTATGCCCCAGAAATAACTATGACTAGCAATACAGAAGCTGCAGAAAGTGAGGACATTGGGACTGGAAGTTCTTGTGTGAACGAGGAATGTAGACCCTGCCACCCCTTTCCCACCTGCAGGATTGCCAGCTCTGGGTTAGGAAACACTTGGAGGTTTTGGATGTGAAGCCTGGGGAAGGGAGAGACCTCAGGAGGGTATAAAGCTGTAGAGTCCACTCTCCAATGCAGCCATTTTCTCCAGGGAAACTGGATGAAAGGAAGTACTTCTTCACCCAAAGAATGATTAACACATGGAATTCACTGCCACAGGAGGTGGTGGTGGCTCCAAGCATGGACGGCTTCAAGAGGGAATTAGATAAACATATGGAGCAGAGGTCCATCAGTGGCTATTAGCCACATGGTATAGGTAGGAACTCTCAGGCTGGGGCGTAGGATGCTCTATATTCTTGGTGCTTGGGGGGGGGGACAGCAGTGGGAGGACTTCTAGTGTCCTGGCCCCACTGGAAGACCTCCTGATGGCACCTGGTATTTTTGGCCATTGTGTGACAGAGTGTTGGACTGGATGGGCCATTGGCCTGATTCAACATTAGCTTCTCTTCTGTTCTTAAGTTCTTATGTCTTTGTTATCTGGTGATCCATTGTAATAGCAGGAGTTCTCCAGCCTGAAGGTTGGCAGCCCTACTCCATGTGTCATCCACCATGGGATAATGTGTAGGGTTGCCATCCCCCCCCCAGTGGGGCCAGGGGATCCTCCAATTTTGGGGATCCCAATTCACCGCCAGCCAGCTGGCCGGCAGGGGAAGTCCCACCCCCAAACAGCAGCAGGAACCCCCGGGGGATGCTGCTGATGCAATGATGTCACAGGTAGTGATGTTATCACGCTGGGGCCATTGCGTGGTGATGCTCTAGCATTCGGGGGAAATGCCCCAAACACTAGAGTTTCTGCACTGAACACTAGAGTTTGCCCCAAATGCTACCAGTGATGTCATTGCACCACATGCACAAAGCACACATGGCAGAAGAGTCCCGGTGAGGATCCAGGAGCCCCCTGCCGCAGCAAAGGTGATACCTGGCAACCCTAATAATGTGAGAGTTTTGTCTGTCAGTGATCCACTCTATGGAGAGTATGGCAGTGCTAGAGTAGCGAGAAGCTACTTGCTGACTCCTCCCACAGGCTGTCTGTGTTATCTAGGTGGTGCAGGAAAGATCTGTACCTGGTCAGTTCTCATGAGACACCAGTGTAACATAAGAAGGGGCTCTTACATGGAGGGGCTTTTCTATACAAGCAATAGAGTTGCACTGTACTAAATGATTCACAAAGTTACTCTGAAAAATTGTTGGGGAATGTGGTCTATATACTATACAGCTTGCTGAAACTAGGATCCTACTGTGGAATTTTGTAGCATTTAATGTGTCATGTTAATACTCATGCTTTGCTTCAGTTCTGTTTATAGACTTCTGTTTGGTTCCAGAATCCCAGTCCTATTGCATTGTTTATCGAGCAGCCCATATGTGGATTACATTGACTCACACTGCATCATCCACCTGGAGTCCAAGTGAGAGAGGCGGACTATAGATAATGCAAATAAATAAATAAATGGAAGGGCCTTTCCATGTCATAAAAGACCCAAGGGAGTATGCATCAGAAATTGGCAGCTGTGTCTCATTTGCAGCCGTATGAAGTTGGATGTGGTGCTTTAATGGTGCATTTTTCTGTCTTGCATTCTAACAGTGCCATCCTAAGCAGAGTTATACCTTTCTAAACCCATTGATTTCTAACCCTGCCCCCAAATTCCTTGAAATCTAGGTGGTCCTGAGGAATAATCACCTCTAATCTCAAAAAATATAGGGTACAGGATACCTCCCTCACCTCACTCTTCTAAAACAGTGACTGTGGCATGACAGGAGATGTCTTCTTCTTCTTCTTCTTCTTCTTCTTCTTCTTCTTCTTCTTCTTCTTCTTCTTCTTCTTCTTCTTCTTCTTCTTCTTCTTCTTCTTCTTCCTCTTCCTCCTCCTCCTCCTCCTCTTCCTCTCCTTCTATTTTAAATGTCCATTCCCCTTCCTTTGACATTCCATCTTCTCACACTGAAAAGCTTCTCAAGGCGCAACATGAAACCACTACAAAGCAAGCAGTGGGGGTTTTGTTTGGTTCTCACACTGAGGATTTTATTTTTTTTGCATCAAAGAGAGAAAAGTCAGTCTTCTGTGCAAACTGCGGTGACCTGGCTGGTGAATATAGCATTTTCTTCTTGCTCAGTGGGTCAAGAATTAAGCCAAAGCCCCCATTCCAGACTCCCCGGCCAGGCCAGCTGCTCTGACGGGAATGGCATTATAAGAACACACTGGCAGAGAACTAGCCCATGAACTGGAGACTGAGGGCAGTCCCTCAGTCTCCTCACACATTTAAGCTCTGCTCCCGCTGGGCTGTGTTAGAAAGTGTTGATAACATATCCCTTGGCATGGTCGTTTTCAGTTCTTTCACAGTTTGTTCTCTCATAGACGTCACTTCTTGACCTGACAGAGACAGGGTTCTCCCTGGCTTCTCAGTGGGATTTTTCACACGCACTTGGAGCTGTTATTTATCTTTTCCATAAGAATCCTTCCCTGTTTCTGCTTGGCTATGATATACTTCTTCCTGAAGACAGGTTCCTTTTATGTTGCTTAGTATCCCCTATGATGCCACTGCAGTATCTGCATTAAGTAGAAAGACCTCTCTTGGTACAGGGCTGTTCACCAGCACAGAGCTTGGAAGGGTTCAGAAAAGAGCAACCCATATGATCAAGGGGATGGAATATCTTCCCTAACAAGAAAGGCTACAGGGCATTGGGCTTTGGAATGTAGGACAAAGATGACTAAGGATGGCCATGATAGAAGTTGGCACTCCAGTGGGGGCAAAAATGAGGAGATTGGAAGCAATGGCACACAATGTCACTTCCAGTTGTACCCAGAAGTTCTCACCATAGAGTCTGGAGAATTCCTAGAGTTTCATGATGTCACTTCTGGGTACATCTGGAAGTGATATCACATTACTGTGCAGCATTGCTCAGCCCCTCCCCCCATTTCTGCTGAAGCGAAGAGGCTGCCTGGGAACCTTCTCTACCACTTCTCCATCAGATATAGGGTGTTAGACTAGACAGACCTTTGGTCTATTCTGACAAAGTACGTTCATCTGCAGAAATGCAATAAAATCCAATTGCTTTCTACCTGTTGGGCCTGGATTCAATCAGACAAATAACCAGGGCTTTATAAGCTCCCCTGCCTGCAGGATTCTGTTGCTGCGCTTGCAATGGTTAGTGTATTAAATATTCATGTTTACCTTAATATACATTACATGGAACATTCCCATTTCACTTCTGTTCTCTCTCTCCTGCAGGTGAGTCATGTTAGACATAATTGACATTTAGAGCTTTCAAACAACTTGTCATTTTTGCCTTGGTCCTTTGTGATTTCCCCGGGAGTGCAGCTGTGCTGGGGGATGGGGGCAATGGCAAGACAATCCACAGCACGGCTCATGGGGCCCCCTTCCCCGGGAGCGGCGCCTGGCCCCCTCCCCGTCAATCGTCAGCAGGCAGTTCAAGACTGTTGCATTTAGGACTGCACTTTGATTGATTTAGCTTTTATTATTGGCAGTCCTATTTTGGGTTTTGTGGGTTTTATAACTGTTGTTGTTATTGTGTTTTTAATAATGTTTTATTTGTATTGTAAGCGGCCTTGAGTTCCATACACACATACATGCACACACTCACAAGATATGTTTACATGTCTGAGCAATGTGATGTCTCCTGGCTCCTAACAGTCCAGGATTAAGAATATGAGGGGTGTTGGAACCATGGGGAGGGTATACCTCTCTGACCGATGAACACTGGGTAGCATTTAAGAAGCTCTTCTCTCTCACAGACACGTGCTTGCTCATGCCAGAACACAGCTATTCTTCTCATACTAGATGAGCTACTGCATCCTCAGCTAGAAACACATCCTCCTAGCAGGGTCCAAGCATGGAATGGGGAAAGAGTACACTTTACCAGGGCCCAGGGTGGTGAGGTGAGGTGAGGTGAGGTGAGGTGGGCCCAGGCTGGGCTGGAAACCCATCAGTGTGATGTGTGGAGTGTTTTTGCCATTTCAGGGGAGTCTCATAACAATTAGCTTTGGGAGATGGCTAAACTGTATAGGTTAGCACCTAAGCTCCATCAACAGGGTCCCAATTGCAATTGAAAGTCTCAGCTCTCAGTACTGGTTACTTGACAGTACACAGTTTCATTGGTTTTAATTAAGTGTTGTCATGTCACAAATGACTTGTGGTGACCCTCCCATGAAGTTTTCAAGGCAAGATATGAGCAGAGGTGGTTTGCCATTGCTGTTGCCTCCCTCTGCATAGCAACCCTGGTCTTCCTTAGTAGCCTCCTCATCAAGTACTAAACATGGCCGACCTTGCTTAGTTTGCAAGATCTGATGAGCTTGTGTTGGTCTGGGCTATGGCCTATTTAAATAATGACCATTTGGCAAAAACCTACATCCATCCTTTTGTGAATGGGAGGACTTGTGCCCCATTTTCCGTTGCATTTTAATCCTGAGTTGCCCTAGCCATTTTAAGTATTTCTTGCATTCATTTGATAAAATGCTGTGGAATTCAAAAATGATTGATACATTTTATTGCTGGTAGAGTTAATTTTAGGGAACAGGGTTGTATAAATATCAAGTTGCTTTTTGGGCAGGACTTCACTGGAAAGAGGCATACACATTTTAAAAGCACAAGAAAACTAGAAAGCTCAAAGGCAGGAGAAGAAGAAGAAGAGATTGGGTTTATACCCCACCCTTCACTACCCAAAGGTGTCTCAGAGTGGCTTACAAACTCCTTTCCCTTCCCCTCCCCACAACAGGCACCCTGTGAGGTAGGTGGGGCTGAGAGAGCTCTTGACAGAAACTGCTCTTTTTCAAGAATAGCTCTTATCAGAACTATGTCTTGCCCAAGGTCATCCAGCCAGGTGCAAGTGGATGAGTGGGGAATCAAACCTGGTTCTCCCAGATTAGAGTCCGTGCACTTAACCACTACACCAAACTGGCTCTCTTCTTTTCTGACCTATCCCTAGGCAGTATATAGAAATTATCAAAACAGAAATTTTCAATTTGATTTGTCTCTTCTTCCTTGTACTCTGTTCTTGCCAACCACAGGTAGAAACCTATTTTGGCTCTCTAACAAAACAGCTGTGACTTTAGGAAAGGCATTTCTATTTGAAAAAAGCAAGAGCTTTCCTGCTGAGTTTGTCTGTTTTCTCCCCACACATTTCCAGCATCCATCACTGAAAGGGGACATCTCAATTCTTTGTTGACAGCTCAAGGAAGGAAAGACATAAGGGAGGGTGGAACTTTGAAGTGGCTTTGAAAAATTAGCCGGTAGCAGTTTTTAGAAGGTTCAAGATGTATTTTCACTGAACTTCCTGTTGGCAGAGTAATTAACACAGCAACAGTGTATAACCTGATTAAAGAGTAAATAAAGGTTTATTTAGGAATTAATATACTTGATAGGAAAGAGGAGAGACAGAGACAGGTTCCTGACTACATCTCTAGCTGAGAGAGAGGGTAAGACTGAGACTGAGTTCCGACTGGCAGTTTGCCCCGCTATAGCCGCGTGTGAGCAACATTTCACAAGCGGATTAACGGGGCCGTTCACACAGGCACATCTGTCTGGCGTTCCCCACCTGTAGTCAATCCATCGTGTACCGCTTCGCTCCCACATTGAAAAGATACCTGGTGAAAGTGGTAGCAAATCCTGGAGAGTGTGTTTATCCCACTTCATTCCGCTTCTGGGAAGTGTGAACGCTAACCCGAAAAGCCGGGAACAACCTGCGGTAATAATGTCCGCCGGGTGTTTCCGTGCATAAGGTGCACTTGATTGCCCTGGAGAGGCAGTAGTGATATGATTGGATGTGCTCCACTCTACCGCCCAATGTGGTGCCAGTGCAATGGGATTCTCCCCAAATCGCCCTGATGCGCTTATGCACACATAGCCAAATTACCAGGAAAAAGCCATTTACAGCGGCACCTCCAGGCCAGCAGTCTGAATGCTCACTCGCGCCTCCTCCCGGTATGCTTCCGCATCAGTCAGCGCAGTGTGACCAGGAAAACCCGGAACAGTTTGTTCCAGGTCTTTTTGTCAATGACTCCCTCCCACTTCAAACTGCCAGTCTGAACTCAGCCTGAATGTGGCACTTCCAAGAAGAAGGGGGGAAATTGCCTGAAGGGTAGTGATCTGGAGGAATGACACTTGACAGGAGAGAAGGTGCTGACCTCAGTATCCTATCTAATTGTCTTCTTCCTGTCCTCCTGCAGGGTCTTCTTCTCTGACCAGACATTGCCTTTTCCAGCACTTCCCACATGTTTGTTCAGGTACTTCAACACTAAACTAGAAGAATGGGAAGAAGTCCCCAACCAGTGAGGTGCAGGAAATGCTCCATATTCCATTCATGTTATTTCTCACATGACATACACAGTTGCTAGCCTGCAGTAGATAGTGGCAGAAGGCAGATGGGTTGAGGACCAGGTCCTCTTGGTGGAGAAGCAGCAGGAGCTGACAACTGAGTAGATGTCAAGGGAGAGGAAAGGCTAAGAGAGCGCAGCACAACCATACCAAAGACCAAGGCTGGTTCAAAAGTCATTCTGTCTCTCTCCACTGGGAACTTTAGCTCCGAGAGAATTCTCAGAACCCACAGAGAACCATGGTTCCCAGGATTCTTTGGAGAGAAGCCATAATGGTCAAAAGCCCAAACAATAGTAATGCAAGTTTGGATATAAGCACAAAGAGAGCAGAGTTGCAGTGGAGCTCTGACAACTGTCCCTTTTGCTATTAAATGGAGTGGCCCTGCCAGAGAGCTCTCCAAAATCGAGGAGGTACAAAGGTTCTTAGCAGTGTGACCCAGAACCATTGGAAGAGGAGGGTTCTAAAGAACCATGGCCTCCCTACTTACTGAAACCCATATTCTAGGACACCAAAATATATTTCTGTCTCTATGCTAAGGCTTGCTGAGGATGAAGAGAATGAACAGAGATCTCTTTGGCTTCTTCTTCTTGGCTGGCTTCTTCTTCTTGGCGCTGACTTTATTTGGAAGGGATAATTAAGCATAGCTGAGATTCTGGCCCGCTGGTCCATCCATCACTAAGAGCTTGATCGGTGGCTGGGCTGAAAGGCCTCCATCTTGGTAGGGGGCTGGTGGATGCTGGATCGCTTGAAGCAGAATGGGAAGCTTTTTAAGGGAGAAGCGTTAGTTAGGGAATCATGAGGGTTTTGTATCCTACAAATGAAGGTTTGCCCTGAGAGCCCCTCACAGGAAGCAGTGACAGGAGCAGCAATAATTTCCCCTCAAGGCTCTCTGCAGGACAGAAGGAGGGGAGAGAGAGGAAAAAATTAAAGTGTGGAAGGTTAGTCAAACGGCTAACCCACATTTTTTTCCAGCAGCCAGAATTAGTTGTTCTGACAGATGAAATGTGGCTCTTAACCTTCCCTTCTCCTCCTAGCAAGCATTTCCCCTTAATTCTTATCACATTTGAAGCTTGCCATTGACATAGCCTGTGTCTTTTCCGTCGAGCTCCCTTTTCAAGACCAAGGAAATGGAATATGAATATCCCTGCATACAGCTGTTCCTGGACTGCACTCGCAGGGGAAAATGGCTCCCATCGGGGCATGTCCTTGGTGCTCCAAAGGGCATGGTTATCACTGGTGTTCTCTTTGGCCTTTCTCTGCCCCTCCAGTGGCAGTTTTGTTTCTGATGCTAAATGGTCCTGATTATCGCCTGGATCGGAGACTGCCCGGAAACCAGATGCAAGCTGCTCTGAGCTATCAGGGAAAGGGCAGCGTTATTAGCATTACAAGTACCAATGGGCCAAGTAAACATACAGCTTCTGCTTCAAAACAGCAGCCATTGAGTTTAGCTCCTTTCTCCCCCCTTGGAATGCCCATCAGAACTTACTTAGTGGTGTACTGGGACCTTATGTCATTGTGTGTTCCCTTGCTCCACATGGTTGGCTGCTGGTGATGAGGAGGGCACAGAATATCGTGATGTCATAAGAAAAGTTTAGTTTGGATGCACGGTTATGTTTTATTGAAAGACATTGTGTTCCAGTGATTTTGCTCGGCTTGGTGTGGAATGCAGGAACAAATCCCAATAGAGTCAGTGGCTTTCTTCCTACATTTTTACAACTGGTTAAATGGAACATGATATGCTTTAGTTGTGCACAATGACTGGTTGCAAAGGAAACTCAGTTACCTTGAGGAGCAGCAGCTGAAAAAACTCTGTCCTTTTCAAGGGGAAATGTGAACATGTGTTGGAAGAATTGCCATCACCCATGATATTGTCAGATGCCTTGGTTTACCTTCATGTTTACAACGATCATCATGTACTAAAGGTGGGGGTTGGAATCTCTGAGTGCAACTGATGATCCACTTCGGGATAGTTCTTGCAAGCTCGTCCCTTGATGGTCTCCAGGTATTTGTGAATTTCCTGCATTGTGCATGGGGTTGGACTAGATGACCCTGGAAGTCCCTCCCACCTCTGTGATTCTGTGATTCTATGTATGACCATCATAGACTTAATCCCGCAGTTAGAATTTTTCTGATGATTTTCTGCTTATCAGTGGATCTACTTCATACATTCATTCATCAAAAGCAGAAAAACTGATCTGTCAGCTATACCCCCATTCACCAACATACAGTGCAATCTTAAGTATAGTGTGCACCCTTCTAAGCCTATTGTAGTCAGTGGGTTTAAAAGGGAGTAACTCTCCTTAGGACTGCACCATTATCCCAGTAAACAAGTGGGCAAGAATAACCAGGGGTCATTTCATAGAAAAAGAGCTGTAGGAGCGCATTAGCATACTGTATGCTAATGAGCTATTAGGCTATTATCATATTAGCTCATTAGCATATCCCACACCCCCTGACATCACCAGAAGTGATGTCAAAAGGGGAAGTAAAAGGGGGGGAAGCATCTTCAAAAGCCTCCCCTTCCCTTCCCAACCAGCCTGCCAAGGTGTGGGGGGAAGCAAAGAGAGTCGGGATGCAGGAGGAAAGAAGGAAAGAAAGAGAAGGAAAGAAGGAAGAAAAGAAAGAAAGAAGGAAAGAAGGAGGGAAAGAGGTGTCCCCCAGGCCGCAGTGCCTCTGCGCGGGCCCGGGGATGCTGGCGGGAGGGCTCTTTGGGCATCCCCCAGGCTGCAGCGCTTCTGCGCGGGCCCAGGGATCCCAACGGGGGGCCTCTTCGGGCATCCCCCGGGCTGCAGCGTTTCTGCATGGGCCCGGGGATGCTGGTGGAGGGCCTCTTCGGGCATCCCCCGGGCCACAGCACTTCTACATGGGCCCAGGGACGCCGGCGGGGGAAGGGGGCTCTTCGGGCATCTCCTGGGCTGCAGCGCTTCAGTGTGGGCTGAGGACACTGGCTGGGGATGAGGCTTGCTGCCACCGCCATTTCTGGTGGCTCCTGAGCTGCCGGAGCGGTGCTCAGGCGTGCTCCGGCCCCAAAAGACCCCTGAGAATAACTCATCAAGTATCAATGGCTTCTATGAGGACTTGTTCCTTCAGTGGGGTGGCTCTGTCCTATGAAGCAGCTTGCTGGAAGAAATTAGTCATGCAGCCTCCCTTTTATCATGTTAATGGACTTGTCACAAGCTGTGCTCTTCCAAAAGGCCTTCTGGTGTTTAAAAACCTGGCATAGGAGAGGCTCTGGCTCACTGGCAGAGCATCGGTTTGGCATGCAGAAGGTCCCAGGTTCAATCCCTGACATATCAAGTTAAAAGGATCAGGTAGGAGGTAATGTAAAAGATCTCAGCCTGAGACCGTGGATGTGAAAGACCCCTCAGCCTGAGACTATGGAGAGCTGCTGTGGGTCTGAGCAGACAACACTGACTTTGGGTCTGATTCAGTAAAAGGTGCAGTTCATGTGTTCATATGGTTGGATTTGAGATGAGCTTCTTACATTATGGCTGAATCTGTGGGATGTTTAATGCAGTTTTAGGGTTTATTCCAAGCTGGTTTATAGCTGTTTGTTGGTTTATTGCCTTTTAACTTATGTCTATCGTTGGTCATTTTAACTAGATTTGCAGTGCAATTCTATACAGAGTTACTTTAGGCTAAACGCATTTGAAATCCGTAGACCTAGGGTTTCCAGCCCCCCCTCCCCCGCCCCCAGTGGGAGCTGGGGAACCCCTGCTTTCCCAGGTTCTTGCCTGCCGCCAGCTAGCTGGCTGACGGGGGGGGGGGAATCCCACCCCCACCCCCAACTGACCTTTTCAGGCCCACTTCTGGTTACGGGCCAACTTCCAGTTTCAGGCCTTGTTATGTATGCGGACCGCCACCAGGAGTCTGCGGCTAAGCAGGAACTTAGTCCCCAAACACAAAGGGGACCTAGGATCCTAGTCCACTGCGAGTCCATCAATAGAACCTGGGCGGGAAATTCAAACCTTCCAATGGGGACATGGGTGTGCTGGGTGGAGTATATATAGTTGGCCTTGCAGAGCCATTTTTCCTTGTCTAGTGTGTGAAGTACAATAAACACATCTGAACGCATGCCGTAGTTCGAGTCTTCCATGCAGCGAACCCAGTACTTTATAGGCCTACTTCAAATTGAGGGTGACACTGGTTTTTGGGCAAAACTCTGTGGTTTGAAGCTGAATTTACCATAGTGTTCTGCCTAAAAACCAGAGTGTCACTCCCAACTGGAACTAGGCCCAGAACTAGAAGTAGCCCCAAAAATGCCAACATCACTTCTGGTCTCTTGGAAGGATGTTGGGAGACCCCTGCTGGCAGGGAAAATGGACTTGGCAAACCCTAACCAAACCTGCATAGGATTATGCTTTTAGAAAAGCAGGATGAGAGAGACCCAAGGAAATACAACAACCTGCAAGTAATACAAGTGAGTTAATAAAGATATAACACTGACTGAAACATTCAGAAAGTATCTTCTGTGATAGACAGGCCGGTTATCCCATAGTGAAATTATATCTGAGCCTCGACTAGTCTTGTTCAGACAGAGCATGCCACTTTTACAATATGATTTTAAGAAAAGGGCGTGCCTCCCTTTCACCTGCCAGCACTTCATCACCTAGGCAGCGGCACTGAGAATAAATCCTCCCATAACCTGGTGACATCGGGACTAAGCGATACCAACCCTACCAAAGAAGATCGAGTTATTTGCTTCAGTGGTTTCAGCTCATTTGCTCCAAGGCTCTCTCCAGATACAACCCCTTGATTAACATTTCACACTTGGCAACTGCATTACAATAATACCGCTCAGGACACAATCATTATTGTAGAAAAGTCATACCCTGCAATCCGGTATGTTTCAACATCTCTGGAAGCACTGAGCAGGGGAAAGAGAATCACACCAGTTCATAATATAATTCCTTCAAGTAGTGGATTCTCTCCTAGCCAGACTGGGTGGTTCATCAAGGGATCAAGTATCTGCTTTCCTGTTTTTAGATGCTGCGAGTTCAAATCCTGTTTGGGTGCTTTAAGACTTTTTGGAGAAGAGTATTCTCTCACACTCGATGTGACGGGGGGGGGAGTAGAGAAAAGAAGAAGAAAACCCAAATCGTCTGCATGCAGTTATTCTTATCAGCCAAAAACATGCCGCCAGGGACTCAAACATTTGAACAGTTCTTTGTACTCAGGAAGCAAACCGTAATAAGCTGAAGTCTGATTCCGCAGAAATGTTGCATCTGCAAGGAGGGCTTTACTCCGTATGAAGTAGAAGGATGTACTTTGAACCGTCGTCTGTCCTTTCATTTCCAAATTTCCCTTTCCCCATCCATTCCCTTCTGCCTATAATCCTGCAGCCGTCTTCTTTGTTTTTTTTTCCCGAGAGAAGGCTTTTCTAACTCAATCAACAGAACCAGGAGACTTGCCTGTGTGTGTATATTGAGCATTTAGAAGTACTCTGCTTGTGGATAGATGGATAGATCTGATGATGAATTTACAGGAGAAGAGCAGTTAATTAGCCTGGTTTTATGCCAATATCAATACGTTTCTTATGACAATCATGGGGCCATGATGGTACCCTCAGGTGGTAATTTACATGAAAGTTCTCAAGTGCATTGAGCTTTAAACAACAGCTTTAAATAGCCTGCTGAACATGGTTGCCGGCTGCCTCTTCTAGAAAGGATTGGAAATTTGACTCCCGTCAGGGTTTTGATTAACAACCAAAACAGCAACCACATACTAAAAAACCATACTTGCATTTCTCTTTCTGTGAATGGATACATTTGTCATAGCGAACAGGATTTTTGTTGTTGTTTTTAGATTAGGAAAAGAGAAAATATCTGAGTTGTGATTGACTGGGTGGGCCAAGAAATAACTGATGCTAAAGGACCACGCATACCACTCTCGCTGAATCCTCCCGCCCCATGAACATGGTCCCACATAGGGGGTTTCTTCTGCCAGCCTCTCCTCATGCACTTGCATCTGTGCAAGTCCAATAGCAGGCATAAAGCACAGACCGGATTGTGCCCATCATGTGTTTCCACTTGTTAACAGCAATTTCCACTAGTACAGCCTGGAGGTGGGGCAGGCCCACACAACATGTCAGCAACCATGGGGAACAGACTCCACCATGGGAGCTTGGCAGCCCCACCAAGTGTTTCATAGATCTCCTGTTTTTGTACTCTGCCTGCAGCAGCAACAATGAGATGGGTGGGGTGGGAAACCACTTATTCAATTGCTGTAATGAGTGATAGCTGTGGCTAGCCCAATCTTGTCAGATCTCAGAAGCTAAGCAGGGTCAGCCCTGGATAATATTTGGGTGGGAGACCACCGAGAAAGTCCAGGGGCACTATGCAGAGGTAGGCAATGGCAAACCACCTCTGAATGTCTCTGGCCTTGAAATCCTGTGGGGTCACCATAGGTCAGCTGTGACCAGTGTTCCCTCTAAGCTGAGTTAGTGTGAGCCAGCTCACAGTTTTTTAAGCCTCCAGCTCATAGATTTTTGTCTTCACTCAGGAAGGATGGCTCCAGAGCAAACTGATTTATGCAGTAGCCAAATCGCTTGCTCACAACTTTAATGCCAGTAGCTCACAAAGTAGAATTCTTGCTCACAAAACTCCACAGCTTAGAGGGAGCATTGGCTGTGACCTGATGGCACTTTTTACTACCGCCACCATCAGTGGTGTTAAGAGGAAAAAAATTGCAGGGTCAGTTGCTGGCCTCATTGGGTGGCTCCCACAGCCTAATGGCTATAAGGAGGCCTATTCCTGTATAGCTACGGTAACCATCAGGCCTGACGCTGCTTGAACATTCACTAGTTTGGCTGAGGTCTTGTTCACCAGAGTTGAGTTTTTGTGATGTAGCAAGTCCCACTATGACAGGCTTTGGCTATTATCATGATGGGTCACATTTGCAACCATCTTTTGTACTTCCTGCATGCTGGTGATAACATCACACCATTTTGCATTAAATGTGAACACACTCATTTTTTTTAAGAAAGACCACACCTACCATTTTGTAGAGCCTTCTGTACTGCTGCTTTGTGCCAAAAATGACAAGTGATCACATCAATCTTTAAGGGTAGGACAGCACCCTCTATGTGTTTATTTGGGACATTGTTCTCCCTCTCTTACTCAAAGGAGATCAAGGTACATAGACGGACACTTGAAGCTGCCTTCTACTGAATCAGACCCTTAGTCCATCAAAGTCAATATTGTCTACTCAGACTGGCATCAGCTCTCCAGGGTCCCACGCAGAGAGAGCTCTTTCACATCACCTATTGCCTGGAGATGCCAGGGATTGAACCTGGGACCTTCTGTATGCAAAGCAGATGCTCTACCACTAAGCCATAGCTACAGTGCTCATCTTTGTTGCAACACCTGCTTGAAGTCCCTCGGCCAAAGAATGTCCAGCATCTGTCCTCAACCAGACAGAAGCCCCCAACCTGGTGGAACTCTCTGTCTACTAACATCAGGGCCCTGTGGGACTTGTTACAATTCCACAGTGCCTGCAAGGCACAGATGTTCTGCCAGGCATATGGTTGAGGGAAGCAATGGTTTTGACAACTATCCAGCTTATTACCTGCTAATGAAAATTGGTGTGTGTGTGTCAGAAAATTGTATTATGGCACCATGTAGATGTTAGGTTTTATGGATCAGGATTTTAGATTGTTAATGTATATTATATGTATTTCATATAAATTCATTGTGCCCTACCCTGAGCCCGCTTGCAGGGGAGGGCAATAGAGAAGCTTAATGAAATAAATAAATAAACACCCCTGTGTAGCAGATTAGGCCGAGAAAGAGAGGGAATGGCCCAAAGGCACCAAGTGAGCCTTAATGGCAGAGTGGGGATTTGAACCTGACTCTTCCAGACCTTAGATCAAGCATTTAACCTCTCCACCATGGCTGCCTCTCAACCTTGTTTGATCATCTTCAGAGAGGAGAGGAGAACAATGTAAGCTCCTTTGGATCCCCATTGGGGAGAAAGGTGGGATATACATGAAGTAAATAAACAGATTGTCCCCTTACGTGCCAATCCCTACTTCTCGTTAGCAAATGGGATAGGGAGAGTGCAGTTTGCAGGGAAAAAGTCTGAGAGAGGAAGAGGGCCCAGGCTTTCCTCTGCCTGACAATTTCACAGCCTCCAATTCTTCTGGAATTCAGGTTCCAGAAGATCCAAATTTGTGGGGGAAGCACAGATCTTGAACCCAGACAAGGGCCAAACACCTAGGAGGGGAAAAGAGTTGTAGGGGGAAAGCAGTGGGTGAGGGAAGGTTAGGTACTCCCCTTTCTGGTCTTGATTTGGATAGGAAAACTACCATCAGACCTGAGGTTGAAGCAGAATATGTAGTTGTGGCCTAAGAGAACATTTCTGGACAAGAGCATAAAAGCATGGATCCACATACATTTCACTTCAGAATGCTTGTATCTTCTTCATGTCATGACACACTAGAAGTATGGCTATTTCTAGTCAATACATTGGGCTTGCCAGGTCTGCTGCTGTGGTAGGAGGCCTCCAACTAGCAAGCCTCATTGCCTGCCACTGCTTCAAGTGGTGGCAGGAGAAAAATAATTGCTAAAAAAATAAGCGTGTTGCTGACATCATCATGTCACTTCTATAGTAGTTCTAGGAATTGTCAGAAACTGTATGGTTTTACTATAGAGTTTCTGACAATTCCTAGAGCTACCCTTTGTCACTTCTGGCTAAAGCCCAGAAGTGAAGTAGCAACACTGGCGATGTCACTGACCCCATGTTTCTGTTCCCAACCTGCCTGGCAACCCTCAGCCTTCTGAACCTGGTCATGTGAGTTCTCCTTTTTGTCTATTCTCCAAGTTTTCCTTCACCTTTTGGACTCTTTCCCCTTTTCCTCTCCCCTTCATCCCTCTAGATCTTTCCATCCTCACCCATCCCTCTGCTCCCCTTCGCCCACATCCTTCTATGCCCATACTTTGCCTCCCCCTGTCTAGGCCCTGCCCTGCCCTGGATGTACCAGGCTAGGTTAACCTTGTTAGATCTTGGAAGCTAAGCAGGGTCAGCCCTAGTTAGTATTTGGATGGGAGACCACCAAGAACGTCCAGGGTTGCTATGCAGAGGCAGGTAATGGCAAACCACCTCTGAACGTCTCTTGCTTTGAAAACCCCAAGGGACCTCCATGAGTCGGCTGTGACCTGATGTCACTTTCCTCCACCACCGTCTAGGCCCCAGCGCTCCCTCAGTTTCAAGCACACAAATAATGGCAACCACAGTCTCTGTGATGCCCAAGGCCAGAGGCTCCACCACCATCACCACCACCACCACCAAAGGCTTTGCCACATTACAATCAGTGTTCCCTCTAAGCTGAGTTAGTGTGAGCTAGCTCACAGTTTTTTAGCCTCCGGCTCACACATTTTTGTCTTAGCTCAGGAAGGATGGCTCCAGAGCAAACTAATGTATGCAGGAGCCAAATCACCCGCTCACAACTTTAAGGCCAGTAGCTCACAAAGTAGAATTTTTGCTCACAAGACTCAAAGCTTAGAGGGAGCATTGATTACAATATAAATCAACCAGAAAATGTCATAGAGGCAAAAGAGCATTTTAATGCCAGATGCAAAAGTGGCCCCTGAGATGTCCCAATGTGCTTGTGTTTTATCGGATTTGAGAGTTTCTTCAGAAAGTGCTGAATCCAGTCATAAGGTCAAGGTAGAATTAATGGCCCCTTATGATTCTTTCTAGATGGCTGCACACAGATGTCCTTACACACACATGCACCCTCCGCCCCCACAGGTCACCATCTTTTTTCACATGACCTTCAGAGAGCAGAAGTGGGAGGGAAGACAGCTCAGCCTTGAGTACCAGACCACATTCCCTGGTTCCATCAGGCTTAAATCTGAAAGCATCTTAGTAAGAATATAGGAAGGAGGGGAGAGAGATCTGCTTCCCTTATTGAGTGCCTGTCAGAAGCAAGAGTGCAGGCAAACAATTTTGTCTTAAGGAGAGGCTGGGGAATGAAGGAATGCAGACAATATCCCTCCAGGAGAGGCACAGGAGGTTATATTTCGTGACAACACAGCCCCCGTTGGTGTTGACAGATGGGTGGCAGAAAGGAAACAGTGAAGAAGGTTTCTGGATGCCTGGTACTAATAAGGACACCCCTGATGCTTGTAAATGAATATTTTAAACAATCTACTTCTAGTTTACTTTTTGGCTGTTAACGCAGTTGACTGCTTTGCGTGTCTCCAGGTTCAGCCCAGGAAAGGGGGGGAAAGACCATGTCAGTTCCAGAGTCATTTTCCAGTCAATTTCACTCTCAAGTCCTCCCTGATGTAGAGATAGCAGTTGCTGCAGCCCGATTACTAATTTGCTTTTTTGATGTTTCTGGTGTATTTTTCTCCCAATGGCTTCCTTGGGGCTTTGTAATTTCCTTGGAACATCCCTATTGGTCTTGTGTTTACAGAAAGTTTTCCCATACTGAAAGTTTTGTTTAAATATCTAACTTTGTGTTTAATGAGATAAGGCAACAATTCATTCAGCCTAGGCGGCGCTTAAGCATTATTATTTTTTTTAGTCCAATATGAACGTATAACACACACCCAAGGGTCATGTTCCCTATATACATTTTCATGAGTCAGGTTTTTTTTTTTTTAAAGAGTCAGAAATGATGTAATTAGACCATAACAAAGTAATAGCCCTTGGCTTTTCAATCTCCACCCCTGCACTCCAATGCGCCAAATTTAAGGATTAGAAGTTTGCAGCCAAATCACTCGTTCAAGTTGCGGTTTGATTTTCAGTCCCTGTGCCACAGCACTCTTGCAACTTGATGGCGCTTTACACACACAGTCTTTCCTTCCAGAAGGGAGAAGAGGTTTGTGGATTAACACCCTTCATGTTCATACTGCCCCACTGTATCCAATAGTCTTTGATCCAAGCTTCCCATAATCCAGAAATCAGGAAGCTGCTGATGGCAGTCTGGTCGAAAATGACATGAACTATTTCACATCCCTGACTTCATGTATAAGGAAATTGATCTAAATGAACCAAAAGAACTAAAATCTACTTCCTAGAAGAGTTGCACCATTGATAGGATAGGATCATTGAACCCTGGGCAAGTTCACTGATGGCTTACTGTGGTTCCCATGAATTTTTCATTTACCTGCCATACTTACTTTGGAGCATTTTTTACCCAGACATGTCATTCTGCTGCAGAAATCAACCAAAACATGGCAGGAGAGGCAACTGTGGTCACCGCACCAAGGAACATGCCATCCCATATTGATCCCTGTCGTGGATGTTTTTTGTAACTAAACTACATGCCTGCAGATCTGATCATCCTTCCCCACGACCACTTGTAAACCTGTTTCTTGTTCTCCTTACTAATACTCTGGCCCAGAATGCTCAGAGCATTCTGTTCAGTACCAATAATCCTTACAACAGTCCTGTAAGGCTTGCCCAAAACCATACAGCTTGCCCCAAACCATACAGAGATTTTGTAGCTTAGCTTGAAGTGAGATTTGAACTGTGGACTTCCCCCACTGCCTTTTTGTCAACTCTGCTGTGCCAGAAGAACATTCTTCCCTCCCACCATTGACTCCCCACAATAAGGCCCCGTTTGGCTAAATGGTTGTGGGTGGGGAAGAGAGATTCAGCCCTGGCATTTTTTTCTCTTTAAATGCAGTGTGACATTTAATATTCCCAGTGGCTGCAAACGAGGATGAGCAGCAGGGAAGCAGATCCCCATCTCTGGGCCGGGCAAATTCTAGCTGGAAGCTCTGTGCAGCTAAGCCATCACAAAACTGGCGACTTTGCTGTAGCGATTCTTCTTAAAAACCCATCCGCAATGCTCACAGTGACTTCTAGATGGAAATTGCTGGGGAGATGAATACAGATGAGCCAGCAGCACCGTCCAATTCCCACCACAGTTTCGGCACAGATACGGCTGAAGTGCTAAGGAGAGGAAGAATGCCCAGTGGGACCGACAGCTCTTTCTTTTGGCAATCACAGAAGAATAAAAACGATACCTTCCATTCATCACTTACCTAGTGCTTTCACAACACGCGCGGTGTCTTATAATCCATACTTCCATCATCTTGACAATGGCATGAAGAAGCCTTCCTCAGTTTTATGGACAGGGGGCACAGTCTGAGAGGTGATGGCATGCCTAGGACCACCTTAACAGCTCTCCGAGCAAGAGTCTGTGAGGGCCCGTGGGAGAGTGGAAGCCATTGTCCATCCTCTGGGCCCCACTCTAGGCTCTCCCCTTGCTCCTGCTTTCCTCCCTTTGCTCTGGCTGCCTTCTCCCTTGACAAGCCCACCTTTCCTCTCTGGGTCTTTCCCCTCCCCTCTCCTGCAGCGTCCACTTGCCACTTGGTCCCCACCCAGAGGCCCCTACTTTCCTTTCTTGGCTCTTCTTCTTCCTCCTCCGTGCAGCCCATGTGTTCCTCTTCCCCATAGTGGCCTATACTTGCTAGGCAGTCCCCTAAAGGCTGCTGAGATCTTGCAAAACCACACCATGAGATCTTGCTGACCATCTGGGGTTATGTGAATGTTTTAATTTGCATGGTGGGGGCCAAGTTCAGAATGACGTATATGATGGTTGCAGCAAGGATTTGGATCTCCTCCGATGCAAGTCCAGTTCTTGTGTTACATTCTGTGCATGCATGTGACATGTACTGAGAGTTGAGTGTGCTTATATTCTTGAATACTTTGAGGCACAGAAATCAGGAAGTTAATTTCCATATCCTCAACTCACATTAGTCCTATCTACTTGTAAGGTGCTGCAGTGATATCGTATACAACCTGGCATTATATGGACATATAATATTGGTAGGCTGATCAGGACCATTGTACAGAGACTACTGTCTTTTTAGGATTCAGGCAGTTCCTAATACTCAGCTTTTGTTAAAAATGGCCACTTTTGCATCTTGGCTGCATCTTCTTGTAAAATAGGGACACTTCTGAAATTCTTCTCATTCAGATTTCTCACCATCCTGCTCTGACCAAAGGAGGGAATTACAGTGAAATAATTCACCACCAGTATGGAAGCCAATAAGTCAGAGCAGATCAGGACCTGCTCTCTGATTCCTTGAAGCCTTCTGGTTCAGACTTTCTTGCTAGTCTGACACATAGGAGACTGTTGACTATGGAGCACCGTTGACAGAATAAAAGCATACTTGGGAGGAGGGGGATGTGGTTACAAGGTAGACCACATGCTTTGGATACAGATTATCTCAGTTTTATTCTCATCTTCAGTTCAAGAGTCTTGGGTAAGAGGTGTTGGCAAAGTCCTTTCTCTGACTCAGACCTCTGACAACCGCCGGCAGCAGAGCAGATAATAATAAACAAGGTGGAACAATACAACTTGGTGTAAAGCAGCTTCATCAATTCCCAATTATTCCTATAGGGTTAGTTGTAGAGCACATGGTTTGCATGCAGAAGGCCACCGGTTCAGTCTCCAGTAAGGATCTTGAGTAGCAAGGGCTGGTCAAGACCACTCTACACCAGCACCTTGGAGAGCTCTTAATAGAAAATAGCAAAATAGATGGACCAATAGGCAGATTGGGTATAAAGTAACTTCATAGGTTTGGGTGAACTGGGTCTGATGGCATTTGGGCCTTGAAAAAGCATGGCATTGCTCTGTCCCATTAGGGGTGTGCATCCAGAAATACTAAGTGAAATTGTCTCTAAAGTTAGCAGTTTGGGGTTGGCTCAGAGACACCTAAAATAATGCAAAGCATTCCTGAAATTCTGGACCTAATGAATATTTATCTCCTGGGATTTTGGGAGGGTTTCAGAGTTTGGGGGAAGCACAAGAGTGGGGAGGGACAGAGAGGAAACAGGCCCAGGAAACAGCAATTTAAATAAGTCCCTAGGTTAAGATGCTGAGTTGCAGACTGGAAGGTCTGTAGCATGGCAGTTCGAGAGCCTAGTGCTGTATGATGGAGTGAGCTCCTGTATCTGGCCAACCTAGCAGTTTGAAAGCAAGAAACTGCAAGTAGATAAATAAGTACCACTTCAGTGGGAAGGTAACAGCGTTCCGTGTGCCTCGGCATCGTGCCGGCCACATGACCATGGAAACATCTTCAGACAGTGCAGGCTTTTCAGCTTGGAAACAGAGATGAGCACCGCCCCCTAGAGTTGGATTCGACTGGCTTTCGAGCAAGGGAGACCTTTAGCTCCTTCCATTGCAGAGATACACCTTTGTCAGGTGTCTGACGAAGCGAGCCTTGACTCTCGAAAGCTCATCCCCTGAAAATCTTGCTGGTCTCTAAGTTGCTACTGGACTCAGATCTAAACTGTTTCTTTGTGTCTCAGCAATGGGAAAAGCTAAAGATTTACTTTAAAAAAAATGAAAGCTGGGAATTCAGAGAACCTGACGTACATATTGCTCCAAGGTTGTATTGATATAACAGTATTCCATTGTTAATTTTATAAACACGTCCAGTGGCTGGGGAGGAAATGGCCAGTGCAGTGGCCAAACCTCACAGGCGTCCAGGAGCCTGCCATTTTCTGGCTGCGCAGCAGGGATCTGCCGCCATAGATGCTGGTGACAGGGAGAAGCCTCCAGTGGGGGCAATGCCGGCATGGTCAGTCCAGGGTTGGTTCTTTCTCTTTTCCTCCCTCTCTGCTCCCATTGTGGGGAGGGGATGACAAAAACAATGGTCCCAAATTTTCCAGACACCCTCCCCTTCAAATACCCAGGGGGGAAATCCCGAACCCTAATAACACTTCAGGGGGAATCGAAATAATGAAAATGGTGCTCTACCCAAAATCCAGATCATAGAATTATTACAAAAATTATTGAAGTCCACATTCCTGTTCCTCATGCTTATTCAGCAGATAGACTAGGTACTTTTGCCCACAAGCTGTTGACTATAAAATCTGCAGAAGAGTTTAGACACCCCTTGGATTAGGGACCGGAGGGCTGCTAATTCTCTCCATTTGCTGCCTTGCCAAATCATTTTCAAAAGGAAGGCGTTTGTGTGTGTGTGTTTTCCTTCCTGCTTCCATTTGGGGATGTATTTGTGCTTAAATTATGCTTGTGAGCTTGATTGTGTGTGAGTGGCAGCTGAGGACACTAACAAGATGCCTACTTTCCAATACAATTGCTTCATCAGGAGGATGGGGAAAGGAGATAATGAAGGTGGTTAAACAGGGGATAGCTCTGCCAAACTTGTGTGCTTCATAAATATTCATGCTCTTTCCCTCCCGTCTCCTTGCCCTTGGGCTGGTTCTATTAACGGGGAAGCATTAGCTGAAGATCGAGGCCATACCCTTAAAAAGGGGGTCCTATTTGGTTCATACCTGGTGCTTTTTCTGCAGTAGCTGGAGGCATGCATGGACGCGGCTGACTTAAGCATTGTGCTGGAATGATTCCTTGCACAGATAGAGCTGTTTACAGAGTCATTCTGGGAATAAGCAAAAAACAAACAACCCCCCCCTCTTCTTCCGAGGTTGTCTACAGGAGGTGAATACTTATTTTGTCCAAAGTGGTATATATCTGTTCATTGGAATGAAGGCGTTAGCTTCTCTTTAGGAATATTACCAATATTCTGTGTCATACCACTTCAAATATTATGGATTCCTCCTCAAAACTTTCAGATTTTTAGACTGGCGAGAGCTGAGAATTGTCTGTCAGAGGTTCCTGATCCCTGTCACAGAACCACAACCCCAAGAATACTCTGGGAAGAGGAATGAAAAATGGTATAGATATCAATCAAATAATATTTTGGCATGAAAAACAAAACAAAAAACAAAAACAGAACATAGAGCAGGGCCACGAGGAGTTTTTCAGTCATGCTGAGCTAAATAACAAAATTTTGATGCCCCCAAGTGCCGTTTGAGGAAGGGGTATGCAAAGGGGCGCAAAACTTTTCTTGACGACCGAGAGAAAAATAATGTACTGGTGCATTGATTGTCATTCCCTGTTCTGTCCTGTTGGGCAGTGAACCTGCCTTGGGCCCACTGGAAGGTGAAGAAAGACAGTATGGGACTACCCCAATGCAGCATGGAAAATAAGGTAGCATCTGCCCAATTGCCTGTGCGGTAGACTGACACATTCCTTATCTCCTTCCCAGATAAGAGTGAGGGCAACATGAGAGCTTTATTTGCCTTCTATGTTATTGCCATGGAGCCAAATCTTTTTCACTACCGGGCTCTGTGATATTAACCTGCTGACAGTGTGATCCCTGATTGGCTTGCATCACATGGCCAACATGAAGAACATTTAAGTAATATAAACGGCAGAAACACAGGCAATGGACAGAGTCAAAAAGACATGAAAATATAAGTTTGGAGGTTGATGAAGATTACAGGTCCCCTAGGTTCTTTTGCCATGGTGAGACTGTTTGTTTGCCTCTGAAAAATTTGGCGCAGCACTAGTTCAGTGGCCTTAACTGACTTCACTGAGAGCAAAGGGGGGGAAAGTGTGATCTGGGACACAGTGGAAAGCAAATCTTACAATGGATTTATCAGGGAGTACCCCAAACAATAGAGAGACCAGTCTTTGCTTACGTTTAGGAGTTGCAAAGTAGTCCTACATTCATAAGCATCAAATGGATCTGCTTTTCTCCGGTGGGCCATAGTCCACAATGTCTAATCTTTCCAAATGATTATTCCAGTAATGGATCATATGTGGAGGTGAGCAGAGCACTCTATGCTTCAGGGTCTGGTAAGTTAAGAAATCAGCAAATCAGGTCCTCCTAGGCTGTGGTCACACGTACCAGATAACGCGGGGGGGGGGGAGGCTATTTGCACCATCGCAATTTGACACACCACTGCGGCGATCAGACGCGACGGCGGTGAACCCGGGGTTTTTTCTGTCAGTGCGTTTCGGCGCACTTCAACAAGGAGGCAGTAGGAGCGCGCTGGAGTGATCAGACAGAGACAGTCCGTCTGCGACCCGTTGCAGACAATTTGCTACTGGACTTTCTGAGGTACTTTTTTTACTCCGCAGCTTTGGCCAGGCGGTACGGGTTGGGGGCGGGGGGGTGACACTTGCCAGATGTGTCCATGTGATTGCGCCTGTTAAATCCACCCGGCATTCGTCCCTCTCATGCAGCTAATTGTGTATGTGATCGGAGCCCTAGTCTAACGAGCACAGAACATATAGCATGGAAAATTAGAAAGTCACACACTTCATCGTCACCACTCCACCTTATCAGTCCATCTGGATTTCAGCGAAAACTCCTTCCTACTCTCAAATATGGTAATAAGTAATCAGTAGTAATCCCATCCTTGGAGATCAATTATCTTTGGCCATGGCAAGAAGGGGAAAGGAAGGACAGATAAAAGAACTTGCCCTCCTCCAACAAGTCATTACTGAGGTACAAAGTAAAACTGCACATACAAAATAGGTGTATGGTTGTAGAATGGCCTTACTTGCAATGCATGT
The DNA here is from genome assembly GCA_029375565.1 of Gekko gecko. NCBI lineage: Eukaryota > Metazoa > Chordata > Lepidosauria > Squamata > Gekkonidae > Gekko > Gekko gecko. Next base: position 36,945,284 of record JAPDNY010000005.1, on the reverse strand, counting down.
CCTTAGAACAGAGTTTCTCATAATTTATTTTTATGTTATCATATTTGTGCCTTCCAAGGAACTCCAAGTGGTCTATGTGGATGATTCTCACAACCATCCTGCAAGACAAGTTAGGTTGATAGATCAAGATGGGTAGCCATGTTAGTCTGTCCGTAGCAGTAGAAAAGAGCGAGAGTCCAGTAGTCCCTTAAAGACTAACAAAAGGTCTGGCAGGGAAGGAGCTTTTGTGACTCACAGAAGCTCATACCCTGCCACACATTTTGCTAATCTTTAAGGTGCTACTGGACTCTTGCTACTTTCTACTGCCGAAGTTATGCTGAGATGGAGAAGAGCTGGCCTGAGGTCACCCACTGAGCTTCAAACAGAGCTCTGAATTTTATTTGTTGGATTTAGATCCCGCCCTCCCTGCAAGCAGGCTCATGGCGGGTGACAAGAGAGCTTACAGAACCATTAAAATGAATTATCACAGTAAATTCCTTAAAACCATTTATAAGATGGAAAAAATTATACGTAAATTTATAAGATTCCGGCCATGCTAAATAAATGACAGAACAAGAGTCACAACAGAAACGACAGCAGCAGCTCTTTACATGGGCAAATATAGTAGGCCAGGGTTCAGCAAGGGAGGCCAGATGGTTGGACATCCACTGCCTCGGCCAAAGGCCTGGTGGAACAGCTCCACTTTACGGGCCCGGTGAAGCTGTAATAAGTCTCACAGGGCCCTGATCCTTTGGGCTGGGGACAGCCATCAGCTGTTGCTCAGCAGACTGTAAAGCTCTCCAAGGGGCATACAGGGAGAGACGGTCCCTTAGATATGTCAGTCCCAGGCTGCATAGGGCTTTAAAGGTTAAAAGCATCATCATGAAATGGATCTGGTACTCAATCGGTAGCCAGTGCACTTGGCATAGCACCGGCTGAATGCGCAACCACCCAGATGTTGCCGTTAGTAGGCGCACTGCTGCATTTTGCACCAGCTGGAGTTTCTGGATCAGATTCAAGGGTAAGCCCCCATGAAGCGAGTGATAGTAATCTAACCTGGAAGTGACCATTGCATGGGTCACTGCAGCCAGTTCCTGGGAGGAGAGATAAGGAATCAGTTGCCTGATCTGCCAAAGATCTACAGCAGTGATGGAAAGCGAGGTGTCCAGGATCACCCCAAGGCTCCTCAACCTCAGCACCAGCAGCCCCTGATTTCCAAACCTACCTTCCCCTTCCCCGACCTCCATCTTCATTGGATTAAATTTCAGCCAGCTCTGCTATAACCACCCAGCCATGGCTTCCAAAGCCCTGTCCAAATTATCTGGGCCAGATTCGGGGTGGCTGTCCATCAACAGATAGAGCAGGTTTTAAAACTTCACAGTCTTAAATCCAGCAAGCCAGTAATCACACCAGATTGAATGTCATGCTTGTACTGGATAGCCTTCTTTAGTGTGAATTTAAGTGTAATGAATGGTAACTGTTAAGGTCAGAGGAGAAATCGCCTTCTAGAGAGATTCACATGGAGAAATAATGCACATTAGACTTATTCACCAACATAACTGTTTTTGCGACTGTCATTAATAAGATGGCTCCAAAGACACTAAGTGCATTGATGGAAGTAATAATAATAGCAGTAACAAAAATACCATGAATATTTTTTTCTTTTGTCTTGCTAGAAAGCAACTTCCTTGGCTTCTTGACAGCTTAACACTGTAAGATATTATCACATTTGTAAGTGATTAAACCCAATTCAATTTTAAATTGTAAAAATACTATATACACTGATGGAATAATAGCAACAATACTAACAACAACATAACAATACTAACAACAACACATCGACAACAACAATAATATGTGGGATTGAAAGATGTCTTCTAGCCTACGAGCAGAAGACTTGTCCATGAATGGAAGAACACCTTTGGAGATGGATTTATCCATCCATCAATGTATATGTTGCTTTACAGAGTAAAGTATGCAAAAAAAATACTATCCCCACCCCAAAGGAGATTACATGCTAAATTAGGCAGTTATAAGGACTTGGACTTCATTTCAGGCAGGGAATTAAGTGTTAAGCCCAAAGCCCTGTGGAAGAGGAGAGTTTTGAGCCAAAGTTTGAAAGACAGGCGGGGAAACAGATTACACAATCAATTGTGGTGTTGATTATGATATCACATGAAGAAGATTATGACTTTTTAATGGGAGAGGGAGGTCCAGCTGTAAGGGGTAGTGAAATAGAACAGGCGGGGTTGGAGGGAGCAGGAGACCTTCATGGCAGCTGAAGCCCATCAAGCTGATAAGACCAGCTGGGTCCCCAAAACCCTTTAATATACATTGAATTAATAAACTTCTCTATGCACACAGTACCTTTCGGCCTGTGTGATCAGAGAAATGTCTTTTTGGAGGGAGACTGGAATTGTTCATTAAGACCATCTGTCCTGTATTTGTCAGAAGCAGAGTGGCCAGATACAGGCCTTGGGCTCTCCTTAAGAAGAAAAATTCGCCAGGTGCAGAGTCTTCCGTGTCATCCTGCCACTTGGACAGGAGAAGCCACACCTGGCAAAATCTTTTCTTCAGATGCAACACTTTGAGATCCGAGTGCGTCTAATTGCAGCAATTGTTGCTATAGTCAATTTGAGCTGGAAAAGCTAATTGTGAGTGTTTTCGATCTAAAGGGGTTGTTAATCTCAGGTAAGGTACTTGTTCCTTGGGTAGGCACTAAAGACAGCTATTAAAAGTCTGCTTCGGCGAGCTGTTATGGTTCTTTTGTTCTTCTGGCTCTCAGGGTGTCTGGTCATCGTCTCATTTAAATTCTGGGTCAGGTGTACAGGATTCTGCTCGAAACAAAAGCACAAGGTTACAGACGGAAGGAGGTGGGGACTGCAGGAGTAAATGTTAACGACTCTCTAACGTCTCATAACAAAATGATGTCTAATTATATCTTGCACTACATTTTCGGCCATTTTCATATCCCACATTGTTTCTCCAAGGGAAATTTCCATTAAAAACAAAGTCAACTTTTTTGCCGCTGCCTGTTCTTTTCCATCTGAAACCCTAAGCCTTTCTGAACACACACAATTAATTGCCGTGGCAATTATGATGATGTCACCGGGAAAGGATTACAACTTTTTAATGAGAAAATGAACTGCCATTGTGTATTTCCTTTTCAACCAAGAATTACTTTGACTGTGAATGCTGGGAAGAAAAGCAGTGTAGTAGTGCAGATATATAGAACTGGGAGGCCAGATTGGATAGCGCTGTCGAGGTGGTCTGCGAGATCCAGTAGCTGAGATCTTGGATTTGGGACACTCTGGTTTCATCTATTGCTTAACTGGCCATGGATTTCTTATTTGATGAGCAAGTCACTGCTTCCCAAAAGTCAGTGCGTTGTCTGCAAAGCACAGGTACCACAATGCTTCTGGAGTTCCCCTTCCCTACCATATATGGGCAATGATGGCAAACCCCAGGGAGGGGCCATTCCCTGGCCAATGGCATGGTGTAGTGGTTAGAGTGCCAGGCTAGAATCTGGGAAACGCAGGTTCCAGTCCCCACTCTGCCATGGAAGCTCTCTGGGTGACCTTGGGCCAGTCACTCTCTCTCAGCCTAACCAACCTCCTGTGGTTGTTGTGAGGATAAAATGGTGGCAAAGGGGAATGATGTTGTAGGCTGTTTTGGGTCCCCACTGGGGAGAAAGGCAGGGTGTGAATGTAGCAGATCAATCAATAGCGTCAACTGTTCTCCTAGGCTTTAAGGTGGCATTGATGGTTAATTAATAAATAATAAGCATTTTAGGCATGAAGAGCCCGATTTAGATTGGCATGGATCCCACGCAAAGCAAGCTGTGCTGTTCTGCTTACACAACAAACACTGCTGCCTCCACTTTCCCATTGCAGTCATTTAAGCTTCCCAGTGCAACATGGTAGGGGCCAAAGTGGGGACTGCAGTGAGGAGGGGAAATTGGAAACAATTGTCCTCCCCCTTTTCCATGAGCGGAAGTGCCTACCGTGAGTGGAAAGGCAGCTTTGGACCTAAGCCACTGTTTCCACCAGTGTTTGAACAGCTGCAATGGCAGCCTTTTTATACTATGGGACACTCAGTTCATGTAGAGAGTTGGTTGTTTGAGCTCAAGAACTTGCTTGGTGGTGGTTGTTCCACAGGAGTTTTTTTTAATGCAGCTATTCCCTGTGTGGATTTGACCCCAGGTCTTAAACGGGGTGGGATTTCTGCTTTCCCAAACTGAATCAATATACACATATGTTATATAAACGGGAACACTGCAGTACAGTGGTTAAAATGCTGGCTAGGTCCATATTCCCAATGAGCTATTACTTGGCTGACTATCCAGTCTCCACCCTACTTTTAATTTTATAACTCTTGATCATATTCTCCCAGGTATTAACAGCACACATGGCTTTGTAAAATAATCACAGTGTGTATCTTGATATCAGATGTTCTATAGTGCATCAGAATTATTTTAGCACTGGGCTTGGACAATTCTGGGAACAGTAGCTAAACATCTGGCATGCAGTAGTCATTGAGCAATGAGGTTTTATCACCATGTTGTTTGGTGTCATAATTCTGTCCAATTTGCCACCGCATTGAAGTGAATCTGTTCCTAATGGGCAGGGAAGATATTCTTTCATCAGTGGCCATGTTTCCAGTTGCCTCTATTTCAGCAAAGGTAAACTCAGAAGACCCATTTGATTGTACTTTACACAGAGCCCAACACGGTCATAACACAGGCCTTGTTGAGTACCATCTGACCAACCTGTTGGAGTAATGAGGTTTCCTTGGATGATGTGGGTGGTCTTCCTGCAGTTCCCCCCTTTGACCAGAGCTGAACGCCTGCGTCATATGACTGTGGTCACTTGTTCAAGACTCGTGGTGGGCAATGTTCATATGACTTGGTTTCATGTGTCTGTAGCTTTACATTAATCAGGTGTTACCACTTCTGAAAGAATCATTTCTAAGACTATTTCAGATAGGTAGCCATGTTGGTCTGCAATAGCTCCTTCAGGAAGCATTGACTCTCAAAAGCTTTTCCCTGGAAATCTTATTGGTCTTTAAGGTGCTACTGGACTTGAATCTTGCTCTTTTAAGTCTATGAGAGCTGGTGTGATACAGTGGTTAAGAGTCTTGCAGTAGGACTAGTGAGGCCTGGGTTCAGATCCCCCCATTGTTAAGAAACCTACCTTGGGTTAGGCACTTTTACCTTAACCCATCTGAAAAGGTTGTCGTGGGGAAGAAATACAGGAGGGGAGAATCATATATGTTGTCCTGAGATCTTTGGAGGAAAGGTGAGATAAATGGTGAGAGATGGGTTTTATTCTACTCATTATTCCACCCAACTGGCTGATGGGAGGACTTACCAGGAGAGAGATGAAGGCCCAGGTGATGTCACTGTTATCAAACAAGCAGTGTCTAAGTGACCCTGATATTTGGGCAAAAACTTTATGGTAGAAGCCATTTATACCATTGGGTTTTTGCTCAAATACCAGAGCATTGCCAATACATCACAGCTTGATGACATCACTTCCTATGCATGCTGGAAGTGACATCTTCACATCACCTGGGTCTTCCTCTCCTGGTAAATCCCCCCCATATCCTGCCAGTTGCCAGGAGGGACCTAGCAGCCCTGTAGCCAAATTATCATCCTGGGAAATGGCATGAAAATCTGAAACCATATCGATCTCTATTGAGGTAAGACTGTCTTTTTTAGATTTGGAAGTTGAAAGAAAAGGATCAGCTACATATCAGAATGCCTTATAAATAGATAGATGGATAGATACACATACATATATATTTAATGCTTTGTAGTACTAATTTGTGTTCTTATTTGGGCAAGATGTTATTTAAAGACTGCTGATTCACTGGCTCCCTTAAGAAATTTTATTCTTTTTTTTTTTCACCCTTCATATTTTATAGAGCAAAAACTGCAAATTGCAGGATGTCTAATTAGGAAGCTTTGAGGAAAAGATGACAAAGCACCAGTTGCCATGGAAATGGAAGTCGATAGCTGGTTTACAGCCAGCAGCCAGACAAAGCAAGAGACTCTGATGAGCTATTCTTGGGGTCAGTGGGAGGTAGCCAGTGAGAACGAAAGGGAGGTGTGTGGGCCCAGGCATACAGTCCTGCACGGAGAGCTACATTCCTGGGCGTCGGAATAAGAAAAGAAGAAAAATGTGTCAAGCCCATTTACAGTGTCCTCTTGCTGCAACACTCCCACCAGGCTGGATCAATGGTCAGGTTCTGAATCCAGTCAAGTACAGGCTAGGCTATAGCTAGTCTCCTGAGGCCGGGCTGTCACATTTCCAGGTGGCGCTTGTAAGAAATGAAACCAGCGCGGACCATCCATTGGGTACAGCTAGGCAACTGTCTAGGGCACTGTAGGTGGAGGGGCACGAAAACCAGTCCCACCACTGCCCTGCCTGCCTGCAGCTTTGAGGGAAGTGGCAGCCCCAGGTGGTGCCTCTTGGCTCTAGGGGGTGGCTTGCCATGAGATTGCTCCAGTTTGGTGTAGTGGTTAAGTGTGTGGACTCTAATCTGGGAGAACCAGATTTGATTCCCCACTCCTCCTCATGCAGCTGCTGGTGACCTTGGGCAAGCCATAGTTCTGACAAGAGCTGTCCTTGAAAGGACAGTCCTTGAAAGAGCTCTCTCAGCCCCACCTACCTCACAGGGTGTCTGTTGTGGGGAGGGGAAGGGAAAGGAGAGGGAAGGGTGGGGTATAAATCCAATCTCCTCTTCTTCCTCCTCCTCCTCCTCCTCCTCTTCTTCTTCTTCTTCTTCTTCTTCTTCTTCTTCTTCTTCTTCTTCTTCCCTCTCTCCCTCTGTCAGAGGGTGGGCCCTCCTTCCCTCCCCCTTCATTGGGGATGGGCCAGGTAGGACTGCCAACCTCCAGGTGGTGGCTGGAGATCTCCTGGGATTACAATGGACCTCCAGGTGACAGGGATCAGGTCACCTGGAGAAAATGGCCACTTTGGAAGGTGGACTGTATGGCATTATACCCCAGTGAGGCCCCTCCCCTCCCCAAATCCCACCCTCCTCAGGATCCACCCTCAGAATCTCCATGTATTTTCCCAACCCAGAGCTGGCAATCCTGGGCCAGGGGTGGTGTCTTTTTCCAGTGCTGTGTTTGCATCCCAATCCACCTTGTTGGGAGGTGTGGCACCACGGAAATCCCCAGCCCCAGTCAGAGTGGCATGAGCAGGGACGGTAGTGTGGGGGGAGGGAAGGATGGCAGCAGCTTCCTCGCAGTGCAAGAGGGGTGGTGAAATCGTTTGCCCAGGGAACCAAAAATTCTTGAGTCCGTCACATGATTACTGGTAAACCTACCCCTTCTATGATATTTTAGGACTTCTGAATGTACTATTAAATTATATACGATATTTTGCACTATGTGCATAATTATTCTTTTTCTTTCTTCCAGTCTTTTTGGTTACCTTACTGGTACACTTAGCCCTTCTGTGCTCATCATAGTGGCTAAGGGGTTACATTTAGGGATCATCTAGGCAGGGAAAAGGCAATAGTGCAGAGCTGGGCAGTCTGCTTGAGAGGACATTAAGGTATCACCACTTTGGAAGTGTTATCAGCTGCTTTTAAAAAGCACTTCTGAGAAACTCTCATTCTTTGACTGTAAGTCCCATAGCTTAAAAAGCCTACTTTTTTGTGGGGTGGGGTCTTAGCTGAAGCAAATCAGTTGTTGCAATGGGATATGGCATCCACTGGCCCCACTTTGGCTACGTACCTGAGCATACGTTGTCACACTTTTGGGGGGAGTGTTTTGTTTAGTGGTTCTATTGTACAGTTTGACATTTATTTCAGGTACTCATATTTCTCACCACACAGTCAGGCCCCAAAGGGGGATAACAACAATAAACACAATAGAAAAGGTTGACGAAATACAAGACAGCAGTTGCAAGCAGCCATGTTGGTCCACAGACAACTTCCAAAACCTTCGGTTGGGACCATCTGAAATATCACAAAACCATGCATATCAGAGCATGTGTGAGCTTTCATGGTCTCTAGAACGCTTCATCAGGCCAGATATCCAATACACAAAGAAAGGGATGGGTAGAAAATAAGGTTTCTCAAGGTTCAATGGCAACCCCGAAGTCTACAGTTAAAATCGAAACTGCTGAGATAGGCAGCCCAGTCTTAAGACCCTGAGACATGCATATCCCCATGGACACATTAGCACCCACTGGCTGGCTGATTCAATCTTTGCCTTCTGTAGGGGCACCATCATCGTGCTACACCGTGATTGGTGGGTTGTGATGGACTCTGGAGTAATTGCTATGCTCTCTGAACATCCATGATGGGTCTTTGGGCTACTATTCTCTCCAATGGCATATCTCCCATTTAGGATTTAGTCATAATCCTAAACCCTTCAGAGATGGGGTTTAGGATGGACCTGTTAATTACTTTTTAAAGTATGGTGATTTTATTACATTTTAAAACTTCTATTTTAGGGTGCCTTGAGAGCTACTCTGGTTTAAAGGCAGAATTGAAATCCTCTAAAGAAATAAAATAGGTTTTCCACCTTTCTTACTACAAAATAATATGCGCAAAGTGAAGGCTTCATATAAATGCTTATTAACAACAACAACAACAAAAAGTCTAGGACTGCTCACATAAAATAGTGTTGATTTTGATCCACAGCTGCTTAAAAAAAGGCATTCCTGTTTCCTAGCAATTAAGGGTACTTGCTGGCCTCCTCTTTTAAAGAAAATTCAGAACTGGAGCAGCAATGGGGTGAAGTTGACAGGGTTCAAAATGCGGTGATGGAGGGACCCATAATTATTATGAATAATAAGTCATGACAACTTCAACACTGCAGAAGTGAGTTAAAATTCAAAATGTTGATGAAGAGTGGTCTTGAAGCTTGGAGTGGGCAAATTGATATGGGGTGGGGAGGAGGGCTGGTACGGGAATGATTCTGCCTTTTTGGCAGAAGGTTGGACATTTCTGTGATTCTAGCTGATGTGTTGATACTCAGAGCAGTGGTGAGGTTCTTAGAACTTCTGCTCTACACAATTATTTTGAATGTTCTTCTGAAATAATTGTTCAGAATGGATGCTCTAAGGCAGATTCATTCACCTGCAAGCCATCCTCTGTGCCCATATCAATTTATGAGATCCCAGAGGCACAGTTTTCATTACAGATTACATGATGTCATCATTTCAGTATCTCATACCCAGCCGTACCTCCTGGCAGCATCATTTCATGCACTGATGCCAACTGCAATGGAAATATTATCCACTTACTTTTGATTAATAGTCTTGGCCTGCAACTGGCTGTGATGTGCAGTTCCATTTGTGGAGTGTTGTGTTTCAGTGAGAGAGGTGTATATTCGAATGCAATCTCGGCTATTCATCCACCAGGCCACCTCGTACAAGTTAATGGGTTGGGCTGAGCCAGCTTTTTCACTCCATCTCATTTAGTTCTTCTCCTTGCCACAGACCTCATCCCACATGGCTGTTGTCCAGGCAGATTCCACAATCCCCAGCATAGCCTTTTGGTACTTGAAGGGGACCCTCTCCTCCCTTTTCCACCAGTGGAAAAGCTGGTCGGATCCAACACATTAATGGACTATCTACCAAACAGAGCAAGGGGGGCTGAGTGAGATAATGCAGGACTCTGTGTATTCTGCAATTCTGTGGGAACACTGGAAGGACAATGCAGGATCTGATACTGGTTGTCGAATCTAGCTTTTTGAAAATCACAGAAAGAAACAATTTGCTAATCCCTGAAGCTGAGGAAATCAGCTTGGTGTATGAGCAGTCCCTGCTAATGAAGCCAGAGGTGAACATGCAAAGCTATCCGATACTGAACGAGACCATTGGTCCATCCAGGTCAGTATTATCTACTCAGACTAGCTGCGGCTCTCAGGCAGAGGTCTTTCACATCACCTGCTATCTGATCTTTTCAGTGGAGATGCCAAGAATTGAACCTGGGACCTTCTGCATGCTGGGTAGATGCTCTACCACTGAGCCATAGCCAAAGGCATTGCAGAATATGCTTTCTAGTGACTGGGGATAGAGCATTTGTGTCCCGTGCGACTCCTTTTCATTGCCTCTGACTAGCAGAACTTAAATAATTCATGCACGATAGTAAAAAATGACAGAATAAATTATGCAAAATGTGAAATTAAGCACATGTGCTCGGTTTCCACCATTTATATCAGTCACAGGATTTGTTTTATCTTGCTGCAGAACTTGGATTGCCTGGGTGAAGAACTGTAATATTTCTAGTGCAGGGCACTTTTAAAAAAATGTTCCAGTCCTGGAAATAAGAATCGTACAGTGGCAGGTTCAGGGGCACTGGTGGATTTCTCAGATCAAACTAAAGAAGAGGGTCTGAAAAAGGAGACACCAGGAAAGCTTTTTTGGCCTTGCTGTTCAAGCCAGGAAAGCAGCTAACGAGTTACTGCTTTGATAACAGTTTTGTGATGAAATGTGAGCTTGTGTTAACAGAGGGAAAACATTCTTCTTTTGACCTGCTTTGGGAGATTCCACCAGAGGGGAAGTAACCCCTCCCCCTTAGAAAACTGCATGCTTTACGGCCTCTACCATACGTTCTGTTGAAGGAGAACATTGAAGCCAAGTAATTAAAAGTGTCAGCTCTTTATTTGGGATGGGAACATATTAAATTATGTACAGTAAATATTTTGGGGAGGTAGAACTGGAAAGAGAACTTATTGATTCATGGCAGGCTGCCAGGCTGTTGCACTAGGCCAAGACTCAGTCATGCTCAGAATCTAGTTTAAACTTGGGTAAAATACATACATTTAAGGGGAAGACAGGATATATCGGAGGAAGGGTGTTATGGAGTACTCATAATTTCCCAGTCACCAGCCTCATTTGTAATTGAGTACAGCACTGGGGAAAAGCTGAGCCCTCATACATCCAAACGCACAGCCCGGTTTCTCATATAGCTGTCAAATCGATTGTGGGCACTGCAGAAAAGTTTGCTCAGCATTCGCTCTTTGGCTGTTCTTGTGACTGGCAATAATAGCAAGGCCGTTGAGCCACAGCAGGCCAAACTGGCAGTGAAGCCAAAATGGACACATTTGTCGCAAATGCAGATAAGCAAGCGATGCTGGAAAAAGACAGCCAGCATTAACTGAAAACTAGGCACCTCAGCAAGAGTTCTGCAAGACTGGAGTGGGAAGTTCAATATCATTCCCATATTTCTAAATCCCAGGGGAAGGGAGCCAGGGAATGCTTAGCCGGTGAGAAGGACGGGCAGATGTGCATTGGCATGCTGTGCATATGACTTTCGTATGCTGCACTTGATTGAATGCCAAAGCCCCAGATGCTTTTCTCTGAGTGTCACCCAGAGTTCTTTGGAGGCAGGTGTGTGTGTTGGGGCGGGGGAGATACAAATGTGATACAAATGTGAACAAGTCAACAGTAGCCTGGCTGAGGTCAGCACACATGCTCAGTGGGGCCAGGTGCAAATGAACTGGGTTAGGAAGCAGGTGATAGGCAGAGCATGGAGTCAGGAAACTGAATGCAGGACTTAAGAAAGCTCTCAAGGAGTATAGATATTCCTCACTCAGGAGCCGGAGCTGTGACCTTAAAAACTCAAAAGGGACTTGGTACCTGCCCAAGTTCTGATTTGCACGTTAGCTAAGAAAGCAGAGTTGTGTCTTGGAACCTATGTTCCATAAATGTTGCAGTCTCTGAAAACATCCCCTTCTCTTTCAAGCACAGGAGTAAGGGGCTTGTGTTGCCGGAGCAGAGCAGCAGACTCCAGTGCACCACCACAGCACCCATTGAAACTTCCCTGGTGCCCACCAAGTGATTGTAGAAAGTGGGCTGGGCTAGGTGAGGCTTTTGCCCAGCAAGGGTTCTGATTGGTCATCTGCTGTGCAGATTTTGTAAAATGTTGCTTTGGCAGCAGCTGCCACCACAGTGCCAACTTCTTCATTGTGGCGGCCATTTTGTGCCCGGATCCACCCCCTGCAAGCAACCACTTTGTGTCAGCCACTTTGTGCCAGTGCTCATCATTCCAAAAGTGCCCGCAGGCTGAAAAATGTTGGCGACTCCCAGAGTAAATGTTAGACCTCCAGTCTGGAGATATCTGAATAGCTGGCCTTTGAGCCAGATGCAGTGAACATAACACAAGTCCTTACTTAGTGGAAGGCAGTTATTTGATTCAACCCACTGCGTTTTGTGTACTCATGTGCCTGTGTCTTACAGGTATACTTGATTCCTATAAGCCACCCCTGGAAGCATTTCAGATATGTGTCTGTCTTTGTACTGTTGGAATGTACAGTTCTACTTACTCAAAGCACCTCTCTCTCTCTCTCTCTCTCTCTCTCTCTCTCTCTCTCTCTCTCTCTCTCTCTCTCTCTCTCTCTCTCTCTCTCTCTCTCTCTCTCTCTCTCTCTCTCTGCTGGAGAAGTTAACAGTTTTACTGAGACCTTGTCCACAGAAGCAGAAAGATCAGGCAAGGTGCAAAGTGTAGTATTATGTTCTCTGCAGGGAGCCATCGCTTTGTTATTTAAAGACGGCTCTTCATTTTGCAGCATAAGGTCATTTCTTGTCTGAGTGATGAAACGCCCTCTCTTGCCCACAAAGGTTTAATTTTAAAGTGCCCATTGCCTCTCTCTGACTGGAAAAGAGCTCCCCTCACTTCTCATGTCACTATTATCCCAGCCAAAAAGGAGACCAAGAGACTAAAGCCGTGTATTGCTGACAGTTTTTCAAAGGCCACGTTAGAGCCATCACCGGCAGAACATCCACTTTTAAAAATCTCATTTGTAGTCTGTGATCATCAAACATGTTTTGGAGGGTTTTGAAGTGCTACTGGCAAACCCTGAAAAATTATCGCTCGTACATCCTCATTCTGTTGATACTCATTGGCGGCAGACGCTCCCAATACAAGACCTGGCATCCCAAGCTATCTACATCTTAGTTCTGCAACAAGTCCCACCAGATCCACTAATGAACACATGAAGATGCCTTCTGTTGAGTCAGATCAGTATCACCTTACAATGTTCCCTCTAAGCTGTGGAGTCTTGTGAGCAAAAATTCTACTCTGTGAGCTACTGGCATTAAAACTGTGAGCGAGTGATTTGGCTACTGTATAAATTAGTTTGCTTTGGAGCCATTCTTCCTGAGCTAAGACAAAAATGTGTGAGCTGGAGACTAAAAAACTGTGAGCTAGCTTACACTAACTCAGCTTAGAGGGAACACCGCCTAGCAGTGGCTCTGCCAACCTGGGGCAGAGGTCTTTTATATCACCTAGTACCTGCTCCTTTTAACTGGAGATGCCGGGGACTGGTGCTGGGAACTTCTGTGCCACTTCAGGATACAGAATCTTCATGTGTTCATGTATTATTTTCTATTGCTTTCAAGATGGTGTCCAATACTCAGATATAAATAGCAATGTTAAGAGAAATTCTTTTAATTCATCTTTACACAGCTTCTCCCTGAAATCCAATGTTTTGCTTCTTAAATTCAAAGAGAGGAGATGCAAAAAGGGAAGTTCTGAAAAGTATCAGAATTTTGTGTTGCTCAGAGGTGGGTCATGTCTTCCCAACCTTCTTATCCTCCAGTTGGATTATCTCCTTATGGCGTTTAACATCGAAAACAAAACAAAAACCTTGCAAGAGCCAGAGTTACAAAAGCATGCACAGAGGCGTCACAGAAACTGCAAAAGAGAAATTCCTCTTTTGAAAGAGAAAAAGAGAAGAGAAATCAGCTATGTCTCAAAAAGGGAATTTCAGAAAAAGAAATTCTACTCCTTGGTTGCGGTCATATGCGCAAGATAAAGCAGGGGGAGGGGGGAAGTGAGGCTATTTGCTCCATAGGAATTTGGCCCGCAGTTGTGTGATCACACAGTCCTTGGAAGGTGCAGGCACAGCCCGCCACTGCGTGATCAGACGCTGCCACAGGTGAGTCGGGGGGGGTTGCCGTTTGTTTCCAGTGCACTTCAATGAGGGATCGGTGAATCGCATCTCTGCACTGAGGGCTCCCTATGCAGTTTGTGATGATGCGCATACCAAGACAGGGGAAAAACAATGGCATAGAGTCGGGATGGTCTGATCAGACCATCCTGACGCCATCAGAGCACACCGGAGCAATCAGACATGGGAAAGTCCGTCCGTGGCCCATCACAACCTATTTACTACCAGATTTTCACCAGTGTCTTTTTACTCCACTTCTGTGACGGAGCAAAATGGGTTGCCAACAGTGCGGGGCACTTCCAAGATATTCATGCCTGATCATGCCCTTTTACTCCGCTCACCTATGGCAGGTCTAATTGTCCATGTTATCATGACCCTTGTAACGCTAGCTATAAATGCACAATGTTGTACAAATGTAATGATCAACAATAAGACCAACCATTTAGTTTAAAGATTTAAAACCAAATAAAACAACAATTAGGACCATGGTGGTTCAGAGGTTAAGATGCTGAGCTGCAGACCAGAAGGTCTGTAGCTAGGCAGTTCAAGACCCTAGTGCCACATGACGGAATGTGTTCCTGCCAACCTAGCAGTTCGAAAGCAAGAAACTGCAAGTAGATAAATAGTGGGCAGGAAACAGTGTTCCGCACTCCTTGGCATTTAGTCATACCGGCCACATGACCACGGAAATGTCTTCAGACAGTGCTGGCTCTTCAGCTTGGAGATGAGCACCATCCCTAGAGTCAGATTCAACTGGCTTTTGAGCAAGGGGAACCTTTTATTAACAAAAGTTAGTGATAATTTTTTCAAATAGCAGCAGCAGATAAAATACAGGAGAGGGGAGAGTGGGCAAACAGAAATGGATTTGTTGCCTGGCACCTAGAACTCAATACAAGGCAACCCATTCTGGCAAGAGGAGTGCCAGAGCAAGGTACCACAGCTGAAAAGGCCCTGTTTCTGCCACTCAGCCACCTTGCCCGTGCAGGCGAAGGTGCAAATTCAGCTGCAGAACTTTTCTGATGGTTGGACCCTAAGGGATTCTTCAAGTACCTCTGCTCCCAATCTGTTTATAGGTAATAACTAGCATTTTGCATTGTGCCCAGAAGGAAACAGCTATTGTTTTAAGCCTCAGTTACTCCCAAAGCCCCCCTCCCTTTTAACAAACTTAGCTAGGGTATCTGTCCTACCAAGTAGGGGTCTAGAATAATACCACACTCTCTTTTGCCTATCTTCAGGAGGGGCACGTGGACCCACTGACCATGCATTAATCCTTATCTCCTACCACAATAGTGTTACAGATCGAGCAGGGACATTTCAACAGATAAAAGGTCGTTCAAGTGTTTAGTTTTAGGCATCCCCTACTTATCGGTTGAGTTTTCCCTGGTATAGATTGACTAGCTACATATTCTCTCGTAGGTAATCAGGCATTCTCCTGTAGAAGAATATTTCCTCCCCCCGTCCCAAGAATTGCTGGAACACTTCACTCACCGACAGAAGATAAGCCCAATGAACTGAACGTTCCCGAATGCTATATAAATAGCTAACATTCCTAACCTAGCGGAGGCAACGACAAGATTGCAGATTAAGTGTATATTTGCACTCTTCTGTCACACACACACACAGCCTTCCAGACTCGCAACGGTCGAGTCCAGGGGCCAAATTAATCTCTTGACGTCACTGGAGCGGTGCCCGCGTAGGCTGGCTATATATTTATCCCCAGGTCACTAATGAGAGATCAATCACACAGGCTCTAACCTCTCAGAGGGCTCCACAGGCACAATTCTGGCTCGGCGAATGGGAAGCCAGCATTTATTTCTCCCCCCACCCCCACCCCTCCATTACAATGCGACTGAACTGTATTTAATTTAAAAGTGATTATAATCAGTGGAGAAAATCCTGTAAATTAGGTAATTATATACTCCGCTTTCTTTTGGGGGCTTCGCTCACCATCTTGTTTTTCTGCTTTGGAAATCAGAGTGGAAACCCAGCGAGAATGACCCAGGTGCTCTTCATTCTAATCAGCTCACGTCACCACTCTCAGAGCAGGAGGAAACTTTCTCCCGTCTATCCATTCCCTCCCCCTGATTTAAGATTTTTGGAGGCGGGTACGTGGTTGCTCAGAGGTTGACACTGAAGCTGCAGACCAGAAGACCCGAGTGCTGCGTGACAGAGTGAGCTCCCGTCTCTGGCCCCAGCTCCTGCCAACCTAGCAGTTCAAAAGCAAGAAATTGCAAGTAGATAAATGGGTACCACTTCAGTGGGAAGGTAACAGTGTTCCGTGCGCCTCGGCATCTAGGCATGCCGGCCACATGCCCACAGAGAAGTCTTTGGACAGTGCTGGCTCTTTAGCTTGGATATGGAGATGAGCACTGCCCCCTAGAGTCGGATTGGCTTGGCTTTCGAGCAAGGGAAACTTTTACCTTTACATATATTAAATATGTTGCCATTGTCTGAGGAACAGTGAGTGACAGCCAACTCAAGGGTTTTCTCTGAAGTGGCATCACATCTCTAGAACTCCCTCCTTAGGGAATCTCCTGTAGCCAATTCTCTCTTCTCATACTGGCAAGGACAATCTTCTTATCTTCAGATAAAGGAGTAGCAGGACTGGCACAGTAGTAGAACTTTTCTATGTTGTTCTATTAGCTGGATTATTTTAATGAGTGAAATATCATATACAATATGATTTCATTAGTTCTAAGTCACTTTGCCGTCAAGTCAAAACTGACTCATGGTGACTCGGTAGGGTTTTCAAGGCAAAAGACGTTCAGAGGCGGTTTCGCCATGGCCTGCTTCCTCATCCTTCAAGTTGGGTCCAGAGACCTCTCAGAATTACAGCTGATCTCCAGATGACAAAGATCAGTTTCACAGGAGAAAAATGGTTTCTTTAGAGGATGGACTCTATGGCGTTATACCCTGTTCGGAACTTTCTCCACCCTAGCAGAATCTTTGGTGATATTTTCACGGGTATAGGGCACAATCCTAAACTGCTGTACTCACAAGTATTTAATTGGTTTAATTTCCTACAAAAATGTTCTTAGGCTTACATTCATAACCTATCACAATTAATGGTAGACGTCTATCAGCTGTAATGGGATGAAACAAGGTTCACCTATTGGGGGTACTTGCTTAGCTTTACACAGCAATCTAGGGACACACCAGGGTTCCCTGAGGGCCCTGTTCTGTCTGTTTGTCTGTCTGTCTGTCTGTCTGTCTGTCATCTGTCTGTCTGTCATCTATCAATCTATCTTTCATCTATCTATCTAATCTATCATTTGTCTGTCATCTATCTATCTATCTATCTATCTATCTATCTATCTATCTATCATCTATCTATCTATCTATCTATCTATCTATCTATCTATCTATCTATCTATCTATCTATCTATCTATCTAGTGGCTAAGTGCGTGGACTCTAATCTGGGAGAACTGGGTTTGATTCCCCACTCTTCCACTTGCACCTGGCTGGATGACCTTGGGCAAGCCGTAGTTCTTGAAAAAGAGCAGTTTCTGTCAAGAGCTCTCTCAGCCCCACCTACCTCACAGGGTGTCTGTTGTGGGGAGGAGAAGGGAAAGGAGTTTGTAAACTGCTCTGAGACACCTTTGGGTAGTGAAGGGTGGGGTATACATCCAATCTCCTCCTCCTTCTCCTCCTCCTCCTTCTTCTTCTTCTATCATCCAGCCATCCCATTTTTTTATCCTGTCCTTCCTCCAGAGGAGCTCAGGGTGGTGTACAAGGTTCTCATTTGTCCCAGGGTTTCCAACAAACCTGGAGAAAAATGTCCTATCCAAGAGTTACCAACTCCAGCTTGGGAAATACCTGGAGAGTTGGGGAGGTGGAGCTGGAGAAGGCAGAGGTTGGGAATGGGAGGAAGCTCAGCAGTGTGTGATGCCAGCTCCAAATCAGCTATTTTCTCCAAGGGAACTGATCTCTGTAGTCTGGTGATCCACTGTAATCCTGGGAGAACTCCATTCTCCCCCCACCCCCCGGAGGTTGAGAACCCTTCCCTATCCCTATAACGTAGCAATTATATCTGGAACTGGGCAGTTGAATCTGTTTCCAGCATGGAGGTAAATGACATTTCCCCTCTCCAACTGGCTGCCCTATTTGTCCTGACAGTGACCCTGTGAGGCAGGTCAAGCTGAGGAAAAGTGACTTGCCCAAGGCCACCAGCAAGCTTCATTGCAAAAGGGGGTTTTCAGCTGTCTAACCACTACACCACATTTCCCCAGCTGTCTAATAATTATGCCACAGGGGATGTCTTCCATGCAGTTGTCCTTTCCTCTCCTCTCCTCTAGCTTGCTGGGCCCAGTGGCCAGAGAGAACAGAGACAGCATTTCCTTCTCTTTCCTGTCATGGCAGACAATCAGGAAGCAATGGCAAAGCAGAGAAACAGCAGGGCCAGGAAGCCCTAGGTGTTGGCAGCAATGCTCCCTCTAAGCTGTGGAGTCTTGTGAGCAAAAAATATACTTTGTAAGCTGCTGTAATTAAAGTTGTGAGCAAGCGATTTGGCTACTGCATAAATTAGTTTGCTCTGGAGCCATCCTTCCTGAGCTAAGACAAAAATGTGTGAGCTGGAGGCTAAAAAACTGTGAGCTCGCTCACACTAACTCAGCTTAGAGGGAATACTGGTTGGCAGTGCTGGGGCATGGGCCTTGGCAGGTATCTTCTAGTGCCAACCCCCTGGTGCCAGCCTTGATGCCCATAGCATACACAAAACTGGTGAGGCCTACTCTAAAACTGTCAGACTGAACAAGCTATAAATAATCAGACGGTGCCCTTTTCCTAATACAGTTCTCCAGAACTGTGTTTAAACAGGTGTGGCACTCCTATCCTAAGGAACCATTTCATAGGAAACACATATCCTTGTCCCCCCCAGAGTTGGTCTATAAACAGGATCCGAGAAGAATCTAGGGTATTTTGCTCTTGAAGCCATCCTTGAAATTCCTTGCATAGCCCATTCTGATCTAATGCTTTGACCCCTATGTACTTGCAGGATAGCTTCAAAAAAGTGAACCATTAATCTTTTGACCTTTAGTTGGGATTAACATCCTGTGATGGTACCGCTGGTGGAAGGAACCTCTCCAGAGGAGAGAACAGAACAAAGGGCAGCAATCAGCCATATGTGGTGGGCCAGCTCTTTATGCAAAGTAGGATTTAAAGACAGAAATCCCAGGCACACAGTAGGGAATGCCGATGCCATCAAATATCCCACTGCTCTGGCAATGGCATATTGCAGGACTGTATGTGGTCACAGCATTACAGTTATTCCCGGAGCACAGTTTCAGCTTAAGTGTGGACAAGAGACTTACTTTGCTTTGTTTCTGTTTTTTAACTTTGATTTGCTTTTATGCTGCTTTAGAACCTGTTAGGGATGCCAACCTCCAGATGGGACCTGGGGATCCCTTAGAATTATAGCCCATCTCCAGATTACAGAGATCAGTCCCCCTGGAGAAATTGGATGCTTTTGAGGGCTGACGCCAATGACATTGTGCCCCAATGAGGTCCCTGTCCTCCCAAATCTCGAGGCGTTTTCCAACGTGGAGTTGGCAATCCTAGCCCAACTCCACTGGTGGCCAGGGAGTACCTAGAACCTGTTACTGGTACACATCCCTAACCATCTGAAGAAATTCAGGTGGATAGCCGCATTTGCCTGAAGCAACAGAACAAAGTTTGAGTCAAATGGCCCCTTTAAAACCAACCAAGGCCCCGGTCACCCGGGAGGATTTGCCATGCAAGAGGGACGGATCGGGGGCACATCAAGCGGCCATGATCATACTGCAACATCTGGGAAGTGGAGCGCACCCATCCCCGATCTGTCCCTTCCGGGCGAAACTGCACACCAAAAGAGTACTACCTACCGGTTGACGCGCAGCATGGGCGGGTGTCTGATCACCGACGCGCCCCGCAGCATCAGAGGTCCTGTAGAACTGCGCATGTGCGCGCATGCGCAGTGGGCTTGCCTCTCTCTCCTGTCCATGGCTTCTCCCCGGCATCTGATCATGCCGGGGAGCAACTGCACGGTGGCTCGGGGGATCTGTCTGATCCTGCCGCCGCGCTTCTCTTTTGATGCGGCTCAAAAAAGCCACACTTCAGCCGCACCTTTTCCCCCAGTGTGACCATGGCCTAAGTTTAATTCTGGGTGTAAGCTTTTGGGTGCATGCACATTTCTTCAGATATGAATGATATCAAATGGAAAGAATACCTTCTTCTCTACAACAGGAGAAGAAGCTGAAAGCTTCTCTACGTACTCCAAATTTAAACCAATTTCAGACCTGGCATGGGTCCTCCCGAGTCCCAACCAAGACCTCCCTGGGGATTGTGTTTCTGTAAAGGGATTAGAAAAGCCTTCTGCATGACAACTACAAGTCATAGGCTTGGTTCAGGTACCATGCAAAACCATAGTTTAATTCAATTACCTGTGGTTAGTTTGGTCACATAAACTTGGATCACTCCACAAACGATGTCAAACCAGGATCTGAAACTGGGGTCTGGTTTCTTGAACACAGTTAGTCTTTTATGTGACATACAAATTTTGACATCCTGCCTTGTTCCCTGGTGTGACCTGTGCTGCTAGTGCTACACCCATGGCATGTTGGGACCAAAAACCAAAAACTGGAAGTCATCCAAATGAAAATATAGCAGCTGATAGTTGATTATATACGTTTCTCTGATGCCAGACAAAACGTGGCAGTCCCTTAAAAGGCTGAGAGCAAAGGGGAAAATATTAACAATACTGCAGGCTAATTTTAGTCAGAAGTCGCCATCAGCCTTGGCCTCTGTACCCTGCATGTTGGCCCTCCAGCACATGTCGTTCATCACTATGGGGAAATGGGTGCTGCAGTAGGGTTGCCATCCTCCAGGTGGTGGCTGGAGGTCTCCTGGGGATTACAACTGATCTCCAGGCAACAGAGATCATTTCACCCAGAGAAAAAGGCTGCTTTGGGAGGTGGACTATATGGCATTATACCCCAGTGAAGGCCCTCCCCTCCTCAAATCCTGCCCTCCTCAGGCTGCACCCCCAAAATCTCCAGCTATTTCTCAGTCCAGAGGGGCAACTCTACTGGTCTGATCTGCCAGGGCTCTCCTTATGTTCTTTACTTGCTGCATTAAAAGGTGTGGAAAGGCAGTCTTTTGCAGAACTGAACCTTCTTTAAAGTGAAGAATACTGAGCAATCCTATTCTGAGAGGAATTCATGAGGGCCCACGTGGAAAAAAAAAATGAAGTGATTGCTTCAGGCAGCAAATTCCAGAGGGGATGATCTTTTCCTGCCTCTTATTTTTCCTGCAGCTTTACGTTTCTGAATCCAGACGGGCGAGGCATCATGTCGACCTTTCACTTCAGGAGCAAAAAAAGATAGTCTAAAGCCCCACAGATGCTCCATTTCCAGAAAGATTTGCTGGTATAGTTACCCCTCCCCCACAGAGTTTCCCAAGCAGTCCTAATATGGAAGGCCAGTTTACTAACCTCCAGGTGGGGCCTGGATTTCTCCTAAAATTGCCATTGATCTCCAGACTACAGATACCAAACTGGAAGAAAAGGCAGCTTCAGAGGACAAACTCAATGGAATCCCACCCTCATCAAGCTCTCCCCTCCCCAGTTTCCACCCTCTCCATGCACTGCTACTTGCAGAGGAAGGCAATAGCAAACCGCCTCTGCTTCATCACATGCCTTGGGAGCCCCTTGCTGAGGTTGCCTTAAGTCAGCTGTGACTTGATGGCACTTTACAGAGAGAGAGAGAGAGAGAGAGAGAGAGAGAGAGAGAGAGAGAGAGAGAGAGAGAGAGAGAGAGAGAGAGAGAGAGATGAGATTTAGGGAGACCCAGGTTGAAATCCTCACTCAACCATGAAGTTCACTGGGTAACTTTGGGTCACTTGCCCTCTCTCTCTCTCTCTCTCTCTCTCTCTCTCTCTCTCTCTCTCTCTCTCTCTCTCTCTCTCTCATTTGCTGTGTAACCTACCTTATAGGGTTGTGGTGAGAAGGGGGGAGGCTCATTTCCTTGAAGGAAAAGTGCGATTTAAAAAATGTGATATACACAGTCCTGTAGTGCCATTTCACAAGCTCAGCGAAAAATAGTTTTTATTTCTGAAAAGACATACATCAAGTGTAATGGGCTTAGAGAACAGGAGAGGCTCTTGCAGATGGACCCTGGTCAAGTGACTCGGAACAACTACGCCCATTCCGCCCCTCCCTCGCCACGCTTGGGCCTTTGCTGGCAAAGTTAAATAGCCGTTTTTCTTTCCTCGTTGGTTTTAAGCATCATGATTTAAGGCAACGATGTGGCCACTTCAGATGTTCTAATAAAACAATTGAGAAAATACTTGCCAGTAGCAAAGAGAAAACACAGGTACATGGGCACTACCCACCCATACATACACCCCCAATAACGCAGTGAAACAGGGGAAGGCAACAGAAGAGGAAGACATTTTATTTTCCTCCCAACCTGCCCCTCCCCAGACTCCAGCAGTCACTTTGACCAATTGTTGAATCACCTACATCCAAACCAGAGAGAGAGTGATGTGGGGGGGGGGAGGCAGGCTGCTTGCAAGCGGCTGTTGCTATGGAAACCAGAGGAGAGACCGAGGGAAGCAAGAGACCGGAGGAGAGGACAACTTGAGAATAGAAATCAGTGCTTCTTTTCTCCTCCCTCCCCTGTTTTCATTTGCCAGTCTATATTTCAGGCACAAACTATACAATTTATTTGTTAAAAACAGAACGGGAGCAAAGCTTTCGTTCTTCGAACAATTCCTCCACCCCACCTAGCTTTGCATTTTCTCATGCTCCGCCTCCTTTCCAAACAGCCTTATCGCTATTTGTGCCACATTTAGTTTTAAAAAATGACTGCATCATAAATTTCTCTGACTATTCTCCAACCTCTCTTCTCTCTGGGGGCCGAGTGGAAGTCTAATCATTTTTAATTTGAACTTGCACTTGTGGCCCTCCAGGAGGGAGGAGGGAGGGTGGGTAGGAAATGGAACTGGGCACTTATCCGGCTTCTGTCCACTTCAGGGTCCCCCCTCCCAATGCGTTTTGCCCTCTCTAGTAGTCCCAGAGGGAGCAAAGCACAAGTGGAAAAGGGACACACACACACACACACAAAGCAATAGGGACAAAACAGTGACAAAAATAACAGTACGGAAGTGGCCAGGGTGGGGGAACACTACCGATTTCAAAGCGACTCAAATACGCACCCGTCTCTTTTTCTTCTCTTCTTCTTCTTCTTCTTCTTCTTCTTCTTCTTCTTCTTCTTCTTCTTCTTCTTCTTCTTCTTCTTCTTCTTCTTCTTCTTCTTCTTCTTCTTCTTCTTCTTCTTCTTCTTCTTCTCTTCTTCCCCCCACCTTGTTTGCAGACTCAGTCTTGATTTTTTTTCTAGAGTTTTTAGAGACATTCTTGATAGTCATCTTTTAATTTTTTTTTTTTACTTTATTTTTCGAATTTATATTCCGCCCTTCCTGCTAGTGGACTGAGGGCAAATCATGGGGGCATTCATCACCACAATATAAATACATTGGTAAACAAATTAAAAACAGTTAAGAACAGCCATTTAAAACAGATTGCACTATTTGTTTGTGCAGACAATCCCCTGAGCTGGTGCCACTGGGTCTCTAAGATCTGCTTGATCTGGGCCACGTAGAGTTGGTGAACTTCAGCAGGGGAGCTCGACTTTTTCACTGGATGCCTGCCACCTCAGTCAAAGGCCTGGCGGAACAGCTCTGTTTTACAGGCCCTGCAGAACAGCTAGTTTCAAAAGGAAGTGGTGCTGGTGGAAAGTGCCATCAAGCTGCAGCCAACTTATGGCAAGCCCTGGTGGGGTTTTCAAGGCAAGAGGCATTTCTGAGATGGTTTGCCATTACCTGCCTCAGCATCATGACCCTGGACTTCCTTGGAGGTCTCCCAACCAAATATCAACCAGGGCCGACCCTGCTTTAGTTGCTGAGATCTGATGAGATTGAGCTACCCTTGGCTATCTAGGTCATGAAGTAACCTCATTCATTTTAAAATCCAGCAGAGTATCTTTTAAAGGGCACTGATGAGAAGTCTTCATCTGTGCCTCAGAGCTTGGCTAGAAGCTCCAGAAAGAAACCTTTGCCGCTGCTGGACTTTATTGATGTAAACATGCCCCATCCTAATCTGGAGGGCTGGGAACATGGTTTACACCAGGGCTTTTTTGTAGAAAAAGCCCAGCAGGAACTCATTAGCATAATAGGCCACACCCAACCACAGAAACTCATTAGCATGTTAGGCCACACCCCTGACAGCACAGATCATTAGCATATTAGGCCACATCCCCATGTTACCAGAAGTGTGGTCATCCAGCCACACCCACCTTTTGCTTCTTATTCTGTTTACCTTGTTTGTTGTCCAAGGGTTTTTTTGTAGCAGGAACTCCTTTGCATGTTAGGCCACACAGCCCTAAGGTAGCCAATCCTAATGAGTTTCTCCTGTTGGGTGTGGCCTATTATGCTAATGAGCTCCTGCTGGGCGTGACCAACTCGGGAACCAGCCGGAACTCCGTTCCTGTGCACTCCTGCCCCCAAATAGCCCTGGTTTACACAAATTTAAAGCACTAAAGAAACAAGTAGTAGGTTCAAATCATCGTGTGTTTGGAACACAGAAGCTGTGATCACACACACTAAATAATGCACTCTCAATCCACTTTCAATGCACTTTCCAAATGGATTTTGCTAGTGCACACAGTAAAATCTAGTTGGAAAGTGCATTGAAAAGTGCACTGAAAGTGGATTGAAAGTGGATGATTTAGTGTGTGTGACTGCAGTAACTTTAAATCTACACATGGCAGAATTTCTGTCAAGGCCTGTTCTTCAGACCTAGTAAATTGTGGCTATGTGGACCATGATTTCAAGCTGTTTAAGCTTCCCTTGCCTCCCCAGTTCCTTCCTGCCAATGGTGTCCAAACCCAATCCTACTTTCTATTAAAATAAAGCAAAAGTCCAGTGGCACCTTGAAGACCAACAACGTTTATTTTAATATGAGCTTTCATGAGTCACCGCTTATTTCTTCAGATATGTATGGAAATCTGAAAATCCCTTCTTATGGGGCAAGTTGGAAGGGGGAATTTAATTCAGAGGGTTAATTCCATCAAGGGTAGATGAGGACCTAGGTGTATGATGGAATTAGCACTCTGCCAGCTCTGGAGGTTTCAACTGACATATAGTTTCCTTCTCTTTTTCTCTCTCCATATTCCTGTAGCAATAAACTGTAGCAATAAAATTAAACAGGTGCAGCTTGTTTTGACCACTTATATATCTCCATCCCAAGAAAGGCTCCCCCCCTCCATTCCTGCAAGGCTGCTCTTCAAGGGCCAATAAAAGAGAGCAATATTAGTCACTAACACCTGGTCCCCAAATAAAAGTAAAATAAAGCATTGTTTCCCCCCCTTCACTTTTAAAAACACAAAAGCACTTTCAGCATGTTAATTCAGCTCATTTTGCAAAGGCTGTTGTTCCCCCACGGTCTCTAATTCTTGAATTCCAGGTTGGGTGGTGGGAGGGGGGAGACTGACTCAGTGTGGTGGGTTGTGATTAGATGCATCCCAAATACACTGGTTAGTAATTATCTCATTAATATGCAGTCTTGTCTTAGGAAGAATTCCTAATGAGAGCTTCCAACCTTCCAAGCTCTGTTCTTTCCGCAAACAGTTGAATGGTTGCTCTCAAGAGCTGTGTTGTGGTACTGGCAGGATCTGCTCAAAGCAACCCAGCCCTCACCTCTTCCAAATATATTCCTGAGAAATATCTGATCTCCCCTCTCCCTAGGGTTGCCTAGTACCTACCATAATTTGTCAGGGGACATACAGTTCCGAGCTGGATCATTCCTCTGGGCAACACCCACGCTGCACTATGCTGTCGCAAGGAAGTGACGCTGGGCGATGCTCTGGCAATGGTACCATCAAGTTTCCAGCCCCATTGCCAGAGTGTCACCTGGCATCACTTCCTGGCGACGGCATCGTGCGCCACATCTTTCCTTCCCCCGGGGATGGTCCTGCCAGGATGTATCCATCCCCTGCCAAATTAAGGTAAGTTCTTGGCAAGCCTGCCTCTCCCCCAGATTTATGCTCATATAATGATAGGATTCCCAAGGGAGCAAAAAGCCCTGACCTGGCCTGCTATTGTAGCTTTAACCACTGCTCATTAGAAATTGGTAGGTGCCATGTTCCACAGCATGGAAATCTCCAGTCAAAGCAGCTGTTAAGGGCACAGCTACCAAGAGCAGTTTAAAAGTTGGTAAGCCTGTGTAAGCCCTGACTTGAATGGCCCAGGCTAGCCTGCTGTCATCAGATCTTGGAAGCTAAACAAGGTTGGCCCTGGTTAGTATTTGGATGGGAGGCTGCTACACAGAGGCAGGCAATAGCAAACTATCTCTGCTCAGCTCTTGCCTTGAAAACCCTGCAAGGTTGCCATAAGACAGCAGCAACTTGACGATAACTTTCCACTACCACTGAGCCTGTGTAAAGGTGAGGTTTCTGAAGGCCAGAGTCTCTGCTACTCCCAGGAATGATCAGCTGAGGAATCGGTTAGAACCTCCCATGCAGAAGCAATCTCTGTTGTTCCATCTTCACAAAATGAAACTGTGAACATAAAGACGCTGCCACCACTTAAGCATGAAATGTGCCTTTTATTTAACTCGATACCTGGCAATTGAGTGAAATACTTATTGATGCGGCAGAAGAAAGGAGAAGTGAAGGGGAAATGGTGGAATTAGGAATACGGCAGGCATGGCTAGGCTTCCTCGACAGAGTTATATGTGGCTGCATTTCCATTCCAGTGCTAATCCATTGGTTGGTCTCTCCTGAGCAAGGACCAGCAGTGCATTGCAATTCTACTGTAGCAGTAGTCGGAAGGCAGGGGTCTTTTCGTAGAAGAACAGCTGCAGGAGCTCATTAGCATATGGTATGCTAATGAGCTATTAGGCTATTAGCATATGCCACGCCCCCTGACATCACCGGAAGTGATGTCAGAAGGGGAAGCAAAAGGGGGGGGGAAGCATCTTCAAAAGCCTCCCCTTCCCTTCCCCAGCTGGTCTGGGTGGGGGAGCTAAGAGAGAAGGGGTTTAAAGTTTAAACTCCTTCTCATGAGAGTTGGGCCACAGAAGGAGGAAAGAGGGAAGGAAAGAGAGAGAGTAGAGAGAAGGAAAGAAGGAAGGAAAGAGAGAAAGAAAGAGAGGGAAGAAGGAGGGAAACAGGGAAAGGAGGAAAAAAGAGAAGAGAAGAAGGTGGGAAAGAAAGAAAGAGAGAAGAGAAGAGAAGAATGAGGGAAAGAGGAAAAAGAAAGAAGGAAAGGAGGGAATGAAAGAAATTCAGTGGCAATTCAGCCCCATTATACCCTATGGGCCATTGAAGTCAATGGTGAAAACATAGGGTATATTCTGGGGGCTGGAGGGAGGGTTTGAGGAGAGGCTCCAAGATCACAGGATAGCTGATGGAGCCTCTCCCCAAGACACCCACCAAGTTTCAAGAACATTGGACCAGGGGGTCAAATTCTATGGGCCCCAAACAGGTTGCCCCATTTCTCCATTGTTCTCTATGGTGGGAAAAAAATAACTTTTTTTCCCACCATAGAGAACAATGGAGGGAATAGGGGCAACCTGTTTAGGGGCCCATAGAATTGGACCCCCTGGTCCAATGTTCTTGAAACTTGGTGGGTGTCTTGGGGAGAGGCTCCATCAGCTATCCTGTGAGTTTCGAGCCTCTCCCTCAAACCCCTCCCCTCCAGCCCCTAGAATATACCCTATGTTTTCACCATTGACTTCAATGGCCCATAGGATACAATGGAGCTGAAATTGACATTCGGCTGCCTGAAAGACTCTCCGGGACGCCGGCTGGGGGCGGGGCTTGGCTCCTGAGCTCCCGGAGCTGCGCTCCGGTGCGCTCCCCCGAAAAGACCCCTGTCGGAAGGGATTCAGACTCTTAGGCTGCAGTCACACACACTAAATGATCCACTTTCAATCCACTTTCCGTGCACTTTCCAACTGGATCTTACTGTTGTGAACTGGCTGGATTATTTAGTGTGTGTGACTGCAGCCTTCTTGAGACCTCAGTGTGCAAAGAAAGAAGTCACCAGCCGGTTATAGACCACCCTCAACCTGGTTAGCTCCCTTACCCTCAAAGTGTTCATCCAGGACTGAAGCTTTGTGAAGCTCCAAGAATGTTTGGATCTTTTTCCTACGGGTGTCCTCTGGACTGTCTTGAGAAGTGCCTTCTCCAGAACTGCATCTGCCCAGGTTAAATGAGAGAATGATATGAGACTAGAGTTCATCTGTTCTTGCAGCTGTCTGTCACATTGGTATGAGACCTTTTCTCACAGGAGCTCAGAGCAGCATACTAGGTTTTCCATTTAACCCTCAGAATAACTGTTCAAGGTAGGTTAGATAACGCAAGCATAACTAGCCCAAGGCCAGTAAGATTCATGGCTGAAGGATTTGGAACCCAGCTCTCCCCAGTCTGACACTCTAGCCACTGCTCCTCACTGGTTCTCAGGTTATTTGCAGGGAGATCAAGCATTCAGCCTTGATTTTCAGCAGTTCATCAAAAATAAAAAATTTGAGTGGAGGCCTGAACCACAGCCAGAGTTCCCTTACAACATTTTTGATGTTTAATGATAATTTAAGGTGGGGGTGCGTGGAGATCTCCCCCCCCCGTCCCCTTGTGAGAAGGCTTATTCGCATATATGCTTGGAAGAAGCAACCTTGTCCCTCATGTTCGCCTTTCCCCCGTGTCTTAGTCATTGTCACCTGCAGTCACGATCCTCCATGACATCTCCACAGCAACCGGCAGCAAGGTCACAAACAAAGGACAAGCCTCACCCAGCAAGGGGCTGAGCGCCATTCTCACAAAGGCCGTCAACATACGGACTTCAGGGCAGCCAGCAGTGTTCAGAACCTGACATGATCAGGCCAAACTGGAGGATGTCGTACAAGTGCACTTAAACATATGAGATAAAAAGGAGGGTTTTTTCCCCCTCCTTGTATGAATAGCACAATAAAAAAGGAAGCGGAAAGTAGGTTTGCCTCGAAATAGAAACCTCTTTAAAAGTTTTACAAAAGGCCCTGCTGGGTCTTTTAAAAAAACAAAAGCAAAACATTTACACGCCAGTAAAAATCAAACGAGCAATTAACCCTTGTGCCCGCTCCTCTCCTGCCACCCCTTTTGTGCAAAGGTTGATCAATAACCCTCTCCAATGAAATAAGCAGTTTTCTTCTTCTATGAATCACAGCTGTAATTTCCACATCTTGGCTCATCCGTTTCTCTGAAGTCAAAGTCTTTTTTAAAAAATGGTTTCAAGGAGGGTCTTTTGATAACTGTTTCTTCATCTGCGATAAAGCAAACAATGGCTGAGGAGAGAGAGAGAGATTGATGATGGATGTGATAATTCAATCACGGCTTTTGATGATCTATTAAATTACTCCTTGATGCCTCCAGATGCCCCTCTAACTGGGAAGGGACTTTTGCAGCTCTGTGCAATCATGCTTTCCCTGAGCCTACAAATAACCCCAAGCATTTGTTTTTTTGTTGTAAAACTCTCTTAAAGAAGAGAGAATTTTATTCTTTTTATAAGAAAGGGGAAGGGTAGACAGATGGAGAAAGAAAAGGGTGGAGTGAAATTTTTTCTGTTAGTGAGGGTTAGTTTAGGTTAATAACCAATACCAAGTTTTGGCATCAATCATGGTTAGAAGATCTTCTTTTTAACTAATTCAAAGTCCAAAGTCACTCTGTTAATACAGTTAGTAAAGTCCATTGGGGTTAGTAATTAAACAGCTCCTTCCAGATGCAACACGAACAGTCCTCAAAGTATCTTCTTCTTAATTTTCTTCCAGTTATGGATTAAGTCCATTTTAACTTTGAAGTCTTCCGTTCCATCACCTTCCCCTAGGCTGCTGTCTTCTGCACTTATCCCAATTTTAGGTGCTGCATCCTTCCTGCTGGTGTGTCTCTTCAGGCGTTTCCGTGTTTTAAAGATGGAATCCGTCTTCTTTCTTTTCTTTTTTTTCTTAATCACCTGGCCTTCAAGCTTCCAGGGCTCCACAAACTCTTCAGATGAAATTAGATCTCTCGTTTGTCGCCTGCTATGTTCGACATCCCCTTCTACTGGCAGAGTACTTCTTTTTATAAAGGCGGAATAGGCTTTGGGAGCCTTATCCCCCTCTTCTTTTAACTTTATCGCTTCACTGCCAGTTAGGGGTGCCAAGACATTTGTCAAGGTAAATCCGAGATCTTCTTTCTCTTCCTCTTTAGCGCCCTGGAAACCTGGAATCAAATTCAATTTCTGTTCAATCTCTTTCATCCTACTAGTTGTTTCCAGTATCTGTTTCTGTCGGCTGATGAGAACACTTTCCATTTTAAACAAAGTTTGGTTGATCTTCTGCAATTGTTCCAGCAGGGGGCACAGCATCTCCTTTTTCTGTTGATTGACAGCAAGCTCTTGGGGGGGCTGTCTGGACCGGAAGTCCCTCCTCTCTTCTCTTCCGGTAGCAGCAGGGCTTTTTCCATTATCGACATTTTGTTTTTTTGTTTACTTTTAAAAAGTTCGTGCTGCATCCCCCAGGAAGCTAAGATGATCACATTCTTCTATGCAGCCCCAACGGTACTTTCACCAACACTTTGTTTTCTTTCTGCCCCCTTCGCGCTCCCTTTGTATAACTTGCTTCTCGAGGGGGTGGGAACTCCTCCCTCCTCCCAACGCTTATCCGCATATAGGGGGGCTCCGATTTACGCTTCAAAATAGATCTTCAACTCACGATTCGATGCTACTTCTTCTTTTTATGTTGAACCATAGCGCTGTTTTCACTCCTGGAATTCGGTGGCGCCGCTAAGTCCCATTACGGGCACGCCGCAGCGGGGCCGATTGGGGCAGGGGGAAAGCCTCAATTTCCCGGCTGTCTGCCGGTAAAGAGGCTACTCCCCAAGCGCCCCGGTTCGGAGCCTTAACCTAAGGCTCACTAGGGTCTTTCGCATAAGCGAAGACCCCCCCTGACTGCGCGTGGGCTAACCGCCTCCGGGAGCGTCCCGAGAAGCGGCCGCCATTCGCGACGCCGAAACCGAAACCCAACCCCAAGCATTTGGAGGTCAGACTGTAGAGTTGCCAACTGGGAGGGAGCCCACTCTAGACTGTTATGTGCCTTTAGAAGCAGCTTGGTGTGCAAAGATCAGCAGAGGGTGGTTGGTTTTTTTACAGCAAGGTGGTAAAGCCAGATCAACTTCTGTCAAGATGCTTTTAAAGGCACAAGAAAAAGTGTGTGTGTGTTAAATGGTAATCCCATCAGTTTGACAGGTGGGCATCTCCACTTCCACTGGCAGTCAAGTTTAATCTATTGCTACCTTGTGATTTTGGAAACCTGAAGAATGGAAAGTATTTCAGTAGATGAAAATATATCGGTATACTTTTCATATGGGGAGGGGATAGAGGGAGGGTTGTCATTTGCTGTCTCTTGGAATAGAAAAGAAGAACCCTGCTGGATCAGACCAGTGGTTCAATAGTAAATGCCACTATTTTGTTACATATTCAATAAAGAAGTACTTCCTTTGGTCTGTCCTGAATCTGTTGCCCATAAGCTTCATGGACTGCCCAAAAGTTCTAATATTATGAGAGAACAAGAATAAGTTCTCCACCCCATGCAAAATGTTATGAACCTCTATCATGTTCTCCCTCTTAGTCATCTCTTCATAAACTCAAACGGCCCTGACTCTTTAGCCTTTCCTCACAGGAAAAGTGCTTCAGCCCCTTGCGATGTACATGTGTTCAGGACATTTTCAAGGCCTTCTGTGGATGTTAGCAGAGGGGTGTGGAAGCATTACTTCTCCATGCCAGGTGCCAACATTAAACATGCCCTCACCTTCCCATCCTATCCTGCACATACAAACTTGTGAATCGTGAATAAAACAATTACATGGCTGAAAATGTTGTCCATAGAACATATAGGCTTGCAGCCCCGGCCATGAGAACTGGATCACTGTAAAATGTACCTACTTCCTTTTTCCCAAGCTTCAGCCCTGGGCTGAGGGTATGCAAAGGACTGCAGCATAAGGCCTGTAGAACAAGCAGAAAGTCCACCTATGGGAATCCTATTAGAACAGCATCAATCAAGGCCTAAACAGGGATTACTGTTCCTTCTCCTATTACAAGAGTTGAGGGTAACACTCTTTGTTGTACTCCTGATGCATAAGCTTTATTGATGAATCCCTCTTGCAGAGGTCTTGTGTCAACATTCCACTAATTCATTTTCCTAGCTAGCAGCTCATGGTCCCACTAGTGTCTGATGAAGCAGGTAATATCCCACACAAGCTGATGCCCTGTAATGTGTTTTTTTAAAAGGAATTAGTCTTAAAAAGGCAGCTGGATTTTCCTGATATTCAAACATAATTTTCAAGCTCGCTCCATTATAGTTCACTCTCTGTGTCAACTCATCTTCCCTGGAATCCATTGCAGAGGATTTGGGAGGGACCCTGGAAATGTCACTTTGTAGGTGGGCTACCAACATTTTGCTCTTGAGTGTTGTTGAATGGCATTTGCATCCTTACTAGAAGGCTTCAGGAAGTAGTGAAGGCACTAGAGCAGCCAGTTCACATGCACAGCTGCTCAAGGGATAGCAGTGCCCAGCATGGATATATACATATGTGGCGGTTCTGCTGTCCACTTGCAGCCATGTACCTGTGCGGTGCTGAAGTCTGTTGCCTCCACCCCTGCTAAGGTCGTCACTGCAAGCTGCCACTGTGGCATAGCAGAGTCTATATCCAGTCCATGCCAAAGACTAGCCAGGCCTCTTTGGCCTCACTGTTATTCCACATGATCTCAGAGTGATTGCCCTCCATGCTGTGGCCACATGTTGCAGGGAGGAATTGGGAGAGGTTGGCCTTGATTACTGATCTTCATATGGAGTAACCCCTCCTCCCCTAATGAGTTTCTAAGGGTTCCCCCAGAACATTACTCTGCTACAGAGATGGTCAGGAGCAGATGGCTAATGGAAGATAGGATAGATAGAATGAGAGGCAAGCCAGGAAATAGCAGAGCTTGGAGTGAACAGGAATCAAGTGAAAGGCTGTAGCATTGGCTGGAAAGAAAAGAGAGATGCTTGGAAAACAGTGGGGGTATAGCAAGAAGTTCTGGAACTTGGTCCAGCAGCTCCCATCAGATCCTCCCTGAGCTGATCAAGAATATTTACAGGGAGCAGTTCTGTGTTCTTGGAGTCAGTGGATCATCCGATCTTCTCATTCAATAAATCAGCCTCTCCACTTCCATATGCAATTTCCAGTGGCATCAAAATCCCAGCAGTTCCCTTCTGCAGCCAGCTGTCAAAAAAGCACAAGGGAAAGGGTCTAGTAGTGCCTGTTCTTCTCACCCACGTTCCCAGGGGCTGAAGGCTACCTCTGAAGCATAATCTGCAGCTGTCAAGTACATAATCAACAGTGGAAATGAAGGAAAAGAACCTTTCACTTTTTGAGCTGAGGAATGCAGGGGTCAGGAGTAAGCTCCTGGCGACCTGTGATAAATGAAAGACCAGTGTGCTAAAATGCTTTGGGATATGCTGTTCATGTAAACATGGTTGTTTATTCAGGAAGCAAAGGCAATTTTAGATGTCCTTTGTCATGTCTTACAAAGGGCTCAATGGGCTAGCCTCTGACTCCCTGACCCACCTCCAACTGTAGTTTCCTCTGTGTGAACGAGCATGTGTTGTGCAATGGGGTGTATCAGCAGTGCAGAGCGTGGTGCTTCTTGTTCTCCAGCATGAGATGAATGCCCTCGGGGAAGATCCCAGGAGCAGGTACCTGTGTGCCGCCAAGTGATCGAACTGACAGCAGGAACAGGCAGTACCTCTTTCTCCAAAGAGAGAAATGCTACCTTTGCTTCACTCACCTCCATTTTCAAAATAAGGTCAGGCACAGAACACAGGAGGCAAGGTGAAGTCAGGTAACTCTGGTATCACAGAGCGAGGGAGAAAGCTGTACAAATGCTGGCTTTTTCCTCTGCTGCTTTGAAGCATTTGGTGGCTGTGGATCATGGTTATTGACTACATACACCCAGTCCCCTGGGCTGACAACCGATGCTTTTAAGACTTAAAAAGCTTCTGTGCCATAAGCCCATGGTTCTGGCTTTGTTGCAGAAGCAACAGACACAGGCTGTGGTCACACGAGCAGCTTACAGTGATATCGTTGCAGTACCTTTGCAGATTTAAAGAGCACAATCAGACAACAACTCCTGCCTTCCGTGCCCCAGTCTTGGCCACTCCATTTTACCCCACTTTGGAAGCCGAGTAACCAGGCATGGGGGAAAGTCTGGTCTTTACCAATGTCAGCACTTCCACTCCGCTTTTCTGGCCATCTGAACTCCCCTGTTGTGAACTGAAGCCAGAGGGGACATCTGAACCGGCAGATCCATTTCTGCCAGGTATTTTTTTTTTAGTAGCTGCCGATATTCGCATAAGCACATGAGTGCATATGTGCATATGCCCACCTGTTTTTTTTAAAGAACGTGACTGGGCAGCGCACTCCACGGTGGAGGCATTGCAGTAATGTGGGCACCTCACCACTGGATGAGTGCATGGGAAAACCGCCACAGGGTGTGCTGTCTGGTCAATCCTTCCCATAACAATTCGAACTGGCCCATTTAGAGACATGCCCAGACCATGCCTAACCTCCAGTGTGACCACAGCCACAGTTTTAGATATCTGGAAGATCCCAGACAAAACTGGCACTAGTACTAGCAGCAGCAAAGCAGTAATCTTATTCTTGCTTTTCTTTTGGGTCCAACTCGTACCATGTCCTTTAGATAAGAAGCAGCCACTGGCTGCTCTCAAGAGCTGTTGGAACCTTGCTGACTCACAGTACTGGAAAGCTGCTAGCAAGCACCCTGCTGCTGCAGACCATAAAACACAGCCATTCTTGCACTTGCATGAGACGGGCTGGCCTTCTGCCTTAAAGGGAAAGTTCCCAGCTGGTTGTTGCCTTGGAGGCCTCTGGTGACCAGGTACAAGCAGAGCCAAGCCCCATCAACTCTGCCATCACAACAAGGACTATCACTGTTAATGGTCCTAGGGTTGCCAGGTCTGGGTTGGGAAATTCCTGGAGATTTAGGGAATAGAGCCTAGGGAGGTTAGAGTTTGGGGAGGAGAGGGACCCCAGCAGGCTCAAATGCTAGGGTCCACTCTTCAAAGCAGCCATTTTCTCCAGGGGAGCTGATCTCTGTAGCCTGGAGATCATTTGTAATCCCAGAAGATCTTGCAAAATACCTTTCAAAACAGCTGCAAGCATATGTTTGTCACGTGCATGTGTTAGGGTGGGCTCCTAAAATATTTTAGGTATAACAGCTCTTATTCAAGATGATATTTGATTTGTTTATATCAGGGAGCCCTGATCCTGGACAATATCCCACTGCTCTTCTGTCATGGAAGTGAGCTCCCCCCTAGAGATCTTCTAGCCAGGCTCTGACCAGATAAAAATCAGCTCAGTTTTAACAAGGTGGGCTGTCTTCTGACTTAGGCTTCTACACGCTACAGCCAGGTTACCTTTCCTGCAGTGAACATGTACAGCCAATTGAAAATTCCTCACTCCTTCTGTCTTTTCATAAAAAAGCACTTTTAAGACATGCACTGAAACGTTTAACTTGTCAAGCAACTACGGTATATTGAATGGAAAATTGCTTCATGTTGTAGTTTGGTGATTATTCCATGCCATGCAAAATAATTTATTGGCTAGATGCAATTTCTCTGAAAGGGGGAAAAAAATTCCTTTCAGCTCCACCTTGAAGAATGGAAAGTACTTTAATTGAAAAAGGAAAAATGGCACTTGTGGACAATTTTTATGTGGTACTTTTTTTTTCTGAGGGGGAGGAGCATTATGCTCAGATAACGCTGGTCTTTTCCCGGTTTCTAGGATGAAATTCTACTAACCGCTGAAAGAATAAAGAGACACTTCAGATATAACATCAAAGTGATATCTTTGTACCACAATTTAGATAGGACTCCTACAGTGCAATCCTCAACAGAGTTCCAGCTTTCTGAATTAGGGTTGCCTGGCCATCAGCAGGGGACAGAGGGGCTCAGTTTGCCAGATCCAGGTTGTGAAACTCCTGGAGTTTTGGAGTGGAGCTGGGGAGGACAGAGACCTCAGTGGGATACAGCACCATACAGTCCACCTTCCAAAGCAGCCATTTTCTCCAGGGGAATTAATCTCTGCCGCCTGGAGATCAGTTGTAATTCTGGGAGATCCCAAGTGGTCCCACCTGGAGGCTGGCATTCCTATTTGAAACCCATAGAAATAAATGAGTTTAGAATGGGATAATACTGCATAGGATTGTACTAAATTCC
Source organism: Gekko gecko (assembly GCA_029375565.1). Lineage (NCBI taxonomy): Eukaryota > Metazoa > Chordata > Lepidosauria > Squamata > Gekkonidae > Gekko > Gekko gecko. Next base: position 36,909,071 of record JAPDNY010000005.1, on the reverse strand, counting down.
AAACGATATCACAGCCCTTAGAGTTAATCTTGATTTCATCCATGCATTACTTCAGTTTTATATTGGTGTTAACATGGTAAAGTGTTATGAGGATCAGAGTAGGATCTCAGAGGGCAAGGTCTGAATCCCCAGTCTTCCAGGGAAGCTCACTAGGTCACATTCTCTCAGTCTAACCTGCACACCTGGGAGGCTAAAATGGCAGAGGGAGAACAATGCTGTAAGCAACTTTTGGACCTCCATTGGGAAGAAAACCAGGATACACATTTCTAAATAAAAACTGTATTTCTTTGTTCCTCTCCTTTATGAGCACAGAAGTGGAAGGGGAAGCTGGTGGTCATGTCATTGTTGCACATTTCCTCCTACAGAGGCGATGGTTATGTTGGGTTATGTTAGGCAGGATCCAGAGTGCAGCAAGACATAGTTTGCCTATAAGAGAACATAAGAACATAAGAACATAAGAGAAGCCAATGTTGAATCAGGCCAATGGCCCATCTAGTCCAACACTCTGTCACACAGTGGCCAAAAATACCAGGTGCCATCAGGAGGTCCAGCAGTGGGGCCAGGACACTAGAAGCACTCCCACTGCTGCCTCCCCCCCGCACCAAGAATAGAGTACATCACCTGCCCCAAGACTGAGAGTTCCTATCTATACCTTGTGGCTAATAGCCACTGATGGACTTCTTCTCCATATCTTATATTCTAATCCCAGACTTTTTTTTTCTGTGCGGATACCTATTCCCTCCAACAGGGGCCTCACTGTCCCCCAACAGCTTTTCCTACATAGTCAGTAGACTTCCTGGGTTTGTAGAAAAATCTGAAAAGTAAGGAAATCCCTTCAGGGATGGTTGAATTCCCCCCCAAAAGCCTTTTGAAATGGCCTCTGCAGGGACCTGACTCCAGGCAGCAACGGTGAGAGATTAGAACGTTGGGGGGGGGGGAGAGGAGGCTTCTGACTGGCTCTGTCAGTCAAAGGGTGGGGGAAGGGCCCTTTCTTTCCAGGCCTCTTTCGGCCTTGGAGGGAGGGGGAGGGAGGTCGCCTTGGGGCCAGGCTGGGGGATTCCTAGAGGTTTTGGGGTGGAGTGCAAGGAGGGCAGGATTTGGGGAAGGGAGAGGCCTCAGCTGGGCATCATGCCACAGAATCCACCCTCCAAAGAAGCCATTTTCTCCAGGGAGACAGATCTCCGTTGTTCACAGATCTCTGGAGTTCACTCTCCAGGCCCCACTTGGAGGTTGCCAACCCTAGGCCTGGCAGCAGTATAGGGTTGCCAGGCACTGGCAGGGGATGGGGTAGTGAGGTTGCCAGCTCCAGGTCTGGAAACTCCTGGAGATTTGGGGATGGAGGCTGGGGAGGACAGGGACCTCAGTGGGGTACAATGCCCTAGAGTCCACCCTCCAAAGCATCCATTTTCTCCAGGGGAAGTTATCTCAGTAGTCTGGAGCTGAGCACTAATTCCAGGGGATCCCCAGATCCCACCTGGAGGCTGGCATCCCTAGGCAGCACCCTCTGGGTGACTTGATACCACCTAATTTGCATGACTCAACTTGGCCTGGCTGCTTGCTGCTGTTCAGCAGCCACCCTATGAAAGCCAGCAGTGATGCAGCAGTTAGAGCCTCAGAGTAGGGTCTGCAAGACCCAGGTTCAGATCCCCATATTGCGGTGGAAGCTGACTGGGTGATTTTGGACCAGTCACATACTTTCAGCCTAACCAACCTCACAGGGTTGTTGTGCAGATAAAAAAGGAGGTGAGAATAATGTAAGCTGCTTTGGTCCCCACTGTGGAGAAAGACTATAATTTTCCTTGGTAGAAGCTGTGGGGGAGGGGGTGGAGACAAAAAGCTGAAGACAGATAAAGGCAGATAAAGGTTAAGTTGGCTTTTGGGTGGGAAGGAAATAGGGTTGCCAACTCTGGATTGGGAAACTCCTGGACATTTAAGGGGTGGATCCTGGGGATGGTGGGGTTTGAGGAGGGGAGGAACTTCAGACCAGTATAATGTCATAGACTCCACCCTCCAAACCAGCCATTTCCTCCATGAGAACTACCATTGCCAGCCTCTGGGTGAGGGCTGGAGATCACCCAGAATTACAACTGTTGTCCGGGTGACAGAGATCAGTCCCCCTGGATAAAATGGCTGCTTTGGAGGGTTGAGTCTATGGCTCCACCCCCAGAAGGGAGAAAGAGTGTGAGATAGGTAAGGGTAGAGGGGAGGAAGCAAAGGTGTGAGGAATGGGATGACCATCCCGCAAGCTTCTTGCGGGTCTCCACTTGTGTTTATCTAATTCCCTCTTGAAACTGTCCATGCTTGTAGCTGCCACCACTTCCTGTGGCAGTGAATTCCATATGTTAATCACTCTTTGGGTGAAGAAGTACTTCCTTTTATCTATTCTAACCCGACCGCTCAGCAATTTCATTGAGTGTCCATGAGTTCTTGTATTGTGAGAAAGGGAGAAAAGTACTTCTTTCTCAACCTGCTCTATCCCATGCATAATCTTATAAACCTCGATCATGTCACCCCTCAGCCATCATTTCTCCAAGCTAAAGAGCCCCAAGCGTTTTAACCTTTCTTCATAGGGAAAGTGTTCCAACCCCTTTATCATTCTAGTTGCCCTTCTCTGCACTTTTTCCAATGCTACAATATCCTTTTTGAGGTGTGGCAACCAGAACTGTACACACTACTCCAGATGAGGTTGCACCAATGATTTATACAGGGGCATTATGATACTGGCTGATTTGTTTTCAGTTCTCTTCCTAATAATCCCCAGCATAGCATTGGCCTTCTTTATTGCAGTTACACACTGTCTAGACATTTTCATTGAGTTATCTACAACGACTCCAAGATCTCTCTCTTGGTCCATCTCTGCCAGTTCAGACCCCATCAATGTGTATTTATATTTAGGATTTTTGGCTCCAATGTGCATCACTTTGCACTTGGCCACATTGAATCCCATTTGCCACATTGACGCCCACTCGCCCGTCCTCGACAGATCCCTTTGGAGTGCCTCACAATCCTCCCTGGTTTTCACCACCCTGAACAACTTCGTGTCATCTGCAAATTTAGCCATTTCACTGCTTACTCCCAGTTCCAAATCGTTAAGAAACAAGTTAAAAAGCATCGGACCGAGTACTGATCCCTGTGGTACCCCACTGCTTATCACCCTCCACTGAGAAAGTTTCCCATTTATACTCACTTTCTGTTTCCTATTTATAAGCCAGTTTTTGATCCACAAGAGGACTTGTCCTTTTATCCCATGACTATTGAGCTTACTTAGGAGCCTTTGATGAGGAACTTTATCAAAAGCTTTCTGGAAGTCAAGGTAAACAACACCTATTGGGTCCCCCTTGTCCACATGTTTGTTCACTCCCTCAAAAAACACTAACAGGTTAGTGAGACAAGATCTTCCCTTACAGAACCCATGCTGAGTCTGCCTCAATAGTTTTTGTTCATCAATGTGCCTACTAATTCTTAATAACAGTTTCCACCAACTTACCCGGTATCAACGTCAGACTGACTGGCCTGTAATTTCCCGGATCTCCCCTGGAGCCCTTTTTAAAGATGGGAGTGACATTAGCTGCCTTCCAGTCCTCAGGAATGGAGGCAGATTTTAAAAAAAGATTACAGATTTTTGTCAGGAGAGCCACAAGTTCACATTTGAGTTCTTTCAGAACTCTCGGATGAATGCCATCCGGGCCTGCTGATTTATTAGTTTTTAAATTGTCCATCAGTCGTAGGACTTCCTCTCTTGTCACCTCAATCTGATTCAGGTCTTTCAAACCCCCTCCCGAAATCAGTGGTTCTGGAGAGGGCAAGCACTTCTCATCTTCCGCAGTGAAGACAGAGGCAAAAAATGCATTCAGCTTCTCAGCCATTTCCCTGTCATCCTTCAGTAGTCACTCCCACTCTGCAGAAATGCCACTGGCTGTCCATTTGTACGCATCTGAAGGCATCTGTGTTCAGTTTAAGGTATGGGCTATCACATACAAGGCCCTTCATGGCCTTGGCCCCTCTTATTCCTGTGTTCTGCCCCAACAACTTCACTCATGTCAGCAGAGGCTTCCACAGGTGCCAGCCTGCAAATGGGCAAAATCAACAACTGCCAGTACATGCTCCTTCTCCATTACAGCTCCCGCCTTGTGGAATGGCCTTTCCAGGGAGGTCAGGAAAGCTCCCACTCTCCTGGCCTTCCACAATAATTATGCTATGCTTTCCCTAACCCGGATAGCCCAGGCAAGCCCTGTCTCATCAGATCATGGAAGCTAAGCAGGGTCATCTCTCACAAGTACTTGGCTGGGAGACCTCCTTGGGATACCAGCAGTCAGGAGGCGTGGGCAGGTTTACTCAGCCATCTCTCTGAATATCCTCCAGGCCCCCAGTAGGGGTCAGTCACCAGAGGTCACCATGACTTCCAGGTGCACACACACTCAGTCACCTGAGGTTGCCAGGACTTCCAGGTACACACACACTTGCACACACACATATATGCACAGACTTCTAAAATCCTGATGCTCTGATTACGGAATGTCCCATTTTGTTGATTGTACTGACTCACTATGCACAATCCGCCTTGAGTCCCTGTGAGAAAGATGGACTATAACGAACATAACATTTAAAAAAAATGAATAAAAATGTCCTAAGATGATTTTACCAAGCAGAGATTAGTGTGATAGATGTAGTAAACGGCTGTGGGGTTTTTTTTTATTTTCAAAGCAAAACTTTGCAGTCCCAAGTAAAGCAATAGGTTTCAGAATAGTTATCGCAGACTTACACCTCTGCATGCACAAAAGCAGCAGCAAATGGTTATGCAATGGAGCTAACTGCGTAGAATGGAGAAGGAGCTCCATCAGGGCCAGATCCATGCTCAACAACCATTTGCAGATGAAGAACATTAATACTAGACTCCAAACGAATAATTTGGAAGATCCCAGTCTTGTTGAAAATGAATATCTGCTTTTATAAATAAGTGTCCCATCCACCTCACCTTTCTGTGAGCCAGAAGAATCTGCAGAAATTAAAGCTACATTTTAATTGTTGGCCATCCAGAGGAACTGGTTGGCCACAGTGTGAGACAGAATGCTGGACTAGAGGGACTCTTGGTCTGATCCAGCAGGGCTCTTGTTATGTTCTTAATTCCATCCTCCCTTCATGGTTCTCAGGGAAGCATACAGGGCCTGACCACCATTTTACCTTTACAACAACCCCATGAAGTGGTTTAGGCGGGGAGACAGAGACTGGCTAAAGATCATTCAGTGAGGTCCAGGGTTGCACTGGAGTTTTTAACCCAGGTCTCCCTGGTCCAAGTCCAACACTCTATTTGCCGCACCACTGTGGCTGTCCTGAAATAAGAGAGAAGGTGTTGGCACATTCCTAATGTTAATGGACCCAGCTACAATGCATGAAGTGGGCCTGATGACCCTTCATCACTTGCATACTTTGATTTTAATTTTCTGCTATGTATTCTGTATTCTGCTATGGTCAGGCCCCACCTGGAGTTATTCTGCTATGGTCAGGCCCCACCTGGAGTACTGTGTCCAGTTTTGGGCACCACATTTTTGGAAGGATGTTGACAAACTTGAGCGGGTCCAGAGGAGGGTGACCAGGATGGTGAGAGGGTTGGAGTCCAAGTCTTATGAGGAAAGGCTGAGGGAGTTGGGTATGTTTAGCCTGGGAAAGAGAAGGTTTAGAGGGGACATGATTGCAGTCTTCAAGTATTTGAAGGGCTGCCCTGTAGAAGATGGAGTGGATCTATTCTCTCTTGCTCCGGATTGCAAGACTAGATCTAATGGGTGGAAATTACAAGGGAGTCGTTACCGGCTTAATATCAGGAGAAACTTCCTGACTGTAAGAGTGGTTGAGCCTCAAGAGTGGAACAGACTGCCTCGGGAGGTGGTGGATGCTCCTTTGCTGGACGTTTTCAAGAGGAGACTGGACAACCATCTTTTGGGTATGTTGTAGGTATGTAGGGGTTTCGGCTGTGTTCCTACAGAGTGCAGGGGGTTGGACTAGATGGCCTGCAAGGTCCCTTCCAACTCTAACATTCTATGATTCTATGATTTCCCAGTTTTGAAGTACTGTCCTTTGAGTTTTTGCTGAAAGAAATTACTGCTAAATAGCACCCTTACTGACAATGCAAAGTAGATGGGAACAAGAAGCTGCCTTATACTGAATCAGACCATTGGTCTACCAAGGTCACTATTGTCTACTCAAGTCTGGCCATGGCTCTCCAGGGTCTTAGGCTGAGGTCTCTCACATCACCCACTACCAGATCCTTTTAACTGGATATGCCAGGGTTTGAACCCGGGACCTTCTGCAGGACAAGCAGATGCTCTACCACTGGCCATGGAAACAGCCATCAAGTTGCAGCTGATCTATGGCAGCCCCATAGCGTTTCCAAGGAAAGAGACCAACAGAGGTGGTTTGCCATTGCCTGCCTCTATGTAGCAACACTGGTTTCCCATCCAAGTACTGACTAGGGCTGGTCCTGCTTAACTTCCAAGATCTGATGAGATCATGGTAACTTGGGCCATCCATAGTCTTGGGCCATCCAGAACTCCAGGAGCCACAAACCCCTCTTTTGAAAGGTGGATTTCCTTCCATTCCCACCCAAGATGGTGAAATGTCAAGTCAGCAACAGAGGATTGTGAATAGCAGGATGATTAATTTGTGATCAATGACACGTATAGGACCAGGAAGCTTAGATGATTCTATGAAATGAGAGAATGGGATTTTGAAATGTCTGCTAGCTGGCACTTTTCAGTATCGTATTTATTGAAGAAGAACAAACCCAAGCATCCGTGTCCATTCATCCATTCTGTCTGAATGAGACACAGCAGGAGAGCATCAGTGACACTTAAGGGTACCAACAGGCCTGGAGAAAAAAAACCTTCTCTGCCTTTAATGGAGGCTCAGTGTGTGGAAATGGACAGTTGGAACTTTTCATGGCATGGAGGTAAATCACATTAGCTGGTTAATCCCATCCCATCCCATCAAGTCTATATTGAAGGGGCAGAACCTTTTTCTCCAGGCCTTTTGACAACCTTAACCACAGAGAAAGTTCATAAGCACATTGCCAGATCTGAGCTGGGCAGGGAAAAGAAGACATTTGAACAGTTTTTGGTGGGCAAGACTGTCAGCAACAGTTAAATGCCCACTGGTAAAAATGCTCTAGGCTGATCCTGCATTGAGCAGGGGGTTGGACTAGATGGCCTGTATGGCCCCTTCCAACTCTGTGATTCCATGATTTTAGTGTGTTTTAAGAGCATCCTTTTAAACATACCTGTTAACAGCAATAGGAATGTTAATATTGCAGGCCACTGAATTGTTTAAAATTGTAGTGTAGATCCAAAAATATTGATCTTCCTGAGGTTTGTAGCATGTGGTTGGTTAGCCCCACTCCTAGAGCTCTTCCTAAATGGTGCCCCTGCTAGAAACATTCTGTTAGGTTCCACTCTGCTGTCTGGCAGGCGACAGAGGAATTTGTTCTTGTATCACGCACACCTTCTATTAATGCAGAAGCGTATTCCTCAGTAATGTCTTTAATTCTGCCATCAAATAACAGTAAGAAGGAAGCTGGGCCGAATTCTTGCTAAACTGAAAAGACTGCCTGCTAGTTGACTGTAATGACCCTCCCGAGGAAGGCCCAGAAGGTTTGGGTCAAAATTCAGCAAAGCTCCAATTATTACCAAACAGGTGGGAGCTGCTTAATAGTTAAGGTGAACTGAGGTGAAGTGCTCCACTGCCAAATTTCAAGCCCGTTCTGTATGTTTGGGTGCAGCTATGAATTCTAAAAAGGTGCTGGCTAGATAAGGGCTGCTTGTGCTGTGACTTATAAAGCACAGGTGGGCACACAGATGCCTTCAGATGCGTACAAATGTTAAGTAAGAATAACACCCTTGGCTTGATTTTTTTTCTAAAACAGGGAGCCGTGGCTCATGCCTGCTTGGAGGCCACATTCTCTAACTCTGGCATCTGGTTATTTAGTGGTCAATAGAACTGTGAGCAATTTCTGGAAGTACCAGAAACCTGGCAGGAAATTTCGAGATCTGGCCCAGGCCACACCCCTCACCAATTGTGGGAGAATTTGGGTATGTGAGCTCATTGTTGTGCATTAAAGCAATAAGCCTGAGCTTGCACTTGCACCCCACCCCCACCCCATGGCTAGCTCTATACACATGTTGCAGTGAATGCACATACATGTTGCATGTACTTTTGTACATCTGTTTGTAAGAAAGAGCCAACATGTGTTTACTTGACAAATGAAACTGGGGGCCACTATCTGGAGAGATGTGGAGCTTAAGTCACAGGCTGAGCTGTACACTTGTTTAATGTAACATGAGAATGACTCAACACACAGATAAAGAAAAATCCAGTATACCCTGGACACTAATTTGTATGTGAGTTCACTGTAACTTGTGAACAGGGCTACTGTAATTTCTTTTTGGAACAGAAAGCAAAATTTCAGACTCTTTTCATGCCCCAAAACTGCTTTCTACTATTCTTCCTGCTTTTAAAAAACACCTTATAGGGATGCTAGGCCTCTTTCTGTGGTCAGAGACCTCCCACCAGCAACCTTATTGTCCACTGCCACTCCAAACAGCAGCTGGAGGAATTTTTTTTAAAAGTAGTGTTGTGCCCGGTGTGATGTGTGATATCACTTCTGGGGGAAACCTGGATGTGACATCACATACCATAGAGTTTCTGGCAATTCCCTGAGTGACATGATATCATGTCTGGTTTTTCCTGGAAGCGATGCTATGTTGCATGCAGTGCCAGCACCCTCCCAGATTCCTTACCCCAAAGCTCTCACCGGTTGCCAGGCAATCCTCGAACTTCATCTCTAATTGAGCTAAATAGGTCATCTTGTTTCTCAAAGAGACAATGGGCATTTTCCTGCTCTGGTTTGTAAAGTTTCGTTGAAATTGGACCATGTAATACGCCAGTGCCCATTTGACAGCCAAGCCAGGCAAAGAGAAGCTTGCCTTATTGTATTGGGGGAAAGGGTTGATCAAGGCAGAGAAACATAAGGTTGCAACCCTACATTGTGCTTTGATAAATTTCCAATATGTTCAGCCAGAGGGCTGGTGTAGAGTAAGTCACTAAGACAACAAGGTGTGATTTGTGATGTCCAGGTTTCAGATCTCTCCTATGTTATGGACTTTTGTAGGTGACGTTAGGTAAGCCATGCTTACCCAACTTCAACCCCTTACCTAGTATACAAGGCTAAAAAACTGGCCTTCTTTAGAGGGCTCCTGTAAGCACTACAAGATAATACATACTAAGCACATTGAACACCGAAAGTGCTTTTAAAATGATATGTATTAGGAAGAAGAGTAGGTTTTTATACCCCACTTTTCTCTACCGTAAAGATTCTCAGACTGCGGTCACACACACTAAATAATTTTCAGTGCACTTTCCGACTGGATTTTGCTGGTTCACACAGGGCAGTTCTGTGTCTAGCATTCGCTCCATATTTTCTCAACTGGGAGGAAAAAGTGCAGCTCAAAACCACATTCAAATACCTCGGGGCAAAGCCTGCAAATGGCCATAAATCTATGCAGAAGGTACAATAAAATCTGAAGATCAAAGAACTCAAAAGTGGCATGGAGTGTGGAAGCTACCATAAAACCCAATAATCAAAGGAAGTGAAACCAGCATGCAATGCAAAGGGGAATCTGTGTTCCAGTGTGGGTTTCCTAAAACAACAGAGGGAAAAGAACTCCAGGCCTTCCTGGATGACGCTTCCATCCTTGATTCCTTCCAGTCTGGCTTCTGCCCTGGTCATGGTACGGAGTTGGCTCTGGTTGCTCTTACAGATGACCTCCGTAGACATCTGGATCGGGGTGGATTGGTGCTGCTGTTAGATCTAATGGCAGCATTTGATATGGTTGATTACAATCTACTGACCCACTGCCTTGCCAACGTAGGAGTTCAGGGGACTGCCTTGGAAATGGTTTTCCTCCTTCCTCCATGGTCAGGGACAGAGGGTGGCACTTGGCGAGAGGGTCTCCCCATGATACCCACTGGAATGTGGAGTGCCGCAGGGGGCAATCCTCGCACCAATGTTATTTAACATCTATATGCGCCTCCTTGCCCAGTTAGTCTGGAGTTATGAGCTGGGTTATCATCAGTATGCTGATGACACCCTGCTCTCTCTGTTAATGGATGGCCATCCGTCTTCTGCTCCTACAAACTTGGCTGGGGCTTTGGATGCTGTGGCTGGATGGTTGCAGCAGAGTTGGTTGAAGTTAAATCCATCGAAGACGGAGGTCCTGTACCTGGGTCTAGGGGGGTTGGATGGGGACACCAGGCTTCCCACACTGGAAGGGGCACCTTTGGTGCCGGCCCAGACAGTGAGGAGTCTGGGAGTGACACTGGATGCCTTTCTCTCCATGGAGGCCCAGGTTGCTGCAGTTGCCAGATCTGCATTTTTCCATCTTTTCCCCCAAGACCTAGCGATGGTGACCCATGCAATGGTCACTTCCATACTTGATTACTGCAACTCGCTCTACACAGGCTTACCTTTGAAGCTGATCCAAAAATTACAACTGGTGCAGAATGCAGCGGCATGCCTGCTGACATCAACACTTGTGTGGGCTCACATTAGGCACGTGCTCTGTCAACTGCATTGGTTGCTAGTTGAGTACCGGATTTGCTTCAAGGTGCTGGTTTTGACCTTCAAAGCCTTATATGGCCTGGGCTCAACATATCTAAGGGACCGCCTCTTCCCATATGTGCCCCAAGGAGCATTACACTCAAAAGATCAACACCTCCTGGTGGTCCTTGGCCCAAAGGATGCCTCAACCAGGGTCAGGTCTTTCTCTGTCCTGGCCCCAGCCTGGTGGAACATGCTCCATATTGAGACCGGGGCCCTGCAGGATCTTCTTCAATTCCGCAAGTTGTTCTGTCAGGCCTTTGGTTGAGGCAGCGGGCACCCATATATGGCCTCCCTGAGGTTGCTGTCACCCATCTGTCACCTGTCTACTGACACCAACAAGTGGTCTTTAACTGACTGTACCATCAGGCCAGAATTTTATAGCCAAATTATGCTCTTCCAAGCTGTATCCATTGTTTTAATTGTTATAATGTTTTATTGTGTTTTAACGTTTAATGTTTTAAACTGAAATTGTATTTATTTCAATGATGTTACCTGCCCTGAGCTTGCCCGCAGGATGGGTGGGATATAAATGCAAATCTCTCCTTATAAATAATTATCTTTTGGTTTCGCAAGATTCCATGCACTCCCATTGGCTGTAAAATGCCCTCCCTCAGCCATTGGCCCATCAGCCGCCACTCAAGAGTACTCGCATGCCATTGGCCGGGTGCTGGGTCTGCTCCTCTTCCCCACCCACTCCCCCTGGCAGACAGCTCTCTCTCCTGAGGAAGACAGTTCTCTTGACTCCTGTGAGGGACTGTCCCCTCAGTGGCTGTTGGTAGGCAGCCAAGCTTGGTTCTGTGAGTAAAAAAACAAAGGACTTTCAGCATAACCCCCTCCCCCGCCCATAACCCCCTCCCCAGTGACCACTTTCCTTGTCAGAATAAATGGAAAAAGGCTCTTTCTCCTGCTTAGCTTCAGCATGGCTGGATGGCTAATGAGGTGGGCCAGCAACCATCAGACCATTTTCTTCAACTCCCCGCTGTGCGGCTGACTTTCCCCTAGGGCTGCCAATCTCCAGGTGGGACCTGGAGATCTCCCACTGTTACAATTGACCTCCAGATGACAGAGATCAGTTCCCCAGGAGAAAATGGTTGCTTTGGAGGGTAGACTCTATGGCATTATACCCTGCTGAGTCCTTCCACACCCCCCCAAATGCTGCCCTCCACAGGATCCACCTCCCCAAATCTCCAGGTATTTCCCTAATCAAAGTTGGCACCTGTACTTTCTCCTCTGTCAGTAAAAGGCCCTTTCCACACCTATGTTGGCCTCTGGGAGAAAACTCATTGGGCCCAGTCCTGATCAGGTTGCCAACTCCAGGTGGGCAATTCCTGGAGATTTGAGGGATGGAGCCTGGAGAGGGTGAGGTTTGAGGAGGGATGGCACCTCAGACAGGTATGATGCCATAGACTCCACCCTCCAATCCAGCCATTCCCTGAGGGGGAACCATTGTTGCCAATCTCCAGGTGGGGGCTGGAGATCACTCAAAAGTACAACTGCTCTCTAGGAGGGATGGGGGAGGAGATGGAAAACTAAAGGTAGGTTGATGGTTGGCTGGGAGGGAGATAGGGTTGTCAACTCCAGGTTGGGAAATTCCTGGAGATTTGAGGGGTCGAACCTGGAGAGGGTGAGTGTTGAGGAGGGGTGGGACCTCAGACAGGTACAATGCCATAGACTCCACCCTCCAAACCAGCCACTCCCTCCTGGGGAACCACTGTTACCAATCTTGGGGGTGGGCTGGAGATCACTCAAAATTACTATTGCTCTTCAGGTAGCAAAGATCAGTTCCTGTGGAGAAAATGGTGGACTCTGTCATTATACCCTGCTGAGATTGCCACAGCAAATTGTCACTGAGTGCCAGGGCACTCTCCCAGAGCCTCTTTCTAGAGCTCGTTGTATTTATTTCCACAATGGGCCTTATTCCTAGTAATAAATAAATAGCCAATGCAGAATCAGCCACAGTAAAATCCAGTTGGAAAGTGCGCTTAAAGTGGATTATTTAGTGTGTCTGACCACAACCTCAAAGTGGGTTACAATCACCTTTCCCTTCCTTTCCCTACAACAGTCACCTTGTGAGTTAGGTGGGGCTGAGAGAGTTCTGAGAGAACTGTGACTGGTCCAAGCAGCAGGCTTCCTGTAGAAGTGTGGGGAATCAAACCCGGTTCTCTTGATCAGAGTCTGCTGCTCTTTATCGCTCTTCACCACCACACTGGCTCTCTTGGCATTCTTAACCACTACAGCATGGCTGGAAATATTTATGTTCTCTGTGCAATCTGCCATTTTGAAGGGAGTGAAAATGTCTATGATACCCCCCCTCCTTCCCCGAACTCTAGTACCAAGTAATGAAACAGATTGACAGAGGGATGCTAATGTGAAGAAAGTTTCTCTGTGGAGGATGTTGCAGTCTCTCTGAAAGAAACAGATGTGTGTTTTTGTCCATCCTCATGGCCTTGCCCTCCATTTTCTCTTCTTTCCCCTCCCCCTGCTGTTCCTTTCTTGGCTTATGCTTTGTTCCGCCTTCTGGTGCCTCCAAGGTCTCCATTCTTCTTAAAAGGTTGAGCTGTGGACTGATTTAAGTGTGAGGCTAGCTGAGGCAAAAACAGCATCCTGCTCACACAGCATCTCCTTCACCCTGGGCCGCTACCTGTTTTTGGTTCATAGCAGCCCAGTTTAAAGGAGAGGGCAGCCAGTATGATATCTCAGTCAGGCCTGAAGCACTTGCTTTGACCCCCACTGCTTCCCTCCTGTAGGAGTTTCAGTCCCGTGCAGTTTTTCAATACCTTGGAAATTCAACCCATTCACATTTCAGAATGGTTTAAAGAAGGTGTAGCCAGATACTAGGGAGGGCAGGGATAGCTCATCCCTACTACAGTGCTGTGAGTCTAGAGTCACCAGTAGGGCTGCCAGCTCTGGGCTGGGAAATACCTGGAGATTTTGCGGGTGGGGCCTGTGGGGGCGGGGTTTGGGGAGGGGAGGGACTTCAGTGCAGTAGAATGCCATAGAGTCCACCTTCCAAAGCAGCCATTTTCTCCAGGTGAACTAATCCCTGTTGCCTGGAAATCAGTTGTAATAGCGGGAGATCTCCAACCACCACCTGGAGACTGGCAGCCCTAGTTGCTGGTCCACAGGTATGGGTAGGGGATTCTCCATCTCTTGTTTCCTGATGCTGCTCAGAGAGAAAAAAAGGAAAGAAAAATGGCTGGCAGGCTGATGGCATGATGTCACTCCTGGGAAAAAACCTGAAGTAATGTCATCCCTCTCTAGGAATCACTCTATGGTTTTACCTTAGACTTTTCAGAGATTCCTAGTAGAGATGCGTAACATCTGGGAAAAACCCAGAAGTGACATCACAGACACCATAGCCAACAGCTGCCCCCATGTCCTTGCCTGTTTCCCGACATTTGCTGGGCCGGCCTGGCAACCCCTAGCTGTCACCCCACAAGTAGCACTGGTAAATCATTTTCTCCCAGAAAATGACTGAAGGTACAGCAGTCCTGTCTTCTTTTACATTTAACCCCTTAGGGAAGGTGCCACCAAACAGTGTTCTTGCTATGGGTGCACCGTGTATAGTCAGAGGAACTGCAGGAGATCAACTTTGTAAACACAATTCTAGAGAATTCTGGAAGTTTCTAGATAGAGCTTCCAGCCAGTGGCAGAGAAATACTGGCAGTCCAAAAGAATTTGGAATAGTAATGCACACTACTTGTAAGTAGTACTGTCAAACAGTATGGTATCCAAGTCATTCTGTTTCATAGGCCATGCAACAGTTCCTTCAGTATTGCCACTGGCATTGCTGTGATTTTTGGAGCACAGAAATTAGCTTCTATCCCCAGTGTCTTCAGGCAGTGTTGAATGGCCTTGGTGTGCAGTCAGAGGATAGTGATAACGGTGCAGCCCTAAGGCCATTTCCCACAAGTGACACTTAAGAAGTCGGTGTTTGCATTTCTAATTCCTGTGTCTGCAGTTGAAGTTCAGTTACGCAACTCACAGTGGCTAGACTGGAAATCTGATTAAAAATGGCTCTCTTCTATTTTTGAACCTGTTCTCAAGTAATGCACTTCACACTAAAGGGTACTTGTGAAAATGCTCCACACAGTTTTGCTTACAAGATACTTTCCCTTCTCCTTTCTCTACACTAGTTCATCGAGCTGTGTGTTATCTTAGGTCCTTTCCACTGCACTACATGTGAGTTCACCCCTGTAATTATCTCAGGGTATTTTTTGTTTCCACATTACCTTGAGGTCACCCTGGTTTCGCCCCACACTTGTCCCAGGATAAACAGATGCTGTTATAACCAGGGATAAATGCAAGGTATTGAACTCTGATAAAACCAGGGATCAGATCCAAGTGCGGAAAGGACCTTAGTCTAGTAATCCCTCCCTCGTTGGCTCTTGGTGACGAGCTGGAACCTTTGGGAAGGATTATAAAATACCTGCAGAGAGGAGGTGGGAGTGTTTGGACTGGAAGTGACCCACAGCTGTGGATACTTTCTCTCTCAGTGAGAATCTTCATACAAACTTGGGAGAAGCAGTATGGGGCAGAAGGTAGTGTTCACTCCTGTCTTTCAAGTCCGTGCTATTAGAAGTCAAATGGGCTATGTTGCCAAGTACAGAGAGTGGAGATAACAGGAGGTAGAGTGAAGGGGTTAGCATTCCTGCTAAAATAATCTTTAATTGATCTGAAAGAACTGCTGCTACTAGGGTTGCTGGGTCCTTACCGGCTGTTGGGGGTGTGTGCTCCTGGATGGTCTTGCACACGTTCTTGCCCTCAAAACCATAGAATTTGCCCAAAAACTAGAGCGACGCCCCTGTTTGGGGGTGGGGCTCACCCTGCCAGCCAGCTGGCCAGAGGCGGAATAAAGTCCCAAAAATTGGGGGAACCGCCAACCAAACTGTGGGTTTGGCAACCCGATGCTTGTCTGAGTAGACAATGCTAACTTTGATGGACCGATGCCCTGATTCACTATAAGGCAGTTTGCGTGTGTCACTGTAGGGTTGCCTCCAGCTCTGGGTTGTGAAACACCCGGAGATTCAGGGGTGGAGCCTGGGGAGGGCAGAGCTTGGGGAGGGGCAGGACCTCAGTGGAATGCCCATAGAGTCCACCCTCCAACGCAGCCGTTTTCTCTGGGGGAACTGGTCTTTGTCAATTTGGATTCTGGGTGATCTCCAAGCCCCACCTGGAGGCTGCAATGCAAACAAAACTCTGTGAGAACAGGCTATTTAGAATTAATGCATAAACAATATGTTTTATATAAAGAAACTGTTTCCGGAAAAATACAAAATGATTTTTTAAAAACTTTTTGCAAGTATCTGCAACTAAACATTTAGTACTTAACATTTCTTGTTAATTCGTAACCCATCTGGAGGTTGGCCACCCTGATGTGCACTAACTATTTGCCCCAGTCCACAGGTTCTTGTGCACACAAGAGTGACGCAGACCCGTGCCCTTGGTGAGAGACTCCACACGTTTATCCACTGCCAAGCAGATGGTTGGCATGGGTTTTGTGCTGGTGTGTTCTAGAGGCGAGGGGATGTCCTGAGATTCAGAAAGCAGGTTCCAAAGTTTGGAGAGACTCTGCCTGAGCTACATGGCTTGTAGGAACTGGCCGTCCGTGTTTTCTGTTTGTTCCCTACCTCCTCTTACTCATCCCATCTCTCTCTCTCTCCCTCTCATCCAAAATAAACCTTCAGTAATTTCCTTCTATCTAATTTGTCTCTGGGCAATTTGCATTTCAAATCCATGTTTATTCTTTGCCTTGATTACCTTTTGCCCCAGAGTTGTTATTGAATTGGTGGTGGTGGGGGGATTGGTTTTTTTTAAAAGGTTTGTATCATGGTCTCACTTTTGTAAACCATCTATGCTATTAACTCTTCGTCTTCTTGCTAAGCTTGTACAGGCCTCACACATTTGGTGTTTCACTAGGCTGGCCTGGCTTCCTACAGGTATGCAGGAAGCGTCGTTAGGAAGCTTTTGGCTTACCTACAGTTTGAAGGCCTCTGTTGAGAATGGTACTTGACAATATATGGCATTGCTCCTGAGTCACTGTTTATAATCTGCTTTCGTGCCGTTCTCTCCGCTTTGTTCTCTGTGAGATGCACTGAACTCAATTATATGCAAAGGCTTAGTGCGGCTGGGACACACGCCATGTCCATCTTTACATCTTTTATGTTTAGTAACTTGTTTACCATAGCAACAGCTACCCTGACAGTTTTATAGGGTTGCCAACCTTCAGGCAGGACCTGGAGAGCCCCCAGAATTGCAGCTGATCTCCAGTTGGCAGTGATCAAGTACTTTGAAGAGTGGACTCTGTTATGGCATGATACCTTGCTGAGGTCACATCCCTCCACAAATCCTGCCCTTCTCAGGTGCCACTCTCAAATCTCCAGGAATGTCCCAACCTGAAGTTGGCAACCCTACACTAAACAGACATAGGTTCATCTAGCCAAACACTGTCTGTTCTGACTCATAGTGGCTCTACAGGGCTCTGGCAGGGGCCTTTCCTAGGTCTCTACTGTTGTTTGTTCTGTGTCCAGATGCTTCAGAGACAGTGCAAGGAATATGGTCATGCCCACAGGCTTTAATGTCAATATTACATGGATTGGTATGAAAGCCTTCAGCTTCTACAGACCTCTTCAGGAAGAAAGGAGTATAGCCCCCTAGCATCCCATCTCATAGCCTGCTGGCGCTTCAGATGCCAGTGGGAGGAAATGGGGAGGAAGGAATGCATGCTGGCATTGTGCCAGTATGCTTATATCACTTCTACTGAAATCAGGAAGTTACATGGCAGATGCTCTAGCACTTTGCAAAAACCCCTGTGTTTTGCCATAGAGTAAAACAATAGAGCTTTTTCCAAACATTAGAGCATCCACCATGTCACTTCCAGTTTTCAGTGGAAGGGATGTAAGGGCACTATGCTGGAGTACCAGACTTTACCCCCTATTTCTTCTGAGGGGGTTGCCAGCTGCAGCCTGGCAACCCCAGAAAGGAGAGCTCTGTGAAACTCCGAATCTTTCACACTTGGCTACATCAGCCTTAAACCTCTACTATGGGAGTCACTTAAGTAATAGTGGCATAGTTACAGAAGGGTGAATTTCAGGTGAGTGTTAGGAGAAACTTCCTTATGGTAAGAGTGGTTGAACAATGGAATCAATTATTGGTGGTGGTGGTGGGGAACTCTATTTTGCTGTGTGTCCTCAAGCAGAGGCTGGACAGCCATCTTTCAGGAATGCAGAAACTTTTCTTTCCTGCATTGAACAGGAGGTTGGGCTAGATGGCCAGTAAGATCCTTTCTAGCTCTAGAAGGCTATGGCTGCATTGATGGATATTGCACTTTCATTGCCCTATGACAATAATTTGCAACTGGACTTTCCTGTGTGGACAAGATGCTTCAGTCAGGGACAATAGCATAATATCTGATGATATGTGTATGCTCCATATGACAGACTGCCTGTAGTGTGATCTCATGCAGCTGTCGTACATACATAAATGATGCAATCATGTATGTGGGGGGCATTCTGCAAGCCCTTCTTGTCCAACTATTGCTTGGAATGGGTGAAAAAGACCCATGTGATTGTATCATTTGAATGCAATATTGCAGTCAGACAAGACTGAATCACTGTGGGAAAGCCCCCCACATCACTGTGGTTTCTACGTGAAGGGGGCCATAAGTTGGTCCAGTAAATATTATCTGGCCTTCTCAGTCCCTTAACAACAACAGGCCACCACCATCTGCTGAGTTTTCTTAAGACCAAGACAGGGATGGGGATAGAGGGTTAGGGACTGAAAGGAGTATTGGGTGGGGATGGGTTTAGGGGAAAGAGAGGCAGCAGCGGAAGAAAGAGCAAGGCTTGGTTGAACAGATCCAGTGAGACCAGCATAGTTGAGGAATGACTTTGTGATTCACGAGGAAGAACTTGCTAGAGGAGAGGTCATCAGGTATCATTCCACTGATGGATATCAGTGTTGAAGGTTGAAAATGGAGCCTGAGCAGTCAGGGACAGTATATCTCTGATTATCAGATGTTGGCACCAAATAAACAACAAGGGATGTCTACCATGCCCTGCTTGTGAGGTTCGGAGGAATATCTGGCCAGCTGCACAATGACAGAATACTGTAATTCATGAATAGTTGGTCATCCCAATCCTGCACAGCATCATTCCAGTTTTCATTAGATGGGGGTGCCGGAACAGGCGTGCACTTTCCCTGGTAATATTTCTACTTTTTCGATCTTCCTCTCCTTATTTATTAAAAACAAAATCCAAGTACTTTCTAAGGCATGCTTGTTGATTGAAAATCATCTCCTTTTTGAACACAATCAGGATCAAAATGAAGGATTTCTCTGTGTGTTCAGTGCCGTCAAGTTTGCTACAGAGTTATAGTGACCCTGTGAATTAAATGTCCTCCCAAACTTCCTATCATTAACAGCCTTAGTCATCACAAATGTCTCTAGTTGCCTACTGGAGAATAACGACTGTTGCATTACGCAGCCTTTGCAACTCTTTCATTCCCAGTGATGCATTATTTTCTAATTCTGAACATAGCTCACGAAGGGGAATGCGCATTTGTATGTTTCCTTCTGACCTAGCCTGCTCAACAGATTTCTGAAACGTGTTTGCTTTCTTCTGCCTGATCGAAAGTTCTGTGTAGCTCAAAAGCTTGTGTACCCATCAGTCATTTTACCGTCTCTGCATTTTAAACAGATGAATATTTGTAAGTGACCACAGCTAAACACTGAGGCTAAGAGGGCCCAAGTACACAGTAAACAGTCCTCAGGTTATATCTGGGCTGTGTGCTATCCTCATTAAGGGAAAGTGAGAGCTACTGAGAGTCAGGGCAAGTGAGGACACTGTTAATGAAGAAGGGAATATCTTTGCAAAGATGTTGATAAATTGCTGGAAATGTCCATGAGTAACTCTGAGTAACCAGCGCGGCTTTAATTTTTAGCCTCATTTCACATTAAAATATGTAAGTCGCTCTCCTAAGAAACCTTCCTAAGCAACAATAATTGCAAATCCTCTTAATAGCTGTGTGCCCTCCCATTTGTGCTGAGATGCACTCCTCAAAGCTAAAACTTCTTCCACCCTTGCCCCCTGTTGTAGAAGTTTCAGGGTTCCTTCAGAAGAGGAACTGAGAAATAAACCAGTTTAAATGTATGCCTGGAAGAAGAGGCTCCATTCAGGAGGATTTGACCTTAGGGAGGGGGCCATGGCTCAGTGGTAGAGCATCTGCTTTGCGTGCAGAATGTCCAAGGTTCAATCCCTGGCATCTCTGGTTGGAAGGCTCAGGTAGGAGCTGATGCAAAAGATCTCTGCCTAACAACCTGGAGAGCTGCTGCCAGTCTGAGTAGACAATACTGACCTTGATGGACCAAGGGTTTGCTTCAGTATACGGCCAGCTTGTGTGTTCAATGGTGCTAAGTGTTACAAAGCTCTTCCCCCTCCCCTCTAAGATGAAAGTGAGTGGGTGTTGTTTGGCTCAATATGTTTGTATATGTAAGGCTGAAAATGGAGCTCGTGCAATAATTTGCCTGGATAATTTGGGCCGATCTCCCAGCTGGGCTGAAGAGGAAAACAGATTCTTTCTCTTGCGCCACATTCAGAACCTCATATATTCAGCTCCTCCTCCTCCTCCTCCTCCTCTTCTACCTCCTGCTTAGCACTCTCGGGCTGTATTCATTTTCATGTCAGATCACATCATCCTGCCAGAAATCCCATCTGCTCATCATCAGTGGCATTCTACTACCGAAGATCCTCGGGGGACCTGGAGCTGATGAATAGCGTATCACTCCCCAAGCTCAGTGATGAAGGCGGGGGGAGAATCTGTGCCAGCCTAAGGTGTAAAAGAGTGAGGTCAGGAAAGCTCTTCCCAAGGGAGCCTCACCATCTCCAAAAGATCAGGTGGGCAAATGAAACCCCTTCTAGCTGCTGTCAGTCGGGTGGTGGCTGGAGATCTCCCGCTATTACAACTGATCTCCATGCGACGGAGGTCAGTTCCCCTGGAGAAAATGGCTGCTCTGGAAGGCGGGCTCTATGGCATTATTCCCCATTGAAGTCCTTCCCCTCCCTGAGCCCCGCCCTCCTCAGGCTCCACCCCCAAAATCTCCAGGTATTTCCCAACTTGGAGCTGGCAACCATAGCTGTCAGTCATTTTTAGGGAGGAGCGGTTATAGGAGAAACATCCAGGGTTTTTTCCTTTTTCTTAAATGTCCAGATCATAAAACAAACACCATCCATCACTTCTCTTTTTCTGTTTCTTTTTTGCCATCAAGTCACAGCCAGCTTATGGCAGCTTCATAGGGTTTTCAAGGCAGGAGATGTCCAGAGGTGGTACACCATTGCCTGCCTCTGCCTCGCCACCCTGGACTTCCTTGGTGGTCTCCCATCCACATACTGACCAGGGCTGACCTTGCTTAGTTTCTGAGATCTGATGATCTATCCAGATCAGGGCATCCGTCACATTGTTGTGGTTAGCCATTCACAGAATCATAGAGTTGGAAGGGACCTCCAGGGTCATCTAGTCCAACCCCCTGCACAATGCAGGAAATTCACAAACACCTCCCCCTCCACACCCCCAGTGACTGCTGTTACATGCTCAGAAGATGACAAAAAACCCTCCAGGATCTCCAGCCAAGCTGGCGTGGAGAAAAATTGCTTCCTGATCCCAAAGTGGCGATCAGCATTTCCCTGGACATGTAAGAAAGGGCCATAAGAACTAAGCACTGAGGCAACCCTTCATGCCCTCCCTCTCATGATCTGCCTAAGTTCACAGAAACCACATGGCAGTCAGATGGCCATCTAGCCTCTGTTTTAAAACTTCCAAAGAAGGAGAGCTCATCACCTCTGAGGAAGCCTGTTCCATTGAGGAATCTGTCAGGAAGTTCTTCCTAATGTTTAGCCAAAAACTCTTCTGATTTAATTTCAACCCATTGGTTCTGGCCTGACCTTCTGGGGCAAGAGAAAACAACTCCATACCACCCTCTATATGACAGCTCTTCAAATACTTGAAGATGATTATCATATCACCTCTCAGTCATCTCCTCTCCAGGCTAAACATACCCAGCTCCTTCAACTTTTCCTCATAGAACTTGGTCTCCAGACCCCTCACAATCCTCGTTGCCCTCCTCTGGACATGTTCCAGATTGTCTACGTCCTTCTTAAATTGTGGTGCCAAAACTGAACACACTACTCTAATGAGGTCTAACCAAAGCAGAGTAAAGTGATACCATCACTTCGCGTGATCTGGACACTATACTTTTGTTGATACAGCCCAAAATTGCATTTGCCTTTTTAGCTACTGCATCACACTGCTGACTCATGTTCAGTGGTGTTCAGACCCCTAGATCCTTTTCGCACATACTACTGCCAAGACAAGTCTCCCCCATCCTATACTTATGCATTTGACTTTTTCTACCTAAATGCAGAACTTTACATTTATCTCCATTGAAAATTCATTTTATTTGTTTTAGCCCAGTTTTCCAGCCTGTCAAGATCATCCCGTATCCTGACTGTCTTCTACTGTATTTGCCACCCCTCCCAGTTTAGTATCATTTGCAAATTTAATAAGCATTCCATCTATCCTTTCATCCAAATCATTGATAAAGATGTTGAACAAAACAGGTCCCAGGACAGATCCTTGAGACACTCCACTTGTCACTCCTCTCCAAGAGGATGAGGAACCATTCACAAGCACTCTTTGGGTGTTTACAGTTACAGATCCACCTAACAGTAATAGGATCCAAACCACATTTTACCAATTCAGTCATGTTCAACTGTTGACGATTATATGGGCCAGCTCTCTCCACATTTTCCAATCTTGTGCTGTTTCTTTGAGTTGTTCCATGCTCAGGCTGGTGTCTACTTTTATGGTGTCTAGCCACCGTGTTCTTTGGTGGCTGGATTTCCTTTTGCCGCTAATCAATCCAAGTATAATTGCTTTTTCTAATGAGTTCTTCCACATGACATGGCCAAAATAAGTTAGTCGCAGTTTTGTGATTTTTCCTTCCAATGGCATGTCTGGCTTTATGTGCTCCAATACTTGCTTATTTGTTACTTTTGCTGTCCAAGGAATGCACAGGAGCCTTTTCCAGCACCACAGCTCAAATGAGCCTATTTTCCTCCTGTCTTGCTTCTTCATGGTCCAACTTTCGCAGCCATAGGTTGCTATGGAAAACACAATAGCACAGACTAATCTGCATTTGGTTGCTAGGCTGATGGCCTTGCTCTTCCATATTGGATTCATGCTCATCATTGCTGTGTGACCCAGTGTGAGTCGCCGTTTTATTTCTGGACTGCATTTGCCATTTTGGTTGAGCTGTGATCCTAAGAAAGTGAATTCTTCCACACATTCGATCTCTTCATTGTTATTTTGACATTTCTATTCTTGGTGGTCACGAACTTGGTCTTTTTGATGTTTAGGAAGAGGCCAAACTTCTCACTTTCTTCTTTGATTTTAACTCATTTCTTATAAAGCACCAATCTGTCTGCCCCCAAAGACCTTACCAGGCAAGGACACAGGGCCTTCTAATGACAGAGTGGAACTTTCCTGCCTCTCCCTTCCTGCTGCAGCTCAGTGATATCTCCAGAAGGCTCCTCCTGGGTGATAGGGGTGCCCAGAAGAATAGACATGAGGGGCCCTGCAGTGGGAGGTGGGGATCAGGGAAAGATGCCAATTTGATCTACATCCAACTCACTGTCTTCGACAAGTTCATGAACATATCAACAAGGTGTACATATAGTTGCCTTTCAGTAGGGCCTCAGTCAGAGATGTGCATGTACTTCTCCAAGGAATTGTGCTATCTTTGTCAAGACTCCTTTTGCTTCCCTTGAAACTCCCCAGGTTTTAAAATCACCTTGAAATTTCACTTCAGGAGAAATCTATTGGCAAATCTAGTCCCCAGTCATATCAACTTTTATTGACTGTGTAGAGGGTTTCCTCACAAGTCTCTCCCAGACACCCAGGAGGACATTCACTGCTAGAGATGCCCAGGTCACAACTTGACCAACCATTTGTATTAATCCAAAAACAAAAGCCATGTCATACCATTTATTAAGAGCAACTAAAATAACACTACTGTACACAAGCTTCTTCTCCAAAGGATCTCTTACCTAAACGAAAGAACCAATCCTGACTTTCTTTCACTTCATTGGAGTAGAAGAGCCCAAGAGACATCACTTTTGTATTTTCATGGAGTACCCTTTCAGCTGTAGGGGGATGCTTGTCTTGCAACCTCTCAACAATTTGTAGTTGACACCAGCTACCCATGGTGACCATTTTGTGACTGTCCCTCAAGGCAGCCATTTTGTGGTATCACCCACTGCCTGTTCATCAAATTACAAAAAATGTCCATAGGCTGAACAGGATTGAAGGCCACTGATACTATTCTCATTGTCATAGATTTACAGTTGACCTGACTTCTGTGCAAGATTTCAGTATCTTGATTTATATAGCCTTTTGTTGTTGTTTGAATGACTCCACGCTCTGATATCTGGAACAATGCCACCATATTTCCATAGGTACTGAAGATTCATGAGTGCTACATATCAAGAAGTTCCCTTATGTAAATCCATTACTTCCCACTCTTGTGCAATACCTGTTGGTGCCATCAAGTTCTAGCCATCAGGCAGGGTCACTGCACCATCTGGGCTTGCCAAGTTTCCCAGTCTGACAGGCGACCTCCGAGCAATCATTGTTTTCTTCCTGCAGTGCTTGAAAGGCTGTTGGGACAAAAATGGAGGCAAACTGGAGAGGCACTCTGTCATCACACCAGTGTGTAATGTCGCTTCTGACAAAAACTGGAACTGATGTTGTGGGATGGGGGGATGGTCTAGGATTTGCCAAAACCTCTATGGTTGAACCACAGAGTTTTTGAGAATCCAGAGTGTCCCCTGGGCATCATGACGACACATCCAGTTTTTGCTGGAAGTGATGTCCCATGCTGGTGTGATGCTAGCGTGCCTATCCCCACCCTCCAAATGCTCCAATGGGTTCTAAGCTGTGGCCTAGCAACCCTAGCAGCATCCCATCCTGTATTTCCCCTCCCTGCTTCCTTCCTTCACCCCCTTCTTTCCCTTCTTCTCCACTTCTTTCAATCACACATTAATTCCTACTTGAGTCTTCCTTATTTGAAGTGTGGGCTTCTTCCCACCTTCACTCCCTTCAACAAGTTTATTTTTTTCCAGAAACGCAAGATAAATGGGCTGAATACTGAGGGAGTCCTAAGTAGGAGGAAAGCCAGAGGAAAACACTCTTAATCATTAAGCGTATTTATAAAAGGACATCTGTTTACTGAACGTATTCGTAAGAGAAAATACAGAAAGAAAATCACAGCTAAAATGCTTCTTTATTACCCAGACACCTTATTTATCTCATAGAGTAGGCCTCTTGCCAGGGCTGAGGCAAACAAGGCCTGTTAGGTGGGAAATGCGCTAGCATTTGTAACAGCGAGGACGGTGAGGCCTGGTTGAACTTGTGTTCCTTTGGGGTTGCAAGCAGTCCTGGTAACTGTTGCCATGACTACTAGATGAGCATCAGTTGCCTTCTTCCTCTCCCCCCGCCCCCTTGAGGCAGAAAGAAAACACAGCAGTAGCCAAATGCAGCTCTTGAGCAAAAATGGTTTGAAAAAAATCCCATGGCTTGCCCAGGGACATGCACCCATTTTGCCACCGTCACTTGGAAAGCGTCAACAACACAGTCTCTCTTTCTCTCTCTCCATCTCACTTGCTGAGTCTGCTGTCAGATTTACTGGGAGAAGGAAGAGGAAGGGAAGGATGTAGAGGAATCTTTTATAGGAAAAGCTTGCCATTTCCACAAATCACTTTCTCTAGATACAAACCAGCCTTCTCTAATTCTGCTAAAGAGATGCTCACAAGTCATTTCAAGTGATTAATTGTTGTCATTTTGGTGAGGACTTCCGTGTGCAGAAAAATGCTTTAGATTCTCTGTTCTCTTGCATTCATGCAGTGGAGTCATTAATACACCCTTCAGCAATGCCAAAAGCTGTTTGTGAATGGTAACAGCAAATTTGGTAAGGTCAAAATGTATTGTACATGGCCAAGGGCCATTACAATATAACAAAAACAAGTGCTCAAGCAGTGATAAATAAAACAACAATAAAAGCCCAATAAAACGGAAAGCGATGTTAAAATTCCCAGGACCACAAGATCACATAAATTGCAGCACTTTAAATGTCGAGCAAAAATTTCATGTGGCTTTTTGTAGCAGCTAGTGCATACAGAGATATTATATAAGTAACATGATGTCGTTGTCAGAAGGAGGATAAATTATTTTATCTACCTCTGAGTGTGAAGCTAGCCTAGTTAAAATGCCTGCAAGAAATTTGGACTCGAGAGTCCAGTAGAAACTGCAAAACAGGACATAGTATGGAAGGTCCTCCAGTTCTGGAGCTCTGCAGATACACACTCTCTGGAAAAATCTGGTATGATCATTGATTTTGTGAAGCTGGTATTATTTATCCCATCCTCTTCTAGCATTGTGAAAATGTAGAGCTATAAGGGATGGAAGAAAGCTGTCTTGAGGGCCAATTCCTCTGACCCATGGCAGGACCTTATATTTATCAGTTATACTCCTTGGCCACAGATAAACCCATACATGGCTGCTAGATGACTCAAGGAAGTGAGCCATGCCGTACAACACAGGAGAAAGCTTTGATTGTTTTTATTATTCTTTTTCAATTGTTGTAAAGTGCCATCAGGTCTCTTTGAGTGGAAAGTAGAGTAGATCACAAGAAATAAGTAAGACCTTGACCTGGATAGCCCAGGCAAGCCCAGTCTTGTCAGATCTCAGAAGCTAAGCAGGGTCAAGTCTGGCAAGTACTTGGATGGGAGACCTCCTTGGAATGCCAGCAGTTGGGAGGTGGGGGCAGGCTTCATTTAGCCACCTCTCTGAATATCCTCCAGGCCCCCCATAGGGGCCAGTCACCAGAGGTCACCATGACTTCCAGGTGCACACACATTCTCATGCACATGCACATATGAAAAATACAAAAAAGAAATAAGGAAATTTTCCCACTCCCCATCACCACCCAGTCTAATAAAACCCACATGAGAAAATTATTTAAATCTCATTGCTTAAATCATAAACCATGTGGAAATCTCAGCCAAGAAATTCAACGCAACTGGAACACAAAAATGTCCGCCGTGTTCACTATCTTGCATCTCTTTCTGCTTAGTACTTTACAGCTGCTATGAGGGGGAAAGTTTTAGTTTTAGGTGTGGGAAAAATTATTCCTTACTTGAGAGGAGCACCACTGAAGCACCAGAATTAAAACTTAAAATAATTTCAGAAACTTTTCCAGCCCTTGATAGGAATACAAGAAAAACCCCATCACTTTGATAGATGGAGTCATACCTAAATCTACAAACGTGTACATTTTAAAAAGTCAATATTTTTTGGATTTGGATTTCTGGAAAGGCCTAATTACTGGTATTTGTGGATATTCAGGTCCCTGATGCCATTTTGGGATTTGGGTACCGTTTCTTGGGTGGATCACAAAATTATTCAGGTTCCATTATTCCCCATGGGAAACTTTTTTTCATGCGAGCTGGAGTAGCTATCAACCAAATGACA
Organism: Gekko gecko; assembly: GCA_029375565.1. Lineage (NCBI taxonomy): Eukaryota > Metazoa > Chordata > Lepidosauria > Squamata > Gekkonidae > Gekko > Gekko gecko. The sequence goes on along the minus strand of JAPDNY010000005.1, from coordinate 36,881,842 downwards.
CCATACTTGCAGGAGACCCAGGGCTGTCAATTAAGAACCCCCCCCCCAAAGTTTCAAACTAATTCAATTCAATTCTATGGACCCCTGAACAAGGTGCCCCTGGCCATCATACCTGTCAAAGGAGCCAGAGCAGCCACACTGGAGCAACTACTGGCCAAAAGCCTCCAAATGCAAACAGAGCTAACAAGCCCAACAGAACCAACATCAAACTACAGAATCCCAGAAGAACCAACTTAAGTAAGAGACAATATTGCAAGTCCAACATAACTGATGCCAAACCAGAGAATCCCAGCAGACACCAGGGCTGATATGGCAAACCAACAGAACCAACAGCTCTTCATCAGTGGTCCCCTGTTCTGTACCACCCCTGTAAAGAGGGAAAAAAACACAACAGCAATACAGCATGCATGAACTTCCTTCTGGGTGCTTTTGTGGGCTCGACTTGCACTTGTTTTAAAATGAGATACTCATCTACTTCCCTAAAATCTCTTGTTCCAATTATATTTGTGGGTTTTCGTTCCTTTATGAGAGTGGCAAGAACAACATTTTTGATACTCAGATTTATTTTCTGCCCAGAAATGCTCTCTCCCTAACATCTGATCCCATTGCCTGAGAGAGCTGCCTCTCTCCTTTGTTCCTGTTGCCTGGAAAACTTGTCAAATTGAAGAAAAACATGGCTGGGAGCCTTAAAATGCCAGCCCCCAATATTTTTGGAATATTCCCAATTATATGTGGAATTTTAAAGGAATCGATATCCGGTATCTTGAGAATCCTAAATATCACCCAGATACCTCAATATACTCGAAAAATACTGATAAGGTATGGTAAGCAACAAGAAGGTAGTCATTCCTATGGATGCAGAAAATACATACCTAGAATGGTTTCAGCCTAGTGTTCTACCGCTGAGCTGTGACCTTTCAGAGTGCCAGGTATTTAAGGAATGGGGTGCTAACAGAGAGGGAAAGAGGTCAATGAAACAAGAATTTCACATTGAGAATTAACTTTCCTTCCTTCCCAGAAGGAAAGAGACCATTAAGATAAATCACTCATTTAACAAACAGCACATCAGCCGAAGCAAAATGTGCACATTAATATTATAATGTGAATGAGCATCTACATTTCTATTCCTGGGGTAAATTTCAGGGTGAAAATCAACTCTGGCTTTGCTAGAGTACGCCATTTTTTTCTTCCACTCTCACTGTGAAGCTGTCATGCTCTGTCCTTAGTGCCATGTGCCTCTGGTTATTGTTGATAAATTGCCAGGAATTCAGATGGAAATCAGAAAGGTTGGTTTAATTTTTGCCATCATTCCTGGGTACTAAGCAAAGGGGAAGCATGTGCCTAGTCTGATCTTCGGACCAATGGAAGACCAAAGGAGCCAGGTGGGAGGGGAGTGAGGGGAAAGTCTGTTGCACAGCCTGCCCTTGTCACGCAGGGTTTTAGCCTTCAGAGAGTGTGACTGGAGGGACCCTGTCTTAGAGACTGGCTTTGAGGGTAAGCAGACTAAAGCAGTAATTGGTTTGAGCCTCACAGGGAGTGGGAATGGAAGTTCCCGTCTCAAGAGACTTTCTAGGTTTGGGGGGAGAAACCAGGCTAATTTCTGTGAATACTTTAAACCAGAGATGTCAAACTCATTTGTTATGAGGATCGGATCTGACATAAATGTCACTTTGTCAGGCTGTACCATGTGTGCCATAAAACATAATGCCAGGTACCTACTGGAGATAGCAGCTGGAGAGCTCCAACTTGGTGTATCCTCACTCCAAGGCCTCAGGAGCTAGGAGGGGGATGCAAAGGAAAACCCATATGGGCAGACTGGAGAGCCAGCAGTGCAACACTGGGCAGACACTCTCACACGGCTTGACTGCTGTGGACAGGGTTGTTCCGCCCTGCTGAAGCCACAATCAAAGTGGCTCTGCCCACTTTCCCCTGAGCAGTCTCTTGTTCCCTCCCTTGTCCTAGATGCTTGTGGACCACATAAGAGCCATGGACAGTAGACTATGTTGTCTCAAAGCCTAGATCCCAGAGAAAGCTAAAGAACTGGAGTATTCAGAAGGGGCTCACAGTTGTACTGTGAGATTCCTGAAGTTGAAGAAAGGCCAAAGATTCACCTCCAGAATAAAAGCTTGGCTGATGACTGTCTCTGCACCCAGGAACTGGCAACTGAAAAGCTGTAACTGTATGAGCCCAGCAAATGCCTCTTTCAGATTTCAAGCCTCTTTATAGAACAACCTTATTCTATCCAAGAAAGATGATTAAGGTCATTGTCATTCCCCCACCCCGTTTGCCTCAAGTCTCATCCAAAATAGCTGCATTTAGAAGCCACTGGGATTCAGTCTGTCAGGTGGAGGTTAGGGTAGAGACCCCATTGGTCAAAGAATCATGCTACCTCTACGCAAATGTCATTCATGACCCCTACCTTCCCAGTGATGTGGGCCAGGTAGAGCTCAGTTGAGCCAAATCCCACCCATTCCAGAACCACAGAGGTCAAGGGATGGAGCCCAGTGGGTTCAAGGGCAGAATTGAAATGTCTGTCTGTCTGTCTGTCTGTCTGTCTGTCTGTCTGTCTGTCTGTCTGTCTGTCTGTCTACTTGGGCAATGATTTCAAGCATTAGGAGAATTCTCCCATTAATTGGATGTATCTTTCTCGAAGGAATGCTAACTTCTCGTTAAATGATATGCAGGCAGTAAACTTTTTATGTTTCCACATAATAAGTTCCACGTCTGACAGGCACATATTCATCAATGGGCATCATTCCAGACGATCTCCCATAGAGACCAAAGTCCCACCTTGAGATAAGTGGAGGTTCAGTAATGCAGAAGGAAAATAAAGCATTATGTCAGCCAACTGCACTTGCTTCTCCATTAAAAAGCAAACCGGCACCGCTCTCAGCATGCAAGAAACCGCCATTGATCAACGGACGATTAAGATAATGGGCCAAATTTAAGTCTCTGATAATGTTGTCATCCGATACACTCAGTGCTTTGCAACAGGCAAGAAAAGATTGAGCATTTCAGGATTTTGAAATGCAATCCGCACCATCCAAGGTTCTAGATCTCAAGTGAGGTCCTCCCTGGTCCTGCTGAACAGGAAGGTAACAGGGAATGTTCAGTGTAATTTTAGTGTAGCTTAGCAAAAAAGAAAGATAAGATTGAACATTCAGTGTAATTTCAATCCAGCCACGCAAATGGTGTCCACAGTCAGAAAATAATATAAAACCTCAGGAAGAAGGCTGGAGAAGCGAAAAGGCCCCAGAGTTCCCCCCTCTCCTTAACCAGATAGCATCACTTGTATCAGACTTGACGCTCAGAAACTAACATCCCTCCCTCCATTTGGGGCAGAAGACTTCCCTGGCCTATTTTGGAGTTCAGGGGAATAAGTTTTCTCTTTTCCCAGGCTATAGAAAGGCAAATTTAGCCTGTCTTGGCTTGGCCTGCCTAGACATACAGGACACAAGAGAAGACAGATTTTAAGCACCTGCTTTCCTCCCTCCTCCACAACAGATCTCACAGCACGGACCATCTGCTCAGCACAGGAAATCCTCACAGGTAGTAGGATGCAGGCAGCCCACTTGTTGTGTACAAGAATGTCTGGATAAGAGCCACTGTGTAGGAATGGAGGTAGAATCTGTTAAATAGGTTCAGATGGAAAGATACAATTCACACCTGCTTCTAAATGACAGTAAACATGGGGGGGGGCACCTCTGGTTGACATTGCATACCCTGGCTACCTATAGTCTTGCCAAACCTTTAGCACCAACCTGAAACATGGGACTTCATTCCACACACAGAAGGCAGGAAATTTGTGAATTTCTTGCCTTGTGCAAGGGGTTGGACTAGCTAACCCTGGCAGTCCCTTCCAACTCTATGATTGTATGATTCTTCTTTCCTTGCTGCCACCGCTTCCTCCTCCTCCTCTTCTTCTTCTTTTTCTTGGAAGTGGTTGCCAATCAGGATGTGATCCAGTTGTGGGTTCTGACCTACCAACTAAAGACTAAGGGTTTTCTAAACTAACAGTTATCAGGAAGTCTACATTAAATCAGTCTGCTAAAGAGCCCTTAGGCATCACAGATTATTCTGAGCTACATTGGGGGGGAGCACATTTTCCAGCCTGAGGTCCACCTCTTGGTCTCCACCTACTTTTGAGGGCTCCAGGTTTGACACTCTTTCTGCACTGGCGGGAAAGGAAACAGGAAGAGGCAGGGTCTGACTCAGAGGTTCAAAAGCAGGTGGGGACCACGATGTGGACATCTCTTTCACCCTTGTTGCTCTTTATGGTTCTTAATGGTATTTGACCTTCAAACTGTTTAGCACTTTTAGTAGTGCTGGCCTACTAAGCACTTTGGCAGTCTGGTAGGATGGTGCTCCCAACAAATTGTTAAGCAGCATCAGGTCCAGAAGACACCACCCCTGGTAGGCTTGCCATATGCTCTCCCTCGGTAGGTACACCCCTGCCCTCAAGAAATTGAAGAGTGTGGGGGGGAAATGCCCAGAAAATGGCCTCCATAATGATGCTCTAGGAATTTCCCATGTCTCTATGGTCTTTGCCATGGAAACTGGGGGAAATTCCTAGAGGTTCACCCAGAAGTGGTGCGTCATGTCCTTCCCAAACTCCACCCTCCCCAGGCACTACTCTCTAAATTTCTTGGCATTTGCTGAGGCATTGTGGGCAACCCTATCCTACTGCCATAATTTGTCCACCTCTGTTCTACAGGGTACAGCTAGGCCCACTAGCCATACCTGTTGACTGCACAAATACAAGCAGATCCAGAGACGTACGTAATTCCCCTGCAATTGTACGTTTCAAGGGAAACCACTAAAGATAGTGGAAACCACTAAAGAACACCATTTGAAAATCATTGAAGCTGAGCGGGCGGGAGGGGGAGGAGGGAGAGTGGTGAAGTGAAAGGAAACATCCCCTGGAGTATCTCCATTTTGTTTTCAGCCGCCATCAGATCCAGCAGGCTGACTGAATGTACATCGGTCTTGATTAGGCTCAAGCTAATAAACATATCCATCACTTGTTTCTGCCAGGTCTGCTGGAATTTCAGGTTTCCTAATGGCTGAGGGTGGCAGGGGCTTCGGCGGAGTGGAATTTACTGTAGCGGGGAGCGGGAGCCCAATCATAATAATCCAGTAATAAACACGTTGCTGCTCCAGCAGAGAAAGCCAAGCTTCCAGGCCTGTAAACAGTCTGGCAGTTGGAGGAGGCAGCAGTGGGAGATCAGAAGAATGATGGGGGAAGAAGAAGGAAAGAGCCGCAGGGAACCTGGGCAGCCCTCAGATGCTGGCAGCGGGGGGATGGCTCAGGAGATTGGGAAGTGAAGCACAAGGAGCGGAGAACACAAAATCAGGGACTCCGAGCAGGCGTTGCGCGATTTTTTCAAAAAATCACTTTTTTTGTGGATAGGAGAGTTATAATTTTATCTTGTGGTTTTTCATAATCAGATGAACCACTCACATTCTCAGTGGGTTTCATGGGATTATGGACCTTAAGATTCACACCTGCCTATGTGGGACTCCTAAGGCAGCATTTATACATAATAGACATGGTGGAGAAGGGAGGGTCTATCTTTTATAGGCTTTGGAGGTCCTTATTGCTATTGTGTTGGGGGCAATGGGTTTGGGGGGGAGCAGGTTTCATTTAGGATCATTGATGGCCCATGAGCTGCCTTCATCCCTGGCAGAGGTGCTGCTCTTTCATCCACTCCCAATTTCAAGTGAGGGACATGAAAGAACTGGCAGCAGGATGCTGGGAGTTGAGACATGATGCTCTGGCCCTTGGTCCCCAACGTCTTTCACATAGCAGTCATCCAAGAAGTTTAAAGGCTGACTAGCGAGATACAGTTTGGTGTAGTGGTTAAGTGCGCAGACTCTAATCTGGGAGAACGGGGTTTGATTCCCCACTCCTCCACTTGCACCTGCTGGATGACCTTGGGCAAGCCATAGTTCTGACACAGCTGTTCTTGAAAAAGAGCAGTTTCTGTCAGAGCTCTCTCAGCCCCACCTACCTCACAGGGTGTCTGTTGTGGGGAGGGGAGGGGAAAGGAGCTCTGAGACTCCCTTGGGTAGTGAAGGGTGGGGTATAAATCCAATCTCTTCTTCTTCTTCTACATTATAGAATCATGTATTCAAACTGGCATAATTTCAAGAGGAGTCAGAAACAATCGTGCTGTCAGACAGGAGTCCCGTGGTGCCTTCACGACTTACAAACTTTATTCCACCTAAGCTTTCATGAGTCACAGCTCACTTCATCAGGTGCACTGAAGTGTTCCTCCAAAAGCAGCTACAGTAGATAGATCCTTTATGATAGCACTGCTCTCATTCATGTAGCACACTCCCACCAGGCATATTTGTGTGTCAAGTTCCCAATTGATGGGGACCCTGTGAATTAATAACATTCTGTTGTTAACAGCTTTGCTCATATCTTGCCAACTGAGGGCCCTCAGGGTTTCCTCGATTGAGTCAATCCATCTCAAGTTGGGTCTTCCTCTTTTCCTGCTGCCTTCTACTTTCCCCAGCATTATTGTCTTTTCCAGTGACTCTTTGTCTTCTCACAATGTGACTAAAGTACAATAGCCTCAGTTTAGTCACTTTAGCTTCTAGAGACAGTTCAGGATTGATTTGATCTAGAACCCACTTATTGCTATTGAGTCATGGGTTATTATTATTATTATTATTGGTAGGTTTCATTCGAGTCATTTTAGCATCTAGGGAGAATTCAGGCTTGATTTGCTCTCTAGCCCACTTATTTGTCTTTTGGGGGCCCATGGTGACTATTTACTCTAGAGTAAGTCTCAGTGATCTCAATTGGACTTACTTCCTAGTAAGTGTCTTTTAACTGGTACAGAATTTCGAGCTGGAATGTCACCAGTACGCTGATGACACCCAGCTGTATCTGTTAATGGGCCGGCAGCTGGATACTGCTCCAATAAATCTGGCTAAGCAGTTGGAGGCCATGATGGGATGGCTAAACCAGCCAGCTGAAACTGAATTCTACAAAGATGGAGGTTCTGTGGCTGGGTGGGTGGGACTCAGGATTGGGGTGCCAACTCTCTGCTCTTGACAGTGTGCTCCTGATACCAACTGTCAGGAGCTTGGGTGTGCTCTTGGACACCTCCTTATGAATGGAGACCCAGATCACAAATGTTGCCAAACTGGCATTTTTCCAGCTACGCCAGGTCAGGCAACTTTCCCCTTCCTGTCTCGCCCTGACCTAGCCACAGTAATCGGTGCAATGGTCACCTCTGGACTGGACTACTGTAACTTGCTCTACATAGGGCTACCCTTGAGGCTGATCCATAAACTGCAGCTGGTCCAGAATGTGACAGCATGGGTCTTTACTGGAACACCATGGACAGCACATATTCAACCAGTGTTGTGCCAGCTGCACTTGCTTCAGGTGTAGTACAGGATCAGATTCAAAGTTTTGATAGTGGCCTTTAAGGTCCTAAATGGCCAGAGACCCAAATATCTTCAGGACTACCTCCTCTGGTATACCCCCTGAAGACTGTTACGTTCTGCAGAGAAAAACCTACTGGTGATCCCCAGTCTGAAAGATATCCGGCGTTCCTTGACCAGAGCCAGGGACTTTTTGGTCCTGGCTCCATCCTGGTAGAACTCTCTGCCAAATAACATCCACGCCCTGCAGGACCTAATGCAGTTCTGCAGGGCTTGCAAGATAGAGATATTCTGCCAGTCTTTTGGTTGAGGACAACAACTGTCTCCATCTCATCCGGCACTCCCTCCCCCGTTTTTCTGTCCCATAAGGCAGTGGTGCAAATGGAAGTTTTTTAGTGCCATCTGGAAATGCTGGGTATTATTTTACCTTTCTGAACTGTTTTATTCATTTATGAATGTGTTTTATTGTTGCTCACCGCCCTGAGCCTTGTGTATACAGAGGAGGGTGGTCTAAAAGTTTAATTTATAAATAAATAAATATAAATAAATAATATTATTTCATTCAGCATTGAATCCTTGCATGATCCCTCTCCTGTTTTGCAAGGAAGGAGCAGAAAGGATGAAATGCCAGCCCTCTTTCCTGTGAGGCCACCCCTTACTCCTCCATCTTTCTTACTGTTTTACCCCCCCGCCCCCAGGAGTCCTGTTCTGGTTGTTGGGGGTTCTTTGGTACTTGGCATGTCTGACAGGAAGAATAATCGAAATAATTCTGTGTGAGAGGTAATCTCCTTTTTGGTGGAGACTTTTCCTCTAATCTGTGCAAAGCCTACCTGACAGTCGGAGAAAGGAAAGAGAAGAAGACATTGTGACAGCTGAATTCCATCAGCATTTTTTGGAAGAAAAGTTTAAAAGGCAGAAAGGGGAAAGGAGGAGAAAAACCCAAAATGCAGGAAAATTATATACATGCATGCATACATATGTAATAAGCATTTCCCTATGCACACCAGAGCCCTGTGGCATTCATTTAACCTTCAGCAGGACTGAAAATTCCACTGGCAGGTGAACAGAATTATTGATGTTTGAAGTAATTACTTCAGCAGGCACTGCTATCAACATTCATAGTGATTGATTTCCCACTAGTCGGCTTATCTCTTCCAGAACGAGTACCCTAGAAAGCAGCTTGTAACCCCTTCCTAATAAGCCGTGGCACATTATTGAACAAAATGGCTTTGGGCTCGCTTTCTCTGTTTTGTTTTATTTTGCATTTTCCTGCTGCTGGAAGAAGCTGAATCATGTAGAATGTTTAAACAACTCACTTCCTTTCTTGGTACTCCACTCCAAGGCAACTTTCAAAATAGTTAGTCATCCACTGTTTATCTCCTGGGTGTCCTCTTCTAGCCAGGCTGAATGCCTTCAGGGCGCTGCGCAAAATCTGGAAGGACCTGACCTGGAACAGAGGGGAACTGGCAGCAGGATGCTGAGTAAGGAGCAAGCGGCAGATCTTCAATAGCTGGGAGCGATTTGCAGGCAGCTGACCAGAATCAAGTGCTGCAGGACCTTGGAGAGCTCCCAGGGACTGCAGGAGCGGCTCCAACCAAGTCCAGTGCTCAAGGCAGAATACTGAAAGAGATCCAAGCATGAGCTTTACTTGAGGGGCCCTAAACCCGTTTCCATGTTACAGTGAATGCACACACATCTTGCATCTGTTTGTAAGAAAGAGTCAACATGCTTTCACTTTGCAATTGGAACTGGAGACCGGTGCCTGGATAAATGTGGGGCTTTAAGCACATGTTCAGCTTGATGTGTGCTGAATGTAACATGAGAATTACTCAGATCTCACACAGACTGTATGCATATTCACTGTAAGCTATGAATAAGTCTCCTGTCATTCAGTTAAAAGTGCAGGGATTCAAAGGGAAGGTCTCTGGCTTGGATCCACTGGATGGACTCAGATCGTGCTCTCTGTGTCCAAAGGAAACCCCAGGAGAAGTAAATGGCTTTGGCTGGTTGGTGGACCATTGGGTGTTTTCATCCAGTTAATCTGACTTGCTAGTCCCAGTTTCAAATTCTGGTAACGTTTCTTCCTCATCATCACCACCCTCTTCCTCCTCTTCCCCATTATGCTAGTGGCAGTTTCCCTATTTTTGCTGAATTCAGAATCCATGCAACATGTCAGATACGCACTCCCAACCTGAGGTCATCATGGGAAGGGGGCCATGCTGTTGTGATGAAGCCTTTATGTGCTGGGTTTTTAAAAGCTTGATCAGCTCACTTAACCAAACACCATTTTGTTTTGCTGATGAAGACCTCTACTTTTTTCAGCACCCTGACTCTGAAGCATGTGCGTGTGAAACTTCCTTTCTCTATCCCTCTGCAGCTGAAGATTCAAACCCTGTTTTCCTTGTTTAAATGACATGCTAATTGTATGAGAGCTGAAAATGCCCTTTTCCCTTCCAGACTATTCCATTGTTGTGAACATATTTCTTTCATTAGTCAGAGTAATCATCCCAATATCTTCAGGTGCTTGTTTCAAAGCATCTTCATCAGGTTTCAGTTTTTTTTCTTTTTTGGTGAGTATTTGTGTGTGTGTGTGTGTGTGTATGCATGTGTGTGTGCCTGGAAGTCGTTGCTGACTTCTGGTGACCCCTAGTGGGGCTTGGACATTTCAGAGAGGTGGCTTGCTATTGCCTGTCTCTGTCTCCTGGCCCTGGCATTCCTTGGAGGTCTCCCATCCAAGTACTTGCCAGGGTCGGCCCTGCTTAGCTTCCGAGATCAGATGAGACTGGGCTAGCCTGGGCTATCCAGGTCAGGGCAAAGCCTGATTTGAATTCTTGTTGTGATTGATTGACCTTTTATCTTTCTGGTGAAGGATCAGCTTTCCCAGCTTTCTATCTTCTGTGAGAGCTTCATTCTACGCTGCTTTGAGCTTAGAGAGCATGTTCTAGCTCAGCCAAGAAGCCGTGACCTCCTTATTAGTCCAAACATTCAGCCAACACCATTTTGAAATCACTTGAACAAGGGATTGTAACTCAGAATAAGAGCATTAATATCTAGTACCTTTTAAGGTACGAAGCTTTTATTCTATTGCTTTTGAATGCTTTTTGCTATTTGTAGACATTTTCTAATTTTACCCCTATGAATGCTGTGCAAATTATATCTCTTTTATGATAAATCCATTAAAACGTTTTTATCATAGTACTTTCAATGTGCTGTTTGGATTTTTTGCATATACTTGCCCATGTTACCCTTTGGTTACACTATAAGGATACAGAGTGTTCGACTGGATGGGCTATTGGCCAGACCCAACAAGGCTTCTCTTATGTCTTTATGATAACCACAGATAATACTGGGGCTCCTTGCATAAAAGGAACCTAGCATTTAATGTTAGAGCCAAGCTCACTGATAAGAAGGCATCCAGGCAGCTTGAATAGGCAGATGAAGTTAGCTAGTAAGAGTTCTTAGAAAGCTTTGGAACCCTTGGTCGGATCAGGAGATATACCTGGGGTACAGGGCAGGGAATCAGGCTAGAAAGTATCGTGTATATGCCCAGGAAGTCTATTTTTCATATTTAGATTAACTATCTTGAGGCCACTTGACACTTTCAGAGACCTGTAGTTCGCATCTCAAAATAAAGCAATAAAAATGCATCATTATAGCACACCCTATCTCTTTGGGGAAAGCTTAAATAGATAACGTTAGTGTGAGCAACTCTTGTTTGGTGCTCCTGTGGGTCATTATGCAACATCTCCAGGTCTGATAGGCCCTGCTTTGGGTAGGACCTACATTGACGCACTTTGCAGCCCTATAATGCAACTAATAGCCATATTTCAGTCTCCCGGCCATGAATTTTACATCTTGATAAAACTGGGTCTCTCTCATTTAATGTCAGAGCCAAGCTCACTGATTGCTTTCAAGGCACTGAAGATTTAGTTTATTGATCTTATCCTCGCTGCAGACTATGCACACAGCTGTAACCAAATCCCCAAAGTCTTGTGGCCAACCTATAGTAGGCCATTGGGGTAGACTTTATTGGTTGTTCCAGAATCCAAGCGAGATGACCCAGGCCATTAGAGTTAACTGGAGCAATGAAGGATGGCAGTGCTGTGATGGGAATACAATCGAGCACTTTTCATGCTCCAGGTATCCTAAAGTACCTGATAAAGCAATAGAGTGGTGTCACATGGCATTGCAGCAAGTCTGCAGCCAAATGCTCATTTACTGATTGCCTCGGTGGCCGGAAGTGTTTGGATGTCAGCCTCTGATTTACTGAAACTAGCAATATCCAGGATACCAGTCGCTTATAAGCTTGTAAGTTGTTCATGGCCTGTATCAGATAACAGCGTGCAGTAGAAAGGGAAGAACAAAGGCACAGGCAGAAGAAGATCCAGGGAAAAACCATTTGCAGCTAGTCTCCTTGTTGCTTAGGGACAACAAGGAAGCCTAAATTGGAAGCCTAGATATGCAGTAATCCCCAACATGGTTCCCATGGGCACCATAGCACCCAATGATGTGTCCGTTGCTTATTCCCCAAAACCAAAAGTTTGGTCTTTCATCTATTTGTGTGGAGTAGGAAATACTCCAGAAAAGCCCAGGAGATATCACTTTTGCATCTGAATGGATGACCCATTTAGAAACAGCCTCTATGATAGGGAGATTCTTGACACACTATAGGATCATGCCTTCATCCTTTTCACAGCAGGCTATTACGTTCAGACCCACAAGCCCCAGTCAGCCATCTATACTTTTTGAGAAAATCGTAACATAAGAGGAAGGAGACTGCTGTTGCTTTCTTGGGCTATTAGCATTTTCTCCTCCAAAGGACTAGGGGAATGAAGAGAAAGATAGATGGAGTCTGCGGGACTTCAGGAGGTTATAAGCAGGTTGGCTACCCTGACCTGGATGGTCCAGGCTAGCCAGATCTCACTTGAAAGCTAAGCAGGGTCAGCCCTGATTTGTATTTGAATGGGAGACCACCAAGGGATTCTGTGCAGAGGAGGGCAATGGAAAACCACCTTTGTTATTCTCTTGCTTTGAAAGCCCTATGGGGTCACCATAAGTCAGCTGACACTTGACAGCACTTTACACGCACACGCACACGTAAGTTGTCCAATCCAGCCAGCTGGAATGGGGAACAGCTGATTTTGAGGCTAATCTCCCTGCCTTCCCTTCTAGTCTGAAATTTCATCTTTAAATTTAGTTCTTATCCACTTCACCTTCCCTGAGGCTTCTTAAGCCGTTATTTGCAATTAAGTCATTTGCAGCTTTCCAAGAGCTGACCTGGCCAACTCACAGCAAAGCAAAGTACTTCACAAGACAGCGTCAAACTAATTGAAACAAATATTGCCAGACTTCAAGCTGCTAGATCAAAGCAGAGCTCCGTGCAGGACTTCAGTTCCTTTGTATGTTAGTTCTTCACTCGTAAGCCACCTCAGGCAAGTCTCTGGAAAGGTGGCATAAAAGTTCCTTTAATAAACAAATAGTTAAGTTTGTTTGTTAGTTAGCTAGTTAAGAGGGAAAGTTATGTAGAGTTCGCTGAAACTGGAATGCTACACAGGTTAGATCTTTCATTGTGAAACAAAGCCTCTTTCAAATTTTTGCAGTTGCTAGGTAATGCTGGCAAATAACCCTGGCAACCCGTATGGGGAGGACGGCCACTGGCAGCAGCCAAGGCCTAAATCAGCATTCCAGCATCATCACCAGCAATGCGGTGATGTCACTTTCAGCAAGCACAGGAAGTGACACTATCACATCACTGGAGACCCTCTGGTATTTGAACAAAAACTCTATGGTAGAAGCCATAGATGCTGAGACGCTGGTGTAGACCTCCCCCGCTGCCAGTACGTCCCCCGCCAGCCTGCTGATCAGTGGCAGGGGGTGGGGCCCGGGGGGAAGAGGATCCCCCACTCCCAGTGGTGTGATCGCAACCCTACTTTGAATGCAGGAAAAGGTAGGTTATTAATCTTAATGCAAAGAAATAAAATTAAATGAAGACCTTCACTCCTTGGCAGTGAGCTTCACAGGATATATTCCAGCAGATCAGATCTCTGTAGTCTGGAGATCAGTCGTAGTTCCAGGAGACATCCTGTTGTGTATTGAAAGATGAATCAAGCCTATCTTTTCCTATGTTAAGCTTGATTCTGGAATGTGGATTCTAAGCTGTAGCATTCGTATTGGTCGGTTTCTGCGAAACCAGTGTAAATAGCCAATCACTGTGTGGTAATGTTGCAAAGCGGTAACAGTTGTGATTGGACCTTAACTCTGCACTGCCATTGGTCCGTTAACTATTTATGGGTGTGGCTTTGACAGCCGGGAGAGTTTAAAAAGGAGCTGTGCTCCACTGTCTGTGTTGTGTGTTCCTGAGTTGGAGTTTGCTGTTGAATAAAGCTGAATCACTTGTTGAGCTTACTTCGTTGTTGAGTCTCATACTTAACAATTGGCGACGAGGATGGGATGCTAGAGCGGGTAGGCAGCCCCGCTGAACCGAGATCGCAACGGCAGACGAGGACACACACCCGGCCGAGCCGGCTGAGGCTCCACGAGTAGAAGTGGCAGCACCGACAGCCCCGATGGCCGTCAACCCGGCGTTCGAAGCGTTCGACCCGGCGACGGAGGACTGGGACTCTTACCTGGCACGGTTCGAGTTCCACCTCCAGGCGAATCAGATAACAGATGAGGCGAGAAAGAAGGCGACGCTCCTGAGCTCGTGCGGCAAGGCCGCCTTCGACATCGCCCGGTCCCTGGTCGCTCCGACTGAGCTGAGTGCAGCAACGTGGGCTGAGATCACGGCCAAGCTCAAAGGCCATTTCTCGCCACAACCGTCTCGGATCGCGTGCCGGCACGCCTTTTACAAGCGGTGCCAAGGGCCTTCCGAGTCCATCGCTGAGTACGTCACTGCCTTGCGGAAAGCGGCAAGGCCTTGTGAGTTCACAGATCTGGAAGACGCCCTCCTCGACCGTTTGGTGTGCGGCCTTCGAGACGAACGCCTGCAACAGCGTCTTTTGCCCGCACCCAACTGACGTATGCGGTTGCCTACGCCGAGGCTATCGCAGCGGAGGCCGCGGACAAGTTGACGCGAGAGGTCCGACAGCGGCAGACCCAGGTCAGCAAGGAGCCTGCAGTTCACCGGCAGTCCGCCTGCGAGTCTGACAGCGACGCCGACGGCGTGTGCCGAACTCGGGAGACACGCCCACCGCGGACCAGACCGAGAACTTCGACGACCCGTCCCTGCGCAGGCTGCGGCGGCAACCACGACAGAGACCTCTGTCGGGCTAGAGAGCTCATCTGCCACTCCTGCGGGAAGCGAGGTCATCTGGCTCGAGTTTGCCGGGCTGCGAGGAAATCGCCACCGTCTTCGCGACGAGCAGACCCCAAGGTTCGGCCATCAGATGACAGCAGAACGTCCGATTGCCACCAGACTGACACCTGCCCTTCAACCGTCCTGGCGACCGGTGACAAGGCCACTCGGAAAATTCACGTCACGCTTCGGTTGGATGGCGTTCCGTGTACGATGGAGGTGGACTCAGGCTCATCCGTCACCGTCATCTCCACCGAAACATGGCAGCGCTTATTTCCGAGGAGGAGCCGACGTCGCCTGTCTCCAGTAACAACGCGTCTCACCGATTTCCAGGGACGACGCATTCCGTTGGCGGGACGAGCTACCTTCCAGGTGGAGTTCAAGGAGCGGAAGGCTGAGCTGTCCCTCCTGGTTGCAGAGGGTGAGAGGGTCAGTTTGTTGGGCCTTGATTGGTTCGAGGCTCTAGGTATTGCCATCTCTGGCATTAACAGCATTTGCAACAATAAAAGGGAGTCTTTGTATCAAGAGTTCCCTGAAGTTTTTGGGGAAGGGCTTGGGTTATATACGGGGCCCCCCGTTTCTTTTGATTTAGACCCTTCAGTGCGTCCCATACGGCTGAAGTACAGGAAGGTACCCCTCGCTCTTAAGGCGAAGATCGAGGCAGAGCTGGACAAGCTAGTGGATCAGGGTATCCTCGAGCCGGTGCCCTATGGTCGGTGGGAGACTCCCATAGTAACGCCCGTAAAGGCAGACGGGTCGATACGCATATGCGCTGATTATAAGTGCACAGTGAACAAAGCGCTCCAGCAGCACTCCTACCCAGTGCCGGTCATCAGCCATGTGTTGGCTTCACTGGGAGGAGGAAAAGTTTTCGCCAAACTTGACTTAGCCCAAGCCTATCAGCAGTTGCCCGTAGACGATGCAACTGCTGACGCCCAGACCATAGTGACCCACAAGGGGGCATTTCGGGTCAAGAGACTACAATTTGGGGTTAACGTAGCCCCGGGCATTTTCCAGGGCTTGATGGAGGGGCTCCTGCGTGGGCTACATGGAGTCGTGCCCTATTTTGACGACGTTCTGGTGGCAGGCTCTGACGAGTGCGAACTCATGGCTCGGCTCAGAGCAGTACTAGGCCGGTTTAAAGAAGCCGGGCTGAGGGTCAAACGCTCTAAATGTGTGGTTGGAGCAGACAGAGTGGAGTTCTTGGGATTCCTGATTGACGCGGATGGAGTCCATCCTACACCGGACAAGGTATCCGCCATCAAGAACGCGCCCCCGCCACGGTCAAAGAAGGATCTCCAGTCGTTCCTGGGGATCCTAAACTTTTATCATGCCTTCCTGCCCCACAAGGCATCGGTTGCAGAACCCCTGCATGCTCTGCTCCACAAGAACGCAAAGTGGGAGTGGGGAGAGCGGCAGGAACGAGCGTTCACGGGCGTTAAAGAACTCCTCTCGTCTAGTGCGGTGCTGACCCACTTTGACGAGAACAAACTCTTGGTGCTTGCGGCTGACGCGTCACCCTACGGGGTGGGCGCCGTTCTTAGCCACCTCATGCCGGATGGATCGGAAGCACCGATCGCTTTTACTCGCGATCACTTACAGCGGCGGAGAAGAACTATGCCCAGATCGACAAGGAGGGCCTCGCCTTAATCGCCGGAATTAAAAAATTCCATGACTTTGTTTATGGGCGGAGGTTCCTCCTTGTAACAGATCACAAGCCGCTTCTGGGCATCTTCTCCCTGGACCGACAGACGCCAAATATACTGTCCCCCAGGATGTTGAGGTGGGCAGTATTCATGTCGGCGTATGACTTTGAGCTTGAGCACCGCCCGGGGAAGGCTATCGGGCATGCTGACGCCCTGAGCCGTTGCCCCGCACCACTGGACAACCAAGAACTCGAGCCTGAGTTGGACATTTTGGCGCTCGAAGAGCTCCCGGAGGCACCAGTAACCTCCTCAGACATTGCCGCTGCGACGGCTAAGGACCCTGTGCTTGCCCGTGTCCTTAATTGGGCATGGAGGGGGTGGCCGGTAGGAAAAATGGCGCCTGAATTCAAACCGTTCGTTTCGCGCCAGAATGAACTATCGGTAACGAAGGGCTGTTTGCTTTGGGGGAGTCGGGTGGTGATTCCCGCCAAGCTGAGGGAGGATGTTTTAGAGGCGTTACATGTGGGCCACCCTGGCATGGTTCACATGAAAGCCCTCGCCAGAGGATATGTGTGGTGGCCGAAGCTGGACGAAGACATTGAGGCCTGGGTAAGGCAGTGTATGGAGTGTCAGCAGTCCCGTCCAGAACCACCACAGGCTCCCATTCAGCCCTGGGAGAAAACGAGGAGGCCCTGGTCACGCCTCCATATTGATTTTGCGGGACCATACCATGGGCAAATGTTTTTTATCTGTGTTGACAGCTACTCTAAATGGTTAGAGGTGGTACCCATGAGGTCAACAGGGTCCGGGGCAGTCATCAACGCCCTCCGGAGGTTGTTTTCGACCCACGGGCTGCCGGACTGTTTGGTCTCGGACAACGGGCCACAGTTCGTGTCAGCGGAATTTGAAAAGTTCCTTAAAGACAACCTCATCCGCCATGTGACTTCTGCGCCGTTCCATCCGGCCTCCAACGGTCAGGCCGAACGGATGGTACGAATGGCGAAGGAGTCACTTGGGCGCCTGACGTGTGGGGACTGGAGCCAAAAGATTGCCTCTTTCCTCCTGAGGCAACACATCACCCCCTGTTCAACAACGGGGAGGAGCCCAGCTGAACTTTTAATGGGCCGTAAGTTGGCTACCCTACTGGACCGACTGCACCCTGACCTTGACAGGTCCAAGCAGCGGTCAGAGACCCCAGAACAGGGGAGAGTGTTCTTGGTTGGGGACAAGGTGTTTGCCCGCAATTATGCGGAAGGACACAGATGGCTACCAGCCGTGGTCACAAAGGTGGCAGGGTCCAGGTTGTATGTGGTCCGGCTTCCCAGCGGACGGGAGATACGCCGCCACATTGACCAGCTCAGAGAGCGCTGGGCAGACTCAAGCGCCGAGTCTGTGCCCGAGCCTGAGCTGGTCCCCGTCCAGGAAGGGCCTCCCGGCGAGGAGGTGAGTACTGCGGAGCGAGATTCGGAGTCTGGGGAGCCCCCAACTCCAGTGCCTGAGACCCCTGTGTTAGTGTCCCCTGACTCTCCTGCGAGAGAGACCATCAGAGTCCCCGAAGAGTGTGCCGCTCCACCGCCATCGGAGCAGAGACCGCTGCGCCGGTCAAACCGAAGCCGAGGTGCCCCTCCCTACCTGAAAGATTATGTTTGGAAGGAAATGCTCCATCTTAGGGGGAGGAATTTGTTGTGTATTGAAAGATGAATCAAGCCTATCTTTTCCTATGTTAAGCTTGATTCTGGAATGTGGATTCTAAGCTGTAGCATTCGTATTGGTCGGTTTCTGCGAAACCAGTGTAAATAGCCAATCACTGTGTGGTAATGTTGCAAAGCGGGAACAGTTGTGATTGGACCTTAACTCTGCACTGCCATTGGTCCGTTAACTATTTATGGGTGTGGCTTTGACAGCCGGGAGAGTTTAAAAAGGAGCTGTGCTCCACTGTCTGTGTTGTGTGTTCCTGAGTTGGAGTTTGCTGTTGAATAAAGCTGAATCACTTGTTGAGCTTACTTCGTTGTTGAGTCTCATACTTAACACATCCAGGCACCACCTGGAGTTTAGCAGCCCTACCTCTGTTTGGCTGCTGCGTGGAACAGGATGCTGGACTAGGTGGACCACTGGTTTGATCCAGCAGGGCTCCTTTTATGTTATTATGTTCCTTTGCCATTCATTTAAGTAGGGGCTAGTAAAGCTAATGGCTGCCAATTGGTTTGAATCAGCAGAGTCTTGGTGCATGCACTGTTTTGCAAAAACCTGATGCAAACCTGTTTGGCAGGCATTCATGGCTGGTTGGCATGAACTGGGCTTGTAAAACAGAACTGTTCCACCAGGCCTTCGGCTGAGGCAGCGGACATCCAACCATTTCGACCTTCCTGCTCATACTGCCCTATTTAATGGCCCTACGATGCTAAAGAGATCTGTGCAGCATCTTTCGGTGAATTGGAGGTCTTATTGACCATCTAGCAAGCACCCACACAGGAGGCACTCCAGCCTGCCATGAACCAGCCTGCCATCTTATTCTGAATTGGTTTTAAACTGGATTTAAATTGTATACTTTAATATTGTTTTTACTGTGAAATGACCTGTTGTGACCCACCCTGAGCCCACTAGCAGGGGAGGGCAGGATATAGATCAAATTAAATAAGTAAATTTGCAGCCTCACTCATTGTAAACAGGCTCTGATTCACAGAGCAATTGCAGCTTTAAGAAGACTGCACTGCATCCCACTTTGCTGAAGGCCAGGAGTGAGCGGAGATCCAAGTCGGAAGATACTGCACTGTGAATCCCTAAACTATCTGTAATTTGTATCTGCCGCAGAGGAGCCTCATTTGAAAGTATATTTCCCCCCTTTCATTTGTTTCTGTTCTGTGGAGAGCCAGAATGCTCTCTCGCTCAGGAGCTGTGCTTTTCACCCCGCCATCTGCCGTGAGCGCAGGAAGCAAATTATACTGTTTAGCAGGAAGTGAAAAGATAATTTGCTGGAAATGGTTTGGTGAAAAGAGGGCATGAAATCTGCTGAATGAGAGCATTTAACATGGTGAAAGAGGGATGTTGCATTTGCAAACACAGCGATGAGGTGCTTGCTCTGATACCTCTCCACTGACCAAACAGGATGATGGAAATCTAATGACTATGGCTACCCAATTTTAAAATGGCTGAAAATAGCAACACGCTAAGGAAGGGCATTATGGGTGGAAAGAAGAGAGCCTCTTCTATGATTCCAACACAGCTGTTCTATCTTTCTCTGCATATCTCCTGCCCCAAAAGACGGAACACGGAAAATTGTATGTGGGGAGGAGGGGGTTATATGATTTATTTTCTTTAAGTGAGGTTATTATTATTATCAGGGCTCTTTTTGTAGCAGGAACTCCTTTGCATATTAGGCGACAAACCCCTCATGTAGCCAATCCTCCAAGAGCTTACAGTAGCCCCTGTAAGAAGAGCTCTGTCAGCTCTTGGAGGATTGGCTACCTTAGAGGTGTGTCGCCTGATATGCAAAGGAGTTCCTGCTACAAAAAGAGCCCTGGTTATTATTATTATTTGTTAACTGTATTAAATTTGTTAATTGCCCTATCCCAGTTTACACCAGGCTCTGGGCGATGTACATAGGGGCATAATGCTATAAAAACATATAAAAGATTAAAATTCTACAGAACAATTTAATAAAACTAAAGACCCAATTAGAGGCTATGATGATGGTGTCCTAGAGGTTCACCCTCAAACACTAGAATGGGAACATCTTGGTGGTGGAAGTGCTGTCAAGTCACAGCCGACTTATGGCGACCCCGTAGGGTTTTCAAGGCAAGCAATGAACAGAGGTGATTTGCCATTGCCTGACTCTGTGAAGCAGCCCTGGACTTCCTTGGTGGCCTCCCATTCAAGTACTAACCAGTTCAACCAGGCCATCCAGTTCAGTGTGCGTATCTCTTACCACCTCCCATATTTCGAGTAGATTGCTTCCTATCTGCAAAAGTGATTTTGATTCAGGTAAAAATTGGAAGCAGCTCTAATCTCAGATATGACTTACTTTGTGGACCATGTAGGGACTTTCTTCACCACCCCCAAACTCCCAGCAGAACTTCTTACATTACATACAGGCCGGTGCCATTCAAGGCACTGCTTGACTGAACAAATCGACACGTTCGTGCTTTCTGTGATTCCCAGGTAAGGACAGGGGAAGCATTTGCTAAGCTTCCAAAAACTATTTTCCTTCCCTGAATATGTGTCTGATATATGTCAAATGTGTCAAGTTCACCTCAAAAGTTTTCTTTAAGTGAAATTCAGTTGCAATGTTAGAGGCAAAATTCCCCTCGCATATCACTGATAATGCAATTTAAGCAAAACATGTACATCTGAATTCACTGCCCAGCCATTGCAAAGGAAGATGGGATAGAAAGACTACCAGGGCCTGGGGATCCTGCAGAATTCAGCACAGGTGGCAAGCTCATTGCCATGATGTGGGTTTTTTATTTATGTCGTGTAGTATTAGTAGTACTAATTATTATTAGTAGTACTAATAATATTGGCCCATTTTCTCCCTATTGGGACCTAAAGCAGCTCACAACAAATAAAAATACAATCAAATAGATGAAAGGAAATACAATTTAAGTACAATACAATTTAAGTACAATTTGGAAAGTGCTGTCAAGTTGCAATTGACTTACAGCATCCCCATAAGGTTCAAGCCAAGAGATGAACAGAAGTTCATTGCCTGCCTCTGCATAGTGAACTCAGACTTCCTTGTGGGTCGGCCATCCAAATACTACCCAAGGTCAATCCTGCTTAGTATCCCAGATGTGACGAGATTGGGTTAGCCTGGGTGATCCAGGTCAGGGAATATATTAAATATCCCTCCCCCTCAATAAATATAAAGATGACAAGAGCAAACTGTATCTCGAAACTGGTCTGGAATCAAATGGGCTGTTTGTCCAAGCCCACAGGGGACATACCACAGGCTAAGACCCAAGGACTAACAGTCCTTTGGCTCAGCCACAGATCAGAAACAGCTGAGCCATGGGGTTTTCAGGCTCAAAATAGCTGAGCCGCAGGAACAGTTTGATCCATGCAGCTCAGCTGTTTTGGGCATGAACCGCATGAACCCAGTTCAGCTTTGTATGCAAGCAAACTGGATTTGTGAGGTTCATGGTTCATCTATGAACCATGAAGAACTGAACTGCATTTTTGTGGTTTCTGCCCGTCCCTATTGAAAATCTTGATTAGCACTGCCAATAAATTAAACCCAAATTAGTCAAAAGATGTCCTGAATAAAACTGTGTTCAGCTGCCTCAGTGAGGGGGACAGGCGTATCTCCCTCGGGGAGGGTGTCCCATAATTGTGGGGCTGCCACCAAAAAGATCCTCTCTTATGTGCCCACCAGATGAGCTTCTTTGATTGGAGGGACAGTAAGGAGGGCTTCTCCCTGTGATCTTAATTCCTGGGCAGGAGCATATGGGAGAAGATGGCCCTTCAGATACCCCCATCTCAAACCATGTAGGTCTTTAAAGGACAAAAACAATGCATTGAATTAGGCTCAGGAATGGATCAGTTGCTGTAGTATCGAGGTCACATATTTCTGTTAGTTGCCCCCGACCAGCAGCTTCCAAACATTCTTCAAGGACATTGCAATTGTCTAGTCTAGATATAATTAAGTCATGGATCACTGTGGCTAGATTGAACTGACCCAGGAATGGATGCAGCTAACACAATGGCCAAAACTGGGCAAAAGCACTCTGGACCACGAGAGCCAGCTGGTTTTCCAAGGTGACAACTGTGTTGAGTAGCATGCCCAAACTGCAAACCTGGCTTCTCAAGGGGCATATAACCTCACCCAAAACAGGGGAGATCTGAAGTCCCAGGTCTGCCTTTCTACTAACCTAGAGGAACTCTGTCTTGCCAGGATTAAGTTTCAACTTGTTCACCTTCATCCAGCCCATTCTTGACTCCAAGCATTGGTGAGAACATCAACAGGATCCTTGGAATTAGGTGGAAAAGGAAGACCTAGGTGTCATCCACATATTGGTGACACTGCAGCCCAGACCTCCTGATGTCCTCTCCCAGTGGCTTTATACAGATATTAAATAGCATTGGGGATAAGATGGAACCCTGTGGAATTCCACAGGCTGACTGCCATGAGACAGAGCAGGAATCCTCCAACAGGACATTCTGAGACAAATCTCCCAGATAGGACCTGAGCCATTGTAACGTGGTACTCCTTAGTCCCAGTGATGAGGTGGCTCAGTTGAATACTATGGTCAATAGCATCAAATGGCACCACAAGATCCAGCAGAACTTGCAGGGTCACTTTCTCCATCTGGGTCTCAATAGGTTTTTGCTATTTTCCTGCATACTTCCCCCCCCCCCAAGAGCTATAACTCTGTGCTATGTGGTTCCATGCACAGCTGTTTAGATACACGTCTGTGCATCAGATCTCCTGCTGGTCCTTGCATGCTTGGAAGCATAATCACAGAATACGGACTGGACAGTTTGCCTTTGGGCTACAGAGCCTGTCTTTGCCTGTAATTGTTTCTGATAGTTCACCTGTCACACTGTGAGCCTTTTCTCTGGGGTGGTGGTGGTGGGGAATGAAATGTTTGGATGTCTGAATGCGAAGTTGGCACACTGTGTTCCCTGCTGACATGAGATTAAATATGTCAGGACTCCAGAGGAAAAGACAACAAAGAGAGAAGGGGAAGGGGAAAAGGGGGGCTGTTAGATACCTGAATATGGATGAACAGATGATTGGTAATCCAGAAAAATAGAGATGCTATGTTGGATAATGATGATTCAGGTATTAAGTCTAAGAAAAGAAGAAGAAGAATCCAGAAAAAATAGAGAAGCAGTATTAGATAACGATGATTCAGGTATTAAGACCAAGCTAATTATTAACAGCATAAAATGACTTTGTGGGTCAACAAGGATTCTAGGGTTGCCATTCCCCTGATGGGGTGGGGGTTTACCCACTTTCGGGGGGGCCAATCTGCCACCACTCAGCTGGCTGGCGGGGGGAGCTCTGCCCCCTGAGCAGCCCTGTCCACACTGACATGCCCGGCACGATGACGTCACCCAGAAGTGATGTCATTGTGCAGGGTGTTGGGTTTTTTGGAGGGGAGACACGCTAGCATCTGAGAAAAAACTCTATGGTAGCTCTATGCACACATGCCAAAGACTCCAGGAAGAAGAAAAGAGCCCCCCCCGAACAAAACAAGGATCTGGCAACGCTAAAGGATTCATGCTTGTTGGGATCTGAGAATAAGCTACAGCAAAGACCTATTTGAAGAGATTTCGTTCTCACTTCTTTAGAATAAACTACAGTGAAGATCCATTTGGAGGGATTTTTCATGTGAACTTTATGAACACCTTCATTCCACCTTCTTTATGTAAACTGGCATGGAACTGCCATGGAAAACTGTAGAGCCTAGACTCCGAGAAGCACATAATGGCTGCTGGTGTCATAAGAACATAAGAGCCCTGGTGGATCAGACCAGTGGTCCATCCAGTTCAGCATCATGTCTCACACAGCGGCCTGCCAGTTCCTCTGGGTGGCCAACAACAGGGCATAGAGGCTGAGGCCTTCCCCTGATGTTGCCTCCTGGCTCTGGGATTCAGAGTGCCTGTGAATCTGGAGGTTCTCCTCAGTCACCATGGCTAGAAGCCATTGATAGACTTATCCTCCATGAATCTATTGAATCCCCTTTGAAAGTTTATTCCTGTGGCCATCACTACATCCTCTGGTAGAGAATTCCATATTTTAACCAATCTCTGCATAAAGTAGTATTTCCTTTTGTCTGTCCTGAACCTACTGCCCATCAGCTTCACTGGATTCCCTCGAGTTCTAGTATTTTGGGAGAGGGCAAAAAGTTCTCTTTGTCAACTCTCTCCACTCCATGCATAATTTTATAAACCTCCATCATGTCCCCTCTTTTCTGAACTGTAAAGTCCCAGTCTCTTCAGCTTTTCCTCACAGGGAAGGTGCTCCAACTCCCTAATAATCTTGGTTGCCCTCCTCTGCACTTTTCCCAGCTCTGCAATGTCCTTTTTGAGATATGGTGACCAGAACAGCACACAGTTATTTCAAATGGGGCTGCACCATAGATAATAATAATAATCCCTAATAATCCCTAACATTGAGTTCACCTTTTTCACCACCATAGCTCACTGGGTTGACACTTTCATTATACACTATGACCCCAAGATCTTTTCCTCTCAGTCTCAGTCAGTTCAGACCCCATTAACCTATACTTGAAGTTGGGATTGTCCCAGTGTGTATCACCTTACACTTACCAACAGTGAACATTTGCAACATTGTCGTCCACTCACCCAGTTTGTGGAGGTCCTCTTGGAGCTCTTCACAGTCAGCCTTGGTTTTCAGCATCCTGAATAACTTTGTGTCATCTGCAAACTTGGCCACTACACTACTCACCCCTAATTCCAGATTATTTATTAATAAATTCAATAGTACTGGCCCCAATACTGATCTTGTGGGACCCCCCTGCTTACTTCCCTCTGTTGTGAGAACTATCCGTTTATTCCTATTCTTTGCTTTCTGTCATTTAACCACTTTTTAATCCATCTTCTTATCCCATGACTGCTAAATTTACTCAGGACTCTTTGGTGAGGTACCTTGTTAAAAGCGTTTTGAAAGACCAAGTACATAATGTCTACTGGGTCACCATTGTATACATGCTTGGTCACTTTTTCATAGAACTCCAAAAAGTTGGTAAGGCAGGACTTCTTTTTGCAGAAGCCATGCTGATTTTCCCTCAGCAGGCTTTGTCCCTCTATGTTCCTAACAAGTCTATCTACTACTTTCTACTAATTTGCCTGAGGCAAAAGTTAGGCTGACTGGCCTGTAATTTCCTGGTTCCCCTCTGGATCCCTTTTTAAAAATTGGTCTAGCATTTGCTATCCTGTAGTCTTCTGGTACAGTGGCTGAATTAAGCGATAGGTTACATATACGGGTCAGTAGATCAACTATCTCACACCTGAGTTCCTTAAGAACTCTTGGATGTATGCCCTCAGGACCTGGAGACTTTTCAGTTTTTATCGGTCAGGTCTGGAGACAAGCAAGTACTCACCAGGTCAGTTGTTGAGCTGTGAATTATGCAGGCAGTTATCCTAGTGGTCTGTCAGCTCCTGTTAAATGGGTTTGGGAAGGGTGAGAACAAGTCAGTCTGTATCTGATGACTACCTGTCCCTCTAATAGAGGTTTTATTTGTGGGAATGGACAATTGAGACTTTTCATGGCATGTAGGTAAGTAATATTACCTGGTAAATAACATCCTATTAAATTTCTGTTAAAGTACAGGACATTTTTCCTCCAGGCCTGCGGGCAACCTATATCACAGTATTAGAGCCCACAGAGAGAAGTGGTAGAAAACAGACGATGGAGGAGATCACAGAATTTCCATGGTGGCCATTGGAATCATGTGTTCAAGTCATTAATAAATCACATCCATTATTTCAGCCTTAATTAACAGAACACATTCTTTACTGACACCTGTCCCTCACAGGCATACACATGGAGGCTGCCTGAGGCAATTCAGAAAATATCCCTGGACTTGGGTAAAGTCTTTTGACACATCCAAGCTATTGTTCTGAAGAGCTGCTGTACAGTCACAAGGTACTTTGGTTGCATTTTAAATGTCATGGCTCAAAATTGATAATGTGCCCAAGGTTACAATTGCTTTAAGAGCCCGTTTGTGGGGTAGAGAGCTTTTCTGAAAGAGGATTTCATAGCGGAGCCCTCAGGAAAAGTGTACCACTGCCTACTTAGCCTCCAGGTAAAGTGAGGCGGTGGGTCTGAATTTTAACCATTATGCTATGTAAGCGAAACTTTAAAAAGTAATTTTTCTTAGACAGCAGTCTACAGACAAATCTGGGTGACCTTAAACACTGACATTCTTACGACAACACAGACGTTCTTACGACAACCAGATTTCATTCTGGGGTCCACTTTTAATGCTTACTGCTCCCCCAGTCTTGCTCTCCCTTTTAAAAAACGTGGTTACTGGTAGTCAGGCATTCCTGAAGATCTGCAGATTGTCAGTACCTTAGCTGAAGAACATCTATGGGTGCCTTCCTCATTTAATTCAGGTAGAATTACAAGGTAGAACACATGAGCTGTCTTACATTGAGTTGGTCTATCAAGATCAGTGTTGCCTACTCTGACTGGCAGCAGCTCCCCAGGATGTTAGATCAAGCAAGGTCTTTTGCATCACCTTCTACCTGCTCATTTTAACTGGAGATGCCCGGGATCAAACCTTGGATCTTGTGCATGCCAAGCAGATGCTCTGCCATTGAGCCCTGGCCCCGCTTACTTTTACCATCTCTGAGAAAAACCAAAGCAACAACAACAATAAAGGGTTAAACAAAAGTGAGGTGTAACTAAGAAAAGCTGCAATCTCACACACGCTAAATAATCCATTTTCAGTCCACTTTCAATGCACTTTCCAAATGGAGTTTGCCACTGCACACAGTAAAATCCAGTTGGGAAGTGAATTGAAAGTGGATTTAAAGTGGATTATTTAGTGTGTGTGGTTGCAGTCAAATTCTAATTCCACGTTTATTTAAAGAAACACAGATAAGCATTTTATTAATTCTCTCACCTAACATGCATATTAAGTTGTCTTTGCATCCCCCAGTTTGATAAGCATATCCATCCTTCTTCAGTTTGGTGTAGTGGTTTAGAGCAGCAAGTGAAGGGTGGGATATAAATCCAGTCTCCTCTTCTTCTTCTTCCTCCTCCTCCTCCTCCTTCCACCCTTCCTTCATCCTTCCCTTCTTGCAGGATATCACCGCTCATAATCAATATCCTTTCCTTCGCTGCAGCTGTGTGACTGGAGATGTAACATCTGCAGCTGTCTTTTATTTTTGAAATTTTCATCTGGCAGCTCTGCATGGATGCAACTGCCTGATCTTTGTTTAAGAGCCGGCCCCATTGTGTAAACGGAGAGCAGAATTAGAAAGTGGGAGGTGAATTATGAATCAGGCAGCTCTTTTGTGGAGCCAGATTGTGAGTTTAAAAAAAACCCTGACAGAGGCTCTTCCAAGAAATATCCAGCATATTAAATAAGACGAATGAAGCTTGGTGGGAGTAGGAATGGGAACTGGAAAGAAGCCCCCCCTGTGTGCCAGAATCTGCCTAAATATAATCCCATTCAGTTGTACAAAGTACATACCACTCTACAAATGGAGAGGGTATCAGGACTGAGCCTGCTGGCCAATGTGTTACAGACAAACATGTGCAAGCAGCCCTGCATTTATATGCATGGAGGCTTCATATGCACAATCAGAAATTGTACAAGAAGAACAAGAAGAAAAGAGGTCCCAGTCTCACAGACAAAGAGTATGCATGTTGGGGATATTCAAACACCTGGCAGTTTGTTTCACGTCATGTCGTCTTCTCCAGACACAAACGCAGAGCTGTTCTTTTGATGGACTGCTTGTCTGTTCATTGACCTGTTCGTGGGTATTCAACATGTTGTTTCACTGTAGAAGAAAAAGGAGAAGAGATTGGATTTATATCCCACCTTTCACTACCCAAAGGAGTCTCAGTGCTGCTTACAATCGCCTTTTCCCTTACCATCCCCACAACAGACACCCTGTGAAGTAGGTGGGGCTGAGAGAGCTCTCTTGAGGACTGCCCTTGAGAGAACAGCTCTGAGAGAACTTGTGACTGGCCCAAGGTCACACCAGTGGCTGCATGTGGAGAAGTGGAGAATCAAACCCAGTTCTCCAAGATTAGAGTCTGTGCTGCTACCCATTATACCAAAATGGCTCTGTCCTTCCAAACAAGGCACTGCAATCGTCTTTTCACACATGTGCATTCTCACACAGTCCAACTGAGTTCTACTCCACCCATCCCCCATCCTTGCTGTGCAGCTGCTCCACTCAGCAGGCAGTTTTTAAACAGACCATTAAATTAGTCACAGATCATAGACATCAGTCATAAATAAATCCCGCATCTACCCCCCCAAATCCTCAGTTTGGTATCAGAATCAGTGGTTAAGTGCGCAGACTCTATTCTGGGAGAACTAGGTTTGATTCCCTACTCCTCAGCATGCAGCTGCTGGATGACCTTGGGCAAGCCGTAGTTCTGACAAGAGTTTTCCTTGAAAGGGCAGTTCTCAAAAGAGCTCTCTCAGCCCCACCTACCTCACAGGGTGACTGTTGTGGGGAGGGGAAGGGAAAGGAGCTTGTAAGCCGCTCTGAGACTCCGAGTGAAGGGCGGGGTATAAATCCAATCTCTTCTTCTTCTTCTGTCTTACTCGAAGTAGTCTTTGCAATGTTAATGACTGCCAATCTGCTTGGATCAGTAGAGTTTTGACGCATGCACAGTTTTGCAAACACCCTGTATAGACTTCTTTAGCAGCCATTTGCCTCATTTGGTGCTGAATGAAACAGACTCAGTAGTCAGTCCTGTTGGCAGAGTTTAAATATGCAAAGGAAGTGGAGCACTGGCAGTTCATAGAAAAATAGGTTTATTAAAGAAGAACAAGCTTTTGTTGAACACAGAAGAGAGAGAACCTTAACTGTCTAGCCTAACTGCTGTGAGAGGAACAGCAGTAAGAAGGAAGCTCTGCAGGAGCAGGAAGCCTCCAGAAGAGTCAATCAGGACACAGGAAGGACATAATTTGATATTGTGGGCAGTCCCTAATCTAGCTGTGCTGACTACAAGTCCTTCAGCTGTCCTGCTCTAGGGTGATCTTCAGATCTTCTTCAAAAGGCTGCACTATAGATTTTGCATATTCTAACAAGTTCATCTCTTGTTGTCACCATCATGGTAAGTTCAACTGTTGAACATGATCACCACGAAATCCACAGCATGTTCAGTTGTGTGCCCATAGAGATCCCTGTAGATATTTCTCTGCACACAGGAACAGCCAAGGCAGGGCCAGTGAGTACGACTCCACTTCCCTTTACCCACACAGAACCAACATCAGTCTCAGCTCAACCACTTGGCAGCTTTAGGTATCTACTTTTAAAAGAAACTTAAATGTACACCTAAAAACATAATGTGTGAAGGGGCCCTTTAAGCATCTTCTTTTTGTGTATTTCTTCTACTTTGTGTATTTAGGGAGGGGAAACAACAAATAAATCGCACCCTGCACATGGCCCAGAATGGAAACTTTTCTCCGCTGACTCAACCACTCCCTATTTCTGCTGAGACTTTTTTCCTTTAAGAATAGACGCATTAAAACAAAACACCATAAATACAACGCCATTCCGCAGCTGGCTTGAACCAGATTTGCGTGTTTTGTTTCACACTGTGACTTTTAAAAGTCTCGAAGGCCTTCCGTGATGCACGCCGTTAGATATGCTTGAAAGCCGTATCAATTTCTGTACAGTTTCGGGGCCTCCCCCCCTTATTTGGCACACTGCTTTCCGTAAATGGAGCTTGGAATTCAAATGCTTGTGTGTTTGTTTATTTTCTATTTCATGCACCAGCTTCCAGGATGGATGATGTCAATAAAAATGGAATCTGACTTGCTTGGTACACAGTGTTGCTAAGCTACTGGAAGGAGACCATTATAGAGGGGGAAGAGCAGAGCCTAGTGGAGATCCTGTATTGAATGTGGAATGCTATAAATACAAGGAAGCAACTTCGAACTTCCTTGGGTCTGATAGGAGACAAAGCAGGTCAAGGATGAAGAGGGAAGGAAGATACAGATGGGATAAATGGGTGAATTGAGGGAAGGATTAAGTGACTAGTTCCAGGTCAAGGGGGAGAATAAGTGGCATAGTATAACTCTATCTCATCAGATCTCAGAAGCTAAGCAAGGTCAGTACTTGGATGGGCGAACACCAAGGAAAGCTCATTGCTGGGGTTGCCATAAATTGGTTGTGATTTGATGACATTTATGTAATTACTAGGAATAAGGCCCATTGTGGAAATGCATACAATGAGCTCTAGAAAGAGGCTCTGGGCAGGGGCCCTGGTCTTGGGCACTCAGTGTCAATTTGCTGTGGTGACCCCAGTAGGGTATTATCACACAGAGCTTACCATTTTCTTCAGGGGAACTGATCTCTGCCATCTGAAGAGCAGTTGAAATTCTGAGTGATCTCCAGCCCTCCCCTGGAGACTGGCAACAATGGTTCCCCAGGCAGAAAGGGCTGGTTTGGAGGGTGGAGTCTATGGCATTGTACCTGCCTGAGGTACTATCCCTCCTCAAGCCCCACCCTCTCCAGGTTCCACCCCTCAAATCTCCAGGAATTTCCCAGCCTATCTACTTCCCTATCTCCTTCCCAGCCAACCATCAACCTATCTTTATGTGCCCCTCTGATTTCAGCTTTCCATCTCCTCCCCCCTCCCTCCTGGAGAGCAGTTGCATTTCTAAGGGATCTCTAGCCCTCCCCGGTAGATTGGCAACAATGGTTCCCCAGGAGGAAATGGCTGGTTTGAAGGATGGAGTCTATGGCATTGTACCTGCCTGAGGTCCCACCCCTCCTCAAACCCCACCCTCTCCAGGCTCCACCCCTCATATCTCCAGGCATTCCCCAGCCTGGAGTTGGCAACGGTATCTACTTTCCAGCCAACCATCAACCAACCTTTATCTCCCGTTCTGACTTCAGCTTTCCATTTCCTCCCCCCTCCCTCCTGGATAGCAGTTGTATTTCTAAGTGATCTCCAGCCCTCCCCTGGAGATTGGCAACAATGGTTCCCCAGGGGAAAATGGCTGGTTTGGAGGATGGAGTCTATGGCACTGAGGTCCCACCCCTCCTCAAACCTCACCCTCTCCAGGCTCCAACCCTCAAATCTCCAGGAATTTCCATACCTAAAGTTGGCAATGTTATCTCCTCCCCTCTCAGCAGCCTATTCCTAGGCAAAGTTCTGTCTTTCTCATTAGTGGGAAGGAAAGCAGCTTACTTCATTCTCCTCTTCTGCTTTGTGATCTGTATAGCAACCCTGCAAGACAGGTTAGGCAGAAAGTCTGTGCCTGGTCCAAAATTACCCAGGCAGCCTCCATAGGGTGGCTCCTGCTGAACAGGAGCAAGCAGCCAAGACCACTGAAGTAATGCCACTCAGGAGGCATGAAGTCACCCTGAGAGTGCTGGCAGGCCTAGGGTTGCCAACAGGCAGATTGATGCAAAGGAGGATGGAAAAGTCTCCATATCTCTATTTTACCATAAATTGGTTTTGCTGCCAGTAGATGGGTTCTGGATGGGTTCCCCATCGTAAATGGACAATTCCTAAAGATTTTCCAAAACACTACTCTGTCGATAATTCACTTTCTACACGCACAGCATCCCCTGCCAGAATGCAACACATCCCCAGCACTTTGAATTAGCACCAGAGCTTTAAGAGTTCTTCTGCTATCACCTGGAGATTGGCAACAGCTTGTTTGGTGGGTGGGATCTATGGCATTGTATTTGTCTGAGATCCCCCTCCTCCACCTCCTCAGATCCCACCCTCAGCAGGCTTCATCCCTAAAATATCCTGGAAGTTTCCAACCTGGAGCTGGCAACCCTATGTCCTTTCCAGGCAACCATCAGCCTACCTTTATCTGCCTGTCTGTCTTCAGGTTGACATCTCCCCCCCCACCCATTAGCCTCTGCTTAGGGAAAGGGCAGTCTTTCCCTGCAGTGGGAACCAAAGCAGCTGACATCATTCTCCTCTCCCCTGTATGATCTGCACAACAACCCTGTGAGGTATGTTAAGGTAGAAAGTCTGTGAATGGTCCATAATCCCCCAGGCAGCTTTTATAACATGAACCTGGGACCTGCACACCTTCCTCTGAAGCGCTCTCAGGTACATATCTATGGCAGTAATGGGGTGACTGCTGGCACCTTTTCCTATCATTTTTTGCCTTGTGATATTCTGCTTGTGGTGTGATCTGTCTTTTTTGTGGTGTGGCATGGTTGTGTTATTGGGTTTGTTTCTTTTGAAGGGGAAGTGATGTGTTGTGGGTGAGGACATATTTTACCTCAATCGCATATGCAACTGACAGTTCCAACTGTCTCATGGGGGGGAGTTTGAGGTACAGAATGGAGTAAAGTCCAATCAGCTTCCATATGCAAATGACCTTGAAATGCTGGCCCAATGAGAGAAGAATGGCCTACGCTGCAGTGGGTGGGAGAGAACTCAGGCAACGCAGCCAGTGGATAGAGACACCTTGTGATTGACACATCACAGAGCCAACTGATTTGGGAGTGCATGGAACTTTGCCACTTGAAAATAGAATTATATATAAGGAGAGATGTCCACAGTGAGGACTAGTTTTTAAAAGAAAACATGATATAACAGTGCCATCCTAGGCAGATTCTGAGTATAAGCTTTCATGTGCATGCACATGAAAACTTGTATCCAGAATTAAACTTTGTTGGTCTTAAAGGTGCCACTGGACTCACTTTGTTCTGTTGCTTCAGATCAACACAGCTACCCACCTGAACCTGTCCTAGGCAGAGTTACACCCTTCTAAGGCCATTGACTTCTGCTTACTACAATGCATTGAATGAGCCCTACTACATCAGACCAATAGTCCATCTAGTCCAACATCTTGTTTCAATAACTTATTCTATCCAGTTAGGCCATCAATACATCC
The DNA here is from genome assembly GCA_029375565.1 of Gekko gecko. Classification (NCBI taxonomy): domain Eukaryota; kingdom Metazoa; phylum Chordata; class Lepidosauria; order Squamata; family Gekkonidae; genus Gekko; species Gekko gecko. Next base: position 36,848,966 of record JAPDNY010000005.1, on the reverse strand, counting down.
TATGGTAGCGAGTTCCATGAGTTAATTATGCACTGTGTACATGCAGAGTCTGAGGTAGAGTTTCTGGCCATCTGATGTAGCAGATTTTGGGTGACATTTAAAGGGTTCCCAGACCACCATGGCCTTTCAAGGTTAGCATCAGCAGCTTGAAATGATCCCAGAGATATGGAATCAGCCAGTGTGTTTTCACATCCTGGTAATGCCAGCTGCAATCCAAGACCACTTTCCTGGGAGTAAGCCCCATAGGATAGAATGGGACTTGCATCTAAGTAGACCTGCTCAAGATTGCTCCTACAAACACAGTGACTGATTCCCAGTCCCCAACTGGAGGCTGCATTTTGGATCAACTGAAATTTCCCACGCAGATTGTGAGTTCACACTTGGTGAGCCCTGCAGTGACTGTCATGTGGACAGGCGTGGCCAGATCAGATGCAGCTTTTTTGATCAAGTCCATCCATCTTATGTTGGGTCTTCCTCTTTTCCTACTGCTTTCAGCTTTCCCCAGCATTATTGCCTTCCCCAGTGGCTCTTGTCTTCACAGCCTCAGTTCAGTCACTTTAGCTTCTAGGGAGAGTTCAGGCTTGATTTGATCAAGAGCATTTTTGCTCAGGTTTTGGGGACAGCATCACATGGAGAATTCCAGAGAAAAACCAGAACACCTGAAGGCTGTGGTACAAGCAGTCCAAAATGATCACCTGGCAACGTCCTCACCCCTCCCCATAAAACAGTCTGATTCCTGTGTACAGCATCCATTCAGTGCCATCTGAGACAGAATCATACCCTTCATGGGAGGGGCCATGGCTCAGCGGTAAAGCATCTGCATGGCATGCAGAAGGTCCCAGGTTTAATCCCCTGCATCTCCAGTTAAAGGATCTGGCGGCAGGTGATATGAAAGACCGCTGCCTGAGACTCTGGACAGCCACCGCCAGTCTGAGTAGACAATACTGAGCTTGATGGACCATCGGTTTGATTCAGTCTGAGGCAGCTTCATGGGTCCAAGTCCATTGAAGTCAATGAGCTTAAAAGGGAGCAACTCTGCCTAGGGTGGCACAGTCAGTCACTTCCTCCTTCCCATCATTCTCAAGGACAGTCCTAAGGATGCTACATATTCATGAGGTGAGATGTTGATGATTTCCATCTCAGCTGCAATCCTGCTCCAGCATTCTTGTGAGGCCAGTCCCGCCACTGCAGTTGTGTTCCAAGGGGGCCATTCCCAGGCCTGCTTCCCTCTCCTTCATTGTACTCTGCATTCTTTTCTTCTGTTTGTTTTTTTGGAAAAGCAATTTCATGGCTCATGCACTCAAGATCCCATCAGAAAGTTGAGCCTTTGATCAGGCCGAGAGATGCCCTGCTGTGCTTTCATTGGCAAATCACAAGTCCCTTAATTAACACTCTGCATCTTTATGTCGCTAAACTGGGCCCTGGCTCATTTTACATCCACCGATTTATCCGTGTTGTGCAGCCTCAACCCCTGTAAAGGACACAGGGGCGTCAATCAGGAGAGCGCTTTTCCAAGCTAGTCCTGCAGCACCCATTTCATCCTCATCCGCATGCATCGGAGGGCTCAGTGCGCATAGGGTGGGAGTCTGGGGTGACAACTGCCAGTCTTGCATAACCCTTTTGCTATCAGAAATAAGTTAGGAATGAGAGTAAATAAGACTTGTACTTTCCCCCCTAGATGTTCCACATGGTCATGCTCAGTGGAGAACAGCAGCCAGTCAAGGCTCCCTAAAGCCCTTATCTTTATGATGTCTGATGTGCTTTGCTGCAGTTTCAGCAGTTGCTTTATGGCAGCTTTGCAGCACTGTGACTCAGCTGATTCTGTTTTCAGTTTGGCGGTGGTCTGCTAAGGCAGTGGATTTAGGCTTGCCAATTCCCCAGGTGGGGGCGGGGGATCCCCCCACTTTTGTGGGTTCCTGCCTGTTGGTGGCCAGCTAACTAGCAGGGGAAACCCTTCCCCCAAACAGATGTCCCTGCGCGACATTGGCAACATGATGATGTCACTTCCGGAAGTGGTGTCATTGCATAGGTGATGTCAGGGGTGATACTGTACTTTTTGGGCAAAACTCTATGGTTTGTAGACATTTTACCATAGAGTTTTGCCCAAAAAGTAGAGTGTTGCCCCAATGGTGCTGATGTGATGATGTCGCTTCCAGAAGTGATGTCGTCACATTGCTGAGGTCCCTGCCCACCCCCAGAATGCCCCCCAAATCCCTCACCAGCACAAGGTAGGCACCTGGCAGCCCTAAGTGGTCTTCAGTTAGGTTTGCTAGCCCATGGCTAGCAGCCAGCAGGAGACTGTGCAGGGTGGGAGTACCTTTTCAGTGTCACACAAATGCCATGATGTCACTTCTGGTACAACCTGGAAGTGACATCATGGTGTTGCTCTAGGGCATGCCTTTTAAATGATTCCCTAGGTGAGGGGCATCCCCAGGTCCTGCCAATCTTTCCTCTCACTTGACCCAGCCCTGAGGAGTGACAGGTTTTGGGGCCAATGGCTCCTCTGCCTAGGCCAGTGTTTTTCAACCACTGTGCCGTGGCACACTAGTGTGCCGTGAGATATTGTCTGGTGTGCCGTGGGAAAAATTCCAATTTCATCCGTAACATATGAACAATTATAAAATAAAGTATTATTATTTCATAATAAATTATAAAATAATTTCTTTGTGTTTATTTGATTCCTATTCAAGAGAATTACTTTATATATAGTCAATATAGGCACAGAGTTAATTTTTTTTAACATTTTCTAATGGTGGTGTGCCTCATGATTTTTTTCATGAAAAAAGCGTGCCTTTGCATAAAAAGGTTGAAAAACACTGGCCTAGGCTGCCTGGCATATTGCCCCTTCCCCTTGGCTTCCCTTAAGGGGCCACTGGTCAGACCTGGGTGGTCTGAAGAGGCCCCAGGAAGGCTTCTCTTCCCCCTCCCCTTCTGTCCAGGCTTCCTCAGGCAGCAAGACCTGGCTGGCTCCTCTGGAGGGTTCAGCAGGTCCCCTTCCCCCATCTTGCTCCCTCACCCAAGCCAGCCTGATGCCAAGTGCCCCTCCTCCATGCCATGCTGACATTGGGGAGCTGAGCTCACCCAGTCACTCAGCTGTTTGGATGAATGGCATGTCCATGTTGGCTGGCTGAGCTCCTCCTGGCTGAGAGTCTTCAGCACGAGCTCCACTGGGTGAGCAGCTTGGGCTATCGGCTCTGGCTAGGATTGCCAGCTGTGGGTTGGGAAATGACTGGTGACTTGGGGGAGGGAGCCTGGGGAGGGTGGGGTGTGTGGAGGGGAGGGACCTCAGCAGGCTCATAGAGTCCACCACAGAGTCTACCCTCTAAAGGGAACTGATCTCTCTAGTCTGGAGACCAATTGTAATACCAGGAGATCTCCATGCCCCTCCTGGAGGTTGGGAACCCTAGCTCCTGCAGTGCTGGGGCTTGTTGATGGACCTGCTTTCCCAGGGCATTCCTTGCTTTCCCAGGTAAGTACAGGGCAGGCATGCTGACCCAGGACACAAATGCTCTGGGCTTTGGGGGTTAAGACTATTTTATACTGAATCAGATGAATAGTCCATCCATCTAGCTCAGTGTAACTGTGCCTGGCAGAGGTTCTCAAAGACATTGTACAGCCCTGCTCCAAAGATCTTTTAAACAGAGATGCCAGGAAGCAAACCTGGGACCTTCAGCATGCAAAGTTTGTGCTCTGCTAGCTACAGTGCCTTTTTCTTGATGAGATTTTTCTCTGCTAATCCCTCGTCGAGCAATCTGAATGCAAAACTGGTTAACCGGGTTCCTCAATCATAAGCTAGTTTTCGACACAGTGGGACTGCATTTATCCATCATTGTTCTTTGCCACAACAATTTTGTTCAAGCATAATGTTTCGTCCTCAGTCGCTTTTCCAAGTGGGGTTATACAGATTCAGACTTGAATGCAGCTGAGATCTGAAACTCCTTTAGCCAGCATTCTAGACAGAACATCATCAGTTCTCAGGTCTAATTGCCTAAGGTGAAACTGGGGGATCTACTTCAAGGCCGCTAGTGTTAACCTGTTGTTGAGTTGGACAAATTCATGAAGGACAGGTCCAACAGTGGCTATTAGCCATGATGACTAAATGTAACCAGTATTCTAAGAGGAGCAGCACTTTGAATATCAGTGCTGAGGAGAGGGGTTGCCAGCTCCGTGTTGGGAAACACCTGGAGATTTTGGGGGGTGGAGCCTGAGGAGGGGAAGAGCTTCAGTGGGGTATAATGCCATGGAGCCCGCCTTCCAAAGCGGCCATCTTCTCCAGGTGAACAGATCTCTGATGCCTGGAGATCAGTTGTAATCCCAGGAGCTCTCCAGCCACCACCTGGAGGTTGGCACCCTAACTGGGGGGCCCACCACTTCTGTGTCCTGTTTGTGGGTCTTTCAGGAGTCTGTGGCTGACCACCGTCTGAAAAAGAATGAAGACTAGATGGACCCTTTACCTGACCCAACATGGATCATTGGTTTGTTTATTAACGTTTTTAGATCCCATCTCTTTCACCGCCCATGGTGTCTCAAAGCAGCTTACAATCAGCAATGCACAAAACATTTAGGACGCTATAATCATTAAAACGGCACTAGCCTGACATCCCACCAAACCCCATCAAACAGAAGCCTCAACCTTCATCAGAAGCCCTGTTGAAACAGGATAGCTTTGCAAGGTCTCCAAAACAGACAGGTTGGAGTGGAACGTCTGTCCTGTGAACTTTCTGTTCCAGACCTCCCACCCTCCAGTCAGGTGAGGGGGGAGGCTCCTGGATTTGGAGAAGAAAGCATGCCAGACATAAAGCATCCCCTCCAGCTCCCTTCCACCAGATCATCCAGCTGGCAGTGATGAGGAGGCTAAGAGCAGAATGCCCTCAGGAGGTGGTTTCAGCTCTAAACCTCCCCCCCCCCATTGCTATCTAGCTGATGTGGGGGGGGTTGACTGAAGTGGAAAGAATGCCTGGTGTGAGCTGTTCCAGCTCTAGCCCTGCATCACCTGGCCTGTGGGAAAGAGGGATCTCATAGCAGGGGCTAAAGGTACCAGCGGAGGAGAGGAGGATGGGATGTCCCCCGTGAATGTGTCAGGTCCACTCTTTCTGGAAGCAGAACTGAGAATCTGTGCCGCTTCTCTTGCAAACTAGACATGTACAAACCTGTCAGCTTCACATTCTGTGCATCTTAGGACATGAATTCAGTGTCCAAAAGTGTATCCTCGTCTTTCAAAAGTGACATGGGAGGCATCTTTGTGTTTTGTCGTGTTTTTGTGTGTGTGTGTGTCACTTATAAACCTAAGCCTGGGAGGCAGCCTAGTCTGTCCTAAGAAATGAGCTTCAGGTTCTGCACGGGGGCACTACCTGCTCAGTGCCACCTGGCTTAGCTCACAAGATCAGTTAAAACCGCATGCCAAGTTAGATCCCATCATTTTGTTTTCGGAAAGAACCAAGTGTCTCGATGCATCAGCAAAAGCCAGAGTGATGCAAACACCACGGAAACATGGTTGTAAAATGGATTTGCTCTGGTGGAGACTGCTGTTCCATGCCCAGAAGTGGAATAAATGCTTTAAATAAACAAACAATCAATAAAGGAGTGATTTGTGTAGTCTGGAGATCAGTTGTAATTCCAGGAGATCTCCAGACCCCACCTGGAGGCTGGCAACCCTGTCTGAGTCTGGAAGGCACACAACTCTCACTGAATGTCTGATCCAAAGTCCTTCAGAGTTCTTGTGTTGCTGCTCAACAAATCCCCAGGGTTCCCCAGGACCCAAGTTGTCTTCCCCACAGACACACATCAGGAATGGGGAATGGCTGTTCAAAAATAAAAGAGAGTCCAAATGGGCTTGGAGTGGAATAACGGAAGCAGGGAGGGATCCTCCTTTCTCACCCGAGCCATCTTTCCATGTTGAATCAGCCCTGTGGGGGAATTATTTGCCCATTCTGCAGAACAGAATACTCTGTGTGGAGCAGCAAAATGGGGGAATAACCAGGCCTGTAGTTTCAGTGGGGCCTCTCAGGGCTAGGCCCCCTGACTTACTGGCAAGGCCCCACAACTTCCCATCCAGCTCAGGGCCCCCCAGTGGTGGTGGGTGCAGGGAAGGAACTGGGCCCCAAGGAGCCGTGGTGAGCTGGCATTGGCATCTTGGTAGAGGCCTGGGTGGAAAAAGCTGCAGAGTAGCTCAGGGTTGTGCCAGGTACTGCAGGCATGGCTGCCCCATGTGTCACTGTCCCTTCTCTTTCCTGCTCCCTTCCCCCAGTTCTGCTGGGTTGCTGCTTGGCATGGCTCTAGGGGTGATGATTAGCCAGTGCCCCCCAAGAAATTTAAATGCCCCCCTGACTTAAAAAATCCTGGCTACAGGCCTGGAAATAACTCTGCCCAATACTATTGTGGGGGGGGGAACTGCTGGGAGGGAGGGGAGGGAGGGAGGATTCCTTCTTTCCCCTGTGGTGGTTTCCCCCTCCCTAAATCCCACTCTCCACCCTCAAATCTGCACATATTTCCAAAGACGGAGTTGGTAGCCTTAGACTGACAAGTACTCTTTTATCCTCCTACCTGGGGTACCCAGGCTGAAGTGGCAGCTGCCTTCCCCCCCCACACACACACACACTGCCTTCTCCTCCTTAGAGTACCCTGTGGAGCTGCGGTTGGTGGCTGTCTTGCAAAACTTGCATACAGCCACACAGGGCTACTTTGGGCAGGAACGCACAGGAACAGAGTTCCGGCTGGCTCCTGAGTTGGCCACACCCAGCAGGAACTCACTAGCATAATAGACCACACCCTACAGCACAAACTCATTAGGACTGGCTACATTAGGGGTGTGTGGCCTAACATGCAATGGAGTTCCTGCTACAAAAAAAGCCCTGGGTTTTGACAACAAACAAGGTAAACAGAATAAAAAGCAAAAGGTGGGTGTGGCTCGGTGACCACACTTCTGGCAACATGGGGAGTGTGGCCTAATATGCTAATGAGTTTCTGGTGTTGGGTGTGGCCCATTATGCTAATGAGTTCCTGCTGGGTGTTTCCCTACAAAAAAAGCCCTGCAGCCACATAAGCAATGCGATTGTGCTGCTTCCTGTGATACTTTAAGGAAGGGGGGAAATGCGGAGGGGAAGGCATCCATTGATCCTGCCTGCATACCCCCTTTGCAAGGAGAAAAGGCTCATGTGGGAGTCTGGGAGGTGAAATAAATTCCCCTCGACTCTCTGCTTCAAAGCCCCTTGTCGTTGCTCAACAAACACGAGGAATTTGGAACATGTAAAGAGGCCCTTCAAGAGCTACAAAGATGGGGAAGACTAGACTTCAGATATTGGGTTTAAATAACCTGTGGGATAGTTGGCTGTCAAGATCTGGTTTACTTTGAATGTGTCTGCTCTGAGCTGTAGTTTCTTAAAAGGTAGTACCCTTAGATCACAGGGTAAAGAGCTCAAAGTTGCCTTACCTGTGATCCTGAAGTTGCATTACCAGCAGGTAGTGGTAGGGAAATGCTGTGCTTACATACTAAGAGTTTTGTTCCATATAAATGATCTTGAAATGCCAGGAACACCCGGGGGGAGGGGGATATTCCCTTTTCAGTTTCCTGCCTTCGTGACAATTAGCCTCAGTTTAGCGTTGCCGGCCTCAAGATGGAGCCTGGAGAATTTTCCTGGAGATCTCTGGAGACCAGTTCCCCTCCCCTGTTCGAAGTGGCAGTTTTGGAGTTTGGGCCATATGGCATCCAATCCCCATGGAGCTCCCTCCCCTCCTCAAACTCCACCCTCCCCAGGCACTGCCTCCGAATCTCCTGGAACTTTTAAAGCCAAAACTGGCAACCCTATTTCCACGCTGGAGAGGTGTCCTTTAGTGGAAAGGTTTGCCCATGCAGCAATGAATCCATCTTGTCCTTTGATACTGATAGATACACAGTTGCTGTTTCGATGTGCAGTGAGCGAATCCAAAGCAAAGGGCTGCAACAGCATGTGTCGTATGCATGCTTGCCCCCCCCGCTTCTTGTGACAATTCCAGAGGGACTATCTGATGCAGCAAAGAACTGTCACTTAGATGAGGGCAGGGAGCTGTTCCTGTTGGCAGCAGAGGATAGGACTGGCAATGATGGGTTTAAATTAAGGGCAGGAAGGTACTGGCTGGATCTTAGGAAAATCTTTTTTACAGTATGAATTGTGCAACAGTGGAATCAGCTGCCTCAGGAGGTGGTGAGCTCCCCCTCCCTGGCAGTCTTTAAGCAGCGGCTGGACAAACACTTGTCAGGGATGCTCGAGTGGCCAAACTATGTGAAAGAGCCACATAGAGGTCTTTCACACATATTGTGTGTCTCCCAGTAGGGTGGTTGGGGAAGCAAAGGGAAGGCATGCCTCCCCGATTGGTCTTCCCTTCCCCAGCCAGTGTTCCCCTCCTTGAGTAGGATGGAAGTAGGGAAAGAGCAGAGAAACAAAGCAATTTTAACTCTAAATGCATTCTCAAAGCCCCCCCCCCGGGCCGGCTTGGAGAAGGCATTTGTCCCTTTAAATCCCTTCTCCAAACCAAGCCAGCTGGTGTGGGAGCAGGGTGGGGGCTTGGAGGATTCATTTAAAGTCAAAGTTGCTTTCTTTCCACCTCTCCCTCACTCACTCCCCCCATCTATTTGCTTTCTTTCCACTTTTCCTTCCTTCCTTCTTTCTTTCTTTCTTTCTTTCTTTCTTTCTTTCTTTCTTTCTTTCTTTCTTTCTTTCTTTCTTTCTTTCTTTCTTTCTTTCTTTCTTTCTTTCTTTCCTTCCTTCCTTCCTTCCTTCCTTCCTTCCTTCCTTCCTTCCTTCCTTCCTTCCTTCTTTCTTTCTTTCTTTCTTTCTTTCCTTCCTTCCTTCCTTCCTTTCTTTCTTTCTTTCTTTCTTTCTTTCTTTCTTTCTTTCTTTCTTTCTTTCTTTCTTTCTTTCTTTCTTTCTCTCTCTCTCTCTCTCTCTCTCTCTCTCTCTCTCTCTCTCTCTCTCTCTCCCTCCCTTCCCATCTAAAGTTAAATGTGTTCTTCAAGCCCTGCCCCACCGCTGCACTGACTGGCTGGCTTAGCTTGGAGAAAGCATTTGTCTCTTTAAATCTCTTCTCCAAGCCGAGCCAGCACAACAGCAGGGGAGGGGGCTTGGAGAACACATTTAAAGTTAAAGAGGTTTTCTAAGCTCCTGCCCTGCAACCCCATTTGCCAGTTTGGAGAAGGCATTTGTCTCTTTTAATTCCTTCTTCAAGCTGAGCTGGCTGGTGTGGAGGCGGGATGTGTGGGGAAGACATGTAAAGTTAAAGTTGCTTTCTTTCCCCTCCTCCCTCCCTATTTATTTGCTTTTCCCCACCTCTCTCTCTCTCTTTCCCCCTTCCTTCCTCCTCCCCCTATTTACTTTCTTTCTACCTCTTTCTTTCTCCCTTTCTCTCTCCCTTTCCCTTCCTCCCTCCCCCTCCCTCCCCCCATCTATTCGTTTTCTTTGTTTCTGTTTCTCTCTCTCTCCTTCTTTCTTTCCACCTCTTTCATTCTGAAATGTACTGGGCTCGACACGCGTATAGCGATCAGCTCATAGTTTATTGTGAAATCAGCTCAAACTAAAAGACAGCTCTAGCAGGACCGAAGCCCTGCTTAAATCTGTGCCTACACAAACACACTACCCGTGATTGGCTATATACAGTGTGGCTTCCGGTCTATAGGTCACTTCCAGGATCCTATCTCTCTATTGTTCTTGGTTACAAGCTTAGACTGTCAAAACTGGGCCCAGGACATAACACATTCTTTCACCATTCTCTTTCTTGCTACCTTTTTCCCTCCCTCTCCTCCCCCATCTATTTACTTTCTTTGTTTTTCTCTCTTTCTCTCTCTCTTTCCCCCTTCCTTTCTCCCTCCCCATCTATTTGCTTTCTTTCCGCCTTTCTTTCTCTTTTTCTCTTTCTCCCTTTCTCCCTTCACTTCTTTTTCTCTCTCTTCCTCCCTTCCCCCTTCCTCCCTCCCCCATCTATTTGCTTTCTTTTCTTCTTTCTTTCTCTGTTTCTTTCCACCACCACCCTCTCTCTGACAAATATCATTCGCAAACAAATAAATATCATTATCAGTATCTGTTTTTATTTTTGTCAGTTTCATTTCATGTTAATAAGAAGCAAATGTGTATGTTTTTCAGTAAAATTGTGTGTGTGATATTTGTTCATATCTTGTGGCTCTCGGATATCTGACATTTATTCTAAGTGGCTCTTACATTAATCAGCTTTGGCCATCCCTGTGCTAGGCTGATCCTGCATTGAGCAGAGGTTTGGACTCGATGGCCTGTATGGCCCCTTCCAGCTCTGTGATTCTATGATTCTACTAATCAAACATGTACAGGAGTCACATGGGATTTTAGCCAATTTTTTTGTATCAACAAGTGTAACAATTTTTTTATTCTAGAATGTATTGATATATGTGTCTGTATGTATGAATGAATGAATGTATGCATGTGAGAGTATAAGCACAACACTTGAAGCTGCCTTATAGGGGACCATCAGTCCCTGACGATCATATTGACTACTCAGACTGGCAGCAGCTCTCCAGTGTCTCAGGCAGAGGTCGGTCACATCACTTCCTACCTGATTGTCTTAATTGGAGATGCCAGGGATTGAACCTGGGGACCCCCCCTCCCCCCTGCAAAGCAGATGCTCTCCAACTGAGCGATGGCCCCTCCCCCCCAAAAGCAAAGTGAGCAAAAGCAGAGCCAAAGGTCATGGAATAGCACAAAATACAGGTTTTGGTGCCATTATTTAACATTTCAAAAAATAGGGGGGGGTGTATGCCAGGCAAAGACTCATCTTGTGGATATGACAGAGTGGACTCAGAGTCACAGAAGTCTGTACTAGAATAAAACACTGCTAGTCTTTAAGGTGCCATCAGAGCTCCTGCTTATTCCCCCCCCCATATAGATTTGCCAGCCTCACACAACTAGACACATAGGAACAAAGGGCATCTCAGGCTAGGCTCATTGGTAGCCCAGGGCATTTGCTGAGGCTCCTCTGGCTGTGTAGGATGAGACCTGCTTTTTGTTTTCACTGTCTGCAACATCTGTGCTGGGATTCTCTCCCTCCACACACACACCCCATGACTATTGGTTTAGGTGGCTGTGTCTCCCTCCTGACTCCCTTCCCCTGCTGATACTTTGGCTGTCATCCTAGCATTCACCAAGTTACAGTTTTTTATGTTCCTTCTGCTTTTTGGCAGCCCCTTCTTTGGGATGATCAAAATGGCATTGGCATTTGATTGCAAAAAGGTTAGCACCATGCGGTACTCTGAGGGTGCATTAACAGGGAAATGATTGGGTTTTGGAGATGGGGAGTGGTGGAGGGCAAAGGGAAATCCATTTCCCTGGCACCTGTTTCTCTCTATGCATTTCTTTTCTTGACACCTATACATTCAGGGAAGACTGCCGTTTGCATAGTAACGAGCCAGCCCGGAATGAAAGATGGTATAGAGGAGGTGAGTGCCATTTCCTTCCGCAATCCCGCATTCATGCATGCAGAAAGGGAGGTGAGCTGGTACTTCAGCAAGGGGAATTGATGTGCAGAAAGCAGAAATGGGATCAAATTGGTAAATTTCCATCTTAATCAGGATACGGTAAGGAGAGATGGTCTGTTTACCCACATTAAGGGGAAAGGAGAGAGGGTGGCAAGAGAAATGGTCTGTTTACCCACATTAAGGAGAGAGGGTGGCAGGTGCTACAGTTCTTGGTGCACAGGGCTTGTAATAGAACAACAGTTCTATTTTGTGGCTCTGGGCAATTAAGGAACCACTGGTGGAAGAACTATAAAGATCTAAAAATTTGGGCAAGTCAAATGTAGCATCAAGGGTCCTTTCTGCACTACGGAGCTTATAAACTATGAAGAAGAAGAAATAATAATGCTCCAGCAGCAGTAAGAAAAGGGATGGCAGTGTGAGAATGGTAACCTGTGTGGTGTGGTGGCTAGTGTTGGACTAGGGCCATGGAGACCAGGGTTCAAATCCCCCCCCACTGTGAAGTCACTGTGTGTCCCTTGTCCAGTTATATTTTTTAAGGGCATCACCACATTATATACTTTTCTCAAGTACATTCCCAAATCTGATTGACAGATATGGTCTAGGAGGTCCTTGCTCAGAAATTGATTCCCAGGAGCATGGGGCAAATAGCAGCTTGCTGGCACATGGAAAAGACTTATGCCCTTCTCCTTGTGTGCAGTGGTGTTGATGCAAACTGGACTCCTGTACCCAGATGCACACTGGAGATGGTGAGGAACTGAACTTTGGACCTTCTGTATGTCAAAGAGATGTTCTACCATTGAGCCATGGCCCCTCCCCAAAAATAACCTAGAATACAATACACATGAAGCTGCTTTCTATGGAATCAGAGCATCAGTCCATCAAGGTCAGTATTGTCTACTCAGATTGGTAGCGTCTCTCAAGGGTCTCAGGCAGAGGTCTTTCACATCACCTACTTCCTAATCCTTTTTAACTGGAGATGCTGGGGACTGAACCTAGGATCTTTTGCATGCCCAGCAGATGCCCTACACTGAGCCATGCCTGGAAATCAAGTGAAGAACACACAAGTCCCAGACCATATCTGTCAACTGGCCCCAGGGACAATGCCAGAAAAATATAGTGTTTTCAACCTAACCTACTTAAGGGGTGTTGTGAGACTAAGACAGAGGATGGAAGAACCATGTACCAGTTCCCTAAACCTCTTGGAGGAAGGTTGTGATTTAAAAACATGATATCTAGAAGTGCTTCTGAACAGGTGGATCAGTCTGGGATTATGTGAAAGAAGCATCTTGGTTTACTTATTGTGGTGTCCAATCTCTTTCACCACTGTCTCACAGTTCAAGTCAAAGTTTGACAGTGGGCAGTGCTTATGCACATTGCTGAAAAAAATGCTGGGCTCCCTCCCTCCATGCAGTGGAGGTGGAGTCCAAGGGTTTTTTAAAAAAAATTTTTTACACAATTGCTCTATCATAGCTGCACAGTAGCATCTAGCAAGCACCTTCCATTTAAATTCTTGTGGTTCAGATTTTGTGCATGCATTTTAGCATTAGTTCATTGAATGAAAGGGAACAGAAAGGAATGCAGGCAAAAGGAGAAAACCCACTGTTGAAACTGACCAGACTTTTTCTGAAACTGACAAGCAGCCATGAAGCCCCATTTTCCATATCTTCTCTGCTGTGTTATCAGCCACTGTGAAAAATGGGAAAGAGTCACATGATCTCATAATATGGGGGAACATCTTGAGTGCACAGAATGCATGTTAGAACCCACTAACACTGGCATTGCAAGCTGTGATCATTGGCAACATGTGTGCTTGTGTGCTGGCTGCAAATCCACCATGCTTTACACAGGGCTACAAGCATGGACAGCAAGATTAAAAAAGCTCTCCAGACCTTCTGCCAGAGGTGCTGGCAGCAACAAGCATGGACAGCTTCAAGAGGGAATTGGATAACATATGGAGCAGAGGTCCATCAGTGGCTATTAGCCACAAGGAAGTCACAGTCTGGGGCAAGTGATGCTCTGTATTCTTGGTGCTTAGGAGGGTTTCTAGTGTCCTGGCCCCACTGCTGGACCTCCTGATGGCACCTGGTATTTTTAGCCACTGTGTGACAGAGTGTTGGACTGGATGGGCCTTTGGATGGATCCAACATTGACTTCTCTTATGTTCTTATGAAAAAAAACCCCACAAGCTGAGGGAGAGGGCAGGTATATGCACACATGAATGAAAAAACAGCAACTTTGGGCGATTCTACATCTAGCATTTGCTCCACATTTTCTCAACTGGGAGGGAAAAGATGCAGATCAAAACCACATTCAAATACCTTGAGGCAATGCTGTACTGACTGCAAAGTCACCCCTAAACGACCATAAATCTATGCAGAAGGTACCATAGAATCTGATGATCAAAGGAAGCAAAAGCAGCATTGCAATACAGAAGGGATTTCTGTTCCAACATGTGTTTCATAAAACAACAGAGGGAAAAGCCAATGCAAAATCAGCCTTTGAATTTGAGAAGAGGCAAAAAGAGACAGCTGTGGGTTACAGGGCTGCCAGTCTCCAGGTGGGGCCTAGAGATCTCTCAGAATTATTACTGATCTCCAAACTACACAGATCAGTTGCCCTGGAGAAACTGGCTGTATTGGAGGGTGGATGGGATATTACACCCTGCTGAGGTCCCTCCACCCCCCAATTCTTCAGGAATTTTCCAACCCAGAGTTGGCAACCCCAGTTAGTTGAAGTCCCTTGCTGTGCAGGATCTCTCTGAAGATCTGCTGCAGTACAGTAGCTTTGCTGCCCTGGAGGAGTGTTTCTTTATCTCCAGCTGTGCTCTTCCTGTATCTTTGTAACTAAAGCAAAATATACTGGCACCTTCTCTCTCCTTCGAAGGGAATCAGCCCATCTAGTGCTGTCTTTAGGATGTCTTGACACTTGAAGAAATGGGGAGTGCATAAGAATATGTATGGATAGCTTCAGATGAAGTAAGGCGTTGTTGCCTGTAAAAGCTCCCCCCCCGGTCACGGCATGCCACTTTTCCCACCAAATGGCAACAACGAAACGAACAGACAGTCCAGAAGGGCTGAACGCGACATTGCAAGAACCACAGAGCTGACTGGGCACTGGTCTCCCTGGCCTCCTCTTCCATTGGCTGTGCTTTGAGACAGGGGTGCAGAAATGCACAGCTGGGGGGGCAGCCTCCAGGTGGGGCCTGGGGATCCCCCAGAATTCCAGAGTACAGAGATCAGCTCCCCTGGATAAAATGGGTGGAATTTATGGCGTTGTACTCCACTGAGATCCGTGTCCTCCCCAGGCTCCATCCCCAAATCTCTAGCAGTTTCCCAACCTGGTCTGGCCACCCTACCTCCCCCAACCCCCACCAGTGGCCAGTGGAACTGACAACCCTATGCACATTTATATACTTAACTTCCTTCATTTCTACCCCACTTTTCTCTCCAATGGGAATCCCAAGCAACTTACAATACTCTCCTCTCCTCCGTCTTATCCACTCTGTCTCTTTCCTACCCTCTTGTTCTGCCCTCAAGGTACCGCAGAGGCATTATTCCCTGTGCGATACCTCCCTTCAGAGTCTGTCCAACTCTGGATTAGGCACTCGTTAGATTAAGAGCTCTACAGTGATCCCAAAGGTAAAGACGGTGGAGCATGTGTTGCCCTGGGCTCTCAGCGTTCAGTCTGACCTACATTCTAATCACTGACCTAGAGGTGGAAGACACCAGAGTCCATTACGAGCTCCCCTGAGGCATCCCGTTCCCCTGGATCTATTTCCTGAAATGGCTTCTAAAGCCCTCTAGGTTGTGGGTAATTCAATGCCTGGCGACAAAGTGTATCTCTCCTGTTTTTTTCTCTCGTAAGAATGATATTGAAAAATTAGAAAGCAGGGGCTAGAGAAAGGAAATGACTATTAATACGTGGAGTCCCCTGGGGGATTTTCCAATGGAGAGAAGCCCATTGTGTAGTGGAATTAGAGCAGACGCCACACACAGGTGTCCTTTTGTTAACCCTGTGTGGTTTTCATAGGAGACAAATTTCACCGCTTGGAACAAAAAAATGTCTCTAAGGAGATTCTAAGGCAGAGTGCTGAGAAAGTGTAGGTGCGAAATGGCACCCCTCTAAGGAAGCAGGAACTCCCTCCTTGCCTTTCCCTTTTTAACCATAGATGAGGAGGAAATGTAAGCAATCGAAGCCTCTCATGCTAGTGAGGAAATGGCAGGTGAGTCTTGTGCACAGCCAGACAGAAAGCTGCCTGAGATAGACAGGAGGCAAACATCAGGAGACACACACAAGATGGAGGACTTGCCTGCTAACTCAAGTACTTCTTCATTCTCATGAATCCTCATAAGACAGCTTTGTGTTTCAGCCTCTCAGCTTCAGGATGCCAAGTCTCATGGTTGTGGGGAAACAGATAATGTAACTCAAGAAATCTCACAGGACAGTCCTTCAAAAAAAAATTTAGGACTAGAAGTAGCTGTCCAGGTTCTTCCAAATCTATTGCTATATTGCTCGCTTTCTGTCTCCACACCATTGCCTTACTCCAACTACTGATAGAGTAGCATGCCATCTAGAAAAGGATAGTTCATTAGTGATCATAGGACATAGGTTTTCATAAGAGCAGCAGCAAGAATGCCAGAGAGCAGGTGGAAAGCTTTATGATCATATCATTCAAGCAACCCTCTTCACCCCTAAGAAATAAGCTGAGGACCGTATTCCACCTGGATGAAAAGCCAAAATACTGTCATTCATGCAGTGTTCTGGAAGCATTTCAGAAGCACTGAGGTAATTCTGTCACAGTAGGTGGACTGAAAGCTATTTGCAGCGTGTCTAGGCCTACAGCCTTAAATCTCATTGAGACCCACTGCAGAGAAATGGTTGGTATTCTGAATTTGGAGGAAGACTCAGGTTCCATTATGGTCTTGTACCACATCCTTGGGCATGTCCATCTCAGAGTCTAAGAGTGTGGGGCTGGCAGACTACTGCTCTGCCTCTTGACATTTGGCCTACAGGGTTCTGCAAGGTTCCATCTTGTCCCCCATGCTTTTCATCATATACATAAAGCTGCTGGGAGAGGTCACCCAGAGATAGGGCCCTAGTTACCTGCCACCACTCCAAGCCGTGGGAAGAAAAAGAACAAAAATGGCAATGTTGTCTGCACTGCTACGTCACTTCCAGGATCCCCGGAGGTGATGTAAAATAGCTCTAGAAATATCCAGAAATGTTGAGCAGATGACACTCAGCTCTGTCTCATAGTTCCAACAGATCCCAGGGAGGCTATGGAAACTATGAACAGGTGCCTGGAGTCAGTTAATGGATGAGAACAAACAAACTGAAACTTGATCCCAATAAAATGGAGGTGCTACTGGTAGGGGAAAGGTTTGACCCAGAAAATTGGGTATCTCCTGTTCTCAGTGGGGCCACACTTCCCCTAAAGAAGCAGGTTCATAGCTTGGGGGTACTCCTGGACCTGGGCCTCCAGTTGGATAGAAAAGTGCCAATGATGGCCACAGCTGTCTTTCAGCAGCTTTGACTAGTGAGCCAGTTGTGGCCCTTCCTGGGCAGAGGGAGATTTTGCCACTATGGTGCACATCCTGGTAACATCTAGATTAGATTACTATGATGTGCTGTACATGGGGCTGCCCTTGAAGAGTATCCAGAAGCTACAGCTGGTACAGAATGCTGGGGCCAGAATGCTGACTGGAGTGAGTCATAAGGGCCATATCACATCAGTCTTGTTCCATCTACACTGGCCCCCAATTTGCTTTTGGGCCCAATTCATGGGTCTGGTATTAATCTGTAAAGCTCTGTATGGCTTGGGGCCAGCAGGCGTTAAGGACAGCCCTCTCCTGTATGAACAGACCCATCAACTCTGGTCATGTTTGTAGACCCTGTTTCCAATCCCCCCCCCGCCCACTGACACTAGATGGGTGGTAACCCAAGAAAGACCCTTCTTGATCATGGCACCAAACTTCAGAACTTTGCACCAGAAGTGATGACATCATGCCCATGTTACCCCCCCCCATTTTTCCTTCATTGCTGCTTGGTGTGGCAACAGGAGCTCGGGGTGGGGATCCCTCACCTGCCATTCCCACCGGGGGTTGGCAGCCCTAGTTAAAATAGGCAGAGGCAGTGTGCTTCTGAATATATTATGGGGGGGGGGCTACAGAGGCAGTGTACTTCTGAATATATTTCCAGAGGCAGTGCACTTCTGCATATATTACGGGGAGGGGTGTGTACAGCATGTGGAGACTTTGGCCTCTGTGCTGCTGCCTGTGTGCATCCCCATTCTGATCCACTATTGGCCTGATGTCTCCGGGCTTTTCTGATGTTTTTTGTTGTGTGGTAGTTATTGCTAGGGGAGTGCTCTTCAGTTCAGCCCTAGTTTAACGCACAATATTGCTTCCTTTAAAAGAACAGTAAAGGCCTCATTCCCAGGATAATCCTGTCTTCAAATACCAACACTTGAGACCCTGGCAATTAAATGATCTCCTGTAACTCCTTCCCCTAACCGTTATTCCACATTGATTTTAATATACTTCTAATTTCATCTCTCTTTTATGAACAAAAGAAATCCAATCATTTATAGGACAAGTCCTTTCCAAAGCATATGGAGATGGCTTCCATATTGCTATACATTTCTTCTCACTTTTCAATGGCATCGATTTAAATACAGATTTCTCACATGGAGCTCGGAAGCCGGGGCTTTCAATTTAAATGTTAATAGAAGAGTAAACTTCAAAATAAAATTAAAAAATCTCTATGAAAAAAGATCACTTTCTTCCTGTAGCTAATATCTTTCTATGCTTTCCCTTCCCTGTTTTCTCCTGCTGTGGGCTACCTGCCTTATTAATATGTGTTCTTCAGCAAAGAGAGAGAGAGAAAGAGAGGGAGAGAAAATTAGAATAGCAATATATCATTGAAAATGCTTAATTTAAAGTATTTAATGCCACAGCATGCAGGAGGTTCAAGAGGAGCCTGGTGATAACATGGAGATCTCATATTTCCATCTTTACTGTTTTCCTTAGCAGCCCATTCATCAAACTAACTATTCTGAATGCTTTATGTGATTATTTTCAGGTTGGTCCAGCATAATATTCTGTGGGAGAAAGAAGGACACACCAAGAACATCAGTTTTGAATATCTGCCTGTTTATCTTCTCCATTTCCCCCCTCCCTTTGCTGTAACCCATAGCTCAGCTTTTTAATTGCAAGCTGCTTGGGACAGAGACCTGGATTTCTGTGTATGTACCATGGAGGTTGCCTGTACACGGTAGACACCACCTGTATTAATTCATACCTCCCTGCATATATCCACAGTCTTCTGTTAATCCATCAATCTTTATTTGCTGCAATCAGATCAGCAAAAATTGACATACATAGAGCATCATCGGCACATTTACAGACAATAACATTTTGAAGGCACGTAATAGGCTGGTTTTAATAGTACAGACATAATTAATAAGAAGACAACTACCTGCTTCCTTGTTGAATGTGTGAAGGCACAAAATTTGACCTCCTTAAAGATATCATGTTATGTCAACCTTTTGGGGAGAAAATAAACAAAGAAAGGATTGCCGTGTAATGGAATATACTCATCTTCATTTTTCAGCACTTGTGCCTTTGCCTTTCTGTGTTGTTTCTCCATAGTCAGTCTTTAGAGAAAAATTTCTTGGGCCAGAAGCTTGTGTTTGTGTGTGTTGACTGACAACAGGAGTGTGCATGGTTAAAACTGCACCTCATTTTCTATCCTTGCCTTATATTTCAGCTACCTTCATTAAATTTTTCATGGTTGCCAGGTATGCCCTCATAGTTTCCAGTCTGTTGAGCAGCTGTGTAATCCTTCATATCATCTCTTTGGCTTATCCCCTCAGTGTTCTCCCCAGGTCTCCTTTGACCCTCCATTTTGTCTTTCGCTTCACCCCTGTTACTACTTCCATTGCCATGGAAACTCTAGGCAGCCATTTTGTTGGTTGGGGAAATGAAGAAGTCATTAAACATCTTGTAGTTGCAATGGGAGGGTACTTTACTGCCCTCTTTTTTTCTTCAGTAAGCAAAAGGTATATAGGGGAAAGTCTCTGCATTTGTTGTTGATGATTTGGGGGTATATCATATTTTTTGCAACTCCACCGATTTCCCGCCCCTGTTCCCACCCTCCTGGTTTTTGTTCATGCCTCCATCAAGTTTGATGTTCAGTGTCAGCAAGCAATTTTGCTACTGCATAAATTAGTATTCTCTGGAGCCATCCTTCCTGAGCTAAGACAAAAATGTGTGAACCGGAGGCTAAAAAACTATGAGCTAGCTCACACTAACTCAGCTTAGAGAGAACATTGGAGGTAGATAATAGAAGGATGGCCACCAATGGAACATTAGCAGAAGGATGATAGAAGATGGCCACCAATGGAACATTAAGTTTTGGTTTTGGTTTCTTCTTTGCATATCTAGTAATTTTCAGAAAAATTACTTTACAAACACAGAGCATTTCTGCAGCCCTGCTCCTGCCTGGTATGCAATCGTACTCACCCAGCAAGGTAATTTGCCCCCTCTTATGCCTCTGTTGATTTGAAACAGACCAGTGATGGTGCCAATGATGTGATTACCTCTTTCCCCAGCACTGCTGCAGCCCTGGGAAAGGGCTGTGGCTTAGTGGAAGAGTCTCTGCTTTGCATGCAGAAGGTCCCAGGTTCAATCCCTGGCCTCTCCAGTTAAAAGGATCAGGTAGGAAGTGATGTGAAAAACCTCAGTCTGAGACCCTGGAGAGCCAGTCTGTGCAGATAATACTGCTCTTGATGGACTGATGAGCTAATTCAGTATAAGTCAGCTTCATGTGTTCATGTGTGTTCATCCAACAGTGCTGTAACACTTATGGGCCAGTATTGATGTCATGGACTCTTTTTGTGTGATTGTTAGTGTGATTGTCCTTCAAGGGTTTCTGGCAGTGTTGTTTGAGCAGCGAAATCACACTGGCTTCATACCCTCAGGTGTATGTGCTGTACCTCTGTCTGGGTGTAATCTAAGCCCTCTTCAGATACAAAGCAGAGTATACTGAAGATTAAGAGAGGGAGGAGCAGAATCACAGAAGAAGACCTGAAATTCAAAATTATACATGTGTGTTATTAGGTACTCTGCTTTTGTAAAGTTCCACAACTGTCATATGTTTGTGGGCTCTGTGGAGAGCACTGGCTGAACATGTTGTTGTTGGAGCTCCAGTTCTGCTCTCTCCCACCCCCACCCCCCACACCTGTATTTATCACCTGAATTTAGCTTTGTTTGTTGTATTGGCCAATTTGCCTCCTCTGGATGTTCCCCTGAAAGAGGCCAGCAAATCGTTACCCCCTCTAACTATGTTTTCCATTTCTAGCAGCCAAATGAGTTCCTTCCTACTGCCTCAGATCTCATATTCTAAATAGCTTCTAGCAATGCCCCATTTCCTACATAGTGTTGAAGGGCATATAGACCGTCTGACCTGACCTGCATACTGCTGCCCTACTAGAGTTGCCAGGACCTCTGTGGCCACTGGTGGGCCGCGGTGGTGGGGGGTAATGTTGCAAGCTCCAGGTTGGGAAACTCCTGGAGATCTGAGAAGAGAACTTGGGGAAGACAGGGACCTCAGTGGGGTACAATGCCATAGTGTGCACCCTTCAAAGCAGCCCTTTTCTCCAGGGGAACTGATTTCTGTAGTCTGGGGATGAGCTGTTATTCTGGGGGATTCCCAGGTCCCACCTGGAGGCTGACATCCTTCTGCCCTGCTCTCCACTCCATTTTGACTCACAGAATACTGTCTCAGCTATAGCAGCACAAACATGCTGATAGAGAAAAACATAAAAGGCCTTTTTAGGTAACAAGTCAAGGGTCAGTCCCATAGCCAGAAATTTCTCGGGGGGGGGGAATAATGAATTTAAATTGAATTTAAAGTAAACATTAAATTAGATGCAAAGTAAACATTAAATTAAATTTAAATTACAAATTTAAAGAGCAGGTGAGGGGTGAGCAGAAGGAAGGAGGGTTACAGAAAGAGCTTTGGGCCAGGGTGGCAGTGTGCTGTGGCTCAAGCTCTCGGTCCACTCCCCTCCCAGCCCTCTGTAGTCCTTTGGGAATAAGAGCCTTCAGCTCAACGATCCCCAAAGAAGAACTCCACTGCTGCAGAAGAGCTCCCTGGATTCCTCTGTTTGAAGGCGAAGAGACTGAAACGGACTCTCAGAAAACATACTGAGAGCAAATCCTCCTTCCTACTGCTTGCCTGACAATCAGCTGATGGTCCCTTTAAAATACAGCAGGCAACAAAGGGAGATGACTCTTGCAGGCCACCGTAGAAGAGGGGAGGGAACAGAGAGTGATGACCTCCCCCCCCCCGCAGTGCTTTCTCCACCACAATCAGGGGTATGAGGGAGGGAGGGATCATGGCATGGTAGCACCAAGTGCCCAGCCTCCCTTCCCCATCCCCCACCAATGCAAGGAAGAAAGGGCTTTGAGCCGGCTACTGGGCTGGTGGTGGCCCAAGGTGGCGTGGCTTAGGAAGCCCCACAAAGTGGTGGGGTGAGGGGCTTTTTGGTGCCTGGTGGGGCTTTAGGGTATGCACCTGGTGGGGCTTTGGAGTACGCAATAGGGAGCTCAGCCCCCAAAGCCCCACTACTGGCTACAGCCCTGTCAGGGGTTACTGAATACATTGGAGGGGGAGTGGCAGGATTGCAGGAATGGATCTTGCCCCAAGTTTGTGCACAGAACACTGGGGAGCAGACCCAGTATGCATCTACACTGTATACATGAAGACTATGCCTATGTAGTTGGAAGCCATGCTTTCTGTACCAGGTTGGTCTTAATAGAATATATTGCATGGCTTTGGATTTTCGGATTTTGCTATTGACCAACATGGCTGCCTACTTTTTTTGGCCTTCTTTGGGAATGACAGAATTTAGATGCTTGAGAAATAAACAAAGAAAAGGGTCTGGGAAGTCTCGTGAGGTAATTTGTCTTCTATTGACTCTTGACTTAGTATGTTTGTAGGTGCTGTCAGGTTGTAACCAACTTATTGTAACTCCAGCAAGGGATTTTCAAGGCAAGTGAGAAGCAGTTTACCATAGCCTTCCTCTAACAGCGCCTTCCTTGGTGGTCCCCATCAAAGTACCAACCCTGCTAGTTTCTAAAATCTGATGAGATCAGGCTACACCATACCATTCCACCTTGACTTAGTAACCATACATCACCTTAACTTAGTAACCAACTAAAATTATTCTCCAGTACTTTTTCTATTTATTTTATTATATTTTACTTCATTTATAGCCTTCTTTTCTCCCCAGTGGGGACCCAACATGGCTTACAACACTGTTCCCTCCCCCCCCACATTCTAGAAAGACTTGTACATTTGGCATCTGACAGACATTTGATCAACTACTGATCACTATGTTCTTCTGCTGGTTGGTTTTATTTTTGCTTTTTCTTCTGTCCCGAGCAGGCCAAGGGCACCAGCTACCACACCTTGTGCACAATGAAATCCAATAAGCATCTTACAGTCATCTACAAGTATGGACAAACAGGCTTTAATTAAACCTGGGAAACAAGTTTTTCTGTACCCCCACTCTTTCGTTTTTGTTATCCAGCTTGATAAAGAATTCTGGAGAACTTGAAAACTTACACAATGTTTTGCATGTTGATTGGTCATAATAAAAGATACTACATGGTTTTTGGGTTTGGAATTTATTATGGACCAACATGGTTATCCACCTTTTTTGCAAGTGTGTGGACATCCTATGGCTTAGAAGAGGATGACTGGTGTTAAGATAATTATAGCATACAAGTCAATCCAGCCTTGAATTCTCATAAGGCATGCTTAATGGCAGCACAGTTAGTTCTTGCTGTCTCTGAAAAAAGAGGTACATGCCTATGTACTGTCAAGCCACAACTGACTCATGGTGACCCCAGCAAGGGGCTCTCAAGGAAAGTGAGAAGCAGAGGTGGTTTGCCAGAGCCTTCATCTTCACAGTTTTCCTTGGTGGTCTCCCTTCCACATACCAACCCCACTTAGCATCTGAGATCTGGTGAGATGGGGCTATCCCATGCCTCCACCCTCCCAACAAATGAGGTATCTCAGGATTAGAATTCATAATATTGTTGAATACAGAGGAAATTTTTTTCAATGGGTATCTTGGGCTTTGAGGTCATGGCTGTAGCTCCCTACTGAGGATTATGAGGTGTGGTTGAGCCTGCTATGCGGGGAGGGTGAGATAGATACCTAATAAAATAAATGGTTGACATGCTAAAGTTTGCAGGTGAAGAATTACCTCTGAGAAATAGTTACAATAAATTGGAATTTTATGTTGCGAGCAACAGCTGCCCTTTTAATTTCCCCCCTTCTGATAAAGATCTCTGTCTAACTAGAAACTTAAAAGAACACCTGGTCAGATTTTGTATTTTTTGATTATTTAGAACCAATAGCCATGGACTGGTGTATGAATATTGGAATATCATACGTGTGAAATGACTTTTCCGTTCTGCAGGTTGCTGATGATTCATGCAAGTGGAAATCTTTACACTAATACAGAACATGCATCCTGTTTCTCTCTTTTTTACAGACTTGCGCAGAATGACAGCCGGTTTCATGGGCATGGCTGTAGCCATCATCCTCTTTGGATGGATTATTGGGGTGCTGGGCTGCTGCTGGGATCGAGGCCTTATGCAGTATGTGGCAGGACTTCTCTTCCTCATGGGAGGTAAGGGGGGAAAGTTTGTAAACGAATGTCATTTTTTTCCTCTGTGTCTTCTTTTTGTCCTGCTAGTTTCAAAGTACCAGGCAATCTAATCTAATTCTGCCATTTCATTAAGGTAAGTCAGCAGCAATCAGTTTGAACTCTGGTGCTACAATAATACACGCAATATTACAGTTTCAGGGAAGTAACCATGTTGGTCTGCAGTAGAAAAGCTAGACTGGAGTCCAGGAGTACCTTAGAGACCAACAAGATGCCGCCCGTGAGCCGGGAAATACTACTCCTGATGCCCATGTAATTAAGAAATTCGCCACCAATGTGGGATATCGTGCATCTTGGTTTATATGAATTTTACTGTTGTACTGAATTTTACTGTTGTACTGAATTTTTTATTGTATGTAATATTGTTTATTGTTTTTAGTTCTGAAATTCGGCTTGGCCACTTGTTAGCCGCCCTGAGCTACCAGATAGGGTGGGGTATAAATCTCAAAATAAATAAATAAAAGACTTTTTTGGGAATAAGCTTTGGAGAGTCAGAGCTCCCTTTTGTCAGATAGGGAGCTCTGATTAAGGGTTCTTTGTCTCTTCAAAGCTTATGACCCCAAAATCTTGTTGGTCTCTCTAAGGGGCTATTGGACTCAAAACCATTATTATGGAACACTTTAAGTGCTTGAAGTACTTTACTTCCCAATAATTCTTATAATGTGAGCTAAGGCAGGTTGATATTATTAGACCCATCAAGCAGACAGAAAGAATGAGACTGAGAATGGCAATTCTAAGACTGTCTGGTAAATGCAACGTTGTGATCTGAACTATCAGCTCATGTTTATGCTACAATCTTAAAACTATTTTACCTTTAAACCTCTAAAAAGTCTGTCATTTCTGTAACCTCACTGGCCGTGACCTGAATAGCCCATGCAAGCCCAATCTTGTCAGATCTTGGAAGCTAAGCAAGGCCAACCCTGGCAAGTATTTGGATGGGAGACCTCCAAAGAATGCCAGGGTTGGGAGGCAGAGGCAGACTATCAAGCCACTTCTCTGAACATCCTCCATGCCCCAATAGGAGTTGCCAGAGGCTGCCATGACTTCCAGGCACAGGCACACACGTGCGCATGCATGCACACAAATGCAAAAATACAAAAAAAAAATCAATAACCTCACTAAAATGCAGTTACCCAAACGCTATAAGAAAGCCATGACAGTTTGGTGGGTTTAAAACCTATTTTAAGTTGGTGGGGTGCTAGGGACCCAATGAGAGTTGTTTAGCCTGTTGGTGTTTCCTTAGAAGAAAGCTCCATTGATTCCTATGGAACTTTCTGCCAAGTAAGTGTGGATGGGATTGCAGCCTACATGATGAACTGCATTTGTTGGAGATTGTTCTTTTTTCCTCCATAAAACCCTCAGTTCTTTAAATTGTTGGCAACTTTGTGATGTAGGAACACGGGCACCAGGACCTTATTTAGGAGGAAAGGTGGTACAGAAATGTTTTAAATAACATTTTAAAAAACGACTCCCACAGAGTGTTTCTGTGAGAAGGAAGTCGTTTTTGGACCGAAATGGAAAGTGCTCCTTAATCAGCAGGTCTGTGAAGTTTGATAAGGCCAACATAACGCTATCCAAATAATTCCGCTCTAGCTCTAAGGTATAGCTGTCAACCAGATAAAGATCTTCCAATGGACAGTTAATTAACTGTCCCACTCTTAATTAACTGATTACATATTCCAATACCTTAATAAATGTGTAGGAATGTCTTTTTAAAAAAACCACTTTTAATAAAGGTGACAGTTATTATTATAAAACATTACTTAAATAATTTTTTACTCATTGGTTAGAAAGAGGAAGACCATCTTTATTTTCATGATGAAATTGTTGAACCAGACAACACTGTGATCCTCTTATTTATTTATTTATTTATTTATTGGATTTAAACCCTGCCATCCCCGCCAAAGCAGGCTCAGGTCGGCTTACATGATTGACTGGTGCTTTTTGCAATGTGGTCCTAACCATGTAGTGGTTCTTTTCTCCTAATGAACCAAAAGTTCGTCAGTCACATTTTTAAATGCCTGTAACTTGTTAACACTGGCAGAGTAAAATGATGTGCACAACAAAGTGTTCACAGCTGGTACTACTTTTATATTATCTCAGAGGCCTGCAATATGCAGCTCTAGAGGCAGATGCGGTTTCGTACGGAACCAAACACAACTCTTGAAAAAAAATAAAAATGAACGGTATATTGGAGGGGTAGGCGGGATACTAGAATAACTGGTATGTGAAGGGAATGCCAGACAAAAATTTTTAGGGGGCTAAATCACTTCTTAGAAATACTTTACCAAAAGGGCAATGAGAGAGGCAAACAATTACTTGTAATCCAAGTGCAAACCATGCACAGATTTATGTCACTATACTAAAACAATCACACAGAGTGCTCTGGTGCATATTTATTACTTATTTTTATACATCAGGTGTGCCACTTCCCAATAAAGGACTGACAATGACCAGTGTTTGGGCTTCAGAAACTTTCTGCATTATTAACCCAACACATCAATGATCAGTAATGTTAACTTGTAAATCTTTGGTTATGAAAATGGGCTTTCTTACACTGGCTCTTTCTTGGTCTCTTGCTCTGAATTCTAACGTACTTAGGGTCTTCGAATGGAAAAGATTACTGCCGATATACTAGAGTATTGCTGTTACACAAGATGTTGAGATCCTTCGGACACTCAAAATTATCTTGTTCCACAAGGAATCTGTGCATGCTCAAAATTATCTTGTTCCACGAGGAATCTGTGATTAAAACTCTGGTGGACGCACTGCACTAAGTCAGATATTATCAAATAATCTATTTGTGGGGTCATTTACAAGGAGCAATCCAAGTGATCTGCTTGAAGGCGCCACAGTTAGGTGGTAGTGCCACCGTTCTGCTAAAGTGCAGCAGAGAGTTTTGTTAGGGGTGGCTGGGGGATTTTGGAGCCAGTGGGACCGCCATAGGGGAGTATACATGTTACTCATGTGCTCATGATGCACTGTGGTATAGCACACCTGTGTATTCTCCTTATATGTGTGCGTAATCCTGGGAGATTCCCCTCTCCCTCCTCCCCATGAATAATCACAACCACCCTTGATCCTGGTTCGCTTGCTTGATCTGTACACAGTCATAAACACTAGCTCACGTTCTCACTGCCAAGACACACAGCACAGATGCAGAGTGCTCGGTCAGCCCCAATAACATTCTTTGGGCATGTTTAGTGATGCAATGAGAATGTTTTTTAGAAACAAACAATGTGCTGCCTTTGTACATGTGGAATCCTAGGCCAGTGGTACTCCCTTGGGTCAACAAGCGATCCTATTGAGTAACCAGCCGGCCCAAACCCAGCAAGCAATTGATATTTCCATGGTGGTTTTAAGGTGACTTTTAGAGGCTGAGCTCAACTACTGCATATGATATGAGTCCTGATAACCTTTTTGAACAAAGGCCTTTGCCTTCCACCTATCTTCTTTCATTCTTTGGCTACTGATTCAGAACTGCACAACTGAACAAAATCTGGTTTAGAACCGCAGAATGAGAGAGAGAGAGAACGGTATGTTATGAAATCCTTTAGGGTTCAGATTGCCCATATGGGATGCAAAATTTAACTTTGTGCGAATCTGGGCTTGCAGGCTTTTTTTAAAGACAAAATGACCAAGCTTCTTGCTGTTGTGACTGCAAAGACAGGATGAAATCTGAAAGCCACTGGGGGCGGAACAAAACGTTACTGTTTTTAGGGTCTGGATTTCCTGGACTCAGCTCACGTTCCCTGCAGCCGCAAAGCAGCTGCGGGGAAACGGTTTCTTTTCTTTCTTTCTTTTTTTAAAAAAAGGAGAGCCCAACAGGCTTGGCAGGGAGCCGCTGGGGGATATTCTACAAGGTATAAGAATCTGTCTTTTCTTGGCACAGAATTTGGATTGTCTGAGATCAGCATTGCAATATGTGAGCATGGAATAGTCAAAGGCTTGAGTATGAAGTCAGATAAGCAGCACACTCCTACAACCAAGAAGACATTTATTTCATTTGTACCCAACCTTGGGGGACCCAAAGCAGCTGACATCATTCTCCTCTCCTCCATTTTATCCTCACAACAACCCTGTGTAGTAGTTTAGGCTGAGAGTGTGTGACTGGCCCAAGGCCGCCCAGCCAGCTTCCATGGCACTGTAGAAATCTGAACATTTCCTAGATCCTAGTGTGACCCTCTGACCTCTACACCATGCTGGCTCTCTCTTTTTTCACATTCCCAGCATATATCCCTCACACTGCTGCTAGGTGCAGAGGGTAGCCATGTTGGTCTGCAGCAGAAGAGCTGGGTTCAAGTCCAGTCACACCCTCGAGATCTACCAGATGCTGCCACTGTGATTTACTCATTACTAGGTTTTTATTCTGCTCTTCCTCCAAGGGGCTTGGGGGCAGGTAGATGGCTAAGCTACCCCCTTGCATCTCATCCTCAGCAACCCTGTGATGTAGCTGAGGCTGAGACAAAGAGTGACCGGTTTAAGGTCAACTAGTAAACTTAATCACAAACTTGGGATTTGAACCCAGAGCACCCCAGTCTGAATCAAAGTATTGACACTACTGCGCCACATTGGTTCCAACACTGGAACTGCTTACATGACTGGCCTGCATTCATGGATGTTCGTCTGGTCCCATGGCTCAGCAAACAGCTCTGAAGCAGCTCTCCATTTAAATACTTTTGACCTTATTGATCTTTGTGAACTACTTTCTTTTAGTCTACATTATTCCCAGTTGCATTGAGTAACTTGATTTGTCCCGCCCCCCCCCGTGTTTATATTCCACCTTTCTGCTAAATGGTTTGATTTTGCTGCTTTCATGATTGGGACAAGCCATGCAATTTACCACTAGATGTAAGAATGGTTGCCTAATGACCAGCTGGAATAACTATCAGCAGAAGTAGTTCTGAGAGGGGAAGAGCCAAATCACAGTTCGTTTCTGGCCCCACTGTCTCCTCTCTCTCTCTCTCTCTCTCTCTCTCTCTCTCTCTCTCTCTCTCTCTCTCTCTCTCTCTCTCTCTCTCTCTCTCTCTCTCTCTTTCTCTCCAATGTGGCCAAAGGAACCTCTACAGGAAGCAGTCTGGGGACTAATTTATAGTATGGAATTTAATATGTAAAAAAATCTTGTCCACAAGATCTTAGTAGGTAGTATAAACCCACCAAAACTTTCTCCCTGCTGTAACAATGGATAGTTAGGAGGGGAGAAGCCATAGCTCAGTGATAGAACATCTGCTTGGCATGCAGAAGGCCCCAGGCTCAATCCCTGGCATCTCCCATTAAAAGGGTCAGGTAGCAGATGTTGTGAGAGCTCTCAGCCTGAATCCCTGGACAGCGACTACCCATCAGAGCAGAGGATGCTGACCCTGAGAAACCAAGGGTCTGGCGCAGTATAAGGCAGCTTCATGTGGTTACAACAGAGTAACACTGAATATGTGGAAGGGATGCCACTAATAAAAATGTGCTTATTTGGGCTAAACAAAGTTCAAACACTGACAAGTGTTTATATGAAAACACCCTTTATTGACATCATACGCTTAAGATTTCTATGAGATATTTGATTTAGTACGGGGGAGGAGGGAAGCCTGGAACTGCACAAAGATCAATAAGAACACAAGTCAAATGAATTAGAAATTGGGTAACTGGTTCCCAAATGTAATTGTTAACAGGAAAATTATCATTAAATGGAAATGTTGCACAAGCATCAATTCTTGACCCGATGCTATTCAATATCTTTGCCAACCATCTGGAAGAAAATAGGAAATCGCTGCAGATGATAAACACAAAGACTGATGGGATGGCAAAGAGTGACAACAATGTCGATGCTACCAAGTGAACCGAGTTGTTCAGTAAGCTTCTCAAATCTGAGGTCCCAGCATTGAAACACACTGCCCAAAGATTGGGCTAATAACTTGTGTATGTGAATTAATGGCCACCCCGTAACATAAGCATATCTTATTTAAGCCACAGACCCAGAGCAAAACATGATTTCATATGATTACTCCGTGTTCCAGCACTTTCAGTTGACGAAACAATCCAGAGCACCTGACAAATCTGGTCCCATCTGGTCCCATGTGCTTTCCTGCACTATGCGTATAATCCTGAATGTAAACTGAGGCCTAAAGGCATGCATATCTACCCTAATGCTTCAATTTGTTTGTTCATGCTTTACTCATAGGTAATGGACCAAATAAGTAAAGTCTATATTTGTAGGCCACATGTGTGGGACATGTTGTACAGAAAGCCAGTACAGTGTAATTATTGGGCTCTAACTGTTAAAAGTGGTTAAGACACTGAACTGCAGGCTGTGGAAGGTCAGTAGTTCAGCAGTTCGAGACCCGGGTGCCGTATGACAGGGTGAGCTCCTGTCTCTAGTTCCAGCTCCTGCCAACCTAGCAGTTTGAAAGCAAGAAATTGCAAGTAGATAAATAGGGACCACTTCGGTGGGAAGGTAACAGCGTTCCGTGCACCTTGGTGTTTAGTCATGCCGGCCACATGACCACAGAAACGTCTTTGGACAGCGCTGGCTCTTCGGCTTTGAAACGGAGATGAGCACCGCAACCCTAGAGTCGGATTCGACTGGCTTTCGAGCAAGGGAACCTTTACCTTTACTAACTGTTAAAATGCTGGATTTAGGATTGCCAACTCTGGGTTGGGAAGTTTCTGGAGTTTTGGGGGTAGAGCCTGGGAAGGGTGGGGTTTGGAAAGGGGTCATACCTCAGTGAGGTGTCATGTCATAGAGTCCACCCTCCAAAAGCCCCATTTTTTTCTGGGGTAATTTGTCACTGTTGTCTGGAAAGCAGTTATAATTCCAGGAGATCTCCAGGCCCCACTTGGAGGTTGGCATCCCTAGCTGGATTTAGGCTAGGGACATCTGGTGTCAGATCTTGCAAATCTCAGCTGTACAAACTTCAGTTATAGCTGGTTCCTTAAGGGAAGCTCCTCATATAGGTCTAGGGATACCAGGTTTCCTGCTGTAATGAGAGACCTCCCAAACTTTGCCTGTTCTGCCTGCTGTCACTCAGCAGGCTGGTGATGGGAGAATTGCCAGGAAAATCAGTCGATTTCCCACAAGCGCTGCTCCGCTCTCACTCTTCCCTTTTGCCCCATGGTACGTGTCAATTTCACACTAAGTGCTGCGCGGCCGCATTTTACCCCACAGCTTCGCACGATTTCCCCCACGTCTACTCAGTCCTCAAAAAACAGGATTGAGTAGACTTGGGGAAAATCATGCAAAGCTGCAGGGCATAATGCGGCCACGCAGCACTTAGTGTGAAATTGGCATGTACCATGGGGCAAAAGGGAAGAGCGAGCGCGGAGCAGCAGCTTGTGGGAAATCGGCCAGTGTCATGCCACCACTTTTGGTGAATACCCCCAAATGATGTCACCACTCCAACCAATCTCTACGATTTGCTTAAAACTCTATGATTTACCACATAGTTTACCATAGAACTTATGTTCAGGTGGGTAGCTATTTTGATCTGAATCAGCAGAACAAAGTTTGAGTCCATTGGCACCTTACCACAAAATTTTGACCTTTATAGGTTTAGCATAGTTTTATTCTCCCATGAAGTTTTAGGAGAAACCTAGAACTTCAAGCTGGTGCAGTGATGTCACTTTCAGATGTTCATCAGAAGTGAAACACCCCATAGGTATGATGTCCCTGAACCCTCCCTCACCATAGGTCCCAGATTTGACAGAACTGGTGGCTGGGATCCAAGCCATTTAGGGCTTTAAAGATCAAAAACAGCACCATTATTGGCCGCAGAAACAAATTAAAAGCCAGTCTAGATGGCAGTCAAGTAAGAACCCCAGCTGTTGTATTTTGTACTGACTGTAGTTTCTGAACCTTCTTCAAGGGCAATCTCAAATGGACTAAATGTTAGCAGTGCATGGCAAGACTGGCTTTTCCCAGGAACAGGTGCAGCTAGCAAACTGATATAGCTGTCACAAGGTGTTCTAGGGACCTTCTGACATGAGTTTGTCCAAGGAGAATGTAGAGACCAAAAATACCCCCAGCCTATATATCTGATTGACCCCTGTAGCATCTCATAGTTAAGGAGTCACTGAGCTTTGTGGTAGTATCCAAGAACTTGGCACCAGATGTGATGTATTTATTCTATACACTGCAATGGACCAGTCTGCTTTCCCCCTCTGATATTTGTTGGTTTAGTATCAGGGGGTGGAGTCACTCCTGGGTTCTTTCTGTTAGTTAGAATTGTAGACTGCAATGGGGCTCCTTTACCCTGGAACCAGTTGCTCCCGCTGTTGTATCTTCCTGCCAATAAATGGATGTTATTTTAAATATACCTGTCTCCACTGTGTGAACTTCAGAGCAGGTACATGAATGAGTACGCTAACCCTGATTTTCAAGCAGAAAGGAACATCAGTCTACTTATCTGCCTACTTACCTACTTAATAAATAAAGAAATACCTTCCAGGAAAGAATGGAGCCACTGAAGCACAAAGCCAGCCATATCCATACCTGCCAAGTGGCCCAGAAAAAACCCCAAGGTCAATGGTACTAAGTGCTGCTGAGAGGTCCAAGAGGACCAACAAGGGCACAACACTCCTTCTATCATTCAACTAGTGTAGATCATCTAACAAGGTGATCAAGGCAGCTTTCACGCCATTACAAGATCCGAATTCTGATTCAAAAGGATGCTATGTTGGCTATTTGGGGAGAAGGTAAACAAAGAAAGGATTGTCAGGTAACAGTGTCCTTGGATACTCACATTTGTTCCTTCTGCCTTTGTTTTTTCTCCATGGTCCGTCTTTAGAGAATAAGTTTCTTGGGGTTGAAGCTTTTTGCATGTGTTGAATGACAACAAAAGTGTGCGTGATTAAAACTGCATCTAAGCACTCATTCTTTATCCATGCTACCTTCACTAAACCTTTCATGGTTGCTAGGTACCCATCCCTGCCAGGTGGCCTAGAAGCAGTAGTTTCCAGCCTGTGTAATCCTTCATATCATCTCTTTGGCTCATCCCCTCAGTGTCCTCCCCATGACTCCTATGACCCTCCATTTTGTTTTCTGCTTCACCCCTGTTGCTGCTTTTTGTTGCTGTGGAAACTCTAGGTGGCCATTTTGTTGGCTGGGAAAAGTGAGGAAGTTATTAAGCATCATGGAGGTGCAGTGGAAGAGTACTTTACTGTCCTTTTTTTTCTTCAGGAAGCAAAATGACCACCAGTCATTTTTACAGTGATATAAGGCAATGGTAGTGGAGTGAACAATGGATGGGATTAACAGCAGGCTTCTCTGTGTCCATTGTAGGGATGGCACCAAGATCAATTGTCCATTAGTCCTGTGAATGAGTCAGTTCTTCCTTGTTATAATATACTCGATCCTAACCCATTTAAAGACCTCTGATTCTGTCCATGCTTTGGTTAGCTCTTGGTTGTAAGATTCTTTAACATGACTCATTTTGTCGTGCTTATAGATTTGTGATACATTCTTGCCTTACCTGCTGCTATAGGCCATAGCAACACACAAGATTGCTTACTGCACTAACTTGCCCTTGATGGGATTCTGGAAATCCCATTACGATGAAGTATAAACCTGTGTCCTGTTTCCTGCAGGCTTGCTTGTCTCTGTCCAGATTGGTTGTCCTGATAGTCCCGTACATTTTTTAAAAACCCTGCTCCCTCTTTGGCCGTGGTCAGACGTGCCTTTAAATCCAACTCAGCTGTGAATGCCTGACGGATCTAAAGGGCATGATCAGACAGCAACATCAGGAAAAGGTCCCGCAGCTGTCAGCACCCCGTGCTGCCCTGCCATGAAAGTGGAGTTAAAAGACACCGGGGAAAGTCCAGTCCTAATGTTTGCCAATGGGCTATGGATGGACAGTTACTCTGTCTGATCACTCAAGCACACTCTCATGCCATTGGGATGGTCTGTTCATTCCATCCTGACTCTGTGCTGTTTTTTCCCTCGCTTACCAGTATGCGCATAACCACATACTCCATGGGGAACCCTCAGTGTGGAGGTGCAATTCCTTATTTATGCTCATGAGAAACAAAAGGCAAAAAAAAAACACTTGCCCAAACATATTGTCTGATCGGGCAGTGATGGGCTGAGCCCACAGCTACAAAGGATGTGTGATCGCACAACACCATGTCAATTTCCACTGGGGGAAATAGGCTCGCTTCCCCACCACACCAAATGGCATGTCTGACCCTGGCCTTTATGAAGCTTATTTTACTCCCCAGAACTTGTAGAGAAGCCAGTCCTGATCTCACTGTGCCTTGATCTAGTAAGCATGGCTTCTGTGATGCTGGCATGGTTCTTGTTGTTAGTCATTCAGACGTGTCCAACTGGGCCAGTTCTCTCCACGTTTTCTGATCCTGTACTGTTTCTTTGAGTCGTTCCATGCTCAGGCTGGTGTCGACTTTTGTGGCCACTGCTCTGAAGCTGTACTTTTAACAACTGCCTGTTGTGCAGGGATTAGCAGATAATCATGCTCAGAACTTTTTTTGTAGAAAAAGCCCAGCAGGAACTTATTAGCATAATAGGCCACACCCATCAGCAGAAACTCATTAGCATATTAGGCCATACCCTGACAGCACAGCTCATTAGCATATTAGGCCATACCCCCATGTTGCTAGAAGTGTGGTCATCCAGCCACACACCCCTGTTGCTTCTTATTCTGTTTACCTTGTTTGTTGTCAAAACCCGGGGCTTTTTTTGTAGCAGGAACTCCTTTGCGTGTTAGGCCACACACCCCTAATGTAGCCAATCCTAATGAGTTTCTGCTTTTGGGTGTGGCCTATTATGCTAATATGTTCCTGCTGGGTGTGGCCAACTCAGGAGCCAGCCGGAACTCTGTTCCTGTGCATTCCTGCCCCAAAATAGCCCTGATCATGCTCATCTTGTTGTAGAAAGCTTCGCCTGCTGATTCCAGTATGGTGTAATGGGGAGAAAAGCAAGTTATATCAACCAGTCAATCTATAGAATAAAGGTGTGTGTTTTTTTAACTGAGGTGGCCCTCTTACCACATGGCAGTGGACAGATATGACCTTCCTGAAGGCACTGAACTGGTACAGCCCTTTCAGTGGGGGAAAAGAGATTGATGAATAGATGGAGAAGAGCAAGACTGAACCTGTTTAGCTTTCCAGTAGACATGATAAACAAACAAACTTCCCCCATAATGGACACATAGGAATAGGTGATCTCCTACTTGTGATTTGGTGGGCAGTTTCTATATTTCTGGTGAAAACACCGCTCCAATGTATAGGCATGCCCATGCTCAGTTAGTATAAAAACATGATGTTTTGTTACCATCAAAACCAGCAGTTTAAGGCAGTAAAACAAGAATTTCCAAACAAATATAGCAAATCTAGAATTATAATTGTCAATAAAGGGAGGGAACTTGTTTCCCTGGACTAAAAGCACAATTAAGCTGGATGGATTTCACCCTCCACCTAAAAGGGACAGCATGGTGTAGTGCTTAGGTCAGAGAACCAGACTAGGATGTGAGAGACCAGGTTCAATACCTACTCTGCTATGGAAGCCTGCTGGGTGACTTTGGGCCAGTCACATTCTCTCAGCCTAACCCACCTCACAGGATTGTTGTGTGGATAAAATGGAGAAGGAGAGAATAATGTTGTAATCAAGTGTGGGTCCCATTGGGGAGAAAAGCAGGGTATACATCGCTAAATCAATCGATCAAAAATGATAAGCAGATCTGTTCTTTTCTGGCCAGCTGGCAACCTTCTGAGTAGCCCACCTTTCAAGGCTGAAGAGTGGGAAAGTCTGTCTTAGGTTTTATGAAGTGCAATTCTTTATCTCTGTTGAGCCCTTTTCATTTCCCTGCCAGCTTCTCTTACTGAGCATAATAGATTCAATGCTTGATTCAAAGTGTTGAATCTGGCTGTACCAAGGGATTTGTCAAGATGAGTCATTGGTGGGCTATGCTCTCACATGCTGAGCATCCAGAATCCCCACAATGAGGCAACTTGTATGATATACTGCTATTCAAACATGTGCTTGTAATGAGGTTTAAAATAATTAAAGCCAAATTCTTTTTCCTCCATAATGTATTTGGTAGAGTTGGACAACAAGCAGACCAGTCTTTCCGATGTTTTCCATTGAGCCTTTATAGATTCTTTGTTTTGTTAGTAGTGTAAGTTTCCTATGTGTTTAACATGGGCCCCCACAATGTACCACTGATAGGGTTGCCAAATCTCGGTTGAGAAATTTTGGGAGATTTGGAATTAAGCCTAGGGAGGGTGGGGTTTGAGGAAGTGAGGGAATTCAGTAGAGATGTGAAACCATAGAATCCACCTTCCAAAGCAGCCATTTCCCACAGGGGAATTGATCTCTGCAGTCTAGAGATTGGTTGTAATTCCAGGAGATCTACAGGTCCCACATGGAGGTTGGCAACTCTAGGCATCTCTTCAGCAGCTCCTTTGGAAATGGGTAGGAGTGGTGCTCATGTGCAATTCCCATTCATTTCAATGCAGCTCAGGTGGCAGATGCAGCTGTGGAGGATCATCCCTCATATTCTAAGCCATCCCCAGATGTTTGAAAATGGGTAGAATTTACATGCATGGGGAGAATGCAAGATCATGACAGCAAACTCTGCCCTCAGGCTACATGCAATTCATTTGAGCGTAGGCATTAATTCTATGTGAGTACTATATATGTGGATACATTCATGGGGGTAAGGGGCACGGCTCAGTGGTAATTAAAGCATCTGCTCTGCATGCAGAAGGTCCTCGGATCATTCTCCAGCATCTCCAGCTAAAAGGATCAGAAAGTAGATCAGGCTTCCCTCCCTCACCATTTTCCTGAGCTGAAACAGGCCCAGGGGAATTATTTGCCCCATTTGGGAGTTGTACGTGGACTATTCCAGACAGAATCAGGCCCTTGCAGTTCTTTAAAAGGCAGTTCCCCAGAGCTCCTGTGTGACCCAGACCTGACTCATTAAAAGCTGGAACATCTAGACTAAGCCTCAGTTTAAGAGTCTCTAGTGCCCCAACAGAAGCTATCGTTTCAAAGTATTCCTGGGAAGAAGGAATGAATGTTTAACCATTTGAAGGCCGTAGTGTGGATATGCCCAGGGATGAGCACATGTAGTCCCTTTGCTTATTAACAGCCCCATTCTATCCCATCTCTTACCATTTGGGGCTATTTGTTTAGATTTATAACTGGGGATGCTGAAGTACCCACTGTTTCAGCTTGCACCCTGCTTGCGTGTTGTTCAGCAGACAGTTTGTGTTGCTTGCAAGCAGGTCGAGTCGAGACTATTTGCCAGGTTGCATTCTATGCACACACAGTGTACGTTAGCACCATTGCCACATCATCCTGCACCCCCGCCAATTTTTTAAGTGAAACATGAACAAAAACAGTCTTATCTATATATGTATACACACACACAAGTACTTTTTAAAAACAAATATCTCACTGCTTGGGGTTTATCTGTGTCCGTCTGCTCAATATTAATGGCTGCTAATCTGTTCAAATCTGCAGCGCTTCATGCATGTGCGTTTTTGCACAGCCCCATGGGAGCTGTAGTTTTAGAGACACACACCACGGACCCAGTTAATTATCTGACCCAACCAGCCATGAACTGTAGGTAAAATCAATGGCAGCTACTGTGTAGGTGCAAAAGCAGCCACAAGGCAGAAGTAAATGAAACTCCACCACCAGCACAACCACAACCGTTACTGTGCAGCTATAAAACTGTTTAACATGCTTTTCAGGTCAGATGGCTCTAAGGTGAGGCAATCCAAGGCTTGGCACATGAATGAGAGCAGCGGACAAAATGGTGCGTTCGCCTGCTGAAGATACTCATTGTGAAGTTCTCAGAATCTCTCTTTACAACCCACCATGTCCCTTGTGTTCAAATAAGTATGTCGTATACAAAGCTCCAACAGACGTCTGTTCACCCCTTGCTAGGAATGCCTGACCAAACGGGGAAAAAGAGACTGTCCATCATGCCGGTGCAAAAAAGTTCAAGCTGTGGTACGGGGCAATCCCCCGGGGCTTCGCTCGATACTACACAGCAGAATTGCTGTTGCAAATTGTGGCTTGTCCTGTCACGGCAGGGATGTCGCCCTCCTCCTCATTACATCTCTACAACAGTATCTCAGGTGGCGACTGAACCAGCCGTGAAGTCGGCTCGGTCAATCCGCTGTTGCATCCCACCCCAGGCCCTTATCTGAGGATGCAGAAGTTCATTGCATTTGGCTGCTGCTGATTCTTTAGATACTACATGCCCTCTTTCTAGTGACAACGGACGTCAGCCGAGAGAAAATTGTCTTCCGGCTTCCTATCAGCAAATTAGACCTCATCCCCTTTTCACTGGGACGCGTTCCTGTTGTCAGCGCTGGATCTAGATAAGCTCAGTTCTCGCTCGCATGACGAATCCTGCTCTTCTTAACAAGCCAGCTCTCTTGTTAACTTCGATTCTTTATCCCAGTTATCAGGGGTAGTTCAGTCTTTGTGGGTCCAAGCTTGCTTATATGAGTCTGGCTTGCTAGCATGAGATTTCTTTTCGCCTTCCGCCCTGTGGCATGGCAGGCCTCATCTGCAAGCCTGTCTCTTGGAAGTGATGCTCCTGTGTGGCTGATAAGCTTATTGGGTCTGTAGAATGACTGTGTTGAGCAGCTCTGTGATCTTCCGGAGTGCTGTGTTTCCCGCCTCTGTCCTTACCTAATCAGTGTAACTTGTGACGGCTCTTCTTCCCTGCCTCGCCCCACCCCATCCCACTCGTCCTGTCATTTATTTACTTACTTACTTCATTTGTACCCTGCCTTTCTCCACAGTGGGGACCCAAGGCGGCTCACATCATTCTTCTCTCCTCCATTTTATCCTCACAACACCCCTGTGAGGTGGGTTAGGCTGAGAGAGTGTGATTGGCCCGAGGTCACCCAGCGAGCTTCCACGGTACAAGTGGGGATTCGAAACTGGGTTTCCCGGATACTAGTCTGATGCTCTTATCCATTACACCATCTGTTTTGGTTTAATTTAAAAAGTTATATTTTTCTTCTTATCCGAAGAGTCACCCAAGCAGGCAGATATATTCCCCAAATCTGTAGGTGACCCCCATCGGGCAGCTTTTGTGATTCACCCAGAGGTCACACTCATGTGTTGATTGTTCTCAGGCTCCTGTGCACTCTCCAAACGTCTCAGCCAGTTTGGTGTAGTGGTTAAGTGCGCGGACTCTTATCTGGGAGAACCGGGTTTGATTCCCCACTCCTCCACTTGCACCTGCTGATGTGACCTTGGGTCAGTCACAAGCTCTGGCACAGCTGTTCTCTGAAAGAGCAGTTTGTGTTAGAAGTTCTCTCAGCCCCACCTACCTCACAGGGTGTCTGTTGTGGGGAGGGGAAGGGAAAGGAGTTTGTAAGCCGCTCTGAGACGCCTTTGGGCAGTGAAGGGCGGGGTATAAATCCAAACTCTTCTTCTTCATCATTTGGAACCTGGGGGGGGGGCCCTGCTGGCCTCCACTCTGGACCCTGACCGTAACTGTCCTGGGAGCACGGGGGCAGGGTTAAGGTTATCAGCCTCCAGCTGAGGTTTGGAGAGCTCTCAGAATTACAGCTCATCTGCAGACTATATAGATGAGTTCACCTGGAGAACATGGCTCCTTTGGAGGATGGACTCTATGGCATCATACCCCACTGAGGTCCTTCCTTCCCCAAGCCCCATCCCTCTCCAGGTTGCACCCCCAATTCTCCAGAAATTCCCAACCCAGAACTGGCAACTCTGTATCACTTTAGGTCACTCCCTGGCTGGTGACCAGTTGCACTGCAGGGAATAAGTGGAATCTGTTATAGATTGGTTACTAGGGTTGGCATCCCCCCCAGTGGGGGCGGGGATTTTCCTGCTTTTGGGGGCCCCAATCAGCCACCAGCCAGCTGGCCAGCAGGGGTGGGAGCCACCCCTGAAAAGCCCTGTTGTGTCTGATGTGCTCAGCATGCAGGGGACACTCTAGCATTTAGCTAAAAACTCTGTGGTGACCATAGAGTTCTTG
The DNA here is from genome assembly GCA_029375565.1 of Gekko gecko. Lineage (NCBI taxonomy): Eukaryota > Metazoa > Chordata > Lepidosauria > Squamata > Gekkonidae > Gekko > Gekko gecko. The sequence continues at coordinate 36,808,777 of JAPDNY010000005.1, read as the reverse complement.
GGCAAATGCTAGCATGTCCCCTGCATGACGTGTCCAGCATGATGGTGTCACTTCTGCCACTGATGCCAGAAGATCCCAGGGAGCAGCTTGGAGCCCCCTGCAGGCAGCTGGTTAGCACCCATCAACCCTATTGGTTACTTGTGTGAATCTTTTTGCCTTAATCCAATCAACTGTTCTAAGAGGGGTATAAAAGAAACTAAGAAACTAACAACTAACAAGTGGGAAGGGATTTGGGGCTTGTTATTTTATCTTTGTTTTTTTCTGGGAATGTTTTAACTATTACTCCAAGCTGCCTTTAACCAAGACAAAAGGCAGGATATAAATGTTTCAATAAATAAATAGTTGAGATACTTAAAATACCTCCTTCTCCCATGATAGCCTGCCCATCAGCTAAGATCAACTATATGCTCTGTGTGCCTCCTTTTTCAGAAATAGGGTTTCTTTTCAGCCATGGCCCCTTGACTGAGGAATGTCCTCCCCGCAACGATTCACTTGGTGCCAAATCTTAGGCTCTAGGCAACAACATTTATTCAGCATTTTGTTGATTTTGATTGTTGATTTAGTTGGGCTTTCTTCCTCCCCCTGCTGTTTTCTTTCTTTCTTTGTTTCAGTGGTGGACCTTGTGATGGCTTTTAGTTCTGTTATCGCTTCTTGCATTGCCAGATTATTTTCAAGTTACATTTATTCATTATCGTTAATAGAAACTGCCTTGGGAGTAAATATGCCGATAACATAAAGGTTTGGAACAAATAAACGAGTATCGTTTCCAAGTCTATTCAGATGGCGGTTACGGACCAATTATATCCCACCCCCATAGGGGAGAGGAGAAGTGGAAGAGGCCAGGCTTGATGACAGACCATTGTGGTCCTCAACCATAGGCCTGGTGGGATATCTCTGTCATTCAGGCCCTGCAGAACTGCACTAGGTCCCTCAGGGCATGGATGTGTCATTAGGCAGAGAGCTCCACCAGGTCGGCGCCAGGGCTGAGAAGGCTCTGGCTCTGGTCGAGGACAATCGGATAACTTTCAAGTTCATAATAAATTACCTTGAAGGGACATGTGAAAAAGAGAGAGAAAGGATTGTCACTAATTCACGGAACAGGGATTTTTCTCATAAAGGAAATAACAAACCCAATGGCACAACATCGGAAATTCTCCTCACACCTGCTTTATGACATCCCAGGAGTCAGAAGAATAAATAATCCTTTAGAATGATTTCTCATTCCCGTCTATGCCAAAACAAAAGGTTCTCCAAGCTTTGTCTTTTCACTGATTTGACAGACGTGGAGGAGAATCCTGTCAACAGCAAGCTTAATGGGGACTCAAGATAGATAAAAATGGATTATTAACTGATGGGTTCATCCCAGGTGTTAAATTTGCAATGCCAAACAAACAAACAAAGAAAGAAACATACAGGGGGATAAATTTGCTTTTGTTGCCATATAATGCTACCCAAATCCATGCAGTGCTCCCAACAGGGCCAAGTTATAAACTTGTCTATATTCCTGCCAATTTTGGTCCTTGCATCCTACCCTTTCTGGGATGGTGGCTTTGCTGTCAGCATCCTTGTGGCACCTGTCCACCACTTGGATTAGGACCGCCAACTTGTTTTAGTAGTCTTTCTCCTCGAGAGGGTTTCAGGTCTGCAGCAGAGGAGAAAGATCAGAGTCCAGTAGCACTCTCAAGACCAACAAGATGTCCAGGATAAGAGGTTTTGAGAGTCAGAGCTTACCTCCTGGAAATCTTGTTGGGCTTGACGGTGCTTATGGACTCAGGTCTAGCCTTTCTCTTGTTACTTTAACAGGGAGAAATTAAGCAAACGAGGATCCCTTCGTCACTTTAGCCTCATGCCAAGGAACGAAAACTGTGATTTTTGCACATTAGGATGTCATTAAAAGGCCAAGGGGTTTTTTTTAGGTTTTTTTTTTAAAGCTGAAAACCTAAAGATTGGCTTTGTCTCATCCAATGTGACAGATGATGAGGGCGCAGCAGCTTCTCCTGCAAGTTATTTTATTAATTTATTGAATTAAATCAGCCTGGCTGAAGGCTTCAAGCCCTGCTGAGCAGTGTGCTAGGATATAGGCCAACATTCTGACACACTTCACATGTCATTTTCTTATGGTCTCACAATATGATTTCCTTGTGGGACCTTGGGATCGCTCATACTGCACACCGGCAGTCTGTGAAGTTCCAAAACTGCTTTCTCCTGCTGTGATTTTAAGGGCTAGAACAGTATGTAGGGCCATCACAGCTTGAAAGATTTTCATTTCCCACCAGTTATTTTAACCCTCAGCTAAAAAAAGCAAGCACTGGAGATGAATTACCCTACAATGAAAGCCTATGAACCACAACCAGATTGAAAACTTGACTTTCAAAACAAAAGCCCCATATGTATGAGAAGGAATATAGTTGGGTGGGTCTTTACAATTAGGCCAATTATCACAAATTTGAACAATCATAAGCATGGGAATGAGGTGAGTGGGGAGGGATCCCAGATGTCTGAAGCACAAATAAATGGGAATGCCATGTTTGTGCACTAATGTAAAGGTAGGAGCCTTGACCTAGATGGCCAGGCAAGCCTGATCTCATCATATCTCAGAAGCTAAACAGGGTCCGCCCTGGTTAGTATTTAGATGGGAGACCACCAGTGAATTCCAGGGTTGCTGTGCAGAGGCAGGCAATGGCAAACCACCTCTGGAATGTCTCTTGCCCTTGAAAACCCTACAGGGTTGCCATAGGTTGGCTGCAACTTGACACACACACAAAGGCTGATTAGGTCAAATAACGAACAATCCCCTCCTATGCTAAATTAGGTGGATTATTTTGTGTGTGTGACGGCAGCCCAGGTCTCATGCTTCCCTAGGAGACCTCCTGGCCTCCCTCTTTCAGGCTGCCACTTGGTGGGGGAGCAGGGGAAAGAACCAATGTGACATCACTTCCGGGTATGCACTCAGTGATGCCAACTTTACAGGGATTTTTCCCCATGCCACCCCACCAAGTGGCGACAGGCAATGAAAATGGAGGTCATTGGTACAGTGTTATCCCCCCTGTCCCCACACCCTCCCTATTCCTTGGTCACCCCCTTTGTTTTTCTGACCTCAGACAGCCTGAGGGAGCTGCTTTTTGCCCTGTTGGAGAAACTTAACATGTACTGACAGCTACAAGGAAATTGCCAAGAAGGGGAACAGCAGTGCCCCAGAGCCCTTTCTGGTAAGGAAACAACTCAGGGTGGAAGGCTTCTCTCCACACACAGTGCGGCCTGCATATACTGGTCATTAAGTTCCCCAGTGGTGAACTCCCAGCACACTTCTGCCAGCTATGAGGACTTCATCACCTGAACACACACATGAAACTGCCATCCAAAAGAGTCCAGTGGCACCTTTAAGACCAAGGTTTATTCAGGTACAAGCTCTTTCTCCTCTGTGAGGGCAGATCTGCATACTTCCCCCCACCCAAAGCTAGCAATCCAAAAGAATCCAGTGGAACCTAAGCGGTGGGTGTTGCCTTCTGACACACTTCCAGTGATGTTGGGGTGTGGCATACGCAAATAAGTTATGCTAATGAGTTATGCTAATGAGCTCCTGCACCTCTTTTTCTACGAAATGACCCCTGCCTATGTGTGCATGTAAAGTGCCATCAAGTGACCGCAGCAAGGGGCTTTCAAGGCAAGTGAGAAGCAGAGGTGGCTTACCTGTGCCTTCCTCTACAGTCAGCCTTGGCAAGCTCCCATCCAAATACTAACCAGGGCTGACTCTGCTTAGCTTCCGAGATCTGACGAGATCGGGCTGTATTGTGCTGTCTTCCCTTCCCTCGAGGCACATATCCCAGCAGAATTTACCTGGTACGTGCGTGCTGCTGAGAAACAACACGACACAAAGAGCCTCCTTAGCAAAACTAAAATGATGGAGATGGTTGGAGATGCAGGACTTTCTGACTTTCTGTAGGCCCCCTCTGAAGTTTGAGGCTAAGAATCAGTGCAAAGTCCTTCACTTCCAATAAGCATTACGAGAGGCCCACATGCAGACCATCATATGCGATGATGCTACACTTGGGCTTCTCTCTGCATCTACACAGTGAGGATCACCCTACCTTACATCTCACACATACCTTTGCTGTGGTTTCTACACAGAAACATCTGCCACGCAGGAACTCTGTAATGTGCAAATGAGCCCAGAGTCTTTGCCATCTCTCTGCGATGTACCTTACAGAGATTTGTCCCAAAGGAAGCAAGATTGCACAATTTGCGAACCCCTTCGCTTGAGATGAGGACGCGTGCAATTAAGTGGCAAATGAAGTGTCTGCATAGAGGAAGCCATGAATAACTACCTCGTGCTGAATCATCTGGGCCTCTAAGTTAACGTACCTTGAATGTTCCATATGCTAGTGAGAAACAAGACCTCGTTATGTGGAGAACTCAACCAAAAGAACCCTTTAAAATGCTGAATGACAACAACAAGTTGTAAGCCGCAGTCCTGTACATAGCTAGCCGTTTGGAAGTTCTTGAATCCCCCCCTCCTCCATGGAGGAACATAGCCTTTGAGCCCATTTAGACATTCCCAACTGTGCAATCCAGGAGAGTGGGGAGCTTCCGTACAGACTGCCCCGTGTTCAATAATATCCCTGAGGTAACAGCATTTCTCCTTGGAGCATTTTGCCCGCTGTCAGTTATTCTGAAAGTGACCTTCATATTTTAAGCTGAGTGACTTCAGTTTGCCCAAAGTTGTCCTATTTAAAATGATAGGATTACTTCTAATGAAATGTATTTATCTCACTGACATCCTTTTCTATCCCAGTAACTCGAGATAGGTAAGATACTGGAGAAGGAAAATGTCCTTCTAATAGTAAAGTGTCCAGCCTCCTCTATGGTCACAAAAGAAGCAAAACTTGACCATTCACAGGTATGGTTGCCAACCTCCAGGTAGGACCTGGAGATCTCCTGGAATTACAATTAATCTACAGGCTACAGAAATCAGTTCCCCTCGGGGGGGGGGCAGCAGGCTCTACTCTAAAATCTCCAGGAACTTCCCAAGGGACTCCTGAGTGTACAGAAGAAATATCACTTTGTGACTTAACCAAAAGGGAGAAAGTAGCCTAATGAGGACTGATTACGCTTCATGAGGTACAGAATGTTGAACGCAGCTGAGAGTTAGACAAAGGGGAGAAAGGGTGGGAAGATGGATTGCCAAGAGTTACCACCATTTCCCCCTACACAGAAATTCCATAGAGCAGGGGTCCCCAGTCTTTTTCAGCCTTCAGGTACCTTTGGAAGTCTGACATAGCATGGTGGGCACAGCCACAAAATGGCTGCCACGAAACCGCTGCTGCAAGAGGCAGAGCCAGCCACAAAATGGCTGCCCCAGATGCTGCCAAAGCAACCTTTTAAAAAATCTGCCAATCAGAAGCCTTGCTGGGCAAGAGACCCACCTGGCCCTGCCCACTTAAAAAAATCATTTGGTGGGCACCAGGATAGGTTTTAGTGGACACCATGAGTCTCATGGACACCACGTTGGGGAGCCCTGCCATCGAGGTTACATATGCCAGCACAAAGTTGAAATGCCAGCACAAGCCTGTTGAATTTTTGCCCATTGTGCAGCTGTTAAAAGCATGGAGAAAGTGGTAATCCTAGACAGGGTTCATTTGCAATTCTTTGGCATTTTATTGCTATGGAAACATTTGCATCCAACTTCAGAAGGAAGCTTCAAAGGTTCTTTTCTTCTTCATGGCTCCTCGCCATTTCTAGAGAGATGCACACAGACAGGGGATTAAGAAGTCTCGCACAGTTCTGGACCCTTTGTGCAGCCAGTCGATCACAGGCAAATGAGAGCTTGAAGGAGCAGAAGTCAGAAGCATCTTTACCCTTCTATAGAGATCTGGGAGTCTGGAGCAAACCATGTTATTGACCAAAGCTTATTCAAGCTTCGCCTGAGTCACAGCAAGAAGTCAGCTAATCCTGATTTTGCAGTTATTAGCCATTTTCCCCACACCTCATTCATTGCTCATTTTCCACTTCAACAAAAGGTACAAGGAAGACTGGAAAGGACTGAGGGCATACAATGGTCATGCAGAAAAATCACATATGAGTATCCTACCGTTGAGTTTCTCCACTGTGTGCACACAGGATTGTCATAATGCACAACTCCTGCTATTCCTTATATAGAAGTGTGTTCTGCATTGGAAATCTGTAACCTCTCCATTCTGTCACTTTGCAAAGTTTCCATAATTTACTATGCAGTAGTCCTGGTGCAGAAAATGAAATGCCACCGTACCTTTACCTGCTTCTCCTTCCCCAAGTTCTGCCCCTCCCGTGACATTTCTTTGCACACTCCTCTGTCACGTATCTGTCTCCTAGTTGGCATGGAGACCATTTCTTCCTTTGGAATGCATGACATCCTCTAGGACATGTTGACTGTACCATGACTGCTTCCAGAGCTATGGAACACCTTCACCTGAGGCCCTTCAGAGTTTCAGGGATGCCTTATGTATTTACATGCTCCTCACTTCCTCCTGTACTGAGAAGCTGCAGGGGCAGAATTATAGAGAGCCAGCTTGGTGTAGTGGTTAAGAGCAGCAGACTCTAATCTGGAGAACTGGGTTTGATTCCCTGCTCCTCCACATGCAGCCAGCTGGGTGTGATCACACTGGTGGCTTGGCATGATATAGCTTTGTTATGGGTTACCCAGGCGGCCATCCCCTGGTCAAGCATCCACATCACTACAGTGCCTCAGCCATGGAGTGTGCTGCCTGGTCAGTTTTTAAAATGCAGGTGGGTGCAACTGCCAAGGGAAAAAAAAGCCAAAAAAACCACACCCCAGCAGTGGAAACAAATCTGCCAGTTCAAACCACAATCCATTTTGCATGTGCTCCCCCACGTTCAGACATCTAGCTACGTGCAATGAATGCGTGGGGAACCAAAAACACCACTTGTGATGTGGTGCCTTTTTAACCCAGCTCCAGGTCATCCTAGGATGGGGTGAGTATGCCTGGGGAGTGCCTGACAGATGTGCCTGTGTGACTGTGCCCATTTAATCTGGAGGGGAGGGGTGAATATGTCGGGTCATGGATGATACTAGGTCCCTGGCCTGAGAAGGGGCTGCCCCATCTGCATGGACGTTGAAGTCCCCCAAGACTAACAACTTAGGAGATTCCAAAGCCCAACCAGAGACAGCCTCCAACAGGCCTGGCAGGGGATCTGCTGGTGCGTTAGGTAGTCGATGCACCAGCCAGATAGCCAAACTCTCCTCAGCTTCCCACGCTCAGCGTCCCACACATTCAGTGCTGACAATTCCTGGGGCGGGGAGCTCCCTAAAGGAGAAAGATTCAGGCCAGACACTGAGCGAGAAAATCATTTTAGGGCTGCCAACCCCCAAGTGGCACCTGGAGATCTCCCACTACTACAGTTGATCTCCAGATGGCCAAAAACAGTTCCCCTGGAGAAAATGGGTGCTTTGGAGGATGGACTCTATGGCAATATACTAGGACTGCCAGACCCTCCAGTGGAGGTGGGGATCCCCTGCTGGCAGGCCCTGCCCCCAAGCCACCGATCGGTAAGCTGGTGGGGGGATTTACCTGGAGAAAGAGAAAGGCTCAGGCCTCAGTGCTGGTGTCACACAAGATGTGATGTCATCACACAACAGCAACACTCTGGTATTTGTATCTAAGTGACACTGGTATTTGGACAAAAACTCTATGATAGAAGCTGGTTTTACCATAGAGTTTTTGCCCAATTGCCAGAGCATCACCTGGACATCACTGGTGGGGACATCACTGGATGATGTCACTTCCTGTGCAAAGTGATGAGGTGACGAGGCCTGGGCCTCTCTGTTTCTCCAGTGAAGTCCCCCCTTATCCCCTGTCAGTTGCCAAGGAGGGACTTGGCAACCCTATATTTTACCCTGCTGAGGTCTCTCCTGTCCCCAAACCCTGCCCTCCCCAGGGTCCACCCCCCATCTCCAGATATTTCCCAACTCAGAGCTGGCAACCCTACTTTTTACTTACCTCAGACATAGACTTCCAGGCCCTGGTTTTGTGGCACTATCTATGACTGCTTCATCTCCAATTAACAAGAACTCAGTCTTGAAGAGGGAAGAGAGATCCACATGAAAAAACCTACAATCAGTGCTGGCCAAAGGGAAGCAGCAATGATCATCTGATGGATTCCCCCCCCCCCGGCCAAATAAGTTTTTCGCTGGGTGTCGATGGAAGTAATGTTCAACGCAGACTGAAAAATGACCTGGCCAAGCTTAATAGCAACCGGACAGCTATGTAATTGTACGACCTGCTGCCTCAAACTTCCACCCAACCAGCTAGCCTGGCTGAGCTGTCAGTCACCTGAATCTACCTTTTGGAGGAATCCAATCCAAAGTACCTCACTGGGATCTCTAGGGAAATGAGGAAAATCAATACTGCTTTGTGTTGCATGTTGCTCCATCTGATCAGTGTAAGGACGAGAGACCCATGTAACACTCCTTTTCTGTTGGGAGGTGACTCTGATGCAGAGCTCCCATATGGACAAGTAGACGCTGAAGGCCAAAATGAGCAGAGAATGCTCTTCTGGGAGCTCTAAAGGAGGCCCTCCAACAAAGTCAGGTAAGGCAAGCAAACGCGCTTTTGAAGATTTCTGCCTTTTGATAATGCCACTAGGCTCTGCATCAGTTGCTATATATAAAGAATAGGCTCATTAAAGCCAGAGAGGGTTAGTCAGAGAAATCCTTAGTGGGCTAGCATCAACAATTAGTGGGCTTAGAGAACTGGCACAATGGAACTTCATTCAAAGCACTTGAATTTCAGAATATAGAGTCTGCTGTTTTGTTGTTCATTCTTTCCAGGAAGCCTCGTGACAAGTTCCATCTCTGACTGAATGATTCATGGCACTAGCAATAGAATTAGGAGTTCAAGCTTTGGGCAGCCAGATCCCCAAGTGACCCGGAACTGCCATCATCAGGTCGGTGATGTCGCGGGGGATGCTCTGGTTTGAGGGCAAAACTCTATGGTAAATGTGCCCTCAAACCATAGAGTTTTGCACTCAAACCAGAGCACCCCCCGTGACATCACCAACACAATTATGTCACTTCTGGGTAACATCATCACATTGGGGACATCATGTGACATCCCTACCCCCTCCAGGAACGCCTCCCAAATCCTCCCACTGGCAACAATGTAGGACCTGGCAACCCTATCCCCAATTCAGCTCACACTTAATTCAGGCCAGATGCTGTCATTTCAGCCCAACAGCCATTCATTTGGTGATGAGAAATATGGAACGTATGGGTTTTACAATGCCATCCTAAGCAAGGTTATACTCTTTCAAGCCACTTGAAGTCAATGGGCTTAGAAGGGTGTCTCTGGTTAGATGGCACTATTAAAAAATTATTCAATACAATAAAATGATGTACATAATAAAAAGAATATACATAATAGGTACAAGACCAGATGTCTACTTGAACTATAAAAACCATATGAAATCAAGGACTCTGTTTCTCATACTTTGCTGCAAGATCCATTCTCCACACCACCCTCGACTACAATTAGTTGAATCCAGAAGTAGCTCTGTTTTGCCAAGCCAGCTAGGGGGGAAAGGGGTAAGGTGAAGAAGCCAGAAAGGAAGAAGAATGATCTCAGGTGATTCTTAGGCAAAAAGTAGTGTTGTCAGGTCCCACCTGGGCAACTGGCGGGGAATGGGGGGAACTTACCAGGAGAAAGAAGAAGGCCTAGGCTACATTGCCGGTGTTGCACAGCAAGTGATATCTTCCAGGTGATACTCTGGTATTTGGGCAAAAACTCTATGATAAAACTGGCTTCTACCATATAGTTTTTGCCCAAATACCAGAGCATTGCTGGCCTGATGACATCACTTCCTGTGTGACACCGGCAATGTAGCCTAGACTTTCTTCTTTCTACTGGTAAGCCTCCCCCGCTGGCCAGCAGATTGGTGGCTGAGGGGCAAGGCCTGGCAGCAGGGGACCCCCACCTCCATTGGGGGGGGGGGGACTGACAATGCTAGCAAAAAGGCAGGTTGCAGTATTGTGGCTCTTCTCCTTTGTAATGTATTATATATAACCTTGAGGTGGGTGAAGATAATCACACCTTTAGGTACCTGGAGCTGTCAATTGAAAATACAAACCACCTGTGCAAGGAAGCAGTGACTGGGCTGGTGCTTTCCAGACCCCATGGACCCCAGATATGATGTTCCCTTGCCCCCAGAGGACACCACAACCTGTTTAAATTCAATCAAGCATACCCAAGATTTCCATAGCTAGAATCCAACCAACTACAGTAACAGCTAGATCTAAACCAGACTGTAAAAAGATGAAATCCTTGACGATATTTTCCTGAACCATCATTTTTGGGGAGGGAAGGAAAGAGCAAGCTTTCAAGTTCCTCCAACCTCTTGAGATATAAAAGAAGGGGAAGGGAGGAAGAAGAGGTCTGCATGGCACCCGAACCCGCTTACCCCCGCCAACAGAAGTTGGCCTCCTTATCTACTCGATAGATAAGCAGCAAAGTTCTCCAAGGCTGTCAAGCTGACAAATTTCAGCAACTCTACATTTCCTTTTAAAAACTAAAAAGCCAAAGTCAGATCTGGAGATGCTGATCTCCTTTTTAGTTTAGAATGAGGTCTATTATATGCACACGGGAGAGTGGATGCAGAGATTATGTTGCTAAGAGGTCACACACAAAGGGTGTCAAAGTCCCTTTACTGCTGTAGACGTAGCCTAGTCCTTCTCTCTAACAATTAAGGGCAATTTGAATGAAATAATGAGGAGGGCAAGGAAGCCTGAAATTTGGTAACCCTTCAATGGGCTTTGTATTTGGAGATGCAAGGGAATGGTGTGGCTCAACAACAGACATTAGACCAGCATCCTGCAAATATATTAAACCAGGCCTGCTAGGCCTGCCAGCATTTCCTTTATTTATTCTGATATATACACCCCACTTTTCTCCCCAGTAGGGACCCAAACCAGCTGACAAAAAGAGACATCTGGGAAAGCTGATGCAGTGTTCCCTCTAAGCTGAGTTAGTGTGAGCTAGCTCACAGTTTTTTAGCTTCCAGCTCACACATTTTTGTCTTAGCTCAGGAAGGATGGCTCCAGAGCAAACTAAGACTGTGATCACAAAGTTGTTTTGATCGGGATTCACTGCTGTTCCCTCTTGCATGTAAAATTGCTGATCAGACAGGCCAATCTGCCTTCCGTCCCAAAGCGGGCTCACTCATGCAATGCTCCCGGTTCTCTCCTGCGTTTTCCAAGTACTTTCCAGGTGTTTCTGCTGGGATTCTGCACTTTCCCCTATCTGGACTTCCCTCTCACAATGAGTTTGATTTGGTCTCCCCCCCCGGCAACCACCATTATGCTCATGTGCTGTTATGCACATGATAATCCTTTGCGCATGCGCAAATGATTTTTTAAAAAAATCCCACACTGCCACTTGGGCGGTGCGGCTGTTTGAGACTCATTGCACAATTCAAGAGGGACATGTAACTAGTTTTCATCCGATAAAAAAAGTCACGGATATATCAACAGCGGGAGCAAGTCGCAGTAAGAGGTCAGTGTGACCGCAGCCTAACTTATGCAGGAGCCAAATTGCTCACTCACAACTTTACTGCCAGTAGCTCACAAAGTAGAATTTTTGCTCACAAGACTCCACAGCTTAGAAAGGAGCCTTGGTTGCCAGGTCTGGGTTGAAAAACATCTGGAGATTTTGGGGGTGGATCCAGGAGAGGGCAGGATTGGGGTGGGGAGGGGAGGGGCCTCAGCAGGGTACAATGCCATCGAGTCCACCCTTCAAAGCAGCCATTTTCTCCAGGGGAGTTGATCTTTGTCAGCTGGAGATCAGTTGTAAAAGTGGAAGATCTCCAGGCCCCACCTGGAGGCTGGCAACCCTGGGATGGTGGGGCAAAGCCTGGTGGATCAAAGGGTGGAGCTAGAAAAAATGTTTATCTCAGATTTATATCTTTGGTTTTTAAGTTCCCTACCTTTCAGCAATACTATTTTCATTGTTATGGGGCCTCCCACAGCTCAGCCAGAATCCAGATGATTCTTGAACCTCAGTCAGAAAGCAAAAATTAACCTACATGCATAACTAGGGTTGCCAGCCTCCAGGTGGCACCTAGCAATCTCTTGCTACAGCAATTGATCTCCAGGTGATCAAGATCAGTTCACCTGTAGAAAATGGTTGCTTTGGAAAGTGCACAGTATGGTATTATACGCCATGGAGGTCCCTCCCATCACAAACCTTGCCCTCTTCAGGCTCCTCCTCCAGAATCTCCAGGTATTTCCCAACCCAGAGCTGACAATTCTATGCAGAACAGATAACTCAAGAAAGTGAACCAAGACACAAATAACACACCATATATATGCATTCTGTAGTCAAAGAAATTAAACATATCAGAAACACACCAACATTTTCTTTCACTTGATTCCTGCACATGCACAGTACAAGACTAAGTGAGACCCTTCCTCACTCAGAAGACAACTTACCATTTATCAGATGATGACTTCATGTACATGCCCCCATGCTGATCACCCACTGGGATAAGCAGATTATCATCACATCCCCTCGTCATTGTATTTTCTATTACCAGATAGAAGGATACTAAAATTCTATCAGCCAAATGAATGAAGGCTTCAGATGGCCAATTTTTCCCCATGCATCGATCACAGGCAGTCATTTTGACAGGTATAGGTTCAGGAGGTTCAGGAGGGTATAGAATGGATCCCATGCAAGCTCACAGGTGGGCTCCCCTGGATGCTCCTACCTGCCCTCCAAGTTTGGTGAGGAGGGCAGTTAGAGGAGAGACAGGTGGAGATCCCCTGTGAGTTTGGTGCCTCTAGCATGCCAGGGGGCTGTTCAACCACATCACAAACTTCACAAATCAATCCAGTTCATTTGGTGGCTGAAAGTTTGTGACCATTTGTGGTTCCTGAATCAGGCACTCCATGACCCACAAACTGAACTGCATTTTCCTAATTCGTCCCCATCCCTAGCCATAAATGAATGTTGTGATATGAGATAAATAAAAATATTGTTCTACTTGAGCATGGATTCCTTTGGCCATGGAATTCATAGGGCAAATCAAGAGGTGGTTTGACATTGCCTGCCTCTGCATTGCAACCCTGGACTTTCTTGGTGGTCCCCCATCCAAATATTAACCAGGGTTGACCCTGCTTAGCTTCTGAGATCTGATGATATGGGGCTAGCCTGGGCTGTCCAAGTCAAGGATCAAGACAGTAGGTGATAGCCATTTTTGCCACAATGGTTGCACTTGTTCAGTGCCCCACAAACACAGGAATGGAGACAACTGTCCTTGTGTGAAGCCTGGCTTACCTGGAGCCTTCCCCACACATGTGCTCCCCCTTTGAGGGAGAGAGCAAAACTGCACTACCTTGGTAGAACTGGCCCCCATTCACCCTGTTAAAGGACTCTGGGTGCTCATCTGCTGGGATTCTCAGTTTTTTAATAGAAGAATGTTCCCACCTGGTCCAGGAGGATTTATGACTTCACATGGCATGGGCTTGGAGTTAGCCAATGGAATTGTTTGCTCTTTCCAAGGCATTCTGATAAATAAATAGGCACAGATTTAAACTAAACCTTATCTGTCACGCACCCGTCTGCTAGCCGATGATGAAGCCATGGTGTGTAATTAAACAATCATTTATATTCTATGTGAGTGTGCGCCAAACAATGAAGCGCTCTCAAGAGCCTCGTGCTGCTGAGGCGTTTAATCCATGCACAGGAGGGGTTTGCTGCAAAGCTGCTCCGGCAGAGTGCGGCTCCTCACTGTGGGACAGGGCAGAAGTGGAGTTTTGCTCCTCCCCAATTTGAGAAGGCTGGGCAAGAATTGAAGATGCTAATAGGATGCTGCATTTCTTGGGCCAGGTCCCCATTTTAGGTTTCTGGCTCCACACACTTTTTCCTGGGAATAAGTCCCATTGAATGGATGCGAATTTCCACACACACCTTCTTGGGACTGCTGCTCTCTGGCTGCAGTCACATACACTAAATAATCCACTTTCAGTGCACTTTCCAACTGGATTTTACTGTGTGAACTGGCAAAATCCAGTTGGAAAGTGCATTGAAAATGGATTGAAAGTGGATTATTTAGGGTGTGTGACCAAAGCATCGGTGTATTTGTAAAGGAGTGTTGGTAGAGATGTCCAGATCAGGATTGGCATCAGCTGCTGTTGCCCGCGGTTTCTGGCAGGGTCCATTGGTATTGACCACCCCCAGCCCGCTTTCTTGTTCACGACCCATGCTCTAAGCCACACACATGGCTGCAGGTGGCCGGGCAGCTGTGAGCATGGGCTTGCAAGTGGGAAGGGGAAGGCCATCCAGGCAGGTGAGGGGCATGCAGGTTGTTGGGAGGGAAGGAGGGCAAGAGCAAGAGGTCGATGGTTGAGGCGAGGGGGACCCTAGGAACCTTCTGCCCAGGGGCCACCATCAAAACCTGGAACCAGCTATGGGCCAAATACACCTGTTAGAGCAGAATTCTTTTGAATGCAGCAGAGTCCATGGCTGTCAAAGCAATGTGAGCTCATGTGAGAGATCGGGAAGTACCAGAACCAGACACAAGCACCTACTGGACTAGTAACCAGGGCCTGGTTCAGTCTTCCCCTGGGCTGAAGATCTTATTCCTCAGCTGAAGGAACAAGTGCATGAACACCCCTCCAGCCGTGACACAATGTTTGACTCAAGTTGCCAACCTCCAGGTGGTGGTTGGAGATCTCTTGCTACTCAAACCCATCTCCAGGTGACAGAGATCAGTTCCCCTGGAGAAAATGGCCCCTTTGGAAGGTGGACTCTATGGCATTATGCCCGATTGAAGTCCCTCCCCTCCCCAAATCCCACCCCCATCAGGTTCCACCCCCAAAATCTCCAGGTATTTCCCACTTCAGAGCCAGCAACCCTATGTCTGATGCTAAGGTTCCATGTGCATACCTGGATCCATGGTCCTATGGACATGAATGAAGGGGGCAATTGCACAATGTGCATTTATACACCTAGCAGACATTTGTAAGGAGTATCTGCATCACGTGCTGTGTTGTGAGCATACCAGCGAGGGGGCTCTTTGGGCCAGCTAAGCATCTGAATCAGGCCTATTTCTGCAATAGCCAAGGGAAGCAGAATCTACTCCAAAATGTTTTTATTATTAAAAATCCAGGGCCAGGCTAGCAAGCCCTTTGATTCCCCTTCTGCCGTCTGAATGATGCTCTTATCTCTTATACCCAGGCCTGTGCACCTGTGCTTTCCAAGTGGGGAGGGGACTGATTGCAGACTGTGGTGGTTGCACTGGTCACAGTGATGTGTCAGCAGTTCTCCAGGTCAAATCGGTGTTTTGCTGAGTCATCCAGGGCTGAGGCTTCTTTAAAAACTAGGTCTGCCACTCCCCCTACCATCAGCTATTTTGGCAGTACCCAGGAGCAGTGGAAATCCAGCTTAATGTGCTTGTGGCTCCCTCTTCTGGCCAACTGCTTCAAGGTGAGGCAGTAAAGTTGCCTGGCTTTGGGTTTGAGAGACCCGTGTTGCCTGCATAAACAAAGCCAGGACCATCCAACTGCATTAGCAACATTCAGCCTTTTTTTTTGCAGTCATTGGCAGTGGCGACCACATGCCCAGCTTCTTATTGATGTAAATGTTTCATAGTACAAAATTTCCTGTCATGAGCTGTCTGGTTTTCCCACTCCCTTTTTGGGGGATGGGGGTTAAATTGAGTTGACAACTCCAGCTTAGGAAATTCCAGGAGATTTGGGGGTAGAGTTTGGGGGTGGCTGGATCTGTGGAGTGGCTGGGAGCTCAACAGGGAGGTGACTCCCTCAAGTTTCCTTCCAAAAGCAGCCATTTTCTCCAAAGGAACTGATCCCTGCAGACTCAAGATCCATTAAAAGTCTGGGAGAACTCCAGGCCCCACCTGGAGGTTGGCAGCTCTAGTTTTAGATCGCTGCCCCTCTGTTTTGTCTCACAACCCAGTTCTGTGAACTAGTTGTAATGATACAGCAAGGGCTTATAAGATTCAGCCAGAGTAATGTAGTCATTAAGATGCTGGGATAGACCTGGGGAGTCCCAGGTTCAAATCCTGGCTCAGCCGTGAAATTTGTTGAGTGACCTTCAGCCAGTCACTCTCTGCCACCATAAACCACTTCATCAGTTGTTGTGAGGATAAAATGGAGGAAAGGAGAACTCGGTTTGCTGCCCTGAGCTCCTTGGAGGATTAATATGTAATTGGTAGATAGTGTAAGAGTACTTTCCAATCATCCCTTCCACAGTACGAGAGTCCGCTCCCATATCATCCTGCGGAATTCAGATGCCACTTGGCAGTGTCCTGAAAGGCAGGACAGGTCTACATATGTTTTAAAAATCAAAGCTGGTAGCTGGAGACAAATGAGGCAGATAGGTGGAGAGGCAAGCAAGCAAGCAAGCAGGTAGGTAGGTAGGTAGGTAGGTAGGTACACAGCGAAGCAGGGCACAATCCAAGAGCAGTTGTGTGACAAGGTACTCAGACTGAAGAGGGAGCCCCACATCTGAGGTTTTGTAAGGCCAGGTGGAATCCTATTGGCCCCTTCTTGTCACCTGACAGCTGTAGATTTAGCTGCTGCAGAACTGCATGAACTACAGCACTGTGGTTTTTAAGCACAGGAAGAGGCAGAAGAGTAGGCTGTCTTCTGACAAGCTGCCATGGTGGCATGGACTATGGGTACATGGGAAGTGTCGTGATCAGTATAAGGCAGTTTCATGTGCTCCTGTGTACATTTACAGCAGTGAGACGACTGCGAATTCAAAACTGGAAATAAGAAATGTTCCAAACTTCAGCCAGAGGTAGTGTTTATCAACCTCAGGCTGAAGTTTTGTTGTGTAAAATATGGCATGTTATGATTATGGGGGAAAGTAGGGATATACGGGAAGGAAAAATGGCAACCACTTATAAGGCATTGGAAGAGGAATAAAAATAACAAGCTTTTAGAGAGCAAATCCTGAACTGTATATAATTAATTTGGAAGAAGTGTGTATATGATTTCTATAATGTAATCTAAGTATGATGATTCAATAGGATATGTATTTCTATGATGCCTGCTTTTTTCCGCTTCTCTGTTTTGCGCATGGTATTTTGTACATTGTTTATTCTATATAAAAGATGAATGAATCCTCCAAGACTGTAGCCTCTAGAAGTAAAGAAACATAAGTGCAGCCTGGTCAGTTGTGTGACTGCAAGGAGCCCGTGGAAGGAATGCAGCCACATTTTGATCCGAAAGCCCTGTTTCCATTTCAGTTCTCGTATGGGTGAATGGTCTTTAATTTCACGCCCGTTTCTGTTTCCTTGCAACCTGTATTCCCCATTAAACTTTAGACAACATTCAGTGTCGTGTTTGCACTGATTGCATATAAATGTCATTCGAATGGCCTAAATCAACGTCAACAGCAACAAGGAACGAAACGCGAGGAACGAAAAAGCTCACAAGACAACACAGGAAACCGAAAAGGAATGAAAAGAGGTATGATAGGTTGGCGTAATCAGTGGCAGATTAACCATTAAGCAGACTGAGCACGTGCTTAGGGCACCGGGGCCAAAGGGGGCACCACAAAGTTGGGGAAAGGGTGAAGAAATGTAGAAAAAAAGCCTTCCAGGTCATGAATATTGGAACTCTGATACATTTAACTTGTGAAATATTAAAATAGATGTCGTACTGCATTTTTGTTGAACTTTATGTAGCCAAAGCTTGGCTTAGTTTGTACAGTATATTGTGTTATCATATGAATGAATTTTTGTATTGCTGCAACCTGCATTGTATATCTGGTCAGACAGGTCAGCAACTAAAATGGACTGGGTCCGTGTGGAAAGGAGGGGGGCACCGAGATTGGTCAGTGCTTAGGGCACCAGTGAGCCTTAATCCGCCCCTGGGCGTAACCCTAGCCAACCTAACACATGTACTTTGGACTCTCTCCCCATGGTCCAGAACTCTTCTTTCCCAAGCTCTATATAATCATTTAGCTCAGTGGGTATAGGTCAGGGCTTCTGTTTATATCAGCAGGGTAGAATTGCAGTGCCCTGATTTGCCACTACTGAAACCTGAAGGGAAATTTGCAATGAAAAGAATCCCGGACGAAATGCCATCAAGATAGAAAAAGGCAAGTCTTTTGCTCATCTACAACCTGAAATCGCAGACAAACAGACATACTGTAGCTCAGCTGATGTACGCAGATCAGTATGACAGATTTAAACGGCAGCCTCTAGAGCCTTGGGTCAAAACGTTAAACTACTAATCATCGCATCGCCTTTCCTAATGAAGTCTGAAGTATGAATCATACATTTCTGTTGACTAATATTCCATTGCCCACGGTGGATCACCAAGGAAAATTAAAGCTGGCTTGAAAAAATGGTATTTTTGGAATGGAGGGAAATAACATCTGGTCCGTAAGAAGCTGGGAGACGCTCCTCCTCCTCCGTAGCCATGAATTGGAGCTAGGGTTGCCACCCTCCAGGTGGCGCATGGAGATGTCTTGGAATTTCAATGGATCTCCAGTTCACAGAGATCCATTCCCCTGGGGAAAAAATGGCTGCTTTAGAGAGTAAGCTTTACAGCATTAGACCTCTCTGAGGTCCCTCTCCTTCCCAAGCCCTTCCCTCCTCAGGGCCTACCTGCATATTTCCAGGAATTTCCCAACCCAGAGATGGCAACCCCAATTGTGGCCTTCCACTGACCACTGTTGATGAAAGGCCAACATTTCAGCAGGAATGCAGGAAACTTAATTCACTGAGTCTCTTCCTCATCAAGGTCTTTTGTCCTCCATTCAGCTTTATCACTTCTTACTTTGTCTAGGATGGGTGTGGGAGAGGGAACACCCAAGCAGGTAGGGTACAGGCAAGTTCAGTTCAGGGGTGGAGTGACAATGTAAGTCACCAGGAAATCTCCTAGTGGGCTGATGTTGTGGAGGAGCAGCCTCAAGGGAGGAGTTTATGGTTGCCAACCTCCAGATGGCACCCGGAGATCTTCTGCTGTTATAATTGATCTCCAGATGACCAAGATCAGTTCCCCTGGAGAAAGGGGCTGCTATGGAGGGTAGACTCTATGCCATTGTACTCTGCTGAGGCCCCTCCCCTCCCCAAGCCCCACCCTCCCCAGGCTTCAACCTCCCCCACCCCAATCTTCTGGTATTTCCCAACCCAGAGCTGGCAACCTTAGAGGAGTGTCATTTATTTGGGAGCAACCTGAGGCCACATGCTCTTGGCTTTGAGCCAGCCACCCCAGCAGCACTGTGGAAGGAGCCACAGGTGATGCTTCCTCTAGGATCAGAGCAAAGCTGATCTATGGGCTGCAACAAGCTGTCGCTTTTAGTGCAGCCTGGAGCCATTTAACTTGGCCTCCAGAAGCCTGTGTGGATGCTTCTGGATACGCTACCTGGCAAGCATGCGCAGGTCATAAGTGTGCCTGAAGTGTTGTTCTTGTGGAGGTAAGCCCACTGACTATGAGGAGCTGGAGGAGCAGCTTGTATTGTTTGACTTGAGTAAGGGGGACTTATATGATAAGAACATAAGAACTGCCCTGCTGGATCAGACCAATGGTCCATCTAGTCCAGCATCTCATCACACAGAGTGGCCGGGCAGTTCCTCTGGAGGGCCAAGAACAGAGCACAGCGGCCGAGGCCTTCTCCTCCTGGTTCTGGGATTCAGAGGCTTAGTGTCTCTGAATGTGGACGTTCCCCTGAGTCACCATGGCTAGTAGCCACTGATAGACCTATCCTCCATGAATCTACCTATCTAGACCCCCTTTTAAAGCTGTTTACTCCTGTGGCCATCACTACATCCTCAGGAAGCGAATTCCACATTTGAATCACTCTCTGCTCTTGCCCTGCCTGCTAAGGGTAAGTTGCTGAGAATGTATTTTTTAAAAAATGTTGAGATGAAAGCTCCTCGGAGAGCACTTTGTCTAAGCAGAAGCATTGTTCAGGCAGGCAGGGAAAGGGCTCTTTTG
Source organism: Gekko gecko (assembly GCA_029375565.1). Lineage (NCBI taxonomy): Eukaryota > Metazoa > Chordata > Lepidosauria > Squamata > Gekkonidae > Gekko > Gekko gecko. The sequence continues at coordinate 36,788,817 of JAPDNY010000005.1, read as the reverse complement.
CCCTACCCCGGTTAGCTGCTTTTCATTGCCCTTCCTAGATCAAGGCCGGATGAAGCTCTTGAGGTAGGCTTGCCAGCCCCCAGCTAAGGGCAGAGGATCCCCCATTTTTGTGGGCTTGGGCCTGCTGGCAGCCAGTTGGTCATCAGGGGAAACTCCTCTCCAAAAAAGATGTCCCTCCGTGATGCTGTCAACATGATGATGTCACTTCTGGAAGTGATGTCATTGTGTTGACAACATCCCTTCCCACCCCACCTCTGGCAACCCTATCTTGAGGTGTGCTCCAGACGCCTTCTTCCCATATCATTCACCCCTTGCAGGATCATTGGGTGAGATCTGAGGCAAAACTGGTTCACCTCCCAAGTGTTTGGGGGCACCAGACCAACCATCTCTGGGATGGTAAATACCATTTACCTGGAGAATTGGGGGGAGGGGGTGGACCCTGGGGAGGAGAGGGTATGGGGAGGGGAGGGACTTAAACAGGGTATAACGTCATACAGTCCATGTTCCAAAGCAGGCATATTTTTCAGGGGAACTGATCTCTGCCACCTGGAGAACATTTGTAATTCTGGGAGAGCTCCAGCCACCAATTGTAGGCTGGCAATCCTAGTATGGGGTGGCAATGTGGGATGGGCCGTGCCTGCCACCATCACCTGCTCCAGATAGTGCCGCTGCCATCCAGGGTCAGGGCCTGCTCAAACCATTCATCTGCCCCAAATTGGCTACTCCCATCCCTCACCTGCAAGGGGCAGGACAGCAGCAGTGAGGCTGAGCCTCCTCCCACCCTTCCGGTCATCATTTGGTTATATATAGTTAGGGGTAGCAACAGCAAAGAGCAACTGGGTCAGGGACTCCACTGGCTTTAGGGTCCCCTGCTGGGTTGTGGGCTTCGGCACGTGACCTATCAAGCCAACCCCTAAAGCCAGCCAAAGAGACTCAGCTCATCAATCTAGCATCTGTGTCCTATGTTTGACCCTTTAAGAGCTTCATCTTGCCATTCCCAGGTCCCATTTCTCACTCTTCCCTCCAGTGCTGGGAATGTAGCAGCAAGGAGAAGCTTCCGTGCTTTTTTCCATCTGCATCCTAGCTATATTTAGAACCTCACAAGTAGATAAATGGGTGGGTCTCAAAGGGCAGGGCTTGCTGATTTCCCTAGGATCCCCAGTCTTTCCTCCCATAATTCTCCTAAAAATTATCCCATATTAATTTGGAGGACAAATTCTGGGGAGAGGGAAGGGATGACAGGTGCCAGAGAGCAGAAGCCACAGCTGAATCATCTTACTTTGTTGAGGAACTGTTAAAACAGCTCTCTAGATTATGACTTGGCCGCCCTAGAGCCAGCCCTTCAAGGAGCTACAGACATATAGCTGTCTCCATCTTGTCTGCTTTGTGTTATAAAAATGGTTTGCCCTAGCATGTCATTGCTAAAGTTAGAGGGGGTGAAAGTGATCTCTGGCCTTCCTTTCTCTAGTTTGTTGCTTGTACACAAGTAACAGGATGAGGCCACGTGTTCTTTGCTTTTGGTTTACATTGTCAAACATCTAGGAACCATCGCTGAAAATGCTGTAGCCAGAATGCTGACTGGAATGAGTTGTAGGGACCACATCGCTCCAGTCTTGTTCACCTGCACTGGCTTCAATTAGCTTCAAGGTGCTGGTATTGACCTTTAAAATCTGATTGTCAAACCCTGATATGTTGTGCTTGCTGTGTTGCCATTATTCTTGGGGGAGGGCATTTCTGAGGGCGGGGGTGAGTGAGTGCAGGAGTGCCTGAGACCTTTGCTTTTAGAAGATGTCACTTTTCCACAAGTCATCCTCCTTCCCCTCCTCTTTCATTTTCCCATCTTGGACTCTAGATTACCAGGACAGATATCTCTCCTGGTTGGCATGGCAAAGATAGGCAGAGTATGCTTGGGGGGATGGATGGGACCTGCTTGAATTTTCTATAATAAGATTGTACCTGCCAAAAGTCTTTAGTGCTGACATGGTGACTTCTAATAAACTTATCACTGCCAAAGCGAGAGGTATTGAGTGTAACTAGACTGGGGTCTGACATTGATACAGCTTGGGAGCAACATACCATAAGAACCACCTGCTCCTATATTAGCCTACCTGGCCATGGCAGTCATCTTCATGGCCCCTCTTTGGATGCCCTCCATCTAAGGCTAGAAGGGTGTCAGCCCAAGACAAAGCCTTCTTGGTCATGTCCCCAAATTATGGCATTCTCTCCCCAGGGAGATCCATCTGTCCCCTTCAACATCTGCCAATAGTTGAAGATTTACCTGTTTTGTCTCCTATTTCCTCACTGACCCTCCTTCTTGTGTATACGCTTTAATTGTGTGTGTTTTGTTTAATTAATGCTTTAAATTGTTTTTATACTGTGCATGTTAAATTATTTATTTTTAAATTATTTTGCCATCAACTCACAGAGAATTTATGGTGACCCTGTAGGGTTTTCAAGGCAAGAGATGTTCAGAGGCAGTTTGCCATTGCCTTCCTCTGTCTAGTGACCCTGGTCTTCCTTGGAGGGCTCCCATCCAAACACTGACCAGGGCCAACCCTGCTTAGCTTCCAAGATCTGACAAAGTCAGGCTAGCCTGGGCGATCTAGGTCAGGGCCTGTATTTCAAAAGCTCATTTGAATGTTTTTGATTATCCACCACTTTGAGAACCCTAAATTGGGTGGAAAGGTGGCACAGAGATGTTTAAATAAATAAATAAATGGTGACCCAATAATGATTAAAACTGTGGGGCATTCACCTGCCATTTGTTGCTCTAGCTTATTTTACCCAAGTTCTTCCTTTTCGTGGGAAAGCAAAGACTTGTGTGGTTCTAACACTTCTCCATTTCCCCCTTTTTTTCTCCCCTTCTTCTCCTTTTCCAGGAACCTTCTGCATCATTTCACTGTGCACGTGTGTGGCTGGAATCAACTTCGAGCTCTCCCGATACCCCCGATACCTGTACGGACTTCCCGACGACATCAGCCATGGCTATGGCTGGTCGATGTTTTGTGCATGGGGGGGCCTGGGTCTCACTCTGATCTCTGGCTTCTTCTGCACCTTGGCCCCTTCCGTCCAACCTGTCCCCAGGACCAACTGCCCCAAATCAAGACCTGAGAATGGGACAGTGTGCTAAAAATAGATACAAACACATCTCTAAATATACATATATAAATATATATATATATACATAAACAAATATTATATATATCGATCTCAAATGGATGCCAGTGCCAAGGCAGAGTGGAGTCCCCAATATGGCGCCCATAACTCCACAGACTTTGTCGCTCTCGCTCTTTCTCCTAAAGGTGGGAATAGCTTTTCGGCAACATCGCTCTTCCATCTAGTTCTTAACAACCTTCAGCATCCCGATTCAAAGGTCAAGTGAACATACTGTTGCATCTGTCTACTGCCAGTTGGGTGGGATGGGATAGGGTGGGAGGGAGGGAAAGGCTATCTTGGTGTATGTGATACTGAGTCTGTACAGGAAGCTTAAAAAAAACTAGTCTGTTGCAAATTGGGGAAATACAAGCAATGAGCAAAGAAAAACAAACCAGGCATTTTTGAGTTACCTCTCTAAACACAATCTCCTTGAGGCCATCTTCAGGCTCCCTCTTCTTGAACACATTCTTTCTGGGTTTTTTTTTTGTTTTAAACTTGCCTGTTATTTTTCTCCGCCCCATCAACAGGAAGGAGCAAAATAGTACATTTCAGAGGTCCCCCCCCAAGTCCTTGCTAAACTTTAAATGACAGAAAAACCCCACACACCAAGATTCTTACAGAACAATTATGAACCCTTCAGCGGATGATCCAGTGATGCTCTGTTCGATTTCCAGCTGCCTTACATCCAGGCTTAAAGAGGGGGCTGAACTTCTAGCCAAAACACGAGAGGAAGCCTCACTACAATGCTGTGATGCCCATATGTGCAACTCTCCTTTCCCTGGTTTTTTAAAGACAAAAAAACAAATCCAGTCTTTGCAGATCATCTATCCAAAACCGTCCTCGCTGTGTTTGTGACCCAAGAACTAACCATCAAGACTGTGGATATATGAGCGAGGGGAGGCATCTGCTTGGAGATGGCTGGATGGTGCTGAGTGTATTCCTGCTAGAACGACAGGAAATCCCACGCGCTGGGCAGAAGGCATTCTGGGTAGTGGGGCTGCAGAGGGAGAGAGCCCTTTTTGCTTGGTTGCTTTATACAGCAGGATTTCTGGTAGGGATTTGCTTCTGTTGCCACATTGTCAGTTGAAGACAACATGGCGAAAGCCCGGGCTGAGGAGAGATGAGGAATTCAGAATGAACGTTGCGAGTGAAAGCTACTAAGAGGTGCCTGTTTGTTATGTCCATGTACACCAGTATAAGATGTATCTCATGCTTTGTCATCAGAAGGTACCTGGGCTCACTGCATATCTCCTTGTGTTTGGAAGAAAATTGTCTATACCTACAGAGCAGGATTGGAGGCAGAGAATGAAAACCCATTCCTCAATCATCACCTCAAAGCTTGTGTGATGTGGTTGTGACTCTCTCTCTCTCTCTCTCTCTCTCTCTCTCTCTCTCTCTCTCTCTCTCTCTCTCTCTCTCTGCCTTTTTTCTTTCCCTTTTCTCTCGTATCTTCTTTCTCCTTTATACCAGATTCCTCTCATTCTTCATACCAAAGATCTCTTAGGATAGTCAATTTTTTCTGAATGATCATCTCACACACACATAATGTAAGGAGCAGTATGTCAACCCAGGAAAAAGGATGATCTGAGGTTTGAATGGTTCTTTTCCAGAATAGCACCTTTGGTTAAGAGAATGACAGAAGTGCCAGTGGATTGAATTGGATATGTTCAGGAGCAGTCACTAAATGATGGGCCTCAGAGAGCACCACCAGTGTACTGTTTATGAGTGGATTTTTAAATAACATGGGGGAAATGCACGTATATATATAGATCATTTCCAAAATCCTTGTTCATTCTAAGTAGGAGAAATAGCCATCAGAAAACATCCCTCCCTCCAACTCAATAGCAAAGATGTATGGTATAGAAGCCAGCTTCCCTTCCCCCCTCAAATATTTTTAATCAATGAACAAATCATCTTCCTGATGTCAGCTTCCTTCAGGCTCATCTAGATATGCACGAAGATCACGTGCTACAGAATTTATGGAAAGACACCAGTTCAGACTGGAGGTGGGAGAATTCCATATTTGCTCCTTCACATCAAAAACTTGGATTTAGGAGAACCACCTAAAGTTGGCACTTTAGTTTATTTTTTCACAAATACCGGCATGCATTTGAATATTTCCCCTCTTCCCCAAATTGCCACTTGATCCATTTGAGACAACCCAAATCCTTCCCAACCAGTGCGGGTAATTACGATGAATTAGTAATAAGAGAAGGTTGTGGGATAGCAATGCCTCCATGACATCATTTTAGGATGATGCAAGGATGAGAGATGGCCCCCTGCATGATTCAGCAGAGGGGGAGAACACTATTACAGGCATTAAAGGCAAGGATGCAGAGTTTAGCTCCATCCCCTTCCTGGACTGACTGCAGGAAAACTGCCCACAGAGATGTTCTGCTCAGAGCCACTCCATGGTTTCCCCTATGAACTGGAGCAAAGGGGTTTTGTTTTGTATTGGCTCTGGCTCAAAGGAGCATAGTACGGGAGCCCATGAGTCATGTTCCAAATGAGCACAACATCTCATAGAAGATCCCTCCAAAAGCAGTGGCATCCAGCTGACTGCACAGGGCAAAATCTCTGTGTGGAAGCAGCCATGAACAAGAAAGGTGAGCGAGAGATGAAAGTAAGATGTATGTGAACACAAGTGCACTCTAATGCTGCTCTATACAAAATGAGGCGATGGACTGCTGAGACAGGAGCATGTGGTAGAACACCAGACTAAAGATGAATGAACTGCATTGTTTTAAATTCTCCCACATTAGTAATTTTGTGTAAGTGGAAAACTAGCCTGCCATGAAAAGACTTGGGATAGAATGTTCCTCTCAAATGTTTTAATTAGTTATTTGCAGTGCCCCCAGCTGGCATTTCCTCTCACTGCTCAGAGCAATGGTGGGAGAAAAAAAAATAAAAATAATAAATGGCCGATGGCAGGATGCCACTTCCAGGAAACATGGAAATGATGTCACAGCTCTCTAAATATTGGCTAACACTCTGTGGTAAAACCATAACTTTTTTTGATGATTCCTGGAGAGTTTTTCCTTGGAAGTGATGTAATTCCTCTCCAGGAATCAATTGAAACTCTGTGGTTTTACTGTAACATTTCAGCCAATTCCTAGAGGGGTGTGACATCACCTGTTGACTGATTGCCACCTCCCATGTCCCCACTACCTCCAATGTCTCCCACTGGTTGCCAAGCTGGGCCGGACAACTCAAGATCCTGTATCTCCAAAGTCAGGTGCAGTCTGGGACATTAAAACAGCCTTGGAGTAAGCCGAGTCAAGTGCCTTCTGTGATGCTGACAACATCCCAAAGGCCACATGACTTGGACCCAAGCTGCAACAACAATGGCCTAGCCTACACCCATGGTCATCATTGCTGCAGCCTGGGGATGAGCCAAATGGGCCTTGCGGCACCACCAGCACAACAGGGAACACTTGGTTTCATTTCTTCCAAGGTAGCATAAGCCTCCCATTTATCTGCCCATGGTATGGAATTCCCCACCCCAACCCCAGTTTCCTGCCTCTGTGGAACTGAGGAGTGGAGGAAAAATAGTTTCCACATAGTGAAACTCTGGGAATTTCTTTTACCCTCTATGGTAAACACCAAAAGAAACTAGGGGAGGCACCCTAGAGTGTCACCCAGAAGTGACATCTTATCCTCCTCAAACTCCACCCTCCCCAGGCACCACCCATCCAATCTCCCAGCATTAGCTAAGTCAGTGTTGGGAAACTTAAGGCAGTGGCCCACTGAGAACTATCCCAGTAAGTTAAAGGGCCCTTCAGCAAACTCTCAGTGATGTATGTCCTCTTCTCTTTTCAACTGGGCTCTTCAAACTATTTGGGAGGTCATCTCATAGTGATTGGTGCCCATTGGGACAATATCTGCAACCATTAAGAAACACAACCATCCTCTTAACATAAAATCTTGGTCTCTCCAAAAATACCACTTTAAGCCCAACCCATAGACCCATTCACAGAAACTAGTCTCCCTCCCAGCTCATAAGAATAGAATGGAAAGGGAAAAGGTTGGAGTCTTCAAGTACAGAACCAGTGTACAGCTTTAGAACATCTTCAGTTTGAATGTGCCGAATTATTTGATAGCTCTTTGGAAGTTAGAGGATTCTCAGCCACCTAATTTGATCCATTACTATTTTTACAGAGCAATTTCCAGCGCTTTAGTGCCTTTCTTTGCAGATTTGCTGTCTGATCATCTACAGATTTTCTTCTCTCTGTTCTGATATGAAATAGTAAAACTGGGGGACTTTTGAGGATTTCTTCCGCTGCAGTGACTTAAATTACTCTCAGCCATTATAAGGTCTGAATGTGGAACCTGAAATACATGTGTATATACCTATAGATAGTATTTAATTTGGCAGTTCATGTTATACGATAAAAGTCAGCACTTGTGAAGCTCTTTCTGAAATGAGCCTGACATTTTACAGATCAGGCAAAACTCTATTTGATTTCCAGCTGGTAAAAGCAACATTTTTTTTTTGCCTATAGTATCTGAAGAAGTGAGCAGTGACTCTCGAAAACTCCTACCCTGCCACAAATTTTGCTAGTCTTTAAGGTGCTATACTGGACTCTTGGTCCCTCTATTTGCCTAAGTAAAGCTAAAGAATTGCACTCTTCTCGTGCATTTGTGAGCAGGTGAGAAAGACATTACCTGGGAGCTGGGACCTAATATATACTTGACCCACCATTGGTTTAGTCCTATTTAATGTTCATAAAAACCATAGATTATAAGCAGTTACATTGGTGAGGGCCTGCCTTATTCGTTTGGACACTAAAGGTGCAATCCTGAAATACTCCCTCCCTCCATCCCAGATGCTGGATTTTCTAGAACCTTTGGTTCCTCACTCATCATGAACCCTAGTGATACCTGTCCTATTGCACCCCCAGGGGCCCAAATGGTACCGCTGGCATCCCTTCCCTTCCTGTTCTCTCCATAAACATTAGCTCTCCGATCCCAACTGCCTGTTGCTGCCCAGACAGACATGCTGTACATCTTTTCTTCGGCCCACTGAGGCTCACGTTTCTTTGCCTCCTGATGGCTCACATTCGTCTTTCACTCCCTGAAACCTGTGAGCTGCTCAAGGACAGGTTCCAAAGTATTACTGGAAAAGCAATTTTCCTTTGATTTGTTTATTAAAACGTTTCTGCCCCCAAGGTAGCATACAAAAATAGCTGAAGCTAAATGGGAGCTGCCTCCTTAAAAAGTATTGCTCTAGGCCTCCATGTAGCATTGCTGGCTGGTAAAAACAGTCCAGATGAGTACATATCACATCTGGAGTATCGCAATGGCAAATCAAGCTTGCAGGTGTGCGTGTATATGTATATATGTGTACATAGGTGTATATATGTAGATTTCTGAAGAATGCTAACGGGTTTGTGATTACCTAGAATAGTATGAAACTGATATACAGTGTGCCTGGCAAAGGCCTGCTGGAACTCTGCAAGCCGTAAAATGTGTTTTGTCGTGAACATTTGATTCTCTCTCTCAGAATGAATCCAGTGGGACAGTATTCTGCCTTGGTCCAAATGACCATCAAATTCAGGGTGGCTGGAAGAATAAATTATTTACTCCAGTGTTATTTTGGCATAAAGTCTGCAATAACACTACAGAATCATTTGAAGATTTGCACACTAAACCTGAATCTCCCCTACAGATTTTTTATACTGTTTTATCTGTTGTAATATATCCCAAAGCATCCTGGGAACTGTAGTTTAGTAAGGGTGCTGAGGCATCCCTAGTCTCCCTCAACAAACTACAGTTTCCAATATTCCTGGGGGAAAGGAATGATTATGAAATCAATCTAAGCCTGTAGGCTAGCTCTGATATAATTCTGTATTGCTGTTGGTGCTTGGTTTTTAATTCTACAGCGGCCATCTCTTCCCCCCACCCCAAAAAATGTGAGGCTAACAATTAGACATGGGCCTCATTTTCAAAATTATTCAGAATTTGGGATCACCTCTGATCAGGAGTTGTGATTCCAGACTCTGGGTGAGTACAAGAACACACCGTCATTTACCACAGTCTGTGCCTAAACTACTTGGCTCAAGGCCAATGTGAAGATTTGGCACAGTTGGACATCTACCGAGACCCACAACCTGGCAAAACAGTAGGGATGACTTCACTACACTTTCTGGACCAGCAGCATTGTGGGTTGGCAAAAGTTACCTTGCTGCCTCAGCAGGACTGCACGGAGGGACTCATTTATGAATGAGATGGTGCACCCACACCATGAAACAGCTTCTATTATGTAAATGGCTCCGGCTTGACGGCCAATGAAAGGATTTCTTAGAAGATCAACTGTCTGGCTTTTAATGGATGCATTGGATCGATAGAGTAGCACTTCAGAACAGGTGGTTGTGTATCTGTGTCCGTGAGCGAGTGAGTGTGAGCATCTTTAATGAAGATAACAGCATCCCTTGGACAATGCAACATGATTTATCCTTTGGAAAGTGCTTGCATTATGGTTCGTGATTGTTTTGAGCAAAGTGATCACCTCGGAAAGCCCATTTCAAAGGGCATGGCTCCAATGTTAAAAATCCACAATCTAAATGCGATTGATTCATTCCATGTTGTCTGTCTGATGAATGCTTTATGGAAGAAATCAAATCCAACCATCTTTTCAGTGACAGCAAATTCCTGCTTGCTCATCCAGTCCCAGGGTAATACCCTCACCATTGCTCCTGCAGACTTGTAAGATACCATAATTTCATGCAAACTACCAGAAAACAGTACTAGAAAACAAATTAGTGGGCAAACGGCTCTCTTTCCTCACAGGCCCATGATCAATTTGTGAATTTTGACAGCTTAGTGTATTTTTCCTGTTCCTAAGCATTACCTTCTGGATAGGGGAATTCTCTGCCATTTAACAAACTTAACTGACATACTTGCTATTATCACACAGTGCAAAATTTCGGAAAGCTTCAAAAAGCAATAGGCCACTAGATGATAAGCGATCGGCAGATTCCTAAGCTGCAACCCTCTTTCCTAGGCATAAGCCCCAATAAATAACACAGGGCTCGCTTCCGAGCAGACCTGCTTTAGCTGGCTCCCCTCAACTTGGAGAGGAGCATGAATAACATGTCCAGGTTGCAACCTGGAGATCCACATGACCTTTTGAAATAAGGCAGATGGATGAGGCAACTGTAGCTTCTTCTCTCTCTGGTTTCTCCCATGGCTTCAAGCTGTCGCTGATCCCCCAGGTCTTGTCTAGTGCACCTGAAGTCTTGTGCATCATAGCAGGGAGGGAAGAAAGAACCAAGAAGGAAAGAGGCTCAGTTTTCTCATGGAATAAGGAAATGTAAAAGTATAGTGCAACTTCCTATAAGTTGCAACCTCAAACCTGCTTTGTGATCTTTTGGGGCACAGTTTAAGAGCATCCGAGTGGGAAGCTGTACATTTTCAAAGGTCCTGCCTACACCAGCACCATTTCCCTTCCATCAGCCCCTCATGGTCACCATTTTTCTCTCTGTACCACCAGAGGGTTTTTTAAAAGTCAGTAACTGCGGTGGCTCAAGTGGTTAAGATGCTGAACTGCAGACCGGAAGGTTGGTAGTTCAGCAGTTTGAGACCCGAGTGCCGCATGACGGAGTGAGCTCCCGTCTCTGGCCCCAGCTCCTGCCAACCTAGCAGTTCGAAAGCAAGAAATTGCAAGTAGATAAATAGGTACCGCTTCAGTGTGAAGGTAACAGCATTCTGTGTGCCTCGGCGTCTAGTAATGCCGGCCACATGACCACAGAAACAACCACATGACCATGGACAGTGCTGGCTCTTCGGCTTGGAAACGGAGATGAGTGCCGCATCCCTAGAGTTGGATTCGACTGGCTTTTGAACAAGGGAAACCTTTACCTTCATCTAACTGCTACAACCATTTTAGCACTATACCACTTACTGATTTATTTGAAGTCCTCCAAAAGCCCTTTGGAGGTGTGGCAGGTGAAAATGGGTGGCAAATGGCGACTGACAGAGGAGAGTGTATAAAAAACGACCGCCCAGAATCTCTAATGTCAATGTGCGTGCTGCTGCCTTTGTAGTGACATGAAATGCAAAATTCTGTCCCTTACTAAAGGGATTGACAGAAGTTGGTCTGGACTGCAGCAGAGCACCAGACCCAACTTCTGGCAGGCTGGCAGGCTTGATAGACACAGGCCGAGGGACATGGTAGAATGAAGGCTAGCTGTCATGAAGTTAAGACCAGGTAAAGGATGAGAGCGGTGCAGGGAAGGTGAGAGATATGTGAGGAAGAAGAGCAGCAGCAAACAAAGTCATGTTGTTCAGATCAAAAGAGTTGACCTGACTCATAAGTTCTTGTGGCATTTCATGCTGGCCACTTGACCAGACTGGTGAGGTTCTGAGGTGGTTCTGAAGGGTCCAGCAGTTCTCCTTGCAGTCTGTCCCCCCTTCCTCCCGTAGCTCCTCTGGTGCTGTCGTGGCTGAGTCTGACGTTTGGGGCTTTCTGCAGTCCTGAATCCTGATGTGCTGGGACTACACAGTGACCAGAGCGTACTCACATGCAACAAAGCAACTTCTTCTGAGAGGGTTCCTACGCCGTGGAAAGATACGGTGGGAGGAGTTTGGGCAGCGACTTGTCTTTTGTCTTCTGGAATACAGTCCCCAAGCCCATCTTGTGGCTTCCCAGCTTCATAGAATGCAAACTGGTGTGAGAACAGGAGCGGTGAGTGGCTTGCAGCAATTTGATGCACCCAGACACCTCAAAGTTATCCCTGGGCAGACTCTCTTTAAAATTCAGTCAGTGGTTCCCAGCTAAGGCCATTTCCTCCTTCCCCGGGATCTGTCCCACTCTTCTATTCTCTCTCTCTCTCTCTCTCTCTCTCTCTCTCTCTCTCTCTCTCTCTCTCTCTCTCTCTCTCTCTCTCTCTCTCTCTCTCAAAAACAGTTTATATAAACAGAAGAGCTTCTCTTCCATGAGCTCCATTTTCATATCAGCACTTCCCATGTGTGACTGTTTTCCAATCCAGATGCCTGTAAAAAAAAATGTACAAACTGAAATTGTGAACTCGAGGGTGGGGAGGGATTCGATATTAAAGTGAATTCAAAGCCGCAGCATCCGTTTTTCTAAGGAATTTTTCGAGACCGCCCCCGAAATTGCCTCACTGGCTCTCCCTCTTCGTAAGAGGGTGCGAGAGAGACCAAGAGCGCCGGAGCCTCCGTCGTCGTCCCTTTTTCCTGTAGAAGTCACTGGTTTTAAGCAAATTGTTTGCATGTATTGCTGTCAAAGGGGAAAAAAACCCTGTCTCTGAAAGGCTTGTAAGGTCTCTGTGTCCTAATAAAGTCAATGTCATAAAAGTTTATTGGGGAGAAAGCAAGGAGAGACGAGGTGGTTCTTTCCAACAACTTGTTTTACTCTCCTGTTCCAAGCCGCAGCCCCGAGCATCTACTTTCATTGGTTTATCTTTCCTCCACTGTCTTGACCTTGGCCAAGATGTATGTTAGCCAAGAGGGCTCAAACACCATCTATTTCCCCAGTCAATGACCTTACGAGGCTGCCTCAGAAACAAATTCTCCCTTATATTTTAACTGGTTTGTTTGTCCCTGTGCTGCTTCGTGAAGTCACAGGGTACACTCCATCACTTAGTAACCATTCAGAGCCAGGGCTTATGTCAAAGGGATGGTATGAGCTGCTGGCTCAGTGGTAGAGACTCTGCTGACCATGCAGAAGGTCCCAGGTTCAATCCTTGGAACCTCCAGTTAAAAGGATTAGATGGTAGGTAATACAAAAGTCTGTCACCTTGGAGAGCTGCTGCCAGTCAGAGTAGACAATATTGACCTCAATAGGCCAAGGGTCTGACTCAGTAGAAGGCAGCTTCATGCATTCAGATGTCCACTAAAGCATTAAATTTATAGGCTGTTCCTTACTGAAGGTCTTCAAGTGGAGAGTAACCATTTGTCGGGGATGCTCAGTGTTGGATATCCTAAGGAGGTGGATGGACTAGATGGTGTTAGGGTTTGCTAGCTCTAATCTAAGCATTAGGTCCATTAACAGTGCAATCCTAAGAAGACTTTTCTAAAACCATTAACTGAAATGGACTTAGAAGGGTTGCTTAGAATTGCACTGCAATTTTTAAAAAATTTAAAATCAACCCCAAACCTGACTGAATAAGAAGGTCTTCACTTGGTGCCTACAGGTAGTAAAGTGAGAGACACCACTGTGGGGAGAGAGTTAAGGGAGAGAGTTAAGGGAGGGAGGGAGGGAGGGAGGGAGGGAGGAAGGAAGGAAGGAAGGAAGGAAGGAAGGAAGGAAGCGTCACAGCAAGAAGTTTAAGTTGGACCTTTCTCCCTGGCATGCTTGTTTTCTGTTTGCAGAGAGTTTGTTTTCATAGATGAGCATTCAGAGGTACAACTTCCCCCCAGTTCCAGCCTTGTGTGGAACTGTCCAGGAAAAACCTTTTCACATATAAATTTGGCATAAGTTAGACACTGCTCTAACCTGATTCGCTCATACCGGAGAATGAGGTGGGAACAAGATGGGAGAACTCGGAGAAGATCAAATGAACTGCAAACTGCAAGGTGTAGATTTCAGCAGCGAATATTATTTTGCATAAATAAAACTCTCTGCAGATGGAAAACTAGCATAGCAGGGAGAAATCTCTTCCCTCTTTGCTTGAAGTACTGTGTGTTTAAGGCAGGGAGGTTTTAACATAGAAGAGCTTTCTCCAACTGCAGTCCTCATCTCCACCTCATGTGCAATGGGCTTTAGTCAATTTCTGTGCACTTATTTGCAGCTAACCTTTGCCAGATTGTGTCCACAGTCTCTATCTCTATGCACCACCAGTGTAAAGCTGCAATGTCCACTGAAATCCAAAGCCCTAGAGTGTGGTTTGCTATCATCTTTGCAAAATGTCTCTGATGAAGCAGAGTTAATACAGTGTTCAGAGCAACTAGCAAAACCCAATCACTTTCTACAGAGATGCAATGTTCAGATTTGGGAGCTTCTGCTATTTGGAACGAGTTTTTTCCATGTATGACGGTTAATATTTTTTCAACCCCAAGGACTTCACCAGCTGTACTTTAAAGTTTTCAAAATAAGTCCCAGAGTTTATGATGTGATGTCATCTATGACAAGATGAAATGAAGCTGTTGATCTCACCATCTAAATTTGCAGAATATATTACGAAAGCAAGTTGTGAAATGTCTTCTCACAGAAGTTGGTTTTCTTAATGTCAGAATTCAACACAAAAATGTCAGGATGTGTAATGATATGAACAGCTCAACAAGGTTTCCGCTTTCTTAAAGTGGCAGGAGCGAATGGACTGGATCCAGTGGAAAATTTCTGCGGGCGTTAATGTCCTTGTGTGTGTTAATGTCCTTGCACAAGCAAAAACAGAATGAATTGCTTGCGCAGTCCACTTGTGCTAACGGAAGGTTATCATACCCTACAATTTTCTCTGTGTACACAAAACCTTGTGCAAGGTCCTTTATCCTATATAATATCAGAAGAAATGTTCAGAAATAATGTGTGCATCGTCTGTATCACATGCCACTTCTGTTTGTCAAAAATTATTGATAACATACAGATATAACACAGGAAATCAAGTGACAGGTGTTGCACATGATCTCACATGATCACTTGCACAAATGGAACTGTGCTATGTCCAATCACATTTCTGTTCAAGTGCTGCTGGATCCAATCCATCCTCCCATTATAGCTATTTACTACAATAAACATAAATATCATCAAATACTAGAGAGTTTATTACAAACCCAAAGTACCCATTGATGATGTGCCTGAACCAACAGACAGGGGAGGGATGCAGACAGTTCTGAGACTGGCTAAATGTGGGAAAATATATTCCAAAACTGGCAGAGCAAACAATACCCCCCCCAGGTCTTTGTTGTGTAAACATCATGTGTGAAACTGAAACACCAGCTGTAAATTTGTGCACCTGATTCAGGCTGTCCCAGTATTGAAATATTTTGACTCTGAAAAGTCAATTAAAATAACATATCAGATGCATTTAAGCATGAATTGGGAGCAGCAAGAAAGTGGAAATCAATGTAGATTATCAAATCCACACACCAGATTTGTACAAGATCTATCTGTAATGGATGAAGTACATGTTTTTTTCTTTCCCAAAAGATTCACTTTTCCATTTAGAGTAGCACATGCTAAAGAAAATTCATGAGGGTCTGCCTATGCATTGAGAAATTTAAATGAAGAGCTAAAATTATTATTACTTATTGGTCTGATATTAATAGTAATATAAAGTTTCTGTGTTTATGACCTACTTACAAAGAATACAGTCATTTTCTCAATTGAGCAACCCATGGCTGTGAATGCTAACTTGTGAGCCCCCTACGCTAAGCATAATCATTCCTTTTTATAGGGTAGCTGAACAGAAATGCTATTAACTTCCTCCCCAGAACTGCAGGAACAGGGAGCAGATCACCATACATGTTGGTAGAATGTATTTGGCTTGGTGAGCCACAGGTTTGTGCAGGCCCGATGCAATGAATTAAATCAGCTAAAAGACAGAGCAAAAATAAAACGTTCTAAAGTGGGTGGAAATCGAGAGTTCTTTCTGTATATGGTAGAAGTAAAAGTGTGAATTCTGACCCATCATGTATTTTCCATCAAGACACAATGCGTGTATCACTCTGGTTATGAGCTTTTGAGATGACCTCTGTTCAAAACTGATGTTTTCTGTACCGTCATACGAGTCACAGTCTTCTCCTTTCTCTTGATTTACTCACTCAGAAACCTGCTGTCCACCTTTCAGCCATTGCAATCCTAACCTTTTTATCAGGTAGGGTTGCCAGGTCTGGGTTGGAAAATACCTGGAGATTTTGGGGGTGGATCCAGGAGAGGGCAGGGTTTGGGGAGGGGAGGGGCCTCAGCATAGTACAATGCCATAGAGTCCACCCTTCAAAGCAGCCATTTTCTCCAGGGGAGCTGATCTCTGTCAGCTGGAGATCAGTTGTAAAAGTGGGAGATCTCCAGGCCCCACCTGGAGGCTGGCAACCCTATTATCAGGGCAACCCTAAGTACACTCCTCTATGCCCACTGGCCTCAACAGGCAGAGAAGGGTGTAACTCTGTTTAGGATGCCACTATAAGTTACGGGCAAGCTCCCTCACATTCCCTACTTTTTTCTAAATAAGTCAGTACAAAACATGCAAGTACTTCTGAGAAGAATCACAGAATATCATTTTTTGGTAATGCCCATATCTTTCTTGGAGGAAGGCCTGTGTATAAACCAAGGGCCTAAGAGCAGCATGCATGGAAAAACTGAATCAGTCCATACTAGGGTGACCAGACCCCCTGGTAGAGGTGGGGGTCCCCCAGCCCCTGCCCCTTAGCCACTCATCAGCTGGCCAGTGGGGGGACTAACCAGTAGAAAGAGAAAGACCCAAGCCACATTGCCAGTGTCACACCGGAAGTGACACCATAACACCAGTGACTTCTGGGTGATGCTCTGGTATCTGGGCAAAAACTCTACAGTAAAAGCCAGTTTTACCACAGAGATTTTGCCAAAATACCAGAGGGTCAACCAGAAGTCGCTGGTGTGGTGACACCACTTCCTATGTGACACTGGCAACATGGACTGGGCCTTTCTTTTTCTCCTGGTAAGTGCCCCCTCAACCCCCATTGACTGCCAGGAGGGACCTGGCAACCCTACTCCGTACTGCTGATGGATGTTCACATGCCTGAATGCTTTCCCTTGTGAAGGGAAAAATCTGCCTGTTATCAAGCTAGCTTATCAGGGAGAAAAATTAGATTGTGTCATCTATCTTTACAGAAGGACTGGTGACAGAAAGAGAACACATCCAACTTTTCTTCCTGGCATGCTAGCTTGAGCAGAGAGTTTTTCCCCACAAGGGTTTTTCAGTACCGAAGAGTATTCGACTTGCCACTCCCCACCTACCTGGGTTGCCAGGCTCCAGGTGGGGTCAAGGGATTTCCCAGAATTACAACCAATCTCCATGTGACAGAGATCAGTTCTCCTGGAGAAAATGGCAGCTTCTGAGGGCAGACTCTATGGTATTATATGCCAATGACATCCTTCCCCATCCCCAAACTCCTCCCTCCTGAAGCTCCACCCCCTGGATCTCTAAGTATTTAGAGCTGGCAAAACTAAGTGGTGCACTCCTGGGACATTTTTCCCACCTCATCTGTGTAAAGTAGGCCAATCGACATAGGCTAGTAAACAGCTAAAGGGAAATCATGGTGTCCCATCTCTAGAGAAGTCCCGAGTCACAGATGAGGGGTTGTTAAGCATTCGGGAGTAACTTGATTCACATGTTGAGTAGACCCATGAGATGTAATGAGTATAAATATCCCACCTGTGAACACTGAGGGCTGCAGATGGGGACTGCCTGTACCAAGCTACCACGTCAGGGGGAAAGTTAGATGTCTTCACTTTGTGTGTCATACCAAGAAATGTCCCTATCTGTACATTGTGGAAGTAAGAGGGGGGTCAGCTTGTCTACAGGAGAGGAGATGATGAAGTATTTGATGTGAGCTGGAATGCTGGACAGCATCTGCTGAAAAAAGGAATGAGGAAACACAGAAGCAATTTAAAATTGGTAGCCTTTATCAATGTAAAGGTAGACATGGGAAAGTGGCTGAGCTATGATGACATAGTCACTAGCCAACAGGTGCTTATGACTATAGCAGTGTTAACAACACCAGCTGCTGGTACCATTCATCACAACATGGCAGCATTGCAGATTACTAACACTGTACTGGTATGAATGCTGGGAAGCACTTTCTGGCACAGTATACCTGTGTGGATCATTGACAACTTCACAGTCCCCATAAGTAAACCACAATATCTGAACAGGCTCTTAGTGAAGCAAAGCACTTCAGATAGATGTGACACTGACAACTGAGTAAGAAACATGTTACTTTGAGACAAATTTTCACATACAAATGGAACTTATTTCTAAGTATTTGTGTTAAGGATTGCAACCTGAGGTCTAATAATTCAGGCCTGAACATCTTGGAACCCATCAAGCCAAGTACAATGTATCAGCCATTGATGGGTGCCCATCTAGAGGTCAATGTCCTCC
This sequence comes from Gekko gecko, assembly GCA_029375565.1. NCBI lineage: Eukaryota > Metazoa > Chordata > Lepidosauria > Squamata > Gekkonidae > Gekko > Gekko gecko. The sequence goes on along the minus strand of JAPDNY010000005.1, from coordinate 36,770,620 downwards.
TAACCAGGATGACTGCAAAACCAAGAGGCTGGTGAGCTGCAATCAATGTGGTGGCTGACATTACAAATCATTACTTCTGCGATAAAATACTCCTCCCACAAGTATATCCATTATATGCTTTGATGAAAGGGTGCGTGTATGTGTGTGTGTGTGTGTGCTAAATTGTGTAATATCAGATATCAAGAAAATATGTATCATTTCTCAGCCTTTTAAAATCTTTGGTTAGTTGAACAATTTGAGACATCTTGCATGGAATCAAAGTCATTGAGCTGGATACAGAGGTACACTTCCACTCATGGAAAGACTGCTTCTGCTAATGGATGAACACCTTGGACCCAATTCCATTACTTGAATCCATCTCAGTATTTCCAGCTATTTACCTTTTCAACTCCCCATTTAAAGTAGTGTTCAGAGCTACTATTTTCCTGATTCAGCCCAATGGATAGATGTGAATTGGGGATGCGTGTAGCATATGGTCTTTGGCTTCTGGGCCACCACCAGATATAAACAGCCAAAGTGGCTTTTGGTGCTAAAACATCTAATAACATAAACTCGTATATTTTGATTCTTGTTCTGATATGATGTGGATAAATGTGGTGTTTGTTCTTTTTACAGATATCACTTCTATTTCTTCTCATAACTGGTTCTAACACAGGTGAGCAAAGGTAGCTGACCAGAACTGGGACAAAGGTATTCTCCTGTTTTCAGGGTACCATTTCTGGACAATTGTATCCCTACAAGTACCTAGAATGGCCAGTGCCTCTTTGTTTAGTGTAAAATAGTTGAGAGGTATTTGGGAGTGAAAAGGGAACATGGGTTATGTTCTTTTCTAATTCTGGAACTGTGAAGGACACTGGATATTTCAAGATTTTTCTGGCATTTAATAAAAGGGAGTAAAAACTCATTGTGAAGAACAATAAAGTATCGCAGGACGTTCCTGGAACAATCAAAGCGAAAACTAAACTAGCTGCCTCTTAACACTTCCTTGTTCTTTTTTTCAATTGGCAGACAATGTTGTATTTCCATCAATTTACAATCTCATCTGGTAAATGAAACAATTTGTTAATGAAAAATGACAAGTTATCTGTCGATTGTGGAATGTAAACAATTAAATAAAAGGAAATCATGTTGTGTGTTTTAAAAGACCGTGTCTGCCTGCTTATTTCTCAATCATTTTGTCCTATCCGGGGATTGATAGTTGTATTTGATTAGATTTGATCCTGACAATCCAGAGAGGGCTGGGGGGGGGCAGTCAGTCTCAGGCCTGAGGGACTCACTTTCATTCACCCAGCAGATGTGCAGGAAGTAATTTTTAAAACCCACAGGGGCTGATTTGGCTTGGAACAGCAACACAGGGAAAGGGGTTTTGCTCCAGGTGAATCTGGCCAAGCACAACTCATGCCCCCCCCCCAACAATCAGTCTTGCTCCAAGTGAATCTGGCTAAGCACAACCCATGCCCCCCCCCAACAATCAGTCTTGCTCCAAGTGAATCTGGCCAAGCACAACCCATGCCCCCCAACAATCAGTCTTGCTCCAAGTGAATCTGGCCAAGCACAACCTATGCCCCCCCAACAATCAGTCTTGCTCCAAGTGAATCTGGTCAAGCATAACCTATGCCCCCCCCAACAATCAGTCTTGCTCCAAGTGAATCTGGCTAAGCACAACCCATGCCCCCCCCCAACAATCAGTCTTGCTCCAAGTGAATCTGGCCAAGCACAACCCATGCCCCCCAACAATCAGTCTTGCTCCAAGTGAATCTGGCCAAGCACAACCTATGCCCCCCAACAATCAGTCTTGCTCCAAGTGAATCTGGCCAAGCACAACCCATGCCCCCCCAACAATCAGTCTTGCTCCAAGTGAATCTGGTCAAGCATAACCCATGCCCCCCCCCACAATCAGTCTTGCTCCAAGTGAATCTGGCCAAGCACAACCCATGCCCCTCCTCCAACAATCAGTCTTGCTCCAAGTGATTCTGACCAAGCACAACCCATGCCCCCCCCAACAATCAGTCTTGCTCCAAGTGAATCTGGTCAAGCATAACCCATGCCCCCCCCAACAATCAGTCTTGCTCCAAGTGAATCTGGCCAAGCACAACCCATGCCCCCCAACAATCAGTCTTGCTCCAAGTGAATCTGGTCAAGCATAACCTATGCCCCCCCCAACAATCAGTCTTGCTCCAAGTGAATCTGGCCAAGCACAACCCATGCCCCCCAACAATCAGTCTTGCTCCAAGTGAATCTGGTCAAGCATAACCCATGCCCCCCCAACAATCAGTCTTGCTCCAAGTGAATCTGGCCAAGCACAACCCATGCCCCCCCAACAATCAGTCTTGCTCCAAGTGAATCTGGTCAAGCATAACCCATGCCCCACCCCCCCACAATCAGTCTTGCTCCAAGTGAATCTGGCCAAGCACAACCCATGCCCCTCCTCCAACAATCAGTCTTGCTCCAAGTGATTCTGACCAAGCACAACCCATGCCCCCCCAACAATCAGTCTTGCTCCAAGTGAATCTGGCCAAGCACAACCCATGCCCCCCCCCAACAATCAGTCTTGCTCCAAGTGAATCTGGTCAAGCATAACCCATGCCCCCCCAACAATCAGTCTTGCTCCAAGTGAATCTGGCCAAGCACAACCCATGCCCCCCCAACAATCAGTCTTGCTCCAAGTGAATCTGGTCAAGCATAACCCATGCCCCACCCCCCCCCACAATCAGTCTTGCTCCAAGTGAATCTGGCCAAGCACAACCCATGCCCCTCCTCCAACAATCAGTCTTGCTCCAAGTGATTCTGACCAAGCACAACCCATGCCCCCCCCAACAATCAGTCTTGCTCCAAGTGAATCTGGTCAAGCATAACCCATGCCCCCCCCCCAACAATCAGTCTTGCTCCAAGTGAATCTGGCCAAGCACAACCCATGCCCCCCCCCAACAATCAGTCTTGCTCCAAATGAATCTGGTCAAGCATAACCCATGCCCCCCCCCCAACAATCAGTCTTGCTCCAAGTGAATCTGGCCAAGCACAACCCATGCCCCCCCCCAACAATCAGTCTTGCTCCAAGTGAATCTGGTCAAGCATAACCCATGCCCCCCAACAATCAGTCTTGCTCCAAGTGAATCTGGTCAAGCATAACCCATGCCCCCCCCCAACAATCAGTCTTGCTCCAAGTGAATCTGGCCAAGCACAACCCATGCCCCCCCCAACAATCAGTCTTGCTCCAAGTGAATCTGGTCAAGCACAACCCATGCCCCCCCAACAATCAGTCTTGCTCCAAGTGAATCTGGTCAAGCACAACCCATGCCCCCCAACAATCAGTCTTGCTCCAAGTGAATCTGGTCAAGCACAACCCATGCCCCCCCAACAATCAGTCTTACTCCAAGTGAATCTGGCCAAGCATAACCCATGCCCCCCCCAACAATCAGTCTTGCTCCAAGTGAATCTGGTCAAGCACAACCCATGCCCCCCAACAATCAGTCTTGCTCCAAGTGAATCTGGTCAAGCACAACCCATGCCCCCCCAACAATCAGTCTTGCTCCAAGTGAATCTGGCCAAGCACAACCCATGCCCCCCAACAATCAGTCTTGCTCCAAGTGAATCTGGCCAAGCACAACCCATGCCCCCCAACAATCAGTCTTGCTCCAAGTGAATCTGGTCAAGCACAACCCATGCCCCCCCAACAATCAGTCTTGCTCCAAGTGAATCTGGCCAAGCACAACCCATGCCCCCCCCCAACAATCAGTCTTGCTCCAAGTGAATCTGGTCAAGCACAACCCATGCCCCCCAACAATCAGTCTTGCTCCAAGTGAATCTGGTCAAGCACAAACCATGCCCCCCCAACAATCAGTCTTGCTCCAAGTGAATCTGGTCAAGCACAACCCATGCCCCCCCAACAATCAGTCTTGCTCCAAGTGAATCTGGTCAAGCATAACCCATGCCCCCCCCCCAACAATCAGTCTTGCTCCAAGTGAGTCTGGCCAAGCACAACCCATGCCCCCCAACAATCAGTCTTGCTCCAAGTGAATCTGGTCAAGCACAACCCATGCCCCCCAACAATCAGTCTTGCTCCAAGTGAATCTGGTCAAGCACAACCCATGCCCCCCCAACAATCAGTCTTGCTCCAAGTGAATCTGGTCAAGCACAACCCATGCCCCCCCAACAATCAATCTTGCTCCAAGTGAATCTGGTCAAGCATAACCCATGCCCCCCCCCCCAACAATCAGTCTTGCTCCAAGTGAATCTGGCCAAGCACAACCCATGCCCCCTCAACAATCAGTCTTGCTCCGAGTGAATCTGGCCAAGCACAACCCATGCCCCCCCAACAATCAGTCTTGCTCCAAGTGAATCTGTCCAAGCATAACCCATGCCCCCCCCAACAATCAGTCTTGCTCCAAGTGAATCTGGTCAAGCACAACCCATGCCCCCCAACAATCAGTCTTGCTCCAAGTGAATCTGGTCAAGCACAACCCATGCCCTCCCAACAATCAGTCTTGCTCCAAGTGAATCTGGTCAAGCACAACCCATGCCCCCCCCAACAATCAGTCTTGCTCCAAGTGAATCTGGTCAAGCACAACCCATGCCCCCCAACAAACAGTCTTGCTCCAAGTGAATCTGGCCAAGCACAACCCATGCCCCCCCAACAATCAGTCTTGCTCCAAGTGAATCTGGTCAAGCACAACCCATGCCCCCCAACAATCAGTCTTGCTCCAAGTGAATCTGGTCAAGCATAACCCGTGCCCCCCCCAACAATCAGTCTTGTTCCAAGTGAATCTGGTCAAGCATAACCCATGCCCCCCCCAACAATCAGTCTTGCTCCAAGTGAATCTGGTCAAGCATAACCCATGCCCCCCAACAATCAGTCTTGCTCCAAGTGAATCTGGTCAAGCATAACCCATGCCCCCCCCAACAATCAGTCTTGCTCCAAGTGAATCTGGTCAAGCATAACCCATGCCCCCCCCAACAATCAGTCTTGCTCCAAGTGAATCTGGTCAAGCATAACCCATGCCCCCCCCAACAATCAGTCTTGCTCCAAGTGAATCTGGTCAAGCACAACCCATGCCCCCCCAACAATCAGTCTTGCTCCAAGTGAATCTGGTCAAGCATAACCCATGCCCCCCCCAACAATCAGTCTTGCTCCAAGTGAATCTGGTCAAGCATAACCCATGCCCCCCCCAACAATCAGTCTTGCTCCAAGTGAATCTGGTCAAGCATAACCCATGCCCCCCCCAACAATCAGTCTTGCTCCAAGTGAATCTGGTCAAGCACAACCCATGCCCCCCAACAATCAGTCTTGCTCCAAGTGAATCTGGTCAAGCACAACCCATGCCCCCCCCAATAATCAGTCTTGCTCCAAGTGAATCTGGTCAAGCACAACCCATGCCCCCCCAACAATCAGTCTTGCTCCAAGTGAATCTGGCCAAGCACAACCCATGCCCCCCAACAATCAGTCTTGCTCCAAGTGAATCTGGCCAAGCACAACCCATGCCCCCCCCAAAAATCAGTCTTGCTCCAAGTGAATCTGGTCAAGCACAACCCATGCCCCCCCCCCCAACAATCAGTCTTGCTCCAAGTGAATCTGGCCAAGCACAACCCATGCCCCCCAACAATCAGTCTTGCTCCAAGTGAATCTGGTCAAGCATAACCCATGCCCCCCCCCAACAATCAGTCTTGCTCCAAGTGAATCTGGTCAAGCACAACCCATGCCCCCCAACAATCAGTCTTGCTCCAAGTGAATCTGGTCAAGCACAACCCATGCCCCCCCCCCAATAATCAGTCTTGCTCCAAGTGAATCTGGTCAAGCACAACCCATGCCCCCCAACAATCAGTCTTGCTCCAAGTGAATCTGGCCAAGCACAACCCATGCCCCCCCAACAATCAGTCTTGCTCCAAGTGAATCTGGTCAAGCACAACCCATGCCCCCCCCCCAACAATCAGTCTTGCTCCAAGTGAATCTGGTCAAGCATAACCCATGCCCCCCCCAACAATCAGTCTTGCTCCAAGTGAATCTGGTCAAGCACAACCCATGCCCCCCCAACAATCAGTCTTGCTCCAAGTGAATCTGGCCAAGCACAACCCATGCCCCCCCCAATAATCAGTCTTGCTCCAAGTGAATCTGGTCAAGCACAACCCATGCCCCCCCCCAACAATCAGTCTTGCTCCAAGTGAATCTGGTCAAGCATAACCCATGCCCCCCCCAACAATCAGTCTTGCTCCAAGTGAATCTGGTCAAGCATAACCCATGCCCCCCCCAACAATCAGTCTTGCTCCAAGTGAATCTGGTCAAGCACAACCCATGCCCCCCCCCAACAATCAGTCTTGCTCCAAGTGAATCTGGTCAAGCATAACCCATGCCCCCCCCCAACAATCAGTCTTGCTCCAAGTGAATCTGGTCAAGCATAACCCATGCCCCCCCCAACAATCAGTCTTGCTCCAAGTGAATCTGGCCAAGCACAACCCATGCCCCCCCCCAATAATCAGTCTTGCTCCAAGTGAATCTGGTCAAGCACAACCCATGCCCCCCGCCCAACAATCAGTCTTGCTCCAAGTGAATCTGGTCAAGCATAACCCATGCCCCCCCCAACAATCAGTCTTGCTCCAAGTGAATCTGGTCAAGCATAACCCATGCCCCCCCCAACAATCAGTCTTGCTCCAAGTGAATCTGGTCAAGCACAACCCATGCCCCCCCCAATAATGAGTCTTGCTCCAAGTGAATCTGGTCAAGCACAACCCATGCCCCCCAACAATCAGTCTTGCTCCAAGTGAATCTGGCCAAGCACAACCCATGCCCCCCCAACAATCAGTCTTGCTCCAAGTGAATCTGGCCAAGCACAACCCATGCCCCCCAACAATCAGTCTTGCTCCAAGTGAATCTGGTCAAGCATAACCCATGCCCCCCCCCCAACAATCAGTCTTGCTCCAAGTGAATCTGGTCAAGCACAACCCATGCCCCCCCAACAATCAGTCTTGCTCCAAGTGAATCTGGTCAAGCACAACCCATGCCCCCCAACAATCAGTCTTGCTCCAAGTGAATCTGGTCAAGCACAACCCATGCCCCCCCCCACAACAATCAGTCTTGCTCCAAGTGAATCTGGTCAAGCACAACCCATGCCCCCCCAACAATCAGTCTTGCTCCAAGTGAATCTGGTCAAGCACAACCCATGCCCCCCCAACAATCAGTCTTGCTCCAAGTGAATCTGGCCAAGCACAACCCATGCCCCCCCCCACAACAATCAGTCTTGCTCCAAGTGAATCTGGTCAAGCACAACCCATGCCCCCCAACAATCAGTCTTGCTCCAAGTGAATCTGGTCAAGCACAACCCATGCCCCCCCAACAATCAGTCTTGCTCCAAGTGAATCTGGTCAAGCATAACCCATGCCCCCCCCCCACAACAATCAGTCTTGCTCCAAGTGAATCTGGTCAAGCATAACCCATGCCCCCCCAACAATCAGTCTTGCTCCAAGTGAATCTGGTCAAGCATAACCCATGCCCCCCCCAACAATCAGTCTTGCTCCAAGTGAATCTGGTCAAGCACAACCCATGCCCCCCCAACAATCAGTCTTGCTCCAAGTGAATCTGGTCAAGCACAACCCATGCCCCCCCCCAATAATGAGTCTTGCTCCAAGTGAATCTGGTCAAGCACAACCCATGCCCCCCAACAATCAGTCTTGCTCCAAGTGAATCTGGCCAAGCACAACCCATGCCCCCCCAACAATCAGTCTTGCTCCAAGTGAATCTGGCCAAGCACAACCCATGCCCCCCCAACAATCAGTCTTGCTCCAAGTGAATCTGGTCAAGCATAACCCATGCCCCCCCCCAACAATCAGTCTTGCTCCAACTGAATCTGGTCAAGCACAACCCATGCCCCCCCAACAATCAGTCTTGCTCCAAGTGAATCTGGTCAAGCACAACCCATGCCCCCCCAACAATCAGTCTTGCTCCAAGTGAATCTGGTCAAGCACAACCCATGCCCCCCCCCCACAACAATCAGTCTTGCTCCAAGTGAATCTGGTCAAGCACAACCCATGCCCCCCAACAATCAGTCTTGCTCCAAGTGAATCTGGTCAAGCACAACCCATGCCCCCCAACAATCAGTCTTGCTCCAAGTGAATCTGGTCAAGCACAACCCATGCCCCCCCAACAATCAGTCTTGCTCCAAGTGAATCTGGTCAAGCATAACCCATGCCCCCCCCAACAATCAGTCTTGCTCCAAGTGAATCTGGTCAAGCACAACCCATGCCCCCCCCAACAATCAGTCTTGCTCCAAGTGAATCTGGTCAAGCATAACCCATGCCCCCCCCAACAATCAGTCTTGCTCCAAGTGAATCTGGTCAAGCATAACCCATGCCCCCCCCAACAATCAGTCTTGCTCCAAGTGAATCTGGCCAAGCACAACCCATGCCCCCCCCCCCAATAATCAGTCTTGCTCCAAGTGAATCTGGTCAAGCACAACCCATGCCCCCGCCCAACAATCAGTCTTGCTCCAAGTGAATCTGGTCAAGCATAACCCATGCCCCCCCAACAATCAGTCTTGCTCCAAGTGAATCTGGTCAAGCATAACCCATGCCCCCCCCAACAATCAGTCTTGCTCCAAGTGAATCTGGTCAAGCACAACCCATGCCCCCCCCCAATAATGAGTCTTGCTCCAAGTGAATCTGGTCAAGCACAACCCATGCCCCCCCAACAATCAGTCTTGCTCCAAGTGAATCTGGCCAAGCACAACCCATGCCCCCCCAACAATCAGTCTTGCTCCAAGTGAATCTGGCCAAGCACAACCCATGCCCCCCCAACAATCAGTCTTGCTCCAAGTGAATCTGGTCAAGCATAACCCATGCCCCCCCCCAACAATCAGTCTTGCTCCAAGTGAATCTGGTCAAGCACAACCCATGCCCCCCCAACAATCAGTCTTGCTCCAAGTGAATCTGGTCAAGGACAACCCATGCCCCCCCAACAATCAGTCTTGCTCCAAGTGAATCTGGTCAAGCACAACCCATGCCCCCCCCCACAACAATCAGTCTTGCTCCAAGTGAATCTGGTCAAGCACAACCCATGCCCCCCAACAATCAGTCTTGCTCCAAGTGAATCTGGTCAAGCACAACCCATGCCCCCCCAACAATCAGTCTTGCTCCAAGTGAATCTGGCCAAGCACAACCCATGCCCCCCCCACAACAATCAGTCTTGCTCCAAGTGAATCTGGTCAAGCACAACCCATGCCCCCCCAACAATCAGTCTTGCTCCAAGTGAATCTGGTCAAGCACAACCCATGCCCCCCCAACAATCAGTCTTGCTCCAAGTGAATCTGGTCAAGCACAACCCATGCCCCCCAACAATCAGTCTTGCTCCAAGTGAATCTGGCCAAGCACAACCCATGCCCCCCCAACAATCAGTCTTGCTCCAAGTGAATCTGGTCAAGCACAACCCATGCCACCCCCAACAATCAGTCTTGCTCCAAGTGAATCTGGCCAAGCACAACCCATGCCCCCCAACAATCAGTCTTGCTCCAAGTGAATCTGGCCAAGCACAACCCATGCCCCCCCCCAACAATCAGTCTTGCTCCAAGTGAATCTGGTCAAGCACAACCCATGCCCCCCCACAACAATCAGTCTTGCTCCAAGTGAATCTGGTCAAGCATAACCCATGCCCCCCCAACAATCAGTCTTGCTCCAAGTGAATCTGGTCAAGCACAACCCATGCCCCCCCAACAATCAGTCTTGCTCCAAGTGAATCTGGTCAAGCACAACCCATGCCCCCCCCCACAACAATCAGTCTTGCTCCAAGTGAATCTGGTCAAGCACAACCCATGCCCCCCCAACAATCAGTCTTGCTCCAAGTGAATCTGGTCAAGCACAACCCATGCCCCCCAACAATCAGTCTTGCTCCAAGTGAATCTGGCCAAGCACAACCCATGCCCCCCCCCACAACAATCAGTCTTGCTCCAAGTGAATCTGGTCAAGCACAACCCATGCCCCCCCAACAATCAGTCTTGCTCCAAGTGAATCTGGTCAAGCACAACCCATGCCCCCCCAACAATCAGTCTTGCTCCAAGTGAATCTGGCCAAGCACAACCCATGCCCCCCCAACAATCAGTCTTGCTCCAAGTGAATCTGGTCAAGCACAACCCATGCCACCCCCAACAATCAGTCTTGCTCCAAGTGAATCTGGCCAAGCACAACCCATGCCCCCCCAACAATCAGTCTTGCTCCAAGTGAATCTGGCCAAGCACAACCCATGCCCCCCCAACAATCAGTCTTGCTCCAAGTGAATCTGGTCAAGCACAACCCATGCCCCCCCACAACAATCAGTCTTGCTCCAAGTGAATCTGGTCAAGCACAACCCATGCCCCCCCCAACAATCAGTCTTGCTCCAAGTGAATCTGGTCAAGCACAACCCATGCCCCCCCCAACAATCAGTCTTGCTCCAAGTGAATCTGGTCAAGCACAACCCATGCCCCCCCCAACAATCAGTCTTGCTCCAAGTGAATCTGGTCAAGCATAACCCATGCCCCCCCCAACAATCAGTCTTGCTCCAAGTGAATCTGGTCAAGCATAACCCATGCCCCCCCCCCAACAATCAGTCTTGCTCCAAGTGAATCTGGCCAAGCACAACCCATGCCCCCCCCCAATAATCAGTCTTGCTCCAAGTGAATCTGGTCAAGCACAACCCATGCCCCCCCCCAACAATCAGTCTTGCTCCAAGTGAATCTGGTCAAGCATAACCCATGCCCCCCCCAACAATCAGTCTTGCTCCAAGTGAATCTGGTCAAGCATAACCCATGCCCCCCCCAACAATCAGTCTTGCTCCAAGTGAATCTGGTCAAGCACAACCCATGCCCCCCCCCAATAATCAGTCTTGCTCCAAGTGAATCTGGTCAAGCACAACCCATGCCCCCCAACAATCAGTCTTGCTCCAAGTGAATCTGGCCAAGCACAACCCATGCCCCCCCAACAATCAGTCTTGCTCCAAGTGAATCTGGCCAAGCACAACCCATGCCCCCCCAACAATCAGTCTTGCTCCAAGTGAATCTGGTCAAGCACAACCCATGCCCCCCCAACAATCAGTCTTGCTCCAAGTGAATCTGGTCAAGCACAACCCATGCCCCCCCAACAATCAGTCTTGCTCCAAGTGAATCTGGTCAAGCATAACCCATGCCCCCCCAACAATCAGTCTTGCTCCAAGTGAATCTGGCCAAGCACAACCCATGCCCCCCCCAACAATCAGTCTTGCTCCAAGTGAATCTGGTCAAGCACAACCCATGCCCCCCCCAACAATCAGTCTTGCTCCAAGTGAATCTGGTCAAGCATAACCCATGCCCCCCCCAACAATCAGTCTTGCTCCAAGTGAATCTGGTCAAGCATAACCCATGCCCCCCCCAACAATCAGTCTTGCTCCAAGTGAATCTGGTCAAGCACAACCCATGCCCCCCCCAACAATCAGTCTTGCTCCAAGTGAATCTGGTCAAGCACAACCCATGCCCCCCCAACAATCAGTCTTGCTCCAAGTGAATCTGGCCAAGCACAACCCATGCCCCCCAACAATCAGTCTTGCTCCAAGTGAATCTGGCCAAGCACAACCCATGCCCCCCAACAATCAGTCTTGCTCCAAGTGAATCTGGTCAAGCACAACCCATGCCCCCCCCAACAATCAGTCTTGCTCCAAGTGAATCTGGTCAAGCACAACCCATGCCCCCCCCAACAATCAGTCTTGCTCCAAGTGAATCTGGTCAAGCACAACCCATGCCCCCCCAACAATCAGTCTTGCTCCAAGTGAATCTGGTCAAGCACAACCCATGCCCCCCAACAATCAGTCTTGCTCCAAGTGAATCTGGTCAAGCACAACCCATGCCCCCCCAACAATCAGTCTTGCTCCAAGTGAATCTGGTCAAGCACAACCCATGCCCCCCCAACAATCAGTCTTGCTCCAAGTGAATCTGGCCAAGCACAACCCATGCCCCCCCAACAATCAGTCTTGCTCCAAGTGAATCTGGCCAAGCACAACCCATGCCCCCCCAACAATCAGTCTTGCTCCAAGTGAATCTGGCCAAGCACAACCCATGCCCCCCCCCCAACAATCAGTCTTGCTCCAAGTGAATCTGGTCAAGCACAACCCATGCCCCCCCACAACAATCAGTCTTGCTCCAAGTGAATCTGGTCAAGCACAACCCATGCCCCCCAACAATCAGTCTTGCTCCAAGTGAATCTGGTCAAGCACAACCCATGCCCCCCCAACAATCAGTCTTGCTCCAAGTGAATCTGGTCAAGCACAACCCATGCCCCCCAACAATCAGTCTTGCTCCAAGTGAATCTGGTCAAGCACAACCCATGCCCCCCCAACAATCAGTCTTGCTCCAAGTGAATCTGGTCAAGCACAACCCATGCCCCCCCCAACAATCAGTCTTGCTCCAAGTGAATCTGGTCAAGCACAACCCATGCCCCCCCAACAATCAGTCTTGCTCCAAGTGAATCTGGCCAAGCACAACCCATGCCCCCCCCCAACAATCAGTCTTGCTCCAAGTGAATCTGGCCAAGCACAACCCATGCCCCCCCCAACAATCAGTCTTGCTCCAAGTGAATCTGGTCAAGCACAACCCATGCCCCCCCACAACAATCAGTCTTGCTCCAAGTGAATCTGGTCAAGCACAACCCATGCCCCCCCAACAATCAGTCTTGCTCCAAGTGAATCTGGTCAAGCACAACCCATGCCCCCCAACAATCAGTCTTGCTCCAAGTGAATCTGGTCAAGCACAACCCATGCCCCCCCCCAACAATCAGTCTTGCTCCAAGTGAATCTGGTCAAGCACAACCCATGCCCCCCCAACAATCAGTCTTGCTCCAAGTGAATCTGGTCAAGCACAACCCATGCCCCCCAACAATCAGTCTTGCTCCAAGTGAATCTGGCCAAGCACAACCCATGCCCCCCCAACAATCAGTCTTGCTCCAAGTGAATCTGGTCAAGCACAACCCATGCCACCCCCAACAATCAGTCTTGCTCCAAGTGAATCTGGCCAAGCACAACCCATGCCCCCCAACAATCAGTCTTGCTCCAAGTGAATCTGGCCAAGCACAACCCATGCCCCCCCCCAACAATCAGTCTTGCTCCAAGTGAATCTGGTCAAGCACAACCCATGCCCCCCACAACAATCAGTCTTGCTCCAAGTGAATCTGGTCAAGCATAACCCATGCCCCCCCAACAATCAGTCTTGCTCCAAGTGAATCTGGTCAAGCACAACCCATGCCCCCCCAACAATCAGTCTTGCTCCAAGTGAATCTGGTCAAGCACAACCCATGCCCCCCCCACAACAATCAGTCTTGCTCCAAGTGAATCTGGTCAAGCACAACCCATGCCCCCCCAACAATCAGTCTTGCTCCAAGTGAATCTGGTCAAGCACAACCCATGCCCCCCCAACAATCAGTCTTGCTCCAAGTGAATCTGGCCAAGCACAACCCATGCCCCCCCACAACAATCAGTCTTGCTCCAAGTGAATCTGGTCAAGCACAACCCATGCCCCCCAACAATCAGTCTTGCTCCAAGTGAATCTGGTCAAGCACAACCCATGCCCCCCAACAATCAGTCTTGCTCCAAGTGAATCTGGTCAAGCACAACCCATGCCCCCCCAACAATCAGTCTTGCTCCAAGTGAATCTGGCCAAGCACAACCCATGCCCCCCCAACAATCAGTCTTGCTCCAAGTGAATCTGGTCAAGCACAACCCATGCCACCCCCAACAATCAGTCTTGCTCCAAGTGAATCTGGCCAAGCACAACCCATGCCCCCCCAACAATCAGTCTTGCTCCAAGTGAATCTGGCCAAGCACAACCCATGCCCCCCCAACAATCAGTCTTGCTCCAAGTGAATCTGGTCAAGCACAACCCATGCCCCCCCACAACAATCAGTCTTGCTCCAAGTGAATCTGGTCAAGCATAACCCATGCCCCCCCAACAATCAGTCTTGCTCCTAGTGAATCTGGCCAAGCACAACCCATGCCCCCCCCCAACAATCAGCGTCTTCCCTGACTGACACTGGACTTTTTGGCACCTGTGCCCAAAAGGTCACGTACCCTGTTCTTTGCTGTGTGACGGCCCCTTACACAGAAGAGAGTGACACTTGAAAGATATATAATGGGATTCACACTGAAACCAGATGCTCCCGTTCCTGTATCTCCTTTTTAAAAAATGGATGCTGTTCTGAGCACACCTGTCTGTATTATGAACTTGACGGTAGAAACCAGAACGAATACTCTAATCCTGATTTACAAGTGATAGGGAACTTTACATTGAAACGTTTAATGTCTTAGAGGCGCTGCTTGCTTCTCTTACAACTATCTTTGCCTCCTTGATACATCAAAAATCGTGTTATTGTCACTCTTTTCTTTCAAAACAGTCTTTTCTTCCCAAAGAACTGACCTACATATCAGAACCATTAATACCCACTACCCCAAGCTCTGTCTTCCACCTGACCATGCATCAAACATTTGTCAGTCGTCAAGCGTTTAATGACAGGAGCGCTGGGGTAAATGACAGAGATCAAACCCCTGACACCCTTGTCAGGATGGAGCGCTTCCTGTGGCAGCCGTACCAGCACTGGTGCTTAAATTAGAAGAGAGGAAGATGTACAAATCAACATCAGAGGGCCGTCAGTTCTCGAATGCATAATTTACATGAACTGGCACTGCATCGACCCTCCTGTCTCGGCAAGTGGATGGGGAAGTGTGAAGTCTGTTCCATGGTCTTGGGCAAACGTTAAGTGCAAAAACAAAAGAGGCTTTGAGCAACTAGGAGAATCACTTAACCAGGTACCCAGCAGATATGGAAACTATTATGATTTACTCTTTTTTCTCCATTTGTAGGATGATGGGGGAAGAACACAAATGCTTTAACTCTCATAAATACATGCATGGGGTCAAGCCTGCTTGACCTGTGTCCTGAAAGTGAGCTCTGACTCATGGATACTTATGCTGGAATAAACTTTGCTAGTTTTTAAGGTGCAACTGGCCACTGGTGAGGGATGGAGGAGGTAGGGTGGCCAGATCCAGGTTGGGAAACTCCTGGAGATTTGGGGATGGAGCCCAGGGAGGACAGAGACCTCAGTGGAGTACAGTGCCACAGAGTCCACCCTCCAAAGCAGCCATTTTTGCCAGGGGAACTGATCTCTGTAGTCTGGAGATGAGCTGTAATTCTGGGGGACCCCGTGGTCCCACCTGGAGGCTGGCATCCCTACAACTAACATGGCTACCCCTCTGGAATTACACTCCTTTATGCTGGTTAATCTTTTGTTTTGTTTTTACCACTTGCTTGGGTCTGCGAAAACTGTTGTCAACAGTTATTTCCTTCATTCTAACCCTTCCTTTCTTAATGACTGATCCCACTTAGCTAGATGGTTGCATCATGTACCCTTAACCATACTGTGGGACACAAAAACACCAAACAGCTTCCAAATTGCTGCAGGAGGGCTCCACGTGGTTGTCATAAGATTTAGGCTTAAACACGGATGTGAGTTGTAACACGGAGCAGCTTCTTGCTGTTACTATGCCTTCTTGATGGCCACTGGTGCAGAGATTTCCTACATGAACATTTGAAATGAACTTTGTACATTATGGAGTACAAAAGTTGGCTTTGAGCTCCCCTGCCTGCGATTTGCAGAACAGTTACATGTGAATTGTGGGTTGTCCTCAGTTTCCACCCATATTGTGTATGATTCCAATCTTGATTGTGGTATGCGCAGCAAAGGGGCTCCAATTCTCCTCTCTGTACCATTTTCTTTACCTGCAATGATCCTGAGGTACAATATTTAGCCCACTGAGGAAACCTACATGTGCGCTTGAAAGTTTTCACAACAGGCTAAGTAGCATCCTCGGGACCATTTCAGAGAACGAAAGTGGTACAGGAAGGAGGCCGAAGCCCCTTCTACAGGCCCACCACAGTCACAATCTGAAGCAGGCATTGCATGAGCAGGAATCAAGGGGAGCCCTCAACTCACTTTTGACTATCATACAGGGTGGGGCCCTGGTCACAACCTATGTGCTCACTAATGTATCAGTCTGAGCTAGTCCATCAGTCCATCTAGCCTAATATTAATCAGACTGGGGCAAGTGATGCACTGTATTCTTGGTGCTTGGGGGGGGCAACAGTGGAAGGGCTTCTAGTGTCCCGGCCCCACTGCTGGACCTCCTGATGGCACCTGGTATTTTTGGCCACTATGTGACAAGTGTTGGACTGATCCAACATTGGCTTCTCTTATGTTCTTATGTACCCTCTCAGGCTGGCAGTGCTTTCCAGTGTCTCAGGCTTGAGTCTTCCTGCCTGACATCTCTATAGTTAGAAATGCCAGGGGTTGGAACTTTTTGCACCTAAAGGATGTCCCAGGGAGGTAGACATGCTGGTTTGTATCAGCAGAAAGGAGGCTTTCTGAAAGACTAAAAAGGGACCCCAACCTTTTTGAGCCTGCAGGCACATTTGGAATTCTGACACAGTATGGTGGATGCAGCAACAAAATGGCCACAAAATGATTGCCACCACTTGACTCCAGTGACACAGTGCAGATCCTGTGCTGTGGTGTCAGCTGCCAGCAAAGCAACTGTTAAGTATGAGCCTTAACTAAGAGAGCAATTAACAGTGATTCAGCCTTATTTAAGAACAAGAAGACGATCAGATAACACACACAAAAACAGTGGAGCACAGCTCCTTTTTAAATAGTCCGGGCTAACAAAAACCACGCCCCTTCTTTGGTTAACCACCAATAACATTTGAGGGATAAGGACCAATGAGGCTTGTTCCCTCCATAATATTCCAGTTAGTTCTGATTGGTTACAAACAGTGCAAAATCAAGAACAACCAATAGAATTGTCGAGGCTTACAATCCTGGTCCTGACTTCAAGCTTAACATGTAAAAGAATACAGTCTGTTCACAAGTCAGGACATAACAGCAACATTTCAAAAAGTCTGCACAGCTGAGCAAATCTCCAATAGTTAATGGGAAGCCTTGCTGGGCAAAAGCTGTTCCTGGGCCCGCCCACTTCCTAAAAGCACTTTGTGGGTACTGGTAGACACCAGGGCACCCACGGGCACCATGTTAGGGACCCCTGAACTAACAGATGCTATCATAAGCAGTGTTCCCTCTAAGCTGAGTTAGTGTGAGCTAGCTCACAGTTTTTTAGCTTCCAGCTCACACATTTTTGTCTTAGCTCAGGAAGGATGGCTCCAGAGCAAACTAATTTATGCAGTAGCCAAATTGCTTGCTCACAACTTTAATGCCAGTAGCTCACAAAGTAGAATTTTTGCTCACAAGACTCCACAGCTTAGAGGGGGCATTGATCATAAGTTTATGTTTTTGTGGGCTAGCACAAACTTCATTTGACACATGAAGTGAATTCTTTGTCAGCAGATAAATGTATGCTCTAGAATAAAAAAAAAAAAGGTAAGCACTGAATTAAAGCCATGAGAGCCTGGATCACTGTCAGAGTGAATGCTTAGCTGTTAGCAGTCAGACCCCTCCTCCCGCTGAGGGGCAGTTTATAGACAGAAAACCATAAACACCCTTCATACTATATCAGTTCAAATATCATAAGCTGCCTGGCCTAAAATGCCACAAAATGGATGCCAACTAGGGACAAGTATGGACACATAGGCCCCGGTCAGAGGTGCCAGCTAACGCGCGGGGGAGGAAGGCTATTTGTAGCACGGTAATTTGACCGTTGCGTGATCCTACACAACAGCGGGTGAAGTGGAGTAGTTACCATGCAGCCTGCTCCCTCGAGGGCTCAGCGACGCCAGCCTGCTTCCTCAAGGGCTCAATGACATCACCAGAGCGCGCTGGGGCGATCACCCCAGGAACTCTGTCCTCGGCCGTCGCACAGTCACTTGATACTACAATTTCCCTAGTGTTTTTTAAGTGCGCTTCTTTGCCTGCCTCTTACAGGTCTCTGACGGGTGCAGGACGCTGGCCAGATGTGCCAGTGTGAACGCGCCCGTAAAATCCGCCTGCCACTCGTTGGACTCCCGAGATAACTATTACGTGTGATCGTAGCCATAGTTTAGCTAGCTAACGACTTCCTCCACATCCTAAAAAGATGCATAATTTAGGATAATGGGTCTCCCAAGAACCTATTGCCTCACCTTGGACTAATCTCATCCACATCCAGCCTCACTTCCTCTCGCCCATTTACCCTGATTAAGCAACACTTAACACTACTTACCAAATCTGGTAGCTTTTCCCATTCAGTAATTAGAAGGTCATCAAGCACCATTAGCACCTATAATCCACCTTAGGTAAACCCATCAAGCTTCTCCCAAATCACTGTTCATCTCTGAAAAACCCATCAAGTTATTGTTTTGGAGGTAGACATATCAGACTGCCGCAGGGAGCATTTCCTGCTATAACTGTAGCACTCTGCTCCATAGCAGTGTGTGTGTGTTCTTGATGCCATATCTCATGCCCCCAAATTCATTCGGGCCCTCTCTTCTTTGCTCTGTGAAACACTGGTCATTTTGCTGCTGCCTCTGTGGACCTAAGCTTCCCCAAAATTGCTTTCTCCCATCTCCTCCTTGATTTCTTCTTAGTTAGCTTGTGTGTTTTCCTTGTGTTTGTATGTGTGTTTTGCCCTTTTATTTCTACTTCAATAAAACCCTTTCCAGTTGAGCATCTGAATGATCTATTTTGAGTTATCTAAGGGAAAGATCCCCATATACATAGGTGGAGAATCCCAATTACCCCCCTCGCCTCGCTCTGTCTGTTTAAAGTTAATTCCCCCAATCAATTTGGAGACTGCCTCTTTCGGTGACATGGGCCATCTGCAGGTGCCAACCTGCAAATAAGCAAAATAAAGAAATGCCCTTACATATGTCTTCTCTGTTGTGGCCCCCACCTTGTGGAATGGTCTGCCTGGGGAAGTCAGTAAGGCTTCCATTCTCCTGGCATTCCACAAACTGTGCGACACTGATTTATTCAAGAGGGCTTTTTCTATGCAAGCAATAGGGTAGCACTGTACAAAATTATTCACAAAGTTACTTGGACCGTTATTAGGGATTGTGTGGTCTATACTACTCAGTATAGCCTGCTGTAAATTGGATCCTATTATGTAATTTTGCATCATTTGCTGTGTCATGTTAGTACTTATGCTTTGCTTCAATCGTGTTTTTTTAGATTTCTGGTTGGTTCTACAAACCAGATCCTATTTTGCTCTTTATTGAATGTCCCATCCTGTTGATTTTATTGACTCACTCTGTGTAATCTGCCTCTCATCCCAGTGAGAATGGTGGACCATAAATAACATCAACAAATATACAACATAAATAAAATGAACAAATATCTATCAGACGACGGTGAACACAGCAGAATGAATTTTTAAAAAACACACAGTCGTGCCCAACTATTCCTTACTGATTACCTACAGTCAGTGTGATGTACAGGTTAGAGGGTCAGACCACGATCTGGGAGATGGAGACCCAGGTTTGAATCCCCAGTTTGCCAAGGGAGTTTGCTGGATGACTGTGGGCCAGTTGCACACTCTCAGCCTAAACTCCCTCACAGGGTTGTTGTGAGGATAAAATGGAGAAAGGGAAAATGCTGTAAATCACTTTGGGTCCCCAGTGGGAAGAAAGGTAGGGTATAAATAATAAATGTGTTGGATAATTCCACAAATGAGGCTGAACACCTTTTAGTCTGAAAGCTGTCACTCAAGAAGTGAAATAGAATCATTATAGAATAAGACAGACCATGTCAGTCAACGCATGCATACCAAATTACCACAGATGTGGGACATGAAAAGTGGATTAGAGTCCTGCTGAAGAAAAGGCTTTCCAGCTTCAGCCACCTACCAGCCATCTGCAAAACTGGTTGCACAATTTGGTGGTGAGGGAATGTGCCATGTATGTATCATTTAGGGAGGCATCATTCCCTCCCTTCTGTGATGCAGACCACACATCAGATATATTTTAGCAGATGCATGTCCTTGGGTGTATCCCTGGCCAAGTCACTGGCTCAGTGGTTGAGCACGCACTTTGCACGTTGAAGTTCACAGGTTCAGTCCCTGGCAACTCCAGCGAAAGAATGTCAGGTGGCAGATGCTGGGAAAGACCCTTCTCTGCCTCAGAAGGTTGAGGGCTGCCAGTCAGAGTAGGCAATACTGTGGTTGTTGGATTTGGTATTCCTATGAACACACAAAACTGCCTTCTTCTCGGTTAGACCATTAGTCTACTAATGTCAGCGCTGTCAACTCAGACCAGCAATTGCTCTCCAGGGTCTCAGGTAGAATTATTTCATATCACTTACCATCTGATTGGAGACTGAACTTCAAACCTTTTGCATGCAAAGCACGTGCTCTGCCCAAGACCATTTTACTGTACCCTCCATGGAAAGGTTCTTGCGGTGGATCACCACAAATTCAGAATACAAATAAAAGACCCCATTAAAAAATACAAATACAAAAATAAAACACAATACAAATGGATATTCACAAAAGAGAGTGTCACATTAACCTTGCATTAAACAGACACTCTTAAAGGAAAATCTGTTTGCTTAAAAAAGTGGGAGGTGAGGGGAAACATATTGCTATCTTTATGAGGTATTTAAAAATATCCAGAACCCATCCTTTAAAAAACAAAACAGGTATCCTGACTAAATCCAGCTTTTTAAGCCTGCAGAGAATTCTGGGTTTCCATTCCCAAAAACATACAGGAGCAGACACTGCCCTCCAACCCAAATAAACATTTGCAATGGGGTTGCCAGCTTTGGGTTCGTAAACACCTGGAGATTTGGGGGATGGACCCTGGGGAGGGTGGGGTTTGGGAGGGGAAGAACCTCAGCATGGTTGGATGCCTTACAGTCCACCCTCTAAAGCAGCTATTTTCCCCAGGGGCGCTGATCTCGGTTATCTGGAGATCAGTTCTAATAGGAGGAGATCTCCAGGTGCTACCTGAGGGTTGGTAACCCTAGTTAAAATCCAAGATCACGGTTATTGGGAGCAGGTCAGGAAGTGGGACTTGTGTTAGATTTGTTTATTTGAAACAAGCTGATCGTGGCGCACAGCAATGTGCACTTTCGCGGGCCCGGTCTCATAAAAAGCTGGATGGATACAAAGATATGTACATCTACAGCTTATTTAGACGTGTACACGCGTGCAAGGCTCTAGCTAAATGTGGTGAGCTGCAAGGAGAAAACAAAAGCCCACCTCTTGGAGGCGAGCCGCTCCTTCCGCCTGCTCTGCCGCTGACGACACCCAGTTTTCTAGCGGGGGAGGGGAGGGGAGGAGCGCGAGACTGTATGTGTCTGGTACTCTGCTTGCCCAGTGGGAGAGCAGGCGCTCCGTGGACGACCAATGAAATCGCTGTGAACAGGTAGTAACAGCCAAATTCCTCTCTGAACGCCTGGCCAATCCCGTTGGACGGTGGTTTCTCTGTTAAAGGTGGACTGCGCTCTCTCTCTCGCATCCATGGAATGCTCCTGCTTCAAGAGTTTCTGCAGCCTCCAGGTCTACCATCCGGTGAGGGGCAGTTGCAGGGAAATCTGGCCAGTGCCAGGTTCCTGGCCAGGTGACCATGGGCATTCAGGACGCAGTTTTCGATCGGCAAACACCCAAATGCAGTCTTTGCAGCAGAGACGCCAAAAGCCAGAACCTGGGAGGCAGCATGCGTGGGTTTCTCCCATGCCTCCTACCCACCCCATAACTGTCTGGTTTGTCAGTGAGAGCATCTGGAGGACTCACAGGAACAACCTTGCCCTGAAATCCAGATGTAGAACAGCAACTGTTTCATCTTTCTTTTCACCTCTCAAAACAGGTTCCAGAATTTTCAGTTTCTTGCACCTTCCATACATTTATCAGTCTTAAATTGATGTCCCCCCCCCATTTGAACATAAACTGAAGCAGCTTCTGACATGATTGAGGACTACTCTGACAGCCTGAACACAAAGATAGAACTTGTCATGTTGTACTCCGCATACTAGCCATGACACAAAGCTGTCAGTGATTCTACTACCCCTTCCCTGTTCCCCTTCCCACATACACAATCCCAACTTCTGTATGTCTTTGACAGAAGAAGATAAAGGAGAAAACGGAGAAGAAGAAATTGGATTTATACCCCTCCCTTCACTTGGAGTCGCACAGCAGCTTACAATCTCCTTCATTTCCTCCCCATAACAGATACCCTGTGAGGTAGGTGGGGCCAGGGCCGGCTCCAGGTGTCTGGGTGCCCTAGGCAGGACAGCCTGGAGCGCCCCCCACTGGGGATGCCAACCTCCCGGTGGGGCCTGGAGACCGGGGGCGGAGGCGGCGCGCTGGCTTTCCTGGAGGCTCCGCAGGTGCGGGGCCCCGGGAAAGCCAGGGAAGGGGGCGGGGGGGTCTAGACACCGCCCCCTCCCTCCCAGCGCCGGCTTTCCCAGGGGCTCCGCAGCTGCGGGGCCCCGGGAAAGCCGGGAAGGGTGCGGGGGTCTAGTGGTGACGGTGGCAGCGAGCACCTGGTTAGGGCGGCGGGGGGCACTTTTTTGGGGGAGTGGGGCGCTATTTGGCGCCCCTGAGGCCCGCGGCACCCTAGGTGAGTGCCTAGTTCGCCCAATGGGCGATCCAGCCCTGGGTGGGGCTGAGAGAATTCTGAGAGAACTGTTTGTGAGAGAACAGCTCTGAGAGAACTGGGACTGGCCCAAAGTCACCCAGCTGACTGCATGTGGAGGACTGGGGGATCAAACTCAGTTCTCCAGATTAGCGTCCACTGCTCTTAACCACTACACCAAACAAGGAGGTCTCTTCTCGCCCCTGGTATGGCATCCTATCAGCAAGTTCCAAAAGGAACAGTGCAAATGTATGCCAGCCATATCTTGCAGTAAGTAACATACAACGTAGATTCAGGTGGCTAGCGGTGTTAGTCTGAAGCAGCAGAACAAAGTTTGAGTCCAGCGATACCTTTAAGACCAACACAGTTTAATTCTGGGTGTAAGCTTCCATGTACACGCACACTTCTTCAGATACCTGAAGTGCAAAAAGCTTAGAATAAAACTTTGTAGGTATTAAAGGTGCCACTAGACTCAAACTTGTAAAATACTGAGCAGGATGCATCGGTAGTGATATCAGCTCATACTTTATTGGAAATGAAGAACGAGAGAGAGAATGCCGGCTCGCAGGCCAGCTTATATCCCTAAGGCGAACCACACCCAAACACACACCCCACACCCGTGAGAGGATTATTTACAGTGGCAAGAGTTCCATAGGTCCTTTCTCGGATCCTAGCCCTCTGATACGAGTGGGCTCAGATCCACTCTGGCTATCGTCTCTTGAAGCGAAGCTAGGCTCTTCGCATGACCACGTGCGAACCTGACCTCACACGTGGTCGAACTCAATACATAACAAACTTTAACATGCAACATGTCACTGCTGCTCATTGTGAATCCTTAACTTCTCCCTAGCTCCATTTCCCACTACTACTAGTTGTAAGAGGCATGTATATATAGGAAGCTTTCTGTTAAGTCAGACCCGGAGGCAGTCTTAACTAACAAAGTTAGTTGTGGGGGCGGGCGCTGATCACTCTCCCATCCAGGCCAGGGCTGGCAACAGTATACTCTAAGACAGGGCAGCTGCCATGGCCCAGGGTCTCTGGTGCACCCAATGCGCTGGCCACCCTCCCACATACCAGGAGATGGAAGGGCTTGAGAGCAGAGAACGAATGCACAGTCGAGGGTGAGGAGACATGAGGGGGTTGGTGGTGGGCAGAGAAGGGCCCTTGGGCACTGCTTGCACAGGGCCCCCCAACTTCTGGAATCAGCCCTGCTCCTGTCCAAGGGGTGCAGCCACCTTGGCAGTAGTGGCTGCTCATGCCTGCCCACCCCAAGGGTCAGGCAGCCAGCTTCTAGTGGCAGCAGTTGCTGCTGCCCACCTCACACAGGGCAATGGCTGCCCATGGCTTGGACCTCAGATGGTAGATACAGTGGGGAGCACAGCAGGGTGATGGTGCCACTGATTCTGGAGCCCCATTCTGGATTTTTGCCTGTAGCCCCTGACAGACCTTGATTCTGTCTAACCTACTACTGTCCAGCAGGGACTTCCTAGGATTCTTCTCCGCTTTGCTGCCTGGATTCCTTTTTAACTGGACGGGGCCAGAGGTTAAACCTTTGATCTTTTGTCCTGCAAAGTGTGTTCTGCCGTGGAGCTATGCATCCTTGAGCGAGTCCACTATGAGCAAGGTGTTGTTCAGGACACAGGAACAACACTCCTTGCCTGGAGGGCTTGCAGGCATCATTAAACAAACCAATGGGGCCATCAGGGAGGGGTCAAGGGCTGGCTATGGGTAGTGGTGACCGGGAAGAAAACGTCCATTAGCAACCGGCGCTCTCTGTTGTTGTTTTGCACATCTCTAAAAGAGAACAGATAGGTCAAGGTGATGTGGAGAGTGCTGACTTTAGGCAATTTTACATTTCTCCAGGGGAGGGGGGGAGTACAAATGGCAATTCACCCTTGGACTGAAGCTCAATAGCTTTTCACATTGAAAATGGAAGCTGGAGACTAGAGAATGGTGCCTTCTCTGGAATCTTCAGCAGAATGCCAAACAAACAGGGGGAACTTGAAGGCCAAGTTGCTCCCTTTAGTGCCCATCCTGAGTATGTCCTGGTCTTGTGAATCAGGGACACCGGCCTCCAGATGGGACCTGGAGATCCCCTGGAATTACAGCTCATCTCCGGACTACAGAGATCAGGTCCCCTGTAGAAAATGAGTGCTTTGGAGGGTGGGCTTTCCTCCCCAGGTTTCATCCTCAAATCTCCCGGAGTTTCCCAACCTGGATCTTGCAACCCTACATCTCCATCCCCTGCTGGTGGCCAAGGAGGGGACCTGGCGACCCTATTGTGAAGTGAGACGGGTGGAAAATACAGGAAGGAACTCTCCTTCAGTGGCTCCTCCTCTTCTGGAGTGTCCTCTTCGCAGCTGCTCGCCTGGCTCCCGATCTTCTTAATTTCAAGCGCCAGGAAGCAATCTTTTCCTTTTTAAAACCTAGTCTTTTGGCTCATTTCATTGGCCTGTTCTATTTCTGGATGTTTGTGTCCTCCTCCTTCTCCTCAACATTCGCTGGATTATGGAGAAAGCAAGAGAGTACCAGAAAAACATCTACTTCTGCTTCATTGACTATGCTAAAGCCTTTGATTGTGTGGATCACAATAAATTATGGCAGGTTCTTAAAGAGATGGGAGTACCAGACCACCTCACCTGTCTCCTGAGAAACCTGTATAAGGGTCAAGAAGCAACAGTTAGAACCGGATATGGAACAACTGATTGGTTTAGCATAGGAAAAGGAGTACGACAAGGATGTATATTGTCACCTTGCTTATTTAATTTATATGCAGAGTACATCATGCGAAATGCTGGCCTGGATGAATCACAAGCTGGAGTTAAGATTGCTGGGGAAAAGATCAATAACCTCAGATATGCAGACGATACCACTCTGATGGCAGAAAGTGAAGAGGACCTAAAGAGCCTTTTGCTCAGGGTGAAAGAGGAGAGTGCAAAAGTGGGCTTGAAGCTCAACATCAAAAAAACTAAGATCATGGCATCTGGGCCCATCACTCCTTGGCAAATAGAAGGGGAAGTCGTAGAAGTAGTGACAGACTTCACGTTCCTAGGATCCCAGATCACTGCAGATGGTGACTGCAGCCATGAAATTAAAAGACGCCTGCTCCTTGGGAGGAAAGCGATGGCAAACCTAAACAGCATGATAAAAAGCAGAGACATCACCTTGCCAACAAAAGTCCGCATGGTCAAAGCAATGGTATTCCCCGTAGTAATGTATGGCTGCGAGAGTTGGACTATAAGGAAGGCTGAGCGCCGAAGAATCGATTCTTTTGAACTATGGTGCTGGAGAAGACTCTTGAGAGTCCCTTGGACTGCAAGGAGATCAAATCAGTCAATCCTAAAAGAAATCAACCCTGACTGTTCTCTGGAAGGACAGATCCTGAAGCTGAAGCTCAAATACTTTGGCCACCAAATGAGAAGGGAGCATTCACTGGAGAAGACCCTGATGCTGGGAAAGATTGAAGGTCAAAGAAGAAGGGGACGGCAAAGGATGAGATGGTTAGACAGTGTCATCGATGCAACGAACATGAAATTGAGCAAACTTCAGCGGACGGCGGAGGACAGGAGGGCCTGGCGTGGTCTGGTCCATGGGGTCGCGAAGAGTCGGACTCGACTGTGCGAATGAACAACAACAACAAACCTTCTCCTCTTGGGAAGTGGATTTTGGTCTTTGTTCTGTTCCACTGATTTTTGTGGCTGCTAACACATCTTCCCCTTGTGTTTGAAGCGGCTTTGTGGTTTTAGAGTTTTATGTTGGTTAGAGATTATGTGGGTGTTTGCTCCACTGGGAGACTGATAGTTCAGGGGTGGCATGCAAATCATTAGTAATAATGGCAGTAGCAGCAGCAGCAGCCGCAATAACAGAAGTATTAGCAGTAGTATTAATAGTAGTTCAAGGAAAAGGGTGACATGATGGATGAAAATCATATAAGATACCACATACTGACAGCTTATTTAGCTTGAGGACCTGCTGTTATTTCTGTCAAGTCCTAGATTTGGCGTGTGGATGGGTGATAGAAAGAGTATCTACCTTTCTGTGTGATAGACTGTTTTTTTCTGCTTAGGTGAGTGTGGGCAGAAGATACATCCCCCAAAATATTATTCCATATGTGCTTGAATCCGGTTCTGCTTCAGAGCACCTTATTAACAATAAATTTTAATTAACTTTTCCAACAAAATCCATTATGACGCATCCGCCATATGGCAGAGACATGATTTGTCAACGCTGGCAGGCCAAACAAACAACAGCAAGGAATGGCACTGGCTCTCCTGGAAAATGGGTAGCTGCAGATAGTTGCTGGAAACTGAGTGCCCGTTTCATATTAAAAAGTCAATTGTGTTCCCTTCCAAATCTTGCCACAAAAATGCTATGTTAAAAAATCGGCAATTCTCTGCCCAGGTTGGCCAGAGTGGATGCAAACCACAGTGCTAGTAGACACATTCCTGGAGGGCAAGTCTTTGAATAGCTGATACTCATCATGGACTGGTTTGGATGTGGCCTTCTGCCTGATCTAGCAAGGCAGCTCTGATGTACTTGCCACAATTCTATACCTGATTTATAGGAACACAGATCTTTTACCTGTATGGTTAGAAAGCTTGTTAACCCATTCCACTCCCTATGCATTCTTAGCCATCTTTTCTCATTTTGTCCAGGGCTGCTGAAAGCCAGACACAGATTCCCCTCTGCCCTCCCCCCTTAAAATGCATTTTACCACCCTCCCATTCAGAAGACAGCCCTCAGGATGTTAGATTAGATTGAGTAACTGTGCTTCTACTATACCAAATTAGCACTATACTTGGCTCCCTGGGGGCCACAAGTGACCCAAGGCACCAGAATCTTGTACCCCAATATTCCATTTTTGACAGAAAGAAGTTAACTGCAGAACCAAAAGAGAGCATAACTCATAGAAAATGGAAGAAGAAATTCCTCTGCCGCATATTGGAAAGAGAAGTTGAATGGGCAGAGAGCCAGCGTGGCATAGTAATTAGAGTATCGGACTAGGATGTGGGAAACACCGGTTCGAATCCCCACTCTGCCATGGAAGCTGGCTGGGTGACCTTGGGCCCATCACAGACTCTCAGCGTAACCAACCTCACAGGGTTGTTGTGAGGATGAAATGGAGAAGGGGAGGATGGTCTAAGTCCCTTAGGGTCCCCATTGGGTAAAAAAATGGGGTAAAATGAAATAAATAGATGTGCCTGGTTTTAAAAAAAGATTTTTGAAACATGTATATTTTTATACCACAATGGACTGGAAAAGGGGGTGGGAATCCATATTTAATTTTTAACCAAATTTGTTTTGATTCTGTCTTTGTCTTTTTTGCTGATATTTGGTGAGGTGTTCCATTCCTTATCACTTTGACATTCAGTCAAGACAGTAACTGACATCACTATAATATAACCATGAGATTGTTACTGGCAGGACTTTTTTGTAGAAAAAGCCCAGCAGGAACTCATTAGCATAATAGGCCACACCCAGCAGCAGAAACTCATTAGCATATTAGGCCACACCCCCAGGTTACCAGGAGTGTGGTCATCTGGCCACACCTACCTTTTGCTTCTTATTCTGTTTACCTTGTTCATTGTCAAAACCCAGGGCTTTTTTTGCAACAGGAACTCCTTTGCATGTTAGGCCACACACCCCTCATCTAGCCAGTCCTAATGAGTTTCTGCTGTTGGGTGTGGCCTGTTATGCTAATTAGTTCCTGCTGGGTGTGGCCAACTCAGGAGCCAGCTGGAACTCCATTCCTGTGCATTCCTGCCCAAAAATAGCCCTGGTTACTGGTCCTGTAACCGGACATAATGCCATGTATCGCCAGGATGCTCTAGCAGTTCCCCAAAACTCTGGAGGATTGCCAGAGCACCCCCAGTGACATGACAGCACTTATGGTTATGAGACCAGAAGCAAAGTTTTCAGCCAGTGGCTGGCAACCAGCAAGAAAGGGGCAGGGGAAAATGGTGCCACACCAGTGGCGCAGTATCTCTTTCAGTGAATGCTGAATATGATGTCACATTTCTGTTGTGATATAGATACAGGGCTGTAGAATTCAGGCCAAACTTTGCCCAAATTCTAGAGCATTGCATCAATGTCATGCCAGTGATGTGATATCACTTCCAGGTATTCCAGAAGAAACATTGTGCTGCTACTGCGACACCATTAAAAAAACTCCTCCATCCCCCCCCAATAAACAGGGAGAGCAGAAAGTTAGGGAGACCAGATAGTGTAGCAGTCATCCAAAACTCTATGGTAAAACCATAGACATTATCATGGAGGAAGTCTCAACTCAGTATCTGGCCACAGATTGGCACTCAATGATACTTAACCAATATGCCTTTAACCACAAAAGGAACCTGCCACACTGGTCTTTGCCAAAGAAAGAATTTCCCCCACATTATCACTCCTGAAAGAAAAGTCATTCTGATCACTATAATACAATGTATACTATCTGGCAGGGGTCTTTTCATAGAAAAAGAGCTGCAGGAGCTCATTAGCATATGGTATGCTAATATTAGCCTATTAGCATATGCCATGCCCCCCGACATCATCGGAAGTGATGTCAGAAGGGGAAGCAAGGGGGGGGGAGGCATCTTCAAAAGCCTCCCCTTCCCCAGCTGGCCTAGGTGGGGGAGCTAAGAAAGAAGGGGTTTAAAGTTTAAACTCCTTCTCACTAGAGTTGGGCCACAGAAGGAGGAAAGAGGGAAGGAAAGAGAGAGAGTAGAGAGAAGGAAAGAAGGAAGGAAAGAGAAGGAAAGGAGGAGGGAAAGAAAGAGGGGAAAAGGAGGGAAACAGGGAAAGGAGGAAAAAAGAGAAGAGAAGAAGCTGGGAAAGAAAGAGAGAAGAGAAGAAGGAGGGAAAGAGGAAAAGGAGAGAAGGAAAGGAGGGAATGAAAGAAATTTGGCGGCAATTCGGCCCCATTATATCCTATGGGCCATTGAAGTCAATGGTGAAAACATAGGATATATTCTGGGAGCTGGAGGGGAGGGTGTTTGAGGGAGAGGCTCCAAACTCACATGGTAGCTTTTGGAGCCTCTCCCCAAGATACCCACCAAGTTTCAAGAACATTGGATTAGGGGGTCCAATTCTTTGGGCCTCCAAACAGGTTGCCCCTGTTCCCTCCATTGTTCTCTATGGTGGGGGAAAAGTTACTTTTTTCCCACCATAGAGAACAATGGAGGGAACTGGGGCAGCCTGTTTGGGGGCCCATAGAATTGGACCCCCTGGTCCAATGTTCTTGAAACTTGGTGGGTATCTTGGGGAGAGGCTCCACCAGCTACCCTGTGAGTTTGGAGCCTCTCCCTCAAACCCCCTCCCCTCCAGCCCCCAGAATATACCCTATGTTTTCACCGTTGACTTCAATGGCCCATAGGATATAATGGAGCTGAAATTGACATTCGGCTGCCTGAAAGACTCCGGGGACGCCAGCTGGGGGCGGGGCTTGGCTTCTGAGCTGCCGGAGCTGTGCTCCGGTGCGCTCCTCCCCCAAAAGACCCCTGCTATCAAAGGTATACACTTGCTCTCAAACACACTCACTTTCCCTTCTATGTACCTCCCCTCTTTTACATTTTTGGGGAATAAATGTTCCAAGAAATAGGAGCAGAGCTTATATTCATACAGTTTGTACATACGCAGATGTTGTGCCCACACATTATAAGTGGCAGGGGTGGCGCCAATGCACTTGATCCAACATCCCCACTATGTGCATCAGTCCTGCACACTACTATGTCTGAGTGTAGGCCTAGAGTTGCCAACCCCCAGGTGGTTCAAGCCATAACTGGACCACAGGGATTAACCAAAGGTACACACCACCAAAGTTCACTGTGAAAACAATGATTCTATTACAGTTGCAGTCCACAGACTCGCTTCTTCTTTTGTTCCTTTATTTCATGCCATGCAGTGCTGCTGCTTCCAAACTTCCAGGTCACAGCTAACAAAATTCTTGGGATTACAGCTGATCTCCAAGTGACAGAGATCAGTTCTCCTGGAAAAAATGGCTGCTCTGGAAGGTGGACTCTGTGGCATTATACCCCACTGAGGGCCCCCCTCCTCTAAACCCCACTCCTCTTCAGGCTCCACCCCCAAAATCTCCAGATATTTCCCAACCAAGAGCTGGCAACCCTAACCCTAGTATCTTCATAAGACAGTGAAGAAGGGGTGGAAGGAAATGAAAGGGTGTTCGGGGACTTGACTGTTAACTGCTACTGAAAACAAGTTGTCAAAGTCTCTTCATCTGAAGAGAGTTATAAGGAATCTGTTGGTTCTCCCAAGAGAAGCATCCAGCTTTATTAAGAAGAGAAATTATTAACATATGATTGATTGCCGTTCTCTAAAGAATGTATTTAACATGCATTGCAATACTTTTTCTCCCCTTTGCCACCCATTTGTCATGCCCTGGAGGTGACAACTCCAGGTTGGGAAATTCCTGCAGATTTGGGAGTGGAGCAGGGTGAGGTCAGGATCTGGGATATGGGAGGGACCTCAGCAGGGTATAATACCATAGAGTCCACCCTCCAAAGCAGCCATTTTCTATAGTCTGGAAAGCAGAGGGGTGCTGGAGGTCCCCCTGAATTATAATTCATCTCCAGGCTACAATTGATCCCGGGAAGTCAGCATGGTTTTGTCCCCAGCAGATCTCATCAGACCAACCTGGGCCCTGGTCACATGCCAAATTTGCCGCGGGAGAGCCACGAGTGAATGGCGGATTTTCTGGGCATGATCATACTGCAACATCTGGCAAGTGGAGCGCACCCGTGGCCAATCAATGGTGTACCGCCAAATATGCGCAACAAGAAACTACCTCCCCAAAGGTACTAGCAAACGGTTTGCCACGGGCTGCCTCTGGACTCTCTCAGTGTGATCACGCTGGTGCATGGCTTTTCCCTTCGGCCCTTTGTTGACATGCAGGTGTGGAGGGAAGGAACCATGGCATGCTGCTAATGCGTGGGATCGTGTTCTGGCAGCGCTAATTGTGGCACCGCAAATAGCCCCGCCTCCCCCCACATTTTCCGGCGCGTATGACCGGGGTCCTGGTTTCCTTCTTTGATTGTATGAAGAGCTTACTGGATCATGGGAATTCGGTTGATGTGATTTACCTGGATTTCAGTAAAGCTTTTGATAAGGTTCCCCATGACATGATGGGCAAGCTGGAAGACTGTGGACTGGACTATAGGACAGTTCGGTGGATAGGGAACTGGCTAGAGGATTGCACTCAAAGAGTGGTGGTCAATGGCGTTTCATCAGATTGGAGGGAGGTGTCTAGCAGGGTGCCACAGGGCTCAGTTTTGGACCTAGTACTTTTCAGTATTTTTATCAATGATCTGAATGAAGGGGTAGAAGGGCTATTCATTAAATTTGCTGATGATACCAAATTGGGAGGAGTAGCAGACACCCAAGAAGACAGGGATAAAATTCAACAAGACCTGAATACTCTGGAGAAGTGGGCCGTTGCAAACAGGATGCAATTCAACAAAGATAAATGCACAGTATTACATCTGGGCCACAAAAATGTCAAGCACAAATACTGGATGGGGGATACGTTTCTGGGGAGTAGTGTATGCGAAAGAGATCTTGGGCTAAGAGTGGATTGTAAACTGAATTGTGATGTGGTGGCAAAAAAGGCAAATTCAGTCTTGGGTTGTATTTAAAGTGCCATAGCATTGAAATTGCAGGAGGTCATGGCCCCTCTGTATACTGCCTTGGACGGGCCACACCTTGTGTACTGTGTGCAGTTCTGGAGGCCTCACTTCAAAAAGGATGTGGACAAAATCGAGAAGGTGTAGAAGAGTGCAATGAGGATGATCAGGGGTCTGGAGACTGCGCCTATGAGGAAAGGCCTTGAGAATGTTTAGTTTGGAGAAGAGGAGATTGAGGGGAGACATGGTTGCTCTCTTGAAATATTTGAAAGGCTGTCATTTGGAGGAGGGCAAGGAACTGTTCCAGCTGGCAGTAGAGGATAGGACCCAAAGCAACGGGTTTAAATTATGTGCAGAAAGGTATCAGCTGGATATTAGGAAAAACTTTTTCAGTGTCAGCGTGGTTCAAAGGTGGAACCAGCTGCCTAGGGACGTGGTTAGCTCCCCTTCACTGACAGCATTCGAGAAGAGTCTGGATGAATATTTGTCAGAGATGCTTTAGGCTGGTCCTGCGTTGGGCAGGGGGTTAGACTAGATGGTCTGTATGGCCCCTTCCAACTCTATGATTCTATAAATTAGGCTTGCCAACCTCCAGGTAGTGGCTGGAGATCTCCCAGAATTACAACTGATCTCCAGTTCACCTGGAGAAAATGGCCGCTTTGGAAGGTAGACTCTATGGCACTATACCCCACTGAAGTCCCTCCCCTCCCCAAACCCTGCCCTCCCCATGCTCCACCCCCCCAAACCTCTAGGTATTTCCCACCTTGGACCTGGCAACCCTAGGCTACATAAATCACTTCTTTACTGATTGTTTGTTTATTTAAGCATTTATTCCACTCCTTCTTGAGAACACAGCTGCTTTGGAAGGTGGACTGCATGGCATTATACCCTAGCAAGGTCCCTCATCTCCCTAAACCCCACTTTCCCAGGCTCTACTCTAAAATCTCCAGGTATTTCTGAACCTGGAGTTGGCAAACCCAGCTCCCTCAAAATAGTTGTCCTAGGGACATGCAACAAACATGCAATTGAGAAAACTCCAGAGGACAGCAGGAGACAGGAGGGCCTGGCTGGCGTGATGTGGTCCATGGGATCGTGGAGAGTCGGACTCGACTGTGCAACTGAACAAGAAGAAGAAGAAGCGAAGAGATTGGATTTATACCCCACCCTTCACTGCCCAAAGGCGTCTCAGAGCGGCTTACAAACTCCTTTCCCTTCCCCTCCCCACAACAGACACCCTGTGAGGTAGGCGGGGCTGAGAGAACTTCTGACAGAAACTGTCCTTGAGAGAACAGCTGCGCCAGAGCTTGTGACTGACCCAAGGTCACATCAGCAGGTGCAAGTGGAGGAGTGGGGAATCAAACCCGGTTCTCCCAGATAAGAGTCCGCGCACTTAACCACTACACCAAACTGGCACTACAACAACAACGGGAACATCCCGGATAGAAACCCTCTCAAGAAAATGAAAGCAGAAAAATGCCAGACCAGCTCCAAGAACTGTACTGCATCCAGAATTCAAGGGAAAACTCATTTCTTCACTAGCTGGGATGATTTGTACACACTGAGAACATACCCACTCACTCAAGTAGGGTGCCTCGCCCACTTTAGAATGCTCTAGTTAAAAGAACAGACATTACCCCAAGCCAAATTAAACTAAGGTGAAGGATTTGTAAATTAATCCAGGGAAAACAGTGGCAGGGGTGGAGGTGGGGAGCCTTTCCTGGAAACAGCAAAGAATGCGATACAAACTCAACTTGATAAAAAAAAAAGATTGATCAGAAATTGTTTTCTACACACAAAGCCGATAAGAACAATAAATGGTACATGGCACAGTGCAAAAGCTTTCTTTTTTAACACCCTTTTCAAATACTATATATGAAATTAATGTATTTCAGGCATTTTTCATTTGGAAGACATATTACTGTCTGCCAACATTTCATTTACTACCGAGATAAAGCATATTGCTTTCTTAGAATACTTAGTATGGGTTAATATTAATGCTACTCAGTTTTGATATAAATACATGGAATCTGAAGACTGCATCGTTATAACCATTCTCCCCCCTCCCCATTTTGAATAGCTTCTTTTACAAGCACAGCTGCCTGTTCAATTTATAAAGCACATGAAGCTAGGCAGAGCACACCCCATTTTGGGTAATGGGTTGCAAATGTTACTTGAAAGTTTGGCCCATACATGTTAATAAGATTTTTAACTAAGGTCTCTTGACTTTGGATCAGGTGGTGATAATACAGAAATAAGAATTATAAAGAAACCAACTAACCCTTCATCCCATGGTTAGGGGGGAAATCAGCATAAAGCCTGATAGTCTGCCCTGAGAATTCTGGATCTTATGGCCACCTTGTAAATTTGTTTTGATTAGGTTTATCTCACATGCATTTAGGGGATTGGAATTCACCTTCAGGCAACAGAGATCAGTTCCCCCGGAGAACATGACTGCTTTGGAAGATGGACTCTAAGGCTGCAATCACACACACTAAATAATCCACTTTCAAAGCACTTTCCAACTGGATTTTACTGTGTGAACTGGCAAAATCCAGTTTGAAAGTGGATTGAAAGTGGATTATTTGGTGTGTGTGACTGTGGCCTATGTCAGGTAGCCCTGTCATGGTGTTGGAATGTGGAGGGGTACTCTTCCTCTGCCTGCCTCTGAGCCTCACTGTTCCACTGTCTGTATGTTATTGCTTGCTTGACCTTGTAGAATCTCCAGCTGCAGAACTCCTGGGCTGGGAACAAACGGCTTTTAGTCTAGCTTGCTTGTTTTGCCCGCACGTGCGAACTATATTCAGCTTGTAAGGGGGGGTGTTTGATTTTAGTATAACTCAGGAGGCCCTTCTGTTCCCGGGCATTCCTGACACAAGCAGCACACGTGCCTTTAGTTCTGATTCACTAATAAACAGTTCTCTTCTAATGAAGCCCTGTGTTGTGTGACCTGACTAAGGAGCCTGACACTCTATGGCATTATGATCCACTGAGGTCCTGCCCCTCCCAAAGCCCTCCCTCCACAGGCTCCACCCCCAAAATCTTCAGGTATTTCCCAGTCCAAAGTTAGCAATCCTATTGTACATCCTGAACATGAGTGTGCTGGGCAGTCCTCAGGATAGAAAGTGAAGCTGGCATCTAGAAGTAAAAACAGGCAGGGATAACTCAGTGATGCCAGCTCTGAGCAACAGAAAGATGCAGTAGAGAGCTAGGCCCTGTCATAATGAGAAAAGCTCCAGATCTCTGCATCTGTTTGGGAACTGGGTTCAGGTCTAAAACTCCCATCTGCAGCTCTAACATTTCTAAGTGGAATTCCACCAAACTGTATTGTATCAATTGCAGTCGAATCTCTGCTGGGGTCCCAGTTCTTCAAAGGATCTTGGTCTTTGAAACAGAGGGAAGTATTTGACAGTTGCTGTGACAAAAAGAAAGCCTGCTCCAGGACCATTCATTAGGCATTGTGAATCTAATTTGCTGTCTATTTTGGTTATTGTGCTTTGTTCGCCTAATGAGTGCCACAGTTGTAGTTCATAAGAGTGTGGGCAGATGGACTGGTAATTAGGTGCCACCTTTAGGGAACTTCCTGTTGAAGAGACACCATGTGCTGTCCTTGAGTCAATAAAGGCAGAAGGAGAAGACACTGATGGTGGTTGTTAGAAGTTAGGGTATGTCTGTAATGAGGAAAGCTTGCCCCTTGCTAACCCTGCGGATGTTGATGCCGCTAGCAATTACGGGTCTGATTCCAAGCCATTAACTCACCTCTGATCCAGTGGGACATATTATGTTTGGCATTTTGGAAACATAAAAAAGGAAGCACAATGTGATTTCATTGGACTGGAGAAAGGTATGAAGGCCAAAGCGGCTATGCTAGCAGAGACAAGAAGGGCCCACAGAATGATACAGAATCTTTGCAATTGCTTCCCAAACTCAGATTCTGTGCAAGTTTTCAACATCCCCTATATAAGATTTTTTTTAAAAAAAATCCTCTAAGTGACTTATGAACATTTTTGTCTCATGTCCTTCCTGTTTCATATTTGACTATCTAACCTTCAACTCATTCCTCTGTTTGGGCCATTCCTCCTTCCAGGATACAACAGAAGGGAAACAAACCCAACCTGAAAATCAAGTTAGGTATTCAAGAGGTTGAGATCTTTTAACACCTCACTTTCAGTCACTTTTAATTCTGGTTCACATTTGCACACATTGAGGAAATATATAGTTAACAGTCAAGGACAGAATATTGGTTCAGAGATATCAGAGTGCTGGCTCCTCATGATATACAGGCCTGACATTAATTCTTTATTTGGAGCCTCAGCCTGTAGTGAATTATTTAAAACCTGCCTTCCCCCCCTCCCCGAAAAAATATTTCACTTTTTATGTATGTGTAACATGGTTTCAACCACTGAAGAAGGCTCTTAGGGCCGAAACATATCTGTCTTAGTAGTTATATATCTTTATGTGAAGCCATTGTTGACATTCTGTTACCACTGTACATGCAACTCTAATTGGTTGCTGTTTATGACATTTTTATTTTCCGTGTTACATGTGTTGTTTTTATCTTTGACCTGGTGCACTGTGCAATAAATATTTATATTATTTTTAATGTTCTTGCTACTTGACCTCTTGACTATCTAACCGTTCCTCCTACCCACCTATCCAAAGATGTACATTAAAAAAAAATCTTTTAATTTTCATTCATTTGCATCCGACCTACTTTGCTCAGCACATTCCCACTTTTATTTGTTTCATAGCACTTTTATCCCCATTTTAAAGTTATATCCCATTTTGACAGTGCCCCATAGCCTACCATTCCGCTCAGCAACATCTGAAATCTTCCTCCAATTGATGTGGCTCATCTGCCACCCTCTCCTTATGCTGGAAGAAGGCGTCAACCTTTGCCGAGAGGAGAGGAGAGGCCAGTAGGATTCAGGCTACCATTTTTATGCCATTTATATGCAACTGATACTGAACTGGCATCCATTTTAGTGATCATATTTCTAGCAAATTTTATTAATGTGATTGGGGGAAAGGATGCTCAGAGTTTCATCATGACTCCAGAGAAACCACTTATTCCAAACAATGTAAACCATGCCATAATCCTGCTGACTCCCCACTGTGCTAATTAATTAATTATCGTATGGCAGTGGGTATAGTATAGCTAGAAGATCCAAAGATTTTTGGGCAGCCTGAAACTCTAGCTCTTTTGTGTGTGTGTATTTGTGTGTGTGTGTGGTGAGCTATAGGTTTTTTTTGGGGGGGTGGGCTGAGAGAACTGTGACTGGCCCAAGGTCACCCAGCTGGCTTCATGTGGAGGAGTGAGGAATCGAACCCAGTTCTCCAGATTAGAGTCCACCGCTCTTAACCACTACACCAAACTGGCTCTCCTCCCACTGTGCTTCCCAGAGCATTCCGCCTGTCCTTCCTTCTCTGGACAGCATAGCCAAGGGCAGCCAGAGAAACTTCTTCTCTTCCTCCTCTCAAAATTCTAAGGTAGTTTTCCAAGCAGGAACCTCCCAACTGACTTTGAATTTTGCTTGAAGTGAGTGCCGTGGTGACTTATGGATGAGACCTCCACCCAGAGTGTTGCTGGTCCTCTCTAAACAAATTTGACTTCCTTTGAAATTTCTTAGGTGTTTTACCCCAACAGGTACCTCAAGTTTGCCCAGAATTCCACTTCAGGAGAAATGTGGTGGTATCTATCTTTAGTTTCCCTCTGTATTCTGCTTCCAGTATCCTTGGATGGTGCCCAAAACAGCCATCGTTTCAAACAGCCTTGAGGTTATGATGCTTTGATCTTCTAGCAAATGACTCCTGGAGAACCCTCTCAATGCTGGCCCCACATCAGATCTCCTTCAGCAGCCTACAGCTCAGTGATGACATCAGGGTGAATTTAATAGGCCTGTGGCCCTGGGAGAAAGTCCAGGGTGGGCACTCCAAATCACTGCCCCCCTACTGGGTCCACCCCTCTGCCAGGACTGGGCCAAGGTGTGCCCTTTATCCCAAGTGAGATGTGTAGGAGCTGCCACCACTGTGAAGCTGACTGCCTGAGCCCTAGACAGGGTAGACACAAGCAGCAGATGAAGGAGAAAAGAAGATATTGGATTTATACCCTGCCCTTCACTCGACGTTTCAGAGCATCTTACAATCTCCTTCCCTTCCTCTCCCCACAACAGACACCCTATGAGGTAGGTGGGGCTGAGGGAGCTCTTTCAAGAACTGCTTGTGAGAGAATAGTTCTGAAAGAACTTGTGACTGACCCAAGGTCATCCAGCAGCTGCAAGCGGAGGAGTGAGGAATCAAACCTGGTTCTCCCAGATTAGTCTGTGTACTTATCCACTACACCTGAATGGAGTGGGCACAAGTTGTGGTGGAAGCCTTCTTCTTTTGCCCTCTCCATCAGGGCCCCTCCAGCACAGGGCCCAGGGCAGCTTCCCCGGTTGCCTTTTGATAAGATTGTCCCTGGAGGACATCAGCTCCAAATGAATCAACTAGGCAAGGCGAGCCATGTGCTATGTGGAGAATTTTCTCTTAGCTTTGCCTGAAGAGAGAAAGGAATTAATAAGGACCACAGACTTAAAACTATATATTTGGTTATGAGGTTAATGAGATTCTATGCAGCTCATTGACTGTGAGTTCCTAGTAGTATAAAGTTCTGCAGGGAAATGAAAGAGTCCAAAGTATATAGCGCTCAGTGATTTTTAAAATTATTCCTATATAAGCAGGGCTCATTTCCTGCAGGAGCACACAGAAACGAAGCTCTGGCAGTAAGGAGCCCAAGGGGCGGGCACATGCAGCACACCCCGCCTCCTGCTCCCAGCAGCCCCCCTTCACCTTTCCCAGCCCACTGGCCAACCCAGTGGAGCGTTGCCGCGAGCTGGCCCTCAAGCTGCTCTGCCACTGCCTGGGCCATGGCACCCAGCCCACCTAGGCTCTGCCTGTCCTCATGCCGACCCTGGCACAGCACCTCTGTAAGGTGGGCCTTGGTGACTCCCATGAGGCCTTCAAGGAGCTCCGCCCTGGCTTCCTGCATCTACTCAGCCTCCTCCTGCGCCTGTGCCCCGACACCGCCCTGGCCCCCTACCTGCTCGAGGCCATGTGCGTCCTCCATGCTGCACTCCTCGACCCATGAGCAGCCACACATTTTCCTGCACTTGCTGTCCATCCAAAAAGAGGCCAGTGGCACCTTTAAGACCAGGGTTTATTCAGGTACAAGCTCTCCCTCCTCTGTGAGGGCAGATCTGCGTGCATCCCCTCCCCCCAGCTAGCAATCCAAAAGAGTCCAGTGAAGTCTGAGTGGGGGTGTTGCCTTCTGACACACTTCCTGTGATGTCGGGGTGTGTGGCATATGCAAATAAGTTATGCTAATGAGTTATGCCAATGAGCTCCTGCAGCTCTTTTTCTATGAAATGACCCCTGCCTATAAGCATTTATCTATATTCAAAATGTACCCTAAAATCCACACATGGTGGCCTGGTGAGATAGGTAACTGTTGAGGACCTGTACTTTTGCTAGACCAGATTATGTTTTATTCAGTTAGAACAGAACACTTTTATTGGAATAGATCAGGTAGACTTGGCAGAATCAAATCCAGCTAGAGGAAAGATCTGACAAGATCCGGTCCAGCAGACAGTGGCAACAAAGGCCAGAAATCTATTCCAGGGTTATATTCCAAGCAGACAGGCTGTGGGGAGAAAGACAGGAGCCAACTGGTAGCTGAAGCAAAAAGTCATCTGGAACAGGGAGTATGCTAGAAGTAGGGTAGAAAGCAGCACTTTGGAACCCAAAAGTCCAGTGCATCTATAGTAGTAGCTTGCTAGGAAAATAGCTATGCTATATAAAGAACTTGTATGAAGAAACCATATATATATATGTGTGTGTGTGTATATGTGTGTGTGTATATATATATATGTATATGTATATATGTATATATATGGAGAAGATCATTGGCAGGAGACCCTTGTTGTGTCTTTCTGCATTTCCCAACAGTATGTTTTATGGCAGCTTTACAGCTTCACAATACTGTGATTCAGCAACTGACATACTGCTTTTCAGTTAGTAGCCAGTTGTTATCTCCTCATCTAAAGGATATAGGAGGAGCCTAAGCCCCCAGAAGGACAGCTGAATGTAAGAACATGAAAGCAATAATATCAGTCCATTTAGTACAGCATCCTATTTCATACAGTGGCAATCCAATGCCCCAGAAGGCCTACGAGTAGGATATGGATTAGCCAAAGCTTTCCTGTTGCTGCTCCTCAGCACAGATATTCAGAAAGTTACTGCCTTCGAACATGGAAATTTTAGATGAGATTATTATAATCTTATAATTTAAAAAAAATTAGATGAACCTCTCCTCCATCCATGAATTTGTCTAATCCCCTTTTAAAGCCAACTAATCTAGTAGGCATTACTACATCCTGTGGCAGTAAATCCCACCAGTTAATTACTCTTTGAGTGATGAAGTTCTTTCCCTGGTCTCTCCTGAGTCATCTCCCATCAACTTCAGTGGGTACCTGTGATTTTCAGTCTTATGGAAGAGGGAGAAAAAGTAATCTCTAGCCATTTTCTCCAGACATTGTTGGCCAGAATATTTCATAGCCTGCGGCCTCTAGCAGCCAATCCCGATACACTTCCTGCTATGTAACTCCCAGAACCTTATTATTTGCTGTGTCTAGGTAACTTATTGCCAAAGCTACTAGGACGGCTTTCTGACCTATTATCAGATTCCTCTTCTGTCTGTCCTCCTTCTGGCAGTTTGTCTCTTTTCTGACCTAATATAGCTGTTAAGTATGGACAACTTAACAACGAAGTGATTTCAGCAAGTGATTCAGCTTTATTGGTAACAGTAACTCCAACTCAGAACACACCAACAAACACCCACAAAACAGTGGAGCACAGCTCCTTCTTTTAAACTCTCCCAGGCTGTCAAAGCCACACCCATTGTCAGATAAGAACCAATAACAATACAGGGATAAAGGCCAATCAGGACCGTTCCCTCTCTGATACATTCTCACATAGTGATTGGGTATTTACAAAGGTTTCGCAGAAACCGACCAATAGCAGTACGACATCTGAAGAGCCACATTCTGACTCAAGCTTAACATGTGAATAGATAGCAGCAGTTCACATTCAGTACATAACAATAGCTATAGCCTATATCCCACTTTCCCTTGAGTACAAAATGTCGTTTTGCCTTTCTCTAGGTTGCAACTTCCAGCTAGGGTTGCCAGCCTCCAGGAGGGAGCTGGAGATCCCCCAGGATTACAACAGATCTCCGGACCACAGAGATCACTTCCCCTGGAGAAAATAGCTGCTTTGGAGGATGGACTCTATGGCATTTTACCGTGTTGAAGTTCCAACCCTCTCTGACCCTCCCATCCCCAGGCTCCACTTCCAAATCTCCAGGAATTCCCAATCAAGGAATTCCCAGTCAAGAGCTGGCAACCTCAGTTCTACCCCTGCCTACCACCTCTGCTTCAAGTTACCTATAGTCTTTCTATATAGTGGAATTTAACCTTGTCAAGATTTCAGGATACCAATCTTCAGGTGGGACCTGGGGATCCCTTGGAATTTCAGCTCATCTCCAGACTACAAAGATCAGTTCCCCTAGAAAAAATGGATTCTTTGGAGGCTGGAGTCTATGGCATTGTACCTCCACTGAGGTCCATGTCCTCCCCAGGCTCCATCCCCAATTCTTCAGGAGTTTCCCAGCCTGATTCTGGCAGTCCTACCGCCTAATCCCTCGCCAGTGGCTAGGCAGGGCCTGGCAACCCTATTAAGACTTGTAAGGTCTCTAGATGTCAAGCATAGTTGACAGGTCTATCTTTTCCTAGTGGGGGGCTCACAGAAGTAACGTCATCATGATAGGCATGTTGTGGGGGGACACTCTAGCATTCAGCCAAAAACTCTATGGTCATCATAGAGTTTTTGGCAGAAAGCTAGAGTGCCCCCTGAGATGTGCCTGGCATGATGACATCACTTCTGGGTGACATCATTGTGCCGGGCATGTTGGGTGCCATGGAGCTCTTTGGGGGCGGGGCTCTCCCCACCAGCCAACTGGCCAGTGGGCGGATCAGGGGGCCCTAAACTGGGGAAAACCCACCCCCATGGAGGGATGGCAACTCTAGTCAAGCAACATATTACAAGCAGAAAACCTGAGGGAATAATACCCTCCAGGTGGGGCCTGGTGTTCTCCTGGAACTGCAACTGATTTCCAGGCTCCAGATTTCACTTCCCCTGGAGGAAACGGCAGCTTCAGAGAGTGGATGCTATGGCAGATCACATCCCTGCTGATCACTAGGCTCTCTCCTCTCCCCAAACTCCACCCTCCCCAGGTTCTAACCCCAAATCTCCAGGAAATTCCCAAGTAGTAGTAGTAGTTAGAGTTGCCAACTCTGGGTTAGTAAATTCCTGAAGATTTGTGAGTAGAGCATAGGCAGGGCAGAGTATGGGAAGGGGAGGGACGTCAGTGGGGTGCAGTGCCATAGAGTCCACTCTCCAAAGATGCCATTGTCTCCCGGGACCTGATCTCTGTGGTCTGGAGACCAGTTGTAATTCCAAGAGAACTCTAAGCCCCACCTGGAGGTTGTCAACCCTAGTAGTAGAGTTTATTACAAATAGCCAAAGGCTGTAGCAATCTTAGACTTAAAAAAATAAGATAAATGAAATGCAAATGTTAACAGAAAACAGTGATAAAAATAACAGTCAAAAACTAGTTAAAATGAATGTAGTTAAATGTTCCAAACTCTATAGGCCCAGTGGAAGTAACAACAGATTAACATCAAGCATCCCTTTAGCAGTTTTTCTTGGCAGCCAGTGCATGCAGGTAACACATGAGCGATGTGCTGTATTGTTGGTTTATAACAGGAAAAGACCATTATTATTCCAAAATTGACTGGAAGTTGAGTCTCTTCTTCATTGTGCATTTAAATATTTGGTCTGTCCTACCCTTGCATCTCATGAAGAAAGAAAAGCAGCATTACGCCGGCTATTTTATGGCTGTTCTGCTCTTTGCTTTTGTGTTTGTTTAATTGTATTTTAAATGTGTTTTGTTGATTTTATTATACATCTCTTTAGACACTGTTCTGCCACGGAAAGATGACTAATATGCTTTAAAGTAAACACAATAATGGAGAAGCAGTCTCTCAGGTATGTAAACTCATAAAAGTAGTCAGAGCTTTATGGATTACAACTGGCACCTACAGTTATGCAGTGCTGGAAATGAGGTCCTAATTGGAGTCCCACTGACAAAACCACCAGCATGGGAAAAAACGGGACCACTACTCTAAACCAGCCCCAAAGCTCTGGGATATGTTCCCTATAAATAAAAGCCATCTCTTCATCGCTCTTTAGGAAACAAAACTGGCTTATTTGTTTTGACTGAGCATGTTTTAAATAGCTATGCTGTTTGCTGTGTTGATTTTGATTCTGTTGGCTATGGTTTTATTACATATGTTATTGTTTTCAGTAGGATGTGGCAGTGTTTAAAATAAATAATGTGGTCCTTGTCACCCATTATTGACAAGAGATTGGCAGATGTCTTTTGTTTTTTGCTGAAGCCTGCAAATAGTATTCAAGGGAAGCCCCATGTGAAGCACATTTGGGAAGTCTAGTCATGAGGTTTGGAAAGTATGAGTGGCAAAGGGGACCTTCCTACCA
The DNA here is from genome assembly GCA_029375565.1 of Gekko gecko. Classification (NCBI taxonomy): domain Eukaryota; kingdom Metazoa; phylum Chordata; class Lepidosauria; order Squamata; family Gekkonidae; genus Gekko; species Gekko gecko. The sequence continues at coordinate 36,726,810 of JAPDNY010000005.1, read as the reverse complement.
CCACCCTGGGCTCCAAATGCTGCTCAGTGGAGCAGTGGGAGCAAAAATAAGGGAGAAAACCAGTGTTGCATGATACTCTAGGAATTTCCCAAATCTCTATGGCTGGCAACTCTAGACTTCTGGCAATGCTGTAGGGTTTTCAAGGCAAGAGATGATCAGAGGCAATTTGCCATTGCCTGCCTCTGCATAGCGACCCTGGTGTCTCTCGGTGGAATGCCATCCAAATACTAACCAGGGATAACCCTGCTTAGCTTCTGCGACTGGGCTATCCTGGGCTCTCCAGGTCAGGACTTCCATGCAGCAAGCCTCTCTGAAAGGGCAGGAGATTTTTCTCTGGTCTTGCTGGCAACCCTGGGTTTGAATCAGAAAGAAAAGGCTGAAGCCTTTTTCTTGCCGTATGAAATTCAGCACATCTGGCCACCCGCCACTGCAATCTCAAGATCTAGATGCAACCATTAGCCTCAAGGCTATAAGTTTGCAAGGCTTAGGGCTGTGGTCAGATGGGCATTTTGGCCCAATATAGTTGCTGTTCCCTTACGGATTAAATGGGCTCTGTTATGTACGTGGACCACCACCAGGGGTCCGCAGCTAAAGTAAGGAGCTTGGGTCCCAAACACAATGGGACCTCGGATCCTGGACCACCTAGTGTCCACCAATAGGTCATCTGGCGGGAAATTCAAACCCTCCAATGGGACCGTGGGTATACTGGGTGGGATGTATATAATTGGCCCTTGTGGGGCTGGTTTTCCAGTCTTGTGTGTGAAGTACAATAAATGCATCTGAATGCATGTCATAGTCCAAGTCTCCATGTGACGAACCCAGTACTTTACAGGCTCATTCACACAGCCCCAATTGTACTCACCCTATTGTACCATGAGTTAGATGTGGAGTAAACAGCCACCAGAGAAAGTCCGGTGCTTACGGATGTCTGCACATTCATCCCGTGTTTCTGGATGTCTGAACACAGGGGACCACACAGAAAACGGATGGGAAGTCTGAATTGTCCAATCCATTCCAGGTGGTTTTTACTTGTGGCATGCACATAAACACATGTGCCAAGAAAACTTAAAAAACAAAACACAAAAAAAATGAACCACTCTGCATGGATGATTTGCTGTAACACTGTGAATGATTGACTGTGGGCCCTGCGTGCTGTAAAGGTACCTCACAGTGCAGTGTCTGAACAAAAATTCTCTGTTCCCGAATGAAATGGAGAGATTAGTGACCTGACCATACCACGCCAACCTTCCAGTCTGACCACAGCCTAGGAGAGGCTGAATCCAGTTAGTGACCGGAGTGGCTATCCATTGCAAACCAGCAGCCATTGCATCAGTATCGATAGTCAGCTCACCTGCATCCTGTATTCACATTGTATGAAAATGCCTAAACCATGCATGCAATATGAAGTTACTGACAGCTCCATCCTGTGCAGAGTTACTCCAATCTAGGCCTATTGAAATTAATGGGTTTAGGCTGGAGCAACTCTGCAAAGGGATGCTCTGTGAATCTCTAAAGCTATTAAACTAGTTTATAAGGAAAGCACTAACCCTGCTGTTGTGTAAACATCCTGGGGCTGTTATAGAATTAAGTCCATAATGAGGGCTCTGTGGACCATCTCTTCCACCTTCAGTGGCTGCACATGCTTAAAGTACCTCCTCTGGGGATTTCTTTGCTTGGAAAGGGAGAAGGAGTCACAACTAGCAACCTTGGGCTGACTGAACAATTTACAGAAACCTCATCACCGCAGATAGTTTGATACAGATGGGTTTGTAGGATTTACTTCATAATTAAATAGGGAGACTCTCATGGTGCCTTACAGACGAATGGATATGCTTTTTTTTTTTTTTGTAAAACTCTCTTAAAAAAGAGAGAATTTTATTCTTTTTATAAGAAAAAGGAAGGGTAGACAGATGGAGAAAGAAAAAGGTGGAGTGAAAATTTTTTTTCTGTTAGTGAGAGTTAGTTTAGGTTAATAACCAATACCAAGATTTGGCATCCATCATGGTTAGAAGATCTTCTTTTTAACTAAAACAAAGTCCAAAATCACTCTGTTAATGCAGTTAGTAAAGTCCATTGGGGTTAGTAATTAAACAGCTCCTTCCAGATGTAACACGAACAGTCCTCAAAGAATCTTCTTCTTAATTTTCTTCCAGTTATGGATTAAGTCCATTTTAACTTTGAAGTCTTCCGTTCCATCACCTTCCCCTGGGCTGCTGTCTTCTACACTTATCCCAATTTTGAATGCTGCATCCTTCTTCCTGCTGGCGTGTCTCTTCAGGAATTTCTGTGTTTTGAAGATGAAATCCTTCTTCTTTCTTTTCTTTTTTTCTTAAACTTCTGGCCTTCAAGCTTCCAGGGCTCCACAAACTCAGCAGATGAAATTAGATCTCCCGTTTGTCGCCTGCTATGCTCGACATCCCCTTCTACTGGCAGAGTATTTCTTTTTATAAAGGCGGAATAGGCTTTGGGAGCCTTATCCACCTCTTCTTTTAACTTTATCGCTCCACTGCCAGTTAGGGGTGCCAAGACATTTGTCAAGGTAAATCCGAGATCTTCTTTCTCCTCTTCTTTAGCGCCCTGGAAACCTGGAATCAAATTCGATTTCTGTTCAATCTCCTTCATCTTTCTAGTTGTTTCCAATATCTGTTTCTGTCGACTGATGAGAACACTTTCCATTTTAAACAGAGTTTGGTTGATCTTCTGCAATTGTTCCAGCAGGGGGCACAGCATCTCCTTTTTCTGTTGATTGACAGCAAGCTCTTGGGGGGGGCTATCTGGACCGGAAGTCCCTCCTCTCTTCTCTTCCGGTATCTGCAGGGCTTGTTCCATTATCGACATTTTGTTTTTTTGTTTACTTTTAAAAAGTTCGTGCCACATCCCCCAGGAAGCTAAGATGAACACATTCTTCCATGCAGCCCCAACGGTACTTTCACCAACACTTTGTTTTCTTTCTGCCCCCTTCGCGCTCCCTTTGAATAACTTGCTTCTCGAGGGGGTGGGGACTCCTCCCTCCTCCCAACGCTTATACGCATGCAGGGGGCTCCGATTTACGCTTCAAAATAGATCTTCAACTCACGATTCGATGCTACTACTTCTTTTTATGTTGAACCATAGCGCTGTTTTCACTCCTGGAATTCGGTGGCGCCGCTAAGTCCCATTACGGGCACGCCGCAGCGGGGCCGATTGGGGCGGGGAGAAAGCCTCAATTTCCCGGCTGTCTGCCGGCAAAGAGGCTACTCCCCAAGCGCCCCCGGTTCGGAGCCTTTACCTAAGGCTCACTAGGGTCTTTCGCATATGCGAAGACCCCCCCTAACTGCGCGTGGGCTAACCGCCTCCGGGAGCGTCCCGAGAAGCGGCCGCCATTCGCGACGCCGGAAACCGAAACCACGAATGGATATGCTTTGACGCACCACAGTATTTGTTAGTCTTTAAGGCGCCACGTGACTCTTCCTTATTTTGGTTGCAGCAGACTAATAGCGGTGCTACCCTAAGAAGAGTGACCCCTTTCTCAGTCCATTAAAGACAAGGTTGGTGCTGTAACATGGTTGCCCCCCCCCCATGCAGTCCAAAATGTCCCCAGAAATACTGCTTTTGGGAGACAGCCCCCTCCCCCCAAATCATGAGGGGAGAGTCAGAAGTCTGCAACGGGGAGGCATGAATTGGAGAAAACTGTCCTCCCTTCCATTTGTAGACATTTCCTACAGGCAGATTGGGGCTTACAGGGCCATTCCTGACACTTCACAGAGCAAGGTCTTTCAAGCAAACAGACCCCTGCTGCTTGAGAGGACGAGGGGGCCTGAAGTACCACTAAAAGGCAGCAAATGGCAAATTACTTACATCATGATTTTATATGTATATAAACACCAGAGCATATATAGGAAGGGCATTATTTGGATTTCCTGCCTCAGGCCCTGAAATGTCTTGGACAGTCTCTGGGTGTCTTACTCTACTGAGTGCAGTACATAGAATGTATTCTATAGGATGGAAGACGTCTCTCTTTGTCCCTGTATCTTTCTTCTAAAGCAGTTTTTTTTCACCTTTGACATAGACCATATGTAATTTTCATCATTCTGATAAGTGGCTTCTTGTGTCCTTATTTTGGGGAACATGATCAAGGAATCATTGAAGGTACTTCTCTTCGCATGTCTTCAGAGGCCTACTTAAGAGGGCAATCCCAAGCAGGTGTACCCAGAAGCAAGTTTCATTTTATTTATTCAATGGAATCAAAACAGAGATAAGTATTCTTAGGATTTCCAGCCTAAGTCAAGGCACTCAGAACAGGTCCCAGGCCAAATCTCTGGTACAAAGTCTACTCTAACGAAGTATAATTAGGGCAGCCAGTTCCAGGTTGGGAAATACCTGGATATTTGGGGGGTGGAGCCCGAGGATGGTGGGGTTTGGGGAGGGGAGGGATTTCAAAGAGGTGTAATGCTATAGAGTTCACCTTCCAAAGCGGCCATATTCTCCCAGTGAACTGATTTATGTCACCTGGAGGTCACTTATAACTCCAGGAGAGACCTCCAGCCATTGGGTTGGCAACCCTGGAGTATAATTAGTTTCTCCTTCAGTTGGCTGCACAATTGTGCCAGTATAGAGATGCCCCTGAGATGCTTTGTGCTTGGGTGTGTGTGGGGAAGGGGGCGACTTCTAACCTGTTCTGCTAACAAGAAAGAAAGTACAGGGAGGAGGAGTAAGTATAGCCCTCAGCAGATTTTTATCCACGTTAACCACCTCAGCGGCAGCCACATAATGTATTCTCTCTACCAATGGAGCAGGAATTAAGAGAACTGATATAAATTGCCAGGCAAGCCCCCTTGGGCAGTATCAGACATGAAGCAAGCAAGTCCTTCATCACCCTTTCCTGTTCAGTAGCTCACAAAACCTCTTTGCTGTACTGTGCTGACTAATGACATCTCCCCTCCATTTTGGCCAGTGAATTCTACTGCTATACAGGGATTCAGAAATAAACACGGGAGGGAATGACAAAGCAAAAATGTTCACACACATATGTATTAAGACACATCCTTGCTGACATTTTGCAGGGCTTCCAACACTGCCCGGTTTCTGAGGGCTAGTGTTGCCAACAGGCTTGGAGGAAAATGTCAAAATACCATTATCTGATACATTAACATCCAATTAAACTCCTGTTAAAGGAACAGGATATTTTTCTCTAGTCTTGCTGGCTACTCTACAGGGCCTTTGCTTGACTTTGATTGCTTTATGTTTTTAAAAATAGGTCTCTGGATTTTTTTAGAACAATAATATTTTCATTTTGTAACCCAGTAGTGCTCACTCTGTGGGTCACAGAAAGTCACATTTGCAATTACCCTCAACCAAAAGAACTACATTTACTTCCATCTTTGGCATGACGCCTACACCGCGGGAGGCTCGCAGCTTACCTGTACCTCTGGCAGTGGAACTAGCTACCAACTACAAGATCTACTGGAAAGGAGCCTTGACCATTTACCTGGAACATGAGGCAGATGCCACACTGCGGAATGGTGTGCTCAGAAAAGCCACAGTTGGCTTGTTAAAGAGCCACAGCCACACATGGCTTCTTCTGAGCCACTGAGTGTCACTGTTTTAATCTAACTGGATGTGTGTGTGGGTGTGTGTGTGTATATATATATATATATATATATTTTCTGAGTTTTCTGTAAATTGTTTTGTGCCCTAGATAAGACAGGATATAAAATAAATAAGACAAATTAATACACAGGCCAGAACCCATTATTCCTGAAATGCAAAGGGAGCTTTAAATGTTTTGTGCGGCAGGGTCCCTCAACATATGGGAGAGCAACCACATCCAGCAATCTAGACTGTTCCTAGCCAGGCTGACAAATCAAGGAGCTGAACAGGAAAGCCTGGCACCAGCCCTCCCTTCCTGAACAGCCTGGATCGAGAGAGCCACCTTGTGGTATATTTCCCCCCTCCCTCTGACTGAAAGGAGGCCTCAACAAATCAAGGGGTCAAGGCTTTTCTGTCAGAATTAAAATGCCAAGCGAAATACCACTCTCATCTTCATGCAGGCCAGCCGGACATTACTAAAACGCTCGGGCACTAAGCTTTAAATCAGCTTAATTAGAAGATCAGTCAGCTTTAGGTGATTAATTGGTGGGAGCCAATTGTAATTGATGGGAGTAAATTTTAATCATTAGAGCTAAGAAACACTTGAAAAAAAGAAACTTAAACAGGAGTCCGGTAGCATCTTAAAGGCAAACAAAATGTATTACAGCATAAACTGGACCAAGCACAAGTTAAATTTTTGTTATCTTTAAGGTGCTCCTGGACTCCTGTTTAATATTTTATACATATTATCTGATTGTATTGGTTTTTTTAACTTAACTATTATGATGTTGTTTAAGTGTCATAAGTCACTGCAAGGCCCTTCAGGTGAGTGTCAACAACAAAAAAATCCTAATAAATTAAATAAAAAGAATTGCCACAACAAACTCATACAGCTGCCCCTCTCGAATTTTTGGACTATATACTAAGTATGACTATATACTAAGTGACCTTTCCTTTGAAAAAAAAAAAGTGACAGCTATTTCTCCCCCTTCAATTATACATTATTTCAGATTTATTCTATGTTCAATACTGAGATTTTGGCAAAATGCAAATATGTTTAATAGAATCAATTCTTATCCCTAACATTTTAATGTTTCATATTTTGGATCGGGTCTGTATGTATTTTAATGTTTTATCAGTTGATGTCTTTTCTGTTCCTATATGTATTTGGTCAATGACCGTATCAATAAATTGATTGATAATAGAATCAATTAATGATTTGGTTAAAAGGCTGATGATTCACCAACTAAAATCAGCTGGCAACCTAAGTAAAACAGAGTGACATGACATGAGTCTACTCTCCCTGCAAGTGTGTAAGGACCAATTCGTACATTCATAAGAATCATGAAATAAAGTTTTTCTCAGACTGTCTCCCTTTGAGTTGCCATGCTTCCATGACAGAGCAAGGTCATTTCTCCCACCGGTGAAGCATGACAAGAAGCATGGCCTGGCTCTTATGGACTCTACACACAATCCATCTTGTACCTGCAGGCAAATAAGCCGAGGCAAATAAACCCCGGGCATACTAGGGAGCAGGATGCACCCTTGACCTGCCCAGAACCCTAGCCCTTGTCTGAAGGGTCAAAGTGAAGCCGTGGGGGAGGGAATTGACAAAACTGTGTTCAGTCTTCTATAGCTCCATACCCCAATGTTCCTCTCAGTGAAGTCAACTGCCCTGTGGTGTTTCATGATGCATGCAACGTACAGATTTTTGTAAATTTGCAGTGTATACTCTAATGGTGTTGTGGTCATTTTTTACCCTCACTTCCATTGAATGGGAAAGAGAAATAGACCTATAGTGTGAAACTGACAAAGGCCCCAATCATACGGGCCAGAAAACGCGGGGGAGAGGCGTGGCAGTTTGCCCTGGAGCTAAATAAGGCGCGGTAGCCCGATCATACGGGTCACCGGGTTGCCACACTCCAACTCTGCACCCCAATCACACCGCGCTGCTGCAGCGCAGCAAAAAAGCAGCGAAGTGCGCAGGCGCCATTGGGGGGGGCGGGCCGCTGTCGGTGTCTTGTGTGTGCGCATGCGCTGTTCAGCGTTGGTGCGCATCCCATGGACACTTACAACATCTGGAAACCCCGGGGACATGGGCGAGCGTCGGAAGCTGCGGGATACTGGCGCTCCTGTGATCAGACGCCAGCCTTTGCCCCAGGGTTTCTGGAAACTAGTACTTCCAACCTACTAGTTTTTTAATCCGTTTTTTCTACGGGAAGCCGCGGGTTGGCCACGGGAGCACTACGCCTCCCAGATGTGCTCGTATGATCGAGCACGGAAAGTACGCAGGGCTCCCATGCCTTCAGGGGGGCAAATGCTCAGTGTGGATGGGGCCAAAGTTGTGTTTCCTTCCACCCCCCTTCCTTCGTTGCTGATATATTCCTTTACACCCACTTAAGAAAAGGTGATTCCCACCCCCTCCTTTGGCAGGTGGTGGCATGATCCGTGTGCAACCACCAAGGTTTTTATAAATTCATAAGTCCTACTTTGGGATGCTTTTCTTTTTATCATGCTCCTTCCTGTCTTGATCTTCCCCTCCTCTTTCTCCCTTCTCCCCCCCCTTCCTTGCCCTTTTTCTAGGGCTTGTTTCTTTCACGAATTTCTCTGTGCTGGCTGCTTCCCCAGTTGCCCGCCTCGGATGGGTTATTGGGGTGCCATCTGACATAGCAGACTGATTGTTAGGCTTCTAACTTGTAATATTGGGTTTTTAAAATTGTAATGTGTTGATTTTATTGTCCATATAACTGTTGGAAGCCGCCCCGAGCCCTGCTTGGCGGGGAAAAGAGCGGGATATAAGCTGGATAAATAAATAAATATTTCTCCCCCCTCACTGATTCAGGAGGGCACTTTTTTGTTCAGGTCGGGGTGACACAGCACTTGAGCAAATGTTGAGGCAGCCACAGTTCTTCATGGTATAACAAGTTTGGGCTCTGCTGGGAATTTGTGGGTGGTTCTGTGCTATTTGCTTGGCCCTTCCTTTATGACACACAAGAGAGAATATAGTAAAAGTGACTTGTCTGCAGCAGGTGCCTGTCTAGTTGGCCAGCGGCCAGGATTTTGGCCTTCTGGGCTTGGAGATCACCATCGCCATCACCTCCCCCTACCCGAATGAGAAAAGGAGGGGCTGGGCAGATAAGAGTGTAGAAAGAAAAGGATGGGTTTTTCCAGTCCCTACGTGAGAGAGGTTTCTAAAAACTCCTTCCTTTGTTGGACAGTTTGGGATGAAACATAAGGAAACAGGCTGCCACTGCTTGAGTAGCCTGTAGCACTTGGAGTACGGGGTCTTCCTTGCTGGACATCTGGTGTGGGGGAGGGGATTTGTGCCCTGACCTGGATGGCCCAGGCTAGCCTGGTCTCATCAGACCTTGGAAGCTAAGCAGGGTCAGCTCTGGTGAGTATTTGGATGGGAGACCACGAAGGAAGTCCAGAGTTGAGACACAGAGGCAGGCAATGGCAAACCATCTCTGAACGTCTCTTGTCTTGAAAACCATAAGTTGGCAGCGACTTGGTGGCACTTTCCACCACCAGGGGAACCTGTTGAGCTCTAGGAGTGCCTCTGTGCCTCCACCTGTGCTGTACCTGTATATATGCAAAGAAAGCAAATATGATAATATCACCATAAGTCTCCATCACTCTCTCCTCCCAAGGAACTAACCCAGGAGCTGGCCACTGGAAACCTCTCAGTGCTCAGAAAAGTAGAGCAAGCATTAAGAATAGGTACCCTCAAAATAGGCCACATGACCACGGAAACGCCTTTGGACAGCGCTGGCTCTTCGGCTTGGAAACGGAGATGAGCACCGCATCCTTAGAGCCGGATTCAACTCGCTTTCAAGCAAGGGAAACCTTTACCTTTACCTTACCCTCAAAATTGGGTTACTGGCGTAAATGCAAAACAGATTGTGAGAAAGCACCTCCCCCCTTTTCTGGCAAACTAGGCATAGTTTTTTTTCCAGGTGAGTTGGATCAAGGAGGAGAAGCCTTCCTTGTCAAACGGGGTGAGAGTTGAATAGAAATATATACAGAATGCTGTGCTGCAATGATGAAAAATCTGCAAGATAAATTTTGATGACACACCTGCAGTCTTTTGGGGGATCAGCGCTGCATTTTACAAACTACCCTTCTGCCAACTACTTAACCCCTATCAAATGACAATTAAAGCAAGTATTTTCAGTAACCTCCCAACAACATTTTGGAAACAAGAAGAAACATTGGGTCACTTCCTTTGGCCTTTAAATAAGACTGCAGTGTAAAATTCAAAGGACAGCTCTCGATTCTCTGCTTGTACCCACTTTTGCTAGTAACTTCCATTAAGTGTCTGAAACAGAACAGCAGAAAAGATCAAAAGAAGTATCTGGTACTTGAGAGGAGAAACATAAAGTACAGCAGGGAGGCTATGCCCTTAAGGGGACCAGCTGTCCAGAGCCAAAAAAAAAAAATAGGACAGGTACTTTTGCCTGGAGGGATTCTGATAGAGATGTTGCATCAGGTCATAAGCCTGGATGGGTAATAAGGCAATAATAAAGTCACTTGCAGCTGTTCTTTATTTTCTAAGGCAGATAACACCTGGTAGGTTTGGGCTAGTCCATTATTCTGGTATAAAAGGTAACACAAGAGGGGGACTGGTCTTCCATGAAGATTCCAAAATAATGTTTCACGTCTCCCTTTCCCCCCGTAACCATTATGCTGAATGCGAGAAAAAAACTGAAAGTCCCTTACTATGTCCTTTTTTGTAATCTGTTTATTTGCAGACACACAGTAGAGCAGGCAAGACAAGTACAAATACACAGCTGTACAGAAGCAAGAGAGGCAGTACTAAGCTGTGATATTCAGAATGCCTTGATATCCACAAATGATCACTCCCCAGAAGTCTCCTAGCAACAATGCCAGACCATGCAAAACTGGCTTCAGCCATAAATCCTTGGAGCATATAAAGTTTTTCAATGCATCTGAAATGGAGAATGAGCTGCTGTACAAGAAAGGGAACCTGACATGTAGGGTTTTCTTTTTCCCTTTTTGAAAATCGCTTATCATATATTTTCTGTTCCCAGCCCACAGAAGCAGGTATGAGATCCTATCACGTAGCAATTTATTACAAGCCGTGAGTTTTGCTGTCACTGAAGTGGGGAACAGCAACCGATGTTCAGGTTGGAGATCCTCCGAGTAAGATTCCTTTTGAAAACCAGCTACTGCCACTTCAAGACCTGAAAGGCAAACAGTATTCCAAATAGGACATTCTGGCATACGGTTCCATTGGACAAAGTGTTCAGACAGTACAACCACATCCTGCCTTCTCTGACCTCTCCTGAAATGAAGATTAAGCTCCTAGGAGAGCCAGGAAAGGCATCCGTAGGATATACTGATATGTAGATATTTCTGATGATATTCATAACATTTAAAAACATCGGGGGGAACACAGTGAAATGGGATTTGATCACCTCTGCAACTTTTGACCCATCTTTGACCCAGCTTTTGTGACATACACCCCCCCGCCATGACGTGAATGCATGAAGCGGCTCTATACTGAGGCAGGTCATTTGGGCTCTCAAGGCCAGTATCGTCTACTCTGACTAGCAGTGGCTGTTCAGGTTTTCAAGCAGAAGTATTTCTCATCACCTACCACCAGATTTATTTTTAAACTAGTGGTCCTGGGAATTGAACCTGGGATCTTCTGCATACAAAGCTGATATACCAGTGAGCCAAATCCCTTGAATTCAAATCACTCTTCCCTATGAACTGCTCCTGACGATCTAGTCCAAAATACCGTTTTGGAACATAAAAGCTTTCTCAAGCAAGATTCATGCTCAAACATAGTGCTGAGTAGGGATGCCAGCCTCCAGGTGGGACCTGGGGATCCCCCAGAATTACAGTTCATCTCCAGAGTACAGAGATCAGTTCTTCTAAAGAAAATGGATGCTTTGGGGGGGGATTGCAGTGGGGGGGTTGTACCCCACTGAGGTACCCCACTGACCTCCCCAGGCTCCACCCCCAAATCTCCAGGAGTTTCTCAATCTGGATCTGGCAACTCTACCCCCCCATCCCCGCCAGTGGCCAGGGGGGACTTGGCAGACCTAAGTTTTAGCCTTGAACAGCCTGGGCCCATCTTAGATTGTTGTAGCAGTTTAGTACATGATTTTAGTATTTTAATAATATTTTGTTATGCTTCGACAAAGCTTGCAAAAAGTGGCAGACTTCAAATTTCAAAGTGTTCTCAGCATCATCCAGAAAAATTGCCAAAGAAAATTTCTAATGAAAGCATCGTGTCCCCTAGCAGCTGACTGGGGAAGGATTAGAAGAAGGCTTAGATCTTCAATTTATTTGCAATATCATGTTCCATCCCCACCAGCTCGTGAAACTCTGTAAGACTGTACACCAACAAAGCAATCATATGCTGCAGTCCTTAGAAATTAAGGGTATGGGGGTGGGGAGAACTCACTAATATGACGCATTTAGTACCCCGGAACTGTGCCTGGTGTTAGCCCAGCCGCCTTTACTGGGCTATTTCTGGACTGTTTTTATGCTGTTATAAACCTGATAGTGTGCCAGCCAAGAGACTGTATGATAAGCACCAAGGGGAAAAGCCCAGAGAAGCAGATGCCAGCCAAGGACGACAAGATGCTGGCTGAATTCACTCCAGAGGTGCCCCATAGCCTACTTGCTGCTTGTCACATCTTACACTCACAGGTTTACACTCAAACAAAAGACTCTTGCATACAGCCCAGACTCCCGGTCTCCACAATAAAGGGATTAAACGCCCCCCCCCATGCCAACTCACACGTTCCTCATGGAGAATCTGCCCGGATACTGAAGAGTCATCCTCCTTTGTTCCAGCTTCTTCTTTTCCCGCTCCCAGGTGTCCAATAGTCAAGGTAGCCACTAGCATTTGAAATTGACCCTAACAACCAATCCCTAGCCAGCAGGGAGTGTCCCCAGGTGTAAGCCGCTTGGCCTCCCACGCCCACCGCACGGGAAGCTTTTAAAAACACTCGCACACGCTTCTCAAGCATGGCAGCCTTGCCTGCCCCCTACCAACGACCTCTCTCTGCCTGCTATTACCTCTTACACCCAGCTTACTCTACCCAAAAACCCTTACCTCGCATTAAGGCTTCAGTCTGCAGCTGGAGTAGCGCACATGTCTCTAGCAGGCCTAGTACACGTGTTCCCCCATTCTTTTCTTCCATATTCCTTCCCTCCCTGAACCACCTGCTGGAAGATTTAGGAGCTGCACACCCTGAGGTAAATATTGCTCCTCATCGCTTCAATACCTGCTCATGCGAATGTGCTATTTATTTCCTTCCTGTTTTTATTAGTTTCTTGTATGCCAATGTGTGTGATTGTGTGTGTTCTGCTGAATATTACTGCACAGTAAACAAAAGATTTATTTTACTCCTGTCTCTTGCCTCTTTATTGGGAAATAGCGTGGTAGCCCATCCTCCATATATACAGACCAAAGAATCCCAATATTAAATGCTGTTCCAAGTGCTCTATTAATTATAGATCAGAGCATTTCGGCTAACACTGGTATCTCCTAACCCTCTCCACTACCACCTGTTTGGAGAAGTCCTCCTTTAACCTTTAAAGATAACCTTTAACAGCCAGTAAGTTTAGTGTTGAATGGGTCAGAATGAGATGTGGGGACCTGGGTTTGAATCCCTACTCTATCAAGCTTGCTGAGTAACCTTAGGCCAGTCACATTCCCCTTGCCTAGCTTACCTCACAGGGTTGTTGTAAGGACAAAATGAGGAAGGGAAAACTGTGGATGCTGCCCGGAGCTCCTTGGAGGAAGTTGGGACAAAGGTGAACTAGGCAGATAGCCGGATTCTCCCTCCCTTCAAGCTTCTGCAAAGTGCAAAATTATAGCTTTTCCAAGAGCTGAATGGTTCTGAAAAGCAAGGAATGAAGGTGCCCTTTTCACCATTCTGGCAAGCCATTTCAAAATACCAGCTCCACACCAGAGACCGCCCTAAGGTGAAATGCAGCTGTTCTCTGTTACACTTTTTAAAAATCCTGCCCTTTCTAGAAGGAACTCAGGTTAGTGAACTTGAGTCTCCCTTCCTATGTTTTATCCTCCTAACAGCCCTGAGAGCAGGCTTCCCAAGAACTTACCATAATTCGGCGGGGGGATGGATACATCTTGGCAGGACCATTCGGGGGGGACGGGGACGCGGCGCATGATGCCGTCGCCAGGAAGTGACGCTGGGCGACGCTCTGGTAATGGGGCTGGAAACTCGATGGTACCATCGAGTTTCCAGCCCCATTGCCAGAGTGTCACCCGCCGTCACTTCCTGGCAATGGCATCGTGCGGCGTGGGTGATCCACAGAGGAATGTTCTGGCCGGGGACTGTGTGTCCCCCGCCGAATTACGGTAAGTACTTGGCAACCCTACCTGAGAGGTAGGTTAGGCTGACAGAGACAGAATGAGCCAAATAAAATAAAGGCTCATGTGGAAATAAATTTATTTTATTCTATTGAAAACATTTTGATGCCAGGTTTCCACCTGATTAGGGTCCCCAAGATGGCAAACATGAAACATCTGAATGTTAAAACAGCATTTAAAAATATCAGATAATTCTATAAACATGCACATACAACACCAAAATCAAGGAGGGGCCAATAAGAAGGGTTGCAAACCTCCAGCAGATGGCTGGAGATCTCCTATGATTACAACTGATCTTCAGGTGACAGAAATCAGTTCACCTGGAGAAAATGGCTGCTTCGGATGGTGAACTCTGTGGCACTACACCCCACTGGTCTCTCCCCTCCTCGAACCCCACCCTCCTCAGACTGCACCCCCAAATCTCCAGGTATTTCCCAACCAGGAGCTGGCAACCCTAGCAATAACAGTTATTAGGGTAAACAAAACAAAAAAGTCACTTTGGGGGGGTCGGTCATTAAGGTGCCACTGGATTTTTATTTTGATACAACAGACTAACAAAGAATACCCCTTTGCAGTTTATAGTTGAGTTAGGGCTCTTTTTGTAGCAGAACCTCCTTTGCATATTAGGCCACACACCCTTAATGTAGCCAATCCTCCAAGAACTTACAGAGCTCTTCTTACAGGGGCTACTGTAAGCTCTTGGAGGATTGGCTACATCAGGGGTGTGTGGCCTAATATGCAAAAAAAGTTCCTGCTACAAAAAGAGCCCTGGTTACCAGATGTCCTCTTCTTAGAGGACATGCCCTCTTTTTTTGGCATCCGTCCTCTTCTGGGCTCTTTTTACAAAACTGATGAAAATGTCCTCTTTGGGTTGGAAGGTTAGGAATATCCTATCACAGCTTAAATAGTGTTGTTGTTCAGTCACACAGTCAAGTCTGACTCTTCGCGACCCCATGGACCACATCACAGCAAGAACTCCTTCTTCTGCCATCCTCTGGAGTTTGCTCACTTTCATGTTCGTTGTTTCGATGACACTGTCTAAACATCTCATCCTTTGCCGTCCCCTTCTTCTTTGACCTTCAATCTTTCCCAGCATCAGGGTCTTCTCCAGTGAGTGCTCCTTTCTCATTTGGTGGCCAAAGTATTTGAGCCTCAGTTTCAGTATCTGGCCTTCCAGGGAACAGTCAGGGTTGATTTCCTTTAGGATTGACTGATTTGATGTTCTTGCAGTCCAAGGGATTCTCAAGAGTCTTCTCCAGCACCATAGTTCGAAAGCACCTATTCTTCGGCACTCAGCCTTTCTTATAGTCCAACTCTCGCAGCCATACATTAATACTGGGAATACCATTGCTTTAACCATATGGACTTTTGTTGGCAGGGTAATGTCTCCCCTTTTTATTATGCTGTCGAGGTTTGCCATCGCTTTCCTCCCAAGGAGCAGACGTCTTTTAATTTCATGGCTGCAGTCACCATCTGCAGTGATCTTGGATACCAGAAATCTGAATTCTGTCACTACTTCCACGACTTCCCCTTCTATTTGCCAAGGAGTGATGGGGCCAGATGCCATGATCTTAAGTATTTTTGATGTTGAGTTTCAAGCCAACTTTTGCGCTGTCCTCTTTCATCTTGAGCAAGAGGCTCTTTAGGTCCTCTTAACTTTCTACCATTAGAGTGGCATTGTCTGTATGCTTAAATAGTAGGGGTATTTGAAATGAGATTTGTCATAGTGATCACTTGTTTGAAGTTTTTCGTTGGGAAATATGTCCTCTTTTTTGCTTTTCAAAATATGGTAACCCTAGAACTTTAGTGCTGCTAATACAACTCCATGCCCCACCAATGCTCCCTCTAAGCTGTGGAATAGGGGTAGCCAAACTGTGGCTCGGGAGCCACATGCGGATCTTTCACACATATTGTGTGGCTCCCAGCAGGGCAGCTGGGGAAGCTAAATATCATTAGCAAACAAATATCATTGGACAAATAAATATCATTCTCAATATCTGCCTTTACCACTTTTGTTATTATTTTTGGCAGCCTCATTTAATGTTAATAAAAAGCAAATTTGCATATTTCCCAGTAGAAAACATGGAATATTTGTTAATGTCTCGCAGCTCTCAAACATCTGACGTTTACTCTGTGTGGCTCCTACCTTAAGCAAGTTTGGCCACCCTTGCTGTGGAGTCTTGTGAGCAAAAATTCTCCTTTGTGAGCTACTGGCATTAAAGTTGTGAGCCAGTGATTTGGCTGCTCCATAAATCACTTTGCTCTGGAGCCATCCTTCCTGAGCGCAGACAAAAATGTGTGAAACAGAGGCTAAAAAACTGTGAGCTAGCTCACACTAACTCAGCTTAGGGGGAACACTGTCAGCTCCACACACACACACCCCGTCCTCTAAACAAAACACCCCACCATGGCTTCCATCAAAACAACAACAAAAAAATGTCAGTCCTTTAACACCCGGCCACGTTGTTATCCTGGCTGTCATTTTTCTTTCTGCTGTCCTGGGGGCTTATGATTTCAGCAGGGGGCTGAAACGCCTCTCCCTTCTTCACAGTCTCTTGGGCATCCGCTTTCGAAGGCGACCCTGCCTTTCCGCCGAGCCAGCTGCTTCCTTGCCTGGGGGGTGGTTTTAACTTCGCTTTGCCGCCGTTTCTTTTCACACAAATTAAGCACTAAAGGGTGCGGGGGGAGTTTTCTCTCGTCTCCCACTACAGCCCGGCCAGGAATCCCTCCACCACGACGCGTTCCCTTACGAGGCATAAGGCCCGCCCCGGCCTGCGCGGAACTAAGGCGAGGCGGCTCAGTGTTTCCACTGGAGACGGGGGAAGAGCAGCGCCGGGCCAGGAAGCGGCGCTCTTTAGGGGCCGGCTGGGGAGAAGGCGCATCGCTCGCTCGAAGGAAACCTCCGCTCCCTACCCCTTCAGCCACCTCGCAGCAACGGGGCAGCGCTGACAGCAGCCGGGCGGCTGCCCCAAAGGGAGGGTGCGGCGAGGAAAAGGACTCCACGTGCCGAAAGGAGGCTGCCGCGGGAAGAGCCGGCAGGTCGGCCTCCTTAATTCTGCCGCAGTATTCATGAATCTGTTTCATTTAGGTCTACGTTTATAGCAGACGTGAAGCTAGATACAGAGTGTAGTTGCTCGCGTCCTCTTCCCTGCCATAGCGACAGCCCTGTGAAGGATGTTAGCCTGAGTGACCGGTTCTAGGTGCACTCAGGTAGCAATATGGGGGAACCGGAGTGTTAGGGTTGCCACTCTCTGGCTTTGAAAAAATCCCTAGAGATTTGGGGGGGGGGTTGCCTGGGGAAGGTGGGATTTAAGGAGGGGAGAGAGGGCTCCGTGGGAATATGTTGCCATTAAGGCGGCTCTCTGAAGCTGTGCCATGTGCTCCAAGGGAACTGATTTCTATAGTCTGGAGAGCGGTTCTAATTCCGGGAGAACTCCTGTGACTTTATTCCTAATGCCACACTAGTTGTGTGGTGGAGTACAATGGGCAGGGCTCTCAGAGGAGAGAGACAGCGGCCCGATCTGCATCTAGCATTTGCTCCGCTGTCTTACCAAACCCACACTGGAACAGAAATCCCCATCTACATTGCATGCCACTTTCACTTTGATAGAGTGTCACATTTTATGGCAGTGTCCAGACTGTATGCTGATTTCACTTCGTTTGATCTCTGGTTTTATTGTGGTTGTCTGCATAGATTTATGGCCGTTTTATGGCCATTGGGGCGGTAACTCTGCAGTAAGTATGGTGTTGGCGGTTTGAACTGCATCTTTTTCTGTTCCAGTGTGGGTTTGGTAAAAATGCTAAATGCAGATTGGCCCAGTGGCTCACTGGTAGGTCCCATGTTCAGTCACTGGCATTTCCAGGTAAAGGGATCGAGCAGGACGTGATGTGAAAAATCTGGGGAGCCACTGCCACTCAGAGTAAGCAAGCCTGACCTGGAAAGCCCAGTGAGTCAGTAGAAGGCGGCTTCAAGAGGCAGGAAGGGGACATTGCCACCTGGTCAGGATTTTAACACACAGGGCTGACTGCTGTAGACTTAGGCCCTTAGATATGCCGCACAGTTAGGTGGTAGACTGGGTTGTGTCTCCCTCACTGTATATCAGCCTGCCCGTTGTACAACACACCCAGAGACAAATTCTTGAAAAGAATTTTATTTACTATAAAAGCATTACTGAAAATGAGAAGATTGTATTCTTGTTATGAGATACCGACGGAGTTCGTAACCTATAGAGTCTCCCTTTTTTGCCCTTGCGGACAAAAAGATTAGAGCCAGGACGGCACCATAGGGGCCATTCTTATAACTCATAGGCTATTTTAACCCATTCTCATTTTATGTGATTTTAGGTTTTACTTCTTTTTGTATTTTATCATACTATTTTACTGTTTTACTGATCTATTTGAATATTTGTAATTTCATTATGGCCTATGGCTAATACAATAAATCCTTCGATACTGACTGGGTTGTACCTTTTCAGAGGACATTGGTCTGCATAGGCAGTTTCCTGTACTGAAAAATAGCACAGAATGGTTCTAGCCCAGCTCTCCGTCTGCTATGCTAATTTTCTCTTTGCAGAGGTGTCTTTGATGCTGTACAGCATTGAGAGATGGCATATCTTGCCCACAGTCTACAGTTGCTTAGCCCATGTTACCACATTGCTGCTGCTTGTCTAGAGGAGGCCATGTAATAAATTTTGTAAATAATTAAAATGTAGCCGGGCAACAGGAGTCTAGACTACCTGTGCAGCAGAGTGAGATGGCTGAATGGATTGCAGCATTTCAGCGTATAGAGAGCCAGTTTGGTGTAGTGACTAAGAGCATGGATTCTAATCTGGGAGAACTGGGTTTGATTCCCCACTGCTCCACATGCAGCTGCTGGAGTGACCTTGGGTTGGTCATTAATTCTTTTAGAGCTGTTCTCTCAAGGGCAGTTCTCAAGAGAGCTCTCTCAGCCCCACCTACCTCACAGTTGTCTGTTGTGGGGAGGGGAAGGGAAAGGAGATTGTAAGCTGCTCTGAGACTCCTTTGGGTAGTGAAGGGCAGGGTATAAATCCAATCTCTTCTTTAGATATATGTTACTGTTTGCGGGATGAGTGTTTTTGACTGCACCCTTGCTTTATAAAGCTCTCAATGGGTAGAAAACTAACACAGAGGGGAACAGGCAGAACCAGTTTGCAATGGTGCAGTCTGTTTATTTACTTTATGTATATCTGATCTTTTTCCCCTGTGGAGGGCCAAAGAAGTTTACATCGTTCTCCTCTCCATTTTATTCCAGCAACAACCCTGTGAGATAGGTCAGGCCAAGAGTGCATGTGACTTGCCCAAGGTCACCTAGCAAGATTCCGTGGCAGAGTTGGGGTCAAACTTGAGTCTCCAAGGTCCTAGTGCAGATATTTTCAGGTGGGTAGCCGTGTTGGTCTGCAGTAGAAGGGCAAGATTCCAGGTCAGTAGCACCTTAAAGACCAACAAGGTTTCCAGGGTATAAACTTTTGAGAGCCAAAGCTCCCCCGATCAGCCTAGCCCAGGGGTCCCCGAACTTTTTCAGTCCATGGGCACCTTTGGAATTCTGGGTGGGTACAGCTGTAAAATGGCTGCCACAACAGGCGGAGCCAGCCAAAAAATGGCTGCCACAGCTTATCTTCAGTCACACGATGAGGATCCTTGTGCTGTGCTGGTAGCTGTTCCCCAAGCATTGTTTTTTAAAAATCTGCACAGTCAGTCAAATCTCCGAAGGCCAATCAGAAGCCCTGCTAGGCAAGAGCCCCACCTGGCCCTGCTGACTTCCTAAAAAACACTTGGTGGGCACCACAAAAGGTGCTGGGAACTCCTGGCCTAGCTTATACCCTGGTTGGGTATAAGCTAGGTTGATGAAGGGAATTTTAACTCTCGAAACCTTATATCCTGGAAATCTTGTTGGTCTTTAAGGTGCGACTGGACTCAAATCTAGATTCTAGTGTGACATTCTAAGCACTACACAACACTGGCTCTCTACGATCTCATTCTGCAAAGGCAGAACAGTTACCTTGGATGGTGGATTTCATAATGGGCAAACTGATTTGTGCACTCACACAGCGCGTTGTGCTTCATTTGTGGGCCAGCACAGCAGTGGCCCGGGAGAACATGCCAAGTACGCAGAACTGTTTTGCATGGGTAGCAGACCAGTTCACATGCTGTGGAAGCACAAAATCTCATGGGTGAGTTATTTTGCTTGCTAACATGTTTGAAGCTTGATTCAAACACAGTGCTGCTGAGTTACACATTGTGATGGTTCAACCTAAACATGCATAGCTGCTTTGCATGGGTTGCAACTCAGTTTAAATGTTGACACCCTTGCAGGCATCAAGCTTGCTAGCATCATGTTTAAATCAAGCTTAATGTGATATTGGAAAGGTAAAAGTATTTACCCATGGTACTTTGGACTGCACAGCATCCTCTTTAAACTGGGCTGTTACCTATATAAAGCCAGAAAAGAAGCAAGTGAGTTAAGATAAGCAAATGTTTAGCCATTTCTGTGACTGTATTACTCTTATTATTTGTAGTTTATCACATGGATGTTCTAGAGTGCCATTTCTTCACGTCGGAATCCTTGTAAGGTGTGCTGTGGAGTAAAACAAAACATGGCCAAGGTGATAAAAATGTTTCAAACCCTTAGAAATCATTGGAAGAAGACTACTGTTGGGATCGGCCTGCTCACCTGGGGAGGAAACTGGCTGTATGGAAAGCACTGGTAATTATTTCGTAGTCTTTAACTTGCTTCTTAATTATTGTTTTCACAATCAAGAGTCATAAACAGCAAAGCCTCACCCCCCAAGAAGGAGAGCCTAAAAGTTACTACAAAAGCTGTCATGTAACTTAACAACAGCTGCCAGAAACTTTGCCACACACAAAGTAGTTTGTTTATCTCTGAGCAACCAAGATGATTTAGCTTCTGAAGAGACAAAATCCTGGTTAAATCATGGAGAGATCAATTCAGCTCTTAGATCTGGAAATCTGGAGCAGTCCAAAAAATTGTAATCCACAGAATTGATTCTGTTTTTGTGACAATTACAAACCCTGTCTGAATATGGAATTCCATTGAATCTTCCTAACATTCAGGCGCACAAGCATGAGCACCATTCTATACTTTGGAAGAATTAGCTCAGATAGATGGTTTGGCATTTTTGTTGGAGGGAGAATGTCTACTGAGGAAGATGAAGATGCTCTGCGGACTCTGATCAACGTACTGTCATAATCAAAGTCCCTCAGAAGTCTTCTAATGAACGGGGTCAATTCTTGTTTACTCATTGTTTCTGTCACGTCATCGGAAATGCCCAAATGTGATAATTTATGATCCAGTAATCTGTCCTAGTTACTTGTGTGATGGCCCACCTTGACTAGTCCGAGGAGGCTTGATTCTGGGTTTGATTTTAGAATCCTAATATTTAGATTGAATGCTCTGCCCCAGGCCTTTGCTTCAAAGGATGTCTCCCCCAGCTTTGGCTCTCAGAGCTATTCCTGGCACACATCAAGGGATTCCCAGGATATTATAGAGGAATCTTAATAGTGGGCTATCAATGTTGTCTGTCACTGCTCTGATCCAAACCCTGGCAGCATATAGCACCTGCCCAATGACTATTCTTTTTTGCTGTCACCACTAGATTGGGAGTTGGCAGTATTCTTTTATGGTAACCTACAACCCAGACCCTCTATTTTTGTCTCTTAAGAAACTTCTTTCCAAATCAAAGATCACCCTCCCAAACCAAATCATCAAGGGCACAGGAGGGAAACCACTGAAATCTTGCTTGTTAAGAGTTATTCATATCCAGGTAGGCATCTCTCTACCTTCTCTTTGTATCTTGATAAGTATGGGCCAAGTTAGGTTTTTGCGCATGGCTTCAGAGACTAATTCACATAACACTAAGTTCAGAAAAAGAAGGAAAAAAGCTGTATAAGCAGTCACTGGTTACAAAAAAAAAGAGACATGGGGTTAAGCAACAATTGGCTAATAAGATCGTTTCACCGTAGGTTTAAAAGTTACCCCATAAGATGGTAAATGAAAAGGCAGGCAGAATATACTTAAAAGTTTCCAAATTCCTTATTCACACTCTGTTCATGTATTTAACTTCTCACTGTCTTATTAGAAGTTCTCCCTTGAGTTTTCTCCTCCAAAAGAATTCCAGATCTCTCTTTCTGTTCCACCATGTTCTGCTCTCTGACAGAATGACAGAGCTTCTCTAGATAGTCTGAGACCAGCCAGATTCCAAAAGACTCTGGCACTTTTATTGGCTGTGTGCTGTTCCCTCTTGGTCCCAGCAAAAGTCTGTTGTTTTCCTGGTTAACACTAGTCCCGGTCATACAGGCCAGAAAATGCGGGGGGGAGGTGTGGCAGTTCACCCCGGAGCAAAATAAGGCGCGGTAGCCTGATCATACGGGCCACCGGGTTGCCACGATCCAGTTCCAAGTGGTGATCACACCGTGCTGCTGCAGCGCGGCAAAAAAGTGGCGCAGCAGACCACACAAGCCGCTCTGTTGCAAAGTGCGCATGTGCCGTTGGGGGGGGGTGCTGCCGGTGTGTTGCATATGCGCATGCCTCATTCAGCGTTGGTGCGCATCCAATGGAAACTTACAACATCCGGAAACCCCAGGACATGGGCCGGTGTCGGAAGCCGCGGGATACTGGCGCTCCCGCGATCAGATGCTGGCCTTTGCCCCGGGGTTTCCGGAAACTAGTACTTTGACCCTAGTAGTTTTTTACTCCGCCTCCCAGATGTGCTTGTATGATCGCGCACGGAAAGTCCGCGGGGCTCCTGTGCCTTCAGTGGGGCAAATGCTCCGTGTGAACGGGGCCACTGTTTGGCGTAGGAATTGACTTCCTGCCAGCTTCTGCCAGGTGGAAGCTGGAAGGAAGAACCTGCACTGCAGCCTTTTGACTTGACTGCATGTAAATGTAATTTCAGGTTAGCTGCTGAGCATTCACAGAGTGCAAATTCACCTTGTAAAGTTGAATTTTATAAAGATACCTGGGGTGAAGAAAGATTCAGGTGGGTGCTGTGTTGGTCTGAAGCAACAGAACAAAGTTTGAGTCCAGTGGTACTTTAAAGACCAACAAAGTTTAATTCTGTGTATAAGCTTTTGTGTATGGATCTGAAGAAGGGTGAGGAATCATTTCTCTGCATTCTGGCTGCTTCTGACTTTCAGTGGTGTTTGATTTGCACCATACAGAGCCTGCTGTCAAGAGTGTATCTTTGTCCAGTTTGCTCTTTTGAGAAGATGGCACTTTGTTTGTATCCTGTTAATGGGGGACTCTGGACAAAGAGGGACTGTGGTGAGGGAGGGGTTAATTTTAGCATGTGAACACCTACAAAAGTGGGAGGGGTAGTAACTTATTTTTTTAATGAAGCAGTCTTCCTGTTTTTCCTTCAGAAAATAGGAGAATATCTATCATTGCAAGGGGTGAAAAAACCACAAAATGCAATTTGGCTCTATTGTTGTCAGTTTACTGTTACAATTTTTTGTTTTCATTGGTTGAAATAAATATTGCACTTATTATACATTGCCCGAAGCCCTTGGTCTGGGTTTATATATATCGGAAAAGAGGAGAGTTTAATTGGTTCCTCTTTCTGTTACGTCCAGTCCTTTCAGGATCGAAACAGAAGACTTGAGGAAGCCAATCTTTGACTCTTTGTGTACTGTTTTCACAATTTCTCTTCTCCCAGTGGACCTCTGTGTTTTTTTCAATTAGCTGGCTCAATCCAGTGCGTAGTTGCACTGCCCCAAGTTTGGCTTTAACTTTAGTAGATTTGGCAGGCTGGGAATAGATCGATTTGTGTTGTTGTTTCCCCCCCAGAAGATAATTTGGATAGCCTCGCACTGATTCTGGTTTCGTGGAGTCTGATGATACAGAGAGGAATAAAACAGTGAAAAAACACTCTTGAAAATCCTAGGTAATGAGGAGCAAACGGCCCTGCTTTTAAAATTTGGAAGTGTTGATAAATGTGTAATTCTTTGTTGAAAGCAGACTGGAGACATTAAGGGAGTTTGCCTAGGCAGGTCTACTCAGAAGTAAGTCCCACATTATTCAGTGAAATGAATGGGCTTGGATTGGAGTGACTCTGTGTAGGATTGTATTGTAAGGTTGCTTCATTCTCCAGAACCTAATCTGAGCCTGTTTCTGATGGAATGAAAGATTTTTCCATTTTTGTGCATGGTCAGACTTTTGAGATCATGTTTTAGCAGCCCACGTTTTGACTTCTTTTACATCATCACACTGGATGCTCCAGGATAGGTGGGTTCAGATGTTTAGATAAGGACACATGGAATGCCGAGCAACATTGGTAAGGATGAATTAAGAACCATACCGTTATTTGATCCCCACTTTCATGAATGGTGAGAAGTTCCAGCAGCAATGCAGCTGGGCTTGGTTTCATTTGGAGGAAGGAACACTTGGAGGCTGGTGGCATTTTTGTGGTGCAAATTCAAAAGCAGAGTGCAAGTGGAGGCAAAAAGGCACTCCTACAAGGCAGCAGATTCACCAACCCACATCAGATCCCCTGGGAGATTGAACATCACAAAGCATTTCACTTTCCAAGCAATTTTCAGCTGCGTCTTCCTCTCCTTTCCAAACTCAGCCTGCCCTAAAGCTGCTCCTGTCTTTCGTCAAAGCCCCCCCCAATCAGATGCCATTTTAGGCAAATTGGTAGAGCTCCATTAGCCTTTACTCTGACAGCAGTCTCACAACAATATGTGTGTCCCTTTGCAAGGGAGTCTTGGTTGTTGTTGGCATCTATGGCTCAATTACTATGCTTGAAAGCGTGCTTTTGAGTAGACCTATATTGTGCCCTTGTATAACAGATTAAAAGCTTAGCACAATCTTATGTGCTGGTTTCTACCATTGCTGGGCTTCAAATGGAAAGGGTGTTCCTTTAGCTCAACATTGCTTTAGATTAGCCTTTGACTCCCTGGAATCAGATGTCTTAAGTGTTACTCTTTCCTTTGCAGCTAAAGGTGGGCTTCTTCCCTGGAAGATGCTAAATGTTTCTCTGTTTTCCTCCAGGCTGCAAAAACTGAGTTATGCGGCTGTGGAGTTTGATGGATGTATTCTTTAGAGGAAATTCCAAGGAAGCAGCTGTTATCTGTTTCAGCAAAGGTCCTATTGAGTCTTAAATACTGTCCTGATTTATTGAATCATATTATTCATTGGGGCTTATTCCCAGGAAAGTGTTTTTAGGACTGAAATTCAAGAGAATTGGGGTTAGGAAACATACTGTTATTTTCTCAAAAAAGGGGGAGGGTCACCTTACCTTTGCAAACAAGCTATGTCCAGTAATAGAAAAGTTTCTGGGTGTAACGTTATTTAGGGTGGTTTATCTTACATTTGGGGCCATGGTGGCTCAGAGGTTAAGATGCTGAGCTGCAGACCGGAAGGTCTGTAGTTCGGCAGTTCGAGACCCGAATGCTGCGTGACAGAGTGAGCTCCTGTCTCTGGCTCTAGCTCCTGCCAACCTAGCAGTTCGAAAGCAATAAATTGCAAGTAGATAAACAGGTACCACTTCAGTGGGAAGGTAACACTGTTCCGTGCACCTCGGCGTTTAGTCATGCTGGCCACATGACCACGGAAACGTCTTCGGACAGCGCTGGCTCTTTGGCTTGGAAACGGAGATGAGCGCCGCCCCCTAGAGTCGGATTCAGCTACCTTTCAAGCAAGGGAAACCTTTACCTTAACCTTTTTATCTTACATTCAAGGTCATTTTCCTTTTGAGTAAATACGGTAAGCCAAGCACCAAGCAGTTTACTGTAGTGAAGCAACAAGCCAAGGGTCAGAGCAGTAGAGGACTGTCCCCCCCAGAGTGACCTTGTCTCATTGGCCTATGGCTCCTCTCATATGCGCACCAGCAGAGGCTTCCCCAAAAGAACCGCAGCACTGTACGGGATTGCCATACAACCCACCTGAAGATCCTCACCTGTGTGTTAAAAGACAACTGGGCTAGAGCAGAACTCCTAGCACCCAGTACTTCTGTGTTTCTTTGCAGGCTGTTTAGAATTGAAGACGTATGTCACTCTTGCACCCAGAAAAGGTGTGAGGGAGACTCACACGCTCAGAGCAGCAACTCTTACAGAGATCTAGCAGTAGAAAAGAGCAAGGGTCCAGTAGCACCTTAAGGTAAAGGTTCCCTTGCACGAAAGCCAATTGAATCCGACTCTAGGGTTGCGGTGCTCATCTCCGTTTCAAAGCCGAAGAGCCAGCGCTGTCCGAAGACGTTTCTGTGGTCATGTGGCCGGCATGACTAAACACCAAGGTGCATGGAACGCTGTTACCTTCCCACCAAAGTGGTACCTATTTATATACTTGCAATTTCTTGCTTTCGAACTGCTAGGTTGGCAGGAGCTGGAACTAGAGACGGGAGCTCACTCCGTCATGCGGCACTCTCGGGTCTTGAACTGCTGAACTACTGACCTTCCACAGCCTGCAGTTCAACGTCTTAACCACTTGAGCCACCACAGCTCCTCCAGTAGCACCTTAAAGACTAACAAAATTTGTGGCAGGGGATGAGCTTTCGTGAGTCACTGTTCACTTCTTCGGACACTCAGACTCCTGAGTGCAGATGTATATATGCCTCGTGTGTGGCTGATCCGTGCTTGGTGCAGCGACAGAGCAGAGGTACAAGCTGTCATAGAGTGCTGAGCGGATAGAGATGTGTCCAGAGCCCCTTAGGAGTCGTCAGTTAATTTTCATATTCGTGTGCCACCATGCATAGTTTGGCAGTGACGGATTTAGGGCATCTGTTCTGATGCTTTTCCCGTCATGTAGTGATACAGGCAGCCGTTAGCTAGATGATCACTTAGGAGCTGGTAAGTAGTCCCCAAGAGCATCAGAAATGGAGTGCCCAGAGTTTGTAAGTTTTATTGCATTGGAACTGAATAAAAATGGTAAACACTGGAACATCTGAAGACGAAAATGGTGATGTTCCCAAAGGCAGGCATTACGATTGACATGTGATGTAAACTTGTTTGTGATAGTTCAGTTGTGGTCCGTCATGTAAAACAAACAAACACTAGATCAGCAAATGACTTCTAGTTTCTGGTATTTGTCTGTCGAGTACATTTTCATCCTGCCTTCCCCTCAAGACACACAGAGTACTTCACAGCTTCATAATTTTATGAAATTGACAGGAAGAAGAAAAAGAGTTTTATACCTTGCCCTTCGCTACCCAAAGGAGTCTCGGAGTGGCTTACAATCACCTTACTTTCCTCTCCCCACAGCAGACACTCTGTGAGGTAGATGGGGCTGAGAGAGCTCTCGAGAGAGCTGCTGGCTTCATGTGGAGGAGTGGGGAATCAAACCCGGTTCTCCAGATTGGAGCCCTGCCACTCTTAGCTATTACACATAAATGTCAAACTGGCTGTGCATTTTACATTTTACAGCTCCTTTGCCATAGCAACCGGGGAGGGGGAGAATGCAGAATCAACATACTTTCGCTTTCCTAGGTTGCTTTGATGCACCAGACACCTTATCACCTCTGAGAACCTATAGTGTCCTTGAGTCTCTGCTCTCCATGCTTGCCTTTGTTTTACATGTTGGGGGGATGGCCATTACATTTGGCAGGTGAAATCCCAGGGGGTGATTGGTTCTGAACCTTTTAGGGCCCTTGCTTGAACCCTGTATATCTATTGCTTTCATGCCCTTAACCTTAGTTCTAACACAGCCAGTGTACAGGCTGGATCCCATCAATGTCTCAATGCACTCATCATTCTCCAGAGTGAATGTTGTTGGGAACTGACTTATCTAGGAGTCTGACACAAACTGGGTCTCTCAACAGGGGTGTTCTAGTATATAAATAAATATTGCAATTTATTTATTTGCTTCATTTCTACCCCGCCTTTCTCCCCATTGGGAACCCGAAGTGGTTTACCCCATTCTCTTCTCTTCCATTTTCTCCTCGCAACAGCCCTGTGAGGTATGTTAAGCTGAGTGTGTGTGACTGGCCCAAAGGCACCCAGCAAGTTTCTGTAGCAAAGTGGGGGGATTTGAACCTGGGCTCCCAGATACTACTCAGTGTATCACAGTGGCTCAAGCCTGGTTGTCATAATCACAACAGAAAGCTAACTGAGTCTTACTTCTCTGCTGATAGATTCAGGTGGGTAGCTGTGTTGGTCTGAAGCAACAGAATGAAGTTTGAGTCCAGTGGCACCATTAAGACCAACAAAGTTTTATTCAAAGTGTAAGCTTTTTGTGTGCACCCACACTTCTTCAGATAACCTGGTATCTGATTAAGTGTGTATGCACACCAAAGCTTATACCCAGAATTAAACTTCGTTGGTCTTAATGGTGCCACTGGACTCACACTTTGTTCTATTACTTCTCTGCAGTTTCTCATAATTGCATTATTATTGTTAAGACCTCAGTTGAATGTTGGAACTAGTATAGAAGGCGACATGGTGCGAACAAGCAAGAACTTTGTGCATGCTTATTTTTATGTAAGGTAAAGGTTTCCCTTGCTCAAAAGCCAGTCAAATTGACTCTAGGGAAGCAGTGCTCATCTCCGTTTATGTAGTACAACATAAAAAATTTCTGAGGCAAAATGATAAATAAGCTTTGGGTTGGATCCAGCCAGCTTTTTCACTACTTCTCGCCCATTTCCCCTCCATATAACAGTCCCTGTTCCACACATGGCTTTTTTTCTCTGTGGATCTTGGACACAGCCATTTGGGTGGCCAAAGGGAATCCCTTCGTTCCCTTTTCACCAGCGAAGAAACTGGTTGGATTCAACTCTTTGTACTTCCACTGAGAACTGTTAAGATGCTATAAAAAATCATTGTTGAACAGTCTAGTTGCCCCAATGAAATTTCTAGGTGCCATGGTGACCAGGCACTTGGGATTTGTTGGGCCCTGGGATGAGGCACTTCTGTTTCTCCCCTCTCCTCCCCCCCTGCAATGAAAATGCTGGACAGGTTTGTCACTGGGCACTCTTCCAGCTAGCACCCCTTTTGAAATATGTCTGAGGCAGTTTTCAGCCTCACCCCATCCCATATGTAGCATGGGGGAAATAATACTGGACTGTTTATTTCTTTAGTTCTAGTGATGGAATCATTTGCAGTGGCATTTTAAAACAGAATTCAAAACTTGACAAATGCACAGATGCACAAAATGCGTTTGAAAGAGCATAAGATTCTATCTTTGCCTGCGCTTGTGGGGTGTAGAGAAGCAGGACACCCATCGCCACAAGATCACCACAAGGATAAGTCTCTTGCTTTCTATTGTGTGCCGGGGTGGAGGGAAGTGGCACAATATGGTCCGATCTCATCAGATCTTGAAAGCTAGGCAGGGTTAGTACTCCGAAAGGAGACCACCGAGGAAGACTCTGCAGGGGAAGGCAATGGGAAACCACCTCTGCGTCTCACTTGCCTGGGAAGCCCCTCCATTAACAGCTGTCACTGTTATCAGTCTGAGACAACAGAGCCAAAGCTTGAAAAAAATAACCAAGTGATCTGGTTTGAAAAAAAGTCTTTTTCTCTCTCCCCAAATCACCTCCCCAAGGCCCTCTGAGCCTTCCTGTATGTTGATGCAGAGTAGCTTTCCTTAGCTGCCCGTAGGCTTTGATCATTAGGCCCAGATCATGGGGAGGGGGGGAGATAGTGGATGTTAATAGGCGATTGGCTGCTGCCTAGGGAGTGAATCTGCTCCTTCTTTTGTGGGGAGGGGAATAGGTCTTTCAGGAGCAAATAATGTTAGGTTTCTGAGTTTTGATGTTGCTTTCAGTTTAGCACCGCTTGCCTTCAGGCATGCGTCTGAACTCCTGCAACTCCTCCTAAACCCGTGTGTCCGTAAATGAAAGCGAATGTTTCGTAGTGCCAGAGGTCTCCTGTTCTCTTTTTTTTCCAAAGCAAACTTAACCATATAAAGAGGTAAAGAGGATTTGTGGGGCCTCAAAGGCAAACGTTTGTTTTGCCATCAGATGCGTGAAGTGTGGCTTCAGTTTGTTCCGTTCTGTTCATTCGTTTTTTTCCCCATCAAGCTTTCGGGGAGATCAGAGATTTCAAACATATGTGATTCTTTCTATACTTTCTCCGCTCAATAACCCGGCGAGGATGGTGCAGCTGAGAGAAAGTTACCCACTCTAGACCAGGGTTACCAGCCTCCAGACGGTAGCTGGAGACCTCCTGGTATTCCAAGTGACCTTCAGGCAACAGAGATCAGTTCGCTTGGAGAAAATGGCTGCTTTGGAAAGTGGGCTCTGTGGCGTTATACCCCATTGAGGTCCCTCCCCTCCCCAAACCCCGCCCTCCTCAGACTCCACCCCCAAAATCTCTGGGTATTCCTCAGACTTGAGTTCACAGCCCTAACTGTCCAGTGCACTTAAAGGCACAGTGGGTGTTTGAACCCCAGCCTCCCTGGTCCTAGTCTGATAATCTACATTGAGTGCATGTGCACACAGAGGCATAGAGGAAAAAACAGTAAAATGTCATCAGCTTTTCTTCCTTCTGTTTGTTGTTCTTTGTTCTGTATATGGGTGTGTACATATCCGCCACATTTCAGGCTTCTAATGAATTCGATTCTAGTTCACAAACGCTTAGGCCACACCAAACGTATTAGTGTTTAAGGTGCCTCAAGATTTCTTTCTGCAATAAGACTAGAACAGGCACCCCACTGGAATGTCTTGGTACATAAAGGTTTGCCCTGCTCCTTCCAGCCATTTGGGGATGGAAAGCTTTTGAATCGATAGCAATTAGAATGCTCTTCCTTTCCTAATGGCCTGCCACCTGCGCTGCCAGCTTGCCTTTGCTCCTGTAAAACGAAAGGCCACGACGGCAGATACAGCATTTAGAAGCAGCCGCTTGGTTTATAACAGATTGAGGGTCCTGTTCATCTGACCCAGGGACCGACTGGAACTCTTGAGTTGGAGATGGCAGCCTTGCGCTGTGCAGAAAAATACAGCCAAACAAATCTACCGAAGCAACTTGGGATATTACTTATAAGAACGTTGCAAAGAATATTTACCTTTCTGATCTATGTTGCTGGAGAGCTTTCTTGAGAAGTGGAAT
The DNA here is from genome assembly GCA_029375565.1 of Gekko gecko. Classification (NCBI taxonomy): domain Eukaryota; kingdom Metazoa; phylum Chordata; class Lepidosauria; order Squamata; family Gekkonidae; genus Gekko; species Gekko gecko. Next base: position 36,695,849 of record JAPDNY010000005.1, on the reverse strand, counting down.
TAGTTCAGTATCGATTCTGATTCAGTTACCTAAGTAACTGAGGTATGATCTTGGTTATTTCCCCCCTTGCTTTTCTGGCTTGCCAGACAGGTCCAGTTACTTGGAAAGTAATTGTTAAATTGGATAGCAACGAAGCAGCATTTAATTAACCAGAAATTGCTGAGCTTTGAATGACTTTTTGCCAGAAGGCAGAAGGGGCTGCGAGCCCCGATCAGAAGCGGCGGGTAAAATGACTTCATACTTCCCCTCTGGATATTGCCACAGTGATAACAAAAGTCCATGGGCTTTTTCAGGCAACGAGCACTTAGCAGGCAAATATATAACTCCTGCTACTGATTGGAAGCTTATTGTATTAAGTGAGTCACTGCTGTTATTGTACAGTAGTAAACAAAAGGCAGTTGAAAATGGCAAATGCGCGGTGAAGGGGCAGCCTGCGGCAAAGATAAGTGATAGGATTTAGGGAGCTGTCTTTTCTGGGTCCTCCGATGCTCTGGGCCAGACTACATGTGACAGTATCCGTGGGTCCCACTCATGGGCAGCAAGGCCATTTTAAAGCAATTTAAATATGCTCTGAAGGCCCAGTCCTGTGGTGTGTGTGTGTGTGTAGCTGTTTCGGCACTTGAAAATGTGCAAGGTGGGGAGAGAGCCTTGGCCTGCCATGCTGTGGGCCCAATCAAACTCAGGCCCTCACAGCATTTTTAAGTTGTTTTAAAGTGGTGGTGGCGGCATTCACAGGTCTGACCTATGGATGCCGTCACATCTAGTTTGACTCTTAGTGACAGGGCAACGGTGATTGAAAGTGTTGTCAAGTTGCAACCAACTTAAGGCAACCCCATAGGATTTTCAAGGCAAGGGGCATTCAGAGGTGGTTTGTCACTGCCTGTCTCTGCATAGTGACACTGGACTTCCTTGGTGGTCTCCCATCCAGATACTAACTAGGACCAACCCTGCTTAGCTTCCCAGATCTGATGAGATTAGGTGAGCCTGGGCCATCCAGGTCAGGGTGATAAAGCACTGGGGAGTCCCATTCATAAGAACAAGGTCTGGATTGGATCTTTACCCAGAAGTTGTTGTATGGTGGGCAAAATTCACATTTCCCCCCTTTATAACATGTATGTATGGTTCTTCTGTGTGGACAAAGATGGAGCAGGGGTGTCCAATCTATTTCAGAGCTCGAGTTAGTTTTTAACTAGTATTTAGTAAAATTACTGCAATTAATCAATGGTCTGCTGTTTGTTTTACCAAAAAATGTTCCTCTATCTTAACACGCAAGATTTATTCCTTTGAATTTGAAGAGCAAACATTATGTTAAGGGGAGCCACTAATGCCTCCGAGGAAAACTTTGATAAATATTCCAATTAGGCATGTATCGGCGTAATATATTATTTATACGTTCTCTCATTTAGAAGGCGTGTTTCTGTTTGTCCCATTATTTTCACTAAAGGTTTTCCTATTGACTGAGTTCCTCTTGTTACTTAGCTTGAATTTCTCCCAATTGATCCTTCATCTGAAATCAATAGTTTTATAACACGAGGAACGCTACCTTGGCAATAATATTAGTAAGGTTGGACAAGTTATGGAGCTCCAGCGGATAGGGGTAAGGAGAGAACAGGAAAGAGTCTTAGTTGTTCTGTAATAAACCAGATAATTTGCTGCGTATTAGCAGAAATCTTTTTGAGTTGTACTGAAAGAATGGTTCGTGGCCCTTGGGCACAGGGTTCAGGTGGGTCCAGCCCCTCTCTAAACAGAGCTAGCCTCCACTTGTCCCCCCCCCCGGGCATCAGGACTCTGACCCCAGCTACCCTGAGGCATCAGGAAGTACCTCAGAGTTTTTTGCCACCACGCCATTTTACTGCTTGATGGGCGAACTCAGTGCCCCGTGCCAAGTCCAGAGCATTTCAGGCAGAGCAAGAAGAGTGAGAACAGGGGTGCCACTTCCATAGGAAGCGGATCGTCCAGGCTGACACAGCACTTTGGTTCTTCACCCCCTTAACTGCACAGCACTTTGAGCCAAATTTTAATGAATCCACAGGGTCTTGATTGGGAAAGGATAGTTTCATGGAATAAGGACAAGAATGAAGATAAACCAAATTAAAAACATAACTAAGTTTGGAGGTACATTGAAGTTCCGCTACTGGAGAAACTGGTGTCTCCCTGGTATGGCCACAGCTGCATCTATGTTGCTTTCAGGGGGAAAGGCCCCAAAGGCAAGGATTCAGCCTCAAATGTTTAGGTTTACTCCAGCTCAAATCTTGTGGGTTTTTCCCTCCACATACTTCAGCAAATTGTCCCACAGGTGGGTCGGTCTCTCTCTTTGTTTTGCTGTCCTAGACAAGTCCCACAGCCTGAGTGGGTTGCATCAATATAAGATTTGAGGGACGGCCTTTCCCAGTGTGAACCTGAGCCGGCCTTGGCTGGGAAGGTGGGGTATAAATCTGATAAATTGATAAATAAATAAATAAACCTGTGCGTCTATTGCTGTTGTTGTATCAGCTCCTGGCCTTGCTGCAGTTGACAATTTTGCTTCTATTGGACAGCAGAATGGTTTGCCCATTTGGTTGGCTGGCTGGGCAACTGGACAATGCCACTCTTGTGGGGTTGGAAGAAGAGGTCTCAGTTAATCACTGTTCGTACAACATAGAGCTCAGGGTCAAGAGAACGATGCTGTGGATGAGACATTCTTCAGTTATCTGATCTCATTATGCAGGCATTGAGTTCTCAGGTGCAATAGAGGCATATAGAGAGATAAACAAAGAAAGGGAAAGTGGCTTCAAAATTAAACAACTTTTAATCAGCAGGATCCCCTTCCACCATCTCACCCAGAAGTTCCTTTTTAAAAATACAGTCTCTGGGCTTTGTGTGCCAAAGCGGCAGTAGGGGTAGGTTTTTTAAATGCATGCCTCCACCTATTTCCTTTCCCCCAAATTCCGCTATCTAACATCAGTTCTTTTCTCTCTCTTTTTTCCCTGATAGCGATAACCTGCTAAGGAGAGCTGCATGCCAAGAAGCCCAGGTAATACCATTTAACAAGATCAAATTAGATTAAAATCCCCTTCTTATCTCACTTGTGCAGGATTCTGGAGATTCTCCCAGCAGGTCTCTGGGACGTGACTAGCCTGACAATGGTGGCTGTCTGTATTCTCTTGCTAAAGAGACCATAAGGCGTGCATGCTTCTTCCTGCAGGGCCTCTGCCTTGCACCTAATTATACTTCAGACTCAGTGCCGTTACGAATTATTCAGGAGCGTCGTGAAGATAATATTTATTATTATTATTTCGTCAGACAGTTCTGGAAGCTTAGTTACCTGTATGGCTTCTGTTAGGTAAAGTTTTAGGCAGAAGTGACAGGACTGGCTGCTAGGGTTGCCAGCCTCCAGCTGGTACCTGGAGATTTCCCACTGTTACAGCTGAACTCCAGATGACCAAGATCAGTTCTCCTGTAGAAAATGGCTGCTTTGGAAGGTGGACCCCACGGCATGATACCCTGCCAAGGCCCCTCCCCTCCCCAAACGCCACCCTCCCTCGGCTTCATTCCCAAAATCTCCAGGTTTTCCCCAGCTGAGAGCTGGCAACCCTACCAGCAGTTCTTGAGACTGAAATTCCCCATTTCATCAACTGACAGACCCAATGAGCAACTGGAGTGTAGCTTTTGTGTTCTTCTTGGACCTGGTGTTCCAGTACGTGCACAAAAGAAGGAACAGGATTCCACAAGCGAGAAAAAAATACTGACTTTATAATAAAAACTGGTTTGTAAATTATCATTATTTTCTTGCTCCGTAGCAGTGTTGTCGTCCCCCCATCCTTGTTAGAGGTTCACTCCCCTGTACTTTTTGGACCATTAAATTTACTGTATCCCAGATGCTCTGAAAGCCTGGCCGTTCTGAGAACTTGGAATGCATTCCTCTGATTGGTCAAAGAAAAAATGTTCAAGATGACTTAATGGAAATTTTGGAAATTTGATTGGAAATAATGGAAATTTGAAATATTTGACTATCGGTACCAAACATAGCTATCCCCAAGGCTCAGGAATGCGATGGTGAAATATACATCGACAGTAGCATGTAAATACAGGCTGGTTTGTAGAAAAGCCACTTGGGAACTTAGTCTTTGGGATCCTGTGTGAAATCTTGTGTTTCTTGTGTGTTACGGTACTGTACTGTACACCTTATATTTTGGCAGATGAGAAGGCAACATTTTAAAAAACCGTTTTGTTACATTCCTAATAGTGTACTGCACTGAATCTCTTTCTCCATGCCCCCTTTCTCTAAAGTTTTTTTTTCAAATAAAATGAAACATAAGTTTCGGTCTTTTTTTTTTAAATCAAGTCACAGCTGACCTATGACGACTCTGTAGGGTTTTCAAGGAAAGGGATGTTCAGAGGCAGTTTGCCTCTGCGTCACAACCCAGATATTCCTTGGAGGTCTCCCATCCAAATTCTAGCCAGAGCTGACCCCGCTTAGCTTCAAAGATCTTGCTGGCCTCGGCTATCCAGGCCAGGGCTTGGTCTTGTGACTAAGATCAAAACCTCAGAGCCATAATTAGAAGGACAATTATCCGCAGGGGTATATTTTTGTCAGTCATTGGATGCAGATAGAAACATAACTAGGTATTTTGTCAGCTGAGGCATCTGGACCCTTTGACTGACCGACTCATCTGGGAGGTGGTCAGTCCCACAGTGATGCTGGCTGGTGTTGCTTCTGATCTGTCAGCTTTACACCAAGACCTAAGAGAGATATTGGGGAGGGACTATAATAGAGGGAAAGGGAAGGGATGTCTCCTTCCTCTCAGCCACACAGCTCATGGCAGTGGTGTGGTCGGAGGAGCAGAGCCTCCTCTGTGAGACGCTGAAGGAGAACAGGTGAGGAGGGCATCCTCAGGGAAGCAGCAGAGAGGTAGCGGGGCTGCTAGTGCAGCACTGGCCACCAGCATTTGAGTTGGTCAACGGCAATGCCACTCTTGAGACATACCCAGGGCTATTTCTGGGCAGGAACGCACAAGAACGGAGTTCCGGCTGGCTCCAGAGTTGGCCACGCCCAGCAGGAACTCATTAGCATAACAGGCCACACCCAACAACTGAAACTCATTCGGATTGGCTACATTAGGAGTGTGTGGCCTAACATGCAAAGAAGTTTCTGCTACAAAAAAAGCCCTGGGTTTTGACAACAAACAAAGGAAACAGAATAAGAAGCAAAAGGTGGGTGTGGCGGGATGACCACACTTCTGGTAATGTGGGGGTGTGGCCTAATATGCTAATGAGTTTTGCTGTTGGGTGTGGCCTATTATGCTAATGAGTTCTTGCTGGGCTTTTTCTACAAAAACAGCCCTGGACATACCAATAACTGCAATAACTCCTCATAGGAAAGGCTCCAGCAGAGAATGTGACGGCCCCAGCTACTGCTGCTTGGTGTAGGAGGAGCTCTGTGCTCCCTTTTCTGAGCTTCTCCGGGGCTGCTGCCTGGTTCTGCCACACATAGTTGCAAACATGGCAGCTTCATCAAAAGATACCTTTCATGGTTGAGCACATCATCACAAATAGAACACCCCCGTCTTGTCTCTCCACCCGTCCTTGCATCTCCTCCTGTTTAATTCTTGTCAGTGGACATTGGTCACACATTCAATTGAAATTCGTGACATACAGAGGAACGGGGTGTTGTCAGGAAGTCGGTGGGATGCGAAATTACTGACCAAGATAATCTGGTGCCTTTTGCATTATGGTGGTGGAAAATGCTGTCAGGTCACTGCCAACTTAGGGTGACCTCCTGGAGTTTTCAAGACAAGTGAAAAACAGCGGTGGTTTGCCATTGCCTGCCTCTGCGTGGCAACCCTGGACTTCCTTGGTGATATCCCATCTGAGTACTAACCAGAGCCTAACCTGATTAGCTTCCAAGATCTGATGAGATTGGGCTGGCCTGGACCATCCAGGTCAAGGCTATAAGAACATGAGAGAAGCCAATGTTGGATCAGGCCAGTGGCCCATCCAGTCCAACACACTGTCACACAGTGGCCAAAAATACCAGGTGCCATCAGGAGGTCCAGCAGTGGGGCCAGGACTCTAGAAGCCCTCCCACTGTTGCCCCCCAAAGCACCAAGAATACAGAGCATCCCTTGCCCCAGCCTGAGAGTTCTTATCTCTACCTTGTGGCTAATAGCCACTGATGGAACTCTGCTCCATATGTTTATCCTGTTCCCCCTTGAAGCCGTCCAATGCTTTGTGTTAGAGGGGGAGAATTTTAGAAGGAAGTATTATTATTAATTATTGTTATTGAACTTATGAATCGCCCACCCTGCAAGTAGGCTTTGGGTGATTTACAACCTTCTAAAACATTTAAAACACAATCAATAAATAAGTAAATTTAACCAACAGTAAATCAGTGACCTAAAATCAATGCAAGATGGTGATATAATAATCCCCCTTTGCTGGCCATATCACTGTCCTGCACGGCAGGGCAGGGTATGTGGAGGCATAGAGGAAAGAGAAAGAGAGGGTTCCAGTCTTAAACCTCCTGTTGCTGCCCTCAGTTAAAAGCCTGGTGGAGCATCTCTGCCTTACAGGCAGTAATGGTCAAACATGAAATATAGTTTAAAAGGTGATCAGGAGGGTTTTTGTTCTTGTTTAGGGTTAGTCAATGATTACAAAGGTTTACAGTGTCCCCCCCCCCGAAAAAAAGATGGTGTATATGAGAATAAAGCTTCCCCCACCACCACAACCCCCCTCAATTCTGCTGAAAGTTTAATTTATAGGACAGGCAGGTTGTTTGTTTGAAGCAAACAAATATATTGCTCCCCCTACCAAGTAAATAATTAGATGTTTTTAGCAGCTGTTAACAGATCAGAGAATTATAAATGCAGAGAGTCATTTCCCCTGATTTCCCTCAAGAATGCAAAAGTAATAGAATTAATCACTGACTTTTCCCATCTGCTCTTCAAATAATATGCCAGTTTGATTTCCTCTGTCCTTTGCCCCCCTGAATCACTGTCTCACCTACCTTCTGCTGCCGTTTTCCTGATGTGGTAAAATAAATAGAATTTAATGTTCGGCTTTGTTCTAATGCGTTTTAAATTCTGTGCTCTAATAATCTCAGTGATGTTGATAATTGCTGTGAATTTGGAGAACTGCAAAGCTCTCTTAATACGATTGTTTCAGCTGCCTCATTCAAATCTCATCACCAAATGTGCTAAGAATACTGTTTATTACTATTAATAGTAGTAATTGTATGAGGTTTGCCTTTCCTACTTGGTTTCTATCAGCATGAGGCAAATCTTTGTTGATGGGTCACAGCGGAGCAAACTGCCAATGAAGAGGGCCTGCATTATTTGCTGTGAAATTGCATGTCTGCGAGGTCCGTACATGGTCCCTTGCAAGTTAGTGTGCGGACGTTTGATGCAACACGCCTTCAGTTTAGAGGCTGGCAGCCATAATGTACAACACAAAGCTCAGCTGGGCATCTTTTTAGACCAGGGATCCCCAGTGTGATGTCCAGGCCCATAGCCAGGATTTTGTGGCTTGTGGGGCAAATGTTTTTCTCGTGGGGCTGCCATTATTTTTATGTCAGCTCCAATCCACCCCTAAACCCGGCCACCAGCGGCCACCCCTCTCCCTCCCCACCTGCAAGATTTAAAGGGCCCTTCAGCTGACTGGCAGGGAGCATGTGGCCCGCCAATCAGCTGGAGGGTCGTTTAAATCTTGTCGGAGGGAGGGAGGAGGGGTGCATGCCATCCCTCGTTTCTTATCGAAAGCATTTAAAGGATCCTTTTAAATGCTTTTGAGAAAAAGTGGGGCAGACTGTGTGCACACACACACACACACACACACACACACGGGTTCTCCTCACAAAATCTTCTTAAAAAAATTTGTGGGGCTGGCCCTTTAAGGAAGAGGGCAGAGTCCCCAATAGCCCCACTGTAGCTACAGGCCAGGTGATGACTTTGGGTGCCATGGTGCCTGCTAGCACTTTCCTGCCCCCAGCCAAGTATTTGTGGGGAGTAGGTGGAGCTTTTTCCAGGGGGGGGGGTTTACTCAGCAAGGCTTCTGATTGGCAGTTGGAGATTTGATTGTCAGTGCAGATTTTAAAAAATATTGCTTTGGCAGCAGTTGCCACTGTGTGACTGACAGTAGGCTGTGGCAGCCATTTTGTGGCTGTGCCCACCACACACTGTCAGAATTCCAAAGGTGAGCCCTCAGGCTCAAAAAGGTCGGTAGCCCCAGTTTCAGACCTTAAAAGATTAAGGAGGCCTTAGTAGCTATGGCCAATGGCATGTCTCCACCAATGCTCCCTCTAAGCTGTGGAGTCTTGTGAGCAAAAATTCTACTTTGTGAGCTGCTAGCATTAAAGTTGTGAGTGAGCTATTTGTCTTCTGCATAAATTAGTTTGCTCTGGAGCCACCCTTCCCGAGCTAAGACAAAAATGCAGAATGCTGCAGCCAGGCTCCGGATGGGTCTCCCTAGATGGGAGCACACCTGGCCTGCGCTGAAAGCACTGTGCCGGCTGCCAATAGCATACCGAATTCACTTCAAGGTGCTGGTACTTACCTTTAAAGCCCTATATGGCCAGGGTCCGACATACCTGAGGGACTGCCTTTCCCCGCACATACCCCAGAGAGCACTACGGTCGAGGTCACAACATCGGTTAGTGATACCAGGCCCCAGGGAAGCCAGGCTCGCTGCAACTAGGGCCAGGGCCTTTTCAGTGGTGGCTCCTACCTGGTGGAACGAGCTCCCGGAGGAGATCAGGGCCCTGCGGGACCTTTTATAGTTCTGCAGGGCCTGCAAGACGGAGCTCTTCCGCCAGGCTTTTAGTTAGGAGCCACCCACCACTACCACCAACTATTATCATTAGTAACATTGGGGTAGTGGGCTGGCCCTATACGAAGATCGAGCCACAGCATTGTGATAGATCAATTACCGCTGAAGCGGGACTCTGTGTTACATCTACAGTATGCCATCTTTAAATTCAATTGAAGGACCAACATCATTGAGCACTTTAATTGTAAGATATGGTTGTTTTATCTTGTTTTTATACGTTTTATATATTTTGGCACATGGTGCCCTGAATTGTGAGCCGCCCTGAGCCCGTTTGCAGGCAGGGCGGGATAGAAATTTAATAAATAAATAAATAAAAATGTGTGAGCCGGAGACTAAAAAACTGTGAGCTAGCTCACACTCTGTCAGCTTAGAGGGAACACTGGTCTCCAGCCATTCATAGACTTTATGGAGCAGGACTTTTTTGCTCCCTCTCCTCCTGCAGGCCACTGGGCCACCTGAAATTTTGCTCCTGAGAATCAGTAGACCCTCAGAAATGACACAGCGGGCAATGTGGGGATCTTCCAAAAGTATGAGTCACAAAGTGGGGGAGAGATCATGGTTCAGTGGTGGAACATTTGCTTGGCATGCAAAAGGTCCCAGGTTCAATCCCCGGCCAAGCTGTAGGTGATGTGAAAGACCTCTGCCTGAGACCCTGGAGAGCCGCTGCCAGGCTGAGTAGGCAGTACTGACCCTGATGGACTGATGATCCGATTCAGTATAAGGGAGGTTCGTGTGTGCACTGAAGGACGGAATCAGTGGAAATTGCTATCCCCCCACCCCCCTTCCACAAATTGAGATGCCATTTCAGTGGAGGATGCACTAACCTGGGAAGGGGCAGAATAAAGCAACTTTTGTTCCCCCCCCGATTCGGTCTGCTTCTACTCATGAGAGAAGAAGGGGGGGGCTCAGTAACGATCGAAATGCTAAACCAGGGGTCTCCAGCGCCATGCTTGTGGGTGCCCTGCTGCCGGGCGATACCTTTTCTGGTGCCCAAGCGCTTTCGGAAAGTGGGCGGGGCTAGGTGGGGTCCTTGCCCAGCTGGGCTTCTGACAGGTGAGTGCCGGCTGAAAGGCATCCTGTTGAGCAGAGCTTCCTCAAATGTTGAAAAAGTTACTATTAGAGTTGTATAAATAGCCTCTCTCCCTGACATTTTGTGTTTGGCTCCACCTCCCGTGGTGGCCATCTTGTAGTTGTGCCCCCCACCCCGTGTCAGAATTCCAGAGGTGCCCACAGGTTCAGAAAGGTTGGGGGACCCCTGTACTAAAGCACTCTTGGTGTTGTATTTCAACAGAATAAAAACGGGGAGAAATACCATCTTGTAACACAAAAAAACTTTTCTCTGCATTATCAGGTGTTTGGTGACGAGATTATTCTTCCGAATGAGCAGATAAAGAAAGCAACAGTATTTCTCAACCCTGCAGCTTGTAAAGGGTAAGATTCCCTACCATAGTCCCCTTTCCAGCCCTCTTGCTTCTTTTCTTCATACCTTTGGTTGTGTGTGGGCAGTCACTTGTGTGGAGCCAAGTCTTTGCCGCCTATCATCTCCAGATCTGATATTTGATCATGCTTGTTCTGGAGAATGTAGGCCATGAAATTTTGGTGCAAAGACTTGATGGCCGTGTGCATACATTTTTCTTAAGTTGTTTGCTTCCTGGGTAAGAAACCACAAAAAAAGTGTGCAATGATTGCATTTATTACATGAGCTCCAAGTTATGGTTCTCCTTTTTGGGCAAGATTCCGCATTAAGATTTTCAGTGCTTCCAAATGGAGACCTTTGCTTGTCGAGTACGCTGATTTATCTCAAACCACACAGGACTGTGCTGATCCCCTCCAGTGGGGAGCAGTGTAACTGAAATAAGGATCTGTCCAAACAGAGTTCCATAAACCCCACGCAAACATTTGCTCTTTTCCAGATATTAGTGGCTGTTTAATGCTAAATCATGCAGGAAGCAGTGCCAAGAAGCCGTTATCTGGACATAGCTTTTACCTTGTCCTTTTGTTCTGCTTTCTATCCGCAAGGCAAACAGCAGCTTTTGCACAAATTGGCCATTTCGAGAGCAAATATTTAGCTTAACCAGCACTGATTTTGAAGTGTAAGAGGGGTGTTTTATATGTAGCCCAAGTTTAACATTCTGAGTTTAATGCCGTTCCCCCCCCCCCCGGGCTTGCCCCTGTGTGCATTGCCTTGAACCAAAGGTTATGTCCTCTCTCTGTAACACCATAGGCCTGCACGGTGGTGAGGGAAATCTTTTAAGTGCTTCGGCAGCTGTCATTTCAAATGTAGCTCCTGATAAGGCTTCATATCCTGTAAGTTACATCTGGCCAGAGCATCTTTGTCATGCTCTTCCAACATCTGTCTCACATTCATGCTACTAAGACTTCGTTTTCCTAATGAGTTTGTAAGTGTGTGTCTTTAGGTAAGGGATTATATGATGGAATGCTCCTCCATTGGGGCAGAGAGAAGAAATTGCTTCACATAGAAACCTAAATGTCAGAGAGAAGAGCATCCTAACCTTCTGCCCGGTACATTAGTTTCCTAAGTGAATGGACCCCCACATGCACTGCTGTCTGAAGTAGTACAGTCCCAAAACAGGTTTACCATCTCTTCTGGTCTTTGCAAGACTGAAGAAACAGGACCTAGGAGAGTTATGTAGCTAGGAGGGAAAGGGCTAACTGTGTTCCCAGTGGCTCTCATTCAAGCTGGGAGGTACAGTTGAGAGGCAACAAACGTTTATATCTTGCTCCAGGCTGAGATACTAAAAGCAGAGGTGGGCAGCTTGGTGTCCCTGCATGTGCTTTCTCCCATATCAACAGATGGCTTCTATGAATCCCCATGTAGATAATGGGAGTGTTATGAGGGCCAGATCTGACATAAATGAGACCTTGTTGGGCTGGGCCATGTGTGTCATAAAACGTAATGCCAGGTAGCAGAGATATAAACTTTATAAAGGACACAATTAAAGATTTTTTTAACTTTAATAAAACATACTTAAAACATTACCACTCTTGCAATATTTATTTAACGGTCTCTGATAACACCTCTTGCTCTGAATTATTGCATCAAAATGTCTGTGCTATAGGAATTTTGAGTATCTTGTTTAGGTGTGTATCTGTTACCTGCAAACCTACTTTTGATTTATCGACATTCATTACAGAAATCTCATGCTCAGTGCTCTGAGCCTAGGACGCAGGGGAAAACATGAAATGGCTGGGCTTTTGTACATAACTTGATTCGTGTGCTGATCAAGAAGATGTGTGCTGGTCAAGAACATCCTGACACAGACTGAGGGCTATGTGTTTGTCTACAAAACTATAGTCTTCTCCAGAGAAATAACTACAACTCCTATGAGGCAGTGCAAGAATAGAGAGACAGGCATATATAGGGTCAGTATCAGTTTACTATCTGGGAAGTCTAGGCTCAAAATCCACAGCCTACAAAGGAAATGTGCTGGGTGAACTTGGTCTGGACACAAACTCTCAGCCTAATCCACCTCACTGGCTTGTTTTTATTCCTCATCTAAATAGTTCACGTTGCCGTCCTACTGAGAGAGACTGGATCATGTGGGCACGAATACAGTGGGCATAATGAGCCCAACAAAACACACACTGTAGCAAAGCATGCAAAAGTTCATACCTTGAATAAAACTTTGTTGGTCTTAAAGGTGCTTTGTATTTCTCCCAAGCAATTGAGGCAGCTGAGCAAATCAAGGCAGGAGGAAGGGGAGGAGCCTCAGCCAATGGAGGGGAAGAAAGGCTTGCCTTTGTCTCCTGTGTGATTGAGGCAACCTGGCCAGGAAGCAAGCTCTGGCTCATTCTCTCCCTCCCCTAGGAGGAGGGGGGAGGAACCTCAGCCGGTGCAGGGAACAGAAGCTTGCCTATCTATGTCTCCTGTAATTGGGAGAGTCTGGTAAAGCAAGCTACAACACAGCAGCAGCAGAACTGGAGAAAGAAGCAGGAGACAGCTAATTCCTTGCGGGCCAGATAGGAGCCCTCTGAGTGCCTGATCTGATCTGTGGACCGCATGTTTGACACCCCTGCAATAAGGCTTTCCAATGCCTCTTGGAGATTTCTTCCCCCTTTTGCATGTGCTATGTGCATTCTACTGGTCAGCATTGATTATTTAGTGAGCCTGCACTGAAAACTGCGTATCAACCTTTTTTTTTAATAAGGTCAACATCCAACAAACGACACATCTTTGGGAAGCATTCTTTTATTTAAAGCCTGTTCTCTGTTCTCTGGGTGCTATAAATTATTTTTTTACAGAATAATTTATAATTAATAGCATGGCTGTTTATTATGTAGTAAAGGCATAAAAATGTATGAGACCATTACCAAAACAAGGCCAGGTAAAGTTTTTTTGTTGTTGTTGTTGTTGTAATGTTACTGAATAATAAAACAAGTAATATATATTTCCCCCTTTAAAAGGAGAATGGAGGGCTAGTATTCCATATCTCATTAGCCAGGAAATAGCACATAATTTGCTTGGGGGCTTATTTTGGGTTCTTGTGGGGAAGGGAGTTCATGAAACGTCCGAAGGCTGCTGAAGGAAAGCAGCGTAATAAAGGATGGCCGAAGAAGCTGGTAATGCTCAACGAAACCAAACTTCTTGTGGTGGCTGGAAGATGGAAACGGCCATAAAGTTGTCGTTTTAATTACGTTTCTGAGGAAATAAGCCTTGTTAAACCCAGCATGTCTTGTGAGTAAATTTGCCTCAAAACTGTTAAAAACATCAACTTCAGTATACGTGGTTTGATTATAGTAATGTAAGAGAAACAGAGGTACGGCTATAATTCCTTTTCTGTGGAGATGAGAGCAGTTTCCCCTTTGTTACCCTCCAAGGACATGGGGAAGGGGGAATGTCTACACATCCCAGAGTTGTTCCCCAGATCAGATGAAAGGCTCTGTGGACAATGCCTGGCAAGATCTGCTGTGTCTGTAAGCAAGTTCAGCCACAGTGAAGCAGCGTTTGTTCTAGTTGTCCCCCACCCCTGCAATCGTTCAGAGTTGTCCCCCTTCCTAGATCCTCTGGGGCCTGTCCAAGTGCACTTTTGCATGGAGTTATTTCTGGGGACCAAGTCCGTGCTCATCCAGCTCATCTGATTCTTTGAAGTTGCGTTTCCCCTACCCAAGGAGCCGCGGTGGCTCAGAGGTTAAGTCGGTGAGCTGCAGTTGGTAGCTCAGCAGTTCGAGACTCAAGTGCCACATGACGAAGTGAGCTCCCTAGCAGTTTGAAAGCAAGGAATTGCAATAGGTACCACTTCGATGGGAAGGTAACAGTGTTCCACGTGCCTTTAGTCATGCTGGCCACATGACCACGGAAACGTATTCGAACAGCGCTGGCTCTTTGGCTTGGAAACGGAGATGAGCGCCGCCCCCTAGAGTTGGTTTCGACTGGCTTTCAAGCAAGCGAAACCTTTACCTTTACCTTCCTCTACCCAACTATGTGGCATAACCATCGTTACCCACTCTCTCGACATAAGCCAGTGTATGATGGTAGCACATATATTTTTCTTTATTGCCTCACAGGATCAGGGTTCAGAAGGACCTTCTGAACTTCCAGTTCACCACTCAAAAGCAGAACAGAAAGCAGGAGATGTTTCAATGTGGGTGGTCTCTAAAATGACCCTTGAGCCTACAGCAACTCCAGGTGATAGCAGTGAGCGGCATTTGGCTCTCTGAGGAGCAGTGGCAAGCAGTGCTCCCTCTAAGCTGAGTTAGTGTGAGCTAGCTCACCACTTTTTTGCCTCCAGCTCACAGATTTTTGTCTTAGCTCAGGAAGGAGGGCTCCAGAGCAAACCGATTTATGCAGCAGCCAACTAGCTCCCTCACAACTTTAATGCCAGTAGCTCACAAGGTAGAATTTTTGCTCACAAGACTCCACAGCTTAGAGGGAACATTGGGCCGGCAAGACAACTGCATGTCCTCATAACAGCACTCTTTCAGGGCATCTCACTTTTGCAGTTAAGCCTCGGCTCAGGTGCTCGGTGTGCTTTCCGCCCCTGCACCCGCGCTGATTTGCTCCAGCCACGAAGTAGGCAGGCTTCATACCTTAACGACTAAGTACTGCATACCAGTGACTCACTCTGCACACACAAGTTAATGCCTCCCAAATAACCAGCTTTATTCCGATAAGTCGATGGCTCTTTGCGTTGGTTCTCGCTCCTGCTAGAAATTGCAGCGTTGCATCGACATACAGGTAGAACAGCTTTGGTTTTAGTTATGAACATGATTTAAGGTTTTGAGGGTTTCTTTTTTTCCTCTTAAATTGCTGTGTGTTAGCCAAAAACTGGTTTAAAAATCAAGTGTTCAATTTTAATTTTAATTTCTAGCAAAGCCAGAAGCCTTTTTGAAAAGAATGCAGCCCCGATTCTGCACTTGTCTGGGCTGGATGTGACTGTTGTAAAGGTAAGGTCCCGAGAAATGGACTTGTACTTTGTCCTCCTAGCAGATGTTTTCCCTTTTCCACTAGATATTGGTCAGGAGTGTAAATGCCAAAAGCTGAGAGCTTATATTTATTTCAGATAAATGCCAAAGCCAAGAGTTTGTGTTTATTTCCGTTTGGGTTTTTTTAAAAAAATTTAAAGACAGCTTCACTTTTATAAGTTGGTTTTTTATGAGTTTCCATTGTTGGTTTTCCCCCAGCAAGGTGATGTGGGGATTGTGGGCTTCAGCATGGTGCAAAATGTATGGCCTTTGGAGCACCAGCCGCTAATGCATTTAAGCAGTCAGCGGGGGTGCTCAGTGTGCTGGAGAAAGTGACGTTCTGATGCATGAGAGATCGTAAAATGCCACAGAGCGCTGGAGATTAATTAAGAGCAGCTTTGCACACCTTAATGGCTCCTCAGATAGGGAAAGGCTGCGCTTGACTGATGGGAATATTAAACATAAAGAAAGAAGGGACAGAGACAGAAGAATACACTTGAGTCGATTGAGCTGACTGAGATCACGTTGTATTAGCTGCCCAGCATGCATTGTGGAGTCTTTCGGTAATAAAGGATGCCCTGTCTGTCTCCCCTTGTAGGAAAAGGGGACATTCAGCTCAGCTCTGGGCTCCTGTGGTAGTGGTGGTAGGAAGTGCCGTCCAGTCACAGCTGACTTAGTGATCCCGTAAGGTTTTCAAGGCAAGAGATGTTTGGAGGTGTTTTGTTTTGCCATTGCCTGCCTCTGTGTCACAACCCTGGACTTCCTTGTTGGTCTCCCATCCAGGGCTGACCCTGCTTAGCTTCCAAGACTGAGCGAGATCAGGCTGGCTAGCCTGGGCCATCCAGGCAAACGGGGCTAACAAGTACTTCCTGAGGAGTCAGGAACTCTTTCTAGATCTCCAGTCATCTTCGCACCTTGCTTGAGGGAAGGCAGGACTTTTTCGTAGTTTCTTTAAGAGACTGAAAATGTGTCCGAAAAACAGGCAGAAGATTATGAGACCAGAAGGGTTTTAAGACCCACCTGACAACGGGATGCTGGAGGCTGTCTCTTTCCCCATGCCTTGCTTATCTGGCCTGATCTGTGAGGAATGAGGTGATGACCCCTGAGTATTGCCTGCAGTGCTGCACAGGGAACCCCAGTTACGCCGCCATCTTACTGTAGGCTGGGAGCACTTAGCCTTCCAGGAATCACCAGTCATTACAGAAATAGCGACAGGAAGCCTGGCAGAGCTCTTGGCCTGTGTTCCTGTCTTCCAGCTTGGGGACTGCACAGCTAGAAATGGCCACTAGGACCTCACTTTCTTATTGATGGGCCTCCAAAGTTGCCTAGAAGGTGTTGAATTTTAGGGATGCTGTTTTTTGACTGGTGAAAACAGAAGGGGAGGCTACCTTTGCCCTGAGAGCTCTCAAGGGAGTGTAGGACTTGCTATAGGATCTGCAGCTGCTCCACTGGCTATGGGAGCTGTTATAGCTCTTAGAAGAAAACTACCCCTAGAAATGGAATGAAAGCACCTGCCATGGCAGCAGAGCCATGGTCTTTTCCAGTCTACAAGGTGCTTTGTCTGTCCAAGAGGTTATCTTGTTAGTAATTTGTGTAAGCTCCATGGTACCCTGACCTGGATAGCCCAATCTCATCAGATCTCGGAAGCTAAGCAGGGATGGCTCTGGCTAGTATTTGAATGGGAGACCTCCAAGGAGTACCAGGTTTGTGACACTGAGACAGGCAAAGGCAAACGAGCTCTGAATGTCTCTTGCCTTGAAAAGCCTATAGGATCACCGTAGGTCAGCTGTGACTTGACAGCACTTTCCACCACCAAGCTGTGTGGTATGCTATTTCTCCGAATGCTTAGGTGGGATACCGTTGCATATCCCTCCTTCAGGCCAAAATAGTTCTATAGGTGGCGCTGTTCACTTTCAGTAGTACTCAGATGAATGGCAGTGAGCCAAGGGTTTTCAAGAAAACACATTCCTTTGAAAAGACTCGAGCTATCCATTAGCCCTACAGCAGTTTTTACCAAAAATTGCTCTGTGTTCTACATTAGTTTTTTTGAAAGATTTTAAAAAACTGCTTTACATCTTCATGCCAGTTAATTTGACCAAATTTTGTGTGTCTGCGTGGTGTGTGCACGTGAGTGTATGGATTTCTGTCCCACTGAAACAGTCTATTGAACACCATAACCAAAATAAATCTCTCTTACACGGATGCCTACTTGAAACTGCTGTAGGGTTTGACTCCATTCATACACGAAATTTAAGTATACAAAAAACAGCAGCACATGTCTAAGCATGCATATCAATAATGTGTTGTTGAGCAGCTATGTGTTGTAAGAATCTCTGTGCTTGATGTGTGCTGCTATGTTTTTGTATCGTGTGTGTATTGAGCCAAAGCCTGTGGCATTTCCTTTCATAGGCATTATTGTTGGTCATGGAGTTCAGTTCAGTAGACTGTTTAAGTGTGGCAGAAATCCAGACTCACACGGCAAAACTTCATTGTATTAATTCCAGGACATCAAAGAATTACTCACAAAATGTGTTCTCTACCCTTGGGTTGGGGGCAGATAGAAGCTTGGTGTGAATTTGGTCATAAATCTTTCAGGTGTGATTCCTTGTGTGAGGGACTAGAACAGATTATATCGTCACCTGTAATGGATGATGGAAGAGGTCAGACCAAAGCCATCAGACTGCTTCTTCCTCTGTTAGTTGCTGCTGTTTATCCTACTTAATTACACTTTCATTGGTCTGCACCAGTGAGAGAGAGAGCCCCAACCTCTGACCTCTCTCATTATCCATTATGGACTACAACTAATCTGTGCCTGTCCCTTACACAGAGAATCAGAACTGAAAGATTTACAGCGGGATTCACACCAAGCTTCTCTCTGCTCCAACGTCTCCATTTTTCTTCCTGGTCCTTTTGTGTCTTTCCTTGTGACCTTTTTGTAGCATCTGAAGAAGTGAACTTTGATTCGCAGAAACTCCTGCTGGAATAAATGTTAGTCTTTCAGGAACCCCAGGCCTTCTCTTGATAAAATGGACTAACCCTCCAGAATTCCCATATGGGTTGTATCAATGGCTTGCTAGCAAAGCTGAACAGCACCAGAAGTTCAATGGCCCTTGTAAAGCATACTGTAGCTTAGTCAGTGGGAGCAATTTGGGCAAATGCTGCTGAACAAACTTGGATTTAGAGCTGTAGCCTGTGCTTAAAATCTCCTGCAAGCGGACCTTTCGTACCTAACACAGTGTTCCTGGTCTCTGTTATATTTCAGACAGATTATGAAGGACAAGCAAAGAAGCTGTTGGAGCTGATGGAAAACACGGACATTATCATTATTGCAGGAGGAGATGGGACTGTGCAGGAGGTACTGTAAGGATGCTGATTGTCTATTTGTAATGTCTGCCACCCCACGCCTATGTCATACAGGCAGCAAATAAATAGAAGCTGATTTCTGGTATGAAGAAGGTTTTCAGGGATCTTTTGTGATAACTGTATCATTGGAGGAGGAATATTTGCTAATAATATCAAAGATTTGGATAGAAGATGGGGCAGATAGTTTCATCGCGTTGTGGAAAGAGAGTGTCTCAGGCATAGGAAGCGAGCTTGCAGGAGGAATCCTGTCATAATTCATTCCTTTCAACCCTCTTGCATTTTATCTGTGCTGATTTTTAACCATGCTGCTGTCTGTAACAATGTCCTCCCAAAACTGAGCAGATGTCACATTCCCTGTACTGCATGTTACCAGCAGAAGGCATGTCTCTGTGCTTGGAAAATATTTAGGAATGTATGTTTTCAGATTACTTTTCACTGTAGCTCCAGCTATTTTGCTTTCAAAGGTAATTCCTACTGTGTCGCCTTCTTGAACATAATGACTTTTTGCCACTTGGAACAGAGTTTTGTGTAAGAAACAACATTAGAAATGAGTTCACAGCAAGTTCAGTTTTCCAAAGGCACATCCACACAATACTTGGCTTCCTGTTAATAGTACAGAGCATCTTCCTGGGGGAAAGACTACAACTGTCTTTGCAAGGAGTGTTTCTGCTCTGTATTGTAGCCCTTACTTGCCTTGTACAGTAGTTGCACCCACTCTTTCACACATGCACAGACCATGCTTTCAAGCCTTGCCTTTTCTCCTGGGATGCCCCCTCTTCCTAGTGATTCCGTTCTCTGGAAGCTGTATTGTGTGTCATAAGGAAGACTCCCCAGGATATGACTGGAGGACACATAATACAGCAGCCTTGCTGAAGCAGGTCTGAGTCTCAAATTGAAATTACCGTATGGCGTTGTGGGTAGAATAGCCAAGAATTCGGGGGGGGGTAGATTGGCTGCCAAAGCTGTAGTTCTTTTTTGGCACCATTAGGTGGCGAGCTATGCTTATTTTTAGACTGAGAGTGCTGTGACTTGCCTAAGATCACCCAGCTAGTTTCAAGTGGGGAATCTAACCCAGTTCTCCAGATTAGAGTCTCATTGACTCCTGCATGGAATGTCTCCTGAAACCCTGTGTAAGCTGCTTTGTGTTCATGGTGGAAGAAGGGTATGCTATAAAAGCAGTATATCTTTTTTACCATAGATGCTTGTACAAAATTTGCTGTTGTCAGCAAGGCTAATATTGACAGAGAATTGGAAGCAGAAAACCTAACCAAATGTAGACACTTGTCTCAGGAAATCCTGGTTTACCATATTGAGGGATTATAATTTACAAACATCTATGCAAACAAAGAGAAGTTTTACCAAATATATTTTTTGAATTGGCAGCTGTTTGTGGTTTTGTTAAAAAAAAAAAAAAAAAGGATTAAGACAGATGAAAATGTCAGACGAGAAGTTCTCGTATTTGTATAAATGATGTTTGCTACAGAACAGATGCGGGCGGATTATGACCGATCATGTGTTATGCAGAAAACTCTTTCATATTCAGCTTGTTGCAAAAGTTTATATGATATTAATATAGATAGGTTCAATTGGTTATATGCTTTATCTCCTTGTGTATTATAAAGCTAAACAAATTAAAAGCCATAAATCAAAAGGGAATGGCTTGTAAAGCTCTATTTTATTGAGAAAGCAAATATATCAATAGTCAAGCCTTCTGCTGTGTAAATGGTGTGATTTCCACAGACTGAGAGGCAGATCAGGGAATGATATTACGGTGGATTGAACTGTAACTGCTTAGTCTTTTGACTGATTGGACAGCAGTTACTCGGGAGGGAGGTCCTTGAGGAAGAGGGATTTTTGGCAGGGCAGCTCCCCTCCTGTCCTAGCAGCTTTCCTGACAACCAGAGCCTTATACCTCAGCTGGAGTCCCACCAAAAAAGCTGAAACTCTTAGATGGCTATCTCTTGGATGTAGGCAATCCAATGCAAAAGTGAAAATAGCATACTTCATATTAAAGCCTGATTGCTTTAGTAGTGAATCCTATCTCCAGTTTTCTGTTTTTTCCCCCCAGGTAATAACTGGACTTCTCCGAAGGGCAGATGAGGTAAGTTCCCCCCCACACACACACACTTTCTGCTGCCTTCTAAATGGAAAATCATATGATTGAATGGTCCTCCTTCCAAAAATAATCCCTTCTTGTAACAAAGCTTCAGGGAGAAGGGCTCTAGTCTTGTGCTCTATTAGCGGGGGGAATCTTTGTATTTATTTGTTTATTCATTCATGTCCGCCTTTCTCCCCAGTGGGACCCAAAGTGGCTTACATAATTCTCCTCTCCTCCGTTTTAGCCTCACAAACCACCCTGTGAGGGAGCTTAGGTGGAGAGGGTATGGACTGGCCCAAGGTCGCCCAGCCAGATTCCATGGCAAACCGGTGTGAAGAAGCATAACATGATGAGAACTCCTAAGCACAGTTTGTGGTGGTACAGCCCAGATACAAGTTCATCACCTCAGTGGAGAAAGTAGGCCTTTGCCACGGAATCTGTTTCCCATTCTAGCGTCAGAGAGTAGCTGCAGTAGAACAGCTGGATTCAAGGCCAGCAGCACCGTGGAGACCATCGAGATTTTGGGGATATGAGCTTTCGAGAGTCAAAGATATCTAATGAAGGGAGATTTAACCTTTGAAAGCTTAAACCCCCCAAATCTCTAAGATGCTATTGGACTCGAGTCTAGCTGTTTCCTATTCTGATTTTTGAGAATTCCTGATATACTCGACAGGGTATCTAAATGCCATAGTTGTTCACCCAGCTCTGCCAAGTGAGTAATATAAACCTCCTCCCTACCCTACCCCACCCCCCCAGTATTTGCATAGACATAAAATGGCACCCGTCTGGGCCGTGTGCACATTCCCTCCCTTAAGCAAACTTTTTTGAGCATTTAATATATGCACCGCCAGGGAAGCGTTTCATCAAGTGTACAAGGGCCGCTTGTTAAATGGAACTGTATTCCAAAACGTCTTATCGGAAACCGGCAACAACGGGGAAAAAAAGGCAATTTAATGATTCATTTCGAAGATCTGAGAAGGCTGTTAGTGGCTGGAATTGTGCTTTGCTGTACAGAACGACTTTGCCTTCTTAACGGAAAGACAGAATTGTGTTTCGGCACCAGTGTAAAGAAATCACATTTCTGTCTGAACATTTTAAGCCCTCAGAACCTCTGTAGTTGAAAGGAGGCTGGGAAAAAAGGGATAACATGCTGTGACAGCAGCGCCATTGAATGGAGCCCATTCTGCAGACTCCTCCGTGGGCCCCTTCCCCCCCCATGCAGTAACTTTGGCATGAACTGGAAATGAGCAAGTGCTGTAGCGAATTGCAGCCTGACCTCTTCAGTTCAAGCTCGGTCCCTGCTTTAGCTGAATACATTTTTACTGCTGTCCCTAGCTGGGTTACCACAGCAGCGGAGCTGCCTGCCTGCTTCCATTTCTCTCCCTCGGTGTCCAGCGCTGGGCTCTTTGGATAGCAGCTGTAGGTCAGCGACACTGTGAAGTGTGTTACCCTTGCTTCTGTGGAATAAGGCCAGCTTCAGGAGTCTATTCTCACGCACACATGCTCACACACCAGCCAAGAAATAGGGGGAACCTTAACTGGCGAGGAATAAAGTGGTCCGAGAGGGCACCCAAGAACCCTATGCCCAGTGATTCCTGCTGCTAGTCAAGCTTTGTGCAAAATTTGTTTTGGAAAACACAACCCTTGGTGGGGAAAACAAAAAATGGCTCTTCCATTCTCCGTTCCAGCCCCTTCAACTGGCAGCTGAATCCAGGAGGAAAATAAAGACAACACGTTATTGTTGTTTGGGTCCCACCTGCCCGCAGCTTCTATAGCCCTTCTTAGTGAACCTCAACGGCAGGCTTGGGGTCCAAGCAGCTACTTACCTGTGCTGCCCTCTGGAGACACTCTTGCTACCAGGTCATTTGGAAGCATGAAGGAGATCCAGCGACCTCAGGGCAGATCGATGGGTTCTGTGGCATTCTGTGCCAGATTGTCTCCACCCACTTGCGCATGCGCACCCCCTTCCTTCCTTTGGCTGTGACGTTCCCTTAGAACCAGTAAAAGGAAAGACCTGCACTTGACTCCATGCTCTCTCCTTCCCCTTCTCCTTCCAAAATTAGTATGATGTCTCTTGATGCTGCCCTTTGGTTTCCATGACAGTGCGTTGGTAGTAGGGGAGACAGATATATATTTTGTCACCCATTCAGCTTGATTTTGTTTGGTAACCACCCGTGACTGACGGCTGAGTTAATAGATCCTACAATTGGGTGCTCCGTTTTTTGTGTCTATTGCACTTTGAATAATAAAAACATCGCCGCCCAGTATTTATTTATTTATTATATTCAATTTGTAGCCCGCCCTTTCCTGCATAGCAGGGTTCAGAGCAGGTAACATCAGTAGTTGTTGTTGTTCAGTCGCACAGTCGAGTCCGACTCTTCGCGACCCCATGCACCAGTTTACGCCAGGCCCTCCTGTCTTCCGCTGTCCGCTGAAGTTTGCTCAATTTCATGTTCGTCGCATCGATGACACTGTCTAACCATCTCATCCTTTGCCGTCCCCTTCTTCTTTGACCTTCAATCTTTCCCAGCATCAGGGTCTTCTCCAGTGAATGCTCCCTTCTCATTTGGTGGCCAAAGTATTTGAGCTTCAGCTTCAGGATCTGGCCTTCCAGGGAGCAATCAGGGTTGATTTCTTTTAGGATTGACTGATTTGATCTCCTTGCAGTCCAAGGGACTCTCAAGAGTCTTCTCCAGCACCATAGTTCAAAAGAATCTATTCTTCGGCGCTCGGCCTTCCTTATAGTCCAACTCTCGCAGCCATACATTACTACAGGGAATACCATTGCTTTGACCATGCGGACTTTTGTCGGCAAGGTGATGTCTCTGCTTTTTATCATGCTGTTTAGGTTTGCCATTGCTTTCCTCCCAAGGAGCAGGCGTCTTTTAATTTCATGGCTGCAGCCACCATCTGCAGTGATCTGGGATCCTAGGAACGTGAAGTCTTTCACTACTTCTACAACTTCCCCTTCTATTTGCCAAGGAGTGATGGGGTCAGATGCCATGATCTTAGTTTTTTTGATGTTGAGCTTCAAGCCCACTTTTGCGCTCTCTTCTTTCACCCTGAGCAAGAGGCTCTTGAGGTCCTCTTCACTTTCTGCCATCAGAGTGGTATCGTCTGCATATCTGAGGTTATTGATCTTTTCCCCAGCAATCTTAACTCCAGCTTGTGATTCATCCAGGCCAGCATTTCGCATGATGTACTCTGCATATAAGTTAAATAAGCAAGGTGACAATATACATCCTTGTCGTACTCCTTTTCCTATGCTAAACCAATCAGTTTTTCCATATCCGGTTCTAACTGTTGCTTCTTGACCCTTATACAGGTTTCTCAGGAGACATGTGAGGTGGTCCGGTACTCCCATCTCTTTAAGAATCTGCCATAATTTATTGTGATCCACACAATCAAAGGCTTTAGCATAGTCAATGAAGCAGAAGTAGATGTTTTTCTGGTACTCTCTTGCTTTCTCCATAATCCAGCGAATGTTGGCAATTTGATCTCTAGTTCCTCTACCTCTTTGAAACCCAGCTTGTACTTCTGGCAGTTCTCTATCCACGTACTGTTGGAGCCTAGCTTGTAGGATTTTGAGCATGACCTTGCTAGCGTGTGAAATGAGTGCAATTGTGCGATAGTTTGAACACTCCTTGACATTGCCCTTCTTTGGGATTGGAATGTACTCTGACCTTTTCCAATCCTGTGGCCACTGTTGTGTTTTCCAAATTTGTTGGCAAATTGAGTGCAGCACTTTAACAGCATCTTCTTTTAAGACTTTGAATAACTCAGCTGGGATACCATCACCTCCACTAGCTTTGTTGTTAGTAATGCTTTCTAAGGCCCATTTAACTTCGCTTTCCAGAATGTCTGGCTTGAGGTCAGTGATTATACCGTCGTGGTTGTCAAGGACATCGAGGTCCTTCTTGTATAGTTCTTCTGTGTATTCTTGCCATCTTTTCCTAATCTCTTCTGCTTCTGTTAGGTCCCTACCATTTTTGTCCTTTATCATGGCCAGCTTTGCATGGAACGTTCCCTTGATTTCTCCAGTTTTCTTGAAGAGATCTCTAGTCCTTCCCAATCTATTGTTTTCCTCTATTACTTTGCATTGTTCATTCAGGAAAGCCTCCTTATCTCTCCTTGCTGTTCTCTGGAAATCTGCATTCAGTTGGGCAAATCTTTCCTTTTCCCCATTGCCTTTAGCTTTTAGCTAAATCAGTAGTGGAACAACATTAAAACAATAAATATAAATTAATCATTAAACAATAAGACCCCAAGTAATAACAGAATCAAAACTGAACAGTCAGATGGCAAGCAATACATCTCAGTAGAGATTATGCATCATGTGTGTCCGTGGATGTTGGAATGATAATATAGCTGGTGAACCTATGCACAGAGCAGGGGGAGGCCAATATTGATGGAATGTCTGTCGCCTCAGGCCATGCAGTTTTACAGGCCATGCGGAACTGCATTAGGTCCCACTGGTCCCGCAGGGCCTGGATCTCACTCGGAGAGCATTCCACCGGACTGGGGCCAGAGCTGAAAAGGCTCTGGCTCTGGTTGAGGCTAAGCGGATGTTTTTTGGGCTGGGGATCACCAGCAGATTTTAATCCATTGAGCATAACGCAGTACAGTCTGCAGTTGCTGCCCCCCAATATATTCCACTTGTTATTATCCATCTGCACTTGAAAATCCATGACCAAAAGGTGATATGTGTAGCAGTGATATGCCAGCAATATTTGAACACATGAAAGGGCCTTACGCTGGATTTTGGCCTATGCAGGTCAATATTGTCTATTCTAATTGGCAGCAGCTCTTCAGAGTCTCAAATAGGGGTCTTTCACATCACCAACTACCTGATACTTTGAACTGAAAATGCCAGGGACTGAGCCTGGGACTTTCTGCATGCCAAGCAGACGCTCTATCACTGAGCCACAGTCTATCCAGGTCAGTATTGGCTATTCTGATTGGTCTATCCAGGTCAATATTGTCTGTGTCCCAACCTAGCCACAGTAATCCATGCCATACAACGGTCACCTCTAGACTTTGACTACTGTAATTCACTCTATGCTGGGCTGCCCTTGAGGCTGATCCAGAAGTTACAGCTTGTCCAGAATGCAGCGGCCTGGGTCTTTACGGGGACATCAATAACTGCACATAAACAACCTGTGCTTTGCCAGCTGCACTGGTTCCACGTTGAGTACTGGGTCAGGTTCAAGGTTTTGGTCTTGACCTTTAAGGCCCTAAGCAGTCAGGGACCAACATACCTACAGGACTACCTCTCCTGGTATGTCCCCTGGAGAGCATTACACTCAAGTGACCAACATCTGTTGGAAGTCCCTGACCCAAAGAGTGTCCGGTTGTCCTCAACTAGAGCCAGGGCCTTTTCAGCCCTGGCTCTGACTTGGTGGAACTCTCGATCCATTCACATCAGGGCCCTGCGGGATCTGCTACCATTCCGCAGGGCTTGCAAGGCTGAGATGTTCCGCCAAACGTATGGTTGAGGACAGCAGTGGTTTTTTGGAATGGTTTTTAGCAGCTACGGTTTCTTGACGGTTTAATCGTTTTTGAGAACCATTTGATTCAGAATCTGCTGCTACCCCTTTCCCCCATTGCTAATATAAGTGGGGGGGGGGGAGAATTGTGTGATGGTGCTATATGGTTATTAGGCTTTAGAACTGTGTTTTAAATAATTTAATAGATTTTATGTGTTTTATATGATTTTGATGTGAACTGCCCTGAGCCCACTTGTGGAAAGGGCAGTATAGAAACCTAATAAATAAATATTCTGATTGGCAGCAGTTCTTTCACATCACCTACTACCTGATCCATTGAATACACTTCAACTCTGTTGGTCTCAAAGGTGCCACTGGACTCAAACTTTGTTCTGCTGCTTCTGACCAACACGGTTGACCACCTGAACCTACCTGATCCTTTTAACTGGAGATGCCAGGGACTAAACCTGGGACATTCTACGTGCCAAGGAGACAGTCTACCACTGAGCCACAGCCCTTCCACAAACTGGCGTGTAGTGGTTAAGTGCTTGGACTCTAATCTGGGAGAACCGGGTTTGATGCTGTTCTTGAAAGAGCGGTTCTCGAAAGAGCTCTCTCAGCCTCACAAGGTGTCTGTTGCGGGGAGGGGAAGGGAAAGGAGTTTGTAAGCCACTCTGAGACTCCGAGTGAAGGTCTGGGTATAAATCCAATCCCTTCCCCCTTCCCTTGTTTAACTCCTTTGACAGACTGTAGTTACTGAATGGATAATTGAAGTGTTCCTGTGACACAGTTGGTGTTTGTGTGTTTATAAAGTCCAACAGAGAGCCAGAATGTCAGAGTAGGATCTGGGAGATCCGTGTTTTGGATTCTCGCTCTGCCATAGAGTCTTGCTGGGTGACCTTGGGCCAGTCACACACATTCAGCCTAGCCTGCCTAGCAGGGCTGTTGTGGGGATAAAAATGGGGTGGAGGACAACATATGCTGCTTTTGGTTACCCATTGTGGAAGAAAGGTGGGATATAAATGAAGTAAATCAACAGCAAACAAAAGGTCTTCTGTTGTGCAGGATAAGGGGACAGAAGAGAAAGTGAGATAAGGGAAGGAGACCCTGCATGATAAAGTGAAATGGGCAAGAAGTGATAGAAAGCTACAGAGGACTGGATTTGCTGAGTCACAGTATTGCAAGCTGCAGTAGTCTGAAGAAAGTCGGGGTGTTAAAAAATCATTGAGAGTGATTTGCTGATTCATTTTGAGGAGCCCTCTGGGACCAAGCTCTGGTTCAGACCCCCTGGAACCTGTTCCCCAGACTCAGAGACTTGTTGCAGACGCAAAGATCAAAACATTGTAAATCTGTATGTTTGATAAATGGTCATTTAATTGGTACCAGATAGCGATTCACAGGGTTCTTTTTTGCATGTCATTCTTGTTGCCTTGTAAAGGAAGGGCGATTAGAGTTATTTATTCCCGCATCGTGCACTTTTTGCTTGGAGATAAACTCGGGCTGAGCGCAGCAGCCGTGCTTCGGATGATTTCTGCTGTTTGGAAGGTGGCAGGTCGGTGACAAAATCCACACATTGCTTGGGAAGGATGTGCCAGCCTCTGTGCGTGTAACCGTGAACCTAATGACAACAGAAGGCTGCTTTGTGGCCACTTGGCACGTTGGCCGAAGAGTCTGCCGCTCCGAGTCATTATTCATTACGGCCTCTGAGGAAGCGCCTGTCTCTACATGCCAAGGAGGGCTTGGTGGGAGGGGTGATCTCAGGCACAGCTGCGCTCTGCAAAAAGGAAGCCTCATTCCGCTCATACTGACACCGTTTCTTTTCTCTGTGTTCCTTTTCAGGCAGCTTTCAGTAGGATCCCCATAGGATTCATTCCCCTTGGGAAAAGCAGCACCTTGAGTCACACACTGTACCCGGAGAGCGTAAGCCAAGTCCAGTAAGTTTGTGCACCATGCTGGAAGTTGCGCAAGCCAGTTAGTAGCATGGCGAACCTGTGTATTGGTTAGATTGTTGGACTGGGAGCTGGAAGGCCCAGGTTCAAATCTGCGTTCTCCCATGGGATTTTGCTGGGTGGCCTTGGGCACGGTTGTACATTCTCAGCCTGTCGTACCTCATGGGGTTGTTGTGAGGCTAAAATGTAGGCGAGGCGAGCCACGTAAGCTGCTTTGTGTCCCCATTGGGGAGAGAAGGGGAGTGTAAATGAAATTAATAGGTTAGCAGAAAGGGAGGAGGAAGCCGGTGTGGATGGTGGAATAGAAACACTGTCACGTATCCCAGGTGAATCTGCCATCTCCTGCTGGGTTGACAGATCCAGAATGGATATAATTTTGCATTTTTCTCCCAACTGGGTTGTTTGGAAATTTCCACTGTTATGGGATTGGGTCCTGGACAATGTGGCTTACATGACAAAGGAATACATCTTTGTTTGTTTGTTTTAAAAAAAAGACTAGCAACGTGGAGTCTTAAAATTAAGGTTGCCCCTTTTTAAATGGAAACCAGCTGTGTCAAGCTGGCCAGTATTAGACCAGTTAGCGTCTCACAAGAGCAATATTAATCTATCTGCGTTCCAAATGAGAGATGTCGTGCCAGTTGGCCTGGACGAAAACTACATGCAAAGGATACCAGCAAAGTTTCTGACAAAACAGAACGTGAAGGAGTTACTGTGCGCAAGCAAATCCTCTGTGTGGACAAAAGGAATCCGCTCACAGCCACAGAAGAACCGTGCAAAAGGCAAATGACAGCACAGCAACCCGAATTTAGTAATGCTCGAGCATCTTTCCCTCCGACAGTAGCACACCAGGCTCTTTTGCTTGGTGCTCAGGGCCAAGTCTCTGCCCAGGCAGCCAAAGCACTGGCACCACGGCGTTGTCCGGCAGTGCGGGAGAAGCCAGTAGGCGTGGCTGATGCTCATCATCCCCTCCCAGACGGGGCAGCCACCGGCTGAGTCCAAGGCAAATAGGTGAGATGCTGGCGGTGCATCTGGGACTTGGCTTGCTCCAGGCATATCTAACAAAGCGTAACTCCTCCAGCACCAGCCGTTTGTCTGCCAGCTCACCAGCAGCTTCACAGATAGGCACCGTGTTGTTTTTCCACCGCCGCAAAGGCTGCATTCCCCCGTTCTCACAAACTTTTGTGGATTAGAGACCGCTTCATCAAGCATGTGCGCAGCAGTCCAGTCTGGAAAAGGCCTTCCATTGGGCTTTGCCCAGCCTCATGCTTGAACTACGTCCAGTCACAGCGGTACACTGGCTCCACAAAATAAAATCGGTGTTGACGATGAACAAGAGGTGCTCTTTGATAGGAATTTTATTTCAACATACCGTCTGCTGGTCTTTCAAAGCCTGAATAGCCCAGACTAGCCCAAGCTTGTCAGAGTTTGGGAGCTAAGCTGGGTTGCCCACGGTTAGTACTCGGTTGGGGGATCACCTCAGGAAGACCAGGACTGCTAGGCAGAGGGAGGCAATGGTAAACCATCTCTGCTCATCTCTTGCCTTGGAAACCCCATGGTGGTGGGGTGTGTGTGGGGGGTGTTTCGCCATAAGTGAGCTGCCACTTGACAGGACTTAATCATTATTATTCTAGTCTTCACATTTCCTACCTTGTGTGGACAGGTTGAGTTAGACGTTTCAAACCCTAACTGAGACGTGTGTATGAATAGATGTGTTGTGTGAAGTGCCATCAAGTGACAGTCGACACAGGGTGACCCTGTAGGGTTTTCAAGGCAAGAGACCAATAGAGGCAAGTCCGTAGCCAGGATTTAGTAATTTGGGGGGCCTTTAAATAAGTCGGGGGGCACTGGTGCCACAAAATAAAATATATATATATATATATATATATATTTTTTAAACTCACTTTTGTGGCATTTACACTCTGCCTGCCTACACAGGGAAGGAAGCCGTGCTTGGGGGAGGGGTGCTGGTGGGGAGTCCTCCAGGCAGCCCAGAGAGTTGGGAGTCCACCAGGAGGCCTACAGAGCGGAGGGGCCTGAGGGTTGGATGGAAGTTGGGGGTCTTGGCAGGAAATCAGGGGGCCAGGCCCTGAAATGCCCCACTGTAGCTACGGGCCTGAATAGAGGTGGTTTGCCATTGCCTTCCTCTGTATATTGACCCTGGAATTCCTTGGTGGTCTCCCATCCAAATACTAACCAGGGTTGGCCCTGCTTAGCTTCCGAGATCCAATGAGATTGGGCTAGCCTGGGCCACCCAGTTCAGGGCACAGGTGGTCTTTTCCCACTCACACAGGCTAAAGGTCCATTCAGCCCAGTCCGGTCATTGCTTGCTTCAGGGCCTCAAGCAGGGCCCTTTCCCATTCCAGCTGCCTGAGTGCCAGTTTGGTGTAGTGGTTAGGACTGCAGAGTCTAATCTGGGAGAAACAGGTTCAGTTCCCCATTTCTCCACATGCAGCTGCTGGATGACCTTCGGCAAGCCACAATTCTCTCAGAGTTGTTCTCTCAAGAGCAGTTCTCAGAGAGCTCTTTCAGCCGCAGCTACTTCACAGGGTGTCTGTTGTGGGGAGAGGAAGGGAAGGAGATTGTAAGCTGCTCTGAGAGTGAAGGGTGGGGTATAAATCCAATCTCTCCTTCTCCTTCCCTGGTAATGTTGGTGTTTGAACACAAGACCTTTTGTCCATGGAGCATGTGCTCTGCTGCTGAGCTGTGTGCTTTTCTTTCTCAGACACATCATTGATGCCACACTGTCCATTTTGAAAGGAGAGACTATTCCAGTTGATATATTACAGATCAAGGTAGCATTTTCTTAGCTACTCCTTTTTTCCTGTATGGGGGGGGGTGTTCATCCTTACACTTCTGTCATTGTGGCCACACCTACAGAATCCATGGCCTTCTAAAAGAATTCTTGAAAGCGCCCCTAATCCAGGGAGGAGGAAGTGAGGGCGGAACACTGTTATATCATTAGCGATCATAAAGGAAGTCCATCTCACTGGGTGACGAGTTCGGTGGCTTCTGCTAGGGGTTGTTCAGTAGTGTGTGCCTTGTGTTCTCTTTTCATATATTAGGCCTGGCTCTGATACCTTGTTCTGGGAAGTTCTGTCGGGGATAGCTCAGAGGTCTTGGCTTATCTTTTTCCCACGCTGCAAGCAGCCATGCTCTGAATGAAATCAGAGACATGCCTGAAAGAAGAGATCTTGTAATCTGTGGGTAAAAACTTCCCTTTCCACAATTTTATATAGTGGGTGCTACTCTGTATTCCTGATTTTCGGCTACAGATATCTGTACACATGCACACAAACACAGCCCATGGATGAAGAGGTATACTCAAACCTACTCACTGAAGCATTAATCTGTTCTTTCTATTAGTTTAAGCCGGCATTTAGCAGTTGGTGTTTTGTTCAGCCCCCTTTTAGGTCTGTTGTGTCTGGAGTGATCAGAGGTCAGTATAATTAACAGACTGCTTTCAATCAAATTTTGCTCTCTTTTTTTTCCCTTTCCTGTACAGGGAAGCAAAGACCAGCCTGTGTTTGCCGTAACGGGGATGAGATGGGGCGCTTACAGAGACGCAGGGGCGAAAGTCAGCAAGTAAAGGCATTCAGTACTGCTTTCCTGCTGTGTTCTTTTTTGCTCCTGTGTTGGCACTGGCTGCTATTCTCATCTGTCTCTGTCTCAAACAATATCTTGTGAGTTTTTTCTGTACTGTGTCAGGATTAGCACGAGATGCTCTCAGAAGTCCGGAAGGAGTTGGCTGATAGTACAGAAACCAATAGGTTATGCATTTTTCCCACAATGGCACTGACTTGTGTTTGGCACTGCAACAAGTTGATTCTCCCCCACTTGGGCTTCATAGGCTCAAACTGGAGCAGAGGTCTGCAAAACCCTAGCTGCTCCACTGTGTTACACTGTCCTCCTTGAGGCACTATAGGACAAATCAGGGGTCCCCATAGGGTTGCCAGGTCTGGGTTCGAAAATACCTGGAGACTTTGGGGGTGGATCCAGGAGAGGGCGGGGTTTGGGGAAGGGAGGGGCCTCTGCATGGTACAATGCCATAGAGTCCACCCTTCCTCCAGGAGAGCTGATCTCTGTCAGCTGGGGATCAGTTGTAAAAGCGGGAGATCCCCAGGCCCCACCTGGAGGCTGGCAGCCTTAGGTCCCCAGTGTGGTGCTCGTGGATGCCATGACACCTGCCCAGACATTTCCTGGCACTCACCAAGTGTCTTTAGAAAGTGGGCAGAGCTAGGTGAGGCTTTTGCCCAACAGGCCTTCTACCTATGTAGACCAAAAGGCATCCCATTAAACAGAGCTTCTACCTGGAATGCTGAACAGTTAGAGTTATGTATAATCTTGATTCCTGATGTTTTGTGATTGGCTCCACCTCCTGCAGCAGCCATTTTATGACTGGCTCCACCTACTGCGTCAGCCATTTTGTGATTGTGCTCA
This sequence comes from Gekko gecko, assembly GCA_029375565.1. NCBI lineage: Eukaryota > Metazoa > Chordata > Lepidosauria > Squamata > Gekkonidae > Gekko > Gekko gecko. The sequence continues at coordinate 36,663,291 of JAPDNY010000005.1, read as the reverse complement.
CCATCCTTTGTCAGAATTCCAAAGGTGCCCACAGGTGAAGAAAGGTGGGGAACCCCAGAATAGATTTTATTTCCCTCCTAAGGTGACCCAAGGCACACAAAGTTACTGAGAGTCTGGATTAGTTCTGTGGTCTATGTGTACTAGCATGGAAGCCAGTGGAAACTGCTTCTGCATTTGGAGAGTGCTGACACCTCCTGTCTTGTGGAGAGGGTCTGTGTTTCCACCAGATGGGTTTGGCAATGGTATGAAAATAACCCACACAGTGGAGGTGATCTATGTTGGGATTTATTTATTTCAAGTGTTTCTAAGTCATTTTTCCCTCCCAGCATAGGGTCCCTAAATCAGCAAACAATGAAAGACATTAAAACAAGGTTAAAAACACACATAAATACATTAAAAATTAAAACCATTAAAATAAAACACATAAATATATGGACATGTCAGTAAGAATCAGTGAAGGAAAAACAGACATAATGATAAAAAAAGTCTTCACCTATTGGTAGAAGACAATGATAAGAAGAGACAGACCAAAATTCCAAAATTTTGGTGCCACAACCAAAAAGGCCCTTTCTTGTGTTGCCACTCATTTAACTGTGGGTGGTGGGGACTCTTGAAGCAGCCCCCCCCCCCAAGATGACCATAGTGACTACATAGGTTCATACAGAAGTAGGTGACCTTTACTCCATGTGTTATGGGCACTGCAAGGAGTGGCCACCATAAAACTGTTTCATGTGGGTTTTGTAATGCATATGCTAGTTCTCGTTCCCTGTCATAGATCCTCTGCCATGCCTGTGAAAGGCACTTAACAGAGGTGGATTGTTCCCACACTCTCCCTTCCCAACCCAGTGCAAAGATGAGGCTGCAAGATAAAGCTTTAGTAAAAATTGCATCAAGAATTTATGTGTTCCCCCCCCCTCCCCTTTCCTTTTCCAGGTACTGGTACCTTGGGCCTCTGAAAACTAAAGCAGCCCACTTTTTCAATACGTTAAAGGTAAAAGTGCTTCACCGTGGCAGGTGCTTTGATGTAGTGGTGTTGGGAGGAAGGTGAATTGCCATGTATGCTAGCCATACCTAGCACGGTTCAGTTGCAGAATGCAACACTGTGCCTGCATGAGGTCACAAGGTCAGCCCCCACATTTCCAGTAATTAGGGTCGTCTTACTTTGGAAGGCCACCACCGATCAGTAGAGATGATTCTGGGCTGCAGGGACCAATAATGACCTGCCTTTATATAAAGCAGTTTCATCTGCTTCTATCCAGGGCTTTTTTTGTAGAAAAAACCCAGCAGGAACTCATTAGCATAATAGGCCACACCCAACAGCAGGAACTCATTAGCATGTTAGGCCATGCCCCTGACAACATGGCTTATTGGCCTATTAGGCCACACCCCCATGTTACCAGAAGTGTGGTTATACAGCCACACCCACCTTTTGCTTCTTATTCTATTTACTTTGTTTGTTAAAACCCAGGGCTTTTTTTGTAGCAGGACCTGCTTTGCGTTAGGCCACACACCCCTCATGTAGCCAATCCTAATGAGTTTCTGCTGTTGGATGTGGCCTGTTATGCTAATGAGTTCCCGCTGGGTGTGGCCAACTCGGGAGCCAGCCGGAACTCCGTTCCTGTGCGTTCCTGCCCAAAAGTAGCCCTGCTTCTATCATGCTGAACCTGTGCTGCAATTTGTATTGTTTGCAGAAGGGAGTGTAGGCCTAACCTGTCCGAAAACTGGTCCTCAGCACTGGGCTGATTTGAAGCCCGTTTAGCACCGACTGTCATTTGACAGACAGGCGGCAGAAGCAGTACAGCTTCTAGTGCATCGTCCTGGATTGCAGCTGAAATAGGATTGCAGTGCCAGAAGCTGCTAGAACGTAGCAGAAGGGCGAAGAGATGCAGCGTGCAGCGGAGACCCATCAGAAGCGGCTCCGCTGCCTTCCTCCAGAGCAGCACTCTCTTGTGGTTTTGTTATGCTAATGCCACGTCCTGAGATTTATTCAATTGACGTAAGCAGTGCCTATAAATAGAGCCTACAGGACTGTTGATTATCTGCCTTTTCCAGTCAGCCTGCCTTCTGTCACAAAATGAGCAGAAAGGTTAATTGCTCTAGTTTTAAAGTTCTCAAGTACTGAAGGATTTGACATATGTTAGAGGGGCCACATTTCCCTCCCGCCTCCCCCTTCACACCTCTCTCCCGATTCCCCAAGCGGATAATATACCGCGTAACCTTCTACTGAAAAGCTGCAGCATCAATCACTTAACGACAGACTTTATTAGACCAAGAAGTCCGAAGTCTCCCGCTGGTGGCCACAGCTTGTATGAGAAGCTTTCGGGGGAGAATGCTAAGTGTGGTCCTGTCCTCTGGTTCTCTCCTCCCACCTGTTCCCCCAACAACTCACAATGCTGATCAAATCTTAAAGTTATTTATGTTGTAAAACAGAGTAAATTGCTTATCCCTGTGGCTACCTATGCCCAGCCTTTAAGGAGCTCTTATTTTCCGCTTTATCATCACAACAACCTTATTGAGTGAGTGTCGGAGACAGAGGAGCTGGACCACAATCGGCTGAGTTGGGGATTGGGCCCCCTCTAAGGTCCTCCTAGTCCAGTACTTTAAACCCAAAGCATGTGGCAGAATGTGCCCGCTCTGCCCTGCAAGCCCCGTTCTGCCCTTTCCTCCTAGCAAGTTCCCAACTCGCTGGAGGGGCTTTTCCTTTTACTCTCCAGTAGCCGCTACCACCACCTGATCAGTGCAGGGATTTCCCACTGAAGGGATCAGGACCCTCAACCAAGCTCAGAGGCCTTGCCTCTCAGTGTCTCCTGCTAGCCCAGCGCCTGGCTACCACAGGGATCATTTAATACTTTGTGCACCCGTCGGAGAATAGCCAGTTGCCAACTGCTTGCCTCCCCCCCCTCCTCCTGGGGCTCCCTTTTTAAATAGTGTGTCTTAAACAGTTGGGAGTCATTGTGGTACAGAGAACCACTCCTCGTATCAACAGTTCAAAATATGTATTAAAAAGAAAATGTTTACAAACATATTTTTATCACAACATTTGAGCAAGGGGATCAAAAGAAATCGGTCAAAAACGCAAGTCCTCTGTCCCTTTTCTATACATGCCCTTGTTGTTGTTCAGTTGGACCCTCCTACCAGGTATTAAAATAGGACAATTGTCTTTTAGCTTAGGAGTTCTAGATCTCTAACAATCCGCCATTACCTTCAGGCTCCTTTCAGATATCCAGGCCGACCACATGGTCAAAAATGGCCGCCTGCTTGCAGACCCCAGCTCAGAGTCCTGCCAGCTGCATCCCAAAGGAGAGAGGCCGCCTTTCCTTTGTAAGGCAGTTTTAACAAATCTGTGTCTCCTCCCCCTTGACCCTGGACAGTCCAGGTCAAGGCTTCTTTTCCTGTTGTCTCCAAAAAGTTACTTCCTCATCCTCTCTAGAATTTTGACACTCCCAACTCTATGTTCCCTGCTAGCAGAGGGAGGGATGTGAACTGGCCCATCCCATTGTCTCTCTTGCTATCTTAATTAGCATTCCTTAAGAGATGTGTCTGGAAGGCCATGGGCTAATTTCCTACCCCCCTCCTACTTGTTCTTAGCTCAGGGGAAAAACAACTGGTAAAATGCCCAGGGAATACTTTTGCTGCTTGCCAACCCTCCAGGAGACTGTGCATTTCTTCACAAAGCAACACACATTTTCTATCTGTGTTGGCTACAGTGGCCAGTTATTATTTAGCAATGTACAATTGCAGCGTTTGTATTTACTGCTCTGGGAAATCTATATGCTGCCTCTCTAGAAACCCGCTGGACTAGTGTCCTGTGGCATTGAGTTCCCCAGGAGGACTATGCAAAGTTTGGCTATGAAAAGGCTGGTCATGTATCCCTTTTACTGATTAACCTTCCTCTGTAACTTTCTCTGAAACCTTTGCTGATTCACATCTTGTGTTTTGTGGCAGGGATACCATGCACTTCGCTAGAGGCTATGTTTTGAGGTGATCATGGTGGTGAGAGCCAGTTTGGTGTAGTGGTTAAGAGCGTGGACTCTAATCTGGGACAACTGGGTTTAATTCCCCACTCCTCCTCCACATGCAGCTGCTGGTGTGACCTTGGGTCAGTCATAAGTTCTTTCAGAGCTGTTCTTTCAAGAGCAGTCCTCGGAAGAGCTCTCTCAGCCCCACCTACCTCACAGGGTGTCTGTTGTGGGGAGAGGAAGGGAAGGAGACTGTAAGACGCTCTGAGACTCCTTCGGGCAGTGAAGGGCAGGGTATAAATCCAATCTCCGCCTCCTTCTCCTCATCTCCCCCCCCCAGCTAGACATTTAGTAGGTCTTGGAAACCCAGTTGCTGCCACCACTGGCAGAAGTGGGATTAATCCTAATCCTTCTGCCAACCACCATTCCCCCCCAGCAGCTTCCTCCTGCCAAAGCTTTCCCCTTCCCCAAGGTTCCCAAACAAGTGCTTTGCTGTGTGATGGGGGGAGAAGGAGCTGGGGAGGGAAGAAGTTGCCGTCAGTGGAGAAGCTAAGGACCCTCTTCCTCTGTCCAGTGCTTCTGCCCATTAAATGATGGCCTCTGCATTGCAGCCATCATTCTTAGGCCAAATCTCCTGCTTAATGCCTAAGCTGAGCCATTAGATGCCCTGTCAAATGGGTATTTTGTTTTCTTTTCCTGGCCAAACATCCAGGGCTGGCCTCAGAAGCATTCAGCCTCCCTCACCTATTTGGGCCCAACTCCAAGGCCTCCAGAAGAGCCAGAACGGAAGTCTGGGAGACCCCCTTTATATATCAGGCTTTACAAGAGGCTCGCACAATACTGGGCACCGACCGTAAAAGGTAAGCAGAAGTGTGAAGGTCCTCCCCTCCCTGTTAGAAGAGCACTTTCTTCCCACTGTGCCTGTACAGTGTGATCTTGTGGGATCCATCAGCTGCTTCAGTGAATCCTGTGAGTTACTCTGCTTTGTGGCTGGGAACGGCCCAGGCCAGTCCAATCTTGTCACAGAAGCTTCAAGTGTTTTTGAAATCACCTCAGTTCATAATGCCCTGACCTGGGTAGGCTGGGCCAGACCAGTCTCATGAGATCTCAGAAGCTAAGCAGGGTCAGCCCTGATCAGTATTTCGATGGGAAACCACCAAAGAATACCAGGGTCGCTACACAGAGGCAATGGCAAACCGTCTCTGAACGTCTCTTGCCTTGAAAACCGTACGAGGTAGCCAACAGTCAGCTGTGACTGGATGGCACTTTCCACCCCCAATCTGCCTTGCTTTCTTGTATCCCTGAGCATTAAAGTGGGATGAAACGAAGCCTTGTGGGGTAGCCTAAAAGAGAATTATCTTGACCTTTGCTAGCGTTAACATAAAATTGCCTTGTTGTCACTTTCCGCTTAATGATATCTTCCCTCTCGGGCCTTAGAAATCCCCAAGGAGATGACCCCTGAGGCCTGGCAAGAAACACAGCTGTCTGCGATTGAATTCTCCATCACCACTCAGAATAGATGCCTTGACCTGAAAGTAAGAGCACAAATATATAAGAATCCTAACCTTTCTTTCCCATTCAGAAAAGCTGCTGCTTTTTAGAACCTCGGTTTCACTGGAGGGAGGGAGGTTAACCATTGAGCCAAGAAGAAATGACAACAATGTGTGTGTTCCCCTTTAAAATGCACTGGGCGACCATTGTGGGCATCTCAGAGTGTGAGCTGGGGTGGGTGGGGGGAGACACATGCTGTTTATACTTGATGGGCATGTGTTGTCCTCTAGTATCTGTGTGTTTTGCTATTCCATGAGACAAGGCAGTGCATTCTTAAGTGCAGAATTAAACTTCTTGAAATTCTTTGACTTTCTTTCTTTCAAAAGCAAAGTCCTGCTCTTGATGGTTACAGAAAGGTACTTACAGAGAGCAAGGAGACTGTCTGATGCTTATTGGAAGCCAAAGAGGTGGCTGAATAAAATTGTTGCTGTCTGGCAGAAGGGGCTTTGGTGTCCCATGCGGCTCTTTTTCGTTTTCATGTCCCATAAGAAAAACTCTCGCAGCCACATTCTCTGCTAGTTGTAACCTCTGGAGGTTTTTGGTGGGCAGTCCCGCTTAGAACATCCCCGTGTCTAACCTTGGTCTAACATCCCCATGTCAAACCTTGGTCTAACCATGTCTAACCTTAGATTGCCCCATGTCTAACCTTGGTCAGACTCTGGACTTTCCCCAGTAGGTTCACCTTTAGTTTCCTGACGTAAGCCTGCCCGTGACACTTTTTCAGCTTGGTGTTTCAAGCCCTGTGCTCTGTCCCTACTCACTTGTCCCTCTTTGACTTAAGAAACGAGTGAGAAATATAAACAAAAGATTTAGGTGGCTGCTTTGGTCCATGGCAACATCTTCAATAGCAAAAGCCATGTAAATATTCTTTACCAAGACCAGCCAAATAACACAACAAAGTGTGGCTGGGTGTTCAAAACACATGCCAAAAAAAAAAAAAAATGGAGGTGGGAGGGAGAAAAAGATCTTCTGGGCCATGGTCTTAAGGTCCTTTATGAGGGGCAGAAGGCTGTCCCACCCTGTGTCAGGTAACCCTGCCATAAGATGGGGGAGGAGGTGGAGTGTAGCTGGCATCTTTCACTGTTCTGGAATGCGGGAGTTTCACAGATTGTGTCACAACACTCCAGGCATTCAGATTTACTGTGTCTATGTAGAGCCTTATCTTAGCAAATGGCCTTGGGTCCCAGGGCTCCTTTTCGCCTTTGTGGAATTTCTGGTCAACTGTTATTTAGTGCTTTGCCCCGCGCGTGCTGAGTAGCCATTGGTGGGTAGTAAGGGGGGCATTTCGAATGAGCTATAATTGGTGTTGTAATGTAATGATCAGCATCACTGACAAAGAGCCGTTAATGTATCTCTATGAGCAGCTTTCAATAAACACTATCTTCTTTATGAAGCCTGGTGTTTGACTGACTATCTGGAGAACTTGACACCCTGAGAGGTAGAGCAGCTGCTCTGCTGTTTTCACGCCTGAGTGTATGGGGGTGCTGCTCCAGCATCCAGTCTCCTTTCATCAGGGTGATAGAGGGCTGGGGGGGAACAGACACCAAAATGGAGGGTGGGAGGGGGAGGAGGAAGGGGAGGAATTTATACCCCGCCCTTCACTACCCAAAGGAGTCTCAGAGCAACTTACAATCTCCTTTCCCTTCCCCTCCCCACAGCAGACACTATGTGAGGTAGGTGGGGCTGAGAGAGCTCTTTCGAGAACTGCTCATGAGAGAACAGCTCTGAAAGAACTTGTAACTGACCCAAGGTCATACCAGTAGCTGCATGTAAAGGCGTGGGGAATCAAACCTGGTTCTCCCAGATCAGAGTCTGTGCTCCTAACTGCTACACCGAATTGGCTCCCATTGATAATCTTATAAACCTCGATCATGTCACCCCTCAGCCGTCGTTTCTCCAAGCTAAAGAGCCCCAAGCATTTTAACCTTTCTTCATAAGGAAGGTGTTCATCAGAGAGGCAGTGCTGGTCCCCTCAGTTTCAAGAGCAAGCCTGTCACACTGTCTTTCTCAAAATACCATGGGGGTAACTTGATAATTTGATACTAGCTGCACCCTGCACCCACTGAAGTCCACTGGCCTAGACGATCTTTTTCCCACTTCCACCCTCCCCCCACTTTTTTTTCTGATGAAGAGTTCCAGAGAGGCCCCGATGCAATTACGGCAGAAGTATATAAAACGATAGAAGACGAAATTTTACTGCTCTTTAAAGACTTAATTAATAATGTGATGGTAACAAGTAAAATTCCACATTCTTGGAAAGAAGCATTAATAACTCTTATCCATAAACAAGATTTAGAACCTAATGATATTAAAAATTACAGACCCATATCGCTACTAAACGTAGATTATAAAATATTTGCCACAATCTTAACAAATAGGTTTAAAAGGATCATGTTAGAAATTATACATAAAGATCAATCGGGTTTTCTGCCTAAAAGGCAGATTAAAAATAACATAAGAAACATAGTTAATTTATTAGAGTTCTGTGACCAAAATCCAGGGAAACAGGTGGCCTTGATCTTCTTAGATGCTGAAAAGGCCTTTGATAATGTCAGCTGGACATATCTGAAAGAAAAATTGAAGTTATGGAATTGTGGAGACAAATTTCTAAATTCAATTAATGCCATTTATGAAGAACAGGATGCGAAAATTATCGTCAACGGAGAACTAACTGGCAAAATTCCCATACAAAAGGGCACCAGGCAGGGATGCCCTCTATCACCTCTGCTATTTATTTTTGGCCTGGAGTCGCTAAATGCCCTAGTGAGAAAGGATAAAAATATCCAAGGTGCCAGAATAAAGAAAGAACATGTTAAACTTCAAGCATTTGCGGACGATTTAGTCTTTATTTTGGAAGATCCTAAAAATTCACTACACCACCTGTTGCAAGATATACAGGAATACGGGCAAGTGGCAGGCTTGAAAATAAATATGGAAAAGACAAAAATCATCACTAAAAATTGCACAAAGGCCCAATGTTCCACTATCCAAAATACCGCGCACATTCAGATAGTTGACAAAGTTAAATACTTAGGGATAACTATCACAAATAACAATAAAAACCTATATAAGAATAACTATACAAAACTTTTAGAAGAAATTAGAAAAGATTTAAATAGATGGCAAGATATGCATATCTCCCTCCTGGGAAGGATTGCTACGGTTAAGATGAATATCCTGCCACGATTTCTCTTTCTAACACAATGTTTACCCATCTTAACAAATAAGATATTCTTTGAGGATTTAAATCGTTTGGTGAGAAGATTCATATGAAATGCTAAAAAACCTAGAATTAACAGAAAATTGCTTACTGACAGAAAAGAAAACGGCGGATTGGGTTTACCGAATTGGAGTTTATACTATCAAGCGGCCGCAATGGGTTGGATTAGAGACTGGATTCTTTTAGAAGAAGAAAGGACCCTACATATAGAAGGTCACGACCTACCCATGGGTTGGCACGCTCATATTTGGTACAATCTAGATAAAAGACAACAAATATTTCAAAATCACGTATTTAGAGGCCCCTTGATTAAAATTTGGAAGGAAATTAAAAACAGGTTCTACAATAAAATCCCTAAATGGCTATCCCCAACAGAAGCTTTTATTTTGCCCTCCCTGTGGGCAAAAGAGAAAAAACTAACTTATGAAATGTTATTAACTAAAAATAATGATCTTAAATCTTTGGACTCCCAAGCTTTCCAAAAGGCGAATTTAACAGCCTGGGAGAAAATGCAAATAAGCTCTAGGTACTCTAAGGACAAAAAAAATAATTTTCAGAATACCACTATACACCTAGACAAAATTTGGCTCTCCTCGGCAGATAAGCTGATACAGAAGTTATATACCTTCCTGCTCACTGAAGATTTAATAGATGAAGTGGTTAAACCAAGCATGATTTCTTGGATGCGTGATATAGGTCATAATATCACTTTAGATCAATGGTCTGGGTTATGGAAATCTATTAAACTCCTCAGAGCAACAAACTATAAGGAGAACATTTATAAAATGTTCTATAGATGGCACTGGACACCTGATAAGATAGCCAAATGTTTTAAAGAAGGCTCTGATATCTGTTGGAGATGCAAAAAAGAGATAGGAACATACTTTCATGTCTGGTGGAACTGTGGGAAAATTAGGCCTTTTTGGAAAATGATTTGTAAGACACTGGAAGAAATTACTAATGTTAATATACAATTCGTACCGGAAATATTTTTACTTAATATCCTCCCGGTGGGAGTAAGAAAAGAGGATGCAAGAATTATTCTCTATACAGTCACGGCATCAAGAATAGCAGTGGCAAAAAATTGGAAAAAAAGTTTTGTCCCATCTCAAGAAGAAATTATAAGTAATCTACTGGAAATAGCAGAATCCGATAAAATTAATTTAATCCTCTTAGGGAAAGATGAGTCATTATTTGTAAACAGATGGAAAAAAGTATATAATTGGATGGAAAAGAGTATATGAATAGCTTCCCATTGTAACCTCAAATGATCTGTACAAGCTTTATTTTTGCTTGTTTCTGTTTGTTTGTTTGTTTGTTTGTTTTGTTTCTGGTTTTGTTTTGTTGGTTTATATGTACTGGAAAATCTATAAATAAACTCTTAAAAAAAAAAAAAGAGTTCCAGAGAATTCAAAATCTTGCACTCTGTGTTGTTATTTTGGTCGCTTTTCATCAGAGGTATTGCACAGTGCTGGGGTTTGAAAGACATAATAAACTCTTCCTCAACGTACTGTGTTTTCTCCAAAATAAGATTATTGGTTAAAAGTTTTAACGGTCTTCTTGCTGGTGAGGGCTTTGTTATGGTTCATAAAGGGCTGGTGTCTTTTGATTGCTTTCACTGTGGAATTGGGAGTGTAAAAAGGCAGCATGAATGTTAATGCAAAAAAAATATATTAATCTTCTGAGTTAGTCTTTGGTATACTGAGATAATGATAAGGGATTTGTGTGTGCATGTGAGAATGTGCTTGATGTATAGACTTTAACACGACAGTATCAATTTAAAGCACACACAGGAACCGTTCTCTTTATAGCTCTATTGTCAACAAATATTATTTCTCCCTGGGAATGGTAGAAACTGATCTTTGTTGTTGTTCAGAGGCACAAGGTTGGTCATGTAAATATTCCTTTGAAAGGCAAATGAGACAGTGTGGATATAAGTATTGATTTATTCTCTTTCTAAAAATTGCTTTCAGCACACTGAAGACTTCATGAATATTTGCATTGAGCCAGATACAATCAGTAAGGGAGAATACATAAAAAGAGGGTGAGTATGGGGGGGCTTGTTATCCCTCATTACAGTTCTAACAGGCCTTGGGAAATTTTCTTTGGCTGTAAGGAATTGACTCAAAAATTTAGGCGTTAGACTCATTTATCAGCTTTCAGGGATTTGTATTTTAGTGGCCATTTTTTTTCTAGTTATTGACGCCATAAAATCTAATTCCAAGCTCATCACAGTTCTTCATTATCATCAGTGCAACGCACCTAACCCCGAACACTAACTTAACTTCTCCATAATTTCATTATTGATCCATTTAATTGCATATTGGTTTCAGTATAGAAAGCAACTAGTTAAGAAATGAATTCATCTACCACCACTGAAGGGTGTGAAGTTAAAATAGAAACAAGCAACGGCAAGAACTTCATGCACGTGCCTTTTTGTGTCTTACAACAAAACGTAGTCTTACGTGAAACAGTAAGTTAGCTGTGCAGTTCTACTGAGAGACACTACAGTAAATCATTGCTGAAAATACTGGGTGGTACAGTGAAATTTCTAGGCCCCATTGTGACCTGCCGCCTGGGATTTGTTGAGCCCTAAGTTATAGCATTTTTTTGTTGTTAATAAGTAGTTAAGGACAGAAGTGTAGAGATTTGGGACTGAATTATATTGTTACTTAAGAGATGAACACCAGGGATATACTCAAACAGATGCCCCTGGTTGGGATATGGGTCTCCGTCTGTGATGCTCTTGGCAGGTCAGGTTTGGACCACAGAGAGAGGTGGATGGTGGCTGTCCCTACCCTCACATGGACCTGTCAAATTTTTAAGTATGAGCAGTTTTGGGAAGTTGAAGTGCTCTGCTGTTTTGGCTGGCCACTGGAATTCAGGTTATATCTGGAAAGGGTAAAGGAAATGTGATGGGTTTGGGAGAAGTCTCATTCTGCATGGCTGATTTATTTTCTTGGGAGGGAGGCTTTGTTGCCCAACATGCATCTTAAGAACAGAAGAACAGAAGAACATAAGAGAAGCCAATGTTGGATCAGGCCAATGGCCCATCTAGCCCAACACTCTGTCACACAGTGGCCAAGAATACAAGGTGCCATCAGGAGGTCCAGCAGTGGGGCCAGGCCACTAGAAGCCCTCCCACTGTTGCCCACCTCCCAAGCACCAAGAATACAGAGCATCACTTGCCCCAGCCTGGGAGTTCCTATCTATACCTTGTGGCTAATAGCCACTGATGGACTTCTGCTCCATATGTTTATCTAATTCCCTCTTGAAGCTGTCCATGCTTGTAGCCACCACCACCCCCTGTGGCAGTGAATTCCATGTGTTAATCATTCTTTGGGTGAAGAAGTACTTCCTTTTATCTGTTCTAACCCGATTGCTCAGCAATTTCAGGGAGGACTGGCATATGTGGTAGTTGTGGAGAACATGCGTCTCAGAATATGGTGGCCATTTTGCTATCACAATTGGGGAAATCCTTCTGTTTTCCAAATGGAAAGCCAGTAACTTCTAAGCCATGACAAATAAATGAATTAATGGATTATGTCAGGTGCCTGATGCATCTCTAGGTGATTTAGCGCTCTGATCTTGCCTTCTTTGAATCAAGCCCTGCTGGAAGTAGATAGTTCTGTTTAACTCTCACATCAGTTGTGACTGAATCATTCAGTTCCTGCCAGTACAGCGGTATAGTAGAATGCCCTTGGAAGAGACTGCCCATTGTTTCTCTGCGTGAGTCACTGTGCCAAGGCTGGCTCCTAGCACAGAAGAGGCTTGCCTGGATCAGTGACATGCAGTGATATGGGGCTGCTTTAACAGTGGAGATTCTTACTCTAACCACAGTCTAAAAGTAAACTTTCCCAGGCGCACGAATGAAGTGTGCCTCTGATTCTAGTTTGGTTAAAAGGATGCCTGAATTCATGGCTGTAAGGAAAATTAAATCATTATTTCCATAGTCCCAATGAAAACTGAATCACCTGTCGTCATTCCAGATACACTGTGGGCCTGAAAGACCACAAGCTGCTCCCCTCATGTACTGCTTGTTTGTGAGAGACTTATAGATTCATGGCAGATCATAATTTGCCCTTGTGTCTGAATCACAGACTTCCGTTTGCACTCTTGCCTTCCAGGCTTGGTCTGTACCGGAGGGTTGAAACCATATTTTGTGGTTCATAACAAACTGTGACTTGAGGTGAATCTGGCAGTCTTCCAGCATGCAAGAGGGCGAAGGGTTGTGCAAGTTCGTGGGTTCCCCAGGATCATTCACATAATGGCCATAGCATTGGTGGTGGAAAGTGCTGCAAAGTCGTAGCCGATTTATGGCAACCCTGTAGGGCAGAGATGTGGAACTCATTTGCTACAAGGGCCAGATCGGACATAAACGTCACTCTGTCAGGCCAGGCCTTGTGTGCCATAAAACAAATGCCAGATCCAGAGATATAAACCTTATGAAGGACAACGGCTGGTAAGCTCCAAGTTTTAACATCCAGCCTGAGCCACAGGAAGATCTTGAGCAGAAGGAATTTAGAGGGTACATTGAAATAAGCCATCTTGAGTAACTTTTTCAGCACTTTATGAAGTTGTATTAATAATGGAATTGGTTTAGACGGTTTTATGTGGTTTTAATTGTATTTTATGTACTGGTTGTGAGCCATCCTGAGCCTGCATTGCAGGGAGGGCGGGGTATAAATGTGATAGATAGATAAATAAATAAGTTGGTGTATCCTCACTGCAAGGCCACCATGGGCTGGGAGGGGGTGTGCAGAGGAAAAAACCCCATGGGTGTACTGGTGTCAGGTAGCCCTGTCAAGTGTATGGTTTGCGGGAGGAGTACGCCATCTGAACTTTTCCTCATTGTTACTGTCTCTTATCAGGTCTCTGACCTTCACTCTCCAGCTGCTGGAGATTCAGCTGGGAACCATAACGGTTTCTAGGATTGTTTTGCTAGCTAGCCCGCTGCTTTTGCCCGCACGCGTGATGTGTATTCATTGGCTTCTGCTATGGGGGGGGGGGATGCTTGAATGTAGTATAACATAGTAGGTCCTATTGTATGTAGCCATTACAGACACAAGCTGTACACGTGTCTTTAGTTCTGATTCACCATTAAACATTGTCTTCTGAAGAAGCCGTGTTGCATGAGCTGACTGAGGAACCTGACAACTGGAGAGTCACTGGTGCAACGCTGGGCAGATGCTCCCATGCCGCTTGACTGATGAAGACGAGGTTGTTCTGCCATTCTGAAGCCACAATCACAGTGGCTTCGCCCATTCAACCCCAGTGGTCTCTTATTCCCTCCCTTGCACCAGTTGCTCATGGGCTGCATTAGAGCCCTGGATGGGCCATCTTTGGCCCCCGGGCCTTATGTTTGATACCCCTGCTGTAGGATTTTCAAGGCAAGAGACATTCAGAAGCTTCTCATAATGTTCAGCTAAAATCTACCCTCTTTAGATATGATACGGAGCCACAGAGAACGAGTCTTTGCTCTTTCCTCTGTGACAGCCCTCCAGGTATTTCTACAGTCAGCATGTTGTCAGAGAAAATAAGACTGTTTACTGGATAGTATCATGCTGGGCCCTAGAAACTGGCCCAGAGTAGAGCTTACTGGTTCTTTAATCTGGTCCGGGGGGGGGGGGATACTGGACATTTTACTGCTTCTCCCATTTGATATTTAGGTTTCATCTCTCTCCTACCATTTTTTTACTTGGTTTTCATGTCCAATGCAAGCATATCATAGCTGCAGATCTCCCCATCTCCTTGGAAGTCTACTGTCTTATGGTGGCCTATTATAATTGTATCTGGAGCTCTTACAAAAATACTTGAGCAGGCGTGAGGCTGGAATCTCCTTTCACAGAGGAGCAAAGCTCTAAAGAAAGCGTTAGATGTGCTGCACTGCCCCAAAAATGGTATGTGGGAGAAGGGAAAAGGATATGGATCTTTAAAACTTAGAATGGTGTGTGTGCATGCATGTGTGCCTGGAAGTCATGGCAACTTCTGGTGACCCCTACTGGGACATGGGGGACATTCGGAGAAGTGGCTTGATAGCCTGCCTCTGACCCTCCCGGTCCTGGTATTTTAAGGAGGTCTCTCATCCAAGTACTTGCCAGGTTGGCCCTGCTTAGCTTCCGAGATCTGATGAGATCCGGCTTGCCTGGGCTACCCAGGTCAAGGCAAAAGAAGGTAAAGCTTGAAGCCGCTGACATGGATGTGATTCAGTAGGAGGCAGAGTAGGGGTACATGTTGGCTCATGAAAGCCATCAAACCAAGCTGCTCCCACAAGGCTGCACACTCTGAATGCGTCTGTGTGTGAAATACTGTGTGAAGGAACCACACGAGACACAGTCTGAGGGGTGAAAAGCACCAGCCTGCCCTTCAGGGGCAGCAGGCAGCTTTTATTATACACTCCGCTCCATCAGCCTAAGAGGGGGCTGTGCTTACATCACACAAAGGGAGACCACATGCTCAAGCAGAATGCCTGGGATGTTTGCACAGCATAATTAACAGTGATAATGTTACTCCTGGCATCGAAGATGCCTGCCTGAGACGGGCAAAGGTCAGAATCAGTGTACCAAGTTACTGATTACCAACAGAGGCAGAATGTAAAGAGATTAAGATTGGTGTGCCATTAATTGTTAACCTCTGCCACAGCTGTGATTGTTCCAAAGCTCCCGCTTTTACTAGCCACTGTAGAAAGTTGGCCGTCTTTAACTCCAGCAGGTTTGTTTGCTTGCTTGCTTATTTTGATTTACTGTGTTCTCATAATGCCACTTGATCAATGGCTGGCATA
Organism: Gekko gecko; assembly: GCA_029375565.1. NCBI lineage: Eukaryota > Metazoa > Chordata > Lepidosauria > Squamata > Gekkonidae > Gekko > Gekko gecko. The sequence goes on along the minus strand of JAPDNY010000005.1, from coordinate 36,647,780 downwards.
CCAGCAGTGATGAACTGGAATCACTGTCAATGGAAGCATGGCTGTAGAGGAAATTGAAACCAATGGGCACCTGTAATTATCAGTACACAAGAATATTGGGGCATGGAGGCTCACTCATATTCCACAGTAGTTACAACCAGGGCTGGGTTGCCTGAATGGTTCATATTAGGAGTTAACAGTGGCAGTGTTCAGCAAATGGTGGCTGTATGCAAAAGTGCTGGGGAAGAAGAAGGTGATGCCAAATCTTCAGTACATGGTGCATGGTAAATCACCTGTCCTGACATTATTTGGAGACCTCTCCCATTCACTTCCAGGGTGATGATGCCTGCAAGCACTTGGGGCTCCAGCTGCAGCCTTTTTTCAGTGGCGGCTGTGTCTCCTAAGTGCTCTCTCCCTTTGCACAAAACGGCAGTGAGAATCCCGTATTGCAGAAGGGTCAGATTCTCTACATCGAGAAGTAGAGCGCTTTCTATGAATTCTTCAGAGGCTTCATTTGGGGAGGGTTTCAGAGACAGGGAATGTGGAGAAGCAGAACCATTTGCTGAGATGCGGGCAGCTGCAAAGAAAGTGGCCCTTTGCAGCTCAGGCCTCAAAGCCACAGATAGAAGGAGAGGGAGAGAAGCCAACAGCAGAGGAGTGATGCAGTGCAGATCTCTGGAGAGAAGATTAAATTTAGAAGGGAAATGGCCAGGGATTAGCCAGTGGAGGCCTCTGTGGAGGCACAGTAGGTATAAATGCTCACTAAAGGAAACCGCCAAAAGGCAGCTCCTGTGAGGCCTGGATCAGGTGGTAGCATCTGTTCCTTGCGGCTTGCCTTCCCGTTCCCAAAATGCCTTTGGAATGAACCCTAAATGGGGCCAGAATACTCTAGAAGAAGAGGAGGAGATTGGATTTATACCCCGCCCTTTACTACCCAAAGGCACCTCAGAGCGGCTTACAATCTCCTTTCCTTCCCCTCCCCATAACAGGATAATGCAGGGAGCTCTGCCAACATTTACCTGTTCCTGGTTACTTCTTCTAGGCCAGGACCCAAAGACAGGAATATGCTTCTGCAGCGAGAACTCGGCTTGCGCTTTTTCTCACTGCTCAAAGGTGGTGTTTTCAGTAAAAGCAGTAAGCAAAACTCTTGCTAGGTGCATGATTCTCTTCTGTGTGCACACGTCCCTTAGAAATCCACCTTAGTGAAGACTTTTTAAGGTGGTATCAGGATATCCCAGACCCATCTTCCTGCCAAATGAGCCCAGTTGTAGTCTTCTAACAGCCCTGTAGGTGGGTTAGGCTGAGAGTGGCCAGGCAAAGGCTGGTGGGTGAACCACAGAGGGATGCCCCACAATTGCTGTCTGCTGCATTTGCTCACTTCTGACATCCTGTCCAGTTGAGGAACTCTGAGTTGGGATTTGTACTTCCGTCTTCCTGGTGGGAAGGTAACAGCGTTCTGTGCACCTTGGTGTTTAGTCATGCCGGCCACATGACCACGGAAACGTCTTCGGACAGCGCTGGCTCTTCGGCTTTGAAACGGAGATGAGCACCGCAACCCTAGAGTCGGATTCGACTGGCTTTCGAGCAAGGGAACCTTTACCTTTACCTTTACCTCCCTGGTCAAAGTCCAGTGCTGGAGTTACTCTGGCCTGGCTCCAGGAGCCTTCATTTTCACCGGTGTAAAACCTTAACCAATAGCCGTGCTATAAGTGGTTCAGGTGCCTCATATCATGGTACCTGTGTGCAGTCATGGGTTTACTCGTTGAATTGGGGAGCCAGTCTGGTGCAGTGACTAGCACACGTGAATGCACCTGAAGCTGCTTTAAACTGAATCAGACCATTGGTCCATCATGGACAGTAACTTCCACTGACTCTCCAGGGTATTAAGACAGAGGTCTTTCAGAGGTCTTTCACTACCTGGTTCTTTTTAACTGGAGATGCCAGAGATTGAACCTGAGACCTTCTGTATGTAAGGCAGAGGCTCTTCCACTGATTCACAGCCCTTTCCCCATTGAGCCAACCTTGGTTTGGATCGACCATCAGACAAGAGCCTGGGAAAGTTGCAGACACTTACAGTACAATCCCATGCAAGCCCACTGAAATCAATAGGCTTAGGCTGGAATAACTGTGCATGGGATTGCATTGTCAGCCTCTCTTCTCCTTTGTGGAGTAATGAGTATAATAAGATCTTTGCCTCCCAGAATGGGATGAATGATCAAGTCTTAAAGGACATTAGCTTGAAAGGAAGTTGCATTGATCTCAGCAAAACGGACTTTCAAACTAGTATGCTTACCATTCATTATTAAAGCTGCAATCTTAAGTGTTAAAAGAACTAGGCAGCTCAAGGAATTTGTTATCCATTTTAATTTAGGCTGAATTTGTTCCACCGTCCAAGCCAGATCCTTGAATCTGTCTTGGTTCTTTCCCAGTGCACTTGAGCCATAGCTTTCTCTTCTCATTTGTCTACTGCTAATACACTTGATTCTTTGGCAGAGATTTATACTTTGGACTCCAGTTTCGGCTGTTCAGCCTGATAACATTTATTTCCCATATTTCTTCACTCTTGTGCACATCCAAACCATTGTAAACTCTAGGCTGTGGATAAGGTAGTTTTGATTGTGGCTAGGACCCTATTTATCGCCTGATGAACTAAAGTTTGTCTTGGAGGCCCGCAAAGCAATATTTGTGAACTGAAGAACTGCCATGAACTTCCATGAATTTTGATGCCATTTGCGGCAGTTCGTGGTGGTTCATGAAAAACAGTTCAGCTGTTTGGTTTAAATTGCTTGGAGCCATTTAAACCACTGCTTTCTGCTCCCCACGAAAAGCATCAAGGTTTAAATGGTCAGAGCTATTTAAACCAAACAGTTGAGTGACCACCGCTCAGCTGTTTGGAAACCCCTGCTTTCTGTTCCCCATGAAAAGCTGTGGGGAACAGAAAGCAGGGGTTTAAATTCTAAATGACTCACAAACCAATTCAGTTCGTGAACTGGCGTATTGGTTCATGGTTCGGTTCGTGGTTCAGCCATGAACCGAACTGCAAAAATGCGGTTTGTGCCCATCCCTACTCCAGATATCACTTTTCCTTCTTCTGTAGTCCCCCATGGTCTTGAATGTCTCTTTCAGTTTGGGGGTACTTCACTAATTATCTTATCTACAGCAAAGGCTAATCTGTGGGGAAATGATGTGTCTTGAAATATTTTGATTTTATTGATTGAACAGTGATATACCCCAGCATACCCTAATATTACCCACCTGTTTGAGGCATTGGACCAACATTATTACAATTTTTTTGCCATCATATAAGTTCTTAAAGCAGTTCTCTGGTGGACTAATGTTGATCCTGGCCTCCTGTTAAGTTAGCAGCATGCTCTCATCTAAAGATGCTCTTGCCCAGAGCCCTTCAGGAAGGGTTTCTCAAGGATGTCACTAACCCAGAGTGTTTGGAGGACAGTCGTGTATAGCTTGTCAAAGTGGACCAGAGAATAACCAGTTAGAAATAGCCATCTGTTTCTCAGATTTCCCCTAGAGTGGTAGTTGTCAGGTGGGGCCTACAAAGTGTTATTAAGAGAGAAGATGAAAAGTGATCCCACAGCCTGGCTGGTGTTGATTCTTGTGGTTTCTTTTCAGACACTCCTGTAAACTCTTATTCTTTGCCTCTGTGTTTTGAACAGAAGCCAAAAGATGCGGGACCCTCACTTATGTCCAGAAGGAAGCCAGTGTCTTCAGGCCAGCAGGTGTATCTTACAGCTTCCAGAGGTGAGAAGTTCAAAGTTGGAAAAAAGCTTAGCTTCAGTTTCCGACGGGTAATAGAAGACCTGATGTTCACAGAGCTGGGTCACGTGTCCCACCTTGGGAAGGAGAGCTGGGCCTTCCTGAGAAGCTTCTTTCAGTATAACGGGGCAGTCCTGTTCCATCGCCAAGGGGCCCAAGTGAACAGCCAGTTCGGTGTATTGGTCAGGGTGCTAGACACTAGGATCTGGGAGACCCAGGTTCAAATCCCCTGTCTGCCATAGAAGCTCGTTGGGTGACTTTGGGACAGTCTTGTGCTCTCAGTGTAACCTTCCTCACAGGGTTGTTGTGAGAATAAAATGGAGAACAATGTAAGCCACTTCAGGTCACCATTGGGGAGGGAGGTGGGGTATTAATGAAGCAAATAAGTAACATATTAACAGTCGATGGCAACTGTAGGGCTGATGGTGGTGGAAAGTGCCGTCAAGTCTCAGCTGACTTATGGCAACCCTGTAGGGTTTTCAAGGCAAGAGACGTTCCGAGGTGCTCTGCCTCTGCATAGTGACCCTGGTATTCCTTGGTGGTCTCTTGTCCAAGTATTCACCAGGGCTGACCCTGCTTAGCTTCAGAGATCTGATGAGATCGAGCTAGCCTGGGCCATCCAGCTCTGGGCACCCATAGGTCTATTGGTTGACCCCAGGTGGGAGAGCCACGAAAACCATGCGTGAGCTGTCAAGTTACCGCACTGAATCCCATTCATATGCTAGGAAGCTGCAATTTGCTACAGCTTTCTCACTGCATAGTCATTCTGAATCAATGTCACACGCTGTAATCTACCTCCTGACCATACATCCAATTTTCTTTCCATGCCAAAAATTCATGGTTAGAACCATACCTAAGAACCTCTTATTAAAAAACTGCTCCTAAATTCCTTAAGTGTCCACTGTCTTTCTGTAGATAGTTATTATTTAATCCTTCATATAGCATACTTTTAAACGGCGGGGTAGGGGGCATTCTTACTGCAAAGATGCAGTTCGTGGTTTGCATGGCAGGCTGGATACACTGATTTTTCTGTGCTCAAAGGACACATTCATAGAGATAGAACTTCTATGGGCAGACGCGGTACACCAGTAATACAGGTTGCCAGCAGCAGGCAGAGGCTGTTGCTACTTTGCCCTGCTTTTTTGAGCTTCCCCTGAATATCTGGTTGGTCATCGTAGGAAAGATGAACATCATCATCATCATCATTATATTTCTGAACCACCCTCCCCCTGTAGAGCTCAGGGTGGTATACAATGTATATAGAACATATTAGTTAAAAACATCAACAGTCAAAAAATCAACTAAAGAAACGTCAAACTCATTTGTTATGACGGCTGGATCTGACATAAATGAGACCTTGTTGGGCTGGGCCATGTGTGTCATAAAATGTAGTGCCAAGTAGCGGAGAGATAAACTTTATCAAGGACACAATTAAAGATTTTTTAAACTTTAAATAAAACATGCTTAAAATACTAGCACCCTTGCAATATTTTGTCTATGATAACTGACACCTCTTGCTCTGAATTATTGCATCAAAATGTCTGTGCTGTAGCAGTCTTGAGTATGCTGTTCAGGTATGTATCTGTAAGCTGCAAAGCAAGCTCTCCCTCGTCCCCTCCCTCCCTTCAGGGAGGAGCCTCAGCCAGTGGAAGGAAAGAAAGGCTTCCCTTTGTCTCCTGTATACAGTTGAGGCAGCCTGGCCAGGAAGTGAGCTCTGGCTAGTTCCTTCCCACCCCCTGGGAGGAGGGGGAGGAGCCTCAGCCAGTGCTTTACCAGACTTTTTCAATCGCACAGGAGAGGCTTGCCTATCTATCTCTCCTGTGCGATTGACAGAGTTTGGTAAAGTAAGCTGTGATATAGCAGCAGCAGCAGAACTGGAAAAGGAAGCAGGAAACCACCAGGGCCTTGCAGGCCAGATTACGGCCCTCCAAGGGTCTAACCCAGCCCCTGGGCCACATGTTTGACATCCCTGCATTAAAAGCCTATCTTCAATGGTGCTCAGAAATATGGTTCTCCCTCTGTGGGGACAGGGTCATGGGCCAGATACGATGGGAAAACCATTGCTGTCCTCAACCATAGGCCCGGTGGAACATCTCTGTCTTACATACCCTGTGGAACTGAGCTAGGTCCTGCAGGGCATGGATGTCTCCAGGCAGAGAGTTCCACCAGGCAGGAGCCAGGGCAGAAAAGGCCCTGGCTCTAGTTGAGGACAGTTGGACATCTTTTGGGCTGGAGACTACCAGTACGTTCTGATCTTGTGAGCGCAAAGCTCTTTGGGGGACTTAGTGGAGCATTGGTCTAAACTAGAAAGGCTCTTCTTAAACATGTAAAGCGTGAAGGGAAGAGAGAGCCATCTGTGGCTCCTTGGCCAGAATGCCTGTTCACGTTGCTCATATGCAGAATGAGCAGCAAAATGAGGAAACCAAATCAACTGTATGCTTTTGAGTGATGTGATTTCCCCCCCCCGAGTTATAAACAAAGTTTTTCATAGCCACAGTAGTCCATGGCTTGAAGGGCACTCCTTCAGCTTCTTGCATACAGGGGAGAGGCTAGGCCATGGTACCATTGAGAAGGAGAAAAAGCAGTCTATGCATGAGGAATGAGGTATTTAATCAGAGAGCACCTTGAAGAAGACTGAGCAGTGACATTATCCAGTATGAGGTGTGTGACCATATTTCTTGGTTTGTCCTGGTATATACCTGGGGGGGGGGAGCAGCTCAAACCTGTCCTCAGGCAGCATATCTGGGTTAGTTTTCCTGTTTGTAACTGGTAGCAACAACTCTCTGCATTCTCCTTCCAGGATACAGGAGGCTCCTTGGCTATAGACAATGAGGAGTATGAAGCCATGCCCGTGGAAGTCAGGCTGTTACCCAGGAAACTCCGGTTCTTCTGTGACTCCAGGAAAAAAGAGCAAATGCTTCAAGGTGCATCGTAGCCAGAGCAGAAGTCACTTGTTATTGCAAGTGTTTTTTTCTTAAGATGAAAGTACTCAAAACAATGCTAAAGCAGCAGCTGAAAGGTTTATATGCTCTTTCTGAAACAGTGAAAGCGGTTGAAGTCTGGTTGGGCATAACCAGCTGTCAGGCTTCTAGGTTGTCGTATTAAAAATGGCTGAAGGTAAAGAGATCAGAGATGACTGCGGCAGAATACAAGGCAGATGCATGAATATTTTTTGAAGCCTGACTGTCCAGTACTGTGTAAGTGAAAAATGTTTTTCCAATGAAAGTGCTATTTGGACTTCTGTGGTGTTACATAGTGTGTTTCCTTTGTTTGGATACTTGACATGCATACACCCCAACCTATATCACTTTCTGAAATCTGCACACATTCCTGGGGTTATGCTGCAGCGATGCATACTTTTGTCTAGACAAAGTGAAATTCAAAGCCCTGTTATACTGATAGACAGGTTGTCTGTTTAGCATGTTCTTGCCTTCTATGTCGGGCTCTGCAGGCAGAGGTCTCTTGTAACCCTGCCATACAAGGTGGTTTTAATGGGAGTTCAAAGAAAGTTAGGACTTTACCCACACACAAAGCCTGTATACTACCGTTGACTTCTTCCATAAAAGATAATGGTTTCAGCCAGACACAAGGCAATGGGAGATTGGAACTCATGTCCCCACCCTAAAGGATATTATAACTGAAATATTGCAACAGGAAGGCTACAGACGTTCTTGTCACTATTTTTATAATTTAAGAAGCACTTCCTGGTTAATCTATCTTTAAGATCACTTTTAAAAATGATGCATTGCATTCAAGGATAACAAATTGCATCATTGTCCTATAAAGGTAAAAAAAGTAGGCTCAGAATAATTGGCAAAAGGAACAGAGGGCAGTTGTGTTAAAAGTGAATTTTATTAGGGTAAAAAAGATCATTATTTACATGAAAGTCTTCCTTGGGATCCACACAGGCATACACACATTTAGTGCCTTTCCTCTAACTGACAACCAAAGAATGTCACAGGAATTGCTTGTTATCAATAAAGAAAAGTGCTCAGTCACAGCTTAGTGAGAAGAGTCTGGCTGCTGGTCAAATCATATTTATCTTTATTGGGGGGGTGGGGGATATGAACTGGTCTTAAGCAGGCAAGTTCAAAGGACCACAATCCTTACAGCTTTATCAGATGAGCTGAAAACTGCAGCACCAACTAGGGAAATGTCACTCTTGACTGTTTTTTTCCCTCCCTGTCAAACAAGGAGGGGGGGGAAAGGCTTTCATTCTTGCACTCAACATTTGTTCATGTAATAAAGCCCCCTTTATTAGACTCACTGGAACAAGCTCTCATCCAATGTAAGAGAGGACCATTGTAGTGATAGCTGCCTAGTCAGAAAAATGTACTAGTTCCATTAAAAAAAAACCTGGTCTGTATTCCCCTTCTAAGAGTCAAGAAGCGAGCTTTCCAGAGATGGCATCATCTCCAGAGAAGAGGCTGTTTAGTACTTTTTAAGTTTTGTCTGGTCCCCTCCTGTGCATCCATCACTTGATGGCTTCCGTGTGTGGCCTCACACTGCCATTATTACCTTGATGTCCCCTCGACCAATCTGCTTTTCACAGGAGTAGGTTCAGCACATTACATTGCCAATAATCAAGTGATTTCCATGCAATGTGGGAACCTTCCCGTTGATACAAATTGTGCTTGCTAAAAGAACAGCAAATGCACTATGAAGTAGTAATTTTTAGGGTCTTACAGGAGTCAAGGCAGACTTCTTAGGTTTTCAGTATTTCTATAAGGAGCAGGAGGGAATATTTGGTGCCAAGGTGATAGCCCATCTTGACTTGGGCAAGCCAGATTAAAAAATAAATAAAATGTAGTGCAACACACTCTTTTGCTTTCGTTGTTTAGCATTTACTTTTCAGACTAATGCACAGTAATGGGAAAATCTCTGGTTCATCACAACCTTCCCTTTAAGATGACCCATGCAATCGTGGCTTCTCCAGTGTTCCTGCAGTGGGCACTCGGGTTTCAGCACAGATCTAAGAATTTAAAACAAAGAAGAGAGAAACAACCCACCCTAGCAATTCAGGAATGTTGTAGAACCTCCTTTTCAAACATGTTAAAGGTGCCACTGGGCAAAGTGGCAGACCGCATGGGTCTATCACTAGGGACATGTCAAATTTTGCCAGAGAAATGCTTCCCAAGTGGTTTGAGCCTCCCAGGATAGGAAGGCAGCCTGGTATAGCCGGATCTTTTCAGATCTTGGCAGCTAAGCAAGGTCCGCATTTGGATGGGAGACCTCCAAGGACGGCTCTGCAGAGGCAGGCAATGGCAAGGCCCGCCACCTCTGCTTCTCGCTTGCCTTGGAAGCCCCTTGCTGGGGTCCCTATAAGTCAGCTGTATGACTGGGTGGGACATACATATGCATGTAACTCATTACAGGGCAATGTATGATGAGGCTTGTTTCCTTAGCAAACAGCTGAATGGGGCTAGGGGAAATGTCAGCGGGATTCCCACAGCCATGTGTTTCTTTCTGCAATTTCAATCCTGTGCTGTTGCAGTGTTTCGAAACGTTATCAAGTGTTACCTTCTCCTGGGACAGCAAGCATTTAATAATGGTGACCAGGGAGAATTCACAAGTATTCATCTTGACAGTGATTTGTGGCTTTCCACATCTTGGTGGACTGGGTGACTTGCCTACTGGGCCAGAGCAAGATGTACCAAGCAAACTGACAAAAGTGTTGGATGTGCAGACTGGGGAGGGGAGAAAGTACAGTTAGTTAACATTTGCAAGGGACGGCAGGTTGCCTATAAAATAACTCGTTTCCAGTGTTTGACTTGGACATAGTACCCAAAAGCGATCAACAACCACTGTTACTTCTTCAAGGCTCCTATCCATTCTTGCAGTAAAAAGCCCAAGTATTTTTTATCTAGGACAAAATGGGACTTCGGATTCCCCCAGTCATTCAGGCCTGTGGCTCAAGGATTTCCTTTAATCTTTTACACCATTTTCCAGCCCTGAAAGACTGCAAAGACAGATCATCAGCTCTGCTTCATGAAACTTCAGAAGAATGGGGGGATGTGTAAAGTTCCCAGAGGTCACTGCGTGAGGTGGGTTCCAGTGGTGCCCTGTTTTTTCCTTTGTCTTTTCACATTACTCACGGAAGCAAAATGGACTATGTGAAACAGGTAAAATTCCCCAATTTTCCTGAACTGTACAGTGACCAGGACCTCTGTTAACCAGATGCTGAGCAAGGATGTAGCACACACGTTCAGATTCAGAGAAGCCAGTTTAAAAAATACAGTCATTTCTATTTCAGTATGAAAAGGAGGGTGTGTCTTTTTAAAACCCTAGCAAGTTACTAGAACAAGATTCTCTGGCATCACTAGGATTTAGGAGCCCATTCCCTTCTGTTTCAAGGTTTTTCTGCTCCTTTCATTGCAGTGAACTACCTTTTGAAAACTCCTGTCTGGCAGGCATCAGAAAACAGCAGAAGCAGCAACTGATGCTGCCTTTTCTGATTTGAAGGAGGAATGTACATTACATCTGTACAAATTAAATTGTAAAAGGAATTGAAGGCCACAAATTTTGTTTGTTTTTTTAAAAAAAATACGGGCAGGAGGGTTCTCATGCACCGGTATCAACAACAAACCAAAACAGCAGTCTCATGACAGCGAGTCATCCCCACACCGGCTCCTGCAGTAGCCACATCTTTAAAACATTAACAGCAGCCCTCCGACATGCAGGTATGAAGCAGTGAGCCTTTACCTGGTGTAGGAAACACGTCACCCGCCAGATCTGTGAGTGACAGTCTCCTGTTAAAGCAATGGGACCATTTTCCTTTGAACAGAAAAGTTGCCTGATTTAATCTGCTTTTATAAATTTCTTTCGCTCTTTCCAGTCACCTCTTACATAATGCTCAAGTCCTGTTTCAAGAAACTGTAAATCCCATAGGCATATGGACAATGCCACCCACAGGGGTATATCTGCTACCTGCAAAAACACGCAACCAATAGAGCCCACGGCGTCTCTTCTTCATCCCAATGAGGGAATCTGTGGGGGCCCTGGATTTTCCCTAGATGAGTAATGTTGAAAGGCCAGTGTTGTACAGTGGTTTTAGGGTACTGGACTGGGACTTGGGAGAGCCAAGTTCAGATCTGTACTTAGGGCCAAACCAAATGAGTGCTGGGAACCCCAGTTCTCCAATGAGCAGGGGTCCAATTTAGATAGTGTACCGCAGGAAGGAGGGCTGACACATGCAGAGAAGTGTATCCCAACAGGGCATGTAGTGGCTCCCTGAGATGATTTCAGGTTGAGGAAATGGCACAGGGGGAGGCATTAATGCCCCCCCCCATGCTGTGACATCTGATCAGATTCGGAGGCCTCTTGGCCTGAGCGTTAGAAAACTGCCTGGACCTTCAGCCATGACTCTCAACCATGAAGCTCCCTGGGTCACCTTGGGCCAGCCGTTCCCCCATCAACTTAGTCTCCCTCAAAGGGTTGTGAGGGCAAAAGGTAGGGCGACCTGGTACGCTGCTTCTCTGAAGGAGAAAAGTGAGATAGAGACATCTGAAGACTCCCAGGTCTCAGAACTGCAGTTCAGTAATTTGTCAGATAAGCAGAATGCAGGGCAAAGAGAGAAACCAGGAGCTGGACTCCTTCAGGAATCCACTGTGGTGGACAGCAGGAGAAGCAGCCCTCCTTGCAGCAGACTGAGAGTGTAAACAGCTGGATGAAAGAGCTGAAAAGAGTTCCAATTATTAGCTTTCCTTATGTAAAGGAAGTCCGTAATGCATGTGGGAGAATCCTCACTGCAGGACGCCTAGAAATGAGGTTAAGAGTGAAGGGATATAGAGGCAGAAGGGACAGACCTCTTCCGTACTGTAAAATATGAATGCCGTCAAATATTATGGCCCACGAATGGATTCTTTAATTGCATCCGCCCTATTCTTAATATATACACATATGTTTTAAAAATGCTTAGTACTCTCTGCAAAGAGTAAGAGTGCAACACAGCAGAATTCCAGGAGCAGGCCGCCGATATTCAAAGCGCTAAAAGCAAGGCAGGGAAAAAAGGAATCTCCCTGCAAGGGCAGCCAGTAACAGCAGTCAGGGACTAAAGTGCCACGATGCCGAAGGAGCACGTTCCGGGGAAGACTTGCCTCTGCAGAACCCTGTTATGCTCTGAGAGGGATGGCTGAGAGATGCCTGGCAGACCCCCAGATACCCACGAGCTGAACAGAAAGTAGGGAAAGGGCAGAACCTGACCCACACTGCTTGGCACCAAACTACTCAGAGGAGCCCTTGTTCGAATTTCAGCAGGGGCTAGCAGTGTTGGCGCTGCCTGTTGACTCGCTCCCCTTCTCCATCAGCGTCACCAGAGAGCGTGAAAAGTGTTTATCCACCTTATCCACTTCAGCTGCTAGAAATGCCACAGCCTGTGGAATTAGATGTATTTTCCTTGTGTATGTCCCAGATCTGCAAGATCACATGTGCACTGAGAGGTACCTCGCTGCCCAGGGCCACTACGTGGCGGTGCTGCGCTGCTTAAGCACCCTCTCGCTGCACTCCATGGTCCGGATCGGAATTGGGTCACACATACTTGAGAATTCTGGCACGGCATTCACTGTGCACATCCAATCGCACAGATCCAGGGAGGACACGAGGAAAATGTAACACGTATTTAAGCCCTCTGATGCTGTCTGTGTTGGGGGAGGGGGAGGACATGATTTGCATCTCAAATCATGGACAAGATTGTGCACAAAAGGGTGTGGGGGTGGCTCATTATTGGGATCAAGACCCATTGGGGGGGGGGGCAGACCAAACCTCCTAGCTGCCTGCCTGCCTCGCTGGTGTTTGATCAGATGTGTTGAATTTAACGCGGCAGTGAGGGACATGCAGGTGCCCAGTCCTCGTCTGCAGCCACCAGCTGGAGAGAAATGGGCTAAACTCTCTGTGGTGCTACTTAAAAGTACTGCTAGATCCTGGTGCACTTGACCGCAAGCAGAAGGCAGTGAGGCCACTAGGCAAAACAAGCCACAAAGAAGCAGCCCAGACTGATACAAATCACTGCCAAAATGTCTGTGGTGCAAGTTAAGCCAGATTCTAAACCTAGCAGGCTCTTTTGTCCAAGGCAGAACTTTCCCGGTCTGAATGGGCTCCGGTGTATGGCAAGCCTGACAGCTCCCGCGAGCAAAATGAAATATCTTTGTTGGGGAGGTGCAAAGGGCTCACTGCTGTCTAGAGCCCTTCTAAAGCCAGGCTCCATCCAGAACAACTACAGGGGGGAAAGTTAACACACACACCCCAACTGCAATTTCAGTCCAACCCCATTGTCACCTCTTCGGCTGCAGAGCCAGATGGTGGCTTCAAAAGATTCACAGGGAGATGCATTTCCAATGCTGTTCCCTGCAACCAAACCATTTGCCTCATACAGAAGGAAATGCAGGAAACTGCCTTATACTGAGTCTGACCATTCTCTACCAAGGTTAGTATAGCCTACTCTGACTGGCAGCTGCTCTCCAAGGTCTCAGGCAGAGGTCCTCCGCATCACAGTGCCTGATTCTGTTAACTGGAGATACTAGGGGGTTGAACCCAGTGCCTTCTCCATGCAAAGGTTCTGCCACTGAGCCACAGCCCAAGCAAGAGAACAGATGCACAGGGGTAACTGGGGCCATCACCACTAGTGCTACATCTGAGCAGAAACTCCCCTGGACAGGAAAAGGTGGAGAAGAGTTCGAGTCTCTTGCTACAGGTGGTACAGACAGATTCTGCACGAAACAGAGTGAGGAGACAAGGCTGATACCACTGGTTGGAAATGGGATCACTCGTAATTGGTCCTTCCCCCACTTTTGGATGGCAGTTCTAAGGTACTCACTGTGGCTGAAACAGGAGCTAACACCAAGTAGGATCTATCAAACCATTGTTCAGCCACAAAGAGGGCTACCTAAGGCCTATTGCTTTAGCAGTACCGGACATGGGAGAATAATCCATCCTCCACTTCTCCCTCCTGTCAAAGGGGGGGGGGGGCAGCACTGGCTTCAACAGCAACATTTTAACCTTGCAGCTCCACCAGAATTCAAGTGGAAACCCGATATGTCGTCGAGTGCAGGTGTCCTGGCATGCATAAATTACAACTGCAGTAGTGGGATACAAAACTCAGAGAGGTTGCTTCTGCCTGTGTGGAAGGGGGTGTCGCCTGCAGACAAGACACAAAGGCTCAAAAGCAGCATAACGCTTCACATTGGTCCCCAAGAGAGAAAAGTGCTTGGCTCAGCTACCCTCCCATTCCCAGCCAGCAGGGCCCTGGTTAGGGACTCAGGACCGCCCAGTGCTGGGTCCCCTTGAGAGCAGGGAAGGCAATGGAACACACCGATGGCCTCCCAGGTCTCAGAAGGCAAGAGGGGAGCCTGGGCAGTCTATCCTGGAAAAGAGAAGTCACCATCTTGGTTAGGACGCCTGGAAATTAAAAATAAAAGTTAATTGGATGAAAATGATAAATAACACTTTGTGTAAAGCGTTCTCTTAAATAAAAGGCAATCCTTCAAGGTATGAGTCCCGGCGAGTTCCAGGAAGGCTGCGCGGCAGATTCCTGCGGTCTGCAAGAAGTCACTGCCGTCCCATCACCCTTGTGAATGTCCCCTCTTCTCCCTTAAGTGCAGCAAGGGTTATCGATGACCAGCATGACGTCAATGCCGTAGACTTCCAGTAGGTCCATGAGGAAGCTACGGTCTCCCTGGGGGTCCAAGCCCATTCCTCGGGCATGGTCAGCTGTCAAGGTCTTGTCCTGGCTGGCCGAAACCTCCATCAGGGTCTGAAATATTCGGTTGTTCTGTTCCATGAAAAACCTGCAGAAAGAATGGGGAATGGGAGAACGTGAGGCCCAATGGAGTCCCTCTTGCAAAAGCCACGGATGGGGTGTTGGCACCCTGGAAGGGTAACCTACAGTCCGGGAGCCAAGCCTACAGCGGTCGAAAAGTGAACCGCGCCGCAACGATACTGCGGGAGGAAGTGGCTCTCTGTAGCTTCCTAGAAACAAGGGAGGAGAACCTCATATCTGGAGGAAGACTGTATCGATTCACATATGTGCTGCAACAAAATGATATCCTCAAAAGGTGCCTCCTCAGAATTCTACTTCATTCATGCAATCAATACGTTCTCCTTTGAGAATTTATTTTGGGTTCACCTTTCCTTTTGCTATTCTCAAGTACTTTGATTTTTGCACCTCCAGCTTCATGGTATCTGGGTAAATCCACTCCTACAGTTCCCAGATCTTTGGAAGACTATGAAAGAGTTACAGTTTTGGAAAGAACAAAGTTTAAGATAAAAGCCCACCTCTGGTAAATCAATGGATCGAGGACCTTAGAACTACATCAATATTTTAATGCAAGTTGACTTATTTTTTAGATATTTGGAAACCATTGATAGAAACTTGTATGTAGATCCACCACCACTGTTGTTATATTTTTGTCTTTATGTATATGATTTTTTCTTTTTTTAAAGAAAGAAGTAATTTTTTTAAAGTTACAAAGTTGAGCTTAACCCTGCAGTTAGAGTCCTAGAGGGACTCACCTGCCCAAAGGTTCCAGGCACCATACAGTCTACATTATCTGGCAAAGACATTGCAAGGACTTGCTTTTGCCAGTTTGGTGTAGTGGTTAGGAGCATGGACTCTAATCTGAGAGAACTGGATTTGATTCCCCACTCCTCCACATGCAGCTGCTGGTGTGACCTTGGGTCAGTCACAAGTTCTTTCCCAGCTGTTCTCTCAAGGGGAGTTCTCGAGAGAGCTCTCTCAGCCCCACCTACCTCACAGGGTGTCTGCTGTGGGGAGGGGAAGGGAAAGGAGATTGTAAGCCACTCTGAAACTCTTTCAGGTAGTGAAGGGCGGGGTATAAATCCAATCTCCTCCTCCTCTTCTTCTTCTTTTTGTTGTCCTTCTGTCTGGAGAAGCAGGGCCTCTGACATGTATCCTACTTGTTCTACCACTGAGCTACGGTCTGACTCCTCCCCCCATCATCTTCCCTGGCAGCCGAGCTTTAAAGATGTCCCCACAGACAACTCACAGAATGAAGAGGTCCTCTTCACAAGAGCTGCAGTCCCCGTCCACTTCCTGGGAGTACATCAGCATCTGTCTGAAAGAACAACACGCATCCATCGCTTTGGTGTAACAGCCCCCTTGTGCGTTTCAGTGGATACTCAGACAGCAGTTTTTGTGTGCAGCCTTCACAAATCTGAGCACACTTACTGCCCTTACATCTCAACTTTCGATCTGGCACAGCACAGACCGACTGCTTATAGACAGGTGTCTGATGGCCACTTGCAGTTACAGAACTCTTCTCACAAAGAGCACTTTAGCAAAATGCCCAGGAGGCGTTCAGGTGGTACAAAGAGCCCTACTTGCAAGAACAGAATAAAGGGCCTGGGAGTCAAAAGCAACTCAGAGAAAAAACCGCTTAGGTTAACCATACACAGAGCTACTGGGGGAGCCTTTGACACTACCTCTGATCGTTGAGCCGCCTATACTTCTCCTTGTCTGCGCTGTTGATCTTCAGGAGAGGCTGCAGATGCTCGTGGTGCGTCTTCACATTCTGGTTGTCCACATAGACGTCGTAGAGATCCCGCTTCTCCTCAAAGATCTTCTCTGTCGTGCCTATTGCAGAGGAGAAAGACGGCTCATTTGCAGGCCAATTCCACGCATGACTCGGAAGTCAAGTTCAGCGGGGCTTACTCCCAGGTAAGTGCGCACAGCACCACAGCCTGAAATGGGGTGGCCCTGGCTTTTACGCTTTCCCACAGAGAAACCAGAAGTCCTCATCCAAAAGTAAGGCTCTTTGCATTGTGCAACACAAGGAAATTCTCTGTTGAAACCACTCCAGGTTTCTTTTCTCCCACTACCACTATATCTGCACCTTCTCATCCTGCATTTAGTTTATTCCCTACTGGCAGAAAACTAATACGTCAGGAATAATTTATCGACTTCATTTATAGACGGTCTTTCTCACCGAGACCCAAGGTGGGTTACGGAATGAGAAAGTAATGCAAGAAAGATAGCCTCATGCATACTACAAACAATATAGTCTTCTCTAAGATATGCTGGGTTTTTTTACACAATGGAGAACTTTTTGAAGCATTCAAACATTCTTCACCCTGCCCCCCAGGCTAAAGATGTACAGCACAGAAAAAGGTATTGCCATTTCTTGTTGCCAGTTGGGACTGCAATTTCCTAACATCCCACAGAGTTTTGGAGCACCTTAAAGACTAACAGATTTACAGGCTATTCTGTTGCATTTTTACTCCCACCGTGTGCAATGGAACTTACTGCTCGGTAAGGGCAACTGCAGTCTTGCTGTCCAAGTCTTTAAGGTGCCACATGGTTGCTTGGGCTGCAGTGAACTAGCGCAGCTGCCCCTCCAGAATTTATGAGCACGGAGCCTGTGAGCAGCAGACGATTTCTAGCCAAATATTCGCAGCAGCACAGCGGCAGAATGCCAGGGATCCAAAGAAACCAACCACACATCAAATCTCTCCTACTTACAGGCCACATATGACACTTCTGTCTCCAGCATTTCAATATCCGCCACATTGACGTAGAAGAAAGGCTTGGACTCTGGCACAGTCCCACCAATGCCAGGCAAGGAGACATTGGCTAGGCAGCAGCAGCAATAAACTGCAGACAAAAGAGATGAGAAAGGTACGTAAGGACATTCTTGACTCTCTCTTGAAAATCCCAGGACCGCTGAGAACCTGGGCCTGAAGAGCAGCTAGACTTGTGGCACTTTAGAGACCAGCAAGATCTTTTGATTCTAAGCTTTCAATTGTCAAAGCTCCCTTCACATCAGATATGAGCTGGAATGGAAATATCTGAGTCACTGTATCCCAATCAGAAGGTGGAAGGGGTGTTGCAAAGAAGAAATTCAGATGCAAAGGCACAGTGCGCATAGTCATTAGCTTGACTGGAGCAGAGGAGAAATGCTTGGGGCAGAAAATCAGCATCTGTGGTGAGAAAAGAATCCTATGGGGGGGTGTCTCTTTTTCTGAACTTGTGAATGAACTCAAGTTCATCAATCTCACATCATAATCTCCCCTTGAAGCTTCTCTGTTTGAGGACAGCCACTCTGAGGTCTGCCATCCAATGACCTGGAAGATTAAAATATTCCTCCACTGTCTTCTTAAGTGCTGTGGTTTTTTATGTTGGGTTTATGTCCATTTCTTCTTTTGTGTAGGGACACAGGGTTCTGATCTCACTACAGATACTAATTTTCTGCCCCCAAGCATTTCCCCCTGCTCCAATCAAGCTAATTACTACGCACATTGTACCTTTGTAGCTTGAGTTCCTCCTCTGCAGTACCCCTCCCCACTTCTGACTGGGATCTAAGGACTCAGAAATCTCCCTTTCAACTCATATCTGACGAAGGGAATTTTGATTCTCAAAAGCTCATACCCTGAAAATCTTGTTGCTCTCCTGAGGTGCTTGTAATGATGTCAAGTTATGTGTGTATTTCTTTAAATGGTTGGTAAGTTTCAGAAGAACGGGGGGGGGGGATGAAAGAAAGAGATGAGTGAGGTGATTGGCTGGTGACTAAGAGTGTATAGGCGGACTTAAGAAGTGTGTGTGTGTGTGTGTGTGTGTGTGTGGGGAGAGAGAGAAGGCAGAGTGTTCAGTCAGCGCACAGCAGCAGTCAGTTGTGGTCAGTCTACAGAGTCAGTCTTCTAAGTAGAATCCCATATTAATGCTGTGAAGGGCATTAAGATTCTTTTTTTTTTTTTTTTGAAAAACTCTCCTAAAGAGGAGAGGATTTTATTCTTTTTATATAGAGAAAAAAGGAGGGTATATAGTTGGACAAAGAAAAGTTGAGAGTGAGTTTACTGTTAAATTTGTTAATGTTAATTAATATAAAAGTCGCTTTGGCAGTCACCATGGTTAGAGAGTCTCTTTTAGTCAACTAAAAAGTCCAAAAACAATCTGTTAATCAGGTTAGTAATGTCCTCTGGGGTTAGTCATTAATCATCTCCTTTACTCCGCATCCACGAACAATTACTTCTTGGGATGTCTTCCCTTAGTGTCCCTCAAGTTGTAAGATGGGCCCTTTTTCTCTTCAACGTCTCCCGCTCCGGCTCCTTCCTCCTCCGAGTCGCTGTCTTTTTCGCTACTCAAATCTTGCCACGTTGCGAATGCTGCATCTTCCTCCTTGCTGGCGTGTCTCCTCAGGAATTCTTGTGCTTTGAAGATGGAGTCAATTCTCTCTTTTTTGTCCTTAAACTTAAAGTCCAGTCCTTCAGGAAATCTCCATCTGTAAGTGACCTGATGATTTTGTAGAAAAGTGGTCAAATTTTTATAAGCCTTCCTTTTCATTCGAATTTCATATGGGACATCTTTCAGTATTCTTATAGTCTGTTCCTCAATCTTCAAGGGCATCACTGAAACCGCTCTCAATATTTGATCTCTCGTACGCTGTTTAGTGAACTTGACAACCACTTCAGCTGGCAGATTATTTTTCTTTGTATAAGTGGAGTAGGCCCTATAGACCACATCCATCTCTTCTTGTAATTCTCGCTTTTCTCTGCCAGTTACTGGTGCCAAGGCCTTCGCTAGTAACAATCTGAGATCTTCTTTCTCCTCTTCTTTAATGCCCTGAAAACGGAGTATCAGACTTGATTTTTCCATTTGCAATTGCAAAATTCTTTTTTCTTGCTCATCCTGATGTTTTTCCAACTTGTTGACCCTTTTCTTTACTTTCTTAGTATCTTCCGTTGAGACCAGACATTTCTGTGCTATTTCCTCCATCTTCTTTGACGTTTCATTCATTTGCTTTTGCTGGCTGTTGAGAACACCTTGCATGCTGCTTAATGTTTCATTGATTTTCTGCATTTGCTCCAGCAGAGGGTGCAGTAACTCGCTTTTCGGTTGACTGACAGCAGACTCTTGAGGGGGATTCCCCGGACCGGAAGTCCCACCTCCCTTCTTTTCCGGTTTAATCGGGGCTTTTTTCATTGCCGACATTACTTTTGTTTACTTTTCCCAAAGTTCATGCCGCGTCCCTCCGGAGATACGCTAACACTTTGCTTCGAAAACCCCAGAGGTACTTCACCAGCCCTCTCCGCTCTTTCACCTCCCCCTTTCCTTTTATAAGTCCCGTTCCTTAGTGGGGGGGAAACTCCCCTCCTCCCGCTTGTTCTCGTAAGGGGGGGGGTTTAGGTTTTCGCTTTAATTTAGACCTCCAACTCACGGTTCAGTGCCGATTCATCTTTTTATGTTGATTCCCTCGCTTTTCCTCACTCCTGGAAGTCGGCGGCGTTGCTAAGCCCCATTCGGGGCGCACTACGCAGCGGGGCCGATTGGGGCGGGGAGAAAGCCTCAATTTCCCGGCGGTGTGCCGGCAAAAAGGCTACTCCCCAAAGCGCCCCCGGTTCGGAGCCTTTAACTAAGGCTCACTAGGGTCTATCGCACATGCGAAGACCCCCCCAACCGCGTGTGGGCTAACCACCTTCGGGAGCGCCCCGAAAGGTGGCCGCCATTCGCAACGTCGAAACCGAAACCCAAGGGCATTAAGATTCTAAAGGAGAAAGTAAGATACTTTCAGGGGCATATTAATTACTAAAGAGAGTCAAGATCTAATATTGTCAGAGTATTATAAGAGTGTGAGAGGAAAAAGCTGACAGAAACCTGAGTTAACTGGGAAAAGATTTAAAGGAAAGGGATTTAACTGAGCAGCATATAATAAAGACTGGAAAAGGTACATTCTGAAGAGGAGGAAGAGTTTGAGAAAGAGGAGTGATTGAGAGTGAGAGGGTGTGATACCTCAGTTGGAAGTTATTAAAATACAGTGTTTAATTAACTGAAGAGACAAGTAACAAAACATCTTGTAACCAATATGCTTCTTGTGCAAATGAAGTTTTAAAACTTTTATCTTGTTTACTGTTAACCCAAAGTCACGAACTGTTTAAAATATAATAGTCTCATCCTCAGGACCACATGGTGGCAGAGTTACATACCTTGAGAGAGAGAAAGAAACAAGAAATTTAAGACTACATCATACCTAACCACACAAATTAAAAGAGAGGTAGCATGAAAGTGCTACGGGACTTGAGTCTTGCTGCTCTATTGCAGACTAATGAAGCTACCCTCTGAAAACTGGGTCTGCAATGTGCATCCAGCCATTTCTGGTGTATAAAATGCAGTGAGGCCAAAGGGCGGTGTGCAACAGGCTGGGGGAAACCAGCATCAGCTTCCACTCTGTGCCTGTGAATCCAAAGCTAAGGGGAACGACACGAAACCCAACACAAACCATTCCCAGCTCTGGACAAGAACAGGTCAGCAGGTTTTCCCCAGGCCTGCAGCCCCTCCTTCCCCAGCCCTATGTTGTATTAGCCTCCAACACTGCACATGGGATGAAATGGACTTTTAAAGAAAGAGTCACTGGTTTCTTTGCGAAGAAGCAGAACACTCTTGTGCATAAAACAATTGACGAGATGGTCATCAGAATATCAATTCAATAAAGCATATGCTGTCAAAGATGTTTTACG
Organism: Gekko gecko; assembly: GCA_029375565.1. Classification (NCBI taxonomy): domain Eukaryota; kingdom Metazoa; phylum Chordata; class Lepidosauria; order Squamata; family Gekkonidae; genus Gekko; species Gekko gecko. Next base: position 36,626,567 of record JAPDNY010000005.1, on the reverse strand, counting down.
TTGACTGAAAAACTGAAGGGATTTCCTTCCACACATACGCCCCTTGGAATATTGCACTGCTAAATAAATCTGGAGGACAGTATCACAGTACCAAAAATGCTTTAATAGTCACACTGGCCTCAGATCAGTGAATTGGCTTGAACTAGATCCACCTCGGTTCTTGTTATATCTTTGAAAATATCCAAATGCTCCCAGGAAGCTGACAAGCAGGGAATTATGCTATTTATTCCCAGCCGTCAGAAATCAAAGGCTGCACCTCTGACAGATGCATTTTTGGCAGCACAGGACTGGATATAGCGATTTTACTCAGACATCTATTTTGTCCATGTACTCTAGAAAGAATCAGCACTTCGGATGACATGGAGGTGGCATAGATCCTCCTGAGGGTCTTACAGTAGCTATAACTGAAAGACATATCCTCAGCGGGTTTCTTTAATGCGTTCCTTAAATTACTCATTGTAGCATTCACAGTAAGTCATTCTTTAGTTTAACTGGCTTCCTGTATTTGCCTTAAAACAGAGACGGCCAACTTTGGTACTCTTAAGGTTTCCCTTGCTCGAAAGCCAGTCAAATTCAACTCTAGGGTGCGGTGCTCATCTCCGTTTCCAAGCTGAAGAGCCAGCACTGTCCGAAGACGTTTTTGTGGTCATGTGGCCGGCATAACTAGACGCCAAGGTGCACGGAATGCTGTTCCCTTCCCACCAAAGTGGTACCTATTTATCTACTTGCAATTTATTGCTTTCAAACTGCTAGGTTGGCAGGAGCTGAGGCCAGAGACAGGAGCTCACCCCGTCAGACAGCACCAGGGTGGAGAAGGTCAAAACCATTGGGGAAGCTTGGAGACTATTTAAAAAGACAATCCTAGAAGCTCAGAAAAAAATATATACCGCAGGTTAGGAAAGGTACAAATAGGTATAGAAAAAAGCCTGCATGGTTAACAAATAAAGTAATGGAAGCTGTAAAAGGTAAGAAGGATTCCTTTAAGCGGTGGAAAGCTAGTCTTAGTGAGGTTGATAAAAGGGAACACAGACTATGGCAAATAAAATGCAAGTCTGTGATCAGGCAAGCAAAAAGGGAATATGAGGAGCATATCGCAAAAAACATAAAGACCAACAATAAAACTTTCTTCAAATACATTAGAAGTAGGAAGCCAGCCAGGGAGGCAGTGGGGCCCTTGGATGACCAAGGGGTAAAAGGAGTAGTAAAGGATGATAGGGAAATGGCTGAGAAGCTGAATGCATTTTTTGCCTCTGTCTTCACTGTGGAAGAGGAGAAGTGTTTGCCCATTCCAGAAGCACCGATTTCGGGAGGGGGTTTGAAAGACCTGAATCAGATTGCGGTAACAAGAGAGGAAGTCCTCCGACTGATGGACAATTTAAAAACTAATAAATCACCAGGCCCGGATGGCATTCATCTGAGAGTTCTGAAAGAACTCAAATGTGAACTTGTGGATCTCCTGACAAAAATATGTAATCTTTCTTTAAAATCTGCCTCCATTCCTGATGACTGGAAGGTAGCTAATGTCACTCCCATCTTTAAAAAGGGCTCCAGGGGAGATCCGGGAAATTACAGGCCAGTCAGTCTGACATCGATACCGGGTAAGTTGGTGGAAACTGTTATTAAGGAAAGAATTAGTAGGCACATTGATGAACAAAAACTATTGAGGCAGACTCAGCATGGGTTCTGTAAGGGAAGATCTTGTCTCACTAACCTGTTAGTTTTTTTTGAGGGAGTGAACAAACATGTGGACAAGGGGGACCCAATAGATATTATTTACCTTGACTTCCAGAAAGCTTTTGATACAGTTCCTCATCAAAGGCTCCTAAGTACTCAATAATCATGGGATAAAAGGACAAGTCCTCTTGTGGATCAAAAACTGGCTTATAAATAGGAAACAGAGAGTGAGTATAAATGGGAAACTTTCTCAGTGGAGGGTGGTAAGCAGTGGGGTACCACAGGGATCAGTACTTGGTCCGATGCTTTTTAACTTGTTTATTAACGATTTGGAATTGGGAGTAAGCAGTGATGTGGCTAAATTTGCAGATGACACAAAGTTGTTCAGGGTGGTGAAAACCAGGGAGGATTGTGAGGCATTCCAAAGGGATCTGTTGAGGATGGGTGAGTGGGCGTCAACGTGGCAAATGGGGTTCAATGTGGCCAAGTGCAAAGTGATGCACATTGGAGCCAAAAATCCTAAATATAAATACACGTTGATGGGGTCTGATCTGGCAGAGACGGACCAAGAGAGAGATCTTGGAGTCGTAGTGGATAACTCACTGAAAATGTCTACACAATGTGTAGCTGCAATAAAGAAGGCCAACGCTATGCTGGGGATTATTAGGAAGGGAATTGATAACAAATCAGCCAGTATCATCATGCCCCTGTATAAATCATTGGTGCGACCTCATTTGGAATACTGTGTACAGTTCTGGTCACCACATCTCAAAAAGGCTATTATAGCATTGGAAAAAGTGCAGAGAAGGGCAACTAGAATAATAAAAGGGTTGGAACACCTTCCCTATGAAGAAAGGTTAAAATGCTTGGGGCTCTTTAGCTTGGAGAAACGACGGCTGAGAGGTGACATGATCGAGGTTTATAAGATTATGAATGGGATTGAGCAGGTTGAGAAAGAAGTACTTTTCTCCCTTTCTCACAATACAAGAACTCGTGGGCACTCTATGAAATTGCTGAGCAGTCGGGTTAGAACAGATAAAAGGAAATACTTCTTCACCCAAAGAGTGATTAACATATGGAATTCACTGCCACAGGAGGTCGTGGCAGCTGCAAGCATGGACAGTTTCAAGAGGAAATTAGATAAACATATGGAGCAGAAGTCCACCAGTGGCTATTAGCCACAGGGTATAGATGGGAACTCTCAGTCTGGGGCAGGTGATGCATTCTATTCTTGGTCCTGGAGGGGGCAGCAGTGGGAGGGCTTCTGGTGTCCTGGCCCCACTGCTGGACCTCCTGAGGGCACCTGGTATATTTTGGCCGCTGTGTGACAGAGTGTTGGACTATATGGGCCATTGGCCTGATCCAACATTGGCTTCTCTTATGTTCTTATGTTCTTATGGTCTCGAACTGCTGAGCTACCGACCTTCTGGTCTGCAGCTCAGTGTCTTAACCTCTGAGCCACCGCAGCTCCATTGGTACTCTTAGGGACGGCAAGGGCCTTGGAGCAAAAACTGCATTTTACTCCATAACCCCAGCTCCTTCCGGGAAGGTCAGGCACATAATAAAAGTGAGCACCACTTCAGTGTAAAAGTTTCTCATAGAACTATGCTGCTGTCATTCCACAGAAAACGTAAAACGAAATTGTTCAGGAGATCAATTTTGTAAAAGGGAATAGAGTTGTATTTTTATTTGGAGAGCGAGTGTGGTATAGTTGTTAAGAGTGTTGAACTAGGATCTGGGTGTCCAAGGTTCGAATCCTCACTAGTGCCATGGAAGCTTGCTGGGTGACCTTGGCCCAGTCACACACTCTCAGACTAACCTACTTCACAGGGTTGTTGTGAGGATGAAATGGAAGAGAGCAGGAGGACGTAATCTACTCTGTGTACCCACTGGGAAGAAAGGTGGAGTATAAATGAATTAAATACATTATGAAAAAGTGGGTTTTATTGTATTGTTTAAAGTATGTATCATCCTATTTTTATTGCAGTTTCTTAAAAAGATTTGCAATCAACCTTGTGCCTCAGCAAGACTATAAATGAAGAAAGTAGGTAAATTATATCTATTTAAATCTTGCTTTTTATTCCAATAAGGATTTATTATGGGTCGGGTTCTATGTAGCAACACTGGAAGGTAAAAGGTGGATCTTTCTTGTGCCTTCCCTTTCGCCTGTCAGCTTGCCTGTGAGTGGCAGAAAGGGGATGCCAAGAGTAAGGGGACCTGAATTAATTGATTTAAAAGGTCCTTCTGCCAATTAGTTGGGCAGCAGACTTTTTTTAAAAAAATCCTGTTTTTAACACAAAAACCTTGGGTGGCAACCGCCATTTTAGAAGAGGCGTTCCCCTACTTGCTCAAATATAAGGAAGTGCCTCCTCTAAGATTGCAGCTGCTGCAAGACATATCTGAATAATATAAGGACACATTTATTTCCACTTCAGAACTGTTTTAATATGTTTCTCATATTGCAAAGATAATCATATTTAATCAATCAATTAAATTGATTAAAACAGTACCATTAATCTCTAATGTGTGCTGGCCTTCACTCACCTGAAAGGAATGCTGGCGCACAACTGACTGATGGATTCAGTTTATAAACCGGCCTCCCCCAGAGGGCTCAGATGAGACTGAGATGTCGTATCTCCTTAGGTCGGTGGGATAACTTTGTCATTCTCTTTCCTCTGTGAGTGGAATTTGGGGGCAGGGGTTTACGACACTTTGAATACAGTTTGGAAGGACCACTGAGGACCAGAAAAATAAATTCTGAGTGAATTGGATATGGCCAGGATATCGTACAAGTGAATTAGATATGGCCATGCAACAACTACCTATACATTTCTTTGAAGGACACCCAAGTCATATACTGAAAAAGGGACATCACTTTTCTACTCTCCGCACAGAATTTTATTATTATTTCCCCTGTCCCCCCCATTCCGTTCCATACCTCTATAGCAGACCACACCAACAGGAGGAGGCGAAAATATCAAAATTCGTTTGCGAAGGAGAGCGAACTTCCAGAGGGTGAGGATCTGCTCTCCAAAGAACTTGATGAACTGAGACATACAGCCTGCAGGATGTGTGATCTGCATCCAGAGGGGCAAAAAAACAGCAATTAGTGAAAAGACAGCAAAAAAATGGATCTGACTAAGTGCAGGGGAATGAGGGAATACAGTTCTGGTGCCAAAATAGCACCTCCAAGAAGGGAAGGGATAGTGCACTAGAGCTGAATGGGCCCTTCTACCTTGTGAAGGAAATTTTTCTGAGGGAAATTGCTGACAAAGAGAGATTTGTGTGGCTCTTTGATAGGCCTTGAAAAATTCCATACTGGTGAGAAGTAAACAGAAGATTACTGATTTTTTCCCCCAGTGTGTATACATCATTGGTATCTTTCACAGTTTTATTACTTTATGAGAGGGAGTTTTACTTTCTGGAATTTAAAAGGGACAAAAAAAACACCACCCATGAGCTTGGACTTCTTTGTACTCATGAAGGATGTTTACCTCATAAAAAATTTAAAATTTGCATGGACTGTGCACTATAGAAGAGGAACATATTACCTCTCTTATCAATTATGCACACCTTATTATTTACCTTCTTACGTTTACTTTATAATTAAATACATTTGCTTGGAGATAGGCAATCTATGTTGGATATTTGTGTGTAAAGGTCAGGCTGCTTATAAAATGTTCCTTGATGTGAGTCCCTGAGTTCGCATGACAATAAACACATACTGCAAAAGACATAATATGCTTTCAATCCCTACAATGCCAGGCATATAGCCTGCCTCAGCCTGCCTTCACCTCCCACTAATCCACACTGCTGACAGGAACTGGTAAAGGACCAGCATGGGCTGTGTAGCTCCACACACCTGGCTTCCTTTAGTGCTCTGTCCAAAAGCACCTGATATAATTTCTTCTCTGAAGTTAACCAAACCTAGATCTTCCCTGGATCGCTCTGAATTTCTTGGAAGGCCAATGTACAAATGTAACAAATTAAATACAGGGATATATTGGAAAGGGCACCTATTTTTCCATGAGACACCTGCCTTGCTTCTGGCTGTATATGACAACATTTTACAAGGAGCTATTACCATCAGGATACAAGAGACTTCGGGAACTCAGACCTGGCCAAAATCTAAGCCCACTCCACACAGGTTTGACCAACGTGCAACACCAATGTACCGTACAGCCAAACAAAGTCTAGTAAACCCCCTGTGTTCTCTACATAATTCTCACCTTCATCTCGGGATACATGTATCTGTGAATGGAAGGCAGCCAGTGGATGGGTTGCTGAGAACAAGGGGTGCCCTTGCCAGCAGGGAGAACCCCCTTCTTGTCATCATAAAATGCTTCTAGGTGAGAGTAGTGCCCTGGCATCTCTAGCTGGTGTCTGGAAGAGAGGCAGATAAAGAAAAGGCACGTTAACAACATATCCATGGGGCGGTCTTCTCTTCAGCAAGTGGGCTGGCAATTCTTGGCCTGCAACAGCAGCAAATGCTTCTCCTTCTCTGGGGCCAAGAGACCTTCTTATCAGCCCTGCTTCCATTCTCCCTATTGGTCATACGGTTCCTATCCTATACAACAGCTACAGCAAGATACAGAGCACAAAGATACAGGTACTCTCACAGGTACTCTTGGGTGTCAGCTAGAGTTCCCTCTAAGATGAGTTAGTGTGAGCTAGCTCATAGTTTTTTAGCCTCCAGCTCACACATTTTTGTCTTAGCCCAGGAAGGATGGCTCCAGAGCAAACTAATTCCCCACCTGAGAAAAAATGTCAGTACTGACAAGACAAGGATGGTTATATGTGCTTAAGGAGATTTCTCTGCATAGAACCAAATCACTCCCTCACAACTTTAATGCCCATAGCTCACGAAGTAGAATTTTTGCTCACAAGACTCCAGAGCTTAGAGGGAGCACTGGCAGCCTATGCAATATTTTCTAAGGTATCTTCAACACTAATTTTTCCTGGTAAATGCACAATAAGAAGTCCATAATACAAGATGATTTCACCCCGGGATGCTGCCAAGAATGATGAAGGCAGCACCTGTTTTTGTGCTTACAGTTCCTCAGCCAGAAGGGGCTCTGTGCAGAGAAATCTGCTTAAGCACATCTAACCATCCTTGACTACTCAGTACTGATGTTTTTTTCAGGTGGGGAATTGAGGCTGAGAGATGGGATCTAGGAACTGAGACCCTTTATGCTCACTTATGCCTAGTACTGAAAGCCACATGCATTTCTGAATGGGTGCTACAGAAGTGTTCCCTGGAAAGTAGGCAGCTTATCACCACAGACATCCTCATATAGACAGCAGAAATTAAGCCATGCAAATGACATTATCCTAGTCACCCATATTAACTGTAGGGAGACACAAGGGTTGGTGTGGTGTAGTGGTCAGAATAGAGGATTAGGAACTGGGACAATCAGGTTGGAATCTCTCACTCAATCATGGAAGCCAATCAGGTAACCTTGAACCCATCACAATCTCTCAGCCTAACCTACCTTCAAAAGGCGGTGGTTGTGTGGATTAAGTGGAAGACGGGGGGTTAGGGATATGAAAAGCCACTTTGGGTCCCTGGTCAGGGAGAAAATCAGAATATGCGTAATATAATAAAATAAGCATGGGCTGCAGTTTCGCACAAAAGTGTGTTGCGTGATGGTTCACATGTCCTGAATAGCTGGATCCAACTGGATCCAACCCCTAAAATAAATACCACTTGGCTGTTTCACTGTACACAGTAGGGAAGTATCCATTCTTGGGAAATGAGCTGCCAAATTACTTCATAGCTAATAAAGCCAAAACTCATTGTACATCCAGAAAAACTGAAACAGTTCCCCCAAACAGACTGGAAACTGTAGTCCAACCATTTATAGCAGAGAAATAAACATCCCCCTCCCCACTCTCCCCCTTTTCCAGTAACGTACCTGACCTGGTTCTCTAGGAAGTGCATATATCTATATAACAGGGTGTAGGAAGGAGAAAGAATCCCCACAGACTTCATGCGGGCGCCTCTTTCCAGCTCGCTTTCAACAGGCATGTTGGCAAAACAGGCCAAGCCAAAGCAAAGGCCCTTCCGGAAGTAACTGGAAAGGAAGATCATATGAAATGCAAGTAGGTTAGGAGGTAAGGGGAGGGGGGAGTACAGATAAAGCAGGAGAGGGGCAGAAAGGCCCATGTAATGACAGTGGGTCTCATAGCAACAACTCAGCCATTGGTTTGCAACTGATGGGTTATGCCAGCACTTCTGCCACCAATTTCCTTTGACTTGCATTTCCTTTACTGTTAGGATTTGAAGCTACTATTTAATGTTGGGGGGGGGTGGAACCCTAGTTAGAAAGAGCCATAGCTATGGTTGGTGACAACTTTTTCACTTAGACCTAGCTAAAATGAGACGAGGAGATTCACTCAGGGGATGCCAAAGGTTGCCTCTCAATCCCTTCCCCACAGTCAGAAGAGATTAAGAAATATGTCCACACTGGTAGAAGCTATCTTTTTAAAAAATGTTGTATTATGAAGAGAATTTTTAAGTATCTCTGTCCTTCCTTTCAACTTTCCAGTCTCTAAAATGGCTTATAATATAAAAGTGTCAGAACAGTAAAATTAAATTTCAATAAAAGCCAAATCACAAAAACTACACACACACACACACACAAACAAACATATATATATATATATAATCAGTTAAGCAAGACAAAAATAGCAGCAATGAACTACAGCCATTAAAAGCCAGGGTGGATAAAATGTTCTTAATTTTGGCTCTTCAAAATCAACCAGGATGGCACCATACAAATATGGCTGAGAAGAGAATTCCATAAACAGGACACCTCTGTAGATAGACCCTCTGCTGAATTGCCAAAATTCCTTTGTATAAGAAAAGTGAGATATTCCTCTACACAGAAGATCCCAACATTCCATCCCACTTCAAACATAACCAAGAAATGCAATGTGAGTAACAAGTGAGGGGACAAGACCTGCTCCTTACCATAAGCACTAGAGTCACCAGGAACAAAGAACAGTTTTAGTTCCATCCCAGTTGTTCTCCTTTACCTTCTCTTATCTACCAAGCTTTCTTGATCTCATCAGATCTCAGAAGCTAAGCAGGGTCGATGCTGGTTTTTATTTGGATGGGAGACCACCAAGGAAGTCTGGGTTGCTATGCAGAGGCAGGCACTGGCAAACCACCTCTGGGCATCTCTTGCCTTGAAAATCCTATAGGGTCGCCGTAAGTTGGCTGCAACTTCACAGCACTTTCTACCACCATTACTGCCATTGGGAAGCCCGGCTGCCACCACCAGGGTCACACAGAAGGCACAAGTTCCCTCTGGACACAGAGCACTCCCAAATTGTCTTGCGATATACAGGCCCGCCTTCCACACACACATCATAACACTGGACATTTTGCTAGTCTACTGTAATAACAACCCCTTGTACTTAACTAGCGATGGCTGGCTTGCACTTTCTGGACAATGAACTGAAATGTGCAATGAACTATGGGATGCCAATGAGCAGCTCACTCACATGAAATCCGACTGAATTTTATGGGACCCACTGGCCATAGACTTGAACTCGACGCCTTCTAAATCAATGTCTTGTGGCAAACACCATTCAACCATGTTACCTGGAAGTTCAGAGGAAAAGAGAGAAAGACATGCTGTGTGAACGCAGACACTGGAAGAAACATCACAACCACCAGCAAAAAATGACACGTTTTACAAATGTAAATATTTTGGTTCAATGCAACATAACAGCATGGAATAATGTGCAATAGTGCAGCAATTGCACTGGGCCCCTCTGGAAAACCAGCTCAGCTCACCTGAGATACGATCATCTGTTTTAAAGTCTCTCTCCTTGGCTAGAATGGCTAGAACAAGCATATGAGTATGTGACGTTGCCCTTGGTCAATCAAACTAAGAGCTAACAGGGAGCAGCAAGTTCTCAGGTGGAGAATTCTCGTCCAACACCTGCTAACTGGGAGCCAGGAACAGAGCCCGAGACTTTGTGCACACCGCATGCATGCTCTACAACACCCTCACCAAACACAGCTTTCTAAAGATGCCTGCTAAAGATACTGCCTTACATTTTCCCACCTTAAAGACTAACCTGAATGGTTTTTCTAGACTCCATCTAGAACCACAGGAATTATATCTGGAATTATCATCAGCATATTATCATCAAAACATCTTATAGCATAAGAATGGCTGCCAAAACCAACACACATTTAAACAATAAATATAGTCTTAAAAAGACAATGGGGACTATTGCCTTACATAATTTTTTTCATGCTATACATTTTGAATGAGCAAAAACTTGCCTTAAAAACATGTCGTTCATTCCAAGAGAGAAAACATTTCATAGCAAGGTCACCCCACCAGTATTCACAAATTTCCTCAAGAAAGTCTCCCACTCCAAAAAAAAAATCCCCCCAAAGTCTTCCAAAAAATTTTTATGGGGGGCTGGACTTTTATATCTCTACATGTGTGAAGAAGTTCATTATTTTGCCTGTCCTGAATTTACTACCCTGAAGCTCTCCAGTCATAAAAATTGCTGGCTGACCTTAGGCCTTAGGGATGCATTAAAAGGGAATTGTGCAGCAGGGCACATTCTCAAAATGTAAAAGGGCTACAAATTTAACTGCCTTTGGAAACTGTAGATTTTTCCCTCCCCCTTCATGCTACATTTATTGGGTGTATTAGACTTTATTTCACTGCAAATCTGGTTTGTTGGACACATTGTACAGTTTTTTACTTCAGTTGTACCCTTTGTGTGAGCTGGTTTTAATGCAGTGTTTATTGTATGTATTTCACCAGTCTCTACTGCCTTTACAATTTTGTCACTTGTCCTGAGTTTCAACCAGAAAAGTGGATAATAAATGAATTCTCTCTGAGACTCAACTCAGACTTCAACTAAAGCTCAGGAAAGTCAAAATGCCAACCCTTCTGGCCAACAAATCAATTCAGAAACCGGGCAAAAGCACATTTAAAATGGCTGTTCTAATTTTCCACACTAGTCGAGAAAGGAGAGAGGTTGAAGTGTGCAAAAGTGAATTTGGTCTTGGGGTTCAACTGGACAAGACACTGAGAGCTCTGTGAATGCTGTTCCCAACATTTTCCCTTTAAAAATAAAGCATGCATTGGGGTCCTGTTCTCACTGGATCAGTGGCACAAAGGGAAGTATAATCCTACCCCTTCATACCACTTTTCCACCAGGAGTTTATATGTTTGCTCCAAGTCAGAAAAATGGTGGGGGGGGGGGAGAGAACAACTTAACACCCCCTTCCTTCTACCCTGGTCTGACTGGAATCAGAACCTCGCTGGTTTTTAGAGAAAAATACCTGCTGGGAGATCCATTCACAGAACTTCAGTCACCTTACCACCCTGAGCCCTTAGTCCAGCCAATCTCACAGAGCTGCAAGGATAAAATGGGAAAGAAAAGCCACTTAATGCCACCCTGAGCTCCCTGGAAGAAGGGTAGGATAATAATAAACCAAACTGAAAACAAACCACACAATTGAGTTCTCAAAGGGCGTTTATTTAAAATGTGTATGGCACACACTTCCCACCTGAGACGCTTTCAAGAGGCTCATAACAACAGAAACTCATGGAAACGTATATGACTCAGCAGCTTATTTCTTAACATTTTGAATGACTCTCTTCAAAACAAATCCTGACAGAAAACCAGTCCATAAATCCCTTTTGGATGATCCCCATTCGTGGGAGTTATATCAACCGGGATGGGGGATTATTAGGTATATTTGGTCGGGTTTCTGCAGCCATAAAGAATCAGCAGCAGTGGGTGTGGGGGGCAGGGACCTTTTAGTAAACTGGAAGACAGCTGCTTCTCTCTCCACCACCTGGTGGAGCCAGGTGAGCCTTTTGCACAGCAGGATTTCTAACTGGCCACTGGAGATCTGATTGGCTGTGTGGGTTTTTTAAAAAGTTGCAACAGTAGCAGCTGCCATCACAGCACAAGGATTCTGACAGTGTGACTGAAGATAAACTGAGTGTAAGCAAGCAAATATTTTAAAACATGTTCTTTTAAAAGACATCCCGAAGCACAGCTTCTGCCTGAAATGTTGAAGAATTACCGTTAGAGATATAAACTTACTCCCTGAAGTTTTATGGCTTGGGTCCACCTCCCGTGGCAGCCATTTCGTGGTTGCACCCACACCCTGTGTCAGAATTCCAAAGGTGCCCTCAAGCTCGAAAAGGCCGGAAACCCTTGCTTTAGAACAATTCTTACTGAAATAAACCCAAATGAATGGACAAGTTAATTTAGATATTTATATCCTGCTTCTTTCAGCAATGGGAAGCCAAAGCAGCTTACAACAGTGTTCTCCCATCTTCCATATTATCCTCACAACAAACCCTGTGAGGCAGGTTCGGCAGAGTGGGTATTCAAACCTGGGCCTCCTGTACCCTAATCTAGCTCTGTCACTGCTGCATCAACTTTAATACAAACTGTCTTGTAGAAGCATACCCCCATTACAAAAATCCATTCACAGACAATCCAGCAATACAATCATAAAACCAAGGAGAAATACGGCAGCAGCAAAAGCAGTTCGTCTGTTATACTTCTTGTATGAGTTCACCAAATAACTGATGCAAGAGAATAGGATTCAGCTAATACACAGGCCCCAGATGAAATCAATCAATGTGGCAGGTATATTCTGGGCAAACACACATGTTGAGGCAACCACTGAAAAGGCTCTGCTCCCAGTAACTGTCAATCTTGTGTGAGGCCTCATCTATCCCAGCTTGAAAATAGTAACTCCTGGCGAATGACAACTGCCTCTAGCTGACTAGGCAGGGAATATTTCTGGAAACCGGTTCTCAGCTATGTGCAGGCAGAAAGGTTGGAAACTTGTTTCTGGGCAAGTAAGCAGTTTTTGACTACTTGTTTGAGACTGACATTGAGCTGTGATTGTCTGTCATAAATCCAGCCCAACCGGGTTTCGGTTTCGGCGTCGCGAATGGCGGCCGCTTCTCGGGATGCTCCCGGAGGCGGTTAGCCCACGCGCAGTTAGGGGGGGTCTTCGCATGTGCGAAAGACCCTAGTGAGCCTTAGGCAAAGGCTCCGAACCGGGGGCGCTTGGGGAGTAGCCTCTTTGCCGGCAGACAGCCGGGAAATTGAGGCTTTCTCCCCGCCCCAATCGGCCCCGCTGCGGCGTGCCCGTAATGGGACTTAGCGGCGCCACCGATTTCCAGGAGTGAAGACAGCGCTATGGTTTAACATAAAAAGAAGTAGCATCGAATCGTGAGTTGAAGATCTATTTTGAAGCGTAAATCGGAGCCCCCCTGCATGCGTATAAGCGTTGGGAGGAGGGAGGAGTTCCCACCCCCTTTGAGAAGCAAGATCTACAAAGGGAGCGCGAAGGGGGGCAGAGAGAAAAAAAAAAGTGTTGGTGAAAGTACCGTTGGGGTTGCATGGAAGACTGCGATCATCTTAGCTTCCTGGGGGATGCGGCACGAACTTTTTAAAAGTAAACAAAAAAACAAAATGTCGATAATGGAAAAAGTCCTGCAGACACCGGAAGAGAAGAGAGGAGGGACTTCCGGTCCAGACAGCCCCCCCAAGAGCTTGCTGTCAATCAACAGGAAAAGGAGATGCTGTGCCCCCTGCTGGAACAATTGCAGAAAATCAACGAAACTCTGTTCAAAATGGAAAGTGTTCTCATCAGTCGACAGAAACAGATATCGGAAACAACTAGAAAGATGATGGAGATCGAACAGAAATCGAATCTGATTCTAGGTTTCCAGGGCGTTAAAGAAGAAGAGAAAGAAGATCTCGGATTTACCTTGACAAATGTCTTGGCACCCCTAACTGGCAGTGAAGCGATAAAGTTAAAAGAAGAGGTGGATAAGGCTCCCACAAAGCCTATTCCGCTTTTACAAAAGAAAATATTCTGCCAGTAGAAGGGGATGTTGAGCATAGCAGGCGACAAACTGGAGATCTAATTTCATCTGAAGAGTTTATGGAGCCCTGGAAGCTTGAAGGCCAGAAGTTTAAGGAAAAAGAGAAAAGAAAGAAGACGGATTTCATCTTCAAAATACAGAAACTTCTGAAGAGACACGCCAGCAGGGAGGAAGATGCAGCATTCAAAACTGGGACAAGTGAAGAAGACAGCAGCCCAGGGGAAAGTGGTGATGGAACGGAAGACTTCAAAGTTAAAATGGACTCAATCCATAACTGGAAGAGATTTAAAAAGAAGATACTTTGAGGACTGTTCGTGTAACATCTGGAAGGAGCTGTTTAATTACTAACCCCAATGGACTTTACTAACTGCATTAACAGAGTGACTTTGGACTTTGCAATAGTTAAAAAGAAGATCTTCTAACTATGATAGATGCCAAAATTGGTATTGGTTATTAACCTAAACTAACCCTCACTAACAGAAAAAAATTTCACTCCATCTTTCTCTTTCTCCATCTGTCTACCCTTCCCGTTTCTTATAAAAAGAATAAAATTCTCTCTTTTTTAAGAGAGTTTTACAAAAAAATAAATAAATAAATAAATCCAGCCCAACCAAAAGTCAGTAGTTTCTGCTGAAGAAGAAACACGTGAAGCTGCCTTGTACTGAGTTAGACCGTTGGTCTATCAAGATCAGTATTATCTACTCCGACTGGCAGCAGCTCTTCAGGGTCTAAGGTAGAGACCTCTCACATCACCTGCTAGCTGATCCTTTAAACTGGAGTTACCAGGGACTGAAAATGGGACCTTGGAGAAGCACAACCAAACAAGATACTCAGAAGGGTGATATTCAGATTTGTGCTGCCACATCCAATATTCTCCAAGGTGCAATCCAATCAATGAAGAAAGGGGAGGGGGGAATCACAGATCAAAAATCCTGAAACGTTCTCACGCTGGGGATATTCTGTTGTCAATCACGATACTGCTGTTGACGCTTGCTGACTTTACATTTCAGACAAGGTACAGTGGAAGTGGGAGAACTACTCTGTGATTACATACCTCCAAAATCTGCCTCCTAACATCAGTACATTGGAAAAAGACACCCAGATCATATAGACATCTATAGCTTCACTGTCAGATTGCCGCCAATTCAGCTATGTTTTATTTAGAAAATGCTTGCATCATGAAATGTAAATCAATAAATTTATATTTAGCTGCCAGGACCAAGAATTGTCTTTCACGTTTCTTCAGGACATCTAATAAGCCCTAAAGGTCTCCATGCCAAGTTCAGAGATTTTACCACTTTAAAGTTTCAGTCTAGAACTTTCCCTTGCTATGATTTTGTACCAGAGAGCCTCAATTAGACTGAACCATCTCTCTGCATTCCTTCCTCAAGAACTGCCTGCCGCTTCAGTGTTTGCCCTTCTCTCATGCCGGCATCTCAAAACTTCATTAGATATTTCCTAAGTGGATTACCTCAAACAAACAGCTTTGACTTAAGAGTCGGAGCCCCCAACCTCACTGAACACGTGGAACTTCTGGCGTTTTGACAAAAGGTAGCAGGCCCCACCAAAAATGGGGTGGAGCTCTTCTGAAGAACCTCCTGCTCCACTGAGATAAAAATAAAGCCAGGACTGGCTGTCTGCTCTGGGGAAGAGATGCTTAGGGGAAGGAGAAGGCAGATGCCAGGAATCTCACTGGTGAGCACCATCATGACCACTGATACCACACTGGGGATCATTAGCCTTCTTTTACAGTAAAATACACTCTGGAAAGCATCACACAGTTGGGTTGATCTGAAATATCTGCAGAATGTATCGAATACCTCCAGACTTTACAATAAAACATGTTTTTTCTCAGTCCACAGTTACCTGTAATGTCTGAATGCAAATGGCCCACAAAACTAGTTTTTAAGGTTTGTAGCAGTTTCATTAACCAGTCCTACTAATTATCATTTTCTGTGATGTCTAAATTCACACACAGTTCATTCAGCAGCACTATGTTGTGTCTGTATGGTCACAGAAAACAGCATACGGGGGAACTGTCCTGTCTTCTGGGAGAACGGAGAGATGAGAAGGACAAACGGGGGCTTATGCACAAACCAGGATTTGTTATTTCCATCTGGTACACCCTTCTAAGTCCACTGAAATCAGCGAAACACGGAGTTCATCCCAGTTCATCAGAATAAGGACTTGAGGCATGTTAACCTGTGACATACTGACCGCCTGATTAAGAATCACAGCTGGAGGAGATGGGACTTGAACAAAGGTTTCCCCGTTTCAAGTCTCTAAACAATAGCACTGTACCAGAAGGTAACTCCAAAGTGAAGAAGTGAGCAGTGACTCATGAAAGCTCTTACCCTGCCAGAACTTTTGTTAGTCTTTAAGGCAGGGGTGTTGAACTCATTTGTTATGAGGGCTGGATATGACGTAAACGAGACCTTGTTGGGCCAGGCAATGTGTGTCATAGAATGTCATGCCAGGTAGCGGAGATATAAATTTTATAAAGGACACAAACACAAAGGGTGTTTTTTTAACTTAAAAATAAAAACATGCTTAAAACATTAGCACTCTTGCAATATTTTGTTTATTTAACAGTATCTGATAACGGACACCTCTTGCTCTGAATTATTGCATTAAAATGTCTGTGCTGTTGCAATCCTGAGTATGCTGTTCAGGTGTGTATCTGTAAGCTGCAAACCTACGATGACGCAGCAGCAGCAGCAGAACTGGAAGAAGAAGCAGAAGACAGCCAGTTCCATTGTGGGCCTGATAGAAGCCCTCCGGGGGCTGATCCAGCCCCCGGGCTGCATGTTTGACATCCCTGCTTTAAGGAGCTACCGGACTCTTGCTCTTTTCTACTGCTACAGACACACCAACATGGCTACCCATCTTGATCTATCTCCAAAATACAGGGTTTTCAAAGGGATGCTGAGGCCACTTTGACATTAGGGTTCACACAGATGCAACACCAAGTGTTTCATGCATGGCGCTCCCAGTAGTTTTTCTCTCTAAAATTCAGGGGTACAAGACCCAGATTTACAGCAGGATAGTGAGGGCTGAGACACCAGATATTCAACTGGAGAGGTTTTTATTAAAAGAGAATAAAAGGGCAAAACATACACACAAAACACACATAAAACACATACAAGGCTAGCTAAAAGAAAAATAGGGAGGAGCAGGGAGAAAGTGATTTCAGAAAAGGTGATATTTACCAATCAAAGAAAGAGGTCTGCCGGAGACAGCAGCAAAATGACCCGTGTTTCATGGAGAAGAGGAAAAGGCCCACATGCAAGTGGGGGGTTGAGGTATGATATGGGGTAAAATGCTACATGGGGCTATGCTGACACGTATGCCCCCCAAAGCAATTCGAAGGCTGTTCTGGAGATAGACAATGATATGGGAGAAGTTTGATGGTTTTAATTCAAGGTAAGGCAATCTGTTTTGTCCTAAAATATGCATCTCTTTAGGATGGGAAGGAGGTCGTTAGCAGGTCAGATGCTCTTTCTCACACTTTCTAAATAATATGTCCAGGCCTGTCTTTGGCTGGGTGGCATTCTCTGACTGGCACCCATTTTGTGTTCTTTTAGGCCAGGCTGTGTCATGCACTCTGATCCCAGGCTTAGAATCATTTCATATCATTTTGGGTCACGCAGGGTATTGCACCTTGATATTTGCACTAATACTCTAGCAGTAAGGAGCCCAGGCCCCAGGCCCCCGCCTTTCCTAGCCTGCCCAGATAGACTCAGGGAGGGGGGATTTAGATGCTTGGGTTCCCTGCCCGATGTTCTCCATGTGGGGCATCTGGAGAAGATCAGGCATGGAAGCCAGGCATGTCTGTCTCCCTGCTCTTCCCTTCTCCAGCCAGCCCGCTGCAGCGGGTTGGCTGGAGAAGGGAAGGGGAGGCGGACAGACATGGCCCCTTTTCCCTTGAGCCTCTCCGCTTTTGTGGAGAGACTCAGGGGGCGGGATTTAAATGCCTGGCTTCCCTGCCCGATCTTCTCCAGGTGCCCTGCAGCTGTGGGGCACCTGGAGAAGATCGGGCAGGGAAGCCAGGATGTCTGCCTCCCTGTCCTTCCCTTCTCCAGCCAGTCCGCCATGGCGGGTTGGCTGGGGAGGGGAAGGGGAGGTGGGCAGACATGGCCCCCTTTCCCCGAAGCCTCTCCGCTTTTGCAGAGAGACTCAGGGAAGGAAGGGGGATTTAAACTCATTTGCATATACCTTAACTTATTTTAAACATGCCTGCCCTGTATCGGGGTGTGTGGCATATGAAAATGAGTTATGCAAATGAGCTCCTGCCCCCTCTTTTTCTAGGAAATGACCCCTGTACTAATATATAAAAGTTAGGAAGGATGTTTATGGGTTTTATGTCTATAAACTGCCTCCCAGCAAGAAGAGGGGACTGCCTGCTAACACTTTTGCCATTTTTATGCTCACAACAAGCCTGTGAGGTAAATTATGCTGATAGAGATTGGCTGGCCCAAGGACACCCAGGTGAGCTTCATGTAGAGTGAGGATTTGAAGGTGGGCCTCCTTGCATAACCACTACACCACATTGGCTTTCACATGGGATACTGGATCACAGTGATGTTGGAATAACCAAGAGGTTGTGGCTATAGTAGCAACAGAGTGCCTTGCTGTTGAAGAACAGCTATCTCAGAATCACTGTTGTGGTAACCTGAAAATTTAATCCACACATCTGCTCCATCTCCCTAGTAATGGTTCAGTCTAAATTTCACCTCTCAACTTGACTTAGTCGTGTTTGTTGGGGGTATTAGGGATTTCCCCACATCTTCCATCCAGGAAACTACCCCAGGGGAAGCGGGCTAAAAGTATCTTATGGGCTCCTGTGGTTTTGCCAACTTTCTTTTCCATTTGTCATAGGCATGGGGCCAAGAAGATCAGCGTAAGCACTACCAACCTGCCTGTCATCTTGGCTTTCTCTGATGTTTACAACGGGGTGGAGAAAACCACTTTGTTTGATCTGAGGAGGCTGGTTTTGTTAGAAGTCTGAGAACCTTAACCAGCCAGGCCATCAGCAGTATTATTTCCTAAAGCATCCAATAGTGACAGGCAAAGTACAAGGAATGAAAATGACAAGCTCACACCATACACCAGTATGGTGATGTGGTGAGAGAGCTGGATTTCTGGGAGAAGTGGGTTCAAATCATCACTCAGCAATGCTCACTAGGCATCCTTGGGCCTGTCACTCAGCCTAACCTACCTCAAACAGCTGCTGTGAGGACAAAATGGGGGGGAACCCTATGTATGCTGCCCAAAGTTCTTTGGAGAAATCATGGTGTTTTTTTAAAACAAATGTGATAAATTATCACAATCTACTTTTCTCTTCAACTGTCTTGATTTTATACCTAAGTGATAAGCGGGAAAGGGTGTTCTGGAAACAATCATATCATTATGTATACCTGACCACGCACCTATTCAGGCTTCTGGCGTTCAAGGTCCACTTTGTTTTACTTTAAATCATTTGAAAAGGCACTTCATGTTGACTTGCACAGCATGGATTTTCAGCAGAAAAAACCTTGAGACAGTCCTGATCAAGGTTCGATAACATTACTCACACAGAGAGCCAAAATCAGAGGTGGAAGAAAATGTTTCATCTCTCTGTTCCAGCTGTGCGTGGCTGGTATCTGCGAGGCAACATACATAAAAACAGCTCTAAGCAAGTTCACACCGACGGAGCCTTTTGTATCACACTACTTTTTAATGGGTCCCTTAGAACGACCCTGATTTGAAAGCAGCATGTTTGTTCAAAGTCATCTCTCTGCCTCCATAACAACTTTCAGCAAAATGCTTTTCCCATGATGCATTAGTGTCTGTAGGCAGAGATCCAGCTAAAGTCATTGAAGTCACTTGGAGGATCACCTTGTCCCCACACTGTTCCACCCACAAACTAAGACCTTCCTCACAAGCCCCTTTCTCCGTATCCTCCTCACCATCAGAGGTGAGGGAGGTGTCTACCAAAAGCAGGGCCTTTTCAGTAGTGGCTCCTTGTCCATTCTCACTTATGAAACACTCTTCTTGGAGGACACACAAACAGGGCACACAGGCAAGGTCTGCCCCTGCTATTGTTTCCTAGCATTGGGTTTTGGAGGTTTACTACTTTTAAATATGGAAGTTTCTTTTATTCCCCATACCTAATAGTGATCAATTGACCTATCCTCCATCAACTTGTCTAACCCTCTTTCATCTGTGCTTGTGACCATCACCACACTAATGGTTTGTTCTCATGCTCTGACCTGGGTTTTTAATGTTGGGTTTTAATTAACAACTGTTAATGTTTTGTGTTCTTATTATGTTTTATGTTATAAGCTCCTCAGGGAAGGTTCCCTGGAGAGGTGGCATAATTTTTTCCCAGATAAATAATTAAAACATTCAACAGCCTCAGGCATAAGATTCTGCTGGGTTTTGCTCCCCGCATTTCTGAAGCCCTCTTACTTGAAATCCAAATCCCCCAGATTGTGAATCCCCCACACACACCCCATGAATAAGGAAAATTTCTGCTGATTGATGGGGCATGCTAAAGTTACTTAATGAGCCCCCTGACAGGCAGAACTGCTCAGACAAACAAATGCCTGTCTTGAATGTAAGGCAGCATAACCAAGGTGTGCAACTCGCTCAGCAAAGCCTGCAGCAGAGGCCAGAGCGAGGAAACTCCTGGCTCAGCAACCTATTAATAGGCCATAATTTACATGAATACAATTGATAGTCATCCTAGACAGGTGCATGGTAGTGTACTTGGAATAATACTTAAAAGTGATGGGTAGAGGCATTGTTGTGTTTGCAATGTTTGGAAAACCATCAGTCTCAATTCAGTCCTCCACAAAAGTGTATGACTTGCTGCAAAGAAATGTGTTTTCCATACAGGTTTCCAGCAGGGATGCTCCGTTAAATCTCACATTAGCTGAGTTTCTATGGAGTCTGTGCAGTTTACTGGGAAATAGTCATTACTTTACCCATCTGATCTGTCCAGTAATGCTTTCAAATACATTTCACCACTTGAGTCCAAAGAGCCGGCACGGTGTAGTTGTTGTGAGTGTCAAGCTAAGACCTGGAAACTTGCCAGGTGATCTTGCACCTGTCCCAACCTAGCCTACCTCACAGGGTTGTTGTTATGAAGACAAAATGGAAGAAGGGAAACACAGCTGTGAGCAGCTTTGGCTCCCATCCAGAAAGAAAAGTGGGGAATAAACATCCATGCCGACAGCTGAAGAGAGAAATGTACAGCACATATCTAGATGTCTGAGGCTTTACACTTTCAGATACTAGCAAACACGCTCCATGTCCTAGTTAGTGGGCAGACAAGGAGAGTTCAGCAAGCAACACTTTTTCCTTTTCTTCCTTTTTTTAAAAAGTGGTTTCCGCCTTCATAAAACAGGAAGGGCCTTGCTGAATTTAAGATTACAAATTCCCTTTCAAAGAGCTTTCTGTGGTACGGGGCAGTATAGAAGGAGCGGAACACATTTCAGCATGAATGCTGGGTGAGGTTCTTGAGCCTGCAGAAAGAAACACCAGTGAGGGAAATACTGCTTGCTCTGGATGGCACTGTCAGTCTGCTCTGAGGCACGTCATCTGAAATAGTCTGTCCTAAGCACACACAGAAAGCGAACAGAAGGGGCAAACCAAAAGGGGTATTGTGGATGTCGTAGAAGGGTCACTTCACTGCAGCTCTGAAACCTGTAAGTTAAAGTCTATAGCCATTCTTATTTCAGACACTACCTTTAATTAAGCTTGGTAATGGAACACAAGTCACGCATCCTACAGAATCTCCTCTTCTACGAACCTTCCTGGATGATGAAGTGTGAGAAATCCTCTTTTTAAACTTACCTAGTAAATGTAGTCACATTTGGTGCCCCCCCCCTTAAGTGTTATTTTTTGTTGGCTGACTCAGACACGTTTCAAACTGCCTTTGTATTCCCTTTTAGCAACTGGTTGCTGATAGATTTTTTCTGTCATTTCAGACAGACCCATTTTAGTAACCGGCTGCTAGTGGAATTTATTTACCTGTTCATACAAACCGACTTGTGTCGGGTTAGCAAAGCATGGTTGAACCACTTTTGACGAAAACTGCTTTTTCCCGTTTTCAACCTCTGCGTTGTGCTTCTAAATCTCTGTGCTGTGCTGTTTAAAATGTCCATAGTGCTTCCTACAATGCTGCTTCCCCCCCACACACCCTTTTTCACTGTGCAATCTTCCTCAAACCTTTTTTAAAAAAACATTCTAAGGTGAGAGTTATAGCGGCACCACTGAGATGCACTGACTTCACTGAGCTTTGTAGCACTCACCTTAGAACGTTTTTTTTAAATCCAAGGAAGACTATGAGGTGAAAAAGAGTGCTGTGGGGGGGAGCAGCACAGTTTGAAATGACCACAGCGGTTCAGAGATGGCTCATTAATGGAAGGAAATTCGCTGTATGAAACACCCGTCCCTGTATCGCTTTACTCCAAACTGGGCCAACAACAATAAACATCCAGGTTAAAGCTGCAATGTGAAAAGGGCCTCAGTTTCCGATGGATTTACGTGGGTAGCCATGCTGGTCTGAAGAAGTAGAACAAAGTTTGAGTCCAGTGGCACCTTTAACAAGTTTTGTTCAGGATATAAGCTTTCATGTGCATGCACGCTTCTTCAGATACATTGAAATGGAAGTTACCGGTCCATACATATAGGTAGAGGGTGAGCAGCAAATTAGCATACAGCATAATAAAAGCTGTTTAACAGATGCAAGGACCAAACTGAAATAACAAGCTTAGTTTATATCGTCCCCATTTGTTTGGGTTTAATTCGGGGGGGGGGCATAGCGAAAGAAAGAAATATATCAAAATCAGAGATTGATGGGCAGCTGTACGCTTCTTAACTGTGGAATGCTGAGAGTAATTAACTGAGACCCTGCCATTACACTCCATCTGTCCCCTCTCAAGTGTGGAGGCAACCGTACGACATCCTTTTCTTTGAGGTGGGGTGACTGGCCGATGACACACACAGTCGTACTGTTTTAACATGCTGATGTAATGAACAAGATCAAGCATACACAGCCATGCACAGGAAGTAGTTTCACATTTATACTACCAAAAAACCCTGAAAGAACCAAGCACCAGTCATACTACTTTAACAAATATTGCAACAGCTGGAGGGTGGGGAAGTTCTCACGTACCTCCTATCAAGGTAAAATGATTACAAGCATAATTGTATACTCTCAGACCCTTAAGGATTAAGTAGGCTAAAAATTCAAAACCAGTTCTCGGTCTACCAGGCGCTGCATGATATCCATCTCCCCAGCTGTATCTGGAAAGGGGAAGGCCGCAGCCCCCCTCCATTCGCTCCCCCTTCCCTTCCATCCTCCCGCTTTGTACTCCTGGCCTGCATGAAGTCACTCCTTTGTTTGCAGCTGCTTTTGCCTGACTGATCCTTATCTCTTCCCCCTGCTGACTTTCTTGCCACGTCATGCATTTCATGCTCAAAGAGCAACGTGGAGAGGCAGCTTGCCAGGCAACGCGGGTGATTTTGGCTACTGGGCTTTAACAGATGGGCTGCCTCCCTGAGGGAAGCACTGCCTTGCCAAACCCAACCATACAGAACATGCCAAAGAGGAAGAGGTGTGGTGGGAGTGAGGTAAGCCTGTGGTCAAATCAGATGCTTCCAAGCCCTCAAGTTCTGTTTGCTTTGATGTTGACTTACTTGGGTGAAACTGGACTAATTTTTTTGGTTATTATCCTCTTCAAGGATGTGCTCTCCCCACCCCCAACACCGTGCAGAAAACTCAAACACTGATAATGTTCAGCTGGGCCTCTCCCATCCCCTCAGGAACCTCACAGAGAGGCATAAGTGCTTTTGAACAAAACAGGGATTCTCCTAAAGAAGGGCTGTCATCCAAAATATGCACTCTGGAGATCACAGACCAGCGACTCCAGGCACCATGACGTCTGCCGCCATGAGTTCAAAAGCATCACAAAGGCCTATCCTGCCCTTCCTCCACCTCAGTGAAGCAGGAGGTGGTCCAGGAGAGCCCGGGAGGCACAGATGGAAACTCTCCTGTTTAAAATCAGCTGCCTCCATCAGAGGATGAGGCTTGGCTTAGAACTAGCCAACATTCTGTGATTGGCAGCCATTTTATGGCTGGCCGTATCCCCCTTACCGTACCAGTAGCCATTTTGTGGCAGTACCCATTCCCACTTCTCAAATTTCCAATAGCATTTGCAGGATCAACAAGGTTGGGGGCTCCTGTCACAAACCTCTCTCTCTCTCTGTTCCATTCCTGACAGAATGGTCAGGCAACCAATGTGAAGACATACAGCACAGATTTGGGGGCAGATGGGCTTTTCCTTGAACTGCATACGGCAACATTTAAATGGACAATGTAAGGAAAGTGACTGGCAATTGTAGCCTTTTCCCATCTCTACGGATGCTCCCGGGATTCTTGGGGGGACACTTTGACCATTTCATTGGCTTTATAGTAGTTTAAATTGTTAATACAGATTACCAACTGCTGGCAGGAGAACAGAGATGACCTCCTGCTTTCTTTCACGGGCACACTCGTTTTCACTCTCTCTTTCACGCACACACAAAGTTATATTCATCCTACTGACAACTGCTCAGTCTTTCTCTCTCCTCCACCCTTCTACATTTCAACAGACTTATTCTGAGCTGAAGAAAAACATGTATGGCTTTATTTAGGGTTTGCATGCAGGGCAACACATTCCAATGGCCACCTGGGACACCAGGTCTTTTGTGCAGCTTTGCCTGCACAACAGAATGTGGAAGAACAAGCACCCCTATGGCTTTATTTTAAGAAAGGCAGATCGGTATGCAGGATTGAGATCAACCTAAAAGGCATGTCTGTGGCCATTCAGCAAAGCAGGACTTAAGAACATAACATAAGAACATAAGAGAAGCCAATGTTGAATTAGGCCAATGGCCCATCTAGTCCAACACTCTTGTCACACAGTGGCCAAAAATACCAGGTGCCATCAGGAGGTCCAGCAGTGGGGCCAGGACACTACAAGCCCTCCCACTGCTACCCCCTCCAGCACCAAGAATAGAGTGCATCACCTGCCCCAGACTGAAAGTTCCTATCTATACCTTGTGGCTAATAGCCACTGATGGACTTCTGCTCCATATGTTTATCTAATTCCCTCTTGAAACTGTCCAGGCTTGTAGCTGCCACCATCTCCTGTGGCAATGAATTTGGCAGACTTGTTACACTGATATCCTGCCTGTTTTCACTATGGAACTGAAGACAGTGTACATAAAGTTCCCAAGCAGAGCTCCCAAAAAGGCCCTGATCAGACCCAGAACTCTGTGATACACCTCCTTTACTCCACCAACCATTCAAGTCAGTCCCCAGTAATGGCTGAAGGCAGATTACTTTAAGGTTTACATAACGTACCATTCCCCTTTGGAGGTAATGGATCCGAGCACTTGGGAAGAGAGTGACGTGAATAGAAAGTTCCACCTATGTGGCGAGAGATGGAAGTAAGGTTTGTGTTTTTTTATTATTTCAGTACGTTTGTTTATTCCAACTTTCTGCAAAGTGGTCTACATTTTCCTCCTCCTCCATTTTATCCTCACAACAACCTGTGAGGTAGGTTACATTAAAAAAGTGACTGGGCTAAGTCACCCAGCAAGCTTCATGGCACAGAGGGGATCTGTTAAAATAATCTTGTGAGGAAGGCCAGTATCACTTCCTGTTCAAAGCCTTCCCCCTCCCTTCTCCACATGGAGCACCTCCATCATCTGGGGGACCGCCTTTCCCCATATGTCCTCCAGAGAGCACTGAGGTCAGGGTCACAAAATTGCCTGACTTTCCCTCGTCCAAAAGACACCAGATTGGCCACTACCAGAGCTAGGGCCTTTTCAGTGGCAGCTCCACACTGATGGAATGAGCTCCCGGAAGACATCAGGGCCCTGCAGGACCTCTTACCATTCCACAGGGCCTGTAACATGGAGCTCCTCCACCAGGCCTTCAATTAGGAGCCACCACTGAGCTATTAAAAACTGAATTGCTATGGCCCTCATGTTAGTGGCACTAAGAACAACTATGGATACTGGTTTAGTTACACCGGGCCATCATACAGCAATCACCATCTGCACTTAACTGCACTTTGTATGTATATTGTTGCTATATGAATTTTATAGTATTGCACTTTGCATCTGTGTTTTAATGTATTTTAATCTGTTGTACGCCGCCTCGAGCCTGCCTGTGCAGGAAAGGCGGGTTATAAATCAAAAATAATAATAATAATATCCAGTATCTTCATTAAGAGAAGTGCAAGTAGTCAAGTCAGTCCAAAGCAAAATCCATGTAATATCTTTTATTATGCCCAACCCAAAAATACAAGGCAGTATGCCAGCTTTCAAGCTCTACAGAACTCTTCATCAGGCGGGATGAAAAAAGTGAGAGGTGGTGTTTCAGGCCCTGATCTTAAGGCTCTTCAGCACATATCCAACCACATAATTTTTCTGAGGCAACAGCAACTCCATTTGTGGAAAAGAAACCATGATTTCCACCAATTTCCCCAGTACATGGCAGGCATCACGATTTGCTTCTTATACTGTCCCTTAACATTTGCTGAGGCCCCAGAAACAAAATTTCAAGGGACTCCCATGGATGGAGGGAAGTGTGAAAGTCCCCAATCTGCAAAGTTTTGATACATGCTTTAGTATCTGGTAGATTTAGTATCTGGTATATAAGGACAGACAGGTTTGGATAGAAAATAACAGGTCCTGTGTGGTGCTGGTGTCAGGTTACACATCTAGGAAGAAGACAAGACAAAGGCAGTCTCCAATTGCAAATATAAAGCCCAGTGGTGAATTAAATGTCTCTGAGCACCAAACAGGATGCTCGGGTCCCTTAAGAGGCTGAAAGCAGAAGAAAAATCCTTGTATTAGCAACACTGGAGATTAATTTTAGATGATACACTAGATAAAGAGAAAGGAAAACTATCAGTAGTAAAGAGTAAGAGTCCAGAAGTACCTTAAAGACTAACAAAATTTGTGGTAGGGTATGAACTTTCATGCCCCGGAGAGCACTGCATTCAGGGACCCAACACCGACTGGCCCTCCCAAGTATCAAGGAGGCTAGATTGGCAACAACTAGGGCCAGGGCTTTTTCGGTGGCGGCTCCACTCTGGTGGAACGAGCTCCCAGAGGAGATCAGAACCTTTTGCAGTTCCGCAGGGTCTGCAAGACAGAGCTCTTCCGCCAGGCCTTTGGAGCTGCCACCACGGCTGCCATCACCACCATTACTGGCAATAACAACAGATAGTTATGGTGGAAGCCCTGAGCAGTGGGTCCTTGAGACTATTGCCCAGTCCATCCCCCTCTCCCCCAGAACGGAAGCGGACCAACAGAACTACTGAATATCGAAATTTCTAGCACTTTAGTACTGTCGATTTTAACATTTTTTATATTATTGTATGATTCATTTAAATTTTAATTGTGATTAATGTGTTTTATGTACTATGAAGTTTTATCATGTTGGAAGCCGCCCTGAGCCAGCCTAGGCCGGAATGGGCAGGATAAAAATCAATCAAATAAATAAATAAATAAATAAATAAATAATAAATGAGTCACTGCTCACTTCTTCAGATAAAGTGACTCACAAGAGCTCATCCCTTGCCACAGATTTTGTTAGTTTTCGTGGTGCTACTGGACTCTTGTTCTTTTCTACTGCTACAGACAGGCTAGCATGGCTGCCCATCTTGATCTATCAGCAGAAATGAGATTCTTCTTCTATCTCATACTGCTTCTTATTTGTTTTCAGCAGATTACAAAAATATAAAGAACTAGACCACATTTAAGTGGCTGTGAAAAATCAATCCCAAACACATAAAATTCTGCAACTGAAAGAGTGATAGAAACCAGACTGGGAAATATTTCCTAGTGGAGGGGCAAAGAAGCCCATAAATATAGTATCTTCCCAAGGCACTTTCCTCCAGTTAAAGAATTCTATGAATCAGTTAAATTCACATATTTCTAGACAAGACAGAAATTGCAGCTGTGTTAGACCAACACATAATCCAAAATCAAAAGCCATGTAAGAAACTTTTATCAAAACGAATCAAAATAATACAACAGCATGCAACATTCAGGAAAGAATGGGAAGGGGAGAAAAGAGCTGTGTCAGGGCCATGAGCTTAAAGCCTCTTGAATATATTCAACTGGTCTACCTCAAAGTCTATTGTAAGAACAGTAAATCAGAACTGACAGCCAAGTATCACTTACCTAGTTGGGGGGGGGTGTCTGCAGGCTGTTAGCACTGCGTAAATACAAACAGGAGAGCCCAATTTTAAAATCAATAAATATAGAGCATTAACATATAGATAATATCAAAAGTAATGTATTTAAATGATTTTAAAAAACAGTTATAGGCCCAAATGTCACCTCAATAAGAATTAAAACCATACAGTATTCATAAACAAGACCTTATGTGACCCAACACATTTCAACCAACTGGCCTTCTTCAGTGGTCAGGTCACATAAAGTCCTGTTTATGAATACTGTTATGATTTTAATTCTTATTGAGGTGACATTTGGGCCTATAACTGTTTTAAAATCATTTGTAATAAATACATGTATCTTTGATAACTTGTATTATCTGTATGTTAATGCTCTATATCTATTGGTTTTAAGACTGGGCCCTCCTATTTATATTTATATACCCTTTTAGGTTCTTAATTCATATTTCTTGGATTGAGTTTTTTGCTCCTCCCTTTTTTTTCATTCCTTGAACCGTATTGTTATGCTACCCTTCAGCATTCCGTGCACCTCGGCGTTTAGTCATGCTGGCCACATGACCACGGAGAAGTCTTCGGACAGCACTGGCTCTTTGGCTTGGAAATGGAGATGAGCACCGCCCCCTAGAGTCAAATTCAACTGGCTTTCAAGCAAGGGAAACCTTTACCTTTCTTCCATATAGCTCTGGGCACTGCACATGTTTTTGTCCCTTGTTTTATATGTTATCCTCACAATAATCCTGTGAGGTAGGTTAGGTTGAGAGAGAAATAGCTGGTCAAAATCACCCAGTGAGTTTCATGGTGAGCAGTAATTTGAATCTGGGTCTCTCCAGTCCTAATTCAACATGCTAACCATGACACTACCCGAGAGTCTTCCCCCTCCTCCAACCCTCAAATGACATGGAGGGACCCAAGCAAACCAGCTGTCCAGAAAGCATGTCAAAAATAAAGCATGTTTCCAAGGTGATTAACGGAGACATCAAAGCAGGACTTTCAATTAATCCAAAAAAGGAGAACTTGAAAGACCACACATGCACATACATGGATAGCCACAGTGTATGAACAGGGAAGGGAATTAGTTCAGGAACCTCCCTTCCTAAATTCTTCAGTCTTGCAATGGGCAGGAAGAAAGCATTTGCAGGCTGGTTTGTTTGTTTTTTTGTTCAATAACCTCCCATCGCCTTACCTAAATGCAGAAGAATTGCACCTTATAGGGCCATAGGAGAACACAGTTCAAGGCATTTTTAATTAGTGGAGGGCTTTCTGCCATCTTTCATGGATTAGGCCATGTGCCTGATATTTTAGCTATCCCATATTAGATTTTTTTCCCCCTAATGCCAGAAATTCACTATAAATCTTCTATTCTGGAAGCATTTGAAGCTCTTCATAGCTCTGCATGTAGATTTTTTTGTTGCTATTAGGCAGGACAGACTCCGTAAATTGCAGTCTGAGCTTTTCACTGGTGTATGCCCATGGACACTAAACCCTACACAGCGCTCTGGAGAGCTGGACCACATCCATTATTGAGAAGTTCTCAAGTGTCTGTTCTTTGAAGGACTCTCTTATCCCACAGTTCTGCATGCCTGAAAAAAAAATTCATGGAGTATCTAGAATAGTTCTATAATGCAAAATCTCATAGCTGCACATTCCTTATGACATCTGGATTTCAATCTGAAAAGACCCAGGTTCAAATTTGCACATGTCAGGACTCGCTGGGTGACCGTGGGACAGTTGCGCAGCCTGCTACCTCACAACAGAGCTGTAAAGGCCCGGAAAGAAAACTGGGGACGGGAGTGGGGGATTAAGTTTTTTTGTACAATCTTTCCAATTAAAAAACAAGGACATTTTGGAGAGCATTAGAAATAAATGCCAAGATGTTTTACTCATTCAAAATGAAAGTTTTTATATAAGACAACCTATAGCATTAGTTATCTCCTAGATACAACATAAGTCCAAGAATACATTTATTGTTCAGATTTTAATAATTAATCTGAAATAATCTGCTGGAGAGTTCAGCATTTTCAGTGCTAGGAAGTTTAACTTGATATCCAAGTACACTGGTAATTCTATAATGACTACACAAGACAGTTTCTGCCCAGGTAATATTACATTCACTACATAATTTTCTAATCTCAACTCTTCTATTTTATGACCTCTAAAAGGGCAAAGATATGCCAAGGTAATGTAGAATGCTATAGTTTGCAACTCTCTCAACTACCAAATGCATTTTGCAACTTCACTTGTAGAAAACTACAGAATTTAAAAATATAAAATGGCTTAAATATGGCAAATGTTATAGCCTAGCTAAGATATTAATAATATGTTTTATGTTGCTAAAGCATTAAACTAAGTTTAGATTTAATAGGAAAAGTATTACATATATTTGCCACTATACTTTTGTTGTTTCCTCCACAAAAAATTGCAGGAAAAGCATACCTTTTCCCCCTTCATGGCTTCAAGCTTTATTTATTTATTTGAAATTTTACGTTTCTGCCTTAGAGAGTCGTTGGGAGGAGGAAGGGGGGAAGACAAGATACTCAGCCCCAATGTCTTTGGAGGAAAGCTGGGATAAAAATGAAATAAACTGGTACAGAATGTGTCTGGGAATTTTTAATTAGGAAGAGGCAATAAACAGCTAGTCACTAGAGGCAGGTAAGAATCACCAGCAGCAAAGCTTTTGTGAATTGCAAGCAGTTTTTGTTTTTTAAAAAACAGAATTTCTTCAAAGGCTCCAGTCAACATGTGCAACAGAATGATGAGCAGAGTCCCAGGGTGGTCAGATATCGCTTGAAGAGGCTCATTCCAAACTGAGGGGATTCTACTTTGAATGCTCCCCCAAAACAGCACATGAAGGATAAAGAGTCTACCTCAGCCTGTCAGTTTGCATAAAGTTTTTAACACAGGGCGCATCCAAAAATGTGATGACCCCCTCTCCCCCATCCTGCACCCTGAAGAAAAAGTACAGTGTCATTTTTTAAATACAAATAACCAGAACCCCCCCCGGTAGAAACCCCCAGAATGGCATAACCTTGTCATCACTAACAGCTGAAACAAACCCCAAGTTCTATTTCCATGCAGCTACATATATATAAAAAATCTGATGTGTGTGTGTGTGTGTGTGTGTGTGTGTGTGTGTGTGTGTGTGTATATATATATATATATGGCTTTTTGGAGAAAAAGCCCAGCAGGAACTCATTAGCCTAACAGGCCACACACAACAGCAGAAAATCATTAGCTTATTAGGCCACACCCTGACAGCACAGTTTATTAGCATATTAGGTCACACCCCCATGTTACCAGAAGTGTGGTCATCCAGCCACACCCACTTTTTGCTTCTTATTCTGTTTACCTTGTTTGTTGTCAAAACCCAGGGCTTCTTTTGGAGCAGGAACGCCTTTGCATGTTAGGCCACACACTCCTAATGTAGCCAATCCTAATGAGTTTCTGCTGTTGGGTGTGGTCTATTATGCTAATGAGTTCCTGTTGGGCGTGGCCAACTCGGGAGCCAGCTGGAACTCCGTTCCTGTGTGTTCCTGCCTCAAAACCGCCCTGTATGTATGTGTGTGTGTGTGTGTGTGTGTGTATATATATATATATATATATATATATATATATATATATATATATATATATATATATATATATGATAGTAAAATTTCAAGAGCTTTCAGAAGAGACAGACAAGTGTCAGCCAGAATTAACTGCTTCTTCACAGAACAGAAAGTTCAGCATTGCCTTTGCCTCCTGAAAGGACCTGTGTGCGCCCAAACCCAACAGCATCTCTACAATCACACTCCAGAAAAAATACAAAGCAACCTGCCAAGGCCAAAAGAGTAGTCACTGTATACCTGCTCAATACAGACTTCACGACCAACACAGGCAGGCTTTGAACCTCAAGAATCCACACAATGCTTAAGAACCTGAGATGACATGCTATTGAAGCAAAAGGATTATCAAGTTTCAGAGGGCCAGAAAACCATACAAGTGAACACAATTAAGCCAAATACATGCATGTTGTCTGGGTAGCTCTCAGCAGGGAAGCAAGCAGTTATTACAGCAGAATCCCAAGATTAGGCCCAGGCAAGAAATAAGGTACCTGCAAACAAAGTCACGAAGGAATGCTAGTAGGTGAAACACAAAATGACTCTATACAAATTTAAAAGCAACAAAAGCAGAGAACTCCCAACCTTTACTATATTTGGTGGGACATCTCTACAGAAACATGTGTAACACTGCCCCTCGGGTAACCAGCTTATTTCAGATGAAGGGAGCTTTGACTCACAAAAGCTTATACACAAAATATCTTGGTCTCTAAGGTGCTACTGGACTTGAATTTAGCCACTCATTTCAGGCACATTTTCAGTAGTGTCATTGGTCTACCCATTGGCCACACACATATTTCCAAAGGGCATGCTGCAACAGACAAATGAAGACCAAATTCTGCTGAAAGTCACTCACATATTAATGTAACTGGCTGGGAGAGGGAGGAGATACAAATTGTAAAAGAAACCACAGAAGGGAAGTAGGGAAACCTACAACCCAGACCTGTTGTGGAAGGAAGATTGCATGCATGCCCTTTCTCACTGGCAATATTCATCCTGTAGTTGCATCACAGGACACCATTTAAGGAAGGTGGAGAAACATGTTTTCCTGGGAACCTGGCTTAGGGCTTCAACAACTCATCACTGGACTATCTAGTGGAAGGAACCTTCATGGCCTCTGTCTCCCATATTTGAAGTAACATTTGTTTGCTCCAGACAACACACTTCCACTTTGAATTGCAGAGTTCTAATAAGTCAGGAAGCCATGAGTCTACCAACACATTACAGCTAAGCCCCTCACCACACAGCTTTGCGTAGAAGGAGAGAGCTTGTTTAATGAAAAAGCTTTATATCCCAGACCCTCAGCACAGTAGCTACCAAGGTAGGTTCCAACCCCCTGGCAAAAATAACGATCATTAAAATTCCAAGGGGCTACCAGCCGTCTAGGACACCAATGTCTGCCCTCAGCATAACGCTTCTCTTCCCCTCTTGCCCCTCCCAACCAGTCATCATTGAAGCATTCTTAGGAACTCTGGGGAATTTCTTGGAGGGTACAGGCAGTGTTCCCTCTAAGATGTGCTTGTGAGCGGCTGCTCATTAACAGAGGAAGCCCCGCTCAGCAGCAATCTGTAGCCACACAGGGCTTTGCACTGCCCATTGCCCTTTGTAAGTTTACATCAGTTATATTCTGCTCAGGATTTTGAACTGCTCTGCTCAGTAGGGGGGAAATTAGATGGAACACTGGAGGTAACCACACTTCCCTGATTCTGAGTCAGGGGAGAGCAGTGCCAGAGAGCCAAACTGTGGCACCCCAGATGATTTCATACAGGGTACAAGGCAAGTTCCCTAGGCCTAAGAGACTGAGAAGGGCCTCTTGAAGTCCTGGCCATGCCACTAGGCCTTAGCTCACTCCTAGTATCTCTGGCCAAGAATAACTCTCTTTTTATACATACACCCCATTGTTGGATGGAACACCAGTATCTTCACAAGTACAGACTGTGGTATTTTTGGCATTCAGACCAGTAAGGTTGTTTACACCTAAACTAAACCAGAGGATATCTTCTCATAAATACCATTAGAGCAGAAGTAGCTTTAATATGAGATAAGGTAAGGTAGCTTTAGTATGAGGTAAGGGAGAGGGAGTGTGACTCAGTGGCAGAGCATCTTCTTGGCACGCAGAAGATCCCAGATTCAATCCCCAGCCTCTCCGGTTAAATGGTTGTAGGTGATGTGATAGACCTCTACCTGAGACCCTGGAGAGACACTGCTCATTTGAATAGGCAATACTGACCTTGACAGACCAAGGGTTTGATTCAGTATAAGACAGCTTCACGTCCGGTTTATGTGTGACCAACTCAGGTGGCAGATGGTAGCTACCATTAGGGGGTCACAGACTTAACAATAAGACTCAAGAAATGGGCATAAATTCATCAAGAACTTCTCCTGCAAGAAAGCCCCTTGGAATGAGAAGAGTGTCCTTGCTCAGCTCTCATTCATTTCAAAAAGCATGCCCAGGAGAATGCCCCACTGGACTGTACCCCACTTTAATCAGCATGACAGGCAGCACCTTCTTATCTCATAAGAACGTAAGAGAAGCCAATGTTGAATCAGGCCAATGGCCCATCTAGTCCAACACTCTGTCACATAGTGGCCAAAAATTGCAGGTGCCATCAGGAGGTCCAGCAGTAGGGCCAGGACACTAGAAGCCCTCCCACTGCTCCCCCCCCCGGCACCAAGAATAGAGTGCATCACCTGCCCCAGACTGAGAGTTCCCATCTATACCTTGTGGCTAATAGCCACTGATGGACTTCTGCTCCATATGCTTATCTAATTCCCTCTTGAAACTGTCCATGCTTGTAGCTGCCACCACCTCCTGTGGCAGTGAATTCCATGTGTTAATCAATCTTTGTGAATTCCATGTATTAATCTCCCACTTCAGGCACCAAAATGCCCACCAGGTCTTCACCTGTTGTGGAAGTATTTGAATGAACACTAGAATATTATTCAAGACGATAGCAGAAAAACTACAGGAAGGAGGGGAAAAAAGCCTACAGACAGGTATTATTACTGTCTGACTTCTCTAGGATGATACCCATAGGCCTGGGCCATACAAGCCAAGGGTAGTAGCATCTGACCGTGACTTCCCTCACCTCTGAAAGGAGGAGATGATCTAAGTTCACACACACCCCTGATCTACCATCTTTTAGGAGAAGCCCCATCCCAGAGAGGAAAGGATGGGGCTTCTCCCCGGAAAATTTACACATGGGCAATCCGGGACATCTGAAGGCAGGTGAAGGCCACATCCTAAACCTGCTGTTCAGGTAGCAGCTGGGTAGTCGCACCGTCGGATCTGGAAACTCTTCCCATGGATCTGAGGTATGGGGAGCCTGCGGCCAATAAAGGAGGAGGAAGGAAGTGCATTCTGCACATGGTCAGAGAACACTTTCTGCTCCCACCTTCCCGGAGAGAAACCGTGGCTCTTACCAACCCCTAGAAAAACAAATGGGTTTTGCTCCTGCAAAGGAAACGATCTGCAAAGGGGAAAGATCTCTCGCCCGAGACGAGTGGAGGGTGCTCTCTGGAAGGCGGGGAGAGAGACGCTTCCTCCTCCATCGAGTCCCAGGGGAGGGGAGGGAGACGGCGCCGGTGGAGCTCTTACCCGTGCGGGGGTCGAAGGTAACCACAAACACCGCCAAGATCTGATCCTCCTCCACCTGCTCCGTGTCCGGCTCCGGGAGGCGCCCGCCTGTGCCGGCCAGAGCAGCAGCCGCCCCTGGCTCCCTCTTCCCGCCGCCGCTGCCCCATGGCGAGCCTTTCCAGCCGCTGGGCTCGACCGGCTCCGGCACAGAGACCGCCGGGCCCTCGGCCCAGAAGAGGAGCGGCGCGTCGTCTGCTTGCTCCACCATGGCCCAGCCAGCTGCGGCGGCAGCGGAGGTGAGGGGCGGTGCTTGCCGGGCGACGGCGACGCCCCCGTCTCCGCCCCTGGCTGCTCCCCGGCCGAGCCTGGAAGGGAAGGCGAGGGAGAGGCCTGGCCCGCTCTGGACCGCCGGCGACCCGCGGCTGCGTGTGAAACGGGGACTTACCCGGCGCCTGCATTGCTGTCGCCCTCCTGGCCTCTCCTGCGTCCTGCAGCTGCAGTCTCCGGCCTGCCTGCGCATACGAATTTAGGACGGGGAGGCCTTCGGGGCATGTTTACTCGGGTGTAAGACAAGCTGTATGCAATGGAGTACATCCCTAGTTCAGTGAGCAGCCAAACAGCGCGACCCCCGGGCAAGATTGCGTTGCTTATGAGAAAAGAGGGTCTTCTCCCGGAAAATGGTCAGCAGAATGACAGTATATCGAAGGCACTTTACAATACTTCCCGGTAACCTTAAATAATTTGGCCCAGCCCTCCCCCTCTGAGCTCAAAGACAAGGGAGCCATCTGCCTGTGCGTGGGGAGGGGACAAAATGGTTCCAAGACCACAACTTTGAGACATGCGGGTGGTGGTGGAGGTGTCTTCTTAGAACGCAGCACAGTGAAATGAATTTATAGCAATGAAAGCAGCGCTTTTCCCTTTCCAACTAGCCCTCACTTCTGGTGGGGTGGGGGGGGAGCGAGGGGAAGAAAGAGGCATGAGCACCTACATACAGCACTGTCTTCTGGAAACCTCATATTTTAGGACCAACCAGTTCCCCAAAACAGGGACAGGGATCATGATTAGCATTTGTGGTTCTCCTTATTTAAATTGGTGTGTGTGTGAGAACATGGAAGAGTGAAAAGTAGTGAGACTTACTAGTAATTTCAGCTCTCATATTTTATTTCCAGTGTAGAACAAGACAAACTTCCCAGTGGCAGGCCGGCTTATCTGTGCAATAAACCCCACACTGGTGAAAGGCTATAACAGTGGCTGAGAGTTCTATAGGCTTACGCCCTCTGAGTGGCTTGGGACTAGGATCTGCTTGGCCATTATCTTTGGGAGCGAAGCTCAGACGCTTCGCCTGACCGTGTGGAGACCTCGCCTCACATGTGGTCATAAATGGATACATTACACCCCTGCCCCCTTGGTCCGAGAGACACCCACAGACAAAGCCCTGGAGATAAGTGGGTGCCTTCCGTGATCTCATGGAGCGACGGAGCATAGGCGCACTGACGGGCTGGTGCCGATGTACTCGGCTGAGGGCTGGCCAGCGTCGGCTGAGGTGGATCGATCTGCGGTGTCCTGTCTGGTGTGGCCGTGCTGTCTGGGGCCTAGGGTGGCAACGATTGGTCGTGCGCTGGGTTGGGAGAAGCCGGAGTCTCTGGTAGCTGAGGGGACGTTGTAGCCTCTGGGGAGCCCGGTTCTTTGACGCCCTTTGGGCCGTATGGCAGCACCCGCGAACGCAGCTGGTCAATGTGGCAGCAGAGTATCTGGCCCCGCGCATAGTTCCTGGCGTACACAGGATCCTCTGGGAAGAATCCTCTGGCCGCCTCCAGTGACACAGAGTCCGGCTCCTCTTCCGGTGCTCAATCGGGGTGAAGACGATCCAGCCAGGTCGTCAGGCGTCTGCCCAGGAGGAGCTCTGCTGGGCTGTGGCCCGTCGTGGTGTGGGGCATTGTTCGCTGGCCGAAGAGAAAGGCGGCCAGCTGGTAGTCCCAGTCCTTACTGTCCAGGTGGCGGAGCGCTTCCTTGGCTGTCCGGACCATGTGTTTGGCTTGGCCGTTGGTTGCAGGGTGGAAGGGGGGCGATCCCGTAGTATCAGATCCCGTAGTATCGGGTAAAGTCCTGGAACTCGCTAGAAGTGAAGGTCATGCTGTTGTCGGTGACCAGGGTGTCGGGGATGCCCTGGGCACTGAAGATCCTCCACATGGCCCTTATTGCTGCTTTCGCGGAGGTGGACGGCACCGGGACCACTTCCAGCCACTTGCTCTACGCGTTCACCAGGATGAAGAACAGCTGACCCTGGAAGGGGCCTACAAAGTCCAAGTGTAGTCTGGACCAGAGCCTCTGCTGTCCACGGTGAATCTCAGGAACTCCACCCAGGGCACTCCTAGAAGACATTTTTCTCATTTGACTTTCAGGCCCTCTGTGTCAAGCCGTTGAAGCACTGCCCGGAGATGTTCTGCGAAGGTCGAGGTGTCTGGAGCCATGATAAGCACGTCATCTAGAAACGGCTGAACTCCAGGGATCCCTTTCAGGAGAGAATCCATAAAAGATTGAAAAATGCCTGGTGCG
Source organism: Gekko gecko (assembly GCA_029375565.1). Lineage (NCBI taxonomy): Eukaryota > Metazoa > Chordata > Lepidosauria > Squamata > Gekkonidae > Gekko > Gekko gecko. The sequence continues at coordinate 36,589,012 of JAPDNY010000005.1, read as the reverse complement.
ACTGACATCCCAAACTGAAGACGGTGAACTTTAAAGGCCCCCTTATGGGTCGCTATGGTTTGAGCTTCGGCGGTGGCGGCATCAACTGGAAGCTGTTGATATGCCTGTGCCAAGTCCAATTTGCTGAAGACCTGGGCCCCCGCCAGAGCGGCGAGCACATGGCTGATCACTGGTACCAGGTACGCATCGTCTTGGAGGGCCTTATTCAATGTACACTTATAGTTGGTGCAGATGTACACGTCCCCGTTGGGTTTAACCGGGGTGACTATTGGGGTCGCCCATCATGCAGAAGTGACCGGCTCCAGCACCCCCTGTTCCACCAGGCAATGGAGCTCCACCTCGATCTTAGGTCTCATTGCAATTGGAGGGTGCCTGGCTTTTATCCAAATGGGGCAAACTGCCAGGTCGAGATTGAGGGAGATGGGGAGCCCTGTGTCGCGGCGGAGTGTGCCGTCAAAAACCCTGGGGAACTCATTGCACACTGACGCAAAGTCCATGGGTTGGACCTGGTGAATCCCCGTGATCATAAAACCCAGGGGCCCAACCCTTGAGAGTCCCAGCAAGCTTGTGAGCCTACCCTCCACCACCAGCAAGTCCAGGCACCCGCAGAAGTCCTTATACTGCACCTTAAACTTGCCCCACCCTCGAACAGCCACAGGATTCTTATTAAAGTCCCGCAACATGAGTCCCTGTGGCTTTTGTAGGAGGGGTCTCCCCCATGGGCAGAGCAAGCGCAGCGTCTCCTCAGAAATGATTGAGAAGGACGACCCTGAGTCAATTTCCATGTTGCATGGGGACCCCTTGATTAACACCATTACGTGCACTTTATGAGGGCTGTCAGGGGGCAAGTTACATACCAGGTGCTGCTGGTGGTGGGTTGAGAGGGTGTGGAGGTCGGAGTGGAGATTTGTCTGGTGGGCTGATGTCCTCAGGCATGGTCCTCCAGAGCGGCAGACCTTGGCGATGTGGCCCGATTTGTTACACGTCCAGCAGATGGCATCCCTGAACCGGCACAATCGGCATTCGTGCGCCTCCCCACAGCTGGTGCAGGCCGACAATGAGGATGATGTCTTGGCCGAGGAGCAGCCCGCTGGCCGATGCTGCTGTTGGGGCATGCAGCGGCATACCTGTAGGACCTCCTCAGTTTCTGAGTCGTCCAATGCGACTGAAGCTTGGGTGCGATAGACCGCCTTTCTGCAGCGGTCCTGATGCGCCTTTTCGTAGGCTGAGGCCTCCTGGAGCACCTTATCCAGGTCCAGGTTGTCCTGGCTAACCAATTTCCTCCGAAGTTTGGGCTACTGGAGACCCAAGAGGAATTGGTTTATTAAAGTGTCCGCCAGATCAGGAAAGGAGCACCTCATGGCCACCTGCTGGAGTCCAGCCAAGGAGTCAGAAGCTGTCTCGTCTGGACTCTGGACTTGCACAAAGAAGTCCATATGCTCGGCAAACTTTGTGGGCTTTAGTGAGAGGTGGTCGGAAAGGGCCTTCACCAGCTCCCCATAGGTCTCGTCCTTGGTCTGCTTAGGTGCAATCAGATCCTTTAGCAGGAGGACAGTATCCATCCCACAGGCCCAGAGGAGGTGGGCTTTCTTCTTACCCAGGTCCAGTGTTCCCTCTAAGCTGAGTTAGTGTGAGCTAGCTCACAGTTTTTTAGCCTCCGGCTCACACATTTTTGTCTTAGCTCAGAAAGGATGGCTCCAAAGCAAACTGATTTATGCAGCAGCCAAATTGCTCGCTCACAACTTTAATGCCAGTAGCTCACAAAGTAGAATTTTTGCTCACAAGACCCCACAGCTTAGAGGGAACATTGCCCAGGTCCACGATGTCATGGCAGGAGAAGTAGCTTTCCAGAATCTCAAGCCACGTTTCCCACTGTGCGGGGTGGAAGATGTTGAAAGCGGCGATGCTCTCCTGGGGAACGGCCATCTTAGCGACTCCACATGGACGGTGTAACTCGGGTGCGGTGGCAGCAGTTGCAGAAGCGTGGAGCAGTGCAGTGCTGCACTCAGAGTCAGCAGTGTGGTGAGTGGGGATCAGCGAAGCTGGGGCCGATGCTGAGCAGCGTGCCGTGGCCTGGGACATCCCTGCAAGACAAACACAGGGTATGCAGACCTCGCCTCGCACATGGTCATAGATGGATACATTACAGGAGAGAAAGCCAGGTGCTATGCAGTGTTCCATTTTGCCTGAAGGTCCAAGGTTCACTCAGTCCCCTGCACTTCCAGTTTGTATATGACCAGGCAGTCAAGAAGGTGATGGATCTTCCCCTGAGACTAAGGTTGCCAGGTCTGGCTCAGGAAATATCTGGGGGTTTTGGGGGTGGAGCCAGGAAACTCTGGGGGTGGAGCCAGGAGCAAGGACGTGACATCACTTTTGAAGCCAACAGGGGACTTTCCAGGGGCCTCCAGGATAGGAGAGGTGAGGGAAGAAGCACAATTGAACTCCAAAGGAAGTTCTGGCTGTCAGATTTAAAGGGACCACATTCCTTTTAAGTGCCTTCCCTCCATTGGAAATAGTGGAGGATGGGGGCACCTTTTTTGGGCATTCATAGAACTGGACCCTCTAGTTCAATCTTTTTAAAACTTGGGGCACATTTTGAGGAGAGGCACCAGACACTGTGCTGAAAACTTGGTGCCTCTACCTCAAGAAAAAAGCCCCTCCAGAGCCCCAGATACTTGTGGCTTGAGTCTCCATTATACCCTCTGGGGACTGGTCTCCATAGGGTATACTGGAGTACCCAGCAGACATCCCCCTCACCGCTTTCTGATAATCTTGAAGCGGGGGGAAGTCCTCCAAATTAGGGGATTCCCCAGCACCCAACTGGGGATTGTCAACCCTAAAACTGTTGCAGCAGATACCTTCAGGGAATGGGCCATAGTGTTAAGGCCTTCAGTGGACTTAAAAGGCTGTACATCTGCCAGTGTTGCCAAGTCCAGGAAGGAAAACTCCTGGAGATTCGGGGTGAAGCCTGGGGAGGACAGGGACCTCAGTGGGGTACCAAGCCAGGGAGTCCACCCTCCAACACATCCATTTTTCCCCAGGGAGATTGATCTCTGGGCTGGAGATGAGCTGTAATTCCGGGAGCTCCACAGGCCCCACCTGGAGCCTGGCATCCATACCTGAGACCCTAAGAAAGCCCCCCTCCCTCCAGGACCCATTCATCTTGGGCCTCTCCTGCTCATTTCCAGTTAAAGAGCATTGTCCTTCCAATCCACTCACAACATCCTTTGGAAATGGTTTGCAAGTGGAGTTTGCCATTTCACACAATCCAATTCCATTGCAAAGTGCATTGAAAGTGGACTGAAAGTGCATTATGCAGCGCTGGCAAAAGTGAATGTGGTCTAGTGAAGAGGAGCAGGGGTCTGACTCAGGTCTGACTAAGTCTGGTAAGATGCTCTCTCCCCAGACTCCGTGTTCTATATCCAGAAAGCCCCAGCTCTTGGCAAGGGCACCTCCCGGTCTGCAGACATCCACAACATGTAGGCAAAAGGCTTTTCAAATTTGTTGTTTTTATCGACTTCATTTATACCCTGCCGTTCTCCCCAATGCGGACACAACATGCCTTCCGTCATTCTCTTCTCCTTTTTATCTTTCCTTTGACCCTGTGGGTAGGTTAGATAGACGGCAAGCCCGTGATTGGCCCAAGGCTGCCCACCAAGTGTCTGTGACAGAGCTGGGATTCAAATCTGGGTTTCACAAATCTAGCTCAACAATACACTGGATCTCCCTTTTATTAATAAAAGAATAAAGTATGCTTGCTATAGATTAAAGCAGGGTCCCCCCAACACTTCAGCCTTCTAGAACATTCAATGGGTGACCTCAAATTAGCTGTTTTACTGCAAAGGAACTTCAGGAACAGACTAGGAAGGGAAATTGCTGAGTTACAAGTTATTGCAAGATTCAGAACAATGGAACCCCCAGGACTTAACAGGGATATGGATTTCTTATCTCACTACCTATGCTAACCTCATTCAGTCTTTACATCTGTATTCCCACCAATCCCCCAGAAAAGCTACACATCCTCTTAATTTTATTTTATTTCTTATTTGGAATAGTAGAATAGTAGATTGTATCATAATGATTAGTAGCATGTAATGTAATTTGGAATGGTAGATTGGAATGTATTTCTCTTGTCTGGGGACAGAGGAGATAGCTCTTCACAGCCAATTGCCCCACTTCAAAGAAGAAGATGCTGTAAGGTTGCCTCCTTGCGTGAGAGGAGACGTCTGAAGTGTAATGGCAGGGTCTCAGTTAATTACTCTCAGCATTCCACAATTAAGGATACATCTGCCCATCAACCTCAAATTTGGACACATTTATTTCCTTCACTGTGTTTTTCCCTGGCATTAAACTCAGACAAATGGTAACCATATAAACTAAGCTTGTTATTCCTGTTTGGTCCTTGAATCTACTCACCATCTTCATTATGCTGTATGCTAATTTACTGCTCACCCTCTGCCTATATGTATGGACTGGCAACTTCCGTTCCAATGTATCTGAAGAAGTGTGTGTGCACACGAAAGCATATACACACAATAAAATTGTGTTGGTCTAAAAGATGCCATTGGACTCTGTGGTAGCCATTGGGATACCCTGCTGGGCTTTATTCAACAGGCACCTGTCTGGCTATCTTTTGACACTGGCTAGTAACAAAGTGGGGGAACCTGTTCTGAGTAGCCTAATGAAGCAGGGGTTGAAGTTCTTTGGGGTTTGATTCAACCCCACTGCTGCTGCCTGAGGATGATTGCTGGTCTGGGCCCACCCAGGGCTTTAATCTGGCCCATGGCTCTCTTCCCCACCTCCTGCGCTCTCTCCCCTACCTGTCCTCACCCTTCCAAGGGAGATCAGGGCTGCCAAACTTCTGGGCTGGCTGGGCCTTGTCTTTGCCTGTTTCTCCTCTAGCAGGAAACTCCTCTGGGCTAAAGCACAAAAAAAGTTGCAAAGAAAATGCAGAATGGATTTTCCTTGAAGGTCTCTGGGCCCAGATAGACTACTCTGGGACTGGAGTGACAGCCCTGGGAGTGGAATGACAGTCCCTGGGAGTAGCAGCTGTGTTCTGGGAATGGAATTCCACAATGGTAGCTGTCATTTCAGTCCCAGAGTAGTCCATCTGGGCCCAGAAGCCTTAAGGAAAATACATTCCACATTTCCCTTGCAACTTTTTTTGAGCTGCAATGTATTTCAATGGAGTGGAGCTCAAGTAGCACCATTTCTAGTGTTTGTGAACCTTGTGCCTTTACTTGAAGTTTTATTTAAAAAATTTCATTGCCAAATCTCACTAACTCTCCAACTTTGCATTTTAGGTAGACCATCTTCTAAGGGAGGGGGAGGTTTGGGAGGCCAACGGACCTGTCTTAGCTGGTGATTAGTTGTAATTCTGGGAGATCCCCAGGTCACACCTGATCACACTAATGGATTTGATGAATGTGACTATGAGATATGTCTAGAGTGTTTGCCAAATGGATTAACATTATATAGGTATTTCAACGTTACCCACTTTGATAAAGGTACACACGAAACGAGATGTAATATGCATGGTTCATTGGTGTTGATAGTGTTTGAATTGCTCCCAGTAAACGGAATACTGACAAAAGAATTTACAAGTTGCTGAAGAACCTTTCTTGGCACTATACATCATGGTTCTTTGCTTCCTTTCAACACACCTGGAGGTTGGCAGACCTGGAAGTGCCAGTCTTTCAGTGTCGGGTTGCCAACCTCCAGGTGGGGCCATCAGGAATTTCTACCATATTCCAGTCTAAAGAGATCTGTTGCCCTGGAGAAAATTGACCGGGGGGGGGTGGAGCGGACTCCAATAGCATTACACCCCTGTTGAGGTCCCTCCCCTCTGCCAACTCTGTCCCCTGATTTGCCTCCAAACCCCCAGGAATCTCCCAACCCAGAGTGGGCAATCCACTTTTGGTTTGAGCCAAGGCGCTCCTGCTTATGGCTTTAAGTGGTGGCTTTTCTGGCAAACATTTGACTGCTTGGGCCTTGCCACCTTGCAGCATTTAGAGATTGTGGAGACGTTTCGATAGAGGTCCCTGCCAGCATAGGTTTCATAATGGCATTTGAACATGATGAAAGAGGTTCCAGTCATCTGATGATTTCTTGTTAAGAGGACCATCTGCTGCCCTGAACTCCTGATGGGGAGGACATCAGATTCAATATGGTTTTTTGGACCTTCACAGACATTTTGATGTCCTTTAGGATCCTCCCAGCAACCTGGCAATTAGGGCAGGCCGAGTGGCAGAGACTGCCCAGAACCAGGGGCCACGACACATGACTTAGTGTGGTTGTGAACCCAGGCTCCCAATGTGATATTCCGACCCCTCTTTCATAATAGCTCTGCAACACTGAGCAAGTCAGAAGACAAGGACTTGTTCCTTCCCCCTCTTTCTCTTCGTCTTGCCAGTACAGCTGGCCAGACGGCCCCTGAGGCTGCAGAACTCTCAAGCTGGCAAGTCACAAGGCCTCCTTGGCTAAGCAACAGAATGGGGATCTGGAGGGAAAGGAGGAAAGGAAAGGAGTGATGGAACTTTGCTCACCTGCCTGAAACGTCACCACTCTCTTGATAGCTTGTGGGCGCATCTCAGCAAAACTCCACCCTGGGACATCCCTGCAAGACAAACACAGGGTAAGCAGGCTGGATCCCGCACTTCCCTCTACCATGGGTGGCATCCCCCAGGCTCTTTCACTGCCTTCAGCTGGCCAACATCCACCGGCAACCGGCAGCCTGCATCCCCTGGCTTCAATGTCCTCAACCAGTCAGCCCGTCACAATCACACCTCCATTCAGCCCATCACATTCACACACACCCATTCAACCCACCCAAACCTAAGGATGGGCATGAACCAGGGAAATCTGGTTCGGTTTATGGCTGCACTATGAACCAAACGGTCCGAGGGGAGCAGAAAGCAGGGATTTTAAAGGGTTTTTTGTTGTTGTTGCCATAGTGAAAGGATGCAAACTGACAGCTAAAGGTGAAAGTATTTGATTCAAAAATGTTCTCTCTCTCTCTCTCTTCTTTCCATTCTGGGGCCTATTCTATAATGAGTACCAGAATGAATCCCAACAGGAAAGGTTTATCTAGACCAACCTGTTGCATCAGACATGATGCAGAAATGACTCAAAGAAATGGGACGCAGAATAGAGAGTGAAACAGAAAATCTTGGAAACAGGATGGAGGCTTTTGAGAAGTGAATGAATCAGAGGGTGATTCTGCATTGGCTTTTGCCTCTGTTGTTTTAGGAAACCCACATTGGAACAGAAATTCCCCTCTGCATTGTATGCTGCTTTCACTTTCTTTGATCATGGGATTACCCACCACACTGCATGCCGCTTTCGCATTCTTTGATCATCATGTTTTGTGGTACCTTCTGCATAGATTTATGGCCATTCAGGGATGACTTTGCAGTCAGTATGGCGTTGCCCCAAGGTATTTGAATGTGGTTTTGAGCTGCATTTTTCCCTCCCAGTAGAGAAAAGGTGGAACAGATGCTAGATGCGGAATCGCTTAGAGTCCTGGGAAATTTAAGTATGAAATGAAAGATGATGAGAAAGAATTAGAAGTTAAGGAAAGCAATGATGTAGCGGTTGCTGTAGAAAATAGAATAGTCAAGACTTGACAAAGAACTTGAGGGGCATGTGAGTTTATTAGTTCTTATGGATTGCAGAGAAAAAAGACGAGTGTCTGAAACTGAGAGCTATCCAAGAAGGAATTGATTAAGATTTCAGAGAGAGGATTCTATCACATATAGTCAGTTTTATGGACTTGAGAGAAAAGGAGCCTTGTCTGAAAAGGAGACCTGTCTAAGAAGAAAATGATGGAGACTTCAGAGAGAGGATTAGATCATTTTTGGCCAACTCCTGAACTTTAGTTCCTAAGCCGATCTGTTCCCTTTCCTTCTGGAAAGCAAATAGATGAAGGAAGGAAGGAAGAGAGAGAGAGAGAGAAAGGAAGGGAGAAATAGAAAGAAAGGTGAAAAGAAAGAAATGGAATGAAAGCAAATAGATGGGGGAGGAAGGAAGGGGAAAGAGAGAAACAGAGGTGAAAAGAAAGCAAATAAATGGGGAGGTGGAAAGAAACCAATGTTAACTTTAAATGTGTTCTTCAACACCCCCCCCCAAGCCAGCTGGAGGGGGGACTTTGAGAATGCATATAATGTTAAAGTTGCTTTCTTTCTCTGCTCCCTCCCCAAGCCTACCCAGGGAGGGGAACACTGGCTGGGGAAGGAAAGACTGATCAGTGCAGTACGCCTCCCCTTCACTTCCCCAGCTGCCCTGCCAGGAGCCGCACAATAGGTATGAAAGAGCTGCATGTGGCTCCCAAGCCGCAGTTTGGCCACCCCTGAGCTAGAGGATTTGGATTCAAATAGACCTCATTGACATGCCAATGTAATGTAGCCCACAAGGACCACTCACAACATACACAACATTTTTAGTGAAACATGTTGCAAGGAGGAGAATCTTAAATGAATATTTTTCATTGGATCTACAAAGGAACTACCCTCAATCATAAATTTACAGGCTGCACATCTTTTACATTTGAAATTTCCTTTAACTTCCAGTCATGTTAGTCTGGAAGTGCCAGTCATGAGGTGTAGGATTGCCAACCTCAATGAGGGTCCATGAGGAATTTCTACTGAAGTTCAGACTAAAGAGATCTGTTGCCCTGGAGAAAATGGAAGGGGGTGGAGGACTCTAATAGCATCATAACCCTGTTGAGGTCCCTCCCCTCTGCAAACTCCGCCCCCTGCCCCAATCTGCCTCCAAATCCCCAGGAATTTCCCCATGCAGAGTTCGCAGTCCTCTTTTGGTTTGAGCCAAGGCACTCCTGCTTATGGCCAGCCCTGGAGGATATGGGTTTCCTTTTCTGTAACTGAATGTCTGCGTAACTGTTTCTGCAATTTTATGTAAGCCACTTTGAATACATTAGGGATAAAAGGAGGGGGGGAGGACTTAACCCTGAAACCTGGGATGCAGAACCTTAAGAGGTTAGTCAAAAAGAACAACATGTATCCTGTCCTATTAAATAAAAGGGTAGTGGTCTGGCAAGATTCTATGCTTGGCAAAATCAATTCGCTCCCTGGTATGTCACTCAGAATCTGTCCCTATCCACTAGCTGCGTTGCCTGAGTTCTCTCCCACCCACTGCAGCCTAGGCCACTCTTCTCTGATTGGGCCAGCATTTCAAGCTCATTTGCATACGGAAGCTGATTGGACTTCACTCCATTTTGCACCTCAAACTCCCCCCCCCACCGCAAGACTGTTGGAATTGTCAGTTGTTTATGCAACCTGTTGTATTCTGAGGTGAAATATGTCCTCACAACACTTCCCCTTCAAAAGAAACAAACCCAATAACACAACCATGCCATACCACAAAATAGACAGGTCACACCACAAGCAGAATACCACAAGGCAAAAAACCCTCTGGTACTAATTCTGGCAGGGGAGGCCTGAGTGTAGAAAATGATTTATCGACACAGTGGAAAATCTTTAGGAATTGTTTGGTGCATTTACCATGGGGCACCCACCCAGAGCCTCTGGCATTTTCTCACTCTGCTGGCATCAAAACCAATTGAAGGCAAAATAGAGATATGGAGACTTTTCCATCCTGCTTTGCCTCAATTTGTCTTTGTTGGCAATGGCAACCCTAGGCCTGGCTGCTTGCTCCTGTTCAGCAGGAGCATCCCTATGGAAACTGTCTGGATGATTTTGGACCAGCTGGAGACTTTCTGCCTAACCTGCCTTACAGGGTTGCTGTACAGATCACAAAGCCAAAAAGAATGAAGTAAACTGCTTTGCTCCCCGCTAATGAGAAAGACAGAATTTTGCCTAGGAAGAGGCTGCTGAGAGGGGATGAGATAAAGTTGCCAACTATAGGTATGGAAATTCCTGGAGATTTGAGGGGTGGAGCCCAGAGAGGGTGAGGTTTGAGGAGGGGTGGGACCTCAGACAGGTACAGTGCCATAGAATCCACCCTCCAAACCAGCCATTTTCTCCTGGGGAACTATTGTTGCCAATCTTGGCCCAGTGGTCATGAAACCATTCTCTTCCACCCCCTGCTGTGCAATTATCTTTCCCCTATGGTTGCCAATCTCCAGGTGGGACCTGGAGATCTCCTGCTGTTACAATTGATCTCCAGATGACCAAGATCAGTTCCCCTGGAGAAAATGGCTGCTTTGGAGGGTAGACCCTATGGCATTATACCCTGCTGAGTCCTTCCGTCCCCCACCCAATGCTGCCCTCCACAGGATCCACCTCCCAAATCTCCAGGTATTTCCCTACTTAGAGCTGGCAACCCTACTTTTCCCTCAGTGCCTGTTGGTAGGCAACCAAGCTTGGTCCTGTCACCTGCTTTGGCCTTTGAGAGAAAACTCATTGGGGCCAGTCCTGATAGGGTTGCCAACTCCAGATGGGAAATTCCTGGAGATTTGAGGGATGGAGCCTGAAGCGGGTGAGGTTTCAGGAGGGGTGGGCCCTCAGACAGGTACAATGCCATAAACTCCACCCATCAAACTAGCCATTCCATCCTGGGGAACCATTGTTGCCAATCTCCAGGTGGGAGCTGGAGATCAATCAGAATTACAACTGCTCTCCAGGAGGGAGGGGGGAGGAGATGGAAAGCTGAAGTTAGAGGGCAGATAATGGTAGGTTGACAATTGGCTGGGAGGAAGATATGGTTGCCAACTCCAGGTTGGGAAATTTCTGGAGATTTGAGGGGTAGAGCCTGGAGATGGTGAGGTTTGAGGAGGGGTGGGGTCTCAGACAGGTATAATGCCATAGACTCCACCCTCCAAACCAGCCAGTCCCTCATGGGGAACCATTGTTGCCAATCTCCAGGTGAGGGCTGGAGACCACTCAGAATTACAACTGCTTTGCAGGAGAGAGAGCAGAAGTCAGCTGAAGTCAGAGGGGAAGATAACAGTAGGTTGATGGTTAGCTGGGAAGGAGGTGGGGTTGCCAACTCCAGGTTGGCAAATTCCTGGGGATTTGCGGGGTGGAACCTGGAGAGGGTGGGGTTTGAGGAGGGGTTGGACCTCAGGCAGGTAGAATGCCATAGACTCCACCCTCCAAACCAACCATTTCCTCCTGGGTAACAATTGTTGCCAATCTCCAGGTGAGGGCTGGAGATCACTCAAAACTACAACTGCTCTTCAGGTAGCAGAGATCAGTTCCTCTGGAGAAAATGGTGGTCTCTGTCATTATACCCTGCTGAGGTCACCACAGCAAATTCACACTGTGTGTCCAAAGCCAGGGCACTCTCCCAGAGCCTCTTTCTAGAGCCCGTTGTATTTATTTCCACAACGGGCCTTACTCCTAGTATAATATAAAAAGATATATGTATTTATTAGCAAAGAATTAAAAAACATATAAGGGCCTAATCACACACCTTATGTAAAAATACCAAAATCTTATACACAAGAGCCAATGGGCTTGACCGGACGCGTTTCAGCCTGTATAGACCTTCTTCAGAGGTCAAACTCAAAAAAGAATTGTTCCAAAGTGAAACCACTAGGCACAGATAAATGAGGCCTCTTTGCTAAAGGGACAATTTTTGGAGGCCTCATTTATACTTTTATTCTGTGCCTAGTGGTTTCACTTTGGAACAATTATTTTCTGGTCCATCTTGTATCCATGTTGCATAATTGAATGGCTGTATTGTATTGTGACTCAAGATTCAATGCCATAGGCTCCACCCTCCAAAGCGGCCATTTTCTCCAGGTGAATTGATTAGTGTGGATGTGAACCCCGGTCTCCCCAGTGTGCTCCTCCAGCTGCTATCTCATAATATCTCTGGTACAAAGAACAACTGAACTTCCTTCCTCCTCGTCCTCCTCTTCCTAGTTGCTTGAGTGTGCCTGAGGTTAGCAACCTTGAAATGAAGTGGTGTCCCCGAGGCTGCAATGTGTCAAGAAAAGTCATCTCTCAACTCACATGTCTTAGGCCATTTCTACGCTTCAGTTTTCATTTGTGGATATATATATCACCCTCTTCCCTGGCTGCCCCAATTAATTCATTGATTTTATTTAAAACATCAGTGAGCCACCTTTCTGCTGTGTGGAACTCAAGACGGCTTAAAATAGAAGCAGATCATGAAAGAAAGAATAAAAAGAACCATGATAAAAACTATAACACCAATTAAAAGCTGCAAGCCCTCACACGTTCTTCCTCCCACTCACCAGCCAACCTACCTTTATTCGTTCCCATCTCCATCTCTCCCCCTCTTTCCCCCCTATCATGGTCTCCCCGTGCAAAGTCTGACTCCATCGTGCGGTGGTTGCCAGCTCAGGCCGACTCCCAGTCATGCCACAGTGGCTGCTGCCGCCATCAAGCCAGTACTCAGGGCACCATAGTCACTGCTGCCAAGCCAGGCTCAATGGTATTGGCGGTGAGTTTCCAGAATTTGCTACCGGACCTGTCCTTGGCAAGTCCTCCTCCATCAGGGGACACGATGACCTGGGGGAAGGAGCCCTTCCAGGGCTCTTTCACACACACACCAGTCTCTTCCTGCTCCCCCTCCCACAGCTTTCCTTTCCAGAAACCAAGTCTCGGAATGTTTGGCAACTGCGCTGTGGTTGCCAAGTGACCTCCAACAGCCACAGAATCCAGTGGACATTCTTAAAGTGACAGATGTTGGTTCTGTTCTTTCACAGAGTTTTGTGTCCATGATGTGTCGTTTCCCTCAGATTTTTTCCTGCAAACTTGGGACTGCTCCAGGTTTGAACAGAAATCCCCTCCCCCGGATCTGTCCCTGCCTGCATTTTGCATAGGGTTGCCAGGTCCCTTTTGTGAGCGGAGGGGTGTGGGGGGGTGCACTTACTGGGACTCACCCCACAAGTTTCAGTGTGAATCACTGCTCTGGTTGTGGGTTTAGGGCTGCTGGCACGCTTACTGGAGAAGTAAGCCCATTGAGGTAAACAGTGAAATAAGGTTTCATTGGGATGTACTGTTTTTGTTTTGTAGTGGTTAAAGTTTCAGACTGGGACCTGGGAAACCCAGGTTCGAACCCCCACTCTGCTGTGGAAGCTTGCTGGAGGAAGGTGGTCCACCAGTCACACACACTCAGCTTAACCTTCCTCACAGGGTTATTGTGAGGATGATACAGGAGAGAAGACCTGCTTTGAGACCCCATTGCAGAGAAAGGCAGAATACAAATGTGGCAGAATTTGGAACATGGGGGCCTTGATCAGTCATGTATAAAGCTCATTATAGCAAAAGCAGACTTTGGTTCTTCCCATGAAGCACTGCAGTATGCAGAATGCCTGCTTCCTAAGAGAAGCATTGCCTGGCTGTGATCTTCAACTCATGCTCATTTACATTCCTGTGCTGAGCTGTGCCACCTCCATAGACAAAACTTTATAGATTAAGGTCATGTATGTCTCCTGTTCGAATCTGGAGCCTCTTGACCTGCTTCCGATAACCTAGGAGTGTTCAGGGTTCACAGGTTTTTTGAGGAGGAGGGGTCTGGTTATTATTATATTTATGGTATTTGTTCTGATACTTACCTTGCCTTCATTCAGACGCAAGAAGGTATATATTCAAGGGTTTTTCAAAGGGTAAATGCTGCCTTCTGATCACCTGCTTGAGGCCATAGTGGGCATCCAGGGGAGATCTTCATAATAGGGAATTTGTGTACATGGCTTCTTATTAATTTGGATGCTTAGAGTACTCTTGATAGTTTGGTAAGGATCAATAAAATAGAACTCGATGCAAGCTCATGTCCTTTTCCTGTTTAAAGTTGGTACTCTTGCTGACTCCCATTCGGCCCAGAAAGCTCGGAGGAGGCTAAGACCCAAGTGGACTCCTCGGTCCAGCCTCCCCAGATTTTTTCCACCACAACAAATAAAGTAAATAAATCAATAAATAAGGCAGTTATCCAGTAGGTACACGTCATCCTAATAAGAGAGATTGTTGGGGGGGGGACACACATTTGGATCACTTTACGTAGCCAACAGAATCAAATATACAAAACCTCCCAGCTGCATGTAAAGGCTTACACATGTAGGATAAGGCAGAGTATAAACTGAATGAATAATATAAATAAAAATTGTTAAACTGAACTGTACAATAATCATCAGTAGTCTAATAGATTAAAATATGTGTTATTTATTACAATCAAGGATACATGCTATCTGCAATATGTGAATCAAAACCAACTATATTTCATGAAACAATCTTATGAACTCTATTATCCAGAATTCAAAGCTTCATGATATTTCAGCTCATCAGTACTCACATACAAATTGTAATTAATATATCACTGTATAACAGCCAACAATTGGTGTAGAAAATTATATAAATGCTTGTGCCGGCCCTGTAAGGCTTCCAAAATTATAATACAAATCAGCAGTATTGTAACTTGATCTTGGCTACAAGAAAAGGTGCCTGATGTTCCTCATTTCAGCTGAAGTCTTTATCACAAGCCACAAAGTTTTTCTGAAGTCCAAAAGCTCCAAAAATAGCACACAACTTTGCAAAGAAAGCTCATCCAATTTTCACAGCACGCACAGTGCCATTAATAATACTTCTATGGGACACAGTCCTTCAATGTTCAAACCTCTGGCATTCCAATTACATACTAGTTGGAAGTACCATTTCATTCAGTGGAGCTTACTTCCAGGAAAATTGCTCACCAAGGGAGGGAATCCCCCATAGTAAAATTGACAGCAACTAAATGTTTATTGAAATGATCAAGAAAATCAGCACTGAATCAGCAGTAAAATGGACATATTAACTTCATCCACCGGGGTGTGTGTGTGTGTGTGTGTGTGTGTGTGTGTGAGTGAGAGAGAGAGAGAGAGAGAGAGAGAGAGAGAGAGAGAGAGAGAGAGAGAGAGAGGAATCCCCCATAGTAAAATTGACAGCAACTAAATGTTTATTGAAATGATCAAGAAAATCAGCACTGAATCAGCAGTAAAATGGACATATTAACTTCATCCACCGGGGTGTGTGTGTGTGTGTGTGTGTGTTAATACAACACTCTCTGCCGACAAGCCTTTGATGGTCTGGCAGACGTCCTTAAGATAAGAATACGAAAACAAAGGTATCATTAGATATTACCCAGAAAAGCTGACTAGCTACTTCAGAGAGCCATGATCACTGGTCCATTAATTACAAGAGTAATAATTTTCTTCACCACATAAAGGATTTTTTTGCCTGATAAAGCTCACTTAATTTTGCTTGACAACAGGGAAAAGTTCAACAGATACAGTCCCCCATACCTTTCACCAGTAAAGAAAAACTGCGTTACCGTGCAGCCCGAAATAAGAGTATCTATCCTTCTAAGCCCATTGACTTCAGGAGTCTTGTTATTGCTGTTCAGTCACACAGTCGATTCTGACTCTTCATGACCTCATGGACCACATCACACCAGGCCCTCCTGTCCTCCCTCATCCTCCAGAGTTCACTCAACTTCATGTTCATTGCATCGATAACATTGTCCAACCGCTTCATCCTTTGCCGTCCCCTTCTTCTTTGACCTTCAATCTTTTCCAGCATCAGGCTCTTCTCCAGTGTCAGGAGACTTAGAAGGGTGTCCAGGGCTCATTTTGTAGCAGGAACTCCTTTGCATATTAGGCAACACACCCCTAATGTAGCCAGTCCTCCAAGAGCTTACAGTAGCCCCTGTAAGAAGAGCTCTGTAAACTCTTGGAGGATTGGCTACATTAGGGGTGTGTATCTAATATGCAAAGGAGTTCCTGCTACAAAAAGAACTCTCTGTGGTTTATTTACTTCATTTGTGTCCCACCTCTCTCCCCAATGGGGACCCAAGCTGGCTTAAACTTCTCTATTTTATCCTTTCATCAACACCCCTGTGAGGTAGGCTAGGCTAAGAGGGTATGACTGGCCCAAAGTCACCCAGCAAGCTTCCATGGCAGAGAGGGGATTCAAACACTACACCACACTGTTTAGGACTGCACTGTTATTTTCTCCCTGTTATTCTCAGGAGCCTGCCAGTATAAAGGAGGCCACCCCAACCACCATCTGCTTCACCAACACAAGGTCTGAGAGGATTTGCAACAGTGACCATGTGATCTGAAATCTCCAATGAGGATGATGTTAGAAGAGAAGGCAAAGGTGTGTGCTCACGAAAGTTGCTATCTGGGCAGCTTTGAACGAGTCATTCCTTGCTTGTTTCTGTTTTTTCTTTCTCTCCCCCTCTCTCAATAGTAAACAACAGACTGAAGAAGAAAAAGAGGCAACCTATCTTGTGGGAAAGGATTAGCAAACAACAAAGAAAAGTACATTTGGGTGCAAGTCAGCTGCATGAGTAAGTGCTTGCAGGGTAGACAAGGGGTCTGTTCACGCAGCTGCTCTTATGGAACAGATACAGATTCTCTGGCCCAGCATGCAGCACAAACACAAGCCACCGTTATTAACTGGAAGGAGGAAATGGTTAGGGGGTTATCATGAGCAGATGATAAAGGGTGTTTTTCCTTTAATTGCTAACTTTTCAATGGTTGTACAGTGGTTATAAATTTTGCGAAGCTGGTTTTATTTCTCTCCCCAATTAGAATGGGTTCTGTTAGAAAGGGCTTGCGATTTGGCTGAGTGCCTTCACATCTGCAAGCATTTTAAGGGCTTTTCTTTTTTTCTTTACCCTAGAGTATGGCATTGTAGCATACAAGGAACCACTATGTGGAATCTCTCTCTGTGTAGTTTATGTATGTACTGTGGGAAACAGCTCTGTTATCTGTTGACTGACTAAACTGTTGTGTTGGGGGGGAAACAGCTGTAGGGAGAATAATTGTTCCTAATGAATATGAAACTGGTGCTGCCACATCTGGTTCATGGTGACTCAGAAGTAATTTCTGCAAAATTCAATGGAACTTAATGCCAAAGAAAGCTGCAAATTGAACTGGATGCCGTTCTCCTTGTATCCAGGCTCTGTGTCTTTTTATTGGTTGATGTAAAGTCCATTTCTTTTCTCCTAATACTAATTTCTCTCACCCCAGGCTGTTTAAATAGATCTCTGTGTATGCCACATGAATGCTGAAAGTTAGCTCTTGATAACTAATGCAAGGAATTTGAATGTTCAAGGTAGCTGTTAATGTGGTTTTCTTGATGTCTCTGCTTGATTTTGGGGAACAGTGGGGCAGGCCTGTGGCTACACTGGGGGATCTCAGAGCCTGGCCCCCCACTTACTGCCAAGGCCCCCTGACTTCCCATCCAGCCCAGGCCCCTCAACTTCCAATTTTTTATTTTATTTGTGGCGCTCCCTTGGGGGGGGGTGTGCAGGGTGCCCCCTGACTTATTTAAAGGCCCCCTGAATTGAAAAATCCTGGCTACAGGCCTGCAGTTGGGATAGTTGGAGAGACATATTGGGTTGGAGGGGGATATATATATTTTAGGGAAACTGGCTGTAACGTCCAGGGCTGCAGCTAGGGTACTAGGGTTGTTAGCTCTGGGTTGGGAAATATCTGGAGATTTTGGGGGTAGAGCCTGGGAGGCAGGGCTTGGGGGGGGAGGGAGGGACCTCTGCAGAGTGTAGTGTAGGGGTGGCCAAACTGACTCAGTGTAAGAGCCACATAGAAGAAATGTCAGATGTTTGAGAGCCACAAAACATGAACAAATATTACACACACGTTTTTACTTTAAAATATGCACATTTGCTTTCTATTAACATTAAATGAGACTGCCAAAAATAAAACCCAAAAGGGTAAAAACAGATACTGATAATGATATTTATTTGTCCAGTGATGTTTATTTGTTTGCTAATGATAGTTATTTGTAAACAAATTAAATTAAAATTTATTAAAAGCAAATTATTAAAAGAGAGACCTGGAAAGAAATAATGAAAGAGGTGGAAAGAAGGAGAGAGAAACAAAGAAAGCAAACAGACAGGAGGGAGGGAAGGAGAAAAAGCATTGCCTCCCTTTCACTTCTCCAGCTGCCCTGCAGGGAGCCGCAAAATATGTGTGAAAGAGCCACATGTGGCTCCCAAGCCGCAGTTTGGCCATCCCTGGTCTGGTGCCACAGAATCCATCTTCCAAAGCAGCCATTTTTTCCCAGGGGAACCGATCTTGGTAGTCTGGAGATCATTTGTAATAATGGGAGATCTCCGGGTGCCACCTGGAGGTTGGTAGCCATAGCAACATCAGAGTACTTTTGCCTCACATAAGATCTTTGAGAGAGAGAGAGAGAGAGAGAGAGAGAGAGAGAGAGAGAGAGAGAGAGAGAGAGAGAGAGACGCTCTGGCTTTTAGTCTGAAGCATGGCAGTTTCCCCTCACAAACTAAAGAAAAGGAGCTTATTTTTAGAATAGGAGAGATCCTAGTTTAAAACAGCTCTCTTTCTTTCGCCACCATCCTGCTACCATGACTGAGTATGGTAGGGTTGCCAACTCTGACTTGGAAAGGTCCTGGAGATTTGGGGGTGATGCCTGGGGAGGCAAAGGAGCTCAGCAGGGATGTGATGCCAGAGAGGCCCCCCCCTCCCCCTTTAAACCTGCTGCTTTCTCCAGGGGAACTGATCTCTGTGGTCTGGAGATGAGTTGTGATTTCAGATGAACCAGGTCTTAGCTGGAGGCTGGCAGTCCCAGCATGGTTAGGTACTTACAAGAGGCAAGGAGTCGTTTCAGGTAAAGATGGCCCCTCTTCTTCACGCCTGGTTCAGATCCGGTTTGGCCATGACCTCATCACTTTCCATTTGAACTGGCGAGGGAGGTCTGTCTGTCCTTAGCTATGCTACACGCATGGACCCTGACCCTGGTTATGCCCAAGGTCATAATAATGATTGATGAGTTTGTTGCAAAAGGTGGCTTCTAAGGTGTGTTATCTTTTTGTCTCTTTTCTGTAGCTATGGATGACTGGGAGAGCAGCAGCGATACATTTATTCAGAGGTTGGATTTTTCCAGCTGTGGAGAAGACAATGAGTTGGAAGAAGACAATAGCATGCGAGAGGAAGAGCTGAGAAATGTAACCCCTCAGAAGAACTGGGACTCTCAGACTTGGAGAACTAACTGTCCTGTCCCAGTTACCCCTCAGAGACCGCTAAATGATTTCTCTCTGGCTCACCCAAAGCCCTGGGTGAGTCCCTTAAAGAAATGCAAGAGATCTCTGAGAAAGAACACTGTTGTTTCAGAAGACTATCCTGGAACTCCATTGCATTATGTCACTTGGCAAAAGCTGCAGCTCTGTGATACACCACATACCCCAAAGGTAAGGTAATAACCATTATGTGTGCATGAAATTATATGTTGCACATTACTTTGGCTTAACACTCTGCAAAATTGAGCTGCAACTTCTGATGCGCAACTTCTCTCACTTCTGTGGTCAGTCTTCATTGCTGCGTCTGACTCAAGCTGTGGTCGTCATATTTCCGAGACCTCTGTGGCAGAGACTGTTGTTTGCTCAGGAAAGCCTCTCTTTTGGCTAGATCTATGCGTGATTTTGCAAAAATGTGCACATGGATATTGAGAGCAGGGCAGTGCCCAGAGTGCACTAGGTGTTTCTGTGTAAACCTTTTTCTCAGACTGACTTTGCTGTAGCTAGAAAGGTGTTGAGTCAGGGACATCTGAAAGAAACCTAGCCATTTTCTCTGTGGTTCTGTTCCCACTGCTACAGAGTATTTGCTTACTTCATTTATATCTCACGTATCAATTCCTCTCCTTTGTTTTATTCTCACAACAACCCTGTGAGGTGGGTTAGGCTGAGAGAGTGTGACTGGCCCAAGGTCACCCAGCAAGCTTCCATGGCACAGTAGGGATCTGAATTCGGTCTTTCAGATTCTGCAAAAACTGAGCACTGACTGGCATTCTAGTCTTTGGTCATCTCTGGTGGTTGCAGCACTACAGCAGTGGCACAGTACCTGTCTTGAAGTGCATAGCCTAAGCAGTAAAGACTCCCCTTCCTCCATTCAGCTCTGCTAGGGATGTTGTACTATGACACCTTCCGACACACCAGCAGAGTTGGACATTCCTTGCCAAATATTATGCAAACTCATGGAGGGTTGCTTTAGCCGTAGCTATTTTCTGTAAAAGCTAAGTGAACTCTCAGAGGAATTTTACTGCTGTCCAACACTGGAGAATGACAAAGAGGAGGTAACTGTTGCCTTGCTTTTGATCTGCCAAAGGCATACCTATGGGGAGCTCACTGCTGAAGGCAGCAGACTTCAGTCTGATCCAGAAAGATGATCCTTATGATCCTAATAAAGACATGTCCATGCACCAAAATGGGAAGGGAGTGCTGAACGTAGGGCCCACAATCCTAATTCTGAACCATCCTGAGCTACTGAAGTTGGGGAAGCTCTTCAGCCCTCCTCAAAGGGTTGCAAACATTGTTGGCGGCTATGATTTTTATATCCCTGCTCAAGGGATGATCCTCAGCTAGGCACCAGTCATGACTTTTCCAGCATTGCTGAACGAGCCTCCATTTGACTCTGAGGGAGCAAGAGGCTTTGCTTAACTTCACTGAATGTACAGGCAGATATATTTTTATCCTAAAAAAAAAAAGGACTCAATATTGTAGGAGCATCTTTACTTCAAAGAAGCTTCTGTCACTTCCTAGTCCTGTGCTTGGATGAGGAATCTCTGCAGGCTATAAAGGCACCATCTTGAGTGATTCTCTAATAGCGATTTGTTCTCTTAAAATTTGGAATAGAGCAATTTAGTAATTCCCTTCATCTTTCTGCTTCTGAAGACGGGTGTCTGAGGATTATGTTAGCATGTATCGCTCCGTATTTTGCTCTGCCGCCAAAAATATCCCGCAGTGATGGCAACATTACTAAAAAGAGACTACTTATGTTTTAAATTAAAAGCACAAGAATGGCCCTTCTGGATTGGACCAGTACTCCATCTAGTCTAGCATAGTGGTGAGCCTGATGCCCCAGTAAAGTTTATTGAGGGGATGGAGACCAAAGGTCTCCCCCAGTTACTGCTCCTCGGTACTAATGTTCAGAGGCTTTCTGCTTCTGAACATGGAAACTTCATTTAATCACCATGGCCAATGGCCATCGATGGGCCTATCCAGTTCTCTTTTAAAACCAGTGGTGATGAATTCTACAGGTTAATTGATGAATTGAGTGAAAAAAGTTCTTCCTCTTGTCTGTCCTGAACCTTCTGCCCATCAGTTTCATTGGGCGCTCTGCCCCCATGTTTTGGGATTATGGGGGAGAAAAGTTTTATCTCTACTTCCAATCAGTTTCGCTGACACAGATTCTGTATAAGAAGTCTTAACATGGTGACTGACTACTGCTATCAACCTATCAATATGCATGGTGCCCAAGCAACTTGCAACCTGACTCTGTTATGACTGATTTCAGAAGGAGGTGGAGGTAGGCATAAACTGGAAATAATATATGTTTGTTCCAGCAGCATATGCATAGCTGTTGTTTACAGCAGAGGAAGAGAACTCTAATTAGGGTTGCTGCCAACCTCCAAGGGAGGCCTGGAGTTCTCCTGGAATTACAACTGATCTCCAGCCTACAGAGATCAGTTCCCCTTGAGAAAATGGCTGCTTTGGACAGAGGAACGTATGGTATAATACCCCACAGAGGTCCCCTCCCAGGCCCCACCCCAAATCTTCAGGAATCTCCCAACCCAGAGTTGGTAACCCTAACTCAGCGTTGTGACTACAATCAGATCTAATCATTTGATGACAACATCTTATGCTTTCTCAGTCCACTTCTTGTGCTGGATGCATCTTGCCTGAATGGTTAAAAAGGGGGAATCCCTACAGTCTGATCCCCAGGGGCCAGGAGGGATCCCTACAGTCTGAGGCCGCCACTCCTAGGTCCTTTATTTGGCCAGGTACTTCTAAACACTGATGCTCACATCTCCTGTCTTCTTCTCCCAAGAAAGAAGGGGGAGCAATCAGCCTTCCAGCTTCTCTTTCTTTGTTTTCTCTCCCCTCTCCTTATGGAGATCAACAGACTTCTCTGGGGGCGGAGTATTGCCACTCATGTCCAAAAGCCTGCATGTCTTGCATTCCTGTGGGTCCTTCCCTTGCTCAGGCAGATGCATTGAGGGGAGGGAGATCAGTTGTGGTTCTGCAGCAGGCTGCCCTGTCCACACAACCCAGTATGCAATGTTGTTGCAGGATGTTCCATGTGACATTGCAAGACAGATAACATGGCAAAAGTAGCTCTCTTGCCGTCTTCAGGCTGAACATGCCTTATGCCTTAGGTAGCAGAGGAGAGAAGGGAAGAAATGGGGCATTAACTGCTATATTTATTCAACTGCAATTCTAGGTTTTTCCCCCAGTTATGCCTTCAAAAAAGGGAATCCTCTTATGTTCATGTGCAAGCTACTTATAACCTGCAATTTTTGTGTGTGCAAATACATTTGGGGTGGGCATCTGATCTTCAGGGTCATCTTCCTTTTGCATTGATACTATATTCCAGCTATCTGATGGTGGAAGGTGTACACACCTCCTAGAGTAGAGGGCTGGATAGACCGTGCTGGTTTGAATAGACTGGGTAGCAAGCAGACCTGAATGCAGGCTAGGTTGGTCTACCCAGGTTACTGAGAGGTTGGCTGGAAAGTAGCTAGATTTGGAGGGGGGGACCGAACATGTGTTACCTTAAGACTGATAGTAGCTGCCTGCATGCTTCCTTCCACAAAATGGCAATGTGCATTTAGCCTGTGCAGCAGTAATCTTGAAGAGCCAGTAGATATTAATGCCTATGACTCTTCAAAACAAAGTTGCTTCTGGTAAGTGCTAGGTCCCACATAAGGGTACTGGGGCGCACAGTAGCATTTTGCCTATGGGTAAGTGGGAGCTTCTCTTGAATTTGTGACTTGGCAGTAACATTTTTATATGGATGGTATTAGATGTTAAGCAGGTCACTGGCCATATCCCAAGGTAAGAACATAAGAAGAGCCCTGATGGATCAGACCAGTAGTCCATCTAGTCCAGCATCCTCATATAGTGGCCAGCTAGTTCCTTTGGATGGCCAACAGCAGGGCATAGAGGCCAAGGCCTTTTCCTGATGTTGCCTCCTGGCTCTGGGACTCAGAGGATTAGTGCCTCTGAATGTGGAGGTTCCCCTCAGGCACCATGGTTAGTTGCCATTGATAGACCTATCCTCCATGAATCTATCTAATTCTCTTTTAAAGCCTCTTTTATTCCTGTGGCTGTCCTTACATCCTCTGGCAGCGAATTCCATATTTTAATCACTCTCTTACTGTGTAAAGTAAAGGTAAAGGTAAAGGTTCCCTTGCTCAAAAGCCAGTCTAATCCGACTCTAGGGTTGCAGTGCTCATCTCCGTTTCAAAGCCGAAGAGCCAGCGCTGTCCGAAGACGTTTCCATGGTCATGTGGCCGGCATGACTAAACACCAAGGCGCACAGAACACTGTGTAAAGTAGTATTCCCTTTTGTCCGTCCTGAACCTACCGCCCATCAGTTTCACTGGATGCCCTTGGTTTCTAGGATTTTGGGAGAGGGAAAAATTTTTTCCTTGTCAACTCTCTCCACCCCATGCACAATTTTATAAACCTCTATCATGTCCCCCCCTTTGTTGTCTCTTCTCTAAACTGAAAAGATAATTGATCTTTCATCAAGAGGTTATTAGCCATTTTTATCTGCTTAAAACCAAAGGTAAGATTACATTTTAACAACAGGATATTTTTTGTGATGGAGAGGCACCAGCTACAAATCTAGTGCCTCTAGCTAAAAAGAAAAAAGCCTCCCCCCCCCAGCCCCAGATACCCACAGCTCAATTCTGCATCATAGCCTATGGGTCCCATTGACTATAATGATCCTTGTAGGCTACAATGGAGCCAGAAAAAAGGGGTCTTTTTGCATACCCTCTTTATGCTCTTCAATATGATTTGTAAACTGCCTTGAGTCACAGGGGGAAAGTGGGATATAGACATTTGAATAAATAAGTAGTTTGGGAAGGTTGATAACATTTAAACAACTTCCTGTTTGTTAAGTTAGGCAGAGTTCTGACGATGATTGTTCTTCCTCTGTTGTACTTCACCTGTAATGCTGCATATTTCACTAAAAAAAAGATAGTCAAATGTAGACTTGCTCACAAGTTTCATGCCACTAGCTTTTTTTGCTCACGAAGTAGAATTTCTGCTCACATCACTGTGGAGCTAAGAGGGAACATTGCTCTGGGGGTGGGCGTGGTTGATTACCAGTGCCCCACAAACATTTGCAGAGTTTTCAAACTGTTGGAACATGATTGTGGGTTGTGTGGGCCTTGGCGTGATCCAGCGAAACAAGGTCTTTATCTTTGCAATGTTTTCTGCATTTGGAGTGTTGCTAAAAGTTTGCTTAATGTGGTCTATAAAGTGTTCCCACAGTAAACTTCCAGAATGACAAACACTGCTGCTCTCATTAAGGTCTTTGCAAGCAGAGCACTTGTGTAAGCCAGTTGGTCTACAGTCTTCTCCCCTGACTCTGTTTGTTTTTAATTTAGAGTATCTTAACCAAGACAGCTTTCCCTTCACCTGTGGGGAAGTTCCCTGCCAAAGGGATGAGAAACTTGCGGTTCACATCTTGTGCTGAGCCAGAGGAACCTGTCCCAGCCTCACTGGTTAACATCAACCCGTTTACCCCAGAATCATATCGGCAGATGGTCTTCCATCCCAGCGGCAAGAGGAAAGCCAGAGGGGAGCTGTGAGTGCTTTGTTAAAATAGTTTTTAAAATTACTCCTGCTGCAGGATTTTGTTAAGATAATAGGCTTTCATAATCCAGTGGCTTTTGAACACTTGTATTCTGGGGAACCCCGGAACTGCGCAACAGTCTTGCTGGCCTTAGTGAGGTGGTCAGTGATATGGGACCTGGTACTCTTGAGAACAGCGGGATACTGCTACTGATCTTCCTTTGCAATTCTCGCAGCCATGCATATATTCTAAGTTTCTGTCTCATGTGGAGATAGGGTTGCCAGCTCCAGGATGGGAATTCCTGGAGTTCTGGGGGGTCGAACATAGGGAGGGTGTGGTTTGGGGGATGACCTCAGCAAGAAATAATGCTATATAGCCCCCTCTCCAAAGCACCCATTTCCTCCAAGGGAACTGACCACTGTAGTCTGGAGATCCGTTGTAATTCTGGGAGATCTCCAGGCCCCACCGGGAGATTGGCAACTCTCTGTGGAGTTGATGGGAAACTAAAAGGTGTAGGCCTGACCCAAACCCTATATGAACTGAATACAAACCCTAAAGCATATCTAGGGATCTTTTGCAGTAGATGATGTTTAGGAGTTTTTGGCAGGCAAGTCCATGTGGGAATCGTTCCCAGAAGGTAGAAATTCACTGTTGTACTAACCCGAAGAGTTCCTTTTGCCTTCTGTTTAATAGAAAAGAGGCATTTAGCAGGTGCAGAATTAGTTAATAAAAGCTGCACTTTAACTTCTCTGTGCATCATTTGTAGTTATTGGAGCACCCAGCCAAGGATTACCTCTCTCCTGTATCTTGGTCTTTTCCCCTATTCCACAAGAGAAAGGTGGGATTTATGTTTCTGTTCCTTAGTTTTGCATAATAGCAATAACTTTCTTTCTAAAACCTTTAGCTGCAGGAGTTATATTTTAAAGATATTGCAGACGGCAAGAAATTGAATGCTTAAAGAAGTGCCCCCCCCATGGTGTTTTGAGGGAACCCAAGAATTTCCATGCAAAAAAAGAATCCTCTAGCTCTATCCATTGCAGAGATAAAGGCAAAGGCATATCTCTGCAACAGAGGAGGCTAGAGATGTTCTTTAAAAATGAGAGACGGGATCTCAAAGTATCTGGTACATACATTTTTATATTGATATAACAATATTCAATTGCTAGTTTTAAAAAGCACTGACCTGGATAGCCTATGCTAGCTTAATCTCATCAGATCCTGAAAGCTAAGCTGGTTCAGCCCTGGTTAGTACTTGGATGGGAGACCACCAAGGAATACCAGGGTCACACAGAGGCAGGTAATGGCAACCCACTTCTCAGTTTCTCTTCCCTTGAAGACCCCATGGGGTCACCATAGACTGGGGGCAACTTTAAAGCAAATAAATAATAATAATAATTTTTAACAACCTAAATGCCCCAGTGACCTGAGATGGGGAGATTGCAGCCACTGGGGAACTGGGGCAAGGAAACTGTGGGAAAACCTGCCATGTGGAAACCCTGTTGCCGATGCACTATATGAGCAGTGGCAGCAGTAATGTACTTCTAGCCCCTGGAGCAGTGTCTGAACAGAGGCTTCTGAAAATATAAGCACTATCCCTTCCTGCTGGGTGTATTCCTGGGTCATAACATGGCAACAGCAAGGTCCGTTAGGCCTAACTGTCCTTATGAACTGACTCTGGGCGCTAGAGAATGCTCCCAGAATTCTCTGCAACACAGAAGGGATTCCTCAGTAGAGAAGCGGATGCAAAAAGGCATCTTGTTGAAAGTCTGAACATCAGTGCAGGGTGTTAACTAGCAATCTGAAGGCCTGAAAGCAAAAAAAGGGGAGGGGGTTGTATTTTTTTCTGAGCTGTTAACATATTTTCCTCAAGTAAACACAAATTTCAGTTCACCCAGATCAAACCAACTGTTTAATTATTTTTGCTGTCAAGTCACAGCTGAATTATGGCAGCCACACAGGGTTTTCAAAGAGGAGATGAACAGAGGCAGTTTGCCATTACTAGTTTACTTATTTATTTATATCCCATTACTTGTTTACTTATTTATTTATATCCCATTTTCTCCCAGATCAGGGACTTAAACTGGCTTTTCGCATTGTTTCATCCTCCTCTACTTAATCCTCACAACAATTATGGACTTCTGCTCCATATGCTTATCTAATTCCCTCTTGAAGCTGTCCATGCTTGTACACAGTACTCTAGAGTGCGTCACCTGCCCCAGACTGAGAGTTCCCATCTATACCCTGTGGCTAATAGCCACTGATGGACTTCTGCTCCATATGTCTATCTAATTCCCTCTTGAAACTGTCCATGCTTGCAGCTGCCACTACCTCCTGTGGCAGTGAATTCCATATGTTAATCACTCTTTGAGTGAAGAAGTATTTCCTTTTATCTGTTCTAACCCGACTGCTCAGCAATTTCATGGAGTGCCCATGAGTTCTTATATTGTGAGAAAGGGAGAAAAGTATTTCTTTCTCAACCTGCTCAATCCCATTCATAGGCTCTGGTCACACTACAAAGGTAATTGCGCTTTGTTCCCGCTTTGTTTAAATTGGGAACATTTTTCTTCGCATTGGGCTGACTAGATGCAGCCAGCCCCTCTCTTACAGCACCTGCTCGCCTGCTGCTGCGCCGTCCCTCCAGGCGATCCTGCTGGCCACGGGGGAGGCTCGGGCGGCTGCTGCTTCTGCCAACACTTTGGGGGGGGGGTGCCGCTGCCGCCATTGCCCCACGAAAACAGGCTCCGCCATGTCCGCCATCTCCACCATCCTCCTTGCCGGCCCCATCCAGGCTGCTGGAGCCCCCGCCTCTCGTTCCCACCTCCAGGGCCGTCTTTTGTGCGTTTTTTAAAAAGCTTCAGTTTGAGCGCTTGACTAAACATGTGCTTAATAAATCCATTATTAAACGTTAAATGGATTTATTAAGCGCATGTTTGCTCAAGCGCTCAAACCAGAAGCTTAAAAAAAAAAGCAGCACAAAGACCGTTCAGACGGCCCTAATCACAATCATTGCGAAAGATGGGCTGTCCAGATAGGCGAAATCACTCATTCAAAGCAGAAATGCCAGGAAAACACTTGATTTTCCAGGGGTCAGGAAAACGCGGCATCATTGCGCGAGTGAGCCTGCTTTGGGGCGGGAGGCAGATTGGCACGTGTGAATGTGAAACTGACATGCGCAAGGAAACAGCAGTGAATCCCGATCAAAACGGCAGTGTGACCAGACCCCTGATCTTATAAACCTCGATCATGTCACCCCTCAGTCGTCGTTTCTCCAAGCTAAAGAGCCCCAAGCGTTTTAACCTTTCTTCATAGGGAAGGTGTTCCAACCCTTTTATCATTCTAGTTGCCCTTCTCTGCACTTTTTCCAATGCTATAATCTCCTTTTTGAGGTGTGGTGACCAGAACTGTACACAGTACGCCAAATGAGGTTGCACCATTGATTTATACAGGGGCATTATGATACTGGCTGATTTGTTTTCAATTCCCTTCCCAATAATCCCCAGCATAACGTTGGCCTTTCTTATTGCAGTTGCACACTGTCTCGACATTTTCATTGCGTTATCTACTGTGAGTCCAAGATCTCTCTCTTGGTCAGTCTCTGCCAGTTTGGACCCCTTCAAAGTGTATTTATATTTAGGATTTTTGGCTCCAATGTGCATCACTGCACTTGGCCATATTGAACCCCATTTGTCACGTTGACGCCCACTCGCCCATCCTCGACAGATCCCTTTGGAGTGCCTCACAATCCTCCCTGGTTCTCACCACTCTGAACAACTTTGTGTCATTTGCAAATTTAGCCACTTCACTGCTTACTCCCAACTCCAAATCATTAATAAACAAGTTAAAAAGCATTGGACCCAGTACTGATCCCTGTGGTACCCCACTGCTTACCACCCTCCACTGAGAAAATTCCCCATTTATATTCAGACTCAGTCATCCCTCATCCTGGTTTGATGCTCTGACTACTATATACCAAACCAGTTCTGGCAGTCTCCCATCCAAGTACTAACCAGGGCCAGCCCTGCTTAGTTTCCAAGTTCTGATGAGATTGGACTAGCCTGGGCTATCCAGGTAAGGACACCTGTTTACTTACAAAAAGAAAAGCACCAGTGTCTATGCTGAAGTGCAATTAAGAAGCTATTTTTCCAGTGGCCAGACTTTCTGCATGCACAGGAGAAAAGAGGCACTGTACATATCAGTCACATAGGTCTGAGTCAGTAAAAGCCCCATTCCGTGCCAATTTAGGAACCTTAGATTTCATGTGCCCAAATGTTGCATTACGGCTTTCCTAAAGGAAGAACTTGTGAGTGGGTTTGAGAAAAATAATGTCTGTAGACTAGAATATGGCTTTCAAAACTCAGGGTGGCAGCCTCTGTGGTCTTGGAATGAATTTTCTTGTGTTCTGCATACTCTTGGATGTGCTCCATAAATACTTCATAAGGCGTGAGCGCTTCCTGAAGTTGGTGTTTAAAAATTTAAACGGTGAAACTGAAGTCTGGGGACTGACTGCGCTAAGATGTGATTTTAGATGATTAAATGTATTGCTTTTAGGGAGGATCCCGGCCAAAGAGGGAGCCAAGTGGAGCAGGGGCTGCCGGTCAAGGTAAGAGTGCTGAAGGCAGGAGAAAATGTGCAAAAACAGAATGTGGTGCCAAGCGAGGCCTCTCACTTTGTGGCTTCCCAGTAATACGAAGCCCTTTCTGTTTAGGGGCTTTACATACATATTCAATATGGAGCAGCTGCTTTTTGTCCCCCAGTGGGGAAAAGGGTGAGGTATAAATGAAGTAAATAAATAAATACAACACCCTTATTGGGCAGGCTGGTATAGTTTATCTCTCCATATAATAATTATCTTTTGGTTTTGTAAGATTCCATGCGCTCCCATTGGCTGTAAAATGCCCTCCCTCAGCCATTGGCCCATCAGCCGCCACTGAAGAGTACTCGTGTGCCATTGGCCGGGTGCTGGGTCTGCTCCTCTTCCCCACCCACTCCCCCTGGCAGACAGCTCTCTCTCCTGAGGAAGACAGTTCTCTTGACTCCTGTGAGGGACTGTCCCCTCAGTGGCTGTTGGTAGGTTCTGTGAGTAAAAAAACAAAGGACTTTCAGCATAACCCCCTCCCCAACGGCCACTTTCCTGTCAGAATAAATGGAAAAAGGCTCTCTCTACTGCTTAGCTTCAGCATGGCTGGCTGGCTGGCTAACAAGGTGGGCTAGCGACCATCAAACCATTTTCTTCAACTCCCCGCTGTGCAGCTGACTTTCCCCTAGGGTTGCCAATCTCCAGGTGGGACCTGGAGATCTCCCACTGTTACAATTGACCTCTGGATGACAGAGATCAGTTCCCCGGGAGAAAATGGTTGCTTTGGAGGGTAGACTCTATGGCATTATACCCTGCTGAGTCCTTCCACACACACCCCAAATGCTGCCCTCCACAGGATCCACCCCCCAAATCTCCAGGTATTTCCTTAATCACAGTTGGCACCTGTACTTTCTCCTCTGTCAGTAAAAGGCCCTTTCCACACCTATGTTGGCCTTTGGGAGAAAACTCATTGGGCCCAGTCCTGATCAGGTTGCCAACTCCAGGTGGGCAATTCCTGGAGATTTGAAGGATGGAGCCTGGAGGGGGTGAGGTTTGAAGAGGGGTGGCACCTCAGACAGGTACGATGCCATAGGTTCCACCCTCCAATCCAGCCATTCCCTGATGGGGAACCATTGTTGCCAATCTCCAGGTAGGGGCTGGAGATCACTCAAAATTACAATTGCTCTCTAGGAGGGAGGGGGGAGGAGATGGAAAACTAAAGGTAGGTTGATGGTTGGCTTCGGGGGAGATAGGGTTGTCAACTCCAGGTTGGGAAATTCCTGGAAATTTGAGGGGTCGAACCTGGAGAGGGTGAGTGTTGAGGAGGGGTGGGACCTCAGACAGGTAGAATGCCATAGACTCCACCCTCCAAACCAGCCACTCTCTCCTGGGGAACCACTGTTACCAATCTAGGGGGTGGGCTGGAGATCACTCAAAATTACTACTGCTCTTCAGGTAGCAAAGATCAGTTCCTCTGGAGAAAATGGTGGATTCTGTCATTATACTCTGCTGAGATTGCCACAGCAAATTGTCACTGAGTGCCCAAAGCCGGGGCACTCTCCCAGAGCCTCTTTCTAGAGCCCGTTGTATTTATTTCCACAACGGGCCTTATTCCTAGTTTTAAATATTTATGTCCTGCCTTGTCTCCTCAGACTCAAGGCAGCTAACAAAACAGTGAAAACGGCAAGGACACAAAAAGCATCAACGTCTGGCAACAAGTGAAAATCAATACACAATTAAAACAGTTAAAAGCCAGCACTCAACAGTTTACCTTCCAGCAAATGCCCTCTGGAACAAAACAGTCTTAGACACTTTTCTGAACGTGGCAGGCGAAGGAGCCGCCCCCTATGCCTGCTCAGGGAGGCCATTCCGGAGGAATGAGCCTATCACGGATCATAAAGCCTGTGACCTAACTGTTGCTAACCTGACGATCCTAAGTGGCCACCTGGAGGAGGCTGTCTGAGGAGTGTAACTGGTGCCGGAGAGTGTAGCTGGGAGATGTGATTCAAGAGGTGTGAAGGTGTTTAAAAGTGCCCTTGTAGCAGGTAGGACCCATGAAGTTCTCAGCATAGGGTTGCCAACCTCCAGGTGGGGCCTGGAGGTCTCTTAGAATTCTAGTTTATCTCCAAACGACTGAATTCCATCCCCCTGGAGAAAATGATTGGCTTGGAGGGTGGACTCGATGGCATTATACTCTGCTGAGGCCCCTCCCAAGGCTCCACCTCCAAGGATTTCCCAACCTGGAGCTGGCAACCCAGCCTGAGTCAGGCTGTTGGCCTATGAAAGTCAATATGGTCTATCCTGACTGGCAGCTGCTCTCCAGAAGCTCCAGTGGCAGTCTTTCACATCACCTACTGCCTGGGCTTTTTAGCTGCTGATGCTGGGGACTGAACTTGGAACTCTCTGCATACAAAGCAGGTTGTCTGTGACTGAGCTCAGCTTCTTGGGGAGCAAGGGGGGAGGGCTGAGACTTGAGGGGGAACAGCTTGCTGATGCGGCTTACTGGCAGAAGCAAGAATAGTGCAAGAGGCCTCTGGTTCAAAGCTCTTACACAAGACTTTGGTAAGGAGCCCCGAAGCCATTGGGGGGGGAACAGTAGACTTTCAGAGACCATAATTATAGCTTGAGGAATGTTGAGTGGGAAGGGAAGGGTTACGGTGGGCCCTCACTGAGTAGTAGAGTTGCCAGCCTCCAGGCAGGGCCTGGAAATCTGCCAGAATTACAACTCATCTCCAAACAACAGAGCTCAGTTCTGGAGAAAATGGCAGCTCTGGAGTGTGGATTCTGTGGCATTATACCTCTCTCAAGTCCCTCCCCTCTGCAAACCCCACCCTCCCTAGTAGGGTTGCTAACCTCCATGTGGTGGCTGGAGATCTCCAACCATTACAAGTGATCTCCAGGAGACAGAGATCAGTTCACCCGGAGGAAATGGCCACTTTGGAAGGTGGGCTCTACGGCATGATGCCCCAAACCCCGCTGTACTGAGACTCCACACCCCCCCCCCAATTTCCAGGCATTTTCCAATCTGGAGCTGGCAACCCTATTCCCTTGGCTCCCCCGCAGATCTTCAGGAATTTCCCCGCCTGGAGGTGGTGACTTTACTGAGTGCACTGCAAGCAAATTCAGAGCCAATTTCCCCCACCTCCACCCTATTCTGCTGCTTTAAGTAAAAAATAACAAAGTTGGGATATTCAATCCAATTTTTTTTTAGGGTTGCTAGGTCTGTGTTGGAAAACATTTGGAGACGTTTGGGGTGGATCCGGGAGAGGGTGGGGCTTGGAGAGGGGAGGGGCCTAAGCATGGTACAATACCACAGAGTAAAAACCTTCAAAGCAGCCATTTTCTTCAGGGGAGCAGCTGGGGATCAGTTGTAAAAGCGGGAGATCCCCAGGCCCCATCTGGAGGCTGGCAACCCTAATTTTTTAATATAGGTCAGCTGCCCTAAACTGGCATGAGCTGGGAGGGATTCTTCCCAGAATTCTACTGCAGTAAACAGACAGTTTTTTGATAGTGTTGTTCAAGCTCATGCTGAGACCTGATTGGCCTGCTCTGGAGAAGCATGTGATAAGATCCTTGTGGGACTGTACCACTTCAGAGTGCCAGTAGAGGACCATATGTTTGAATGTTTCCTGCCATTTATAAAACTTGTGGTATGTGAAGAGAGTTAGAGCAAGATAAGAAAGAAACTGGGGCGGAGTACTCCTCCTGAACCTGCTGGGCTTTCAAATTAAGGATATATTTTTTTTAATGTGGAAGGAGGACAACTCAGACAGACACATCCCATCCACTGTTTTGCCGTGGTACAATCCTAGGTAGGCCTCTACAATTTAGTATTTTCCGCCTACTAGATGCTATTGTTCTTTGCTGCAGTTGATTGTACTTTAGTTATCTAAGGTCAAATAAGGAAAAAAGACTCTAACTGAATGACTACTAAAGACAAACGTTCTCTTTAAAGATTTTTGTGGGGGAGAAAGCAAAGGACTTTACTGAGCATTAGGCATATATCCCCTGCTGTCTGTCCGTGTGTTCTGGTAGATGATTTGCCTCCACCTCCATGAATCTGAGCACGATCCGTAGTGCTTATGAAATGGGTTTTTGGTCTTCAGTAGCAACTTTTAAGGAAATGAAACGGCATCTCCCTCTTCTGGTGGGAAACAAAACTGTTATCGAAGCATGACTTGTCTAGGTACCACTTTCGTGCAAGAACTAGCCAGTAGCTGCGGGAAAGTTCATATGGGTAAAGGGGCAGAGGAGCAATATGGCATGAGAGAGGTCATGACAGAGGTACAAGCACCAGTGTAAGCAAAGCCTCTGGGGGGGGGGGCAACAGGGCCATTTGACCTGGGCCTCACATTCTTGGCCCCCCCCTCAAATTTACACTTTTGATATTAAATTACATGTTAAATAAAAGTGGGACCATTTATTACAAAGTCTTATGATTTTCTTTTTTCTTATTGTATTAAATGTAAATATTTGAAATATAATACTGCTAATTTTGTATCGTTTTCGCACTTCTTTATTTTTTAATTTACTGGAGGGGGGGCCTCAAAAATGGAAGTGGCCTGGACCTTTCTTGACCTTTGTGAGGGCCTGAGTGTAGGTGGCATACATGTTCTCAAATCTTTTCTGTCCCTCATGGAAATGAATATAACCTCGAGTTGGTTTGGTTACGTAGTGTGGATCTTCACTTAATAAGTTTGGATTGTGCTGCGAGCGTCTGAAATTGCATGTCAAACCAGACAACATTTGGGATCATATCTTGAGAGCATTTTGCTGTTTTTGAATAACGGCTCTTCCCCTATTTGGATCAGGCCATTTTCTAGACTTCAGATCTCCCCTATGCACAGTTGCTATTGGTTATTTTGTAGGAAAACATCAACTGATACTTGTCCCCAAGTATCAGTTACTGAGGCCCAATTTGAATTCTAGAAAATGGTGCAGGGGGGAAAGGGTTAAACCCCACCTCCCATTATAATGTGGGCCTGATCTAAACTGGATGGGGAAGCAAGAAAAGATATCCCAAGCAGATGTTTTGCTGCTGAGACACAGCCCGTCCCCTAAAAAACAAAGCTGATGTGGCTTTTGTTTGTGTGTCTGTCAAAATAACAAGTCTTAACTATGCAAGACTTTGTATTCAGGGTTTGTCATTTGAGGCCTCTCCAAGTTCTTCTCCATCCTTAGTCCACAGTCTGTTCTCCAGCTTGTGTGGGTTTTTCTTACCTGGTCTCTAGAGGTTTCTCTTGCGTGACAACAACATGATGTCCCGCTACAAGAAGGAGTTCCTGGAGCTGGAAAAAATTGGTGTCGGGGAGTTTGGTTCTGTATACAAGTGCATCAAAAGGTTGGACGGATGCGTCTACGCTATCAAGCGCTCAAAGAGACCTCTTGCTGGATCCTCGGATGAGTAAGTGAACAGTCGAGAAAGAAATTGCACCTTTATATGATGACAAAGATATTGTAGTGGTGGAAGTGATGGCTATTTGGGATATATTCTAGTGACCCAAGAGTACACCTGAGGCTTTTCCAGATCCATGCAGAAGTTCAGATGTGTAATCTGGCCCTTAAGATGCAGGAGAGGGGGTTAACTCTCCTAATTCCCACTGTTCCACGTTGGTTATAGTTTGACCCTATTATGCTATCTAGCTAGTTATCAGCTTAGTGTATTTTTATTCCACCCTTCCTCCAAGGAGCTCAGGACAGTGGCTAAATGGTCCTCCAGTGTCACCCAGCAACATTCATGCCAGAGTGCTGTTTGAACCTGGATCTCCCATCACCTAGTCCAGCACTCTAAACACTACATCAGCTATATGTCAGTCAGTCAGTCCCCTTTCTTGGCATAAGTTAAAAATCAAACAAAACCAGTATTTAAATGTGCAGCGTACAATCAAAATCAATCATCTCTTCAGAACTTTAATCTTATATTCCCTGATCCTCATAGCAATCAGAAGAAACCTGTCTACCGAGTGGGTAATATGGGAACACTGATCTGATAAGAGAAGGGAAACAAGCCTCACTTCTGGGAGGCTATAGCTGTTATGCAAAACAGGGCTAATTAAGAGATCCTGCATTTTGACATAAAATTCACACTGAAGCAAGCTATATGTAGACGAAGGATATGTTGAGGTTGGTGCTGGGAAGTATAATGTGAAAAGAAAACAGGGAGTATGCTGTATTTGTAAGCCAGCATTGCAACGCAGTATAATTGCACCACCTTCTCCCATATGTTCCTGCCCAGGGATTAAGATCACAAGAAAAGGCCCTCCTGGCTGTCCCACCAATCAAAGAAGTTTTAGTGGCAGCCCCACGGTTATGGAACAACTTCCCCAGGGAGGTGTGCCTAGCCCCCCCCCCACCTTAAGTCTTTAGAAGGCAGTTGAAGACGGTTTTATTTAGGAGTGCATCTGGTTTAGTTTATTAGCAGACCTGAGTTTTACTTACTAGTTTTGGTTTTTATGTTCATCATCCAGCTTCTCAAGCAGCCCCACATTGAGACTGTGCCTGTGCAAGCCGGCTGTGGACATTTCTAGCTTAAGAACTCCACAGAGGGGGTGACCCGCCCGTTTCGGAGCCAGCACGTGGACGAGATTCCCTGCCCAACATGTCACATACTCCGATGGCGGGCACTGCCTTCCCTCAGTTCCATTTTTGCTGCCGTGAGGACAGGAAGCTTTCTAGTGTGCTCTGTTGATGTTTGTTGTCGTTATAGACAAAATAGACTACTCTTTCTCCTTTGAAGAATTGTTTTTCATGCCTTTGAGAGTCTATCTGGTGAGAGGCAGTCCCAGTTGTAGATGGGCTCTCCTGTTCCAAATGTGGAATGAAAATGACACACAGTGACGAGCATGAGCTTTGCCTCTTGTGCTTAATGTTGGAGCTTGCCCAGTTTTGCCAGCACTTTACCCCAAAGGCTCAGTTGAATAGGGCCTCTAGACTGAAAGCTGAGGGATTGGCCTCCTCGGCTCTGCCCAGAGTGATTCCAAATTCAGGTCTGAATGTCTTGGATCTGCTTCCCCTGGCCTCAACTACTGAAACCCGTTGTGGGCCCCCGTTGGTCCATTCGGATCCTGTGGGTCTGACTATCAGGATGACTTTGATCCCTCCAAAGATGGCCGCTTTGGTTGCCCTGGAGGCAGAATCTAGGCACTGGTGTTTGCCCTCTCCAGAACTTTCAGCTAAGGCCTGACTGCATTTGGAACCTCCTGTGAAGAAGCATAAGAAATCAAAGCACCAGGAGAAAACCAATCCTGCATCCAGGTTGGCATGGCTTCAGCCTTCTAAGGGTCCAGAGCCAGACCAAGACATCATCCTGGTTCCCCCATGGACCCAGTCACCTCATCTAGCCTCCTTCACTGCTTTTTTTTCAGATGCAGATGATGACTGACCTAGCATCCATGAGGGATAACTGATTCCACTGGAATCTGAACCTGCCTTATCCTGGCAACTAGTGGTCCCTCCTCAGCACTCTTACTATATGTAGCCATCCTACTTGAATAGATGGGCTGGACATCATCTTCAGATTCTGGAGGACCATGACCCAAATGCAATGGGTTACATGGAGGCCCACTCCACATTGGTTCCGTTCCGATACCCATACCATGAACCAGAGGAAGAGGTCTCTGTAGCACCTTGCTATAACTCCAAGAGTGCTTCAGATCTGTCACACAATGATACCATGGGGGATCTGGCTCTAGTATCCCCTAGCAAAGACCTCTGGCTCTACGAAGAACAGATGCTGAGAATGGCGAAAGCCCTTGATATTGATGTCTCCACTTCAGACAATTGTCCGAAAGACAGGATTCTGAGTAAACTCTATTCCAACACTCCAGGAATAGTGGCTTTTCCAATCCTGGCCTATCTGACCTCATGGTTCCAATTTGGCAGAAACCAGCCTCCACTCAGGCTATACCTCTTAAGATCAAGAATGCATAAAACAGGACTCATGCAAATTTCTGTCTGCACACCCACCACCATCCTCTTTGGTCACAGAGGACATGCAGGCATGCCAATGACCCAGCCAGCATTAATCCCCAGTAGACAGAAAAAGCCGCCATCTGGACATGTTGGGGAGGAAGTTTTATGTGTTATCTGCTCTTAAGTTCCGAGTTGCAAATTATCAAGTAATTGTGGGAAGCTACCAACTTTTCCTCTGGGACAGCCTTTCCCAGTACCTGGAGAAATTGCCTGACAAATCCAAGTGCCTGGCTAAACTTATTCCATCTGAGACAATTATGCTATTGAAACAAGAGATCAGTGTGGGTAGGCACACTGCAGATGTAGCGGCCAGATCTATGGCCTCTGCCACAGTTTCTCTGGAGACACTCCTGGCTATGAAACACTGCTCTCCCACTAGAGACTCGCTGTAAGGTTTAGAATCTCCCCTTTGAGGGATCAACTCTTTTTTCACAATCTACTGATGAGTTCCTCTCAACTATGAAGAACCACCACCTAGTTGAACGTGTTCTCCTCAGCTCTGACCCAGAGACCACACTTCTCTCAGAGCAAACATGGCTTCACTACCCTATTCTACAGGTGCTGGAGGCAGCACCACCAGCCTTGGTTTGTGTATCCTCAATGCTTGTTCCAGTCACCCATCTTTTGAAAAAGGAAGGGTACCCCAACACCAAGATCCCCTCAGCAGAACACCCAGAGAGATCAGGGTCAACAACCAGCAAAGTTCTGACTAACTGCCCCCCCCATAGTAGCTGATATTTCCAGGTTCAGTTTGCAGAGGTGTGGCAACGGATTAGTTCTGATACTCGGCTTTTGTGTATAGTCCAAGAAGTTTACAGGTTAGAATTGTTATCCCAACACCCTTGTTACCAGGCTTCGGTTGCAGTGGATAACCCCTACCTAGAAGTTGGAGTGCAGTTAGGGAAACTTCTTAGGAAGGGTGTAGTGGGATTAGTCCCAGGTGAGCTTCACTTCCAGGGTTTCCATTCAAGGTTTAGTTAATAAAAAGGATATTGGGCACAGGCTCATTTTGGATCTCAGAAAATTAAACAAGTTCTTAAAAATTTTGAAGTTCAGAATGCTCTCGCTTTCTTTGGTGATTGAGCTCCTTGCCCTGAGTGTGTGGTTCTCAGTTCTTGATTTAAGGGATGCCTACTTTCATATTTCAATTCACCAATCTCACAGAAAGTTTTTACAGTTTCAGACATGGTTCTGAGGTGTTCCAGTATACTTCCCTCCCATTTGGTCTGACTATGGCACCCAGAGTTCTCACCAAGTGCATACCTGTAGTGGTAGTACATTTGTGCACACAAGTTTGCTCTATATTCCTGTAGTTAGATGATTGGCTTATTGTTGGCCCCAGTCATGACTTACTAAAGGACCTTGTTCATCTCATCATTTCCACCTGTAGCAGGTTAGGCCTAATGGTGAATTTGGAAAAGTCTCACCTTGTTTGGTGTAGTGGAGCCAGTTTGGTGTAGTGGTTAAGTGTGCGGACTCTAATCTGGGAGAACCGGGTTTGATTCCCCATTCCTCCTCTTGTACCTGCTGATGTGACCTTGGGTCAGTCACAAGCTCTGGCACAGCTGTTCCTGAAAGAGTAGTTTGTGTTAGAGTTCTCTCAGCCCCAGCTGCCTCACAGGGTGTCTGTTGTGGGGAGGGGGAGGGAAAGGAGTTTGTAAGCCGCTCTGAGACTCCAAGTGAAGGGCAGGGTATAAATCCAGTCTCCTCTTCTTCTTCTTCTTCTTGAACCATCTCAGTAAGTGCAATTCGTTGGTGCTTCCCTCAGTGTTACAGTAGGGAGGGCCTTTTTGCCCGCAGACAGGGCTAAGAACATTAAGGCAATGGTTTCTAGCTTTGTTAGAAAATGTTGGCAGGCAGTGAGGACAATTCAGAGGTTATTAGGGCTTATGGCCTCAACTGCTGCAGTAATTCAGTTAGCAAGACTATGCATGTGGAGCTTGCCAATCTGGTTGGTGAAGACGTATGACCACACGAACATCCCCCCAAGACACTGCTTTTCAATTTGTGGGGGGGGGGAGGTTAGTTCTCTGCTTTGATGGCTGGAGGACTCTTAAGAAGAGAAGAAGAAGAAGAGATTGGATTTATACCCCACCCTTCACTACCCAAAAGTGTCTCAGAGCAGCTTACAAACTCCTTTCCCTTCCCCTCCCCTACCCACAACAGACACCCTGTGAGGTAGCTGGGGCTGAGAGAGCTCTGACAGAAGCTGCTCTTTTTCAAGAACAGCTCTTATCAGAACTATGGCTTGCCCAAGGTCATCCAGCCAGGTGCAAGTGGAGGAGTGGGGGATCAAGCCTGGTTCTCCCAGATTAGAGTCCGTGCACGTTGTCAGGGATCTAACGTTGTCAGGGATCCAGTTTGGTTTCTTGGTTCCTCAGGTCACTCTGACCACAGATGCTTCCTTATCGGGTTGGAGTGCCCATTGTGAAGGTTTTTCAGCACAGGGCAGGTGGCCTTTGATGCAAAGTACCCCTGTACTAATGTCCTAGAGCTTCATGCGGTGAGACTTGCCCTTATCTCCTTTTCAGATATTCTCAAAGACAAGAGGGTGCGGATTCAAATGGACAACACTGCAACAGTATAGCACTTCAACAAACAAGGAGCCGTGGGTTCCAGGATGTTTTGCTTAAAAGCAATAGCAGCATGGGAGATAGCTATGGATATTGGGTCCCTGCCCAAGGCCATCCATATAGTGGGGTCTTTAAATACAGATGCAGACAACCTAGGGTCTATCAGACCAATTATGAGTGGTCTATCCAGGAGAAATATCAAGATGATTTTTGACACCTGGGGGTATCCTCAGGTGGACTTGTTTGCCACAGCCAAGTTCACAAAAGCACCAGAGTTCTGCTTCCTGGCAGGCAGCAATCCAAGTTCACTGGGGGACGCATTCTAGATCCCTTGGTCAGGAACACTCTTCCTTCTCTTAAACAAGGTTATAGGAAAAATACTAGCCAATTGGATGGATCATATCCTAGTAGTTCCCTTCTGGCCCCACCAGATCTGGTTCTTGGAGCTGCTACACCTAACGGGCAGGACTACATACCCCCCACCCCAGATCTGTTGATGCATGGCCCATTACTGCAGTGTGATGTAGCAAGGCTACATAGGTAGCATGGAGGATCCAGCCATAGGAAGCTCCTTCTCCCAAGGGGTATGAGATATCTTGCTTCAGGCCTGTAAACCCTCAACTCAGTACTCCTGTGGCAGGAAGTGGACTCAATTTGAGTCCTGGACATCCACTAGTAGGGAATGCCCTTTTACCTGCTCATTGTCATCTCTTTTAAATACCTGCTCTTGCTAGTGCAGGATGGTTTGGCAGTGTCTTCAGTTAAGACCCACCTGGTGGCTATTGCTGTGTTTCATGAGGAGGTGCAAGGGACTATTGTGTTTTCTCACGAATTAGCTCAGCACCTACACCCCATATTGTCCCACAGTGGTCATTGCCCTTCGTATTAGCTAAACTGATGAATCCTCCTTTTGAACCCATAGCCTCCTAATCCTTAGCATTACTCTTGAGGAAGGTAGCGGTTTTGGTGGCTATTACCTCAGCCAGAAGCTGGCAGCACTTAAAGTAGATCTGTCTTGTCTTAAGGTATTCAGTGCCCAAAGTAGTTTCCAAATTCTGTCTAGCACAAGTAGTGGTCCTACCAGTATTTTTCCCTACTCCAAGCTCAGAGACAGAGAAGGCCCTGCATACCCTTGATGTTAGGAGGGCCCTCCTTTACTATTTAGAAAGAACCAAACTATTTCATAAGGACAAATCAATATTTATTTGTTTTTGGGGTCCCAAGAAGGGAACGGCTGCCTCAGCCCAGTCTGTGTCCAGATGGGTGGTGGAGGCCATACGTTCCTGCTCTGTGGGGCATCTGGGGAGCAGCATCTTCTTGATGTG
This sequence comes from Gekko gecko, assembly GCA_029375565.1. Lineage (NCBI taxonomy): Eukaryota > Metazoa > Chordata > Lepidosauria > Squamata > Gekkonidae > Gekko > Gekko gecko. The sequence continues at coordinate 36,548,011 of JAPDNY010000005.1, read as the reverse complement.
AAAGCACATTCCACCCCGAGTGCAGGGATCGTCTGCCTCGTTTTGTCAATGAGCTCCCCTTCTGGACATCTGCAAGGCAGCAATCTGGTCAACAGAGGAGACATTCGTGAAGCATTATGCTTTAGATCTTCAGGTGAGAAAGGAGGCAGATGTGGGCAACGCTATTCTACAAACGCTGTTCCAGTGCGAGACTCACCCCACCTCCTCTGGTGAGTAGCTCGCTAATGGTCCCAATGTGGGGCTGCACGAGAAGACGGATGATGAAAACAGAGTTGCACTTACCTGTAACTGTTGTTCATTGACGTCTTCTATGCAGACACACATTCCCTCCCTCCTACCCCACCGTGAGCTCTCACAGGGCCTGTGGTGCCATGAAGGGGGTATCTTGTGGCGGCTTAGCAGGAACTGAGGGAAGGGGGCATCTGCTGTCAGAGCATGTGATGCGTTAGGCAGAGAATCCCACACATGCACCGGCTGTGAAAGGAGCAGGGCGGCCCCCTCTTTAGTGTTTTTAAACTAGAAAGAAGATGTCTGCAGCTGCCCTGCACAGGTGCAGTCCCAATGTGCGTCTGCACAGAAGACGTCGATGAACAACAGTTACAGTAAATGCAACTCTGTTTTTTTAATGTGATACGTGTTTTAGCTTTGCTGTAAGCTGCCTTGAGTTCCATAAGGAAAAAAGGTGGCTAATAAATGGTTTAAGTAAAATATTGCCGTTCCCCTTGGGTCTCAAAGCTGGCCTCTCTGTATCTCCTGCTTTGAGGATCTAGAATTGAAATGACATGTTCCTGAATTTCGTAATTACAGCAGTGTTCTTCTTTTTTTCTGCCCGTCTCCAGGCAAATGGCTTTGCGGGAAGTCTATGCCCATGCAGTGCTTGGTCATCACCCCCATGTGGTACGCTACTATTCTGCTTGGGCAGAAGATGATCACATGATCATTCAGAATGAACACTGCAATGGTGAGAAGTTGGTCCCAAAGAGCTTTGCTGCTCAGTAACTGAAGCTTTAAATCTACACAGTGTTTTTGATTCCCTCATGTGCATTTCTTGCCTACACATGCATACGTTGCCTGCCAGGAGCATGACATTCCTAAATACCAGATTTACTCACCATTCTGTTGCTTACTACTCATCTAAATCTCTCCATGCCATAATTAATGGGAACAAAAACAGGCATGAGGTTGAGGTCTTGGCCATGTTTGAATCACCACACTTTAGGCCAGTTGCTCCATTTCTCACAGGAGTTTGTGCCTTATCTATGTGCACTCATTACACATGGGCAGGGATCATTCAAGTCTTCCCAGAGGTTTTACACATCAATTTTCTTGTCAGTGGAGGTGCTTTTTTTAAAGCTCCCCTGAGCTTTCAGGGTAATCTGGGTGTTGACCAGAAATGGAGCCACCCAATGTTGGTGCCATATCTCTGGAACATCTTCCACAGAGATTTTATCATGTAGGCACCAGGGCAAGACTACCTTCTCTTGCCCTTGGTTTGAATTCTGTTCAGAAACCTGGTTTTACTCTACTTTGCTGACTCTGAGACTCATCCAGTGTACTATTCCTGGCAGCTGTTGGATCACTTTAATGCTCAAGTGTTTAGAACACAAATAATTATGGGAAAGCAGAGTGTTGGTATTTTAAATAGAATAACATGACTTGCATCCCATGTAGCAGCTCACACTTCCCTACACAAGTGACTTCCACATGGGAAATTTTAACAGAACGGTCCAGAGTCTATAATGTAAACATATGTTGAGTAGCAAGCACTCTGGACTGCTTGATGGCTTCTTCCCTCCATAGGGTTGCCAGGTCCTACCTGGCCAGCAGCAGGGGGCTCCTGGGTCCTCTCTAGGATGTTCTGTTCATGTGCATGGCACAATGACATCACCCAGAAGTGATGTCATCATGTTACTGATGATGGGGGTGACCCTCTAGTTTTTGGGCAAAACTCTATGGTTTTTTGCCTTCAAAACTATAGAGTTTGCCCAAAAACTGCGCTGTCACCCCCCCCCCGACAACAGGTACTGTCATTGCGTGGGATGACATCATCTGGGTGATGTCATTGCATCAGGGATGTTGCACAGCAATGTCTCTGTTCGGGAGTGGGGCTTCTCCTGCCAGCCACCTGATCGGTGGTGGATCCAGGCCCCTAAAAATGGTGGGACCCCTGCTGAGACCCGGGGATTGGGAACCCTGTAGGTCCCCCAGGCTTTCTTAGCAGACTTATTTTTCTTTATGTTGGGAATAGTCTCCCTTTCTCACTTGGAGTCAAAATGGGTTACACAGAGTGAGTCAACAGAATTGATGGATGGGACATTCAATAAACAATGCAATAGGATTTGGGTTGTAGAACCAACTAGGAATCTAAAAACAGAACTGAAGCAGAGCATTAGTATTAACATGACAGATTAGATGATTCAAAATTCCACAGTAGGATCCTAGTTTCAAAAATCTATATGCAGTAGTATAGACCACAGTCCCTAGTAATTTTGTGAATCATTTAGTACAGTGCAAGTCTACTGCCTGCATAGAAACCCTGTCTTGAATAATTCGGTTTTACGTAGAGTGCAGACTTAAGCATTTTATGTTTGGGGGAAATGACACTGGGAGAAACTTAACCCTGCCTACCTGTTCCAAATGGGGGCCTGCCGGACTGCTGAAGTGAGGGAGAAGAAGATTTGGGGTGCCCCTTCATGAGGCTCCCAGCATTGTGTTTCGTGGCTATTAAGGAGGACCATCTGAGGTGGGAGGAAGAAAGGAAGGGGCTGAAAAAAGTATGCAAAGGGCACCTTTCACTATGTGCTTTGATTCCCCCCCCCCCAGGTGGGAGCCTTCAGGATGTGCTTTTGGAAAAGGCAAAGACTGCAGATTACCTGAAGGAACCAGAGCTGAAGGAGATCCTGCTGCAGGTGTCCATGGGGCTGAAATTTATTCATGCCTCTGGCCTGGTGCACTTGGACATCAAACCCAGTAAGCATATTTGTTGGTGCCCACACTGTGGTTTACGCACTGTTCAGTAGTAATCCATGCATGCACTGGATACTTGGATAGATACAAAACTGTGTTACTGACACTGTACTGCTATGAGAAAGGCAAGTTGTACACACTTAAATCAGTGAGGTTTTTTTCCCCACAGGACAATGCATTCATCCTGGTATAGTTTTGAAGACCTCCCATTGAATGTGCATTAAAGCTGCATAACTAAGCACTAAACAGACCTGGGGACAGTTTCTCTGCTTCATTCTTGTTCTCCCTTCCTCTGAGGAACTCACTGTATCGAATATCGTTCTCCTCTTTTTTATCCTCAGCAGTCTTGTGAAGAGGCTGGGCTGAAGGGAGGGTGACTGATTCGAGCATGCCCAGTGAACTTCACCGCTGAATTAGGATTTGAACCTGGCTCTTCTCAATCCATCATTCCAAAAGCTGCTCTGCTAAACTGCAGAATTATTGATTTAAATAGGAAAGAACCCGTTAGAAGATAGCACTCAGGATTTTATTTACTTTTCTCGCTAAAGCTGAAGACTGATTTAAACCTTATTTTTAAAAATGCGGTATACGGTATAAGGCATATAATAACCAGTGGCACCTTTAAGACCAACAAAGTTTTATTCAAAATGTAAGCTTTCATATGCAAAGCAGGTGCCACGGGGATTCAAACTTTGTTCTCCTGCTTCAGACCAACATGGCTACCCACCTGATTTTTTCAATAACAGAATTAGAATTACAGAATTAGAACATGATATTATAAAAATAAAGTGATAAGGTGATGATATAAGATTTATTTTACATTTCTGTGTAGAAGATACTTTGTTGCCTTCAGCCTCTCACCTTTTTCATTCATTCAAGGTGTTTCCACAATGGAGAGAAAGCTGAACTCTCATATGTATGAGATTAGAGTCCAGTAGTAGACTAAAAACCAAGAAGAATTCCAGGGTATGAGCTTTTGAGAGTTAGAGTGCCCTTTGTCAATCTTGTTGCTCTTTAAGGTGCCACAGGACTTGAATCATGCTCTTATACTGCACACCGACACAGCGACTCACCTGAAACGATATATACATAACTTACAATATCTCAAACTTAAACTGAGACATTTATATTCAAGACTTACGCACAAGTCTGCATGCAAACATCAAGATGAATTGGAGCTTGATCTGTTCAGGAAGTTGAGTCACGATTCGCATATGGGGACGAGGATGCAAATATGGACACAAGAAGTTTAGTCAGAGTCTGTTGTGACATCTGAATGCAGCCCGAGTCTTCTGCCATAAAATCATCCTGTGCTGCAGCCAATTTCACCAGCATGTGTATGGAATTCTCCTGCACAGGGTAGCATTTCCAGTGTCAGCAAAGAACTCATTTACGTGTGTAGAGTGCAAGCTGCATTTCTGGTGTTAGCTGTAACATGCCGGCATAGATATTGCAAAATTATTTCTCATTCATTACAGGCAATATTTTTATCTGTCACAAGCTGGTTGGACCTGCTGGTGAGGAAGAGAGTGACAGCGAAGATGACGGATTTGCCTCTTCTAGCGTGGTGTATAAAATTGGTGGGTATGCATGGGTTTTTCCTATGTCTCTGAATGGCTTAGTGTAAACTTCTCAAGAGCTTGTTCTCTCAAAATGGCCCTCGAAGTGGATATCATGATCTCTTCTTCTTCCATCCCCTCCCCACAAAAAATCTGTGCACCCAGGACTGGGATGCTCCAAGTAAGCATCTCTGCGCATGGCACCCACTAACAGATGGTCATAAGCTGTGAGGGAAGGCTCAGCGTGACTTTCCTGTGTTCAGCTGAGGAAGGCTGATGGATGCAAGCGTCAAGGATGACTACACAAGCATCTGTTGGGGGGAGTGTTTCTAGGACTCAGTTCAGCACAAATTGCTGCATGCAAAATCCCTAAAATGCTGGGAATCTTTTACCTCATGCAGTTCTTCTGCTTGTACTGAGAGCACATTTGTGCAGGGTGCAGAATCTTGCTTCCATGTGTGGCTGTAGACTTGGGCCTGGTTTATAGAAGGTCAGGCCAACATTTAATGCAAGGGGGCTGAATAATCTGTTCTAGCCTCTAGCCTATAGTGATGTACAAGTGACCCATGTGATCTGAACAGAATGAGTCAGAGTGGATGTGAATATTCTCTGTGGTCCTTGTGTGAGGTTCAGAGCAGTGGTGGGGCACTGGATCGTCTTGTTGCACACCATTCTCATTTTGACATATACAGAAGATCACTCAGCTGCTTTTCTTGCTGTGCCAATTGTGGGAGAAAAGTGGACTTTTCCTTGAGCAATGCATGATGAGCAGACTGTGGTTAGGTGACTTTTTGAGACTCTGGATGTTATGGTTTTTGAAGGGGGAGGGCTCTTTAAATGATAATGCCTACTTCAGGTGTGAAGGTCTAGCCTGATGTTGGGTGAATGGCAGGACTGTTGCGCCTGGTGAAATCCAGCCCTGGAAGCACAACTGTGAGTTGAGTCCTACAATAATTAATAATAATAATTGTACGGCAGTGTGTGCAGTATAACCAGGAGATCCGAAGATTGTCTGGTAGCCAGAAGTTCTAGCTCTTTTAGTGTTTTGCTCCACTAGGTGGTGAGCTAGACTTGTTTTTAAGGCAAGAGACATTTCAGAGGTGCTTTGCCATTGCCTGCCTCTGCGTCATGCCCCTGGTATTTCTTGGAGTTCACCTTTCCAAATACTAGCCAAGGCCAACCCTGCTTAGCTTCCGAGATCTGAGACTGGGCTAGCCTGGGCTATTCAGGTCCTACAGATATTTATTAATTTGTTTTATTCTTAGCTTTTCTCCCCAGTGTGGACCCAACATGGCTTACTTTGTTCTCCTTTTCTCCATTTTCTCTTTGCAACAAGCCTGTGGAAGTAGGTTAGGCTGAGAGTGTGACTGGCCCAAGGCCACCGTGCAGGCTTCAGTGGCAGAGTTGGGAGTCAAACCTGGGTCTCCTAGATCCATGAAACCATGCTGGAAAGGAAGTCAAATTCCTCTGCCAGGATTTGTGGGGGCAATTGAGTCCCGCTTCTTCTCCAAAGCACTTGGAATTGGAAATGACTGGATTATACAGCATAGTTTCCTGTGAAGAGACCCAGTTCTGGAAAATTGAGCTTTATTAAAAGCTCACTGGAGATTCTTCAAAATGAAGTTTGAGTCTAGTGGCATCTTTTAAGACAAAGTTTTAATCTGAGTATAAGCTTTCGTGTGCATGTGCACGAAAGCGTGTGCCCAGAACTAAACTTTGTTGGCCTTAAAGGTGCCACTGGACTCAAACCCTGTTCTGCTGCTTCAGACCAACATGGCTGCCCACCTTACAGTTATCTGTAAGGAATCCGGCTGCTTTGAAAGAGAATTTGCTGGACTGCTATCATTCCCATGAAATGCAAAGTTGCAGGAGACCATTGCATGTCTTTGGAGTGGGTTCTTGGTTCATGCAGGACAACGTGGATGCCCAAAAGGCAGGTCTAGACCTGTATGTGAACTGCCATCTTTGCCTAGAATATGGCTCCAGAATCTTCAACACGAAAAGCTTCCACAGCTGAGGTATGGGGCTCTTCTTAGTGTGGCTTCCTGAAGCTCTTCGAAGAGTCACTGGCTCATTTGATACATTCCATGGCTCACAGTTTTCTTTCTTAGGGGACCTAGGACATGTGACATCGGTAACCAATCCTCAAGTGGAAGAGGGGGATAGCCGCTTCTTGGCCAATGAAGTCTTACAAGAGGTACAACTGCATGCTTGGTTAGGCATGCTTGTGAGGGAATATCAGTAGGACTTCAATCTGTGCTGCTTCTCAGTATAATTCATTTTTGTATGTTCATATTTCATTGATTTTCTGATGTCATTCTGAACCTGTGACTTACTGATGTCAGTGGTTGCTTGCTTTGGCAGCACATGCATTAAAACTGGAACCACTTATTGATGTCGATGGGAATTCCTCATAAATGTGCATAGAGTCACAGTCTTCAGTGAGAATGTGTTATGAATACATCAGATGTTGTATTGGGTATGGGCAGGTGTTCAGATTTCGAAGTGGAAAATAAAGCCCTGGTTTTGAACCTGTTTGAGGTGAATCTCTGGGTTCTGCTGTGACTGAGATGCAGATCACACCAGCTGAAATCAGTTCCCAGCTAATAATCTTGGAATCTTAAGTAAAAGTTTCATTTTAAACTTGAATATTTCCATAGCAAGCTGCAAACACTTCCAAATGCTTGTATGAAATTGTGGAGGTTGTTCTGATGAGGGCAGTGACTACTTTAATTTAATCCTGTTCCAATTAGATGATTCTTAACTAGAACTGACCTTAGAAGACAAATGTGGAACGTCTGAAATTTTTAGGAAGCCGTTTCCCCACTTGGGATTGCTTCTGACAGCTGATGAGGGGCAGTTGTGCAGTGAGCAGTACAAGACATCTTCAAGCAGCTGCTGGATGAGGCTGATCTGCATTGAGCAGGGGTTTGGACTAGATGGCCTCTGTGGCCCCTTCCAAACCTATGATTTTACCCTGCCCGGAAGATAAACTTCAGGTGCTGAATTTCTCACCCAAGCCATTAAAGTGGCACACAGCAAATGGCAATCAGACAAGATTTCCTTGTAATAGTAGAACCCAACAACAACAAAAGGCTTTCCTCTCTGCATAAGGCTTTCTCTTGTGACTGGGACATCTGATGCCACACACTCTGTGGGTAGCAATGGATTAAAAGTTAAGAACCACTGGGCTGTTAAGGGGAGGTGTTCAAAATTTGGAAATCTGCATATCAAAATCTTGTTTTTTTAAAAAAAATGTGTTACAGAGATTAAATGCATGCAAGACCTGCTTGCAGTTCTAAAATATTCCCATTGTAGGAGGAGGATTTCTGAATCCAGTGCAACCCAGTTTGGTGCATAGCCAGCTTTGATTGTATCTTAAAACATCTGGTTTTCTTTCCTACTCTCACCATAGCAATACTGCCATCTACCTAAGGCAGACATCTTTGCCCTCGCGTTGACAATTGCACGAGCGGCAGGCTGTGGACCACTGCCCTGCAACGATACCCTGTGGCACCACATCCGGAAAGGCAACCTGCCACTCATCCCGCAACAGCTTTCGCGTGGCTTTACTGACCTGCTGAAGGTGAGTTTTACTGCCTGTTGGAGGGTGAGAGGAGCAGACGCATTTCAGGGCTTTATTAACTGGGAATCTGTTTTCTGATTTTTTCCCACAAACCCTCCTTTCCCCCAATTTTAGCTTATGATTCATCCTGATCCAGTCGCCAGGCCCTCAGCTACTGCGTTAACCAAACATGCTGTCCTGCGACCTTCTCTTGGCAAAGCTGCCCAACTTCAGAAGCAGCTAAATGTGGAGAAATCCAAAACAGCCATGCTAGAAAGGTAAGGTCTGTCTTCTGGTAGCAAAGGAGACTGACGAGGAAGGCAGCTGGCCTGGAAAAGGTGCTGACTAGGCCTAGTCACAGAAGGGGAAGCCTGAAATCTCCTCTGTAGGAGGCCAGTTGTAGAAGGTGCAATTGTTTGGCTTTTGACTAGACTTTCAGACCTTGTCCTCCCCCCCCCATTCCTAGAATCCTTATCTTCACAGCCATCTGATAACAACTGTTCAACAAATGGAGGAGCCACTGAAGTTTTCCCTTGGGCACTTGCATGCTGTGGTCTCTGCTTTACTGGCCATGCACTTTCAAAGTGAGGGGTCTGACATCTCGTTAATCCACTGTTGCTGCCCTGAGGCCAAAGAAGCCTGGGGTTCAAAAGCAGGCCTTGAGAGCAAAGTCCCTGCTCCTGAAAATGCCCTGAAGATCGTGGACTGGCAACAGATGATCTGCTTGCTTGCTTTTACACACATTAAGCTTCTACCACTTACTATTCCCATGAGGGAAGTCTGTGGCTAGCACGTGCATATACTTGTGTCTTGAAGCTTGAACCAAACTGTTCTGAAAAAAGAGGCATGCTGATTATAAAGTACTGAGATTGATGCGTGGATGCGTGATAACAGCTCATACTTTATTAGGTACATTTAAGACTTGAGATAGCTACCTGGCTCCAGGCTGGTTTATATTCCCGTGTTTCCCTTTCCTCCAACACACACACACCTGTAATAGGTTATTTACAGTGCACCCTATTCCCCATTGGTTACTCCTAGGATCCTAGCTGTCCGATAGGTGCGGGCTAGGATCCATTCGGGCTACTGTCTATGGAGGTGAAGCTCGCGTCCCTTCCCCGACCACATGGTTCCCTGACCGGTATACAACCCTGATCCCTTGACCTCTCTGATGAGGATACAGGAATCCTCCCACATTCTCTCAACACACCTCCTTTTTCCCAGCTTGTGCTTTCAGTAGCAACCTTAGTATTTGGAAAAAAGACCTTGCAGCCTAGCAAAGTTTGGGTCCAGTGGCACCTTTAAGACCTTAAGAACTGAACACCTTTAAGACCAACATGGCTACCCACCTGAATCTATCTTGCAGTCTAGCAAAGTTCTAATGTGGAGGGAATTGTGTGTTCTGTGCACTCCTGGCTTTCTTTTCTCAGGGAGCTGAGAGCCATCCGCCTTGCGCAAACCTTCAGAAAGGACCCGTCTTTGGAATGTGACAAGGCTGGAGCTTCTGGGGCCAATTCAAAGCAACAGAGCAGCAAGAAACGACTGGTGGGAGGGAAGAGTGCCCGGTCATTCAGCTATACTTGCAGCGGTTACTGAAGAACAAAATCGTTCAGCTGCTGAAACGTGTTCCTTAGAGCGGAGAGTCTGTTCTGATGAAAGCATCGTATCATGCAGTGTGTTTGGTCACCACAGTCACAATAGGCAAGCTTCATACTGATGTCTTTGATTAATTAGTAGGAAATCAGCTGTCCATTCTACTTCATCAGCCTGGTCTCCTGAGGAAGATATATGCACCCCACCCCCGATTCCGAAAAAGAGCTTATTTTCTTTCTCTAGCTTTCAATGTAACCTGTTTTAAGGATCTATGTATTTAATACACCACATTGGGAATTACCAGTAGTTATAGGTAAAGGGAAGTGTGTTGGTCTGTAGGCAGCTCGTTCTTCTTGCGGTTGAGAAGATACAAGGGAAGAGAGACGATATAAGGGAAGAGACAACAAGGTTAGGCTGCTGGACTATAAGACCTGCCCAAAGAGCCAAAGGAAATAAAGTAGACCACAAATGTACTTAATGTGGAAGTTCTCATGAACAAGGTCCATCTGAAACAATTGAAGCAGTCCTGATGCCAACAGTTATTGAGGGAAACATAAATTGATGGGGGAAGAAGTTGTTTCCATTTGTAATTTCTCTTCCTTTTCCTTTTCAATTCTAATATTGGAACAATATTGGGCAGCCTTGGCCTTGAAAGCATTTTTTGGTCCAGAGGAGAACATCTGTTTCATTCCTGATGTGGTAGTTGGTGACTGATGTACTAATAGGGGTAGGCACTGTCTACTTGCCTGGCTCTTGGGATGTGTGAGTATCTGTGTGCTTGTGTGTGAGCACAATGAAGGCAGAAAAACTCTTTTAGAACTCCTCAATTTCCTGGGGATTACATTATGTAACTGTTCATAATAAAATAAAGCAAACGTGATGCCCCCTCTGTAGTATAACTTCTGATATTGTCTCATGAACACCCCTTACTGCTCCATGAACTAGCCTGGTCTTAAAAGATTTTATTTTTGGAGCAGTGTCTTCAGAAATGTTTTAAGCCTCCTGAAACATGTAAGCTCCCTGTAAGCATGACTGAACATGGTTTTACTTCCAGCTGCTGGACAGCACAAAGTTTTTAGTCCTTGAGGATGTTCTCCCTTTTTAAGAAGAAAGTCACACTTGTGCAAATAAAGTATTTTATGATCTTGTTCATCTAAAAGTGTTTGTGTGGGGAATTTTTTGAAAAGCCCGTACAAGGGAGGGTTTGACTGTGGTTAATGGTGTTACTCATACCTAGTTGCAGATATTGATTTATATTGTTCCTGTCCAGAGAGATAACAGCTGACTGCCTCCCCCATCTGATCCGCACAAGAACCTACCAGAGTTGATTAGTCCAATGGTTCCCAACCTTTTCAGTATGGTGACCCACATGTCCAAATTGACTTGATATGGTGACCCATCCAGGGCTGGCCCAAGTTTTTGTTGTTTTTTGCACCCTAGGCAAACTATGACCTTGGCACCCATCTAGTTCAGCATTCCATTTTCTGCAATGGCTAACCAGATGTAAACCAACAAACCACAACATGTGCAGCTGCCCCGATTATGAACCCCACGCAAATGGCATTCCAACACACTCAGCCTTTGCATATGGAGGTTACATTCCAGCTTTTGACCACCCTCTCTGTTACTCCCTCTAGTCTCCCCTAAGATTGTAGGCAAGTCACTGTAGTAATCATCAGGACCCATTTTACTTGATCAACATGTATATGCAGTGAAGGGGAAAAATGCCAACTAATACGTGGAAGATCCTATTTCCAGAGTCAGATTTTGGTGTCCAAAAAGAGCAATGGAAAGGACAGAGGAAAGGACATGGGAGCGCTGGCCCATGACCACTTCTGGGTCCTGACCCATCGATTAGGAAACACTGGTTTAGTCAATGAGAGGAAGTGTGTCAGGACTACTGTCACCCCTACCAGCTTTGAATTTAAGAAGCTGAATAGCTGACTTTATTTTCTGGGGGAATTAGTCAAATGATAGGGCCTCAGCAAGAGGTGGGGAAATAGTGGGATCTTTCCCTTTATGAGAGCTCTTAATAACCAAGGGTAAAATAGAGAATGTTTTATTAAAGGATATTCAGGGATTATAACACATAAACAGCACACGAGACATACAAGCGCTATGGAAATAAAGAGAGGAGCGGGATGATAGTGATAGCTACCGGTCCTGAAGATGTCCATGCAGTGGGAGAGATGGCAAAATGACCAGTGCTTCACTGAGTGAAAAGGACCCAGTATAACTGGGGGTGCATTTTAATGGGTGCCCAAGGTAAACACGAACAAAGGAGTGGAGTTACACTGGGCTAGTTATACCCAAAACGTCCCCAGAGGGCTTGTTAATGTGAAGGCTCCCTTGGAACAAAGAATTGATGAGATTACTCAGGGCTAAGACAATGTAGCTTTAGAACCATGATAACGAATTCCCAAGACTAGACAAAGGAAGCCAGAGGTTTCTTCTATATGGAAAGTAGGGTTTGGGTTATGTTACTGATTAGTTCTCCAGGGTTTGGGGGACTAATGGATTGCTAATTTAAACTAACCAGAATAGAAACAATGCTGCTCAATTAACCACCTGGCCTTGGGGTGTGGGAAAGGGGTAAGAGGCATTACGAAGGAATTGCAGGAAGGAAGGATAAGATCCGATTGATGGAATTAGTGTTTGAAATGGAAAAATGTTACTCTGGGGCAATGCAGGTCCATTGTCCAGAGTATGTGGATGTTGGCAGGGTGTGTGTGTGTGTGGGGTAATTGCAGCTGTCAAGGCAAGAAGAGATAGAAGGGAGGAGAGGGAAGATGCAAGGACAATAGTGACATGATAGGTACAGCACATGGGTGTGTGTACAAACAGCTGTTCAAGAACTTAAAGGACAACATATGGAATATATAATGTGTTATCTAGGGCTGCCAACTCTGATGAGTTTGGGGAGGAAGCTCAACGGGGGATGTGATGTCATAGCACCCAACATCTAAACATGACATTTTCTCCTGAGCAACTATGCTGGAGAACTGCAGTTCCAGGAGGAACTCTGCTTTGGTTGTCCTACCTTCTCTACCACCTGGATTGTAAGAACTGGGTCCAAGCAGCACTATTCAACAAGTATGGATTCAACAGAAGCCATGTGATTTTGGTTGTGCCCCTCTGATGGGCACATTACATCTGCTGAACTCCCAGAGCACATTTTTAACAGGTGAAAATTGGCAGTTAACTCCTGCAGCAGTTGATACCCTATAAAGAACTGAGGTGGGTAAATCATGGTCTGGAGCTGCCAAATCTGAATGCCAGATCTGAATGCTGCTTTACAATTATTCTTTCATTTATTATATCTGCCTTTGAGGAAGACTGGCCTCTCCAATGCCAGCAAGCAGGTAACAGACCAATGTTCCTCCAAAATGGTGAAACAAGTTAAGGCCATTTGGAGCAGCAAAGCCAGGGAAAAGGCCGCAGTTGGATCTGCTTGCTTTTGAGGGACTCCTAAACTGGATGCTGGTTCTTCCCAGCCCAGAAGCCAGAAGAACCAGCATCCAACCCATCTCCCACATGCTGAAAAATCTGCCTACTGCGGCAAAAGGTATTTGGTATACCATCCATAACTAATTAATTTAGGAGCTTAATGGACCACTTACTTCACAGCCCTGCATCTTATGATGTGTATGTAACAAGAATGAGAGATACAAAATTAATGCATGCACAACCGTACTTTTTTTTGTCTACTGTTATGTTCAACTGTGTGATACATAGTGACGGACTTAATATACCTATGGAAACAGTGTTTGAGTTGTTTGGTAACTTGAAGGAGTGTTTTCAAGACAGGCGTTTGAGTCTGTGGGCACATTTGGAATTCTGACATGGCACAGTGGGCGCAGCTACAAAGTGACTGCCACATAATGGCTACTGCAGAAAGCGGAGCCAGCAACAACGTGATTGCCTCAGCTTAACTTCTGTAACACAATGCAGATCCTTGTGCTGTGGTGGTAGCTGCTGCCAAAGCAACATTTTTTTAAAAAAAATCTGCAAGCCAGTCAGAAGGCTTGCTGGGCAAAAGCCCTACCTGGCCCCATCCACTTCCTAAAAACACTTGGTGGGGCACCAGAAAAGGTGTTGAGGGGCCTCTGCTCTACAATACATCATTGAGGCAGTGCGTGACATTTTTGGCTTTTTTTCAGCATATAAAGAGCATTGGCTGCGATCACACACACTAAACAATCCACTTTCAATGCACTTTCCAACCAGATTTTGCCAGTTCACACAGTAAAATCCAGTTGAAAAGTGGATTGAAAGTGGATTATTTAGTGTGTGCAATCACAGCCATAGAGTATCAAATGTGGTAAAATAAATGTAAAATGCAATAGATGTTATGGGGGTAGTCAGGGTGTGGTTTGAGTATTTAAACCACATTTAAATCCTGTGGTGGTGGGGGACTTCTGCATATTTGATCTGAGGCTATTTGGGAAAGTGTATCTTCCATCTAATTTGTGTGTGTCGGGGTGTTATTCACTGACTAAATTGTGGGATTCAGTGACTAAATTGTGGGTGTAGTGATAGTTTTAAAAAGGGATTCATGGAGGATAGGTCCATCAGTGACTATCCAGTGATGGCAAATCTCTGACCACCAATGCTAGGAGGGAAAATCAGGGGAAGATCTTGGCCTCTGTGCCCTCCTGATCTTGTGGGGCAACTGTTTGGACACTGTGTGGCACAGGATACTTTAGAAGCCTGTTGGTACAGATAATAGTAGCAAACTTCCTCAATCAATCTCCCCGCCCCCCCGCCCCCCCCCGGTATCTGTCCTTATATATATATTTGAATTTTGGTTCCATAACATTCTATGCTTGCCACAATTGATTCGGCACAAGCACTGGCAGTCAGAAGATGCTGGCCAGGGCTGACTGGCTGCTTGGCGGAGTCCCACCCACGTCAGCCCCGGCCAGTATCTTTGGCTCACTCTGCTCCAGTCCTCTGACAGGAGAGGACCGTCTGCACAGACAGCACAGGGACAGGCCTTCAAGGTCGAGGCAGGTGAGAGAAGCCCCTTCCGCCCCCCATCCCCTGGGCCTTCTATGGGTCCAGTAGGCCAGAGAAGCCCCTTCCGCCCCCTCCCATCCTCTGGGCCTTCTATGGGCCCAGGTTAGAGAAGCCCCTTCTGCCCCCCCCACCATCCTCTGGGCTGTCTATGGGCCCAGTAGGCCAGAGAAGCCTCTTCCGCCCCCCTACACCATCCTCTGGGCCTTCTATGGGCCCAGTAGGCCAGAGAAGCCCCTTCCGTCCCCCCACCCACACACCATCCTCTGGGCCTTCTATGGGCCCAGTAGGCCAGAGAAGACCCTTCCGCTCCCCCCACACACCATCCTCTGGGCCTTCTATGGGCCCAGTAGGTTAGAGAAGCCCCTTCTGCCCCCCCCCACCATCCTCTGGGCTGTCTATGGGCCCAGTAGGCCAGAGAAGCCTCTTCCGCCCCCCTACACCATCCTCTGGGCCGTCTATGGGCCCAGTAGGCCAGAGAAGCCCCTTCCGCCCCCCCATCCTCTGGGCCTTCTATGGGCCCAGTAGGCCAGAGAAGCCCCTTCTGCCTCCCACCCACACACCATCCTCTGGGCCTTCTATGGACCCAGTAAGCCAGAGAAGCCTCTTCCGCCCCCCAACACCATCCTCAGGGCCTTCTATGGGCCCAGTAGGCCAAATCCCTTCCGCCCCCCATCCTCTGGGCCTTCTATGGGCCCAGTAGGTCAGAGAAGCCCCTTCCGCCCCCCCACCATCCTCTGGGCCGTCTATGGGCCCAGTAGGCCAGAGAAGCCTCTTCCGCCCCCCCACACCATCCTCTGGGCCGTCTATGGGCCCAGTAGGCCAGAGAAGCCCCTTCTGCCTCCCACCCACACACCATCCTCTGGGCCTTCTATGGGCCCAGTAGGCCAGAGAAGCCCCTTCCCCCCCACCATCCTCTGGACCTTCTATGGGCCCAGTAGGCCAGAGAAGCCCCTTCCGCCCCCACCCACCCACCATCCTCTGGGCCGTCTATGCGTCAATTAGGCCAGAGAAGCCCCTTCCGCCCCTCCCACACCATCCTCTGGGCCTTCTATGGGCCCAGGAGGCCAAACCCCTTCCGCCCCCGCCATCCTCTGGGGCGTCTATGGGCCCAGTAGGCCAGAGAAGCCCCTTCCGCCCCCCCCATCCTCTGGGCCTTCTATGTTGTATGTTAATCTCTGCTGGATCTACAGTGCAAGCAGGTGAGAGACTGGTGGCTGGGAAGTCCTAGTAAAGGTTTGGGGGCTTGAACCGTTAAGACATGCACCCAGCAACATTCTATGGGCCCAGTAGGCCAGAGAAGCCCTTTCCCACCATTCTCTGGGCCTTCTATGGGCCCAGTAGGCCAGAGAAGCCTGTTGCGCCCCCCCATCCTCTGGGCTTTTTATGGGGCCAGTAGGCCCAAAGAAGCCCCTTCCTCCCCTCTTCCCTTCCTTTCCCCCCTTTCCTTTCTTCCTCTCTCCTTCTTTCTTTCACTCTCCCCCCTCTTCCTTCCTTCCTCCCTCCCTAGGGCTCGTTGTCGTCCTCCACAACAGGCTTTGCTCCCTAGTAAAATAATAACTCAAATCATATTTTCCTTTCCATTTCATTTCTGAGGTGCTTTTAGAGGCTGTATTCTTCAGATTTAAAAAAGGAAAATAAGAGCACCATTGCATCAGACCAATAGTCCCTCAGGCCTGGGATCCTATCCCCACAGGGGCCACCTACAGACTACAGAGAACATGGCCTCCTCTCCCCCAGCCTCACAACTAGCCTTCTAAGGCATGTTGTCTCTGAGCATGGAATTTAGCCAGGGTGGCTAATAGCTCCCGACTGATACCATCCTCCATGGGTTTGTCTAATCCCACTTTAAAGATTTATCAGTGACTGCCCATTATCACATCTTCTGCCAGTGCCAATTATATGTTAATGTCTGTCTTGCACTTACAGCCCATTATCTACAATAAGTGTCCCAGAATCCTAACATTCTGAAGCCATAAGAAAAAGCTCTAAAGACTTCCTTCACACTCTGCATAGTGTCATAAACCTCTACCATGGCTCTTCCCCCCCCCTTATTTTCTAACGATGGTGGCAAGGGTGGCCAGATAAGATAGATGGATTTCAACAGGGTACAGCCATATTTCGTGTTCTCCAGTCATTATATAAAAGGATGGAAATAAAGACTGTCCAGTAGCCTTCATAGGCTGCAAGCCGGGTTGTGGAAAATAATCTTCTGTGAATGAGACCGGGCACGTGGCCTCTCTGTGCTGGGAAGTCTCTGTCTGAGACCCATTTCTTTCTCTTGAACGTTGTGGAACTATTTTGGAGGGAATGAGTTTCCCGCGGACCGTTCTGCCTAGACGCCTGGCATAGACACAAACAGTTCGGCTGTAACAACCGCTTCGTCTGGAGGCGGAATTTCCTGAGCCCTTTCCACGCCTCGTTTTTCTTCCCTCAGAGGGGCAAAGTGACAGCTCCTCAGAGACGTCAGTGGAGAAAAGTAAAACTTTAGCGCGGTTCTGATTTCACAACAGCGTCTCATCAAATTCGGTTCTTATCGGATAGGAAAAGGTGATTTGGGGAGTTTTAAAAACTTATTTATTTATTGTATTTATAACCCGCCCTCCCTGCAAACGGGCTTAAAAAAAAATGTGTCAGGAAGGGGGAGAAGGGGATAAGCGGTCCAGTATGCGCTTTCCCGTATTGCAAATGGAGAAGGGAAGCTATTACGCCCATAGCCAGGGAGGGTATAGTGCAGTGTTTGCATCTCCCTGTTGCAAGATTTGGAGAGGGGGCTTCCGTTTTATTCAGGTGGGAGCAGAGTTTGACAGTGGCTGAGAACAATAGGAACAATACACACTTGCACAAATGCAGCTCTTCACTGCGTTAATGCATACCCACGTGTGATCGAGATGCAGACGATCGCAATAAATAAAACGACATTTCACGTGAACTCATGTCGCTAACAGAGTGCTTGTGTCTCAATCATCACACAGTCAGGTTGAAACCGGACAATATAGCTGAAACAAATGGGCACCTTTCCCGGCTAGCAACATTTTACTCCACCTTAAATGTTCATGGAGTAGAGCCCACATTTTCAGAAGCAGTGAAAAGATCCTCATGCAGCCCCCCGCAGGTCCCTCCTCTGGAATTACTGCAGAACAGTAGAGGAGATCCTAGACAGAAGGCGTGCTGCAGAGGGGAATCTGGTGAAAACACCACCTCCGTTGCGCTCGATTCGCCCGATTGCACCACAGCCACGCTGCGCCCTGAATCTCGGAAACTGGCGATCTCGTATATAACAGGAAGTGCGGAGCCACGTGTTTCTCTCTCCCCCGCCGGTCTCTATGGTTCCTAGGAGCAGCCCTATTCCGTCGCACGCTCCCGGGGCCAGCAATCAGGCGATAGGGCTTGCGGGGAGCCACGCGGGAGAGAGCGCGATCCGAATCGGATCCCAGGTAAACGCACAACCGGGCTGGGGCCAAAGGAGATTGCTTCTGCGGCCGATAGACACGCCGACCTGGATCTCTTTGCACAGCAGTTCCCAGTAAACAACATTTTTCCTGCTGCAAACGCGCCCCAAGACCGGCGTCTTCCGATCACTCCCTACTCGGTGTTCAGAGCGGTACGAATCTCTTGCTTTCCCGTCGCCGCGATCTAGGGCTTTCTCTTCGTGGCTTCTCGGCACTTTGCCGATTGCGATGTTCTCACTTCGTTGACCCTAATGCACATGATCCGAACGAGCCCTTTTGCAGTGTACATGTTTCCTTCTGCCTGCAGTCCATGATGCATGCTCGCACTTATGTATCTGCTTTCCCGATCGTGTGCCGTGTTAATACACGTATCCCGATTCCAACAAGTTCATCTATCACCCTTATCGATTCATACGATTTACTTAACAACTCACTTTCCTTCATGCGTGTGTTGTTGCTGTGTGCCATGCGCGTGCGGTGCCACAGAACTCCTCTTTATTTCTGACGAGTTCATATGGTCCCCCTTCTGATTTTTACAATCGTTTCCTCCACTTAATTGTTTCCTTTTATAATTCTTTCCTCCACTCTACTCCGTCCCAGTTTCTCTTCTGTGTTACGAACACCAGAAACGAAAGTGAAAATCGTACGAGCGGTTGCAAGCTATGTTTACATGCTTCAGTTCTTCGCTCTCTAGGCTTGCCCTCAGTGAGCATCAGCTGCACCAGGGCCCATTCGGCATCTAGCATTCGCTCTGCTATTTTACCAAACCCACGTTGGAAGAGAAATTCCCATCTACATGGCATGCCGCTTTCACTTCGTTTGATCGTTCAGGGGTGACTCTGCAGTCAGCATGGCGTTGGCCCCCGGTCATCTTTTTCTGCTCCAGTGTGGGTTTCGTAAAACAACTGAGCGACTGCTAGATGCAGAATGGGCCCAGGAGCATCTGAAAGGGGTTCAGAGCTGAATTTGGTGAGCCTCTGGGTGGGTGGGGGGAGTATTGTGTAGTGGTTTGGGTCTTCTACTATGGTTGTACTATGGGAGATGTTGGTTCACATCCTCTGCCATTAAGTTGCTGTGATTCTGTGCCCACCGCTTTCTTCTAGCCCAATCTACAACATCTGTTCACACAGTGGAAGCCAAAGTGATATAATAATGGTTAGTGTGTTGGATTAAGATTGCCCAGGTTCAGATTCCCACCAACTGTGAAGCTAATGACCATGGGCCAGCCACAGTATTTGGGGGAGGATAAAATGGAAGGGGGGTGGGGAACCTGTGTTGTGCCAGCTACACTGGTTACCAGAGGAGTACCGAGTCAGGTCTAAGGTATTAGTGTTGACTTCTGAGGCCATCAGTAGTCAGGGACCCATGTACCTTCAGTACCATCTCCTCCAAAATTTCCCCAGAAGAACGCTGAGATCAGAGGATAACAACCTGCTGCTGATCCCCAGCTCTGGGGAGGTCCAGCTGTCCTCAACTAGGGCCAGGGCCTTCTCAGTCCTGGCCTTGCATCAGTCTGATTCAATTCCACAGGGCCCGTAAGGCAGAGGAGGGCAGCAATGGGAGGTTGAGACTGGCACCCTCTCTTTCTTTCTATGGCCCCCACATACCCTTCCCTGATATTTCATGCAGAACAGTGGTGTGGCCGACAAAGGAGGAACTGTATTGCCATCTTGGATAGGTTTAATTTACTGTTCTGTTGGTGTTTTTAATTGTGCATTCATTGTATTTTTAAATATTTTACAAGGTTGTAAATCGCCCAGAGCCTGCTTGCAGGGTGGGCAATTCATAAGACTAATAATAATAATAATAACAACAACAACAAACATAGATACCACCCTGGGTCCCCCAAAGGAAGGGCAGAATACAAATTCCTTCAATAAATGAAATTTGTGTCCTGAAGCAGTGGTCTTCAACTCTTCCAAGATTTGAGACTCACTCTTAATGTCTAGATGGCAGCATGAGTGCTGAAAGCATGTGACACGGTCACAAGACAGGAAAACAAGGAGCAAGTATTAAGGTATCCAAAGGGCTGGGGTGTTCCATACTGCAAATGTGCATGGACCATTGACTGGGGTGTGTGTGTGGCTGGCCTGGTTGGGGGATGAGCAGTAAAGCAAGGGAAATTTTGGGGAGGGGGTTGTCTGAACTTCTTGGCTTCACGACTTTCCCCCCTTCTGCCTCTCTGTGTATGGTGGCGGGCAGCTGTTCCAAAAGGAGCAAAGCATGATGGCTGTGTTAGTGGTTGCAACCTGCAGGTGGGACGCTGTGATCAGCAGAGGGTTCTTACACATGAGCCCAAATCCATTGCCCTAATAGGATGTATACTACTGGCTTGTGAACTCCAGAACCAAATGCATAAATAACTTGTCAACTGGTAACTGAGTGCTGAATGGCTGTTTTCTCTTCCAGAGCAACTATAAGGATGTCTTTTATAACGCTAAAAACAACAACAGAAATGTTACGGAGGCCGCTGCAGCAGGTAACAAATCCATTTGCTTTGGCTACAGTTTTTAAGTGATGTTGAGGTTATGAACAGCAACATCAAGAGGACCTAAATTTGCTTTAATTGTGTGCTTCAGCTATGGGCTTTCTTTCTGGGTTGGTGGGGCGGTACTAGGTAGTCTGGTTTTTTTAAGTCTGAGATGAGCTCCCTTAAGGCAATGGGCAGACAGAGAATAAAATTGGGGAAGAAAGCCGGAAGAAAGAGAGAAGAAACAAAGTTGAAAGGACATGCTTAAAATTAGAGAAGACTTTTCAGTTTGTCTGTGTTGCAAGGTTAGGGTTGCCACCTTTCTTCTAACAGGCATAGGCTGTCCCTTCTGATGGCAGCAGTCAACAGGTGAAGATTGTTATATCAAAGGCTTCATCTACCAATGTCTTACCTTGTGTGTAGCTATTTAAAGACATGGAGCCCTTGTCCCTAACTTGGTGGTAGCCCTAATCAAGCACTATGGAATATAGTCTATGAAATGTGACATTCGTTTGCTATGTGTCATGTAGAACAAAGAGCTTTAAAAAATTTTCTCACCAAGAATATTATTTGCATATCCAAAGGCAAACTCACTCCCCCCCACACTTTGGGGGGGATCTGTTTTCTTGGATCCCTACAAATATGTCAAGAGCCTGGGTGGAAGCGATACCCATGGGGATGCTGCTGTCTGCTTCTTAGCCCCTAAGTTCAGTCTGCAACCATGCAACTTCAATTGTGCTGCAGTTGACCATCAGCACAATACCTGCAAGGGCTTTGAATCTCTGATGTGCAAATTAAACACACAGAGCTGCTTTAAACAAGATATTGAGCCTGGGCAAAGTGGCATGGGAAAGCTTTTTTGCCTCACTGGCATCACATTTAAATCAGGCCTGAAAGACAGGCTAGTGTAGTGGATAGAGAGGTGAACTAGGATCTGGGAAACCTGGGTCCTAGCCATGCTTGGCCATGAAGCACACCGGCTGTGCCATTCTAAGCAGAGCTACACCCATTAAAAACGGGTTTGAACACCTATGGGGTCGCAGTAAGTCAGCTGTGACTTGTGGCAAAAAACAGCAGCCAAAATGGGGTCACAAGGGTGTCACTCTATTGAGGAGGCTACTGTGGGTGTCCTCTGTCCCTTTCACTGATCAACTACCTCACAGGATTGGGGGAGAAAGGAGAGAACATTGTACACAACTCCCACCTCCCTGGAAGAAGGGCAGGGCAAAAATGCGATGGATCAGTAGGCAGAGGAGCACAGGGAAAAAAGGGTAAAGGAAGTGTGAGCCTAGGAAAGGCTGAGAATGGCCAGGGAAGAAGGGAAATGAAGTTTGGTGCTTAGGGGAAGAAGAGCAACCAGGAGGAGGAGGAGAACTAAATTTTTGAATGGTGGATCAGACCTCTGCCTCCCTGCTCTTTCGCAGTCTCTTTTCCTTGTGGACAGAGTTGGGACCCCCCTCCCCTTAAAACAGTATGCAGGGATGCATACTGTGAAGAATGGGTGGTGTTTTATGTTGGGTGTGATGGTGTGCTCCCACTAGCTCTGTTGGCCTTGTCTCATGTCCACCTTGTACAAAAACCTGCCTGTGATCATTCACGAGTTATGTTTTCCAGTTCAGAAGTAATTCCCATCAGGAATGTGCTACTCAGGAAGGAGGCACCTGTCTAGATATCTTGATCTGCCTCACTAATAAATTAATGTAATGAGTGTGTCTTTGACACATATATTGCCATATCTTTTCTGTATTTATTCATTTTAAATTGTCCTTTTTATCTGTATTTATTGTGACTGGTCTTACGACCGTAATAACCTTTGGAGACTTTTGGAGATCTGCCTCACCGTGAACAGATCTCTGGTGGCCACAGAGAGCGCTTTTTCAGGGGTGGCACTTTGCCTTAGGTGCCAGGCCAAAACATTTCTGGGTAAAAACCTAGGCTTTTCACTAAGGGTCTTTTAAAAAAATCTTTTTTGGTTGTTTTATGGCCTATTTTGTGTCTGAGGACCATTCGATAAATATCATTTTAGGCTACTCAGCATTTGTTTAATACCCTGTCCTGTTTTTAGTGGGTTGTTTGGTTTTGGTTTAGTTTAGTTAGCCAGTGTGCTGCAGTGACAAAAAAGGCTAATGTGATCTTGGGGTGTATCAACAGAGGCATAACATCCAAATTGCAAGATTTCATAGTCCCGCTATAAACTGCATTGGGCAGGCCGCACCTGGAGTATTGTGTGCAGTTCTGGAGGCCTCATGTCAGAAAGGATGTGGACAGAATTGAGCAGGTGCAGAGGAGAATGACGAGGATGATCGAGGGCCCTGGAGACCAAGCCCTATGAGGAAAGGCTGAGGGACCTGGGAATGTTTAGTCTGGAGAAGTGGAGTTGGGGGGGGGACAATGATTGCTCTCTTGCAGTATTTGAAGGGCTGTCACTTACAGGAGGGCAGGGAGCAGTTCGTGTTGGCAGCAGAGGATAGGACTCGCAATAATAGGTTTAAATTAAGGGCAGGAAGGTACCGGCTGGATATTAGGGAAAACTTTTTTACAGTAAGAGTTGTGCCACAGTGGAATCAGCTGCCCAGGGAGGTGGTGAGCTCCCCCTCACTAGCAATCTTCAAGCAGCAGCTGGACAAACGCTTGACAAGGGATGCTGTAGGCTCATCCTGCATTGAGC